>BJCG01000015.1:0-2400000 GCA_005406145.1 Prunus yedoensis | reverse complement strand
CAATCGAGCGACGCAAACTCCTCTTCTTCCCCATATGGCAGACTCCCATTTTCTTTTTCATTCCTTTTTCTATTCATCGTCTGCAACAAATCCTACCCAAGCTCCAACCACAACCACAACCTCCCTTTTCTATTCTTTGTCTGCAACAAACCCCACCCAATTTCGAACCACAACCACAACCTCTGACCATGGGCCGTAGACGACGACGATGACAGACAAGCACTGATGGCAGACGACGAAGACTCCACAGCTTGGACTGTAGATGATGATGACGACCGTGCAAGGAAGACGACTTCTCTAGGCAGAGGGAGAAAAATAGAACACGAAGGAGTAGAAAAGAAAATTTTTGAAAAAAAAATGTGCAGAGAGAAAGGAGAAGAAAGAAGTACGTGACAGGAGAAAGGAGAAGAAGAAGATGAAAAAGGAGCAGAAGAAAGAGATGCAGAGATCTGGAAAAAAAAAAATAGATGCAAAGAGACGAAAAAGTTTTGACTCAAAAAGTGTAAATTAAAAAAAAAAATGTAGCGTAAAGGTTTTTTTTTTAAGTAGAAAAAGAAATAAGAAAACAACAAATAATTTCATCATGATTCATGTCTTTTTTTGCCATTATACACACTAAAGCAATTCTGATAAAAATTTACCAAACACTTTGATTACTCACAACACTTTTTCAAATATAGTTTACCAAACACCTAACTGATTGTTTTCACAGCTAATTATTCTTGCAACACAACAGAAGCAGTTTTTTTTTTAAATCACAGCAATACCAAACTAGCCCTACCTCAGAAGATTTAAGGCTGAGAAGATGAACATCATAAGATGCAATGACCTAGTTGCATCCTCAACTTTCAAGAAGGGCTTGCAAACCGAACACGAGCTATACCGTGAGCTGGCCATAACTCTGAGCCAACTTTGGTAGAAGTCTTCGCGATGGCAAAGCACTACTAGGATGATGACAGTGTTGTTGTGAAGAAAGCTAGCAAGCAAGTTGATCACCCGCTAAGGCAGGGAAGCCAAAATAGCAAAAACCTTCACTAAGTTTACTATCCCGATCCACAAGATCCTGACACAAGTGAAGGACAAGCTTTGGGTGAAGAAATCGTCGCCTCTGAGGGGAGACCCAGCTAGGAGGAACACTAGTAAATATTGCGCATTCCAAGGGGAGCAATCCAGTCATTGAGGACACCCCCGTAATCGGCTTTTAGAAGGACTTGATTGGGCTTGATTTGCCGCAAAATGACACCCTTGTCATCTACATCTAAACTGAACAAGCTGTGATCGAGCGGGTTCACGTGGACAAGGGCACCGTAACCAACATCCTGCAACTATATGTTATCCAACAGATGGGATTGGAGCCCAAGATCAACAAACTTGCCAGATTCCTCCTTGGCTTCAATGGGGCCATGTCGATCATTGTGGGAACGATCGACCTTGACATCCACTCATCCCTAATGGTCTACTCGTAGACCTTCATGGTTATTGATGAGATCTCCCCATACAACGAAATCTTGGGCCGACCATGGATCGACAAGATCGAAGCCATCACATCTACTCTACACAAGAAGATCCGCTACCCCATCCCTGGGGTTGGGATCAGGCAGATCAACAGTGACCAACCCATGGTGAGGAGATGCACAACCCAAGGGCTTAAGAAGAGCAAGCAGTTGCAATTCACACCAGTAATGCAGGCTGCCGAAGTGGCAGGATGCACTCCTAGTAGATAAGCAAGCTCGAACAGGAAGGGAGTTTCTACCTCACAATAGCAATTATGGAGCTAGGATCAAGGTGAGGGAATCTGCAAGGAAGACTCCCCTGAAAAGGGTTGGAAGCCTTAGGATGACATTGAGTTAATACCCCTACATCCTGGCTCGCCAAACAAAGGAGTGCAAATTGGCTCTAGCGAGAACCTAAAGGAGAAGGATCGAGATAAGGGAATCCGCCCAGAAAGCTCCCTTGAAGAAGGTTGGAAGCTTGAGGAAGACGTTGAGATGATAGTACCCCTTGATCTTGACCAGCCAGACAAAAAAGCGCGGATTGGCTCACTCCTAAGCCTAGACGAGAAGGTGGAGCTAACCACCTTCCTCCATAATAACAAAGACATGTTCACATGGTCGCCATCTAACATGCCTGGCATCAACCTGAACATCAAAGCCCAAATCGATTTTGAAGCCCAATTGGCTTCCAATTGGCTTCTACTTTCTATGTGGGATAAATGTCCTTGAATTTCATTCAAACTTCCAACAAATAGCCCTTATTCAAATGGAGGAAAATTAATCTTTTCTGATGAATCTTGAAGATAACTTGATGCTTATGAAGAATTGTAATTGTGGAAGCAAAATATCTACGGATCCTAGGTCAAATAATTAAGCCAATCAATTTGGGAATTATTTGACCTGATTGGGAATTATTCGATTCTTGCCAATCCCTAATTACATCAATCTCTCCAAATTGGGGAAGAATAATTCCTTTCCATATGTGGAATTATTCTTCAGAAACCCTAGCCTCCGAGGCTCTAATAAATACATGGCTACTCCAAGGGTTGAGGTAATTCGAAACTTTTGTCTGCAATTCTGCAGAAATCCTCTCTCACAAACCCTACCCGCCATACTCTTTCTCTCTCACACACAAGGCTTCGGCCACCATACACGCCTCCGACCACCCGGTTCTCACCCTAGAGAAATCTCTATCCTTATGTTAGCTATCATTTTCCTGCAAACACTCAACCTAACTTAGACATCGGAGGGCCTTTGGCCAACACCCGTCGGGTGTCGTCTTTTTACTCCATATTGTTTTGCAAGGAGAAAGAGAAGCGTAGAGGAAGATGGAATCTTCAGACGAATATTCTTTGGGGACAAAAATTGCTCCCACAGTAATCATAAGTTAGCTCTTGTTTCAATGGTATGCTCTTCTTCGGAAATAACATCATGTGTGGCATTCTCACGTCGTCATGATCATAAAGGACACTTTCTAAAAATAGATTAGGAGGACTATGATTGACAAATCTTCCCACATTCCCATGTTGAGTGGCATATGTATATATCATTTTGTACCCTTCTAACTTATGATTTGATTATGTTTTTGAGTTAAACTTGTGCTTTTAATAAATTTTGTGTTTCTTTCAGTGTAATAAGCTTGAGACTTATTAAATGCATTTTGGAGACAAGTTAGCTCAAAATGAGGTCTGCAGATCAATCAACTTCACGAATTAGACTGTACTTGCTCAAGAAAAACCAGATGATGAGCCATATATCATTGGAAATATGTGGAGGTCTAGTTTCTGGAGAATTTTACGGTTCATGATTTCGAGTCTTCTAGAGAAAGTTATGCAAGTTTTGGCAGCTTAAGGTCAAATTCGACAGCATCTGCATTACTAGGCCAAAATGACATTTGAAGGTCTTTCTGATTTTTTCTTGAGTTGGGCTGCATCGCTCAAACAATAATAAGTGGAAAGTTATAAGGGGTAAGTTATAAGGGGTTCACTTTATAGCCATCAGATCAATCCAAAGGCTAGGGAGAATTGAGATAAAGTTTTGCAATTAGGTAGGTGAGGAACCCAAACCCGAATTTAATATCTAGCATTGAAGTTGGTCCAAAAAAAAAAAAAAAAAAAAAAAAGGGGCAAGTTTGAAGTTTGAACAGAAAAAATAGTTCGAAGTTTGAACAGAAAAAACCCATCACTCTAAAACCCATAGCTCTGAGAAACTGCTAAGCTATGAGAAAAGGTTGAAGGCAACGGTTGAATGCAACGCAACTCCATTCTCTAAACCCTGAAAAAGTATTTATTTTGAGTGGAAGGGGCAAAGGCATGGATTCCGAAACAGTGAAGTGGCGAAGCAGTGGAAGGGGAAGGAGAGAAGCCGTATTTGTTGGAAGTGAAAGGTTCCATTTGTGGAGCAAAGCCGCACAAAGACCCCGCACAGACACCTTGGGATTGTTCAATAACCAGCATTTGGTGAGTAATTTATGGAATTTGAGTTTAGGGTTAGAGTAAAGGTTTCCCCAATTTGTACCATCATGTTGTTGGATTTGGCATCTCTTCCTTCTGCTTCACTTGCATGTTAATTTTTGCTTGTGTATATGTTAAAAAATGAATGAAAATCAAGTCAATAACATGTTAATAACATGTCGATAACATATCAATAATGATATGAATAAGATAATGGTGTTGAATTGGAGGAGACCCTCAAAACCATCCACATTTCAAACAGTGTAGAGTGCAGATTATCTCTTTGGCGTTAGAATATATATATTTTTTGAAATAAATATTATTTACCTTGTTGCTAAATTTGCCTGTGAAAAATGAGAACATATAATAATAAAGTCATGAATAAAAATGCAAAGCATTTGAAATAAAGGTTGATCCATGACCATAGTGGCTGACTGAAGAAAAAGCTAGAAAGAAAGAAGGATGTGGCAATCTCTTAGCAAGCAAATAGCAGAGCAGATGTTTTGCTTTGCTTCCTTCCACTATCTTTCTTATTTATTTATTTATTTTGTGTTGTGTATGAGATGACAATAATTGTCATGTATGTGAAGTGCAGAACTTGCCTAGATTGCACTCACACTCACTCATGCATCAACCATTGATTGGAGTTTGGATCCATAAATAAAACACATGCTATTGGTTGTAATTCATAGAATCATTGCATTAACAGGTATTTGCACAAAATTTGTCATATTGCTTTGATGATGTTAAAGCCTGTGATCAGTAATCCCTATGCGCATGTACTTCATAAAATGTGTAATGTGCCTAGTTGACTAGTTGTGTATATACCAATATGTGTTTGTGCCTAATAAATCATGGCCATGAACTGACCGAAGGAGCCCCTTTTTCTTGGCCCTAGCACTTGCTCGTGAAACTAAAACGCGGCGTTTCGCCAAGATGTTTGGCCTTCCTAAAAACAAAGGAAAAGTTGCAAGGCATTATCATCTCAGCCTCGATTATAGGCCAAGGCCGAGGCCGAGGCCGAACAAAATCACGGCCAGAGGTATTGAAGTCAGGTCATCAAGTGGCAGCAGGGTCCCAGGCTTAATTTAATGAAGTAATCCCTCTGTTTATTGCAGCAAACCCACTGACCACGAATAAGCATTTAATGCACGAGGGAAGGTGGGAAGTGACTGAACTCAGGATTTGGTGATAAGAATCAGAATGATTAGACGCAGACATTCTCACCAGAATTCTTACAGCTTGAGAGATTAGGTGACTAGCTATCAGAGCAATAAATGCGTCCCCACGGCCAAAAGCGCAGAACCCACGATCAGGGCGGCAGCGTAGATTTACTAGGATTTATGGGGTCACACCACCATACTTCACGATCCCAAATGTCGATTGGACTACCCACTTGCTCTGATCAGGCTCCACCATGCAAATTTTCAGCCTCGATTACCCCTCCAGAGCTCTTCCTATAAATACCAAGTTCAAGCTACATTCAAAGGGTTCCAACACCAAACCAAAGCCTCCCACGGAGCAACTTATATTTTCCTATAATGCACTTTCAATATTTTACTTGCTTTCCTTGGAGTAGTGTTAGTTTGTAAGGAAAATCTGTTCATCAATATATCATACGACCCTTGATTTTCAAAGCGCTGGAGCACCATCTCTGTTATTCGCTCATTCACCCCATATATCATACGACCGTCGCTCACTGAGCAATGCGCCGGAGCACCGCCCAAAACCCACCATCAACATCACCACTAAATGGCATTGTAGCTCAGGCCGTGAACCTAACGGCTGATATCAGTTCATCTCTCGGCCACAATCGTTTGATTAGAAGTCAAGTCCAAACAGGCGCACCACTTAACCATTTCCATCCAAACCACATCTCGACGCACGGTAGACCGTGTTGGCACGCCCGCGCACAACTGCACCGCATCCAAAAGCAGGAAGCCATGTGTTAACGCACATCCCCTCGACCCGGATCACCAGGCCGTGAGATTTGCGCAGCCAACAATATGATTGTGCAAATACGTGGTGGTAGTATATGTGTTGACGTTATTTCATCTTGTATTTTAGGAAATGGGATCCAACGTGCAGTTGGTATGGTTAGAGTCAGAGGCATATGCGTCACAAGTGAACAACTGCTCACATGCAAATTCAACCCTAGCTGCAATTCGAGCGAAGTTGAGTGCGGAACAATTAGAACAATTCAAGACATCATGCTTTGGCCATCTTCTGAATATAGACAAGATTCAGTTTAGCGGGCAGATTGTGCATGGAGTTGTGTTGCGTCGAGTCATGGGGCAGGGTGTGAAAGACTTGGATGGACTGAGTTTTTTAATAGGGTGCGACGTTGTTCAGTTTACTCATCAGGATTTCTGTTTGATCACAGGGTTTCGTTTTGGGGAAGTGCCCGAAGTTTCCAGTGGAGAAAGTGCTGAAATTAGACTTCAAAAAGATATTTTATAGATGAAGGAATTACATGTAATGCTTTAGAAGAAGCATTCATGAGGTGCAAAGAGGAAGATGACATCTAAAAGCTAGCTCTTGTTTACTTTGCTGAGTTAGTGGCTTTGGGAAAGGACAAGCATTTGAACATCAATGTAAATTACTTGACCCTTGTAGAAGACTTGGATGCGTTCAACAGGTATCCGTGGGGTTCGGTGTCCTTTGACAAAACCCAAGATAGTCTATTTTCTGCACCAACAAAGTATACGAAAAGCATTGAAAATGAAGAGGGAAGAGAGAAGGGGAAAAGTAAGGTAACGGGAACAAGCCGGAAAAATGAGAAGGGCAAGAAGCATAAGCATGGTGAAGTGCAAAGGGGTGGGTGGAATTTTAAAGGTTTCACGTATGCTTTCCAGGTACATGGTAATAATGTTCATGTCAATTATGCTTTGTGAACTGTAAAACTTAAATAATGACTTTTGTCCTGTGAATTGTGTAGATTTGGGTATATGAATTAATTCCTAGAATGGTGGACCTAAATTACTGCAAGGTTGCTGATCCAATAGCTGTCCCGCGTATTTTGCGATGGAGAAAGACTACGTCTATGCCCGAGATGAGGAAGTTGAACAATTATTTTTTCCAGAGCAAATAGGTTTGGTTTGCAGCCCTTAAAACTGTTTATAAGATTCAATGAAATTATTAAGTAGAATGATTGAATATGAATATTGTCCATATTCTGAAACAGTCAATTCAGTTGCGGGTGC
The DNA here is from genome assembly GCA_005406145.1 of Prunus yedoensis. Lineage (NCBI taxonomy): Eukaryota > Viridiplantae > Streptophyta > Magnoliopsida > Rosales > Rosaceae > Prunus > Prunus yedoensis. The sequence continues at coordinate 2,392,851 of BJCG01000015.1, read as the reverse complement.
TACATCTGAGTGAAGAGGAAATGAGAGAATCATATTGGAGTTGGCCACAGGATCGCCCTGCTGTTGTCTCGGCAGAGTCAATTCCTTCTTCATGTACTGATCTTGTTGAGTTGAACAAGCTGGTAAGCTTGTTGAGGTCCGAGTTGTTTCAAGTAAAGCGGGAAAATGACGTCCTTGAGTTAAAGGTCATACGGATGGAAAAACTTTTGGACCACTGTTTAGGTCCTCAGTTTGAGCAGGAAGTAAGGAGGGACCTAGCTTTACTGAAAAAGAGGACGAATCGTTGTGCCATCTCACTTCTATTTAAGGGATCTGACGAAGTGGATGACAACGAATGGGATGAAGGGCCAAGTAACAGATATGAGGGAGAGGAAAAGGACGAGGAGGGGATTGAAGGGGGTGAAGTGCAAAGAAAACCAAGTGAGGTAGAGGAAGCGGAAAGGAAAAGAAGTGAGTGAGAGCAAGTGAAAATAAAAAGCAGCAAGGGAGAGGAAGCGCAAAGAAAGAGCAGTGAGGGAGAGGAAGTGAAAAGAAAAAGCAATGAGGGAGAGGAATTGCAAAGAAAGAGCAGTGAGGGAGAGGAAGTGAAAAGAAAGAGCAGTGAGGGAGAGGAACTGCAAAGAAAGAGCAGTGAGGGAGAGGAAGTGAAAAGAAAAAACAGTGAGGTTGAGGAACTGCAAAGAAAAAGCAGTGACGGAGGGGAACTGCAAAGAAAAAGCAGTGATGGAGAGGATCCACAAAGAAAAAAAGGGAGGGCAAGGAAGTGAAAAGAAAAGAACTAAGGAAAAGGAAGTGCAAATAAAGGAACGTGAGGAAGAGGATGATGAAGTTGTTTTTGTTTGTGATGACATTAGAGAGAGCACGGCGGGGACAACTGTTGAGTTTACTCTCGGGGATATTGATTTGGATCAACCTACAATTGTGCTATCTGAGTTGAACGTTTGGTTGAATGATAAAGGTAAAGCTGTGGAACAAGGGGTCCAATTACGAAAGAGGAAGAGGATTATTCCTATGTGGAAGATCATTAAAGCTAGTGAATTGGTGAAAAAAACTATGCCAAAGACAACCTGACTTCGTATGTTAGACCCAATGAAGGCGATTCCGCATGATGATATGATGAAATTGCTGAAACTTTGTTGGGAATGGCGCCATAACCCAAAGTAAGTCCCTTGTTTTTTTAGATAGAAGGCATTCGTGTATATATTTTTTAATTGTTGTGATCTAAAACTTTGTTATATTCACAGTTTAGTGATGCAATTTGGCCACGTGGAAGCTGAGATTGAATTCTTCGCTTCCCTCGTAAAAGCTGACAGTTGGTTGACAGGAGATGTAAGTTTAATTGATTATGCATTTGTTTTAATGTACATAGATTATGAGATTGACCAGAAAAACATGTGTAGCACATTGATTTGGGGTTGTATCTCATCCGGAAGCGACAACAAGATTTGGAGGTTGTAGAAATATCGAACTGGACAACAACCGATGTATTTTTCATGGTATGTCATAGGCCTTGACCAAGTGCAATTAATAATTAGAAATTATCCACACTTGCTTTGTGGAGGTGTTTAACCCTTGATCGTTTTCTATTTCATAGAATCACATCCATACTTGCTTTGCGGATAATAAAAGAAAAAAGAGAAGGTTGGGTGGAAAATTAGAAACAGTTTAGTGAACGTTGTAAATGGCAAGGTTCCGGCATGTGGGCTGGATTGGCAGAACGCGTATAAGGTGTATGCCCCTTGTATGTTGACGAAGTATAAGCATTGGGTGGCTCTAATGATTGATCTGGTTAAGTGTGAAATCAAAGTGTATGATTCAATGATTTCACTTATTCCAAATGAGATGTTAAAGGAAGAACTCGCCACGCTTTCAATTACGATTCCAAATCTTCTCAACTCCATCGACTTTTATGAAGATGGTGTTTATGCAAATGACTGCATCAGAGATTGGTGGTTTCCGTGGCCAATAGAACGTATGGATGTTCCACAACAATCTAATCAGTGAGCACAACTTTTTATTTAATTTTATTACTTGAAATTGTCAATTACGTTACAATGTCATTACTTGAATTGATCGAGTTCTTGTTTTGCTTCAGAGGCGATTGTGGCATGTTCGTGTTGAAGTACATTGAGCTTTTGAGGACTGAGATTCCGTTAGCTACTTGCACCTCGCAGAACATGCCCTTTTTCCGGTTGAAGTTGGCTACAGAGATATTACGGGGAGATGCTTACATGCCATGATAGTGGTTGAAATTGGTTCAGGTACATGATGATTAAATGGGTTTTGGAAATCTCCAATTTGAAAGTCATGTAAATACACAATATAGATCCACGGGTCCTTTTCGAATTCTACCTCTACTCCTCAATTCTTCTTCGTCTTTCTCAATCTTAGTGTATTTTTGTACATAATTTTAGGTTTAAGTTATCGGACAAAATATTATTATAGTGGATGCATGCTTTCATTTCGATTAGTGTGATACTACGCTTCGTTTATTGTCATATTCGGCTAAATGTATATGGTAGTTGGATGCAAAGCATAGACAGAAAAATGAAGAATCTAAAATGGAGATGGAGAGGCTTATTGAGGAGAAAAGTAAATGGATCTGTAAATCTAGTGCACGTGGGCAATTCTAAACGGATAGGCTAAGGATGGCAATGGGTCGAATCGGGGGTGGGTATCGCATTTCCATCCCCATCCCCGTTAAGCTTTTCTCCCCCATCCCCGCCTTCATACTCGCAATATTCATATCGGGGATTCCCCATCCCCATCTTCGTTGGGGAATGGGTTCCCCGACCCTGCCCATTACGGAAGAAAAAACCAATATATAACTACTTTGTTGAAGAAAAAAATACAAATTCAAGATAATAAATATATATCATATATACTTATAAGACAATATAAGAATGTTTATATATGTATTGGAAGTTAACTAAATAAATAAGTAGTGTGGCTTAAGATTTGTATAAATTATATAAGTATATAATATAAAATATAAAATATAGTTGGTACAATCACTTTAATAGCATATTTATATATGGCAATATATATATATATATATACCTCATCAAAAAAAATTAATATATATTCTAAACGGGGAGGATTCGGGTTGGGGATTAAAATACCATCCCCGCCCCTCCCCGAACACCATACCCAAAAAATTCCGCATACCCAATTTTTGTCCTTCATAACCGACTCATTAGGGTCGAATCCTTGCGAAGACCCTTACCCGTGGGGAAAATTGCCATCCCTAGGATAGGCATATGCGTTGCCATTCCCATACATAGAATGTGCATCTGGAGTGTAAAATTTTTTTGGATTTAATGAAACAAACATCTGTGTAATATTGCCCTAACTCCTTCACGACATTTACATAACCTTAATCAAACTGCATTGAATTGGGATTTGAAGACTGCATATGTGAACAATGACTGATGGCTTTTTAAAGTGTATTACATTATTGCAAAGTGATATGTCATGATTTATCCAAGCCACCATTCGAAATATCAGATCCCAATATTTAAGCCGTTCACCATGCCTTAACTTAATCGCAATGGGTTGCATCTTAATAAGGTAATTCTGTAAGGGAAATAGGCGGCTATGCCTTGGCCTCCAATGTTGTATTCAACCATGCCGTCTTTATAGAAACACATGCGATATACATACAGTTAACAATCAATAAAGCTTCAGTAAACCTTCAATAAACCTTCACTAAAAATTCTGTAAACCTTCAGTAAACCTTCAATAAACCTTCAATAAAACTTCAATAAACGTTTCCCATCTGCAATGCTATAAAAACTCCGTATTGGTTCCGTACCGCCCATCGGGTTTGAATCCCTCTCTCCTTTATAATCAGTTAATAAATTCGTTGATTTTCTTTATTTTATTGGTCTTGGACAGCTCAGTAGCATAAAAGTAATGTCTATTGGTGCATCTATATGCCATGTCTATTGCGTCTATATTGCTTGTCTATTGCGTGCATAGCGTACAATTATTGCGTGTGTATTGATTGTTTACGAAGGAAATAAACAACAATACACAGGCAACAGACAAGCAATATACATGCAATAGACATGCAATCTATACGCAATAGATATGCAATATACATCAGTCCCTAATTTCACCATCCATAAGGGAGTCGTATCGAATAGGAAATTCTACTTAACAGTTGTTCTTCCTACTAATAAACAATCAATAAACCTTCAATTAACCTTCAATAAACATTCAATATCGGACAATAACATGCGAAATACATGCAATAAACAATCAATAAACCTTCAATAAACATTCAATATCCGAGCAATAACATGCGATACACATGCAGTAAACAATCAATAAACCTTCAATAAACATCCAATATTCGAGCAATAACATGCGACACATATGCAGTAAATAAACCTTCAATAAACATCCAATATCCGACCAATAACATGCGATATATATGCAGTAAACAATCAATAAACCTTCAATATACGCAAATAAACAATCTATATACAACGAATAATTATGCAATTGTAAAAAAATGTATTGTCTTATTATTGCATCGTATTGGCCCTGTATTGTGATTTTATCTTCTTCGTATGACTTTATTTTTTTAAAGTCGGGCTTGGAAAGTTGTTGCTGGGTTTCAGACAAATAAATGCTTTTGTTTCAAACAATAATTTAAACTCAATGCCAATCCACCTATTTCAAGAACAAAAATTACAAAATGGGTTTGAAAACTCATTGGTGGTGCGTGCAACATGTCTTTTTGGGGAGAACTTTTACAATCCTTGAAACTATGCACTTAATTGGTCATTAAAAGAACAAATAATATGAAAATCGATAAAAGTAATAAAACTAATACCAAGTCCTTAATGGACTTCAGCATATTCAGCACCATAGCATCATATGTGTCATCTGGCTGTTCTGCTTGAGCGGAGGTTACATCAACCCATTCCAATCTCTTGCAACTCATGGCTCCCTAATTGCAGGCATCATATATGCAAAATAATTGTGTCAGAGTTAGACCAAGGTTTTTTTCACCCACATACATATTCTGGAAATGAAAACTTACATAGGAGGTTAGGCACTTCCAAAATGGCTTCCCTCGATTTTTATCTGATTTTGAAACCCGAAGCACCATTGCAGCTCCACAGTACTAACACCTCTTTGTTTGAGCGGGAGATGAAGATGAAGACATGTTGAATCTTCTCACTTGTACCTCTTCTCACTCAGATCTTCTCACTGAAACCTCTTCGGACTCATACCTTCTCACTCATAACCCTAAACTTCTCACTCAGCTTTCTCTCATCTCTGCCCAGATCGAATTATGTCATTCTTTTCTGTGTGTGGCTCGGTTGCTCATGATTTGGACACCTGTACCATCAGAATTGTGGCACCGTTTACCCCAAAAAGCACTATAATATTTCACTACCAAATATTCATCTGAAAATTGAGGGGACACTGCTTTAAATATCTTATTTTAATTAAATTTCATTAAGGCAACTAGTTGGATAAGAATCCATCAGATTATAATAACATTACTAGGATTAGTTTGGTGTGGGAAAATGAAAAAGTATCTGATGTGACCTTCTATGGCTAGTCAGTAATCCGTCACATTTGTTTCAATGACATAAAAATGGCGGGAAAATCCTAAAAATGGCTATGCAAATCGCAAATAGGTTATTAATTTACTTTTTGACTATCTGACACCCGAAGCACCATTTCGATGACGTTTTCCTTCTCTTCTGTTTAGTTTTAGGGTATTGGTTCAGTTTCTTTAAAAAGGGTCAACTTGGGAAAACAAAAACCTCAAGTGGAAACAAAATCAGTACAACAAACAGAGGCTAAAAGAAAACCAAAACCTCGTATCTTCTCATTTCTCCCCTCTTCCACTCCTTAAATCATTCCATTCCCAAAACATTTCAATGAATTCCAAACATTTCACTACAGTCGGAGGAAAGAGAAGGAAGCATTCTCCATTTAGATATGCCCCAAGCCTTCATCCCGGAGTTAGCTTGGTATAAAGTGATGTTATACGTGGCAAGCCAATCATCGGAAGATCTCTTCCGTATGGCATCTGTCTGCCCATTACTCCACAAGTTGGCAAACACTCCATAAGTGTGGAACACCATTTCAATGGCAAAGTACCAAGACCATCCTAGCTGGTACCATGCTAATCCTGCGGTCCAACTTTTCTTGCAACAATGCAGGGCTTGCGAGAACCCTGAGTCGATATTTAGAGAAGCGTTCGAAGTGTTTTTCATGCAGGGTAACTTGGAAGCGTTGTATGGGATGCGCATTGCAACCACGGCAGGCCATATGGAAGCGGCATATCTAGTTGGACTACTTGGCATGTCTGGAATTGGTCAGTCAAAAGAAGATGCATTAGAATTTTTGTGTTCTTTGAATCAACGTAACAACATTGATATGAAAGGAACCAGAGATGCTTTGAGACGAAGATTAAGCCGAGTTTTCTCTATTGCAAGACATATCGTGGATATGTTTTACTATGGGAAGATTAAGTTCAATCACTGTAGCGCTTGTAACAACAACGAATGGTGTTTTGTTATTCATGGCTGGCCTACTGAAGCAAAGATAAATCTTTCCTTCTGGACTTGTTGCAATCGATGCAAATGCCACCATGAGAGTTTTTTTGGTTCAAGGTGATGCGTGTGTATGTTGTGCCAAGGAATTCATACCCTTATAATTAGTTGTAGTATGTTTTTATGGTTTTTATGCATTGTGGACTTGCTTCTCTTGAGTTCTAGGTTGGCTGCCTACATTGGCCAAATGTTGGGTTTGAATGTATTTTGTCTGGTGTTTGTGCTGTCATAAACCGTTTTATATAAAAATCTATGTATATATATTTGTATACTCGAATGCTTACTGAAATCATAGATGAGTAAAATGACATTTTACTGACACATATATTTTGCCCAACTGCAATCTTAATATTTGGTGAACGAAAAGGCGTGCATGGTTGGGTTCACTGTCTTTTCACCGATGCTTGGGAAAGACATTTTCCCACTTATCATATCCTAAACGATTTGGTTACATGTTTTTGAAGCAAAACTTGGACATTGAGTGTTGTTGAATAATTTTTTTCTGATGTTATACAATGGTTGGCATGTATTTTTTTCATTTACTTTTTCAAAACATCCCTTAACCGTAATAAAAATTAGAAATTAACAATTGAAGAACAGAGAAACTAATTGGCACCTGAAATGGTCTTTTCGCATGGCAAAATTACCAAAAAAAAATTTAGCGTAAACAAAATTAATAAATATAAAAGGTAAAAAGTAATATAATATTAATTTAGGGAAAATAACAATATAATAATAATTTAGCGCAACCACGAAGTGGGGAATTCAGTAAGAAAGATTACTCCGGCCTCCTTGTGACGTTATAAAACTAGGGGAACCTATAAATCATCCGTTTCGCAATGAAAAAATCCAAAATGTTTTAGATAACTCACTTTCCTCTTAACCCAAGTATATATGTTTGTTCACTTTAACAAGTATATTTCCTTAATATTCGTTATATAATTTGTAATAAGACAATAATTAGTTTCCTTTCATATATAAGGATGTAAAATTAGCTGTTTTTGTTTTGTTATAATAATGTGCATATATCATAATTGCACACTGCTTTGAAGCCATCATTGCAACTGCGCCTAGAGCTTTGAACACGTCAGAGGTATTCAATAAGTAGTATTTCGGGAACCAGTACAAAATCTCTATCATGTCCAATCACATAAAATAATGCCATACTTTTTTTAAAAAACCTCACACCAGTCAAGCAATTTGAAAATATTAGTGAATATTTGTCCTAGTCTATATGAGTGATTATATATTCATTGTGCATTTTGTTCACAGTATATGCTAACTTTGAGGGATTCCATAAACATATAATATAAAGAAAGAAAACAATAGTAGGAGATGAACCAATACAAAAAAACTATATATAACTGGTACAAAATCATGCCATAACCTTGTCACGAATGCACTCAGAAATGCTTTTCCATACCTTGCCCTAACATATAATAAATAAAGGCAACATTGCATATGATGCAACCATGTCCAAATTTGATACGTGATCACACAAAAATGGACATGGCAGCAACATATGACTGAAGTAGATGGCCACTTTGCATCTTGTGTTCTCGTAATTAAAGACATCAAAATATTAAGGTTGAAATCTTCCATAGTAGTAAGCATCAAAATAGGTTTGAAGCAGAGTTTAACGAAAATTCCAATTCCACTTATTTGCCTTTGCTCAAACACGATAACCAAAATGGTTACTTCCCTTGGTGAGTATATTTGTTAACGTCGGAAACGGTAATAGATGACCAATCAAACCCGGGTACAACGAGTTTTGCATAGGACCGGAAGCAGTTGAATCCAGCTTGCATCACACGCTTCTTTGACTCCACTGCATTAGATGAGTTCTTGTGTTTTTGAATAGCTACACTCCAAAGTCTTTTGTGTCTACGCTTCATGCGTTGCAACTTCGCCCTATCCAGATTGGCCTGCCTTTTGTCATCTTCAATTTGGCCTTCAACAAATTCCAAACGTGCCCTTGCCCTTTGGATTTCATCACCAAGTTGAAGATGCTTCTCCTTCCAGAATCCAAGAACCCTTTCAGACTCAAAACTTCCAAGAAAATGGTCATTTTGTTTAGGAATGTGACAGTGCTTGTCTAGTGACTCACTTGCGTTTCGAAGGCGGTCTTTGTTTGGAAGGGTGTTTATATGCTGACATCAAACTTGGTTAGTAAATCCATTTTATGGAGGGAGAGAGTTTCAGTCGATGGAGAGAGATTCGGTGGAGGAGTCAGTTTTTTGTGGAGGGAGAGTTTCTATGAAGGGGGTGACAGTAATACCAATAAAAAGGTTCCCGCCAAAAAATATTTGGTTGACTATGTATAAATTAATTTGTGAGTCTTTGGAAAAGGCCAAAGGAGAGAGACATTTTTTAAAAGAAGCCAAAATGGACAAAATTGCCCTTCTTTTTTTTTGGATTTTCTAAGGAATCCTTTACATTTGCATGTCTTTGGTGTGAAAGTTGAGAGGTTTTTCTGTCATTTTTTAAAAAGCTTTGGCTTTTTCCAAAAGTGAAAATTTTTTTGTGGCTAAAACCTAAATTTCCTAATTAATTTTTGGTCTGATACAATCTAAGTTTAATCCTAACTATTGTGGTTGGGTTCACTAACTAGATGTCACTTCCATTGAGTTTCTTTCAACCATTGACAGTGGTGTAATGAGGTTGACATGCTTGAAAAGCAAAAACTGACACAACTTGGTTAAAAATTGAAATAAAGTACATATGTTGACTACACGCAAGCTTTGGTATGTTGGTCTATAAAGCTATGTCCCCTTCCTCAAACGAAATTGCATATGAAATCCTCATCCTCTAAAAACAAATACGATTATTCAAGCATGTCATCCTCTTCAGGCGCCAACAACACAGTTGAATATGAAAAATTGGAGTCGCAGGTTCCATTTCCACGTTGTACTCGCCGACCCCTTCCATTTTCAACATCATATGGGAGTGAGGGGGACTCCGATGATCCATTAGAGGCAATACATGCAGTCAATAGCAAGCTAGATTATAATTCCAGACTGATCAATTCATGGCACGAGAAATGTGTTGAAGACAAGGCCATTTTGGCTGATCTTAACATTAGAGTTAACAAAGCGTTCTCCCAAAAGAACAAGTATTTGAAGCTGAGTCATAAAAGGAAGCTGAAAGCAGAGAAGTTGGATACAGTAATGAATGATGAAATTAAAGGTTGTTTGATGAACCATATGCGATGTGAAGAGCACCACAATAAACTGGAGATGGCATTCAACGAAGGATTCGAAAATTTCCGAGCATTTGCAACAACTACTCATACAAGTTATAATTGGGACTATGTATCCCCTAATCGTGTGAGAGAGATACTAGATGATGGTGGTGACATGAGTGAGCATAAGCACGTCAAACCTACTCGAAAGAAGCCGACCAATACGACTGACTAATTGCGGCTACTGCTGTTCAATTGGTTGGGGTGATCGTGGTGTTGCTAGCAGGGAGCAAATAACATGCTTTGCAATGTAAAAGTATATGATTGGACCTTCTGTCAGTAGTCAGTAATCAGTCAATTTTGTATGAATGAATGAGATGGTTGGGATCCAAATTAAGCTATAAAAATGGGTTATTCATTGACTTTTTTCTGATGTTATACAATGGTTGGAATGTAATTTTTTCTTTTTATTTTTCAAAACATCCCTTAACCCTAATAAAGAAAAAAAATTTAACAAATTGAAGAAGAGAAAAACTGATTAACACCAGAAATGGTCTGTTCGCACTCAAAATAATAATTTCGAGTTAATATAATTAACAAATGTAGAGGCTAAAAAGTAATATAATAATAATTTAGGGTAAATAATAATAAAATACTAATGTTGCGTAACCATGAAACAGGGTATTCAGTAAGGAAGATGAAGTGTGAATGAATTCGAAGCAATTTTTGGAACATTTTTATCATTTTTGTGTATTTAGTTATGAATTTCATAAGAAAAAATAATAAAATAAAAATTTAGAGTAAAAAGCAAGGATGTGGCCATGTTTATTGACGTACACTTGTGCAAGTGGTGAAAGGTGATGCGCTGAGATAGCACCCGGTGTCATCTTGGGATTATTTTGGCTTTTTTTAGTGCAAAAAACTTGAAAAATTTCCAATAAATAATAGGAAAATTGAAAAAATGCCCCAAAAATTACTCCGGCCTCCTTGTGACGTTATAAAACTAGGTGAAGCTACCAATCATCAGTTTCATAATGAAAATTTTGAATGGCTTTAGATAATTCACTTTCCTCTTAACCCTAGCTATATATGTTGTTAACTTCAACTTATATAACCTACATCAACAAGGATCTCCTGTGAATGCTCAAAATGTTTTTAAAAATGAATAACCCTGAAACGGGGAATTTAGTAAGGAAGATGAAGTGTGAATGAGTTCGTAGCAATTTTCGGAACATTTTAATCATTTTTGTGTATTTAGTTATGAGTTTCATAAGAAAAAACAATAAAATAAGAATTTAGGGTAAAAAGCAAGGATGTGGCCATGTATATTGACGTACACTTGTGCAAGTGGTGAAAGGTGAAGCGTCAGATCGAGCTAGGTGTCATCTTGGGATTCTTTTGGCGTTTTTGTAGTCCAAAAAGCAAGGATGTGGCCATGTATATTGACGTACACTTGTGCAAGTGGTGAAAAATTTCCAATAAATAGTAGGAAAATTGAAAAAATGCCCCGAAAATTACTCCGTCCTCCTTGTGACATTATACAACTAGGGGAAGCTACAAATCATCAGTTTCATAATGAAAAAGTTTGAATGGCTTTAGATAACTCACTTTCCTCTTAACCCTAGCTATATATTTTGCAAAAACCAACATCACAAGTATATTTCCCTAATATTCATTATCTAGGTTTTAATAGAACAAGAATTAGTTTCGTTTCATATTAAAGGCTTTAAAAGTATCTGTTTTGTTATAATAATCCATAAATATTAATTGGACAATGCTTTGAAGCCATCATCGGTGCATGCATCTAGATCTTTGAACACGTCAACTGTATTCAATAAGTTGTCAATATGGCTCCGCATCGGGTTCGTAGTAAATATCTCTATCATGTCAAATCACATAAATCATGGCCTACTTTTTCTGAAATACCTGACATCAGTTAAGCAGTTTTGAAATAGTACTGAATATTTGTCCTAGTCTATATGAATGATTATAACTTCACTCAACGTTTTATTTTTCACAGTATATGTTGCTTTGAGGGATTCGACAAACATATAATATAAAGAAAGATAGAAAAAGTAGGACATGAAACAGCACAAACAACAACATATAACTGGGACAAAATCATTCCATAATCTTGTCACAAACACACCCACAAATGCATTTCCATAAACCTTGGCCTAACATTTAATATGCTTTGCAATGTAATTTTTGTGTGTATGCAGAATTATGATTAGTTCAAATGTTAGCATACAGTTGAATAGGGAAGATCAAGTTTCAATGAGTTCGTGGCAATTTTCGAAATATTTTCCCTATTTTTGTATATTTAGTTATGAATTTTCTAAAAAAATGGCAAAATGATAATAATTTAGGTTGAAAAAGGAAGAAAATGACAATGGTCACTGACGTACACCTGTCTTATATCGTTATTTTTTAATGTTGTAATGCAAAATTCTTTTTAAAAAATGGTAATAAATCGGAAAAAAATAAAAAAAATGGCCCGAAAATTGCTCCGAGATCCTTGTGCCGTTACAAAACTGAGGGAAGCTATAAATCATCCAACGTGCTTTTCAAAACTGACTTTCCTACTAAATTTCATCAGATGTGACAATACATAGTGTACAATTCATCTTCGGAATACAGTGATAACTTAGTTTCATTTGAACCGTAACATTATATTTTGCACAAATTAGAAGTATATTTCCTTAATGTTCATTATCTAATTTATAATAACACAAGTATTAGTTTCATTTGCTTCATATATAATTATTGGGACTATGTATTGCAATTCCTTGTGTCTAACATTATATTTTGCAAAAACTGAAATATTATTCAATAATTCCTCCATATCACCACGTGTTGGGAATCAGTAAAGTCCCATTATCATGTCCCTTCACAGTAAACAGATGGCGTACTTTTTCTCAAAAAATTGACACGTCAGTCATAAGTAACTCTTCTTATTCACTTTACATGCCATGTGCTATACATTCTTTAGAGAATGGTTTATGGTTTATGGGTTATTTATACAACAAAATATTACAAATATTGCTGAATATTTATTTCGTCTATATGAGTGGGGACACGAGTGACCATAAGCACGTGCAAGCTGTTCAAAAAAAGCTGACCCATACGACCGAGTGAATATGGCTACCATTGTTCAGTTGGTTAGGGTGATCGTGATATTGCCAAGAGGGAGCACATAAAATGCTTTGCAATGTAATTTTCTTGTGGGTGCGAAATTACGAGTAGTTCAAATGTTGGTGTACACTTTAATATTCTCCAAGCATTCGAAATGTGATTAGCTGCAATGTACTTTTATGCATTGAAGATGCTGTATTGTAGTTTGTATTTTACACGCTGATTTCTAATCATTGTGTTCCAACATAGTGCAAATTTCAAGTATCTTTCAGGTACAAATGTCATTGCTTCTTCACAAAACTCAAAATTTGATACTTTATCAAATGTCTATGAAAATTTTCAAATAGGGAGAAGACATGTAAAATTAACATGTGTCCAAATTTCATGCAAGAAGTAAACCAACCAAATTTCCATTTCAATTAGCAGTGGACATAGTAAGAGCTTATCAGTGGAAATGAACAAACAAATAAAATAAAACTGCATATAGAAAACTTCACTTGATCATTAGCCTTCATAACAACCTGGCTTTGTATAATACAAACAAAAATCATTCGAATAATGGGTCACTGAGATCTATTGGAGTTGATTCCTCATTGTTCAACGATGATGTCCTGCATAAACACCAAACACAAGCACATAAAAAATTTAACTATTCAAATTTTAGGTGTTATTATAAATAGTTTTAACATCTTACGGTGTGTTCAAATTTCTTGGGCATTGTCTTATATCATGACCAATGTCTCCACACTCCTGACAGTGTCGAATCCCTTGCTTCATTGCCTTTTCCTTTGCTCCCATTACTCATTTCCACCTTCCTTTGCACCTTACTCTCTTAGGATCTTTCATATATTGTGTTTGAGAGTTGGACCCTCCAACTTCGTTATTACTTGGTCCATCCTTCAACAACTTCAACTTCACCCGCAAACTTTTTAGAGTCTCTGACACTAGCTCACATCCTTCTTCACACATTAATGCATCCTCAACCACATCTGAAGCAAGTCGGGACATTGTACTCTCCGTTTTATTAAAAGACCAGGATCTGCAGAGTCTTTAATTTCGTTGCCATTTGCATTTGACACCAATCCAGCTTTTGCAGTTTTCTTCCACCTTTTCAAAATATATTTATCAGGCATATATTCAATCTGGTCCCTTTTGAACAATGCTAGGATGTGCTTGCAAATAATCCCAACAAATTCAAATGTTTTGCAGCTACACGATGCGTGGTCAGAATCTTTGACATATACGACTTCTGCCACTCTTGTTTGCCCATTTTTCCTTTCGCTCACATTAAAGACAACTTTAGAAGCATCCTCTGTTTTGAGCTCTAGGAAACATGCTGTACTTTGTATTAGTTCTTTCTCAAACTTTTGAAACATTGTCCTTTTGTACAAGGTAGCCATATGTTTGTTCATTGGCATTGGTAGAATACATTAAGCCACTTCAAATGCATCTACGTGATCAGCAGCTAACTCTTTTTGACGTTGATGAGAAAGTGCCCTCTCAAATCGTATTATGAAATCCATCAACGAATTTCTCCTTGATATGTATTGCTTGAAGAAAGCATGAGAACCTTCCAATCTTTGGTTGCTTGACATTCCAGCGCCAAAAGAGTGTCGTGCGTAGGCTAGAACCCAAGATTCCCTTAAATCAAACATTGAACGTAGCCATTGATGGTCAGTCAAACTAGCCTTTGTAACCACAATATTCCACTTTGCATCAAACTCATCCTTATTGTCAGTATCCCATATGGCTTTCTGAAATTCATGCCAATACTCCTTATAAGCAGAATGTGGTAACTTAACAGGGAACTTTTATGTGATGTGCCATATGCAAAGTCGATGAAATGTAGTCGGGAAGGCTATTGAAACCGCTCTAGTCATGGCCGCATCTTGATCTGTAATGATTGTTTTAGGTTCGCCACCTGGCATGGCTTTCTTAAACTCCTCAAACATCCAAATAAACGACTCAGTCGTTTCCTTGCTCAAAAATGTGCATGCTAAGACAATTGTCTGACCGTGGTTATTAACTCCCAATATTGGTGCAAATGTCAAGTCGTATCGATTCGTGTTGAATGTGGTATCGAATACAACAACATCTCCATAAAACCGGTACGCCCGTCTAGAAGTTGCATCTGCCCAAAAACATCGATTACACCTGTCTTCGCCATCTCCCTCAATCTTGAAATAAAAAGCCTCATTTTTTTCTGTTTAGCCTTAAAATACCCACTAGTTCAACATCATGGTTCCTCAGCTTCCCATTCACACTACATTCAAGATTGTAAATATCCTTTTGATAAAACCGATTTTATCCATTCCTACGAATTGCACCTCGAAAATACTTACCTTATGATGAATTGAGATATTAACCGAACCCAACTGTTTTGTGAGTACTTTTGTATAATATGAAATACAACGGTGTGACACTACAAGAAAAACCCCCTTTACTGACAGCTAAAAAGCGTCAATATAGCCATTAGATGACGGTTCCAAAAGCGTCAGCGACGCCAGTGTCAGGAAAGGGTACCACCATACTTGACACTTACTAACCGTCAAGCAATAGTGTTTCCTGACGGGTAAAAAGCGTCATGGATTAGTGAAAAACCGTCAACAAAGGCTTTTCTTGTCGCTTAATAAGCATCAACAAATATATTTCCTAACATTTAATAAATCTTTCTTGACGGTTCTTAGCCGTCAAGAGTTGTACAATTGAAATTAAAAAAAAAAAAGAAAAAAAAGAAAAGAGAGCTTCCTGTACAACTAAAGTTTCAAAGGATTTAATAACTAAATGAATATATTAAAAAAATGTCAAGCTGAAATTTAATATCCATTAAAGTAGAATTTTTTTTTTTTTTTTTTGAAAAGAGACAATAGTGTTCATTAAAACAGGAAAAAGCAATACAAGAGATGGCCAAGAAGGCCACCAAACCGATAATTAGAAAAGAAAGACCTACACTACATGGCTACCCGCTTCCCAATCTAGATGGATAAGCTGAAAACTAAGCTCCCTAAACTCTGCTGTAACAGAAGCCCAAAGTGATGCCCAGACACGGGTACGGTCCCATAACTGCTCAATCTCCTCCCCGACCACATTCTAGAAAATTCTCCTATTCCTTTCCCCCAAATTACCCAGAAAATGGCCATCAAAGCGCAATTTCCTAGCACTGAGCCCTTCCTCCTGCCACCAAAGAATTTCAGGCCTAGTTTCAAGCATCGCCTTGCAAGTTGCGAAGCTTCCCCACGTTAGGCCTGCCACCTTAAATAACTTAGCCCACATGGATGAGGCAATCGGGCAAAGTAAGAATAGATGATCCACAGATTCGTTATCTTTTTTGCACATAACACACCAGTTAGGAGAGAAGTACCAGCCAGGTCTTTTCCTTTGGATCAAGTCGCAAGTATTAGTTCTGCCATGAGCGATTAGCCAAACTAATAGTCTTACCTTAGGAGGGGCTTTAGCTTTCCAAATTACAGTGTACGGAGAGAAGAGAGATGATTGGTGATTTACCATCAGGTGTCTAGAGAATGATTTACAAGAGAAAGCTCCCGAGGTCTCCAGATTCCATACTCTGGTGTCGCTTCTGCTTTGGATCAACACAACGTGTTCCAATCTTGAGAGTAACTCAGACAATTCTTCATTTTCCTCCTCCCTAAGATTCCTGCGAAAGCCAAAATCCCAACTCAGCGGAAGGGAGTTCATGTCTATGCACATATCTGCGATCTTGGCATTCCTTTTACAAGAAATTCGAAGAAGGCGTGGAAATCTCTCGCCCAAAGCTCTATCTCCCAGCCACACGTCTTCCCAGAATCTTATTCTCTCACCGTTGCCCACCTTGAGACGACAGCAAGCCACAAACGAGCCCAAACCTTTAATTATTTCTGTCCAAGGGCATCGGCTAGAACCATTCGACTTCCTTTTAGAATCCCAGCCATTCATCTGCAGCCCATATTTACTCTTTATCACATCATACCAGAGGGTGTTAGTTTCAGTTTGGAATCTCCATAGCCACTTCCCCAATAGGGCCTCATTACGTTTTCTTAGGTTTCCTATCCCAAGTCCCCCATTTTCCTTTGGTAAAGACACAACCTCCCACTTCACTAAATGATCCTTCCTGCCTTCCTCCACACCCTCCCACAGAAAGTTCCTCAATATCTTCTCCAAGCGCTTTGCCACACTAGCAGGCATTCGGAATAACGATAAGAAGTAAGATGGCAGGTTACTCAACACTGCTTGGATTAAGGTCAATCTTCCCCCTCGAGATAGCAAGGCCTTGCACCATCCTTCTACTCTTCGCTCCACTCTCTCGATTACTGGGACCCAAAATGGTAAGGTCCTAGGTTTTCCACCGAGCGGCAGACCAAGATAAAGCAACGGCCAACTTCCCATGCCGCAACCTATCTCATCAGACAGTGACTTTACTTCACTGTCTTCTGCATTAATTCCAACAATTGAGCATTTACCTCTGTTTATTTTCAATCCAGAGCACAGGTTGAACACCTCCAGAATGTGTAGTAAATTCCTAAAATTTCCTTCCTTGTCAGATAGGAGAAAGATAGTATAGTCTGCAAACTGTAGATGTGATACCATCACCCTATCTCTTCCCACGTCCAGCCCCTCAACCAAGCCTCTTACTCTGGCCTTTGAACACAATCTGCTCAGTGTGTCTGCAACCAATGTAAAGAGAAAAGGAGACAGTGGATCTCCTTGTCTTATTCCCCTTGAAGCTCCAAACTTTCCCTGGGCCTACCATTTATTAGAACTGAGTAGTTTGCTGTACGAAGACACCCTTTTATCCATTTCCTCCATGTCAAACCAAAGCCTTTTTTTTCTAGCACATAATCTAGAAAACCCCAATCCACATGGTCGTAGGCTTTCTCGAAATCAATCTTGAATATGAATCCTTTTTGGTTTTTCATCCTTGTTTCTTCCACCACCTCGTTTGCGATCAGCACCGCATCCAAGATTTGCCTCTTTTTTATGAACGCCCCTTGCGATTGAGATATGGTATCGCCCAGCACCTCTCTCAATCGAGCTGCCAGAACCTTTGCAATAATTTTGTACACACTTGTGATCAAACTTATAGGTCTAAGTCTCCCACCTTGACTGCTTCAGCTTTCTTAGGAATTAGGCAGATGTAGGTTTCATTGGTTACCAAGTTCACAATACCTGACTCATAGAATTCTTCAAACACCCTCATTAAATCACCTTTCAGGATCGACCAATAGTGTTGAAAGCATGCCAGTGAGAATCCATCTGGGCCTGGGGACTTTTCCTTTCCGCACTCAAAACAGCTTTTCTGATTTCCTCCTCTTCGAAAGGTCTTTCCAACCATGAAGCCCTTAATTCCTCCAAAGCACACCAGTCCAAACCTTCTAGTCTAGGCCTCTCCCGACCCTCACTTGAGTATAAGTTTTTGAAGTATGAGATTATTTCTTGTTCAATTCTACCATCATCTCCCGTAGTGGACCCATCTGCTAATTCTAGTTTTTCAATTGAATTCCATTTCTTTCTGCAATTAACAATTCTGTGGAAGAACTTTGTGTTTGAGTCCCCCTCTTTTGCCCACGCCACCTTTGCTCTCTGTCTCCATGTGATCTCTTCTTTGAAAGCTATCTCTTCAATTCTTAGTCTCAGCTGTGCTCTCTCCTGTCTTCTGTCTTGGGATAGGCAATCCCTCTCCTCCAATAAATCTAAGTCCTTGATTCGTTCCTTTGCTTCTTTTGATTCGGAGTTAGTGTGTCTACTGATTTCTTTACTCCATATCTTCACTTTGTCTTTCACAGCCTTTAGTTTCTTCATAAACTTGAAACCTTCCCACCAATGTTGCAGGTCTCCCTCCCACCATTCTTTAAATTTTCCCCTGAAGTCTTGCTGCTTCAACCATGTATTCTCAAATTTAAAGGGCACCGGTCCCCATTTCTTTGCATTCGAGTCCAATAGTATGGGGCAGTGGTCAGAGGTTACCCTAGGTAGAGCCACTTGCCTAGTGTGAGGAAATAATTCCTCCCAGGCAGGGGTGAACATGAATCTGTCTAACCTTCTTAGGATCGCATTCACCCTCATATTTGACCAGGTGAAAGCGGCATTGTGAAGATCCGGGTCACATAAATTTGTCTCCCTAATGAAGTCGTTAAACACCCTCATGCTTCTTGTGATTCTTCCCCCATTGGATTTTTCGGATGGAAATCTGGTGATATTAAAATCTCCCCCGATACACCAATTAGAACCACAGATGCCATACACAGCAGCTAATTCTTCCCAAAGCAGCACTCTATCTCTTGAGCCATTTGGTCCGTACACCCCTGTCAACCACCACTCTTTTCCTTCCATATCCACACAATTGATGGAAGCCGTATAAATTCCCAAGAGAGACTCTTTCACCTTGATAGCTTTTGTATTCCACATGATTAGTATCCCTCCTGACGCTCCACATGAAGGAATACAAACCCACTCCCTAAATCTCGCTCCCCAAATATTTCCTATTAGTCTTTGGTCGACCTTCTCCTTCTTTGTTTCCTGGATCAGCACAACATCTGCATCATACGTCTTTAACATCTTCTTTATTACCACTCTTTTTTCCTCCCCCCCAATCCCCTTACATTCCAGCTAACTATCTTCATTGGTCTTTTTCTTTCCCTCTTCCTCTTTCGTAGCTCACCCCGAATTTCAGATTTTCCAGTTCTCGTTTCCCTTTTCTCTTGGTATCCCTTTTTCCTGCTTGAGTAACCTGTGTACTAATGTCCTCTTTCACCAATCGCAGGCCCATACTATCCAGCATTGTTTCCATGGTTTCTAGACTCCCTTTGGGGGCATGTTTCTTTGAGCTCTCAACATGTGGTGAGACCCCTTCATTTTCATAAGTCTTACTGTTATTCCCCAGTCCAAACTCTTCTTCTTTGCCTTCCCCTGTGTTTTCAGGAATTGGATCAGTAGATTGATCCAATCCATGGAGGGAACTAACCTGATTTGACTCGCCAACCTGGTTATCCTTCTCAGAAAACATCTCTTGTAGATATTGTTCCATTGCTAAATCTCCTCCCGGTTCCTCCGCAGCCAATGTGTCTACATCCTCAGACTCCACATCAGAGCTTGATAGTTCTTCCCTGTTATCCGTTCCGGTGTAGTTACCCATTTCTAGATCAGAATCAATACCCAGATCGACCTCCAGATCCTGGATGTTTGAGTGAACGTCCATATTCTCCAAAAACATTTGTGTCTCTGCATCATGTATATCACATATTCGTGACTGGGTTCCATCAGATAAGCCAATTCCCTCTTCATCGGACCCCTCCTCTTGCAAGAACTCATCTGCAGATTCCTTATCATAATGATTTATCACTGTTGTCAAATTTCCTTTATTTTGTTTTCTTGCCCCCACTACCTTATCCTTCTCACGCTAGTTCCCAAATTTAGAGGGAGAGACACGTGATAGTCCTTTTCCTTTGTTTTTATTCTGCCCAAATCTTGTAAAGAGATTTGGCACAGAGGTAGGAGATTTCGGGTGGACCCACTTATTTCTCAATCCCATTCCAAACTCACTGTGACGAGTGGGTCTGTTTGTTGGCAGCAGCATGTAATCCTGATTACTCCTAGTCTTTTCCCAAAATTCATGGGGTAAGCCCTCTGTCCTACCCAGCTCTTGGGCCTTAATAGATATTGCTCTGGGCCCAACTTCAGAACCACTCAAGCCCCTCCTGGCATCCTTGAACATCCCTTTGTCCTTGAGTTCCACGTACACTTTTTCTTTTTGTGCTATGTGCAATTGCTCGACAAGTGCGAGGGCTTCCATGCTTCTGCCAACGACCAGAGGTAGTGTTCGCGTGGTCTGGGATTCAGCGATCCCGCGTGCTTCATGCGGACTTCCTTCTGGCGAGGTGCCCTCGATCCCCGGTCCTCCTTCCTTTGCAATCTGTTTCTCCAGTCGGAATACTCCGCCCCAAGTCGGCGCCGGAGTTAATTCCACTGATTTGTTACGAACTGACTGGTTTGGCCTTATCGCCGGTGATATTGGTCTGATCTGAACGTAATAGACCTCGTTTCCTTCTGCTAATTTAAGCAGTTCAGGCAAAAATCCAATTGTATTTTTTCGGACTTTCAGTTTGGCTTCAATGAGGTATTTAAGCTTCTCAGTCTTCCAACCCACCTCCAGCAGACCTCCGCAAGCATCACCTATTCGTTCAAAGTATTTTTTGGACCACCAGTGTATCGGAAGCCCAGTGACAGCAATCCAACCTCCGTAGCTAACCACTTTTGTTATGTTGTTCTTCAGGCTTTGCTCCCAACACCACAATAACAACTCTGGTTGTCCGTCCATCTTCAGTTTACTTGCTCCCCCTATCCTCGTTGCCTCCTCTTTACTGTTACATGCGAAGAATGCTCTGTTATTTTGATATGGAAATAACTCTACTTTGAACTGTAGCCAGTTGCCTAAAGCTTCTTCAATGTCCTTCCAAGTCTGATGTACTACTTGTCTCTCACAAGCAACCACCCAACTCCAGTTTTCCGTTTGGGTCGAATTGTGTTGTGGTGTAAAATCTGCCTTTTTCTTTTCCACTTTTTGTCCCACTGTTCCTTTGTCTTGTACCGCCTCCTTGTACGATTTTCTTGTTATTCTAGTTCTATCATACGGCATATTTTGTTCCTCTCCCCTTTGAACAGATCTTTCCTTTATGAAACTATCACCAACTAGGATTACCTCTAAACTTTCCTCCAGTTTTCTCCACCTTTGCCCTCCTTGACCTTGTGGGATTACAACCGACAACACAATTCCATGCAAACATTTGGACATCCTCAGAAAACGTCCATACTTGTTGCATGATTTCTCCATCCATAGGTGGTAAGAATCTCCTCTGAATTTTCGGAAAAATTTCTGTTCCTTCCTGTCCACAGGCTCTTGTAGTTGTTTTAAAATCCATCGAACGCAGCCTAGTTCGACGGATATATGGAACACCTTGTCTTTGAGACTCTCACTAATCAAGATAGAGCCCCCATATGAAAGATCATCAATCTGAATGCAGAAAACTTTAGCTTCGACCCTGAAAAATCTAGGAATGTGTCTCACACTCCTCCCTGCCCGGTTTCTCTCTCTCTCTCTCTCTCTCTCTCTCTCTCTCTCTCTCTCTCTCTCTCTCTCTCTCTCTCTCTCTCTCTCTCTCTCTCTAGCCCACGCCATATCATTAAAGTAGAATATTTTGATACAAACATTCAAAAACTCCTAATACATGCTGAAATAAACCAAGCTATCTAGTACGATAAAACATAAAACTTCTAACTTAGAAGCTTGACTTTCCATAACACTTGTCTTTGTAGTTTAAGTTTCCATGAACGCATCAATCTGCCAATAGATAAGACATAAATTTTAAGAGTTAAGAGATACAACCAATGAAAACATCAAGATACAAATGCACATATTCATTACCAGATACAAATGCCCACTTCTTTTGATTCAAATGCAGAGAAAGACTTTAAGCCAACTATGCACAAAGTATGAGTACACACAATAACATTTCCTTTTACTTTTTAACTTTAAAAAACAATCACATCTCCTCAATTTATCAAATCTCTCTTTTACAGACCCCATTGTATTCGTTAAAAGAAAAGGAGGTCCAATCAAATCTTTGAAGCTGAAACTTGCCATATAAAATAACAGATTAACCAATTCCTACCCAATTTGTGTTGTTTAGAAAGTTATTTGGAATTCTTTAAAGAGAGGAAACCAAAAGTCTAATCAATGAGAAAAATTATCACCACAATTAACAAAAAACATAAAATCCAATTCCTTGACCTGTTTTCTTCAAGACTACCATCTGACCAGCTAATGTACTATAGCATGTACCTGCAAAATTAAAAAGCAACTCAAAATATTGCCCAATTGAATATTATAACAATAACTGCTACATAAAACCAAATAATTGAACCTAATAGTGATATCATAGAAACAAAACTGTACATTTTGCATCTTAAAGTCAAGTGGCGAGACCAAAAAGAAAACAAAGAATTTTAATAATTTTAATTGTATATAGCAAACCAAAATCCAAACTACCTAAATAAGTTTTAAATAGAAAAAATAAAATAAAATGTACCTGTCTACTGAAGGTTTAAGATTGGAATCGCGCACTTGTTGTTCTGATGACTCCACATCTATCTTCACCATTCTCATCCTTTAAAATCCATATACTCCTTATATCCCCAATAGCCATATTAAGAGAAAATGAATTTCAATATCCCTTTCTTCTACCTACAAGACCAAGAACTATTTGATCTTTTGCAGATGCTATGTTGCTTGCTGACATTTGTGGAAAGGATGTACCCATTGATATGATGTAGGCTATGTATGTTTAAGTCACTAAAAGGCTTTGATATCCCTCCCTGTTGTGTGCTTCCTTTACCCAATTTTGCATCCAAACACTTAAGCTTTTCTTTCATCACCCACATTACTTCTACCCTTGTATCTTAATCTAAGATACCATCCCTTGTTTAGCCATACCCTATAACTGGAGAACATGTCAAGATCTCAACAAAATGAAGCAAGGATGGGCGTTATACCAAACAAATGGAGAGAATCAGTGTGCTAGTGCAATTCAAGGAGAAAAGCAAATGAGGGCCAAATTCATTTAAAAACAAAAAAACAAAAAAACAAAAAAACAAAAAACAAAACATGTTCTTGATTAAAGTTCAAATTCAGTTCAAAGAAGCACAAGTCATTGCCTTGAAGATTCACAAGTGTAGCCATTTACCTTGCAGCAAGAAGAAGCACTCTTGGCATGTTCTTGAGTTCTTAGTTTTCATTTCCCCTCTTTTCATAACCCTTACCCTCAGCCTGACATTACAAGCTTAATTAAGACCTAACTGATCTTTGGGGAAATCCGGTTCATGGGTGCTGGTATGCAATGTATTCTTTCTATGTTCTTAGCATTTGATTTCCATTCATGAGATCTTATTTCCAGAAATCGTGCTTTTGTTTTGTGATTATTTCATATGTGAAATCTTGTTTCCCTTTACATAACGTCACTCACATATGCTTGTTGAGAAACTAAACCTTAGGTTCTTTGTGAAGATTTGAGTGATACCCGTGAGACCTAGAGTTGAGGCGATTTCTATCTAAGTATTTGAGTATGGTGACTTCAATGCTGAAATTCTTTTTGCAGTGGCAATACACCATACACCCTGGTGTGAAGATCTGAAGTGGCATACCATTAGTTTTGAAAGTGTGATTGTGCATTCATTGGTCTTCCTTAGTTTGTATAAAAGTGATTCTTTAACTATTAGTTGTCTTGCAAAATTTGTTGATGTTTGTGGGAGTCATCACTGTAAACCCTCAGGAGACACAACTCCTCCTACGAGGGACACCTAGAGGTTTAAAGACTTGTTGCATATGCTCAATGCAATCATGTCATCTACGAAAATGGTGTAATAAGTTTCGTTTTGTGTGTTGTTTTGTGGTGTTTAGGTTTTAGTTTTGCTTGAGGACCAGCAAAATATAGGTTTGGGGTATTGATCAATGCATAATTCTGTATCATTTTGTAACACTCTACCCTATTGTTTGGTTATGTTTTTAGGTAAAACTTGTGCTTTTAATCCATTTTGTGTTTGTTATTCAGTTCATTGAGCTCTAGGTACCAATGGAGGCATTTGAAGCAAAATGGTGCAAAAACGGGCAAAAACTGGAAGATGAGCTCATTGCATGCTTGGTCATGGTGAGCTAGGCATGAGCTATTGGTTTCTGAATGGAAGCTTGGTCATGCTGACTTGATGATGAGCTATGGCTGCTGGTGGGATTTATTGGTGAAGTGCATCAACCAATTCTGATTTTCTAATACAAGTGTTGAATGCATTAGCCATATTCAATTCAGATTTCTCATTTCCCTTTCCCTATAAATACCACTTCCATTCCAAACACTTTCATCAATCACATCCTGGAATTCACAATCCCTCTCTTCCAATTCCTAGCAGACCACTCATCCCAGCACAATCCCCTCTCAAACATTCATCAACCACAGCCTCATACACATTCCCTAAACACAATCCATACAATCCACACCATCTACACCCCTCTTCATCTCTTGCTGCAGCATACATGGTGGAAGTTGTGAGGAGCTCTACAACAACATAATTCGTTCTTCACGGGTTTTTCTTACTCTCTCCATGTTTATTATGATTCAAATGCATTTTCCATTAATGGAGTGTAACTAATTACCATAGCTAGGGTTTCAATGTAACCTGACAAGACAATTTCATGTTTTCAAGTTAATGTTACTCTTGTTGATTACTTCTAATTTCTGGTCTCATTCACTTGTTCTTAGTTGAATCTTTATGCATGTTTAAATAACTGGCCACTATGAACACATGCATGTTGGTTATCTAGTTCAAGTTTACATAAACACCATATGACTCTTGAACCGATTAGTGAATGAGTGGGTAATGCATTTAGGACAAACACCATGTTTAAATGTTTACTTGGTTCCTTTGTGTTCTTCTTCAGCTTAATGGATTCAGATTCATAGCTTAGACTAAACACCATAGCTAAGTTGTGTTTCCTGAGTACTTGATTAAAACCAAACACCATATGGATAATCATACATAAGAAAGAACGAACTCCAGAAATTGTAATCAACTTATGTGATTGTTAACTTGTTGCTTGAAATTGGATTGTCATGGTGAAGTTGAAACCCTAGTGCTTGTCTCCTTTGTCTCTAAATTTTCTAAACATCTACTTGCTAATCACTTGCTATTTTGCATTCCCTTTTTGTAGTTTTCAATCACTTGCTACTTGCTTTCCCTTTTTGTAGTTGTTACTCCAAACAAACTCAACACAACCTCATTTAAATTCTGTTTAGTCTTAGGATTATTTGTGAGTCTAAGTAGTAGTAATAAGTGTCTTTCATCCAAGTCTTTGTGGAACGACCTCGTGCTTGCATTCCTATACTATAATTGGTTCGTGCACTTGCGAGAAATAGATAGAGTAAAATCTGTCCAACAAGAAAATGGCGCCGTTGCCGGGGACTTGATTAAGAGTCTTGTTATTATTGCTTACTTTCTTTAGTTTTCTTTGTTTTCAGGTATTGCATGTCGAGCAAACCATTGCTTGAACAAGTTGTATCAGCGGTCAAGAAACACTCTCATGTATGCAATGGTCTGCACACGCCCCGACTTAGCTCAAGCCGTAAGTGTGGTGTCAAGGTATATGGCGAATCCTGGAAAGCAACATTGGACAGCAGCAAAATGGATTCTCAGGTACTTGAAGGGCAGCAAAAGGCTTGGGATATTGTTTGAAAGACAACAAGGAAAGGCATGTGTGTCAGGGTATGTAGATTCTGATTATGCAGGAGATTTAGACAAGAGGAGATCCACCACAGGATATGTCTTCACTTGTGGTGGAGGACCGATTAGTTGGAGAGCAGTGTTGCAATCGGTTAGTGCCTTGTCTACTACTGAAGTGGAGTATATGGCGCTAACGTTAGCTTCAAAAGAAGCAGTATGGCTGAAGAGATTGGCAAATGAATTTGGGATAGCTCAAGACTTGGTGGTCATTCAAAGTGACAGTCAAAGTGCTATATGCTTAGTGAAGAATCAAGTGTTCCATGGAAGGTCCAAACACATTGATGTGAGATACCACCGGATAAGGGATTGGGTGAATGATGGAGACATCACAATAATGAAGGTTCATACGAATGAGAACGCTTCAGATTGCCTAACAAAGCTAGTCACAGCAGCAAAGTTCAAGCATTGTTTGAGCTTGCTCAATCTTGTTCCATGCTAAAGATTGAGGTGGAGTTCTTGAGAGTTATCAAGACGATTCTCAAGACATTATAGATTTCCTAGAAGGCAATGATGTCCACAAGGAGTATTAGGCTCGCCATGGTGGAGATTGTTGGAAAAAATGGCTCACCTAAGGATACAAGATTGGTTTTGGCGCTGAAAGGAAGATTTTGAATCTGCCTAAAAGCGACCGGTCGCTAGGCATTTGCGACCGGTCGTTTTGGAGTAGATTCAAAGTCTGAAGCATAGTCGACGAGCGACCGGTCACCAGATCTTTGCGACCGGTCGTAGGAAGCAACAGCGACCGGTCGCTAGGCATTTGCGACCGGTCGCCAGGAACTGGCGACCAGTCGTCCCAGTCGTGCTGTGACGTTTTCTTACGTGTTTTCAACTATGTTTTCGAGGGCTATCGCTTTCCACAAGATTTCAGAGGCTTAATGGGCCACTTCTGAGGTAAAAGAGGGTTGACTACCTGCTGGATAGTTGGGAGAGCACTCATGGCTAATTGGTTATCTTATTTTGAATAATCTTCTCTCCATTTTCTAGTTTAATGGAGGTGGCTGAGTGGGATTCTATTTACCTACTTGATCTGACATTTAGTCTAAGTGGTGACTAAAGGAAGGAACGTGGAGGACAAGCTGATATCTTGTCTCTTGTCCATTGGCTTGTGTAGGTGATGGGGTGAAGTAAG
The DNA here is from genome assembly GCA_005406145.1 of Prunus yedoensis. Lineage (NCBI taxonomy): Eukaryota > Viridiplantae > Streptophyta > Magnoliopsida > Rosales > Rosaceae > Prunus > Prunus yedoensis. Next base: position 2,365,505 of record BJCG01000015.1, on the reverse strand, counting down.
ATAACACAAGAGGAGAAAACAAGTTGTTTAATATGTAGTGGCAGAAGCTGGAAAACTTAGTGAGTTTCTAGTGTGAGTTTCAGAAAAACTAAGGGGGAGAGCAAGAGAGTTCTCTAAGTGTATCAAGGTGTTGAGCAAGGGTGTGAGAGAAACAAATTGTGAGGGTAGTGTTCTAAGGGGGTTTCCTTTTGTAAACCAAAGTTGTAACCTATCTTCATTAGTGAAATTTCTCAAGGTGATCAACAAAGAGGATGTAGGCAAATTGCTGAACCTCTATAAACACTTGTGTCATTTGTGCTTGGTTAATTTCTGTGTGTGTGTGTGTAAGACTCATCCATCATTGAGTTCTTTGTCCAAAGTCCATTAACAACAAGATCTTTAAGGGCAGTGAGTTAGTATTAATTCACAACACTCAATACCATGACGAAACTTATGATGGAGGCCAACAACAGTTAGTTCAGCCCTGTTGCGAAACTCGTCACCAACCTTCACTCCCGGAATCGGTCCTAATTGTTTCCTCGTGTTAACCAAGTGCCCTTTCTTTCTCTGACACATTGCTGCTTCAATATCAGGCCTCAAACAAACTTGTTGGTTGGATTCACTATCATGTTTTTGCAAGAGCTTAGTTAATATCTCTCGATATTGATCCAAAGCCTCCTTGACATTACGAATTACTCCATCTTTATTATCAACTCTTGGCCTCTTTCTGTTGGGAAGAACGCCGACTTTTCGTTTCTCAATTGTTTTGTCCATAAAGAGCTATGATTCAAATGTATTGCAGGAACGTCTACATAGAAAGTATAAAGTAGGAACAGACCCAACATTAACCAAATACAACAACCATGCTAATCTAAAAAGATGGCATTGCAAAAATACGCCATAACTCATAGAATACTTGATTGAAAATTTTGTATAATCATCAGCATTAACGAATACAGAGAGTGATTATTTATTAACTTAGAGAGCACACTACGGTAAAGAAAGGTAGAACAAAATATACGAACAATGTAATAACTAAATACATACTCGAAAAATCTGCAGGAAAATTGTTCTGAAAACTTCCAAGCAGAGTAATTAAACCGCTCTCTCCAAATTAACAATTGGAAACCAAGTCGACAAGGAAACAAGTTACCACATTTGTCCCTCTTTCTTATATGAGAGGCAACCCCTCATTAATTATTCTTCATGATTGGTCAATTTACATAGATTCTCAAGTTACCCCTTGACCTGAGTCCTAATTACAATTAGATAGTTCAGATCAGAGAGACGATTCTCAAGTTAAGTGAAGACATAAACTTCAGGATTTTGTTAAAATCCTTCATCAATATTTACCGGTTACAATGATATATGTTAAACTGATTTTGGTTTGAAAAATCAAGCAGAGTTTAAGGAAGTGATTTATGACACGAAACAAAAATAAAAATAAAATAAATAAATAAATAACACTGTGCCTTCTCAAATTTGTAATGCAAAGAATATCTTGGAAATAAGAAGAAAGAAAAAACCTGGTAAAGTAGAAACTAGTCGCTGGCTTGCTCTCTTTGTTTATGTTTTGAAATTGGACGAAGTTGAGCGGTTTTGACCAAAAGTTCAGAGCGGTCGTCTGTTCGGCTTCTGTTTGCGTCGGTTTATATATGGGCCTTGGGAAGTTAGAAGAATGTAGGGTTTCTTAATCCGCAAGTCTCTGAAGGAGTCCTAGGAAGTCGCGACTTTCCTGATTTGGACACAAGGATGGAATAGTGTTACAGAGACGCCAACTAAGAAAGTTAATTTAAGAGAAATTCAATTTAGAGTCAAGATATCAGGAGATGCTACAAGGAATTAAAGAGTGACGTGGCAAGTTATCTATATCTATATATCTATATATATAAAGCAAAAGCAGAGAATTGTGAAACATTTAAAATACCAGAAAATGCTCTTAGTTAATGCAAATATTAAGAATTGAAATCATTAATTAAATAAGGATAATATGGTAAATTCACATTTTTTTAATATTTAAAAAAATTAAAATTAAAAGAAAAATCGGATAATGGATCCTATTTTTATGGAAAACAACTACCGATTATCTTTTTTAATTCTAAATAAAATTTAAATTTTAAAAAAAAATGCCACTCGTAGGCGCGGAAGTGCGTGCGGAGAGGCTAGTCTATATATATAGCAAAAGAAAGAGAATGGTAAAACATTCAAAATACCAGAAAATGCCCTTAGTTAATGCAAACATTAAGAATTGAAATTATTAGTTAAATAAGAATAATATGTTAAATTCACACTTTTTCATATTAAAAAAAATTAAAATTAAAAGAAAAATCAAATAATAGATCCTATTTTTATGGAACACAACTACCCATTATCTTTTTTAATTCTAAAAAAAAATTTAAAATTTTTTTTTAAAAAAAAAAGCCTCTCATAGGTGCAAAAGCACGTGCGAAGAGGCTAATACATAATAATTAGAGAGAAAAGAAGCAGATGGTTCGGATCCATATTACAAAGCTATTGGGTTACCCAAATGATGAGGGAAAGAGAGTCTGAATTATGATAAATTTAGGATTCAAATTTATCTAATGTTGAAAATTTAGAATTATGGGAAAACTGGGTCAGGAATTGCTCATGAAACTATCACCAATATACAAAGTATGCAAAAAGTGTAAATTGCCGAAATGCCCCCTGAACTTGTAACTAATTATCAATTTACCCATGACCTTTTTTTTTAGCGAATTAAGGGCTCGAATTAAATTTTATTATCAATTCCCCCCCTACCGTCTAAATCAACAACATGTCATCCAATAATCTGTTAGATCATTAAAAGAATATTATTTTTTGAAAAAATTAAAGTAAAAAAACCAAAAACCATGTGCCTTTTGCCGATATTGCTAGAACCCATGTTTCAATTTCTTATTTGTAGCATTCAATCACAAAAACGCAAGTTTTGTTTGTTGAAAATTTTATGCTGTTTGAGAAAGTTTGAAACTTTAAAGTGGTTCTGGTTTTCAATGGAACAGAAATAATTTGAGCATGAATGTCAAGGATGCTACAGTGGGTACGCTAAATGGGTCGGTGCTTGGAGAACTTGACAGTGTAGATTCTCGATTTTCTTCGGCTTCTTTGGATTTTGAAGTCAAACAAAAGAGGAGGGAAAGTGTTTATAGAGAAATTTTGCTAACACCCAAAGCAAGAACCAGAACCAGATCTGAGTCTGGGACAAAAAGCAACTCTCAATTCACAAAACAATAGTTGCTTTGCTGCTATTAGCTTGTTTGTAATCTCATGAGCCTCCTCCTATTCCTCAATCACAAACAGATCACAGTCGCCCCTCCTTGCAGTATTCGTCTCCACCCCATTCCCCCATGACCACCAACCCTTCACTCCAGATCATTTGGACGTTGTTGTTTTACAGAAACGACGTTATATAGAAATATCTATGTCGTTTATTTTATTCTTATGTCGTGAAGTAATGATCCTAACCTACTTTCAACGTCGTTTATTTTCAGATCATGTCGTTAACATCTTTTTACACGGCGATTGACTGACAAACTTTACCATCTCAGATATATTAGATGACGATTATGTTGTTTAAGATGACGTATAAATTAGGAAATAAGACTACATTTAATTTTCAAATGACGTTTTCAATTAAAAACAACGTTGTCTATAGACATAAATGCGTCGTAAGTAATGACCGTAACCTCTATTTCCACGCCAACATTTATGGAAAAAACGAAGTATTTCACGACAATTATATACATAGTGGTGACGTAGAAAACATCAATAACGTCGTCTGTTGTTTATTTAAAGACATCATAATTGTATTTCACGCTTCTTGTTTGATCATGTGTTGTGAAAGGTATATGTAACGGCTGTGAGTTTTAGTTTTCGTCGTGGAATCATTTTCTTACAGCCATGTTCTGTTAAAATATGTCATGTGTTGGTTTTTAAATGACATTTGTTTGTTAAAATTGGTCGTCTATGCTTATCCTTGACAATTTTTTTGGCTCATTTTTCTATATATAGACGTCGATTGTTATTTGTTAATGACGTTGTTGATTTTAACAACGATGGGGATTTACCGTCGTGGTTTGCTTCTGTAAAAGATGTCGGTTGATTTCATGACAGTTTGAAAATCGGAAACACGACGGTGAATTCCCGTCGTCTTTTGCCTTTTTTGTAGTAGTGTCATGACATAATTAGGAATACATCCTATGACTGCTAGGTTTGTGCTAAGATCTACTTCTATTGTAGCTATAGCTGCTTGTTGATGGTTATCCCATCTGTCATCATATATGTATACTAATGCTTTAGTTCCTACTTGTGCTCTTGTGAGTCCAGCTATTCCTATCATAATTGTTCCTATATGAATTTGTTGATAGTGTGACTTTCTAAGATGCTCTATTGCTGTATTACTAAGTACATTAAGAGTTACTTCTTTATCTATACAACTTACTTCGTGTTGACTAATGCTACTTACAATACTGTGTTTATTTTCAAATCTTCCGAATTGATATAAATTATATTTATTTTTCTAAGATTTTTCAAAACCTTTTCTAAGAAATTCTTGTGCTTCTTGTTCACTAGGGTAGATATCTTCTGTTCTAACTATTTCTTTTTTCTTTTCTTCTAAAGAGTTCCATTTACTATTATCAAAAGGATTTATTCTACTTTTTCTTTTATAAGGATTATTTCCTAAGGATAAACTATCTAATTTATCAACTAAGTCTTTGGGTAGTGTAGAAGTAGTTTTGTGCACTATTTGATTAATTTCTATTATCTGTTCTTCTAATTGATCTACTTTTTTGGCTAGATTTAAAATTAATTGGATAATTAAATTATTTTGTCTTATAAGGATATTACTACTTGCTACAGATGTTGTAAATTCTGTAAGACCTACTGGTTCCTTATCTAGTTCTCCAACTTCTTCTAAAGCTTTGATATATTTGTTATTAATTTTAGAATATGTCATTAAACTAAAGGGAGTTTCACTAAAACACCCAAAATGGGGGTTGAAATTATAAAAAAACCCAACACCCAAAACACTTTATAAACACACCCAAAACCCATCATTACACACACTCAAAACTCATTTATAAACACACCCAAAAAATATACAATTGTTGATTTTGGGTGTGTTTCTATGTTTAAATAGTGTTTGGGTTTTTTTATAAATACATGTCTAGGATTGGGTTTATTTATAAATTTGTATAAACTAAAAGTCTATCTATTTTACTATGCAACTTTTCTACTTGTTCAGTTAATGTTTTTTTGTACTAGTTGTATTTTTTGTACTTCTAATTTTAATGCTCAATAATTTCTAATGACTGAAGCTCTATTTGTTTTGGTTTACTATCTATGAGATCTATGAGGTCTTTGATTTCTTACTAAAATTGAACAGATAGAGATAGGTGCAACTTATAGGTGATATGGACAATCAGGGATCGATTGAGTGCTTGACGCTGGTTCTTCCCGTCCTGGGATGCCGATCTTGAATCAAGAGGAGCCGAGGCTTGTGAGGTCTATGGCACCGGTGTGGAACCAGCCTAAGACCCTCCGATACCAAAGTAAGTTTCTTTCTAAGAGCTTTTGCCACTAACAATGTATTTAGCATAAAAGTCAAGCTGAAAAGTCTTACCCTTGTCTATAGCGAAGGGGCTTATATATAGAGGGCATTTGGGATGCTCTTAGCACTTAGTTTCGATGTGGGACTCGTGGGAGGGTCTTCTGAGGTTGACACGAGTCTGTGGATATCTAGGCGGGACCATCGAGGTTTGCTCCGCAGAATCTTCGATGCATGCCGATTGTAGGCTTTGCATGTTGATCGGTAGCTGATGCCGAATGTTTGCTCATCGAGGCGATTGGAAGTGTAGGGTCAAATATGGTACAAACAGTAGTCCCCCAAGTTTCTGATTGAGAAATGACTTCTTGGTTGGGGACTTGAATGTGTCTTTGGCATTCTGACCCAGACGCGATGGTTTCGTTCCTGCCTTCATGGCTTGCCATTGGTGGTCAAGTAGTCCCCCAAGTCCCCGAGTGAGGGGGAAGTTGGAAAGGAGACAGCGGAAGATGCCAAACGGCCCGAGAGGTGAGTGTTGACTTGGCCATTGAACACCTGCCGTTCGGCATGAGAGGTGAGTGAGAACTCATTGATATGCACCTGTCGTTCAGCACGAGAGATGAGTGAAGACTCGACAACGTGCGCCTGCTTTTCAGTACGAGAGATGAGTGAAGACTCATCAACGTGCGCCTGCCGTTCGGTACGAGAGATGAGTGAAGACTCATCAATGTGCACCTGTCGTTCGGCACGAGAGATGAGTGAAGACTCATCAACGTGCGCCTGCCGTATTCCAACGGAGTTTAGCAATTGAAGAGCCTGAGAGTTGAAGCGTTGGGGATTTGAAACGTACAAGTGGGATGTTTGTGACAATTGGGGTTCCTTGTGCATGCGCGCCACGTGTCGGGAAGGTTGCGAAGGGTTGCGGCGTTTTGTTTCCCGATGCGTCGCTTCATTTCCCGATGCTAGGTTCGTCCTATAAATGTGGGCAGGGGACGAGAGTTGGAATACTTGGAAGTTTTTTAGAGCAATCAGGGCTTGTGAGAGGCGATTTCCGGCGAAAGTTTCATGGTGGAGGCGAAAGGTTGTGCCGTTCGTGAACTGTATGATCGATGGGGCACAGATGGAGATCACGGAGCTAGAGCAACTGTCAGCGAAGACGATGCGCAATCAGGCTGGTCGTGCTTTCGGGCTTCAGGATGCGGTAAGTGTCGTGGCTTTTGTGTTTAAAGTGTTTTTGCGTTCGACGTGTACTAAACTGTTGTTGTTTTTCAGGCTAATATAGAGATGTGGCTTTGCGTAAAGCGAGCCGTAAACAATGTCGAACGGTATCAGAAGAAGTTCGAAGATAGCCAAGCTAAAATAGCCAAAGCTGGTAAGTTTATCCAGGACGCCGATCGTCATGCCGAGGAAAACGCGGCGAAGATCACGGAGCTCTCTTCGAAGTTAGCTGCAGCTGAGTTGGCGGCAGTGGAGGCCCAAGAGGCTAAAGCAACCGTGGAAGTAGCGATGGATGCGGCTGAGCGGTCATGGGCAAAGGAGGGGGAGGAGGCTAAGGCGAAAGCATTGGCTGACTACCAAGCCTCGGAGGAGTTCACGGTGTTGGTGGACAAGGAATTCATGGAGCAGTGTGACAACCTTGTTTACTATTTCAAGCGATACAATGCAGATAAGAGGATAAACCTAAACTTCCTCCGGGATCCGCGTCCGTTACCTGAGGTTGTCACTGAGGAGATGGTTGAGGCATATAAGGGAGAAGATGCTGATGCTGATTCTTTCGGTGAGACCGACTCCAACAGTGAGGAGGAAGAGGGCCATCCTATACCGACTTTTGCCAGCATTCCTGTCGCCAATGCTGTGACGATTGATGCCGCACCAGTGAACGCTGATGCCGATGCTGTGATGACTGATGCCGCACCCCTGGCTTAGAAACTGATTTACTTTAAATTTCTATTGTTTCTTGTTTTTGTGTAAAAATTTGGACCTTGCCGAATGGCGATTTTGGTAAGACCCATAGCCCACTTGTGGCTTTTTATCCAAGTTTACTTTGATTCAGTTTTATATTGAAGTTCGTATTCTGATATATGTATGCATGCCATAGGTAATGTATTCTGGGTACTGCACTGCCGTTGTGGCGCTACTGAATGTGTAAAATAGGAATGCAAAACATCAATGCCGAAAGTACTATTATAATGAAAGCAACCATAATGGTTTACATAGTGTGTTGGCCGTAGGTTTAGTCACTTATAATAATACTTCAAGTGTTCTACATTCCAAGGGTGACCAAGGGTCTGTCCATCGGTATTGCGTAATCGGTAAGTGCCAGGTAGGCAGATGGTGACGACTTCAGAAGGACCTTCCCACGAAGGGCCGAGGGTCCCTTCATTGGGGTTCTTGGTGGCAAGAGAGACTTTGCGCAAGACCCAGTCCCCCACCTTGAACGATCGGCGTTTGACGCGCAAATCGTAATATCAGGAAGTTCATTATTTGTATGTGGCATTCCAAAGCTGAGCTTGTGAACGGTGTTCCTCAAAGAGATCAAGGTTCAGGGTAAGCAGCGTTTTGTTTCGCTCCGGGGCATAAGATGCCATTCGTCACGTGGGTGCGTTGATTTCGAAAGGGACAACAGCTTCAGTACCGAAAGCAAGGGAAAACGGTGTTTCGCCAGTAGACCGTCGATATGAAGTGTTGATAACCATAACGCCTCTGGGAGTAGATCGAGCCATGCGCCTTTAGCTGCTCCGAGCTTCTTTTTTAGCGTCTTCTTTATGATTTTGTTGATGGCTTCTACCTGGCCATTTGATTGCGAGTGTGCTGGAGATGCGAAGAACAAGTTAATGTTGAATCGGTGGCACAGGTGCCGGAACTGAGAGGAATCGAATTGCTTGCCGTTATCGGTGATGATTGTGTTCGGAAGGCCGAATCGGCAAATAATGTTCTTCCATACAAAATGCTCGACCTTGGCGGCAGTGATGGTGGCCAATGCTTCGGCTTTGGTCCACTTTCTAAAGTAGTCAACGGTGACGATGGCGAATTTAAGTTGTCCCTTGCCTTGTGGCATGGGGCCGATGAGATCTAGTCCCCATTGAGCAAAAGGCCATAGGCTAACAATCGGGGTGAGCGGTTCGACGGGTAGTTTTGGAACAGAGCCAAAATGTTGGCAATGGTCACACTTCTGTACGAGCTTAAGGGCATCGGTATGGAGAGTCGGCCAATAATACCCCTGCCAAATGGTCTTGAAGGCCAAGAACCGGGCGCTAAAATGGTCCCCACAGGCTCCCTCATGAATTTCGCGTAGGACGTAGTCGCCCTATTGTGGTGTGACGCATCGAAGTAATGGTAAGGAGTGACCACGTCGATAGAGGGTCTGGTTCAGAATGAGGTACCGTGTCGATAGGCGGCGGAGAGTTTTGGCCTCGGCCTTATCAGTCGATAATGTGCCATCAGCAAGGTATGCGTGGATTGGATCCATCCAACCTTGGTCCAGCCGAACGGCATGTACCTCGGTTTCGGTGGTGCTACGCCGAGCCAGCACTTCGACCGGTACGTGACGCTCCACCTTGTCGTCAATTGCTGATGCTAGGCGTGACAGAGCATCGGCGTGGCTATTTTCGGATCTGGGGATCTGCTGAATCTGGTATGCACTGAAGTGGCGGAGCAATCAGTGGGTGTGCGTCAAGTAGGCAGCCATAGATTTGTCCTTAGCTTCAAATTCAGTGAGCACCTGATTAACGACGAGTTGGGAGTCGCTACAGATCCTGAGTTGTGTGGCTCCCATATCTTTAGCGAGCCAAAGCCCTCAAGGCTTTGTTATTGGAGGCTTGAAATTGGAACCGGATGGCGTATTCGACTGTCGTTCAGTCAGGGGCCTTTAGGACTAAGTCGACTCCACTGCCTTGTTCGTTGGAAGAGTTGTCCACATATAATGTCCAAACAGGAAGGGCCGGGTCAAAAATCCCTTTGGTCTGATCAATGACCGTGGCGACCTTGGGTGGCTTAGAGATGAGATCGTCCGCAGGTGTGCCTTCCGATAGGAGCGTGAGTTCATAAATGAAATCAGAAACAGCTTGCCCCTTTTCGGCGAGCCAGGGTTGATAGAGTATGTCGAATTTGCTGAGTTCGATGCCCCATTTGACTAGTCTTCCCGAAGCTTCTGGCTTCTGTAGCACTTGACGGAGAGGCTGATTAGTGAGTATGGCGACGGTATGAGCCTGAAAGTAGGGCCGAAGCCAACGTGCGGAGAGGACAAGGGCGTAGGATAGCTTTTCCAATTGAGGGTACTGAATCTCGACGTCTTGCAGGGCATGGCTGGTATAGAAGATTGGGAGTTCTATGCTGTTCGACTTGCAGATGAGTACGGAACTGAGTGCCGTTTCAGAAACCGAAAGGTAGAGAATAAGCTGTTCTCCTTAAAGAGGTTTAGACAACAGGGGTGCCCTGCTCATGTAGGCCTTAAGGTCTCGGAAAGCCAGATCACATTCGGTAGTCCAGACAATCTGTCGTTTGCTCCCTTTGAGGGCTTTAAAGAAGGGGGCACAACGATCGGTGGCTTTTGTTATGAATCGGGCCAGAGCGGCGACGCGCCCTATAAGGCTTTGAACGTCCTTCTATGTCCTCGGTACCTACATGTTAAGTAATGCCTTTATTTTTTCGGGGTTGGCCTCAATGCCCCATTGGCTGATCATGAAGCCGAGAAATTTGCCGAAGGAGACTCTGAAGGCGCATTTGTTTGAGTTGAGGTGCATGTTGTACTTCTTTAAGACGCCGAACATGAGAGAGAGGTTGTGGAGATGGCCATCAGCGGTCTTGCTTTTGACTAGCATGCCATCCACATAAACCTCCATGGAAGTGTCGATAAGTTCAGAGAAAATCTTGTTAACCAACCGTTGGTACGTTGCACATGCGTTCTTTAAGCCGAACGACATCACATTGTAGCAGTAGAGTCCTTTGTCAGTGATGAACGTTGTATGTTCTCGATCCGTGGGGCTCATGAATATTTTGTTATAGCCTGAGTATGCATCCATGAAATTGAGAAGTTCGTGGTTGGCTGTGGGGTCTACCAGTTGATTGATCCTCGGTAGAGGGAAGCTGTCCTTTGGGCAAGCCTTGTTTAGGTCGGTATAGTCCTGGCACATCCGCCAGGTGTCATTCGATTTTTTCACCATGACCGAATTGGCCAACCAAGTCAGGTAGGCTACTTCCCAGATGAAGCCGTGTGTCTGCAACTTGTCCACCTCGAGCCTTATTGCCTCATACCGTTCAGCATCATAGGCCCATCATTTCTATCGAATCGGTCTGAAGGTGGGAAAGATGCTGAGTTTGACTGATGACGTTGGGGGAGATGCCAGGCATATCGTTGTAGGACCAGGGTTGTGCCGATCCGAACTTGCCGATCTGGCTATGCCTCGGAAAGGGATACCGATTCCATGTCTTCAATAGGCTGGGCTTGTGGAGTGACGGCATCATCTCGAGGGTCATCAGGCTGTGCGGTTCCTCCTTGGCCGTTTGGAATAGTCTTGGCGGTGGAGACTATGCACGACTTGCGTGCTGTCATCCTTGCCGATTCTTTAGTGGCCGATACGTAACAAGTCTGTGTGCTTAATTGATCTCCACACACTTGGCCGACGCTAGAGTGCGTAGGGAATTTGAGGAGGAGCATGTGGGGCAACAGCATGGCCTTCAACTTGGTCAGTGCTGTCGTGCAGAGGATGGCGTTGTAAGCTGTCGGACAATCAACCATGAGAAAGTGGGTGTAGATGACCGTTCGTCTAGGGGCGATGCAGAGGGCGAATGGGAGTTGGATGCTTCCAATCGATTTGATGACGTCGCCTGAGAAGCTTATTAGGGGGGTGATGTCTTTGTTCATGTGCTGATGCTCTATGCTGAAGGCGTCGAAAGCGTCGGCAAAGAGCACGTTGACCGAACTTCCAGTATCGATGAGGATTCGACCTACGTCGAAATCTATGATATCGGCTCGGATGATCATAGGACCGGAATGGGGGAAGATAATACCTTTCTCCTTTTCCTTGAAAAATGTGATCTCCCAGCCGATTCGTTGCCACGGACGTATCCTTTGATAAAACGATTGTTGGTGTCAGCAATAGGCGCCCCTCCGCTGATCATGTTAATCTGTCGATTCGTTTGTTGGTCTGAGGTCCGCTTCGTACTAAGGTACTGATCCAGTTTTCCCTCGTTCATGAGGCGTTCGACGATTTTGCGAAGCGCAATACACGATTCCGTATCATGGCCATTGTATTGGTGGTATCAGCAGAACACCCCGATGTCCTTCTCGTTCTGCCGAGGGAGTTTGCGGTTATTTGGCTTCGGAATCATCTGATTTTCTATCATGAGAACATACTCGTATGTTGTATTGAGCAGAGTGAAGGTGGCTTCCAGCCGATTTTTCTTCAGATTGCTGAAGTTGTTCCGCCTGCCGGAGTCTTTGCTTCGTTTGTTACTATCCTGCTGACCCTGAAAGTTGTTCTTTCGCTTGTCCCTCACTTCGTAAGGAGCGGATATAGGGGGTGCCGTTCGGTAGAGGGCCTGGTTTGTGGTTGGATTAGGAGGGAATCAGTCGTATGCTGGCGCCGTTGTGTCCGGTGGTGCCGAAGTTGACCCTTTGGAGTTGAAATGTTCGGCTTTGGTGTGGATAGCTGCCTACTTCATCAGTTCGCCATAGGTGGTCTAGTTGCTACTGTGAACCAGATAGAGAAATTGAGACGACCGAAGACCATTCTTCGTAGAAGCAATTCGAGGCGGCCCCAGCTAGGGTGGAGGGAAAAAGTAAGCATTGGCCTTCATCAGTGAGCCCCTTGCAACCCAAAGCCGATTGAAAAGTATGGATGTGGGTCACGGGATCCTCCACCCCGGTGTAGAACGATATTCAGAGTGCTTGGACCTCTTTTTTGTGTCTGAACATCTGGATGCAATCGATAAATGGTCCCGGTTGTACTTTTCCCCAAGTTGGTGTCCGAGCTTGGTTCTGCTCTTCCTCAATCCGGTTCATTTTCTGGAGGAGGAGGCAGATGGTTGGATCGGCAGAGGGAAGGTCGTCACAGAAGGGTTCAGCCGCTCGGTTATCTGTTCCTCGGCCGGCGTTGCGACCCTGTGTTTCTTGATTTACTGTTCCGCCGGAGTTCCTCCCGTAGCCTCCCTTGTGCCAATCGTTCTCCTCGTTTGATCAGTGGCTACAGTGCTCTTTTGAAGGTCCTGGTCCTGCCGATCGGTGGGAGATAGTGGTTCCTAGTGAAGTTGGAACATAATTTGATTCATCTGTCTCTTCCAGGCCAATCGCATCGTACCTTCGGCGTAGGGGGACTTTGGTCCGAGTACCTCTAGACGCCGATCGTTGAGTTTTTCTTGGATTGAGATGGGTGAAGACTGCCATTCTTTTACGTCGATCATTGATCCTATCTCGATAGTCGGAGTAGACTTGGTATTCTGGGCGACATTCCTCTGGGGAGGGTACAAACAGTCTTCGAGAGGCAGATGGTTTGCCTGTGGTTTGCTATTTTCCTTTATCCCGAGCGCTCGGCACGCTTTTGAATGACTTCTAATGCCGAAGCTGCATGGTCCGTTCCAGACCGTCCTGTAGCTGGGCTAAGTGCATTTGCTGAGTGTGAAGTTGCCTCTAGGTGTCATCAAGTTTAGAAGAGAGGATATTGTTGTGCTCCTGCATTTTTGCCATTTCTCGTTGTAGAGTCTCCATGCGAGCTTCCAGAGTGTTTTGCCGAACAGGTGTTTCTGTCCGGGGCGTGTTAGGCAGGGGAGGGGGCTTGGTTCGCTACCGAGGCCAATGATGGGACCATCGTTAGGGAGGGATGAGGATGGATTCATTTTCTTGGTTCAAGGTTTTGAGATATGGGTTGATTGATAATCGGTTCCCACAGACGGCGCCAATCTTTTGGCACTAAAACTGAATAGATAGAGATAGGTGCAACTTACAGGTGATGTGGACGATCAGGGATCGATTGAGTGCTTGACGCAGGTTCTTCCCATCCTGGGATGCCGATCTTGAATCAAGAGGAGGCGAGGCTCGTGAGGTCTATGGCACCGGTGTGGAACCAGCCTAAGACCCTCTGATGCCGAAGTAAGTTTCTTTATAAGAGCTTTTGCCACTGATAATGTATTTAGCATAAAAGTCAAGTTGAAAAGTCTTACCCTTGTCTATAGTGAAGGGGCTTATTTATAGAGGGCATTTGGGATGCTTTTAGCACTTAGTTTCGATGTGGGACTCATGGGACGGTCTTCTGAGGTCGACACGAGTCTGTGGATAACTAGGCGGGACCATCGAGGTTTGCTCCGCAGAATCTTCGATGCATGCCGATTGTAGGCTTTGCATGTTGATTGGTAGCTAATGCCGAATGTTTGCTCATCGAGGCAATTGGGAGAGCTTACCATTCCACGTGTCACAGTATGAGTGTAGGGTCAGATATGGTACAAACATCTTTCTTGCTAGGAAATCTTTGGATATTCCTATTATTATCTTTCTAATTAAGATGTTATATAATCTAAGTTTTGTCTAATTGTTTTTAGGGAATTTTTCTGAAAATATTCTAATAACTGTTGAACTATTCTATTATGTTTATTATGTTCAAATTTTACACTTTCTGCTTGACTAATTAAAAGGTCAACAATGCTATTTTCTAAGGGACTGTTACTGCTATGTAATAGATGTTTGTGTTCTTTTTGTGGAAAATAACAAACTAATGTATTATTATCTAAAGTTAATTTTTTCTTTTGTTGTTCACTAATTTCTAAATTAAGGTACTCTATCATAAATTTATCTAAGTCTACCTTTTTCTTTTAAGATGCCTAAATGCTCTTGAAATGCTTCTATGGATTCTTTACAGACTTCTAAATGGTACTGGTTCCTTATTATGCTATTCTGTACTTCTAGTTTTCTTCTAGGATAATTACCTACTTCTGGTGATTTTATTAATTCTTCTAAGTTCCTAATTTCTCTTTGGTATTCAGCCTTCTGTTTGTTTAATTCTTGTAACCTTTCTTTTATTCTAATAGATGTCCACCATGGGCCAAACATGTAAAAGGGTTTACTGCTCTTAACTGGTGATTTTGGTAATTTACAAAATTTTTAACAAGTTATAAAACGTTGGTTTTTATTAGTTGTGTTGATTGACTTCTGTCCTCAAGGTACTTTACTATTATAATCATATTACTAAGGTGCTAAATTAAAGCTCTGATACCATTTTTCAAGCGGGGTCTCAATCAAGGTTTCTAAAAGCCAAAATAACAACCAGACACCATGCCTAGAACATGGAACTGCAAAGACGCCAATTTAAAGGGCTATGGAGCATAACTCAAAGGTCCTCTGAACTCAAGGGTTCCCTGACAGACATCTAGTTATTGTTGTGGCAAATATCAAACATGAACAAGTGCTCAAACAAAGTATTGATCGTCAATTTAGCAAGACAATAACATAATTATAAAAGTGTTTCCCTGTTTTGGATAAGAAGTCTGCTAAGAAAACCAAGAAAATGAAAGAGAAAAAGACTTACTTAATTGTTTTTTTGTTGGAACTGTTATAACCAGGTATTAACAATGGTCGGAGATATCAACAATGATCAGTGGTATTAATAGTGGTCGAAGTTAGAAAGTATATTAAGAGGATAAGAGAAAGTATATGAACAAAGGGAGTTTTATTGATTGAAACTGAAGGAGGAAAGTACAGAGATTTTTTCTTCTCTGGTATTGTTCGTACTTTCTCTCTTCAGAGTTACAAACTATATACACTATTTTCACCGACTCTACCAAAGATGGCTAAGGATGAGTGGAGAAGCCTCTCTATCTGATACCATCTCTCTCTGAACTCTCTTCTACACTTCATATGTACTTCACATGCACACAATATACAATCCAAAAAATTCACATGACTATTTCAAATTCTCATGTACAAACAAAGCTCTTGAAATATGGATCGCTACACTGTTGCTACTGCTGCTGGCACTGTTACTGTGCTGCTGCTGATACTGTTACTGCGTTGCTGCTGAAAAGGAACAAGACTTCACATGTTGCTTTTGTCTTTTATGGAGGAGAGAGACCTAGGGCTTGCATGTCTTTGTTTTTTAAGATAAGGGGGTTTCTCGCCATTTTGAAAATATTTTGGGTGTTTTTGAAAGCTGCTTGTTTCTTTTGGGTTTTTAACTAAATTTCGCTTTTACGTCAGAAACTGACACAAACATACCAAAGGAAAGGATATTTACAATATGTTTCATTAATTCTTCACGAGAAAACAATAATAATAATAATTTATAAGGAATTCTAATTTGTCATCCCTAGCATCTATTGCTGCTCGTGAGTCATGTTCTTCTGGTGGATGTAATTCTGTCAAGTAGATCTCAGGTATTAGTCATATGAAACAACATCTAATTATCTAATTGTTGACTAATAAATAGATGAACACAACTGTTTATGAACAACAAAAATTTTCACGATAATAATTAAATGATCAAATCATTTTTAATTTGGTTAATGATTTGCAATGATGATATTGAAATGATAACCCGAAAAATGACAATTCAATCGTGATATGACATTGTGTAATGGACCCAAACAAGTGGTTAATATCATATTAATTTACTAACACGCTAGCTTTCGTGAGGTGAAGCCCTCGGAGATGAACATTGCGCGGCTCCTTTTCAGTTCATTCCCCAAATGAAAAACAATTAGAGCCTAACACACCATACACACAAATATTTACCTCATTCAAAGTGTTAAATTAAAAGAAAAGTTACATATGAAAATGCTTGCGTTTCTGAATGGTACACGGGAGCTCAAATATGCTCTACAAAAGTAGTAGAAGAATACAAGTAGGTAGGGGATCAAATATGCCGCACCAGAAATAATATGAAGCAAGCATTGTTGTTGCAGAGGGAAAAAAAGATACCTTAAGAATTCATAAAGCTCAAATCACTCATTTTCCACAGGAAAACCCACATTAAACAACCTGACCTCCCCTAAGGTTCGCCCACGCTTCTTGTTTTGTTTTTTCGGTGCTTCTAGTTTGCCTATTATTTTAAATCTCTCGTAATTCAAGGGCATTTTTTAGATTCTATTAGGATGTCTTCTAATTTCATCCAAAATGTCCCCCCATGTTAGCAAGTCAAGAAATTCGACAAAAATTTGGATGTGTCCCTCAACTGCAAGGATATCAAACTATATGGGTCTAATTGCCTGAAGTAAAATCACAACAAAAATGAAAAACCGGCAAACTACAAGGACCAAAGTGACTTTTTGCCTTTAAATTTTAAATTTTTAAATTTTTTTTTATCTGTGAAAATATTCCTCCTAGCCACCCTCAAAAATTTACTCCTTGTTAACGGCGTTATCTTTATTATTTACTACAGATATTTCCAAGTAGCCTCCCTCTTGCGGTTGGATGTCTTGATTGCAGAATCCTGATTGTCGACAAAGCTACAGTAGCTCAGCCATCCCATTCCAATACAGGTTTTGCAGCCTTCCCTTCTTCAAGACTTGAACTCAAGCACCTGCATGAACACAGTTTCACTCACTTTAGGTTTAAACCAAGAATCATAAAGAGAGAATTCTGTCTTTACAAAACTAAAGCTGGTCAAAATATACGTACCATCCACTGTCCACAACAAAATCAGCAGAGGACCTTGCAGTACAGCAGATGCATTGAATTTTCAGTACTTGTTCCCTGTATTCTATAGTTTTTACAGCTTCACAAATCACTATCACAACGTTAATGAATTTTCTATTAGTCTCCATCTGTTATGAGCTGTAAGACTTTTACTATTTCGAAAAGCAACCAAACAACAAAGTATGAGGAAAAAAAAACAGATAAGAAAATGAACATAGAATAGAGTTATAATTCGAGAAGTAATTATGAAAACAAAAGCAGGAATCCCAATGAAAATTCACCGCATGGACAATGGAACATTTGTGAAAAGAAAATGCAAATCGTCATCTTCAAAGATCAATTAACCTATTTGGGTCAATCAATTACAAGCCTAAACAGATTCAGAAAGTTCATGTCTTCTAATGGAGGATATCATAAATCCAAAAGGGGAAACAAAATTTTCTTTTAAAGTTCAACAACTATCACCAAGATTTGAAAAATGTTTCTGAAAAAAAAAATATTCAATCGAAGATCAGAGCCAAGTTTATCCATAAAAAATGAATATTTTATTTTTTTAGTTTTGAAATGAAACGATGTAATTTTATTTCACAATAGAAACTGTGCAGAAATGAGGATAAGCAATCTACCAAGAATCTATGGGAGAAAATACAACAATTCAAGCTACATCTAGTTTAACAAACCTAAACATATTCATGACACTTTAGCTTTCTAGTCTAGAACAATGACAGAAACAGAAGTGTTCCTAAACAGATGCCCAAAGTGCTGCCCAAGACTTGACCTTCCCCACACCTCCACTTCCATCTACCTAAAATCTTCAAAGATCCGTTGGTTTCTTTCCAACCAAATAGCTTAAATGATAGCCATCATCATACAGCCCCGTATTACTTTAGCATTCTTTCCACCACCCAATACTTTAGATTTCTCACCCAGAAAAGATAATCAGTGTTGTGGCGCCACCTAACATACATTAATCTCATTAAATAGAAACATCATAATTTCCAGCTAAACCAGGATAAGAAAACATGATCCACACTCTCCCCCGGACTCTTGCATAAAATACACCAAATGAAGAATGAAAATACCCTAAAACTACCACGCACTTCATTGAGCTCTGCAAATAACATTGGTGCAAACTACCACACAGTTCAGTGAGAAAACTTAGACAAAGAGTATGAAGAATTATTATATGAATACTAGCACATTTATTGACACAAGATAAGAAGTCAAAGTACTGACCACGTCATCACCTTCAATCCTTTGTAACAGCTGAATCCTTTGTAACCATAATTAACCTAGGTCCATGCAAAAACCAAATCTGACATGTTCACCAAAACACACAAATAAATACCAAAGCCAAGGATTCTGATTTATTATACAAATCATCTCTTTTATTATTATAAAAGCAAAAAATAAACAGAAAGGAAAATTTCAAAGTTTAATCTTTTGACTCAAATTCATTGCAGATAGTGCAAAACCAATTAGCTATGGCAGTAGACAAGTAGGTGCAAAGAGTAAAAATCAAGACTATAGTTTTAAGGTGTGAGCTATAGTTGATGCTCAACAGAAATAACTGCCTCGTCATCCACTCTTTGTTAGTAAAGACTATAATAGTCTATTAACAGTAGCCCAGTAATTGAAGTAACTCGTGATTTACCAATATTGCAAGCATTTTAATGAATTTCCAGCTTGCATTAAGTACATTCAAACCACAAATCCATATAAAACACTAAACTCGGTAGTTTAGCTGACGTGAAATGCTTTAACAAAGTAATTTGTTGTTCTTTCTCAAAAGTAACATACAAATTAAATGTAGACCGACCATAAAAATTGATCTGCTTATAACCGAGATATTCGAAAACAACATCCAACCCTTGAAATCATCGCAGTTATTGGTTTTAACCCTCACTGAACTCTAGCAAACAAAAAATCTCAACTGCACAAGAAACACAAAATTTACCACAAATAATTTAAACCTATAAACAAGCACCCACATGAGACACTGCAACTTATGCATGTCTCACATGAAAGAACCCCAAATTAATACATACAAAACTAACCAAACCAGATTATCTAAGCCTAGAAGTTTTTCAATGACTGCTGAGTTGTATGTAGGTCCGGAATATCAACCAAAGGATGAATCAGTATTGCACACAATTTTGAACGAACAATTTTTATGCGTTGATATGCCAAGGGTTACAATATGTTATCTATATGGATGTAGTCTGTAGACTAGAGTAGCATAAAAAATTAATATACTAGATAAAGAGAACTAACATGCCTGATATAAACAATATTGAATAAATGTGTGATTCTTGTTACTTTGGAAAGCCCAGCACATTCTCTATGGACCGACTGGTCGAAAACACACGTTATAGTGGACGATGGAGGACAAATATACACATCGTTGAACTGTCGAAAATCAATTCTGTGTGCTAATCTTTGCATTTTCATTTTCTTCTAGAAGAAATGGACAGACAACATGTTTGTACGTTTGTCTATCAGGAATTACTCCCTTAATCACCATGTGGTCATGTAATTCAATGACTTCTTCTGGGCTGCAATTCTTACTGAAATTGGTAATAAGAGTGGTGTATGTTATAAAATCAGGAACCATACCCCAAGAAATCATTACCATCATAAGTTCCTTTGCTTGTTGAGAACACCCAAACTTGCACAAAAAATTGATCAATATATTGTAAGTGACTCTATTGAATGAAATCCCAACCTCTTCCATCTCCCGAAACAAAAAAAATGCCTCATCAATCTTCCCACAGATTAAATATGCATGAATCAATGTGTTATAGGTTATAATGTCAAGAAAATCTATCTTCTGTAATGCATCCATCAAATTTCTTGCAATATCCACTGATGCGTCTTTGCATAACCCATATACAACGGAATTGTATATCACCAAATTTGGTTTTTTCTCCACATCTATCAGTTTGCCATAAATTTGAACTGCACTTCCTATGTTTCCTTCTTTGAGGTACCAATCAATCAAGGTTCCATAGGTGACAGTGTCACGAAGTAGACCACGAACAAACATACTGCCCAACAATTGCATGGCTCCTATCAAGTTTTTGTTTTTGCACATATAATCGATGAGGATATTATGAGAAAATACATCCTTGACAAGGCTTTTCTCAAGAATTTGGTTATGGAATCTTAGTGCTTCAGTCACAAGCCCGTTTCGGCAGAGCCCGTTAATGAGGATTGAGTAGGTAAATTGATCAGGGCATATATGCCTGTCAATCAAGTTGGAAAATAACAAACATGCTTCCTCAACATCTCCTTCTATGCAAAGCCAATGGATAATTGAATTGTAAACAACAGAGTTAGGGGTCAGACCCCTGTCCACCATTTCATCACACAATCTAAGTGCCACCTCCAAACTCCCTCCTCTTGCGTACCCATCTACTAGAGTTGCATAAGTCCTCAAATTGGACTCAACACCTGCCTGGGTCATTTCAGATTGGATTTCCTCTGCAAAAGATAAACTACCAATTTTGCAAAACCCATTAATGATACAATTGTACGAAACTGAATTGGGCGTAACACACTCCTCCGACATTACTCCCCATCTTCCTCAAAAGCTTCAAGGCAAGTTCCATATCACCCATCTTGCACGCTCCATCTATAATCATGTTAAAAGTAACAACACTAGGCCAAATTCCACTCTTCAACATCCGATAATATTCCGACATTGCCTCTAGTAATTTGCATTCCTTACAGAGAGCATAAATAACCAAATTGAAGGTATTGACATTTTCAACATACCCATATGAAACCATTTCTTTATATACCTTCCAAAACCTAGCAATTTCATTCAACTTCAGTACATGATTAAGAAAGTTATTCCAAGCATGAACCGTAACCCAATAACGATCCATCCTCAGCTTCTTAATTAACTCATAAGCACCTTCGGTCTGCCCGAATCGAGTACAAGCCCTCACAAGTGCATCAAACACTGCAGGGCTTGAACAACCACAAGCTTCATCATAGCTACTAACCAACCCTTCCAAAACATCCAATGGGTGCAGACCATCTGCACTCATTAGATTCTCCATAAGAGACAAGGCATCATCAAATCTCCTACAATGGACCAACACATGAATTACAGTACAAGAACATTCTAAACAGTGAGGAGAGCTCTTGTTCTCTTAAACCCAATTGAAAAATTCTAAACCCAACTGTGGGGAGTTTCGAAACTCGAGAACAACACGACTTACTAAGGAATTGGTAAGAGTAGATGATATCTGCTCTAGAAACTTCCATCTCCTCTGTTTGATATTAACACAAATTGCTCTAAAAATAATGTTCTCAGAACTTGGGCTTGAGAATTGCTTACCCAAGTGCAGGCCGCGGCAAATTAGATGACTGGTTTTGGGTAGAGAGAAGCTCAGCACCCAGTTCATCAAAGAGCACAGTTTCTGAAATAAACCTTCAGAGCAAGGAAACCCCAATGCATCATAACTTCTAAGATGTTTCTCTTTAAGACGATAAGGCTGGCTGACTGAGATACTACGAGCAAGGGCGAGCGAGGCCACAAAGGGTTCTTCGCGCGGGGGAACACGGAGTTTTACTTTTATTTTTATTTTTATCAATTTTTGTTTTGAAAACAGAGTTATTGTTTTTAACTTCAATTTTTTTTAGTTTGCCACTTTTACCACTTTCATTACTTTTTGGTCACATACCCTTATAAGGAAGCCGTAATTTCTCCTCTGCTACAGCCATATCGCAATCAAATAGAATAGATGTCTGCTATTAGTTTACTTTCCTTATATATATTGGACCAGCATTAATCTTGTCTTAAAAGAGTCAACGGTACTAATTATGTCAAGCAAACCATTTTAGTGGGCACTCAGTCTTATAATTTTCTAAACAAACAATTATCTTTAATGTCAACTGAATCCATAAATTTGGAATCCCTCCATCCGAATGGAGCCGAAGACCTTATTATAAAGGGAGGGCTTGATCAGTCTTGACAATAAGAGAAAGCATACAACGCCTTATTCTAGCAAGCATGGCTAGAAATTCCCAAACTCCACTTCTCCTCCTTGTCCTTTCTGCACAACTGGTTCTAATCAAGCTCTGTCATGCAAGCGGTGTTGCCGTCTACTGGGGCCAAAACGGGAACGAAGGTACTCTAGCCGAAACCTACTCTGCCGGAAAGTACAAGTACGTGAACATAGCCTTCCTCAACAAATTTGGCAACGGCCAAACCCCCGAAATCAACCTTGCAGGGCACTGCAAACCTGCATCCAATGGTTGCACCATTGTCAACAGTGGCATAACAAGTTGCTAAAGCCAAGGTGTCAAGGTGTTGCTGTCTTTAGGAGGTGGAATTGGAAACTACTCTCTAGCATCACCTGCAGATGCTAGAGCTGTAGCAGATTATCTGTGGCACAATTTCTTGAGTGGGAAGAAGTCAACTTCGCGTCCCTTAGGAGACGCCATTTTGGACGGTATTGATTTTGACAAAGAGCTTGGTTCAACTTAGTATTGGGATGTGCTTTCAAGAAGCCTCAAGGCATATAGCAAGCTAAGAAGAGCTGTGTATTTAGCAGGTGCACCTCTGTTTACCCCGAAAAGGACCCGCCGGCCATTTGTGTGGTGTTTGGCTGTGGAGTTTGCTTGTTGCGATTGCGAAGGCGTGCCACTGTTGGCAATGAAAAACTCCAACAGATTGAAAATGGTAAGACTGGAAAATGCGCACCGATATTGACTTTAATCAATCGATTGTGGATTGGGTGGGGAACTGGCACAATACAAGGTTCTTTTCTACGCCTCAGTTAAGAGGACTTCAATATTCATCTAGTGCGAAAATGATAACTAACATAAGCTAAAATTGAACGGTAATGGAAATGATAGAAGTTTATCGGAAGATTTCTCTATTCAGACAACTTGAAAGAAAAAGGAAGGAACAACACAGCCTGAAGATTTCTCTATTCAGACCTGGCACATGAAATTAAAATGGAGATTGAAGATTTCTCTATTCAATCTTGTACAAAGAAAAATCATACCAAGAGTTGGCAGAGCAAAATAAAGAAAATTTCTCAGGAGTTGTCAATTGGGAAATTCAGAGAATGAAAAAGGAAGGCTGTTTCAAGCTTTTGAACTGGGTTTATAGACGTTGAGTCTAGTTTTTGTTGGTTGAGTTGTCTGTCTTTTGCTAATGATTTCTCCTTCAATTTATAGAGAATGGAGGTCATTGAGTGGACCAATAGCCAATTGGAATTACCTACTTGCCATTGGTTTTGGTGAGTGGGTTGCTGAAAATACAAGTAAACCCAAAAAAGTTGCTAAGAGACTTTGATGTGATTTGACAGAAGTTGTCACTATTAGACTTAAAGAAATCCAAAGTATTAGTCCACTTGCCATTGATTGGTGAGTGACAGCCAAAAGTAGCTAACTAAAAGACAAAAAGAAATATAGAGATAATGACCACCATCTCTACTTCTTTCTTTATTCATTCTTTAAGCCCACTTGCATATTATTTTATTCTTCTTTTAACCTTGGTGTAGACTTTTCATGTGTATGTTGGGCTTTGGCTTTGTTTTAATATTCTTCATCACAGAGAATATTAAATTGTTTCCATCTACCACATCTTCACTTTATTCTTCTTTGAATCAACTCACTGGTGATGAAGTCCCTCCATTGATAAAGTGAAACTTGGTTTGCAGCCACTAAGTTTCTCCTCTGAATATGCTTTGATGCGTAATAAACTGGGAATGTTAGGTTGATCCAATTGTGGCCAATTTCGGATCTGTTGTTCTCCACATAAGTAGGAACAACATTGATGAAGAACTTAATTCCATTTGAGCAATAGAAAATCTGGTTTTAGCATGGTTACACCGGACTGGTCGTCACAGACTGCTCTCACGAATAGAAATCATGATTAATGCCCTGAAGATTCAATACTTGCGCAAATGATGCCAAATTTGGATATGTCGTAGTAGACATCCAAATGAATAACTTTCATGAAGAACGAATGTTCATTTGAGGACTGGAAGCTGGCCCGAATCGGACCATAATTAGGCCCGAATTGCCACTGTTATCAGCTTTCGCTGTTGCTGGTATGCTTCTGATGTTTGATGTTGCGAGGATTCCACATTTATCCAAATGATCCCAAATTTGGATATTTTACAGTAGACGTTCTAATGCAAAACTTTCATGAAGAAAGACAATTCATTAGAGCATTGGAATTAGACCCGAATTGCTGCTATAAGCTTTTTGCTAGCGCTGTGCATCTGGTGTTTTCAGCTCTTAGGACTCCACATTTGTCCAAATAAACCCAAATTTGGATATGTTGCAGTAGACGTAGATATGAACAACTTTCGAGAAGGATGAAACTTGATTTGAGCGCTGAATTTGAATTTTGGGCCCACTCCATCTGACTGCAGCAATGCAAGTCTAGCCATATTTTGGCTATTTTGATGTCCATGGAAAATTATCTACCATTTTAGGCAAAAATCCAATTTTTGGTACAAACAACCTCAATGCCCATTTCCCTGATAAGGCTTTCAAGTTTCTGACAGACACTAAAGGAAGGACTGTGAATGTTGACTGCAATGGTAGAACATTATGTGATTGTAGAGAACCCTTGCCGGCTGCAATCGGTCAGAGGACTCTAATATCTTCTCATTGATAGTTTGATACATATGAAAGTATGAATTGTAATTTGAATATCTTGTAATAGTTTGATACATATTTTTCCCTCTCTGTGCTTGACAGTCTGTTGCAAAGGTGATAATTCGTCTTCTGGACATTGCCATTTCAGGGGACAAAGCCAAACTCCAGAGAATCATCATTTACATATTCTTTCTCATAAATTTTTTTTCTCTTACCAAAAACCATAAGTTAATCAGAAGAACATTGGAGCTATGGTGAAACGGATTACATGTACACTTGGTCCTTGTAGATGATTTTCTTTATTATTTTCTTTATGTTGTGGAAGCACCAGGAGACTGCTAGAATTGTAATTAGGTCAAAGTCCTTGGTCTCCCACAGCTTAAAGTCACTTTCCATCTCTCCCTCTCTTTTTACTTCTCTCTCTCTCTCTCTCTCTTTTTTCTTTTCCTGCTTCTTTCTCTTTTGCGAGTCTCCCATATCTCTCTCTTTGTTTTTTCTTCTTTTTTTTTTTTTTTATGAGCTTTTTTCTTTTTTCCATCCCTCTCTTCTCTTCCTTCTTCTCTTCTTCCCGCTCGAATCTTCCCGCTTTTCGAGCGGGAATTTGGTTTAGTGTTTTCGGTAAGGAATTTGATTTTCAGTTTTAAAAAAAAGAATTGAAAATTATTATAATTGTGAAAAATATAATACACAAATAATAATGGAAAGGATTTCTTTTAAAATAAAAGATAATGAAATGATGTTGGATAGCACAGTCAAATAAAATAAAATAATTAAATATAAATATAGTTTGATTAGACATGATGTGGGGCCCACTTTGGAGCAATTGGATAGTCAACACAATTTATAAACGAAATTGTGTTTTTAATCGTGAGAAAACCCAATAGTTACAGCCACAAAAGTCACGGATCAAAACTTGTCACTGCACCGTTACTAATGGCTTTAGTCATGAAAAAAAAAGTGATTGTCGTGTGTTTTCTTTGTAGTAATTGCTTCTAGTAAATTTACTTGACTATATAACCTTGCTTGACGGTTCATTAGATTTTGAAGGCTTTTAGGTTTTTTAGGTTTCCTAGGGTATCCCCCGCGCGACTGCGGAGACTAAATCCCTCGAGGTACGATCAGGCTTTTAGGTTTTCACCTACAATTAGCCATGCAATTAATCTCCCATTAACACGGCTACATTGACGTATATCCTGAAGAAAATCATACAGGTCAACATGTCTATATAACTTGTAATAATTCCTTTGTTTTTAATTCTATCTTTCCCCACATGACCCCTCCATCAGCTGGGTTGTCAATTTTCATTGGCTTGATTGACGAGATATAACATTTTTTAAAGGCTAGCCCAGGTAGCCTCTAAAAAATATTAAAATGTATTAAATGTATGTTTATTTAATTTCAACTTGTCTATATAACTTGTAATAATTCCTTTGTTTTTAATTCTATCTTTCTCCACATGACCCCTCCATCAGTTGGGTTGTCAATTTTCATTGGCTTGATTGACGAGATATAACATTTTTTAAAGGCTAGCCCATGTAGCCTCTATAAAATATTAAAATGTATTAAATGTATGTTTATTTAATTTCACTCTATAAAAGATTAGTAATCCATCCAAATGTAGCCTAATAACTCCATATCCACTCAACCTATTGGCCCATAATCATCTTACATTGTATAATTGAAATTTATGCACATATTTTTACAAATTAAAAATAGGTACATTATTTAGAAGAAATAAGTTCATTATACTAGGTATACAATATTAGAGAAAAAAATAAGGTACATTATTTAGAGAAAAAAATAGATACAAAATTTAGCGAAAAAATAGGTTCGTTATACTAGGTAAATTGTTTTACTAGGTACATTATTAGAGAAAAAAAAATAAGGTACATTATTTGCAGAGAAAAAATAGGTTGATTAAAAAAATGTGTTTCAAAAAACAAACAATAAATAGATTATCAAATTATTTTTCTTTTTTTGATGAAGAAACGGAGCTAACGCCCAACAAAGAACTTAAACAATGGCTCGAGGTCTACAGACTCCAAGTAAATATTCATTAAGAAAAGACCTAATAGTAACAGGAGGATCATGAAAGGTTGACAGACCCAACTCAAGACATGAACCCAATTCAGCTAATTTATCTGCCACCATATTGCACTCACGAGATACATGATGGATAGAACAAACCCAATTTTTGTTTATATAGTCTTGGCATCCCCACAACATAGCAGCAAGAGGATGAAGGTCTTCCACATTTTTGTTAAGCAGGTGTACCGCGATCGCTGAGTCAGACTCAAGCAAAACTGCACTGCACCCTATATCCCAAGCAATTTTCAGTCCAAGATATATGCCCCATAACTCAACTTCCAAGACTTGTCCTACACCAAGATTAACAGCAAAGCCTTTCATCCACTGTCCAGAACTATCTCTTAGTACACCCCCAGCAGCAATGCGTCCATCCTCACCTTTTCTGCACTTGTCGGTATTGATTTTAATCACTCCTTCATTCGGATATTGCCAAGAGAGCGCAGCGAGAGAGTGGGTGGATTTTCTAGTTTTTTCAATATTGGCCTGTGTTCAATTTGCAGCAGCCATAAGAATGACGTGTCTGGGGTTGTTAGGAAACACAAACCCATGATCAAAGATTTTTTTGGTTCCTCCATTTCCAAAGAAACCAGCATGTGAAAGCAAACATGGTTGACCACTCCACTCCTTAAGCCAAAATTGTATAGTTGTGAAAAAAAAAATAGGTACATTGTTTGCAGAGAAAAAATAGGTTGATTAAAAAAATGTGTTTCAAAAAACAAACAATAAATAGATTATCAAATTAATTTTCAACAAAATTAGAATGTACATTATTATTCATAAAACTATAATAAAAAAGAATACTAGTCCTATAATTCATAAAAGGAAACAACATTAATTCCTAAATTACTAATACTTTATTGTGGAATTTAATATTTAATTTCAAATAAGTTTCTAAATTAATTTCTACATCCATTACAACTATTTGGAGATCTTTCCAAATTCAAGTGTGCCATTAGTTACACCCCCCCTTATAGCATATTAACTTATAAATAGGGGTAGTTTTGGAATCTGAAAAATACCATAAATCTTTTTTTTTTTTTTTTGTTGTGGTCAATACCATAAATCATATTTTAACTGATAGTAGGTAACTTTCTTAGTTGGATCCTAGTCATCAGGTATTATTTGAGAAAATTGGGTATTTTAAATAGAAAACTAAAGGAAATAGTTGTAGGTGATTTAAAATGAATTTTATGGGTCTAAGCTCAATTTACTATATATTGGGCTATATATTTAATTTGTTTGCTCAGTTAAGAGCACCTTCGATCCGATTGAGATGTCAAATAATATGTATCAAAATTGGATTTGATGACTAATAACTTTAGTCAATGGAGCTATAAACTAGCGAATCGAACCTGAGTGCACTTGGGGGGATGGGGAGAGTTTGGCCACTTTTCTATTGTGGTGTCACCTTATGTGCGTAGTTTCTATGATTTTATGTACATTTTTATTTCTAAAAAAATATAAAAATTGTAAGTAAAAAAAAAAAAAAAACACTAGATTTTAAGCTAATAACTTTAGCTAGCCCACTCGTTGAAAAATTCATGGTTCCGCCTTGCTTGGACTAAACTTCATGGACCCCAAATTTCGTTTATATTAGACCCCAGATTTCGTTTATATTTTCCCCATAACTTTAATAAGTTTCACAGAAGAATGGCACCAATTTGTTGCCCACAAGACACGTCTGTCATACTGTTTTTCCCTAAAGTCTTCCACTCACCTATAAATATGTACCCTCTGCAAGCATTTTGAACCAAAACAGACATTCAACATGGCACTAAGCAAAACACAAGCCTCAGCCCTATCTTTGTCCCTCTTGTTCATTATTTCTTTATGCAAGTCGTCCCAAGCTGGTGGGATTGCCATATATTGGGGCCAAAACGGCAACGAAGGCACCTTGGCAGATACTTGTAACACAGGCAACTACAAATTTGTGAACATAGCTTTCCTATCAGCTTTTGGCAACGGCCAAGCCCCAGTGCTAAACCTGGCTGGACACTGTGACCCAAGTACCAATGGCTGCACCGGTTTGAGCGCCGAAATCAAAGCTTGCCAAGCCAAGAACATCGAAGTCCTCCTCTCGATTGGAGGCGGTGCAGGAAGCTACTCTCTCACTTCAGCTGATGATGCAACGCAAGTTGCTGATTACCTTTGGAATAACTTCCTAGGCGGTCAGGCCAATTCACGCCCCCTTGGTGACGCGGTTTTGGATGGCATTGATTTTGACATTGAAGCTGGTGGTGGCCAGTTCTGGGATGTGCTTGCCAGGTCACTCAGTGGGCACGGCACTAAGTTAGCAGCAGCTCCACAATGTCCATTCCCAGATGCTCACCTAGACGGTGCTATCAAAACCGGCCTATTTGACTATGTCTGGGTTCAATTCTACAACAACCCTCCATGCCAATTTGCAAACAACAATGCTGCCAACCTTTTAAGTGCATGGAACCAATGGACGTCGACTGAAGCCAAACAAGTGTTCTTGGGACTACCGGCAGCTCCTGAAGCTGCTCCAAGTGGTGGATTTATTCCTGCTGATATTCTCAAGTTACAGGTTCTTCCAAATATTAACAGTTCTTCAAAGTATGGAGGAGTTATGCTTTGGAGCAAATATTATGACACGGGTTACAGCGATTCCATTAAATGCTGCGTCTAGGTCTCTGTCTAGACACTCTCTGCTGCTAAGACAAAATAAGTTACGATAGTAAAACATCTTACTGGCCAGAGTAATTACATGCACTTACGATAATAAAACTTCTTACTGTCTGTATTAATTTTTAAATCGAATAAAATATTACTCATACCATTATCATTATCATTATCTTATTAGTTTATGTTCACTAAATTACGCTGGTGTTTGGTATTTCCATGCTTTCACGCCTCTTTGCAAAGCAAAGTCAATCCGATATATTTCTGGCTCCAAATAAGTTAGTCCCTATATTTTATCAATTCTTCCACTTTCGTCCTTATGGTTTACCAGATCAAATGAAATTTATCCAAGTGCAGCCAGCTTCACAAAAACAGCAGTAAAGCAAAATATACATGAAATCAAAATATTCTCAACAGATTTGAAAATAATGTTGCATTGAGAATTGGTAATTTACATGTGAAAAAACGGCAGATAAAAATATTACATTATATTCAATCTTCAAGAACATATCTGTTTCTTCTTGCACCGAAAGCAAATCTCTGCGGATTAAAAGGACCGAAAAAAAAGGTCAGCAAATGTTTTCAGATAAAAATGCTATAATAATGACAT
The DNA here is from genome assembly GCA_005406145.1 of Prunus yedoensis. Classification (NCBI taxonomy): domain Eukaryota; kingdom Viridiplantae; phylum Streptophyta; class Magnoliopsida; order Rosales; family Rosaceae; genus Prunus; species Prunus yedoensis. The sequence goes on along the minus strand of BJCG01000015.1, from coordinate 2,335,370 downwards.
TAATAAGTTGGGGTCCTTTTCTATTTTTTTTTTAATGTTTGTTCACTTAACTGAAAATATCTGGGAGTAGGCTTTTATCCCAGTAAGGAAATGAATGTATGTAGGCTTCATTGATCCATTGGCAGGAATGGATCTTATATTTGGAACAAGATACTCCGCTACCTGTGACACCCATGTAGAATTCACAAACAAGATCGAAGGAAACAAATACGATTATATAATCCACCAAAAATGGATATTGAGAAAAGAAAAAAGTTAATGCATTTTGCGCAGACCTTCAACATGCATGCACAGACAAGTGTATGCGCGCGCGCGAGCGCGCCCATGCGTGTTCGTATCTTTTGGCAGATTACTCTCAGACCAAATGGGATTTGAATTCACTACCTTATATTCCATCCATTCATACCCAGAGACCAAATTTATTTTCACTCAAAGGCCCATCACTTTTCTACGTGTATCGGTATATCACTTACCTTTTAAACCATATGGCATACAGGTAAATCATAATCTTGGTAATTTTAGAACCAGAAAAGATAAAATGGCTTGTGATACTGAGATATATGCAAAGTAGGTATTAAATGGGAAGAATGTAGATTAAAAAGAATCATATAGAAGATGGTACAACTATAATACATTAGAGCTAATCTCATATTATCTTATTACGTAATGTAATATATTGAAGATTTTAATTCATTGTTGAAATGATAATAACGATGATGATGATAATAATAATTAATATATTATTATTATTATTATCACTATTCCTATTATTAGTATTGTTATTATTATTTACATGGTTACTTGAAAGGTCAATATCACCATTTTCTTAGACCTGTATTTTTTATTGCAAGTGAACAAAAGAATCAACAAGGTCAACCTAATCCAGTTAAAAACTTCCACCACTTTTATAATGACACAAAGAGCATCTAATATTGAAGTAAGCTGATGACCTCTGTTCTTTAGTTTAAAATGATATAAATAAGCTAATCACCAGAAGTTTCAGTGCCAGTGGTTGGGCGGTTATATGGCGGTGCCAGTAAAGGTATTGCAGCTCCAAATGTAATGGCCATGGTAGAGGAAGGCAGCATGTGTGGTGGCTAGAGGGAGTCATGGTACCAAAATGGAGGTCAGAACGCTGACTGGAAGGTGGTATTGATGAAGCTAGGGGTGGTGGTGTTCTCGTGATGTTGGAGGAACACGTGTGCATGACAGTATAATGGTAAGATACGTATTTTTCCATTTAAGAAATAAATAAAAATAAGGGAACCCAAAATTTTAGTTCTATGAAGAAATTAAAATGAATTTGGTTCCTCTCGATTCGCTATTCTATGGAGAGAATACCACTTGGCCAGTCAGGTCGGACTCAGTGGATAATCATTGGTAACTCAGATCCAGGGTTGGACGATCTTGCTAAAGATTCCGTTTAGGTAGTTTCAATGTTGTCCACTTTTGTGTGGCCCAGATAACCTCCATAACTTGTTTCCACTCTGTAATGGATATGGTTGTCTAGACAAGATGGGAAAGAAGCAGCATTGCACAAATCATATGAACCAAAGTTTTCTACCTAACAAAGGATAAATAAAAGATAGGAGAAACTGATATAGCACCTCGGGGTTGGTCTTCCGTCAGAACCAGCTCCATCAATGTTGAAAATATGACCACCTCGAGGCTGGTCTTCCGTCAGAACCAGCTCCATCTTTATTGCCTAAACAAATAAACAGAATCATGCATGAGAATCACCTTACATACAAGCCACTAAAAAACAAAGGGAATTTTCTACCTCACGGCAACATAACATCAAACCAAGCGCATTGGTAGTGACAACTTCACTGCACGTAATGTGTCAAAATTGTGAACAACCAAAAGGATTACAAATGTCATGACCCGACTCCCCTAGCACGATATTGTCCGCTTTGGGCCCCCCTCCCTGCCCTCACGATTTTGTTTCTGGGAGCTCACGAGCAACTTCCCAGTGGGTCATCCATCCTGAGATTGCTCTAGCCCCCAACTCGCTTAACTTTGGAGTTCCCATGACTCTGAAGCCAATGAGCTCCCAAAGGCCTCGTGCTAGGAAGAGAAGTGCCCACACATTTAAAGCAATTCACCTTTCCCTCCCCGAGCAATGTGGGATTGCTCACCGTTCTTGTTTCCCCAAGACACGGGTCATACAATCCACCCCCCTTGGGGCCCAGCGTCCTCGCTGGCACACTTCCGATCGGGGTTCGGCTCTGATACCATTTGTCACGACCCGACTCCCCTAGCACGATATTGTCCACTTTGGGCCCCCCTCTTTGCCCTCACGGTTTTGTTTTTGGGAGCTCATAAGTAACTTCCTAATGGGTCACCCATCCTGGGATTGCTCTGGCCCCCAACTCGCTTAACTTTAAAGTTCCCATCACTACGAAGCCAGTGAGCTCCCAAAAGGCCTCGCGCTAGGAAGAGAAGTACCCACACATTTAAAGCACTTCACCTTTCCGTCCCCGAGCGATGTGAGATTGCTCACCGTTCTTGTTTCCCCAAGACACGGGTCTTATTGTAACATCTCGACCCAAAATAAGTCCATTAATTAATCAATTAATTATTAATTAAATTGAATTTCCAATTTTGTCCTTGAGTAGGGGCAAAAGGGTCAATTTTTATCCGAGAAGATTTTGGGACGACAAGTGATGTTTTTAGAAAGGTTGTACCGAGATGAGTCCATAGACACATAGTGGACTCGATTTGGACTTGAAACGAAAAAGTTACGATTGAAAAATCATTGAGGGCATAATTGAAATTATTTCAAAATTTAATTTGGTTAAAAATCAGAAAATCCTTTTCTTTTTTTCTATTTCTTTCTCTCTCTCCCTTCCCTCTGCGACAGACCCAACTCCTCCCTCTTCACTCTACAAAACCTCCAGCCACCACAGCTGACCACCATCGACCACTAGACCGGTTGGGTTAGAATCGTCACCACCCCAGCAACCTCCCCCGACCTTGTACATCTTGGAAACAGCCACCAGCCACCAGCCACCGGAAAACGCAGCAAAAGCTGCTAGTTTTTCACTGAACTTCCAAGCCTTCGATCTCTCTCAATTCTCCACCGATTTCGACAAGTAAGGTATGGATTTTCGACTACTTTTCGTGCTCTAGCTGTCTGTTGGATAGGTTTCTAGAAATTTTAAGAGTTTATAGCTTGATTTTGGAATTAGATTTCAGCCGGTTTTCAATTTGAATTTGGGGTATGCCCAAGAACAAAAGTGACTCCAAATTAGGTGTTTTACCTAGGGTAGGAGTTTGGAGCCAAGATTCTAAGTTTTTAAGGTCACTTGAATAGTGATCAAGCCACCCACGCGCTGCCAGCGTGTGGTCAGTCTGATAGGGGTCATATTTTATCCTAAAATGATCCTTGTGTTGTCACGAGAGCGTAGGAGTTTACGGATCTCAATTTGAATATCATTTGGGCCTCGAACGAATTTGACATATTGTGTGATTTTCGAGTTTGATGTGTTTGGACCGTTGGATCAAACCCAATTTCACGTATGTTGTTCCCCGTATTCCTAGGATCGTATAGGAACTCTCGGATCGTGAATCGGAGCCCCGGATGTTCCGATTCATCAACTTAAAGTTTTGACTGTCCGGTTGACCGAGTGTCTTCCGAGACTTTTCCAGCGCTTGGAACCTTTAATTGGACCTTAGGGATGTCTCGTTTCTCGTACTTAAGTAAAACCTGGGAAATTATGATTTTAATTTAAAGTCTTCTTTTGAAGCGTTGGATTTTAATATCGTGTTCGTATTCTAAAATAGGTAATCCGACTCCTCCTTCACAGCATGTAGGACCCTCTCAGGGTCACGCAGCTTGGGACTACTTGTGAGTAGACTTTGTTTTCAAATAAATAGCATGATTTTATCTTGGAATTTGCATGCATAAGAATTTAAGAATTTATTGAAAGTCAACTTGTACTTTATAGTGAAACTATTATTTTCGTGAAGTATTTGGGATATTTCTGGTTTTGACATTTTAAGTATCTTGAGTATGTACAAATGATATTTGAGAAATTACTACCTATCCTGTTGGGTTATGTGTGGGAAGTACGGGGTTGTTGTTATGAGATGTGGAAAGATTTGAGTTTAGATTGTCGGTTTGAAGTGCTGTAAGCACTACCCCGTGTACCTCCCCCTGGATTTGTAACTGGATTATGGAAAGGTGGGATACTTGGAAATGTCAGAACCCGGGGCATCCTTGACGTGATGTCGCTGTAGACCCTTGATTGGGTAGTTTGCACGCGTAGAACGGTTCTAGGCGTAAGGGTCTTGATTCTTCGTCCGTACTTGCTGGGTTAAAGTGTCAGTCCCCCAGTTGGACGACTCATCCCTAGCCACATGGGCGTTTGAGGCCGGATACTTGTGAGCTAGTCAACAATCCCCTGTTGGATTGTTTCACCAGTACAATTAGGTGTGTCGTATACTTATATTATATCTTTTAGTATATATCTATATCTATGTATATATAGCTATGCATTTGTTCTTGTTTTTGAGCGAGGATACTTCCCCACTTGTCGTGCCAGTGAACACGTGTTTCGAGAGTTTGATTTGAGATTTATAAGGAAAGGTTGGGATGAGTTGATTTGTAAGTTTCACTGGATTTCAGACTTAGCTTGGGTTTGAGCAAACTATATATGTATATGAATATGATGGGTTTTAATGCATTGGTTTTCTAACGATGGGGTTATATTACTTTGGTTTAAATTGAACTGAACTTTGTTTTGTCCACTCACAATTTTCTGTTTTGCACCCCACAGCCAGTAGTTGACTGGAACGAGCCGCAGTGCCGTGTCTTGTGCTCCTATTTTCACGAGCTTCAGTACTTGAGCCTTCTCAGAGCCTCTGTGCTATGTAAATTTGTAAAACTTCATTTTAGCTGGTTTGTTGAATTCTGTTAGACTTGCTCTGTTATTGCCCTGTTAGGATGTGATTTTTGAGGTCGGAGGCCATGGTTTGTAAACACTATGCTTTGTGTAATGCATGTTGGCTGCTGGGTTGTAAATATCTACGTTTTTAACGGGTTGGAAATTTGGGATTTGTTCTGTTTACAGGGGAGACTGCCAAAATTTTAGTAGAAAGTCTCAGTTCTTAGTAAGTGGCCCCGGCATCTGTAGGATGTCGGATCATAGATGGGCTCCGTCCCAGTTTCCGAGGAAATCCGGGGCGAGTCCTGTCAGCTTGGTATCAAAGCATTAGGTTTCTTTTCTTGTGACTTTCATGCTTCTTTTGCGTATTGGTACTAATGTTTCTCTGTTTTCTTTGTTTAGAATCATGCATCCCCGTGGTGCTAGAATAAGAGGTCGTGGTCGTGTTCAGAGATATAGACCCAATCCTCCCCCTCCATCTCCATCTCCATCCTCGCCACCATCTCCACTGCATGTTGATGAGCATGATGGAGACAATATACTGGATTGGCAACAAGTGATGAACTAGTTCACCACTCAGTTCGCCCACACTATGACTGCAGCCATGTAGGGGAGAGGAAATGTGAAAGGTTCTGATATAAGACGAGTTAAAGAATTGGGGGCTAAAGAATTCTTTGGAAGTGCAGACCCTACTGAAGCTGAGAGTTGGCTTACTGATCTAGAAAGAGTTTTCGAAGTCCTACAGTGCCCTGAAGGAGACAAGGTTCGATTGGCTGTTTTTCTTCTAAAGGGGAATGCTTATCATTGGTGGAAGATAGTCAGGAGAGGTTACCCTAATGTTGCAGCCATCACTTGGGTGGAATTTCAGCGAATCTTCTTTGACCAGTATTACCCACACTTCTATCGGAATGCAAAGAAGTCTGAATTTGAGACAGGGAAATATGACTGTGTTTGAGTATGAACAAAAATTCAATGAACTGTCCAAGTTTGCACCATAGATGGTACTCATAGAGGAGGACAAATGCAGACACTTCAAAAATGGCCTATGGTATGACATACAGGGGGTGACCACTGCCACCGTATACCCCACTATAAGGGCTTTGGCCTAAGCAGCGGATAGTGTAGCTAAGGCTCATAGTATGGGCGAAAACAGGCGTTGCAGGGATACTTCAGGTTTTGGTGGACCGAGTCAGGGTCCATCCAAGAGAGGAGGATCTAGCTCCAGCTCAGCAGGTAGTGGTTGGTCTGGAGGACGGGGATCCAGTTTGAGCAGTGGTAGGTCTAGCCCACGACCGGTTTGGAGTTAGCCCACTGGATATCAGTCTGTGACCAATTCCGCCTGTTATTACTGTGGACAGGCTGGACATCTCAAGAGGGATTGCCCACAACGTGGACAGCCGAGCGGGGTAACATGTTTCCAGTGTGGGCAATCTGGACACTATAAAAGTGAGCGTCCACTCCTTACTGCTGTGGGTACAATTGGACGGGAGTTTGGGCCCAACAGGGGCAAGGCAGTAGAGGACAAGGTCAGACCCGAGGCGATGCATCTTCGTCTGCAGCCGGTTCTTCTTTGAGCAGCGAAGTTCAGTCCACCTTCCGTGGGCGGGGTGGTAGGAGTCAGAGGGGTCAGCCGAGACGTGGTACTACTCAGGCCCGTGTCTTCTTCATGACCCAGCAGGAGGGCTACACCTGATGTTATCACTGGTATGGTCCTTGTTTTTGGTTATTTTGCACGTGTATGGATAAATTCAGGGGCTACCAATTCGTTCATTGCACGTACTTTTGTACCATATGCCACTGTTAGACCCACACTCATGGCAGGAAGTTTTAGTATTTCTTTACCTACGGGGGATGTCTTGTTTGCGGACATGGTGTTCAAGGGTTGTTATGTTCAAGTGAGAGATGCAATGTTAGAAGCGGATTTGATTCCCTTGGACTTGGTAGATCTTGATATTATCTTGGGAATGGATTAGTTAGAAAAGCATCGTGTATCAGTAGATTGCTTCAAGAAGGAGGTAGTGTTTAGAAATTCGGGACAACCTAAAGTCATTTTCTGCGGAGAGCGTAGAGTTCTTCCTTCGAAAGCCATTTGTCAATCCGAAAGGCATCACTAAGAATTCATAATGGCCGTAACGAGTCCTGAATGCTGTCTTCGGAACATCCTCCTCTCGCACTCTGAGTTGATGGTAACCTGATCTCAGATCAATCTTAGAGAAATACTCGGCTCCTTTTAATTGATCAAACAAATCATCGATTCAAGGCAAAGGATATCGATTACGCATAGTCACCTTATTCAAGTGTCTGTAATCGATACATAGCCTCATGGTTCCATCCTTTTTTTTTTACAAATAACACTGGTGCACCCCAAGGGGAAACACTAGGTCGAATAAATCCAAGATCAATCAATTCCTGCAATTGAATCTTCAACTCCCGTAACTCTGCTGGTGTCATCCTATAAGGAGCTTGATAAATTGGATTCATGCCTAGAAGGAGTTCGATAGTGAACTCGGTTTCTCTCTGAGAAGGCAAACCAGGAAGATCATCCGGAAAGACATCTGGAAACTCACAAACAATAGGCACATCTTCCAGACTCAAAGTGATCTCCTGAGTATCAATGATGTGGGCTAAGTACCCCACGCATCCCTTCTTAAGTAACCTTTTTGCCGTGATGGCGGAGATAAGAAAGGAAGAACTCTACACTCACCACAAAACACGACCTCAGGTTGTCCCAGACTTCTAAACACAACCTCCTTCCTAAAACAATCCACTGATGCATGATGCTTCTCTAACCAATCCATTCCCAAGATAATATCAAGATTCATCAAATCTAAGGGAATCAAATCGGCTTCTAACATTGCATCTCCCACTTGGACTTAACAACTCTTGAATACCATATCCGCGAACAAGTCATCCCCCATAGGTAAAGAAATACTAAAACTTCCTACCATGGGTGTGGATCTAACACTGGTATATGGTATAAAAGTACGTGCAATAAACAAATAGGTAGCCCCGAGATCTATCGATACACATGCAAAATAACCAAAAACAGGGACCATACCAGTAATAACATCAGGTGTAGCCTGAGCCTCCTGCTGGGTCATGAAGAAAACACGGGCCTAAGTAGTAACACGCCCTGACTGACCCCTCTGACTCCTACCACCCCGCCCACGGAAGGTGTACTGAACTCCGCTACTCAAAGAAGAACTAACTGCAGATGAAGATGCACCGCCTCGGGTCTGACCTTGTCCTCTACTGCCTTGCCCTTGTTGGGCCCCAAACTCTCGTCCAATTGTACCCGCAGCAGTAAGGAGTGGACACTCACTTTTATAGTGTCCAGACTGCCCACACTGGAAACATGTTACCCCGCCCTTCTAGTACTGACCGCTCGGCTGTCCACATTGCGGGCAATCCCTCTTGAGATGTCCAGCCTGTCCACAGGCGAAACTGGTCACAGACTGATATATAGTGAGCTGACTCCGAACCGGTCGTGAGCTAGACCTACCACTGCTCGAACTGGATCCCTGTCTTCCAGACCAACCACTACCTGCTGAGCTGGAGCTAGATCCTCCTCTCTTTGATGGACCCTGACTCGGTCCACCAAAACCTGAAGTATCCCTGCGATGCTTGTTTCCGCCCATACTATGAGCCTTAGCTACCCTATCCGTTGCTTGGGCCAAAGCCCTCATGGTGGGGTATACGGTGGCAGTTGTCACCCATTGTATGTCATACCATAGGCAATTTTCCAAGCGTATGCATTTATCCTCCTCTGTGAGTACCATCTTTGGTACAAACCTGGACAGTTCATTGAATTTTTTGTTCATACTCAAACAAAATCATATTTCCCTGTCTCAAATTCTCAAATTCATACTTATGTGCATTCCAATAGGAATGTGGGTAATACTGGTCAAAGAAGATCCTTTGAAATTCCACCCAAGTGATGGCTGCAACATTAGGGTAACCCCTCCTGACTGTCTTCCAATAATGATAAATGTTCCCCTTTAGAAGAAAAACAGCCAAACGAACTTTATCTCCTTCAGGGCACTATATGACATCAAAAACTCATTCTAGCCCAATAAGCCAACCCTTAGCTTCAGTAGGGTCTACACTTCCAAAAAATTCTTTAGCCCCCAATTCTTTAACTCGTCTTATATCATAGCCCTCTATATTTCCTCTTCCCTGCATGGCTGCAGTCATAGTGTGTGCGAACTGAGTGGTGAACTGATTGATTAACTGGTTCATCACTTGTTGCCAAACCAGCATGTTGTTTCCATCATGCTCATCAACACGTGGTGGAGATGGTGGCGGAGATGGAGATGGAGATGGTTGAGGAGATGGTGGCGGAGATGGAGATGGAGGGGGAGGATTGGGTCTGTATCTCTGAACACGACCACGACCTCTTATTCTGGCACCACGGGAATGCATGATTCTAAACAAAGAAAACAGAGAAACATTAGTACCAACACGCAAAAGAAGCATGAAAGTCACAAGAAAAGAAACCTAATGCTCTGATACCAAGCTGACAAGACCGCCCCGAATTTCCTCGAAAACCGGGACGGATCCCTTCTATGATCCGACATCCTACAGATGTCGGGCCCACTTACTAAGAACTAAGACTTTCTACCAAAATTTTGGCAGTCTCCTCTGTAAACATAACAAATCCCAAATTTCCAACTTGTTAAAAACACAGATATTTACAACCTAACAGCCATCATGCATTACACAAAGCATAGTGTTTACAAACCATGGCCTCCGACCTCAAAAATCACATCCTAATAGGGCGATAACAGAGCAAGTCTAACAGAATTCAACAATCCAGCAAAAATGAAGTTTTACGAATTTACATAGCACAGAGGCTGGGAGAAGGCTCAAGTACTGAAGTTCGTGAAAACAGGAGCACAAGACACGACACTGTGGCTCATTCCAGTCAACTACTGGTTGTGGGGCGCAAAACAAAAAATTGTGAGTGGACAAACCAAATTTAGTTTAATTTAAATCAAAGTAATATAACCCCACTGTTAGAAAACCATGCATGAAACCAATGCATTAAAACCCATCATATTCATATACATATATAGTTTGCTCAAACCCAAGATAAATCCGAAATCCAGTGAAACTTACAAATCAACCCATCCAAACCTTTCCTTATGAATCTCAAATCACGCTCTAAAAACACGTGCTCACTGGCACGACGAGCGGGGAAGTATCCTTGCTTAAAAACAAGAGCAAATGCAAAGCTATATATATATACTAAGAGATATAATATAAGCATACGACACACCTAATTGTACCAGGGAAACAATCCAATAGGGGATTGTTGACTAGCTCACAAGTATCTGGCCTCAAATGCCCATGTGGCTAGGGATGAGTTGTCCAACTAGGGGATTGACACTCTAACCCAGCACGTACGGATGAAGAATCAAGACCCGTACACCTGGAATCCGTCCTACGCGCGCAGACTACCCAATCAAGGGTCTACAACGACATCCCGTCAAGGATGCCCCGGGTTCCGACATTTCCAAGTATCTCACATTTCCATAAACCAGTTACAATCCAGGAGGAGGTACATGGGGTAGTGCTTATAGCACTGCAAACCGACAGTCTAAACTCACATATTTCCACATCTCATAACAACACCCCGTACTTCCCACACATAACCCAACAAGATAGGTAGCAATTTCTCAAATATCATTTGTATATACTCAAGATACTTAAAATGTCAAAACCCAGAAATATCCCAAATACTTTATGAAAATAATAGTTTCACTATAAAGTGCAAGTTGACTTTCAATAAATCCTTAAATTCTTATGCATGCAAATTCCAAGATAAAATCATGCTATTTATTTGAAAACAAAATCTACTCACAAGTAGTCCCAAGCTGCGTGACCCTGAAAGGGTCCTGCCTGCTGAAATAGAATACGAACCCGATATTAAAATCCAATGCTTCAAAAGAAGAATTTAAATTAAAATCTTAATTCCCCGGGTTTCCCTTAAGTACGAGGAATGAGACATCCCTAAAGTCCAATTAAAGGTTCCAAGCGCTGGAAAAGTTTCGGAAGACACTCGGTCAACTAGACGGTTAAAATTTTAAGTTGATGAATCGGAACATAAGGGGCTCCGATTCACAATTTGTGAATTCCTATACGATCCTATGAATACAGGGAACAACATACATGAAATTGGGTTTGATCCAACGGTCCAAACACATCAAACCCGAAAATCACACAATATGTCAAATTCGTTCGAGGACCAAACGATATCCAAATTGAGATCCGTAAACTCCTACGCACTCGTGACAACACAAACATCATTTTAGGATAAAATGTGACCCTACAAGACTGCCCACGCGCCGCCCCACGCACCGGCAGCGAGTGGGTGGCTTGATCACTATTCAGGTGACCTGAAAAACTTAGAATCTTGGCTCCAAACTCCTATCCTAAGTAAAACACCTAATTTAGAGTCACTTTTGTTCTTAGGCATATCCCAAATTCTCGACGGAAATGGCCGGAATTTCAAATTGAAAACCAGCTAAAACCTAATTCCAAAATCGAGCTATAAACTCTTAAAATTTCTGAAAACCTATCCAACAGGCAGCTAGAGCACGAAAAGTATTCGAAAATCCATACCTCACTTGTCGAAATCGGTGGAGAATTGAGAGAGATCGAAGGCTTGGAAGTTCAGTAAAAAACCAGCAGCTTTTGCTGCGTTTTCCAGTGGCTGGTGGCTGTTTCCGGGCTGCACAAGGTAGGGGGAGGTTGCTGAAGTGGTGACGGTTCCAACCCAACCAGTCTGGTGGTCAATGGTGGTCAGCTGCGGTGGCTGGAGGTTTTGCAGAGTGAAGAGGGAGGAGTCGGGTTTGTCGCAGAGGGAAGGGAGAGAGAGAGAGATATAGAAAAGGATTATTCGTAGCAATGGTCCCTCAACTATACCCGTATTTACACTTTGGTCCGTCAATTCAATTATTAGTTGCAGGGGTCACTCAACTAGGTGCTATGTTGCACCAGTAGTCCCTCCGTCAAACTCTGTTAAATTTTCTGTCAAAAGTGAGGGTAAATTCGGAAATTTATCCACAACCCTCCATTTTCGAGCTCTGAACAGACCATCAATTGATTCTACTCCATGGAATTGTTCTGCCCTTCAAGGTGCGGCCATCTCCAATGTCGGGCCCAAGCATCCAGATTTACAGGCTCATTGGAGAACCCCAAATCAAAGCTGAAAAACCCTATTCGTGATTACAAATATAAACGAACCCACATAAAAAACCCAAAAGCAATCACAAAATTGAAGAAACCAATACGGGAAAAAAAAAACCCAAATTGGAGTAAACCCAAATCAGAAACTTCATCGACAACACAAATCCGCCATAGCCACCACCAAAAACAACCACGTTTATAACCCGCCATAACCATAGAGGAAGAACCAAGTTCGATCAGTTGGATTCTTCACCACCAAAAGATTATAACCGGCCTATGTACATGGATCGAGGACGAGATGATCGTCGCGGCATGGGGCAAGGCCGAATTGGCTCAACCCACGCCTTCCTCCTCCACTCACGCTTGAAGAAGATGGGCCATGGATCGAACTTTCGCAGCTTTGATTTTCTCTTCTTTTCTCTCTAACCAAACGGACGAGAAGTGGTGAAACGCTACCTTGGCTTGCGAGCGTTTGTTTTGGTGCGAAGCGAGAGTCGTCGAGAGAGTGAGAATTGGGTCTGGAAGTGCCGAAGGCTTTTACTACACAGATCGAGTTGGGTTTATTTCTGTGTTCTTAATCTTTTAGGTGAAAGTTTTGTTTTTGCATTTTGGTTATGGGAATGAAGGGTGATTTTCAATTTGGGCATGATTCAAATTCGTTGAATCTTCTCTCTGAGGTTTTTGTTATCGTCAAAAATTGGAAGAAAGATGATGTTAAGAAGGCCATGGCCATGGCTATGAGAAATTGCTGCTGCAACCCACTTCGTGGATATGGATTTGATGGGTGTTTGATTCCTTAGAAGGCCATGGTCAAGCAAAACAAAAGGGTTTTTTCATCATCATCATCTTCTTCTTCTTCCTTAGATACGTTGGCTGAAGTTGCAACCCAACAATTGATGGAGTTGGGGGATGGGAATGGACTCACAATCGAGTGGGTTTTTGATGAAAAAGCTGTTCTTGCAGAATTCTTTAGTTTCTGTGCTAAAAAGAAAAGGTGATATGCAGGTGATATGCTAAAAAGAAAAGCTGTTCCGAATTTACCCTCATTTTTGACAGAAAATTTAACAGAGTTTGACGGAGGGACTACTGGTGCAACGTAGCACCTAGTTGAGTGACCCCTGCAACTAATAATTGAATTGGTGGACCAAAGTGTAACTACGGGTATAGTTGAGGGACCATTGCTGCGAATAATCCTATAGAAAACAAGAAAAGGATTTTCTGATTTTTAACCAAATTAAATTTTGAAATAATTTCAATTATGTCCTCAATGATTTTTCAATCGTAACTTTTTCGTTTCAAGTCCAAATCGAGTCCATTACGTGTCTATGGACTCGTCGCTTGGTACAACCTTTCTAAAAACACCACTTGACGTCCCAAAATCTTCTCGGATAAAAATTGACCCTTTTGCCCCTACTCAAGGGCAAATTTGAAAATTCAATTTAATTATTAATTAATTAATTAATTAATGGACTTATTTTGGGTCGGGATGTTACAACAAATATGGTCCAGAAAAGTTTAATTGTAAAACAAAAGGAATGAGGGCAAGGAATAATCACATGAGATCTTCATCTGAAGCCTTTGACAGTGATTTATAGCTATATGCATTTGATCCTGCATTATTAATCTGCATCATTCTCACCATATGGTACATAGAATTAAATATTCCTCAAAATATCACGATCAAATATTTTTCATGAAGAGAAAAGTAAGAATTGACTGCATTAACTGCACACCAATTTATAGTACAACATGAATTGATTGGGAGGAAGGGAGAAAGGGAAGAAATGAGGAAGGGAAGGACCGCTATTGTTGGGAAAATATTAATAACTATGACAAAAACCCTAGCATCAAATTATCCCACTAACTGGGATCTATAAAATTAGAATAGTTTCTTACAATCCAATCGTGATGCAGACAATATAACTTCAAAATCATCCAGAAGAGGAGGAATACATTTTTTTGCATTAAACTGGACTTTAGAATTGTGAATCTTTAATTTCTGGTTCAATTCAACATGGGAAGAAACTGAAATTTTAAGAATATGCAAATGACTAATTTAAGAATTATCACTAACAGTCTTGCATACATCTTGACCAAAAAAAAAAAAGTCTTGCATACATCTAATCCTTCCGAGACCCTGCAAATGCGGAAGCTTTGTGCACAGGGCCACCCATTAGTTTGTCTTGTCGCTGTTTTTAAGTCTTTGTGCACAGGGCCACCCATTAAAGAAAAGGATATGAAGTTAATACCCATATATCAATGTATTTCAGTTCTTTCTGTGCGGAAGAAACTAAGTCTTTCACATCCTGCCCTCTCTAACATCACATATGGTACCCTGTAAAGGAAGAAGTGAAAAATGAGTTAGAAGTTAGAACCAACAACATGAAGTATGCAAAACTGCAGAATCAAAATACAAGAAAAACTATTGCACATACACACATGCAAACAAGTGCACACACGCGCACACACACGCACACATATCAGAATGAAAAATTTTTAATAATTAAAATATAAAAAAAGTCTTAAAGGAGGTACCCACACTTGCTGCTCCCCAAAATCTTCCCTAAGGCTCTGGACAGCAGATTTAACCCGCTCAGCTAGGGATCAAAGTTTCAAAAAAGGAAAAAGGTAACAATTTGGTACTTCAAAAGTAAACTTGAAATACATTCTGAGCCACAACTTCCATCAGCCAATAGGTTTTTATACATAACAAACATCGAATGAGGTATATTCATTAAGAAAGTAAAACAGCTAGTAAAATTGCAACTTAATATCAAAAGAAAAGGTGAAACTGCATAATAGAAATCTTTTATTAATTGCATAATAAACATGTCCAAACTACGCACTCCAAATTGCTTAAATGTGTTTTCCATTTTTACAAAATTACTTGTGCATGGTTTTCATACAGAATTTGTTGCCTTTACAAAGCCCTTCAAAGATTCACTATGCAGAATTGTGCTCCTAGTGAAGCACCTATTGTGAAAAGCAAAAAAAGTGTAGCTTGTTGCAGATTCCAAAGAATGGCAGCATATATAAATGAGGGCATGTTTGGCAGTAGTTTTCAATGCTTAACAAAAATGCTTTCAGCAACAGTGCTTTTGAGAAGAAGTGATTCATTAATAAGAAATTTATGTGAAGTCTGATTTGGACCAATTTAACATTGTTTAAGAAAACTGTAAGAGTGTGTTTTTTGAACATTGAATAGTGGGAAATAAATTGAAATTACAGCCAGAATTACACAAAAGAAAGTGTAATTTGACCTTACATTTCTAGGGTCCATGTAATTCACTGTGTAATGGTTGCATATAAACACCATGGGACAAATTTTATTCCAAGGAAACCTCTAGGGGCGAAAGACTCTTTTACTTTAGTACTGTGTTTTGAAGAACTTGTTGCTTAGTTGTTCAAACCTAGAGTGCCAAGAAAGCAACCCAAACCAAATCCCCTTCTCATGCTGGTTTCTCACACATGTACCTTACCAACTTTGGACCCAAGTTGCATCACTATAAATCCGTAGGAAATGGCTATTTTTAAGGCATACTATTCTGAAACTGTATCCAAAATTGCTTTCAAATCCTACATTGGATGAGACTGCTTTCTTAAAACCGGTACACATTATGAAATTTATAGATCATCAACACTTGCATATATGATAAAGATACATCACACACACTTGACCACAAAAATTTTAACAATGAAGCAAAGAAATCATATGCCAAGGAAATCAGAATAGGCACATTGGGTCAGAAGATACCTGATCTTGAGCAAATTATGACGTTGTTTAGGGGTGGTAGAAATCCACCTAACTCGGGCACGAGAATTGGCTGGGCACGAGAAGAATAGAGGCCGGGCTTCTCAACTACGAAGTTGGGCCGAATGGAGCTGGGCACGGATGAAATTAGGCTCTTGGAATTGCGGCCGAGCCTGAAGCTCTGGAGGTATTGCAAAGTTATGGCCAAGGCTTGGAGAGTTTGGGCAGCTAGGCTACACGCTGGTATGGCCGGGTTATGGAAGAATAGCGGGCGAGAATTCCTAGCGGGTGAGAATCCTAGCGGGCTAGATTTCCTAGCGGCTGAGATTTCCTAGCGGCCAAGATTCCTAGCGGCCGAGATTTCCTAGCAAGCGGAATTCCTAGCGGCCGAGATTTCCTAGCGGGTGAAATTCCTAGCAAGCGAGAATTCCTAGTGGCCGAGAATTCATAGCGGCTGAAGTACTTTCTCAAAAAGGTTGCCGAGGTCTTTTCTTCAAAGGCCATGGTGCCTTCTCAAAAATGCAGCTGATGTGTTTTCTTCAAAGACCATGGTGCCCTCTCAAAAATAAGGCCGATGTGTTTTCTTCAAAGACTGTGGTGCCTTCTCAAAAATATGGTCGGGCACTTCCTTTTGCAAAAGTGGTCGGCCACTCCTTAAATACCTTGGTCGGCCACTCCTCTTACAAAAAGCTGGGCTAGGGCGAATTTTCTCCTTGCTCAACCCGGCGCCCTCCTCTCAAC
The DNA here is from genome assembly GCA_005406145.1 of Prunus yedoensis. Classification (NCBI taxonomy): domain Eukaryota; kingdom Viridiplantae; phylum Streptophyta; class Magnoliopsida; order Rosales; family Rosaceae; genus Prunus; species Prunus yedoensis. Next base: position 2,318,798 of record BJCG01000015.1, on the reverse strand, counting down.
ACTTGGGCAAGCAAAGTTAGTTTGGCGGGAAGTATGTTCGCCGAATGCCCAATATTCGAATATTTGAGAACTCAAATATAGTCCAATGTAGGGCCAAGCCCAACATCCAAATATTTGGAGTTCCCATACCACCCATCTTGGCGAATGGTCGACGGATGGTAAGCCAACTCTAGAATTCTAAAAACTCAAGGGGCACAAGGTTCCACCAAATGTCAAGATGAAATCTCAGAGGTCAAGGCCCAAGCCACGGATTCACGCCCAAGATTTCCGGAGGTCAGTGCATGTGATAGAGGCCTAACAAGGAAACAAATCAAGGAGATTGATGATAATTCATAATATTCCAAAACAAGAGAGAATCAAGCAATCAGAATATTTCAACCAATGTAATCCCATGGATTCAAGGGGCCTCAAAAGGAAAGATTTTTAAAAGAGTTGACATTTGAGCATTCAATGGCCAGCCCATGGGCTGACGAAAGCCCTATATAAACCTCCCCAGACGAAGACAGAAGACACAACATCAAGCAGACAAACCTATCTTTCGTCTCTCACTTTTCTTTTCCTAGACTTAGGATTTTATTTTTCAAGCACCTAGTATAGTGAGTTCTTCATTTTTCTAGTGTAAGTTTATATTTCTTGTCATTTAAATTCAAGTTTATTTCAATTCCTTTACATTTCATTGTTATCGCACTTCAATTAAGTTTAATTTCAAGTTCATTTTACTTTATTTTTCTTATTGCTTTCATTTCGTTCTTGCTTTATTTATTGCTTTGATTCATTTTATCGCACTTTAATTCTCGTCTTTACGTTATTTATCTTTCGCACTTTACTTTACGCATTTGTCTTTAAATTATATTTAAGTTTAAGCACCTTTACTTTACGCACTTATTCTTTGTTTCATTACATTTCACCTTCAATCTTCATCTCCAACCCACTCCACATCATTTGGTCGCTCACATAAAGCGTTGATCCCAAGGTAGTGAAAGAACCTAGGCCGTGAGGAGGTTCCTTGCTCGGCCGAACAATCGTTTGATTAAAGTCAAATCTCGGACGCAACACATCCATCTACTCACATTCCATTTAAGCCCAAATTCGGGGCTTGGTGGTGGCACACCCCGCACTCAGAAAAGAAGAAGGACCAAAAACTCATTCAGTCGGCCTACCCAGCCGAAAAGAGGGAAACATAATTTGGCACGCCCAGTGGGACACACTATATGAGCGACCGAAAGGAATGGCAACATTCCTATCAGCCGATGAACTACAACGACTATGATTCTTATGGCTCGAATAGCCAATCCATCGGCCAACACTATGGCCAATATAATTTTACCCATCAAGGTGGGCCTAACAACCAATATGGCTCAAGTAGTCAATTTGGTGGCCAATTTGGTGGGCACACTTATACTGGCGAATTTGGTAGCCAATATGGTGGGCATAACTATGTTGGCGGATTTGGTGACCAATATGGTGGGCACACTTATATTGGCGGATATGATCTTATGAACCAAAATGGTTCGAGTGATCAAAATGGCTTTGGTGGCCAAACCAATCAAGGTGGCTATAGCTGCCAGTACAATTCTACATATCAATATGGCTCTGGTAGCCAATTCAATGGCCAACATGGCGGAAACAATAATCATGGCCAAAATACTATGGTATATCAAAATTATGCGAATGGCCAACATGGCTATAATGGCCAATACAATCAGGTGCCCGGGGCACAATACACTTACCCAGATGGCCAAAATAATCCGCCCAGTATTTATGATCAGCCTAGTTATGGTTCCCTCGAAACGAATCATCCTAATGGCCATAGTGGCCAAAATGTTCTTAGTGTAAGTGAGAGGCCATATGTTGACTGCACGGACAAAGAACATCAAAATTTCATAAAGGAAATATCTGAAGTGAAAGATTTATTTATGGAGATGGTAGTTTCCAACGAACGTTTGATCCAACAGCTGCGTGAAATCTCCTTACGACTTGCGATCGAAGAGCAAGCTCTTAGCCAACAAGCCGAGGGGCAAACTCTCAACCCCAACCTTGATTCTCAGTCACAAGATGAAATTCTCATGTGGTTGCAAGTAGGCCACCCATTCCACCTACTCCTCTAGAGGAAAGTGAGGTTAGTAGGGAATATGAGAGTGAGAAAGAGATGGGCGAGACGACCTTAGGATCAAATATTCAAGTTGACCGTTCTATTGAGAGTCTGACATTGGTTGAGGAAAAGGAGTCCACCCAAGGGGATGAGACCCAAAAGATGGTCACTGATGAAAATTGCAACACTACTACAAAAAGAGGAAAAGACGACCAGAAAAAGACGACGTCAGAACATAAAACCGTCGTTGTATTTAAAACGACTACGGTTTTAAAAAAAACCGTCGTGGATAATTGAATTACTGTTGAATATTTTTAAAAGACGACGCATACAAATAAAAAAGAGTCGTTTTTTTAAAAATGTTTCTTCAGAGTTAAAATCTGACCAAAAAACGACGACAGCAAGTATGAATCCACCGACGTAGAAAATAAAGACGACAGTTCACCAAAAAACCTGCCGTGTAAACTCCTAACTAAACACGACCAACTGTTCTTAATTCGCGTCGTATAATATAATGGAATCCACGTCTGTATACTACGACGGTGCCTTCTCAGTAAACTGCCGTCTTAATTTTTATTTCTTTTTAAGATTTAATTATTTTTTAATTTTGATCCCAAGAGGTATGATATCTTACCTTTAAGATCTTTGGATCCTGATCATAATCGAACCACCAAAGTGAGAAAGACAATATTTTAAATACACAAAATCCAAAAAGAAACCAGAACTGAACTAACTACTTCAAACTTTGAGAAAGACAATGTTTTGAAAGTTAATGATGTGTGTATTTTGGTGTCTTTGAGATACACCAAAACGCATACATCATTAACATCTAAATTATTGTCTTTGAGATGTGAGAGAGAGTGATGATGTACGTGTGTATGTGAGAGAGGAAGACGAGCCTCCAGAGAGACCAGAAGAACTTGGAACCCTAAATGAAAACTGAAACTGAAAGAAATAGTCAAATTTATACAATAAATCTTTTAAACTTACGGCGGTGCTTATATACATACCGCCGTGTAATTTAAAAACCCACGTCGGTTATTCTTTAATGGAATCCACGTCGTATAATTTTATGGAATCCACGTCGTATAATGTAATGTAATAAACGTCGGTATATTACAAAAAAACGACGTGTTAAATTATATACCATGACACGAGAGATTAATTTATCGACTTATTATTTTGGAGTATACTACGACGGTACCTACAACACTACTGTCGTGTTTATTTACCACGTCATAAGTTCAAATTACCGTCGTATTTTTTCAATTTATACGTCTGTCTTCTCTGTAAACCGCCGTCTTATTTTTATAGCTTTTTAAAATTAATTAATTTTTCTTTTATTTTGGTAATATCTTTCTTAACACAAAACAAAATTTAATTCTCAATCCTCAACAACATTTTCATCTTAAAAGGCAAATCTCTTCGTGTTAAATATTGATCAATATTTACACAATATATGTACACAAATTTAGCAAATACATCGTGGTTTCTTTTCTGCCTTCACCCTCAGCTTGTTCAACTGTTTCTTCCTCTCATATGCAAGCTGGGCCCTCTCCTTCCTCTTGTTCTCAAGCTCCTGCACAGCCACAGATGAATATCTAATAATTTCAGAAAATCAAAATCAACAAAGTATGAAAAGCTCACTCCTTGATTCCCATTTTCATCAAAATCAACTGTTTCTTCAAAACTCCTGTGTAGCAAGGGTGGAACCAGACTTAGAATCTGTTGTGCGTTGTGCCCTCGTATGCCTTTAAACGGGCAAGTGTGGCTGCAAACCCATGCAGGTTCTAAGGCTGGTTCCACCCTTGCTACACAGGAGGATATAGCAAACCCATGCTTGGCCTTGTGAGGAATCATTCTGCAAACCCATTTGCTTTGAGAAAGATAATTTCTTGTGAGGAATCATTCTGCAACCCTAATTGAAAACTGAGAGTTAAAAAACGCGTTAAAAAATCCTATTTAAACAAATAATCGTAAATATCCACGTCGGTTCTAATATACATAGCGACGTCATATTTGAATAATCAACGTCAGTTTAGATAAACAAGCACCGTCATAACTACATCGGAAATCCAAAAGTCATTTGGCGCGTATTAAAAAGAGAACGACGTCGTTTTCAGAACCATAAATAACCATGTCGGTTTATTAAAATACATGGTCGTTGAATTTCTAAGTACAACGTCAGTTTAGATAAACAAAGCGCTGTCATAACTACATCGGAAATCCAAAAGTCATTTGGCGCGTATTAAAAAGAGAACGACGTCGTTTTCAGAACCCCAAAGAAACCACGTCGGTTATTAAAATACACAGTCGTTGAATTTAGAAGTACAACGTCAGTTTAGATAAAAAAAGGTTCATCATAACCACATCGGAATTCCAAAAGTCGCTCGGCAGTTATGATAACCACGTCAATTATTAATTATTTACCGTCGTTATAACTAACTAATACGGTGGTTTGTAATAACAACGTCGTTGTATTGAACTCTGGGAATATATATAAACTTTTCGTCACCTGACCTAATATTTTACGGTTTTCTCTCACCGATAAAGTATCGTAGTTTCCCTCTCATTTCCCAAAAGCAGCATCATCATCTGAATCTTCGTCTTCATCTCCAAATCACCATTTTCGTCTTCGTCTTTGTCGGAAGGAAACTTTCTTTGCACGCCAAAGGTTTTTTCTCACTCTCTTCCCTTTTTTTACATTTCATTTGAATGCCGTAGTTGTCTGGAAACAAGATTCTGTCAAATTGAAGAAATCTTTCACTGGTTTTGATTAAATACATAAGTAGATACTTTCACGACGCCAAAAGACGACAGTTCTGTCTTGTTTTCGACAATAGAATGGACACACCACGACGGCCGTTAAATTCTAGCAAACTGCACGACGGTGGTTAAAAACCATCATGGTGTGACAATTAATATGTCAGAAACAAGAAAAAACCGTTGTCTTTAGGTAGAAGAACAATCGTTTTGTAAATTTTAAACCACGTCGGTTCTTTTTAGTCACCGACGTAGTGTATACACATTTACGTCATGAAATATATAAAACCGTCGTCTTATTTCCATTCATGGTCTAAGAGTCTGTTTAATAGGACGTCGTTTTTTTAGTGTTACCGTCGTTGTTTGATATTATTACGTCGTTTATTTTTTATAACCAACGTTGTTTGCCTTGTAGATTAATTAAAAATGGTTTCGAAATCTCAAAACGAGGAAGCTGAAGCGTCAAAGGCCAAATCAGGTTCAAAGGCACAAGGGGATGAAGCCAAATCAGTTTCAAAGGCTCAAGTGGAAGGAGAAAAATCAACTCAAAGCAAACCCTCGAAGAGGATGAGATTTTCCCGAACCTCTGAGAAAGACTCGAGCACAGCCACATTTGTTGAGGAGCCAAAATCTGGCCGCGGTATTAGCACAATGAGCCGTGTTGTGAAGAGGAAAATTGAGAAGGTTAAGCCTGTGGTTGAGTTCAATAAAAAGGGCAAACCACATGGCAAGGCTGCTGTTGAGATGCAGTCTTACATTAGTGTTTTGGCACGCACCAGAGTCCCTCTTGTGGACAAGAAATGGACTCAAATACCTAAAGACGTAAGGGAGCAGATTTGGGAAGCTGTTCAAATGTCCTATGTTATTGGGGATAGGTACAAGGAGATGGTCTTGTCATCTGCCACCAAAAAATGGAAGGATTTCAAGTATAATGTAACTAGGCAGTATATCCTTCCATTCGCACATGACAAGGAGAAGTTAAAAGAAACCCCTGCGCTTTATAAGTTCATAGAGAAATCACAATGGGATGCCTTCGTAGCTTCAAGGTTAACCCCAGATTTTGAGACTAAGCATGCCGAGCAGAAAGAGAGGAGGGAGAAATTGGAGTACAACCATATGTTGTCTAAAAAAGGGTATGTTGGTTTGGAGGACCATTTGATAGAAACCATGCCCGATGTTGAATAAATCGATCGAGCTGTTTTATGGAAGAAGGCAAGAGAAGATAAAACAGGAAACATCCCTGATCCAAAGGTTGTAGAGAAGGCAAAACTAATCGTAAGTCTCACTAACTCTGTTCTAAATTTGAAAAACAGAGTGTTTTATTTTGTTATAGACGTCGTTTATCTTTAAATAAGCGACATTATAAAATGAACACCACGACGGGCTTAATTTACCGACGTTTAAAAATGAATAGGACGTCGGTTTTTGAATAAAGTAGACGTCTAGATAGAATTAATACGACGGATTAAATTCCTCTATGAATATCATTTTTGTTTTAAGTTTACTCACGCACACACTCTCCCTCTCTCTGTCTATTTCACTGAAATTTGTGGTGCACAATTTCTGGAAAAGAATGCATATTTCAATCGAGTTTTTTCACTTCTTCATTAACATTTACGACGGTTTTATCTTATCTAGACGTTAGAATGCTTATACAACGACGGTAATTTTGTGCAGCCGTATGAAATTGGACATCTACGTTTGTTGGTTCAATAGTCCGTCGTCTTACTTGAATACTACGACGGTCTTTGATTTATGTTTTAATCTGTTTTATTTTGAATATACGACGTATTTTTATATACCGACGTTGTAAATTATAAACAACGACGGTAGTTAAATACAGATGTTTTAAATTAATACTACGTCAGGAATTTAAGAAAACCGTCGTTGTTTATAATTTACAACGTCGGTATATTTATCTGTTTTACACCCTGCTCAGTTTCTAACAATCTCCCTTTCTCTCTTTTAGGATGATTTGCAAAAGCAAGTCTCTGAAGGCACTCTGACTGTCTCCAGGACCAATGATGTCTTGACTCTTGCTTTGGGAACCCCCGAGCATGGTGGGAGAGTCAGAGGAGCTGGTGCTGGCGTTACCCCAACTCAGTTCTTCAATTTGCCGAAACAGCAAAGAGTGAAATTTGGTGACAAATTGAAGGAAAGTGTGAGGGGGGCAGTCAGAGAAGAGACTTTGAGGATTAAGGCGAAGTCAAGGGAAACTACAATGGATGCAGTCAGAGGAGAGAGGGAGGCTATGTTGGCATATTTCCGTCAACTAGTTCCTAATTTTGATCCCAGCCTGATGCTCAAAACCCCAATTTCTCCAATTACTCCAATTACTTTACCCCCTCAAGATCAAAGCCCAAAAAATCCAATGTCTGATAAGGCAAGCTGCTCTGGGGCCACTGGTATCAGACCCCTAGCTTTGGGATTAGAAGATCCAAAGCCTGAAGCTGATACTGCTGGAAAACAGCAAGAGGACACGGTAAAATTTCTGCTATTTTCTATTTCTGCCTTTTAAATTTAAATAGACGTCGCTCCTTTTAATATCCGACGTTAAAATTTTAAATAACGACGGTATGTACGTCTGTTTCTTACAGGACGCGTCGTTGTTAGTTAAATACCACGACGCTTTTACTGGTTTTGCAAATTATTAGACATTAAAAATAACGACTGTGTTTTCTGCCGTCATCTAACTCTTTTATAAACCGTCGTCTATTTCATGATTTCATTAACTGTATTTATATTAGACGACCTTTCTATAGTATAGCGACATTATAAATTCAACACAACGACGGTTATGTATTTACCGACGTGTATATCCTTTCCTCCGTCAGTATTTACTAGAAACCGTCGTTTATATTATATACCACGTCTGTTTTTTGGGTTTAGTTTGAGTCGTTTATTTTAGTTCACACACAAACTAACTTATATTTCTTTATTTATTTCTTGTAACAGGATCTCTCAAAGCTAGACATGCCACCTCCTCTCTTAGCCTTATGCCAACACGTCTAGACCAAGTTGTTGCCTACTAAGGAGGCTGTGACAGTTCACATGCCCAAGGAAGTGTTTGGCTTTGAGCATGATACCTTCCTCTTACTTGAAGATATTTTGCAATTTGGTTCCATGGTGGAGATTGGAACCACAGTGATATCAGTATACATGAGGTAATTCTCCCTAATCCCATTTTGTTTTACATTTTCCTTTCTTTTAAATTAAAATCTCATTTAATTGACTTTCATATATTTAGGTTCCTATTTGACTATTTAAAAATGGCAAATATGGTAAACCTTGTTGGCCTCGTGGACCTTGGGATAGTGAGCTCTGGAGCTGGATCAATATCAGACCAAATAAAAAACTTGTCAAACCGCCTGAATACAGCAAATGGGAATCAATTTTTCTTGGTCCCTTATAATCCAGGGTTAGTACCATTTAAAGTATTTTCGTGAGCTTCTAATATTTTTCTTTGTAGTACTATTTAACCTATATGAATCATTATGTGCAGTGGTCATTGGGTGATGGTAATTGTGTGACCAGCAATGGAGACTGCCTATTACATGAATTCACTTGCAAAACGCATGGTTGACGACGACATGAAAAATATAGTGAATACGTAAGTTGATTTCTTCTGATTTAAGATTTTTCCTATAAATTATTTAAATAAACGACTATTTTTAATAATACCGACGTTATAATTAAAATATAACAACGGTAAGTTATTACTGACGTGTTAATTTAACTACCACGTTCGTATTTTCTTTAAAACGTCGTTTTAATTTAACTACCACGTCGTTTGGGTTTTATTTAAGAATGTTTTAATTTTTTCTGCTCAATTTTTTGTCATACGACGTTTTACTCTTACTGACGTTATAACGTTACACAATGACGGTTAGTTTTTACCGCCATTTTAAACAAAATATCACGTCTTGGTTTAAAAAACTCCGTTGTTTTGACTGATTTACCACGACGGTTACTATTTGTATTTAAATTTTTTGTTTTGTCATTAACACCCTTTGTTTTCTTGTAACAGGTCAATTAAAATTTTTAACATTCATATAAATAAAAATTCACGTAAACAGTAAGCCATTTGGAAAAATCTACACGGCACTCCTGAACAACCAACAAGTGTAGAGTGTGGCTATTACGTGATGCGATTCATGAGAGATATAATTCATGATCCAGACCTAAATTTCGAGAAGAAGGTAAAACGCAACATTTTAGATATACTTTCTTTATTTTACTACGTCATATTTTTGTTTAAAACCGTCGTTTGTATCTTTATAACACGTCGGTTTTTTGGTTTATTTTGCAGTTTGAGAAGAAAAAAGATAAAATTCAGTATAAACAAGAGGATATTTTTGTTTAAAACCGTCGTTTGTATCTTTATAACAACGACGGTTTATAATTAATTCATCCTGTATAAATGAATTTGTACTCATATATACTACGTCGGTTCGTATAACCTTATCGACGTCTTAATAATATACAAAGGCGGATACTCTTAAACATCCGCCTTTGTATATTTAAACAACGTCAGTTTATTATGTTAACGTCGTTTTATATAAGTTTCAACGTCAGTTTATTATGTTAACGACGTTGTAAAAGGATACAACGTCGGATAGGTCATTTTTAATATAATTTTTATTGACTTTTATATTTTATTTAATTCCATATTAAATTCAAAACTAAATCCAAAAATTAAACTGAAAACTACCAAGCATTGGAATATTATCTCTATCCTAAAGCTTTAAAAAATACAATTTTGGAAATATTTTTTTATTGTATTTAATTACTAATATTAATAATATATTCAAAACAAAATCCGAAAAATATACCGGAAAATTCTATGCACTGATTGAGACAATATCTTGCCCGTTAAGGCCTGAAAAATGTAATTTTAGTTTTCAAAGTTCGAAAAATAACAAAATTCAAACAAATTTAGAGACAAAGCATGGTACTCCTTATACTTTACATAACATAACCCTAAGGTTTATGTGATCCAATGGTGCCCATAATTTCAAAATTATGAAATCCATATTTTAGCCTACTATTGTAGAAGGCAATGTTGTAAGGAATCCATAGCAATTTTCGGTTCATTTTTCTCGTACTTGTGTATTTTTTTTAAATTATTTTAAAATTTAGGGTTTAGGGTTTAGGGTTTTTTGAAACGAGGCCGGTTTTCTCCCGCTGTTTTTGGTCAACTACATTAACAAAGACTAATTGAATTCGGTTTACGACGTCGGTTATTAAATAGTGACGTCCTTTATGTTTACAACGTCGGTGTTGTATAAAAACCGTCGTTGTAAGTAATAATTAGACGTCCGTGTAAGTGTTGACCGTCGTCGTTGAAAAACGCGGTACTTTAAAATTTTTGACCACGACCTAAAATTTTTAGAATTGCCCTTTAACCCTCAAATAGTTCATTCTCTCTCTTCAACATAAATTTGTCTGAAAGTTTTCATTCTCCCAGCTCTCTCTCAATATCCATGTAAGTACAACTCTAGTCCCTTTAATCCTATTTCTCTCAGCTCTCTCTCAAGCTTTTGTTATATTCTCTCAGCTCTCTCTCAAAGCATTGGGTACGTAGATTCTCCAAGATCTCTCATTGGGTACATTGATTCTCCAAGCTCTCTCTCAAGCAGTTGTTATATTCTCGCATCTCTCTCTCAATATCCATGTAAGTACAACCCTAATCTCTTCTTAAATTCATAAATACTCTCTGTTTAGGTTCTTTTATGTTTGTTTGGCCATGGGTTCTTGGAAAAGGAATGGGGATGGGAGATTTAAGCTGTTTTTTTTTTTTAAACTATGACAACGGTTGAAGGATCAAACCGTCGTCCAAATGTTTATTATACATTGGTGGTTCATTTACACCCGTCGTCTGAGTTTTAAGCTGCAACTAGTAGCCTAAAGACGACTGTTTCTCCATTAAACGTCGTCTTTAGGCTACCAGAACACCGTTCAAATTTCTGGGTTTGGGTAACTTAATGACGACGGTGACTAAAGATGCCGTCGTCTGAATGTATATTAAACGACGATTATTTTTTTAAACCGTCGTCTTGTACATGTTTTATATTTAATTTTCATTTTGTTCTCTGCTATTTGAATGAGGTAGTGTTTCATTGCTGGTCTTTCCACTTTAATATATATATATATATATATTTATATGAATTTGATAGAGTGTGAGATGGATAAGTCATGGATGCATGCGGATAGAAGATCGAAGGCATATGAGTTGGGGGTGGAAGGATTTTTGAATTTTGCGTTAGAAAATCTTGGAAATACAACTGAGATTTGTTGTCCATGTGTTAATGTGGGAATATTCGATTGTTTGGGGTTGGAATTATAAGGGAACACTTATACTTTAATGGAATTGACCAAAGCTATAAGATTTGGAGATGGCACGGAGAACCTTGGGAATGGACTACCAATGCTAGTAGAAATGTGGAAGAAGATGAGCAAAGTAGGTTCAGTTATGTTTCTGAAGAATTAGGGATGGATGATAATGATTTTGCCAATATTGGATCTGATCCTTATGAGTTTGCCAATGTGATTGGGGATAGCGATCAACCCTTGTACCATGGTTGCACTAAGTACACGAAGTTGTCGGCTTTGGTGAAGTTATATAATTTGAAAGCAAAACATGGGATGAGTGATGTTTGCTTTACAGAATTATTGATACTTCAAGGAGAATTTCTTCCATAAGGAAATACACTACCTTCCTCTATGTACGAGGCAAAAAAGACTTTGTCTGCTTTAGGGATGAGTTATGAGAAAATCCACGCATGTCCCAATGACTGCATTTTGTATCGGAAGGAGTATGAGAATGCAAATAATTGTCATACTTGTGGTATCTCAAGGTGGAAGGAAATCAAGGATGGGTTCTTGAAAGAGGGTGTGGCAGCGAAGGTGGTGTGATATTTTCCTCCAATTCCAAGGTTTAAAAGGATGTTTCAATCACATAAGACAGCTAAGAGTTTGACTTGGCATGTGATCGGTGCATATTTACATATCATTTTGTACCCTTCTAACTTATGATTTGGTTATGTTTCTGAGTTAAACTTGTGCTTTTAATAAGTTTTGTGTTTGTTTCAGTGTTATAAGCTTGAGACTCACTAATTGCATTTTGGAGACAAGTTAGCTCAAAATGGTGTCTGCAGATCAGTCAACTTCACGGATTGGACTGTACTTCCTCAAGAAGAACCAGATGATGAGCCATACATTATTGGAAAGATACGGAAGTCTAGTTTCTGTAAAATTTTACGGTTCATGATTCTGAGTCTTCTAGAGAAAGTTATACATGTTTTGGCAACTTAAGGTCAAATTCGGCAGCATCTGCGTTACAGGGCCAAAAATCACATTTGAAGGCCTTCCCGATTTTTCCTTGAGTTGGGCTGCATATGCTTGGAAAGATAAGACAAAGAGCTTCAAGATCCATATTTTTCCAGATTTTTCAGATTGAAGCCACAAGCCCAAAACGAGCCCACAAGCTACCTGTAATGCATTGTCATGCATGACATATGCATGATGAAGTGTTGCTGATTGTGGGAAAGTTTGGTGAAGCATATTCAATACCAATTTTGAAGTGGAATTTTGCAGCAGCCAAAAGATGATGAAGTGGGAGTTGCAACACTAACCCTAAAGACAAGAGGAATTGTTTTCAAATGCAATAGTGTGTTAGGTGAATTAAGTGTTGTAAGTTGGTGAAGTGAGTGTAGTTGGTGAACTCTATTATTGTATAATTCAGATTTTCACTTCCCCTAGGCCTATAAATAGGAAGCTCTCTAAGCTTGTAAACACACCCCAAGGGGGGGAGCTCTCAAGCACTTCTCTAGAGCTCCCTTCCCTTCTCTCCCTCAAATTCTCTTAGTTTCCCTTTGTAGTTCTCAATTGTTGTAATAAGATCATTCTACTAAATTTTCTTTGTACTAAATCTCCAAACACTTCTCCCATTCCTTCACCAAATTCTCCAAGTTCTCAAACACTCTCTTCCAAATCCTCCAAGTTCTCAAACATTTCCTTCCTTCCTCAAATTCTTTCTTTAATGTTCTCTTAGTTGTAATTTATTTTTCTTATAATGTACATTCTTTCTTCTTGTTTTGTTTCTTTTGTTTTCATTTCTGTTTTGTGTAGGAAAATTGAATTGGATCATTCAATCACCAATCCCTGTGGAATCGACCTCGCACTTACATACGCTAAACTACCAACGGTTCGTGCACTTGCGAGTATCACAAGTTGAGGATGCAGTTGAACCCATTTTGGTGTAGCTGAATCTACGCAACAGCATGTTGCAAGAAAATCAGTTGACGGTTATATGTCTCATCCAGCTGATTCCCCGTCTTGGAAACTTGTTGATGAAAAATGGCCCGACTTTGGTAATGAGCCAAGAAACTTGAGATTGGCTCTCTCATCTGATGGATTCAATCCCCACAGTTCTTTAAGTAGCAGATATAGTTGTTGGCCAGTTATGTTAGTTACATATAATCTCCCACCATGGCTATGCATGAAGCGGAAGTTCATGATGTTGACCTTACTGATTTCCGGTCCTAAACAGCCCGGAAATGATATAGATGTCTACTTAGAGCCTTTGATTGATGATTTGAATCTCTGTGGGATGGGATTAGAGGAGTGTATGATGCCCACATAGGAGAATACTTTACACTCAGAGCTGCATTACTGTGGACAATTAATGATTTTCCCGCTTATGGAAACTTATCTGGTTGTGTTGTTAAAGGATATAAAGCTTGTCCAATATGCGGCGATGATACACCTAGTCACAGGTTGAAAAATGGCCACAAAATTTGTTACATTGGGCATAGAAAGTGGTTACCAATCAATCATCCATATAGGAGGCAACGTGCAGCTTTTAATGGGAAACCTGAATATGGCATGCCTCCCGAGCCATTAACAGGAGAAGAAGTGCTGCATATGGTTAAAGATATTAATTACATATGGGGCTTGAAAAATGGGGGAAGTGTTGGTGAGAATGACGGTGACAGAGTTTGTTGGAAGAAGAAATCAAAATTCTTTGATCTCGAGTATTGGAAATACCTCCCTGTGAGGCATGCCCTAGATGTTATGCACATTGAGAAGAATGTTTGGGATAGTATCATTGGTACAGTGCTAGAGATCCCTGGAAAAAATAAAGATGGGATTGCTGCTCGGTTAGACTTATTGAACATGGGGGTAAAAATTGATTTGCAACCCGAGTATGGAGAAAGACGTACTCGCTTGCCTCCAGGGCCTTGGAATTTGTCAAGAGCAGAGAAGAGAGCGATTTGCAATTCTTTTTATGGTATGAAGGTTCCTGAATGTTATTCTTCAAATATAAAAAATCTTGTATCTTTAAAAGATTCAAGACTTCTTGGCCTTAAATCTCATGATTGTCATACCTTGATGCAACAATTGCTCCCTGTGGCAATTCGTTCTGTTTTGGAGAAGCCTGCAAGGTATGCAATAACTTGATTGTGCTTCTTCTTCAATGCTATATGTGCAAAGACGGTAGATGTTTCCAAGCTAGATAAGTTGGAAGAAGATGTAGTAGTTACTTTGTGTTTGCTTGAGAAGTACTCTCCCCCTTCATTCTTTGATATCATGGTTCATCTAGTAGTACATCTTGTCAGAGAAGTTCGTCTATGTGGGCCAGTATATTTTAGATGGATGTATCCGTTTGAAAGATATATGAAAATGCTAAAGGGGTATGTTCAGAATCGTACTCGTCCCGAAGGTTGCATTGCTGAGCGGTATATAGCTGAAGAAGCTCTAGAATTTTGTACCGAGCATTTATCTAATGTTAGTACAGTTGGAGTGCCTTCAAGCCAGAATATGGGAGTTTCAAAGTCATTATCAGGTTGCACAGTGAGCTTAGTTGATATGGACTTGTTGAACCAGACACATCTATATGTTTTGGAGAATATGGAGGAAGTCCTACCTTATATCGAGTACGTATGAGTTTAATTTTTCATATATATGCAGCCATTTTAAATATTATTACTCCTTATGTTTATCTTATATATAAGGGACCATAATGCGTGTTTTTTTTGTGTCAATTGTAGGGAACATATGATCCACATCAAGACCACTTATCCGAAATTTAGAAAGAGAACAAAGTGGCTACAAGATAAGCAAAATAGCACTTGAATTCAATGGCTACGTTTTAAGGTATATATGTTATTGAATGACATATTGAACTTATTTTAATTTTCTTTCTTTCTATATATATGTTAGATTGAATTAAGATATATGTTTAATTTGCAGGTTCAAAATGAATTTAATGGGGAAGATTATAATGGCATATCAGAAAATTTGAGGTGGTTAGCAGCTGGTCCAAGCATGGTAGTGCCATCATATAGGAGCTATCTTATTCATGGTGTCAAATTTAGCACCAAGGCACAAGATGATGTGCAAACTGTCCAAAATAGTGGAGTTTATTTACTTGCACATACTATGCAAGTTGCTAGTGCCAAGGATAAAAACCCTATTGTCTCCAATATGGGTTTTTATGGGGTTATTCAAGAAATTTGGGATCTTGACTACCAAAAGTTTAGAATCCCAGTCTTGAGGTGTGATTAGATAGATAACACTTTGAGCCTTGTAGTCGACGAACTTGGATTTACCCTTGTAGATCTGAGTAAAATTGGACATAGGAATGACCAATTTGTTATGGCTTCTCAAGTCAAACAAGTATTTTATGTTGATGACCCAATGCATCGTGGTTGGTCGGTAGTGTTATCAATGCCTAATAGAGAATATAATGATGTTATTGGTGATGATGTGCTAGGTGATATTATGAAGGAAATGATCTCTTGAGATGGGAGTGAGAATATTAGAGATGGGTGTGAAGATATATGGATTGATTGATTGTTGTAATGTATGACATTAGTTATGCAGTTAATTGTATGACATTAATTCATAGCTCTGTATATCATTTTAATTCCGATCACATTTTCATTCTGCAAGCTTTGGGCACGACAAATCAAAAATTAAAAATAATCGGTTAAAGCTGAAAATACGACGGTCAAGTTACAAAAATCGCAAAAAGAGACGTCTAAAAAACAACCAACGTCGGGTTTTCACAACCGACGTGGAATGACAACGTAAAAATGAAATAAAAACCGCCATTTGAAAAAGAAAACACGTCGGTTAATTATAATTCATTTCAAAAAGGTTAATATTGTTGTTTTTACGTCAGTTCAAGTAAATATATGCCATGTTACATGTTTTAGACGTCAGTTTTTTTATTTAGTGAACGTAGTATTTATTAACCACGACGGTTTCTAAGTTTTACACGTCGGTTTTGTTTGATTTAGAGACGTTGATAAAACTATTTACGTCGGTTTTGTAGTTGTTTTTGACATTTAAAATTATTTAAACGTCTGTGTTTTACTAAAACCGTCGTCTATTATAGTCGAAAGGTCTCTTTTTATGCTTTTATGTATCAAATCGACGTCGGTTTTAGTTTTTTTTATGACGTGTAATATATTAATCACGTCGTTTTTTTTGTGTTCAAGCCGTCAAAATAATTTTCAACGTCTGTGGTAACCTAAAGGGACGTGGTTATTATTGTTTTTACATCAGTTCAAGTAAATATATGTCATGTTATATGTTTTAGACGTCCGTTTTTTTATTTAGTGAACGTAGTATTTATTAACCACGACGGTTTCTAAGTGTTACACGTCGGTTTTGTTTGATTTAGAGACGTTGATAAACATATTTACATCGGTTTTGTAGTTGTTTTTTACACTTAACATTATTTAAACGTCTGTTTTTTACTAAAACCATAGTCTATTATAGTCGAACGGTCTCTTTTTATGCTTTTATGTATCAAATCGACGTCGGTTTTAGTTTTTTTATGACGTGTAATATATTAACCACGTCGTTTTTTTTGTGTTCAAGCCGTCAAAATAATTTTCAACGTCTGTGGTGACCTAAAGGGTCGTGGTTATTATTATTTTTTCGTCAGTTCAAGTAAATATATGCCATGTTATATGTTTTAGACGTCAATTTTTTTATTTAGTGAACGTAGTATTTATTAACCACGACAGTTTCTAAGTTTTACACGTCGGTTTTGTTTGATTTAGAGACGTTGAGAAACATATTTACTTCGGTTTTGTAGTTGTTTTTGACATTTAACATTATTTAAACGTCTATTTTTTACTAAAACCGTCGTCTATTATAGTCGAAATGTCTCTTTTTATGCTTTCATGTATCAAATCGATGTCGGTTTTATTTTTTTATGACGTGTAATATATTAACCACGTCGTTTTTTTTTTGTGTTCAAGCCGTCAAAATAATTTTCAACGTCTGTGGTGACCTAAAGGGTCGTGGTTATTGTTGTTTTTACGTCAGTTCAAGTAAATATATGCCATGTTATATGTTTTAGACGTCATTTTTTTCATTTAGTGAATGTAGTATGTATTAACCACGACGGTTTCTAAGTTTTACACGTCGATTTTGTTTGATTTAGAGACGTTGATAAATGTATTTACATTGGTTTTGTAGTCGAAATGTCTCTTTTTATGCTTTTATGTATGAAATCTACGTCGGTTTTAGTTTTTTTTACTGACGTGTACTATATTAACCACATCGATTATTTGCCGTTGTTGTTTCATGTGTGAAAAGACGGCGGTCGATTTCTCGTCGGTTGTAAATCATGATACACGACGGTGGATTCCCGTCGTCTATTTCGTTTTTTGTAGTAGTGACACAAGGTGGTCTCATTAAAATCCTTCTAAGGAAGAACCAAAGGTATAAAACCTCTGAGGATGAAAGAGTATCACACATGCCATAGACTACAAAAAAGTCAAACAAAACTAGAATTGGTAGGACGGTCTTCACAAAGACAGTCCCATAACCATAAGGGTAGCATATCAAACTAAAATGTAAGATCCTCTTGACTAAGACCATAACGTGCAATACTATCGACAACCCCATTAGCAATCCGAGCAACATGGTGAATAGAAGAAGACGACACATAAGCTAGAAGAAGACGAATATCCTCCACCAAAAACCCTTCTACCACAATGCAAACTTCATCCTTAAGAATCAATTGGGTTGCAAATCGAGAATCAATTTCAACAATTAGGGGCAAAAATGAAGCATCAATTGCAAACGGGAGCCCAAATTTGAGCACATACAATTCAATAGCAAGGATGGAGACAAAGCTGGGAGCACGTAGAGCTACCGCCTCGCAAAACAGCCCTCATAGTCGCGAACCACCATACCAACCCCACGGGTCCCTATAGACAGGTTAAGGATACCATCAACATTAACCTTAAAAAAACTAGCATGAGGATGTTGCCATCGCTTCTTAGAAACTAGCCTAGAAGACTGCCTATGATGAAGTAAAAGGAGCTGTTGGTACTCAACATCATAGTTCTTGACACATTAAACAATTTGCTCAAAGGGCAACACCTCCAAAAATAGCAGAATTATGGGCATTCCACAATAACCAGAGAATAGTAGCCTGGAGAGAATGTTGACCACTAGGAATAGCATCCCAAGCAGCCAACAGCCAATTGGCAGCATCAGTACGAGGGAGGCCATTGAGATAAGAATCCTATCCCAATAAATCCCAAACCTGAGATATAAGCGCACAATCTTAGAGAGCATGTAAAGAAGTTTCCATTTGAGCAGGACACCGAAAGATTGTTAGATTTCTTTATTACATAATCTAGATCTTTCACACAAATATGTAATACATATAAAGACATGACGACATACATGGCGCCATCTTCCTTAAGTACACAGCCTCTAAAGTCATCCAATCCGTAGCAGTAGCAATCCTAGCAAGAACAAGAACGGCTCAAGACTTCTGCTCTCTCTCAGAATCTGTTTCAGCTCTCTCTTCATGATGAGATTAGGTTTAGAGAATGTGTCTTATGAGAGCAGGGCCTTAAGCTTATATAGGGCTAGATCAAGTCGTCTCTACTCATCACAGAGGGCCAACTTGACTAATCTTCCAAGCCCACTTAATCGGTTCACGCAAAAAGGAAATAAAATGGGACTCCTTAATAGGCCTCAAAACCCTTCCTTATTTCACAAGGTACAACTTAATTTAAACCCTTATCAAACCTGATATAACTTAGTATCTAGTGCACTGATCTAAATAGGAAAACATAACATTCTCCAACTAGATCAAGCACTAGAACCCTAAGCTTCTGTATTCCGAAAGGTTTGATAATCTTTATTGGCCATGAGTTTAAAACAGTTAAGTCCTTCCTCTCAAGCTACCGTGAAAAGTGATGAGACAAAACAAACTATAGACAAGCACTGCTCTCTTTATTAAAACCAGGCCATCTATATAATCACATAATGCAATCTCAAAACACATGAAGCACCTACAACGTGAACCTTAATATGTGCTGATCTTTAATGTGAATCTTTAGGCAATTTCAGTACAAGTACCCCTTTACGACTTAGCAAGAGTCAATCCGTAATGTTATTAAAACAATAGTATCTCAAAAGGAGACCATAAACTCACATGCAAGAACAAAATTGCATAATAAGTTTAAACAGCTAAATAGTCAAAATGGCAGAATTTATTCCATAATAAATAAAACTGTCAACCAAATTAACAACCATAAATGCAAATCCCTCAAACCAGAAAACAGTAAAAATAAACAAACTAGTAAAATATCATAATGAGAACATGACTCCCACTAGATTGTAGCATCAAAACTAGGAAATAATCCCATGCTCTCAACATGTCTCAGAAAAGCTTTTGAAGGCAAAAACTTTGTGAATGGATCTGCAATCATATCTTGAGTTCTGATATGATCAAACCTGACTAGTTTGTTCGCCACCTTCTCCATCACTATTAAATATTTTCTATCAATATGCTAAAGTCCACACGACATCTTGTTGTTCATGCAGTGAAAAATAGCCGCAGTGTTGTCATTATATATCTGTATCTGTTTAGAAATCGAGTCCACCACCTTAATGTCTTTAATAAAATTCCTTAGTCATACTGCATGAGAAGTGGCTTCATAGCAAGCTATGTATTCTAAAAACGTGGTTGAACTCGAAAACCAGTTTGTTTAGCACTCTTCCAAGCAACAGCTGCTTCGGCCAGAAAAATTGCCGCAGTGTTGTCATTATATATCTGTATCTGTCTAGAAATCGAGTCCACCACCTTAATGTCTTTAATAAAATTCCTTAGCCATACTGCATGAGAAGTGGCTTCATAGCAAGCTATGTATTCTAAAAACGTGGTTGAACTCGAAAACCAGTTTGTTTAGCACTCTTCCAAGCAACAGCTGCTTCGGCCAGAAAAATTGCCGCAATGTTGTCATTATATATCTGTATCTGTCTAGAAATCGAGTCCACCACCTTAATGTCTTTAATAAAATTCCTTAGCCATACTGCATGAGAAGTGGCTTCATAGCAAGCTATGTATTCTGAAAACGTGGTTGAACTCGAAAACCAGTTTGTTTAGCACTCTTCCAAGCAACAGCTGCTTCGGCTATCTTGAAAAGAAAACCTGAAGTCGAGATGTAATCATCCTCTACTTTTCCAAGATTCGCATAAGCATAACCAACAAGCTCTAAATTCTATGTGCGTTTGTAAATCAACATATAAGCCTTTGTTCTCTGTAGGTACCTCAGAATCTTCTTTCCAGCTATCCAATGTTGCATTCTCGGATTTGACTGAAATCTCCCCATCTTGCTAATGCACAAGGCTAGGTCTGGCCTCGTACACACTTGTGCATACATAATGCTTCCAACTAGAGAAGCATATGGCTTGTTCCTCTTCTCAGCTTCTTCTTCTTTATTCTTAGGACAATGCTCCTTCTTTAAATCTCCTTTAGCTAACGGAACTTTATGTCCAGAACACATACTCATGTCAAAACGCTTGAGTATCCTCTCAACGTATGTCTTATGTGATAAGCCTAGGAGGCCTCAGGCTCGATCTCTCTGAATTTCAATGCCCAATACAAAAGCAGCTTCTCCCAAATCCTTCATTTCAAAGTTATTTGAAAGTAGCTCCTTAGTGTCCTTCAGAAAATTGTGATCATTTGTAGCCAATAGTATATCGTCAACATACAGCACCAGAAAAATAAATCCGCTCCCACACTTCTTCAGATAAATACACTAGTCAGCTGTGTTCTCTTCAAAACCATAAGATAAAACAGTTTGGTGATATTTGAAATACCACCTCCTGCTTGCTTGCTTCAGTCCAAAAATTGCCTTGCCAAGTTTGCAAACCATATGCTCTTTTCCTTCCTTTGCAAACCCTTTAGGTTTCCTGATATAATTTTCTTCTTCGAGTTCACCATTCAGGAAGGCAGTTTTGACATCTATTTGATGCAAAAATAGGTCATAATGCGCCACCAAAGCCATAATGATGCGGAAAGAATCTTTGGTGGAAACTGGAGAAAATGTCTTAGTGTAGTCAATTCCCCCCCTTTGGGTAAATCCTTTGGCTACCAATCTATCCTTAAATCTTTCGATTCTTCCATCCTTATCCTTCTTTGTTTTAAATTCCCATTTCGAGCCTACCAATTTCTGGCTCTTCTTAGGTTCAACTAATTCCCATACTTGATTATTCTTCATGCTTTCAAGTTCATTCAACATCGCTTCCCTCCATTTGTCTGCATTCTGACTCTCCATTGCTTCTTTAAAACTTGTTGGATTAGCCTCATCTCCAATGTCAAAATCTGCTTCTTGTAAGTACACATAATCTGAATTTGCTATGAATCTTCTGGGTTGTACTGGTTCTTGTGGATTATCTAACTCAGGATTCTCGACAGCTTGTTCTTGTGGATCAACTGGTTCTTCAAACTGAGGATTTTCCAAAACAGTTTCACGTAAAGGAATCAAGGGTGTAACATCTGGTTTAGCATTCTCAATCACAGCTACATCACCTTCTTCTTCAAAGATAAAATCTTCATTCTCAATGGCATTCTCCTCATGATCTATAAACTTTGCACAACCAGTCTCAACAATTTGGGTACCATAATTTGAACTATAAAATCTAAAACCCTTTGACCTTGAGAGATAACCTATAAAATGGCAGCTAATCGTTTTAGTATCAAGCTTCTTCTCTTGAGGGTTATAGATTCTAGCTTCAGCTTTGCAACCCCATACATGAAGATGTCTCAGGCTAGGCTTTCTGGTGGTCCAAGTTTGGAAAGGTGTCTTAGGCACAGACTTGCTAGGCACTCTATTAAGTATGTAGTTTGCTATTTTGATCGCTTCTCCCCATAAACTTTTAGGCAAATCAATTTTTGAAATCATGCTGCGAACCATATCCTTCAAAGTTCGATTTCTTCTCTCAGCTACACCATTCTGTTGTGGAGTTTCGGGTGTTGTGTACTGAGGAACTATTCCATTATCTTGTAAATACCTTGCAAAAGGTCCAGCACGTTGTCCTCCTTCATCAAAACGTCCATAATATTCACCCCCTCTGTCCAACCTCACAATTTTTATCTTTTTCTCAAGCTGCCTTTCTACTTCAGTTTGGAAAATCTTAAACATTTCAAAAACTTGAGACTTTTCTACTATGAGATACAGATAACCAAAATGAGAATGGTCATCTATAAAAGTGATGAAATAACAATTTTCATCAATTGTTTGATGAGGGAACGGTCCACAAATATCTGTGTGGATGATTTCTAAGAGATCATTACTGCGAGTAACACCTTTCTTCTTAGTCTTAGTGAGCTTTCCTTTAACACATTCAATACAAATTTCGTCATCACCAAAAGTTAGTGATGGCAAGAGTTGTTCTTTAAATAGAATTTTCATTCATTCTTTTATAATGTGACCTAAACGTCTATGCCATCACATAGTGGATGTTGCTTCACTTCTAATTCATTTCTCACTCGATTCAGCCATTAAAACCTCACCCTCTTTATTGTAATTTAGACAATATAATCCATTTGAGAGAAAACTAGTGGCAAGAACATTTGAATTCTGAGACAATGCAAAGCCATCTTTATTGAATTGAAAAACAAAACCAACTCTTGATAATATTGAAACAGAAATCAAATTCCTCTTCATTGAGGGTACTAAAACTACATCATCCAACTCTAAAATAAAACCAGAATCCAATTTTAGCTGCACTACTCCAATGGCTTCTACATCTACTCACTCTTCATTCCCAACGAACACTTTAACTTCTTGCTTTCTTGGTTCCCTCCTTCTTGTGAATTCCTGCACATTATGAGCTATATGAATCGAGGCACCCGTAACTAACCACCAAGAATTAGAAGGAACATCCACTAAATTAGACTCAAAACTCACTAAGGCTAACTCTTTATTACCTTTGTTCTTGTTCTTCTCAAACCACTTCTTGTGGTTGTTGTAGTTCTTCTTCATGTGTCCTTCCTTCTGGCAAAAATAGCACTTGAATTCAGTGGTAGGGGTCACGCCAAGAGGTTTGTTCTTTTGAAACTGACTCTGGTTCTTTACTCCCCATTTTGCAGCACCCTTATCCCCATACTTCTTGGCAGTAACCACGTTAACCACACCACCACGAGCTTTTGTCCTATTCTCCTCAAGAACAACAATTGTAATCAGGTTATCCACCGTCCAATCTTCCTTCAAGGTGTTGTAGGTGGATTTCATCTTATCAAAAGGTAGGGATTCTAGTGCAATATGCACTAGATAATTTGGGGCAATAGGCACTTTCAATTTGCTCAATTTGGTAGCAATATCCATGAGTCCCATGAGATGTTCTCTTATGCTGCCTCCTCCTTCATACTTCGTATTAGCCAGCCTAGACATGAGGTGCTTCGTTTTAGTCTTACCTGATTCCTTAAATTTCGTTTCAATGAACTCCATAAACTCCTTGGCACTGTCTATTTCTGGAACTCCACCAAAAAGAGTTTTTGCCATAGTCTTCTTCATAACCAACAGACAAACCTTATTCGCCATCCTCCAAGCTTCATGCACCCTTTTAACTTCAGCAGGGGAATTCATAATGGGTTTGGTCGGCTCATCTTGAGTGATAGCATAATCAATATCACTCATGCCTAGTGCAATATCAAGATTGAACTTCCATCGTTTGAAATTCGATCCGGTGAGAGTTTCAATTTGTGAAAAATTGATTGAGGGAGTGTTCATAATTGTAAGGATTTGCAAAAAAAAGCATATTACGTATTACTTTCCTGGAAACCGATTCTCAATTTGTTAAGAGAAAACAATTTAACGTCATTCACAAAACTAACAAATAATACATGCAAGTGTCCTTAATTAAGTATCACACCTTTGTGGCAAGAGATTACTTATAGCTTACACAAATTACATGTTATCTTGTGCCATCACAAATAAATTACAGGATAGATTCTATTTGTTAAAGAAACTTACCAAGCAATTTATGTATGATGCAATTTTCGATTATTTCTTTAGGGTTTGAGTTTTTAGGTTTGGTTTTATTATGAAAAGTTTGTTAATTCTTAGAACAAAAACAAACGTATATCTAGCTCAGAAAAATAACCGAAACAAAACACAGTTCAAGAAGGAAAACCCAAAAAAAAAATGCAGTGAACAATGTTTTAGGGTTTTTTGGTGTCTGTTTTTTTACGCAAAATACCTTTTTGAATAGGGAATGACCTATAGGCATTTTTAGGCTTTTAAGGTGATCTGCTAGGTCAAAAACATGTTTAAAGTTTTGAAAATAGGAAAATCGAATCAAAACATATTTTTTTTTTCCAGATTCTTTAAAACTCTTGATATTTTAGAAAACATGTTTAATCAATCTTCAAAAAAAATTAAACATAGCCAAAATTCATACAGCATAACCAGATATGTAAACGGATTAGACATGCTTGAACAACGATTACGGATATGTGTGAATAACCAAAAGCTTTGATACCAACTATTAGATTTGTTTATTACATAATCTAGATCTTTCACACAAATATGTAATATGTATAAAGACATGATGACATACTTGGAGCCATCTTCCTTGAGTACACAGCCTCTGAATTCATCCAATCCGTAGCAGCAACGATCCTAGCAAGAACAGGA
Organism: Prunus yedoensis; assembly: GCA_005406145.1. Classification (NCBI taxonomy): domain Eukaryota; kingdom Viridiplantae; phylum Streptophyta; class Magnoliopsida; order Rosales; family Rosaceae; genus Prunus; species Prunus yedoensis. The sequence continues at coordinate 2,293,973 of BJCG01000015.1, read as the reverse complement.
ACGGAACAAGACTTCTGCTCTCTCCCAGAATCTGTTTCAGTCAAGCGTGGCCAAACATCTTGTGGGGTCTACTCCATCATCTTCTGCTCTCTCTAAATTCATCCAAGGTTCCCTTTTGCTTAGAAGACTCAAGTGGGGTCTACTCCATCATCATCTGCCAGGGCCAAACATCTCGTGGCCGCATATAGAACGAAGGGTCATGGGCAGTCAAGCGTGGAGTTGATTCAGTATCATTGACTCCTTTGGAAGTGAGGTTGGCGGAGGCTAAGAAGATGAGAGAGTTATCTGCCTGGGCGAAGGGTTCTTTTTCAGCGTCGGCGGTTGATCCCAAGGCGAACAAGTCTAGCCCTGCAGGGGATTGATCGGTGCATATTTACATATCATTTTGTACCCTTCTAACTTATGATTTGGTTATGTTTTTGAGTTAAACTTGTGCTTTTAATAAGTTTTGTGTTTGTTTCAGTGTTATAAGCTTGAGACTCACTAATTGCATTTTGGAGACAAGTTAGCTCAAAATGGTGTCTGCAGATAAGTCAACTTCACGGATTGGACTGTACTTACTCAAGAAGAACCAAATGATGAGCCATATATCATTGGAAAGATACGGAAGTCTAGTTTCTGTAGAATTTTATGGTTCATCATTCCGAGGCTTCTAGAGAAAGTTATACATGTTTTGGCAACTTAAGGTCAAATTCGGCAGCATCTGCGTTACTGGGCCAAAAATCACATTTGAAGGCCTTCCCGATTTTTCCTTGAGTTGGGCTGCATATTCTTGGAAAGATAAGACAAAGAGCTTCAAGATCCATATTTTTCCAGATTTTTCAGATTGAAGCCACAAGCCCAAAACGAGCCCACAAGCTGGCTGCAATGCATTGTCATGCATAACATATGCATGATGAAGTGTTGTTGATTGTGGGAAAGTTTGGTGAAGCATATTCAATACCTATTTTTGAGTGGAATTTTGCAGCAGCCAAAAGATGATGAAGTGGGAGCTGCAACACTAAGCCTAAAGACAAGAGGAATTGTTTTCAAATGTAATAGTGTGTTAGGTGAATTAAGTGTTGTAAGTTGGTGAAGTGAGTGTGGTTAGTGAATTCTATTGTATAATTCAGATTTTCACTTCCCCTAGGCCTATAAATAGGGAAGTTCTCTAAGCTTGTAAACACACCCCAAGGGGGGGAGCTCTCAAGCACTTCTCTAGAGCTCCCTTCCCTTCTCTCCCTCAAATTCTCTTAGTTTCCCTTTGTAGTGCTCAATTGTTGTAATAAGATCATTCTACTAAATTTTCTTTCTTCTAAATTCTCCAAACACTTCTCTATTCTCTTTCAAAATTCTCCATGCTCTAAAACATTTCCCAAATACAATTCCCACTCTCTTCCAAGATTCTCAAAATTCCCAAACACTTCTCCCATTCCTTCATCAAATTCTCAAAATTCCCAAACACTTCTCCCATTTCTTCATCAAATTCCCGAAGTTCTCCAACACCATTTTCTTTTCTTCTCCAAAAGTCTCCATGTCCTCAAACACCAACCCTTAATGTTTTCTTAGTTGTAATTTATTTTTCTTGTAATGTACATTCTTTCTCCTTGTTTTATGTTCTTTTGTTTTCATTTCTATTTTGTGTAGGAAAATTGAATTGGATCATTCAATCACCAATCCCTGTGGAATCGACCTCGCACTTACATATGCTAAACTACCAACAGCTCGTGCACTTGCGAGTATCACAAGTTGAGGATGTAGCTGAATTCATTTTGGTGTAGCTGAATCTACGCAACAGGGATGCATGCATGTCTGATATGCTCAAGACGAACTTCCTATCAAACCTGTCCTCATGTGTTGAGTTGGTCGATCACATCCGTCAGGCCGACGATCTTGGCACATTCTTGAGCCTTTCCTTGGAAAAACAAAAGGAAGCAACATTTCATTTGCTTCAAAAAGGAGAAGTTCTTATTGTTGAAACTGTCCAAAACTCGTTTGCTGTTGCCCCCTCTTCTACTGTAGACTTGGTTAGTCGAAAAGATACCTACTTCCGTATTGAGCACAAGAAAGCTGATGTCTTCTTTAGTTATGACAAGCTTCTGGCTAGATTTGGCGCATATCATAAGTCTACTGAAAAGTCCAAGATCGAAGCCACCATGAATACATACAAGTTGGGCTACTTAGACTGTTCAAATGGAAATGATCCATTCTATGCCAATGGAGATGGAGACATCGAGATGCTCTATTCCGACTTGCTCTATGGGCAAAGTGAGCAGGTTAATGTTGTGAACATGGAAGGAGTTAAAGAGCAGGTGGCCGAAGACGCGGTAGCTGAAGAGGATGAAGCAGAGGAGGATGCAGCAGATAAGGTACTGGCAGATGTCGCGGATCAAGCAGGTGGAGCTACTGAGAACGTAGCTGATCAGGCAGACACCAAAGAGGCTGTAGATCAAGGATCTCCTGCTGGCATCTCAGAGTAAATGAAGACTCCTTCATTTCTTTTCACCTTGTAGTCCTCTTTCTTGTTTAGAATAATTGGTCTTGTCTGACCATCTTCTTTTTGTTGAACTTGGCCGGTTGGTTAGCTTGCTATGGAAAGTTTAGTTATTTTTTCAACTTCAATTTGCGTATTGACTTGTGAACTGCTTGAGTAACCAGTCAGTCTCATGATTGTGTGTCTCCCTTAGGAAATTTATAAGTGCCAGGATCCCCCTTGAGGGACTCCGGGCATGTTCTGCATATCCCGTAGGATGTTTTCCTTTAGGAAATAGACAAATGCCAAGGTCCCCCTTGAGGGACTACGGGCGTGTTTTGCATATCCCGTAGGATGTTTTCCCTTAGGAAGTTGACAAGTGCTAGGGTCCCCCTCGAGGGACGCCGGGCGTATTTTGCGCATCCCATAGGATGTTTTGGTCGTTGCCCTGCATCTCCCAAAGTACGCTGCTTATAGGCAACTGCGTGACTATCCTGCCTCCCTTAGGAAATGGATAGGAACCTAGATATCTCCCTCAGAAAGCATGGAGACCTCCTTTTAGGAAATTCCTGGAGCACCCTGCGTCTCCCGAAGGATGCTTCTGGTTGTCGTCCAGTGTCTCCCTGAAGGACGCTGCTTATGGGCAATTGTCTTTTGTTGTGGCACATTCTAGAACTTGCAGTAGTTGCTTCTCTTCTTCAGAAATGTACAGGGCTCAGTCATCTGCTTGTCAATGAATTGTGAGCCATTGTCGGTAACTAGTGATTATGGGCAGCCAAATCGGCAGATGCTGTTTCTCCAGACGAATCGTTCCACATCGGCTTCTTTAGTAGAGGATAGAGCTTCGGCCTAGATCCATTTAGTAAAGTAATCAGTGGCGATGATCATCATTTCTTTATTGGCTGGTGCCGTTGGCATGGAGCCCACTAAGTCGATGGCCCATTACGTGAAAGGCCACAGATTGTTCTGCGGATGGTAGATTTCGATAGGCAGGTTAGGAACCAGTTTGTACCGCTGGCAGCGATCACATCTTTTGACATACTCAATGTAGTCATGGCGCGTGGTAGGCCAGAAATAGCCTATATTTAGAGCCTTCTGGGTGAGTGGCCTGCCTTCATAGTGGTTACCACACTTGCCATTATGAGTTTTGCAGAGGATCTCAAGTGTTTGAGGGTATTTTATGCAGGTGAGATGATGGCCGGAGTATGATTTCTGAATGAGCTTGTCGCCTTGAATGTATTATCTCACGACTTTCTGCTGGACCTTCCTAGCTTCGGACTTATCCGTTAGAAGATTTCCATTCACCAGGTGGTCGATGGTGGGGTCTTGCCAACTGGGGTCTTCATCGATTTGCATTGAGTTAATTGGCCCTATTTCTTCAATGCCTGGATAGTCAAGGTGTTCGACCGGGATGGAGCGTCTGAACTGGGTGTCCAACGCTGATCCTAGGCTCGCCAATACATCTGCATGAGTGTTTTTCACCTCGTGGAACTTGTTGGATGGTGAAAGTAGGGAATTCTTTCAAAAGTACTCGCCTGAGGCTTGATTCGTGATCAGCCGGGAGTCTGAGTAGATGGCTAGTCTGAGCAATGCATTATATTCTACCTCATTGTTTGAAGTAGGAAAGCCTAGTGTGATGGCTTGTTCCAACAAAATTCCATCCGGGGTGATTATGACAATGTCTGCCCCCACTCCTTTTTGATTTGACGCTCCATCTACATGCAACTACCACATGTCGTTAGGTAGGTTTGAATTGGTGGGGGAGGTATCGTCGAATTTTTCCTTGCTTTTTGTGACTAGCTTCTCTTCTTTAGCTGTTGGAGTAAACTCTACAACAAAATTTGCTAAAGCCCAAGCTTTTATAACAGTCTTCGACCAGTAGAGGAGGTTGTATTGAATGAGTTTGATAGCTCATTTCATGAGTTGCTGAGAAGCATCGGGGTTGTGGAGGATCAATCTCAAAGGAAATTCTGTCATGACAATTATCCGGTGAGCTTGTAGTAGGGTCGCAGCTTTCTCGTGGAAATTACAAGAAGCCAAAATGAGCTTCTCCAATTTCGGGTAGCGAGTCTCTGCATCGAGGAGAGATTTTGACATGTAGAATAATGGATGTTGGGCCCCAGTTCTTCTCGGATGAGAGCTGAGTTGACGGCCGAGTTGGACACTGCCAGGTACGCGAACAAGTCTTCACTAGGAACTAGCTTTGAGAGCAGGGGAGGTGAAGTGAGGTAAGTCTTTAGACTCTGGAAAGCTACTTCGCACTCCTCATCCCATTTGTCCATTCTTCAAAGCTTTGAAGAATGGTTTGCACTTGTCAGTAAATCTTGAGAGGAATCAGTTGAGGGCTGCTGCTCTACCTGTCTGACTTTGTATTTCCTGCACTGCGGAAGGCGACTTCATATCAAGAATGGCTTTGATTTGGCGTAGGTGTGCCTTGATACCTCGTTGCGTGACTAGGTATCCCAGGAATCAGCCGAACGATACACCAAACGTGCATTTACTTGGATTCAACTTCATGCAATACTGGTGGAGCAAGCTGAATGCCACGACGAGGTTTTTGATGTGATTTGCACGTTTTGGGGCCTTGACCAGCATGTCATCTGATGGGTATATTTTATATTATATATTTAACCCTATTCTTGGTATATTTTGGTTAATATTTTGGAAGAATTTTGATACTTTGAATTATATTTCCAATATAGGACTTTCGACTTCCTCTGGAGCAAAACATAATCAAATGGATGAATTTTGGAGTAATTCCAGTTGGAGGTAGACCTGGCAAAGTTCCACACGACATGAATTCGCACGAAAAATTTCAGTATTCGGGTTGGAGTTATCGTGTCGTGTTGCTATCGTGTTGACCCGTTAGCCACCCGTTAAGCTAACGGGTCGTTTCGGTGTCTATTCGCGAATACACGAACCAACCCGTTAAGTGGGGGTAATTTTGTAATTTTCTGTTCTAAAACAAAATACCTTAACTTAACCCTAGCATCTCTTCATTCTACCGCAGCTTTCTTTTCTTTCTCTATAGTTTTCTCTCTCTCTCAAGTCCTCATCTTCTCCTTCTTCTTGTGATCTTTCCTCTCTCTGTCTTTGAAGATCTTCTCTATTGTCAAATCCTCTCTTAAGGTATGAATGTTTTTCTTAATTTATTTGGTACATTTATTTGATTTTTAGTTTGAAAATTATGTATTTATGTGGACTTTGGAAATTATATATTGATGTACTGGATTTTATGTCAAATTTCTTCAGTGGAAGCCCTAAGTACTAAATCCAAAATAAAATTTACCAAAATCAAAGAATTTCAAAATGGAGAGAGGCACAATCAGCAGGAACGAAACTAGTGAATAAAATGGAGAGAGAGAGAGGCTTCTGTGACTTGGGATTTGCTTGAGACACATAGTGATGAGTGAATAAAATTGAAACTAGGGCTTTGCTGATGGGTGTGCGGGAGAAGAAAGAGGAAATGAGGAGAGAGAAAGAGAGAGAGAGAAAACATTAACAAAGGTTCAGATTTCCTCCATTCAACGTTGGAATGAGGCCCAACTTCAATTTTTTAAATATATATATATATATATATATATATATATATATATTTAAAAACTTTCCACCTATGTATCCAAACGCAACAATAAAGCATGAAGAAGAATCAACCTTGTATTTTAATTTAGTGTTAGAGAGAGAAAACATTAACAAAGGTTTAGATTTCCTCCATTCAACATTGGAATGAGGCCCAACTTCAATTTTTTAAATTTATATATATATATATGTTTTATGACTCTGACTTTCCACCTATATATCCAAACGCAACAATAAAGCATGAAGAAGAATCAACCTTCTATTTCAATTTAGTGTTACAGTTTCAAACAATTTGATCTTTGTATGGTTTTGGGTTGTATTAATATTATCAATATAATATTTATCAATAATTGTATACTTTTTTCATAGTTGCTTTTTTTTTTCTTCCAGGAAAATTGCAATGTGAAATGTTGAAGTTTGGTTCATCTTAATGGAATTTTTTTTCTGTGGATCATCATGGATTACTTCATATTTGTTTTTCCTTTTCCTTTTGTTGTGATGGATCATGTTCATGGATGTTGAAGTTTGGATTAAATTCAAGAATATTAGCTTTTGTTGGAATGTTTTTTATTTATTGGGCATGTACTATTTCTGTTTGCATTTAAAATTTGTTCAAAAATATAGGCTTTTTAGATTTTTATTAAAAAAGTTTATTTTCTTAATGAGTGAAATGGGTCATGTCGTGTGATTCGCGAATTAGAGTGGGTCGTGTTTGTGTTTGATATTTCCCACCCTTTTTCTTATCGTGTCGTGTCGTGTCAACCTGTTAAAAAAAGCGGGTTGACACGAAAACGACACGAATACTGATAACACGACACGAATGCCAGGTCTAGTTGGAGGACGTTTGTGAGTCACTTAGCTTGATCGTATCAAAATTTCAGATTTTTCTACTAAGCGGTCATTCTCTGGCAATAAAATGAAGGAGCAGTGCACGGTGCTGGAATAGTGACGTGTTGGGAGCCCAAGATGACCTCAAATGAGTTCGTGGCCTTCTGGAGAAGTGTTCAAAACGTTTTTATCTTTAAAACAAGCCATCTTGGGCCAGATTTGGAGGAGATTTGAGGCCAAAACGTGACGGGGAAGATTGTGGGCAGATTCTCCTAATCCAATTTGGATTTTATATCCTAGTTTCCTTGTGGGGATTAGGAGCGTGTTTTAGGCGGTATTTAAGTTATGTTTCACAGAATTTTAGGACTGCTCTTTTGGCTTCGGAACACGACTTTTGTGAGGGTTTTTGAAGAACTTCTACTTCAAGGTGTTTTTATTCTTATTCATGAGAATGATATCTTTGGTTTTAGTTATGATTATGCATAACTAACTCTCTTTTGCTAGGGTGAAGCCTTGAACCTTAGCATGAATATGTAATTTTTATTTAATTGCTTATGATTGAGTGCATGCATGCATACTTTGAATTGTTAATCACTGTTTTAAACTATCTAATTGTCTTAATGCCTGATCACCATTAGGATCTTTAGAAAAGTAATTGGATGCAATTTTGGTCGGAAGGTTCCTTGGAATTGACGCTGGCTTCTTGTGATTAATAATTGTAATTTCACTTAAGATGAACACCACGTCTTAAGGGTTGCATGGTTTTTCAAAGGGTTTTCACAAAACTTAATGAGTCTTTCATGTTCATATTTGATCCGAACGTCCGGATGGGTTGCATGTTAGATATACGTTCTATGTTGGAGGTTCCAAGTAGAATATAAATTAGGAAAACCTAACCTTCAAAGTGGCATGTGCAGATCATAAGTAATTGATAGAATTGCATAGGATTGCGACGGTGATGGCTAAACCCCAGTGCTTTTATTAATTGGTTTTTAAAACTTGTTTTTCTTCAACTTCCCAACCTTTCAATTTCTTTTATTGTTAACTTAATATGTTCTAATTCATAAATTTCAACTCTTTGATAAAATCTATTTTATTTATTAACTAAGAATTAGTTTAATTACAAATTAGTCAAACAATCTTTGGGGACAACGACCTTGCAGGAGCATTTATACTACAACTACCTTGTATTCTTGCAAGTATTTTAAGTGATTTTAACCCTCTTTGCGCAGGTACTAAAAATCCTATCATCATCCATGTAGACTTCTATAGTTTTGCCGATCTGCTCCTTGAAGATTTTATTCACGAGCCTTTGGAAGGTTGCTCCGGCGTTCTTCAGCCCAAAGGGCATGACCTTGTAGCAGTAGGTCGCTCTCTCAGTGATAAAAGAAGTTTTCACCTTGTTATCCTCGTGCATCAGGATTTGGTTATAGTCGGAGTAGGTATCTATGAAGCTGAGCAGCTGATTGCCAGAAGTGGAATTCACTAGTTGGTCAATTCTCAGCAATGGGAAGTTGTCTTTATGGCATGCTTTGTTGAGGTCGGTGTAGTGGATGGAGACTCTCCACTTTCCCTTTTCTTGTTTCACCACCAAAGCAGTGTTTGCCAGCCACTCCAAGTAGGAGACCTCTTCAATGAAGCCGACAGCTAGGAGTTTGTCAATCTTGGCTTCGATGATAGTGACTCGCTCAGAAGCGAAGGGTTGACGTGGAGTCTATGGCAGATGATGTTCGGGTCGATGCCAGGCATGTCTGATGGTGACCAGGCGAACATGTCTTTGTTGTTTTGGAGGAAGGTGGTTAGCTCCACCTTCTCGTCTAAGCTTAGGTTGGCTGGTCAGGATCTAAGGATATTAGCTCAATGTCCTCTTCGGGTTTCCATCCTTCTTCAGAGAGACCTCTAGACAGATTTCCTCGGGTTGGTCTTGATGCTTTGATTGCTATAAGGGAGCGAGATTCAGTTGTTCAACTTCCTTCAGATCTTTCTTCTGGAAGCCAATCACGAGGTCGTCTTCCGCTGGTGGAAGGTCGATCGAGATTTGGGAGATCACAGTGGCCTGCCCAGAGTCCTCAGAGTTGGCTAGGATTGTGTTAATCCTTATGACCTTCTGAGGTGGCTCCTTGGCAACATCACGATCCTCAATCCACTGGATGGCCTGCTTCGCAATGAATTCCGTGCATTGACCTTCTCTCACGAGTTCTTCAAGGTGCACCTTCCAAGCGAAGCAGTTGTTCGTAGTGTGCCCGTGCGTCCCATGGAAGGCACAATATTTTCTCCTTTTTGTCCGAATATCCATTCAATGGTGACAATCTTCTTACCCAAGGTGTGTCTTTCACTTGGGCTAAGATTTGATGTTTGGGGATGGAGAACTTTGTGTAGTTCTCTCCTACCGTAGAGTCCCCTTGTGGGTGTGACTTGCACTTGTCCTTGTTCCTATTGCTAAACCTGTCGCTTCTTTGGCCTGCCCGCTTAGACGGCTGATCTTCCTGCTTAGTAGACTTCTTCGCGGCGATTCGATCATCATCCCAGAGTGCATAGCATTTCGCGGTCACAAAGACCTCTGCCAGAGTCTAGCTGGGAGCGATAGTTAGCTCGCGGTATAAGTCATGTTTAGTTGGAAGGCCTTTCTTGGAAGCAGAGGACGCGATCCAGTCGTCACATCCTACAATGTTGGCCTTTTTTGCTTTGAATCTCTTGATGTAGTCTCGAAGGGATTCATCGGACTTCTTGTGTAGGTTGTACGGGTGGTTCGGGTTCTTCTTGATCATCCAGTAAGAGGTGTACTCTTTGGTGAAGATGTAAGCCAGCTCCTTGAAGCTACTGATCAACTTGGATGGTAGAGTGTGGAACCAGTCTTGGGCTGCTCCTTACAAGGTTATTGCAAATACCTTGCACATCAGCATGTCGTCGGCCTTGTGGAGGATCATGACACTTTTGAAGTGTTTAAGGTGGCTCTTGGGATCGGAATCCCCTTTGAAGTGTGTAAATGAAGGTGTGGAGAATCGCTTCGGGGGAGCAGCTTGCTCGATCTCAGGTGTGAAAGGCATAAAGTTCGCCTGGTCCATCTCCATACGTAGTGCATCTTCGAAGTTCCTACCGGTCTTCAAGTCTCGAAGTCGGTCATTCACAAGCTTCTCAACATCTTCCGCAGACATTGCCAGTTGGCCAAGTTGGCGACCTCTTCGTTGATTCGCAAGGTTCGGGCTTCTCAGCTGTGTTGCCTAGGCAGCGTGTTTGTGGACTGCGCTTGCGAAGGATTTTCTGTAGCTTGTCGACGAGAATCGACTCTTCGAGAGTGAGCAGTGGAGCGCCTTTCCTCATGGTCCTCATTGTGAGGGTTATTAGGTTGACCTCCCTGGGAGCCTAGCCTTTGAAGAACATTTCCTTGCGGGCCCAAGCAGGCACGGATGTCACGTCGTGGGCCCAGCCTTTCACGCACGATGTTCCTTAAACTCAATCTGGATGGGTGACTTCGTCTGCTTAGAGTGTGGCTCGCGAATGCTTGCGACATGTCGGCAAGCCGATCATGTTGTTGTCCCTCTCCTTGTTTGCTTATTCCTACTTGACCTACTCGGTACCCATCGAGCTGCCTATTAGCTCGTTCCTCCATCCTTCTCTCTTAGCCCAGTTGTCCAAGGCCAAGGTTTTGAACCAGATTGATTTGGTTGAGGAGCTGCCTCATCAAATTGCTTTGGTCGTCCATTCTCTGAGCTAGCTAGTCAACTCTCAGATTAAGGTCTACTTGGCTTTGTGGATTGGGAGGAGAGAAGTGTGTGGAGCCCAACTGTATACGGGCTAGTGTTTCATGGGAGGTGTACGCGGATGGTAGAGTGTGTCGAGCGTGGAGGCAATGGAGGGAATGCTTGAAGTTGTTCCAAGATCGGGCCCAAGTCAACGACGGCAATGAGCCCACCTTGATGGGAGGTTCCACCATGCTCGGTAATGGCGCCATGAAGGTGGCTAGATCCGGCCACGGGGCCTTGGTTTGACATGGCGACGACGGTGGCCGGTACGATGGTTTCAATTGCAAGTCTGGAAGGTGGCATGGTGGTGAGAGGTGGTGGTGCCACCATGTCGATCATGGGATCGTGGGTGGAGTGGCTTTGGGCCGTCGCGGATCGAGCCATTGCGGTGGTTTTGCCCCTCGTCTTCTTGCTTCCAACCATGGTTGTTTGGAAGGCTTCAGTGGATTGAAAAATAGGTTTGGAGCACGCTTTGAGTATATTTCGTGCTCTCAATGAAAGCACCAATTTGTGGGAGCAAATTTCCCCATGAGAATATTCGATTGGAAAGATTCCCCTTTCTTCTTCGCCGCCTCTTTTTCTCTGCAAAATAGAACAAATAAGAGGACCACACCCGGGGGGCGTTGGCCAAAGGCCCTCCGATGCCTAGATTAGTTCAATTGAATCATATAGAAAGCAATAGCTAATAGGGTACAGAGATATGTTTATGGTGTAAACCGGGCGGCCGGTGCCTTTTGTAAAAGAGAGAGAGAGAGAGAGAGAGAGAGAGAGGAGGTGGCTAGGGTTTGTGAAGGGAATATCTCTACAGAGTTTTAGTAGTAATTCTGACATACCTCAATCCTTGTGCGTAGCCAAGTATTTATAGGGGACCTCGACAAGGTTGGTGAGGTTGGTGTATTTAGGGATTTGATTTAATCAAATCCCTAATTAAGGCAAGAATCAAATACACCCAATCTGAATCAAATAACCTCCCAATTTATTCAGGTAACTCCCAATTAATTGGGAATTGTGGTAGGAATCAAATCAATTCTCAACCTAATTAGGTAACATTCAATTTAATTGGGTAATCCCCAATTAAATTGAGTAACTCCCAATTAGGTTGAATAATTCCCAATTAGGTCAAATAATCCCCAAATGGGAGGAATTATTTGACCTAGGGTTCTGATTTAATCTGGTTCCCACACATACCACTCTGAATTCATTGCCTGTTGAATTTACTACACTGAAATCAAGTTACAATGGTTAAAGAGAGAAGTGGAATTTGAATGAACACATAGAAATATGTTCTCAAGAAGAAGATAGGGTCAAAAGGGAAAAAGTGGATCTCACAATTAACACGATAACAAAAATCAACCTTCCAAAATCCTACCTAAATGAGTCAGCCAAAAGGGAGCCAGTCAAGAATGCTCACTCCCCTAAAAATACTAAGTACTTTAAGGCTAACAAAACATCCAAATATAAGTGTTTACTCTATAAAAAGCCAGGGCACATGAAGAAAGCTTGTCATAAATACAAGCGATGGTTAGAAAAACAAGAAGCTAAAGGTAATCTGTAGTCTTTTGTCTGTTTTGAGTCTAATCTAGTTGACGTTCCTCCTAATTCTTGGTTACTTGATATTGGTTGTTCTGTCCATGACTTTGCAAGGCTTTCTAAGAAAGAGAACTCAAAATAGGAATGAAGCCAATGTCTTCGTAGGGGATGGAACAAAGGTTGAAGTCAAAGCAGTAGGAGTCGTCAATCTTCAGCTAGGATCAAGTCATTGTTTAGAGTTGGATGATATCGTCTATGTACCTTCCATGAGAAGGAATCTTATTTCAATTTCTAAGTTAGTTTTGTCGAATTATTCTTTTCAATTCAATAAAGAGGACTTCAGTTTGTTTCATAATTCAATTCTAGTTGCAAAAGGGCCTGTTAAATGTAGTTTATTTCACTAATATTCCATTCCATCGACTCTAAACATTGAAATCATTCCAAATCCAACTCAATCTACTAGGCTTTGGCATCATAGGTTTGGTCACATCTCTAAATATAGAATCCAACGCCTAGTTAAAGAACAAGTCCTGCCACCATTAGACTTCTCTGATCTAGATGTCTGTGCCAATTGTATTAAAGGGAAATTAACTAAGGCAAGAAAGAAAGGCTCAAACAGAAGTGGTCAACTCTTAGAAATAATACATACAGACATCTGTGGCCTTTTTCCTATGCAAACTCTAGAAGGCCACAGATACTTCATAACCTTCATAGATGACTACTCTAGGTACGGCTACTTGTTTCTCATTATAGAAAAATCTAGTGCTCTGAAGCTTTTAAAAATTTTAAAACAGAAGTTAACAGACAGTTAGAACTAAAGATAAAAGTTGTTAGGTTTGATTAAGGAGGACAATCTTATGGAAAATTTGATCAAACTGGCAGACACCCCGGACCTTTTGCTAAATATTTGCAGGAATGTGGAATTGTTGCACAATACACCAATCGAGGAAATCCAGAGCAGATTGGTGTAGCTGAAAGAAGAAATTGAACACTCATGGACATGGTGAGGAGCATGATATGCAATTCGCAACTACTTAATTACCTATGGGGCGAGGCAATAAGGACAGCAAACTACATCCTAAACCGTGCACCAAGTAAGGCATTATCAAAGACCCCATTTGAGATATGGACTAGTAGAAAGCTGAGCCTCAACCATTTGCATATATGGGGGCGCAAGGCAGAAGTAAAAGTCTACAATACACAAGAGAAGAAATACCGTAAGTTGTTTTTTTTTTTTTTTGTAGGTTATCCAGAGAAGACAAAGGGGTACATATTTTATTGTCCAAATCATACAACAAGGCTTGTGGAAACATGTAGGGCAGTTTTTCTAGAAAATTTCCATGAAGAAAGGAAGGCCATAGATTTCGTTTTTGAAGAGCTGGGTGAAATTGCAATTGAGCTAGAAAAGCGAAGTGTGCAAGTTCAACATATAAGTGAAATACAAGGAGAAGATTATGAAGATATAGAACCTGAACAAGAACATGGTAATGAAATTCAAGTCTAGGAAACTCAAGACATTAACAATGAAGTAGTTCAACCACAAGAAGCACCAGCCCCACAAAGAAGATTTAACATAAATAGAGGACCAGCAATATCCCTATGTCGTGTACTTACAAGAATTACAGTTTATGGCTTCAGATTTTAAAGATCCTTTGTCTTTCAATGAAGCAATTAATAGTTCAGAGGTATTGAAGTGGAGAGAAGCCATGGAAAGTGAATTAGATTCAATGTAAAATAATCAGGTGTGGGATTTAGTGGAGTTGCCAGAAGGAGTGAAGCCAATAGAGTGTAAATGGGTGTTCAAAACTAAGAAAGACTCAACATGCAACACATAAAGATTCAAGGCTAGACTAGTTGCAAAGGGTTTTACTCAAAAAGAAGTAATAGATTACAATAAAACTTTTTCCCCAATTTCAACTAAAGATGCTTTTCAGATTGTCATGGCTTTTACTGCACAATATGACCTGTTTTTACATCAAATGGATGTAAAGACAACCTTTTTAAATGGAAGACTGAATGAAGAAATATCTATGGTGCAACTTGGGGTTTTATAAAGGATGGAGAAGAGCATTTGGTTTGCAAACTCAGAAGATCCATTTATGGACTGAAGTAGGCATCAAGGCAATGGTACTAGAGATTAGATGAAGTTGTAAGCTCACAAGGCTTCACAGAGAATCTAGTGGACGAGTGTATTTATCTAAAATTTAGTGGGAGCAATTTCATCTTCTTAGTACTTTATGTCGATGGTATCTTACTGGCCACTAATAATTTGTCTATCCTTGCTGACATAGTTTTTCATGTCATCACATTTCGAGATGAAAGATATAGGGGAAGCATCTTATGTGCTAGGAGTGGAGATACACAGAAACATAAGTAATGGTATGCTTGGTTTATCACAGATGGATACATAGAAAGAGTGCTTAAAAGATTTAATATGTTATCTTGTGCATTTGAGGAAGTTCCTATTACAAAAGGAGACAAATTAAGTAGAGCTCAAAGTCCTCAAAATGAGTTGGAGAAGGAAGAGATGAAGAATAGACTGTATGCATCTTTAGTGGGCAGCTTAATGTATACTCAAGTATGCACAAGGCCAGACATTGCCTTTGCAACTAGTGTCTTAGGCATATTTCAAGCAAATCCAAGAAATGTACATTGGATAGCAGCCAAGAAAGTCATGAGATATTTGCAAAGGACCAAGAGTTTTATGCTGGTTTATCACAAACAAGAAAGCTTGGAGTTAGTAGGATGTTGTGATTATGATTTTGTAGGTTGTCCAAATGATTTAAAGTCTACATCAGTATTTATTTTCTTGCTAGCAGGAGGAGCTATTTCATGGAAAAGTTCAAAGCAAAGTACTACTGTGCTTGGTTCAACAATGCAGGCTGAGTTTGTTGCTTATTATGAGGCCACCATCCAAGCATCTTGGTTGAAGAACTTTATAACAGGTTTGCGTGTGGTGGATTCGATTGCTAAACATGTGCAGATTTTTTGTGATAATAGTGCAACACTATTTTATTCTAGAAATAACAGGAGGTTAGCTGGTACAAAACATCTTGA
The DNA here is from genome assembly GCA_005406145.1 of Prunus yedoensis. Taxonomy (NCBI): domain Eukaryota; kingdom Viridiplantae; phylum Streptophyta; class Magnoliopsida; order Rosales; family Rosaceae; genus Prunus; species Prunus yedoensis. The sequence continues at coordinate 2,278,784 of BJCG01000015.1, read as the reverse complement.
AATAAAGTTTCTGTTAGTGAGAGAGAAGATAAAGCAAGGCCAGACTCAGATTGATCACATAAGCACACAAGACATGATTGTTGACCCTTTGAATAAAGCAGTTCCCAATAGTATATTCAAGAGACATGTGACTAGCATGGGGAGTTTGGCTAGTTTCGATGATGCAAAATAGTGGGAGTAAATTTACATTTTATTTTCAGTTATTAAATATGCACTGTGGTAGAATTTTTATGTTTTGATTTTGCTTAACTATTGAAGTTTCATATTTTGGTTGATACAGTTTCTCATTATACTTAAGTTAAGTATTATTTGTCTTCATGATTTATTTCATGAATTAAAGTTTGAATGCAACCATATAAAGCTTCATTTTAGAAGCATTAAGTGGACCTGGCGTAAATGCATATAGTTTGTGGAAACAAAATATCTACAGATCCTAGGTCAAATAATTAAGCCAATCAATTTGGGAATTATTTGATTCTTAACTTAATTGGGGATTTGATTTTAATCAATCCCTAATAAAATCAATCTCTCCAAATTGGGGAATAATAATTCATTTCAATTTGTAGAATTACTCTTTTGAAACCCTAGCCTCCGAGGCTCCTATAAAAACATGGCTACACCAAGAGTTGAGGTATGTCTAAACTTCTGTCTGAAACTCAGCAGAAATTCTGAATCACAAACCCTAGCTGCCATACTCTTTCTCTTTCTCACACAAGGGTCCGACCACCACACACGGCTCAGGCCACTCGGTTCTCACCCTATAGAAATCTCCATCCTTTTGTTAGTTATTGTTTTCCTACAAACACTCGACCTAACTTAGACATCGGAGGGCCTTTGGCCAACACTCCTCGAGTGTGGTTTTTTCACTCCATATTGTTTTTCAAGGAGAAAAAGAAACGAAGAGGAAGACAGAATCTTAGACGAATATTCTTATGGGACAAAAATTGCTCCCACAAATTGGTGATTTCATTGAGAGCACGAAATAATACTCAAAGCGTGCTCCAAATCCATTTTCCACACTTTATTTCACACAACCATAGTTGACACAAGACATACGAAGAGTAACACACCACAACGGGCCCATCTCATGGTTTTGTGGTGGAAACCTCGCTGCAACCTAGCACTTTGCAACGACCTCCAGCTGCCGGAATTGCAGAACAGTCGCTGCAAATAGCTTGCTAGAATTGCAGAACAACCGCCACATAGTCCAGTGACCTCCCCAGCATTGCAACCGTAAGCGCGGGCTGTCGGAGCTGCTTTGCCGAGCCATCCTGCCTTCAGAACACAGCAGCAGCCGTACCACGCAGTTGTTGGATTTGCCGCACAGCCCCACGACTACTTAGACGTTGTCCCAATCTTGGAGCAAATCCATTCTCTCCCTTCTTTGCAACCACACTTGACGTATGCACATGTGTATGCGACTAATGGAGCCCTGGCCCATATGCCATTGGGCCCAATGCACACCTCTCTACCCAACCAGCGCAGTCAGGTGGACCTTAACTCACGGTTTGATCAAAACAACCTAATTGGTTAGCTACTCAGACAGAACAACTTGAATCAAGGCCCTAACCTTAGATCCTGTGACGAGGAGAGAAGGACAGACCGGCATACAGGTGAGCAGTTCTAGAGGTCTTAGGCTGGTTAGATAAAGACAAACGGGTAAGGGAGAGAACAAGATCGTGCTGACGTGACGCGGACATCTGCAAGCCGTTCTTTAAGGTTAGGTCCAAGGACCAACGTGCACGAAAGGCTAGGCCCACAGTCTAATGTCCACGCTCGCTTGGGCCCACAAGGAATTATCCAATCTAGGCTGGCCCACAAGGTACTCAAGTTTGTGAACAATTGTGTGACGGATGCAATGACAAACACTCACCAACCCGTTTGAGAACCAACACATGGCAACAAGTCGTAGAGGAATCCTCACAAGCTTAATCTCCTAATTTGCCCCACGGGCAGAACAACTAAGGGGATCGACCCTTGGAAGCTGAGGAGGAAATTAACTAGTGGTGCTTGAGGCACCAAAGACACCTATCCTAGCTGCCAGCCCTGAGTGCAGAAGATGTTGAGAGGCTAGTAAATGACTGACTCCAAGGTCTCCAACTTGAAGGAACCACGGAGGAGGCCCTATGTAGGGAAATTGATGGAGTCGACTGCTCACCCTTTACCAACAAGGTGGAACAAGCTACACCTCTTAAGCGGTTCACAACGCCATCCATCACACTGTTCAAGGGGGACTCTAACGTCGAGAGCCATTTGAGACACTTCAAGAGCACCATGATCTTGTACAAGGCAGACGATGCCCTGATGTGCAAGGTGTTTGTGATGACTCTGCGAAGGGCAGCTTAAGACTAGTTCCACACTCTACTACCAACATCGATAGGCAGCTTCAAGGAGTTAGCCCTGATTTTCACAAAGGCTACACCTCCTACCGGACAGTCAGAAATCACGCAGACCACCTACTCAACCTACCCAAGAAGCCAAACGAGTCTATTCGAGACTACCTCAGAAGATTTAAGGCTGAGAAGACGAACATCATAGGATGCAATGACCTAGTTGCATCCTCAACTTTCAAGAAGGGCTTGCAAACCGAACACGAGCTATACCGTGACCTGACTGTAACTCTGAGCCAAACTTTGGCAGAAGTCTTCGCGATGGCAAAGCGCTACTAGGATGATGATAGTGTTGCTACGAAGAAAGCTAGCAAGCAAGCTGATCACCCGATAAGGCAGGCAAGCCAAAATAGCAAAAACCTTCACTGAGTTTACTATCCCGATCCACAAGATTTTGGCACCAGTAAAGGACAAGCTTTGAGTGAAGAAATCGTCGCCTCTGAGGGGAGACCCAGCTAGGAGGAACACCATTAAATATTGCGCATTCCAAGGGAGTAATCCAGTCATTGAGGACACCCTCGTAATCGGCTTTAGAAGAAGGACTTGATTGATCTGTCGCAAAATGACACCCTTGTCATCTACATCCAAATTGAACAAGCTGTGATCGAGCGGGTTCACGTGGACGAGGGCACCGCAACCAACATCCTACAACTATATGTTATCCAATATATAGGATTAGAGCCCAAGATCAACGAACTTGCCAGATTGCTCCTCGGCTTCAATGGGGCCACTCATCCCCAATGGTCTACTCTTAGACCTTCATGGTATTGACGAGATCTCCCCATACAACGAAATCTTGGGCCAACCATGGATCGACAAGATCGAAGCCATCACATCTGTTCTACACAAGAAGATCCGCTACCCCATCCCTGGGGGTGGGATCGGGCAAATCAACAATGACCAACCATGATGAGGAGATGCACAACCCAAGGGCTTAAGAAGAGCAAGCAGTTGCAATTCACACCAGTAATGCAGGCTGCCAAAGTGGCAGGATGCACTCCCAGCAGATAAGCAAGCTCGAACGGGAAGGGAGTTTTTGCCTCACAATAGCAATTATGGAGCTAGGATCAATGCGAGGGAATCTGCAAGGAAGACTCCCCTGAAAAGGGTTGGAAGCCTTAGGATGACATTGAGTTAGTACCCCCAGATCTTGTTCCGCCAGACAAAGGAGCGTAGATTGGCTCGAGTGAGAACTCAAACGAGAAGGATCGAGATAAGGGAATCCGCCCAGAAGGCTCCCTTGAAGAAGGTTGGAAGCTTGAGGAAGACGTGAGATGATAGTACCCCTTGATCTTGACCAGCCAAACAAAACAGGGCGGATCGGCTCATTCCTAAGCCTAGACGAGAAGGTGGAGCTAACCACCTTCCTCCATAATAACAAAGACATGTTCACATGGTCGCCATGTAACATTCCTGGCATCAACCTAAACATCAAAGCCCAAATCGATTTTGAAGCCCAATTGGCTTCCACTTGGCCCAACTTCCATTTACTAAGTGTGGGGCTTCCACACTTATAAAGACCTCACTCTTTCTACTTTCTATGTGGGATAAATGTCCTTGAATTTCATTCAAACTTCCAACAAAAAGCACTTATTCAAATGGAGGAAAATTAATCTTTTATGATGAATCTTGAAGATAACTTGATGCTTATGAAGAATTGTAATTGTGGAAGCAAAATATCTACGAATCCTACGTCAAATAATTAAGCCAATCAATGTGGTCTTTTCACTCCATATTGTTTTGCAAGGAGAGAGTGAACGAAGAGGAAGACGGAATCTTCAGACGAATATTCTTTAGGGACGAAAATTGCTCCCACAGTAATCATAAATTAGCTCTTGTTTCAGTGGTATGCTCTTCTTCGCAAATAACATCATGTGTGGCATTCTCACGTCGTCATGATCATAAAGGACACTTTCTAAAAATAGATTAGGAGAAGGACTATGATTGACAAATCCTCCCACATTCCCATATTGAGTGGCATCAATGACAAAGACATTTGCACCAGTAGAACTTGATAACATAAGAAAAAAGGCATGTTGAGAAGAAGCATCTCGAAAAGCACTGCCTAATCTTTGTTTACCTTCTTCTTCTTGAAGGATTACTCCTATGTATGCACATACAAAACTCCCATGTGGAATATATGATCTTGATCTAACACCCCATCCTTTTGATTTAGTCCTAAACACTTTAAGATTAAACAGAATGCCATGCTAGCTAATGCCATTCTTCATCACACAAGGACGTGACTTTGATTCTAGGTAAATGATATTGCATATGTAATTGAAAGATGGAGGGCTCTATTAGATTTCTTTATATGCGTGTTCATGATCTTTCACACAGTCTAAAATACGTAAAGACATATCTGGTGCCATCTTTCTTGAGTACATGACCTCTGAACTCATTCAACTGTCGCAGCAACAATCCCAACAAGAACAGGAACGGCTCAAGGCTTCTACTCTCTCTCAGAATCTATTCAGCTCTCTCTTTATGATGAGATTAGGGTTAGAGAACGTGTCTGACCAGAGCAGGGCCTTAAGCTTATATAGGCTAGGTCAAGTCATCTCTACTTGATGGGCACATTTTATATTATATATTTAACCCTATTCTTAGTATATTTTGGTGATATTTTGGAAGAATTTTGATACCTTGAATTATATTTCCAATATAGGACTTTCGACTTCCTTGGAGCAAAACATAATCAGATGGACGAATTTTGGAGTAATTCTAGTTGGAGGACGTTCGTGAGTTACTTAGCTTGATCGTATCAAAATTTCAGATTTTTCTACCAAGCGGTTATTCTCTGGAAATAAAATAGAGGAGCAGTGCGCGGTGCTGGAATAGTGACGTTTCGGGCTTTTATTGCGTTTTGGAGCCCAAGATGACCTCGGATGGGTTCGTGGCCTTCTATAGAAATGTTTAGAACGTTTTTATCCTTAAAATGAGCTATCTTGGGCTGGATTTGGAGGAGATTCGAGAACAAAACGTGGCAGGGCAGTTTAAATGCAGATTCTCCTAATCCAATTTGGACTTTATATCCTAGTATTATTTTATTTTAACCTAGTTTCCTTGTGGGCATTGGGCAGCTAGGTTTTAGGAAGTATTTAAATTCTTTTTCACAGCAATTTTTGGGATTTCGCTTTTGGCTTTTGAACGCGACTTTTGCTAGGGTTTCTGAAGAACTTCTACTTCAAGGTGTTTTATTCTTATTCATTTGAATGATATTTTATTTGGTTTAGTTATGAATATGCGTAACTAATTTTCTTTTGCTAGGGTGAAGCCTTGAATGTTAGCATGAATATGTGATTTTATTTAATTGCTTATGATTGATTGCATGCATACTTTGAATTGTTAATCACTATTTTAAACTATCTAATTGTCTTAAAGCTTGATCACTATTAGGATCTTTAGAAAAGTAATTTGATGCAATTTTGGTTGGAAGGTTCCCTGGAATTGACGCTGGTTTCTTGTGATTAGTAATTGTAATTTCACTTAAGATGAACACCACGTCTTAAGGGTTGCATGGTTTTTCAAAGGGTTTCACAAAACGTAATGAGTCTTTCATGTTTAGATTTGATCCGAACGTCCGGACGGGTTGCATGTTAGATATACGTTCTAGGTTGGAGGTTCCAAGTAGATTATAAATTAGGAAAACCTAACCTTCAAAGTGGCATGTGCAGTTCATAGAATTGCACAGGATTGTAACGGTGATGGCTAAACCCTAGTGCTTTTATTAATTGGTTTTTCAAACTTGTTTTTCTTCAATTTCCCAACTTTTCGATTTCTTTTATTGTTAATTTAATCTTTTCAAATTAATAAATTTCAACACTTTGATAAAATCTATTTTAACTACTTAATTAAGAGTTAGTTTAATTACAAATTAGTCAAACAATCTTTGGGGACAATGACCTGTCTACCGCGCAAATCTCACGGCCTAGAGTTCCTGGCCGAGGGGATATGCGTTGACCCGCGGCTTCCTGCTTTTGGGTGCGGTGCAGTTGTGCGCGGGCATGCCAGCACGGTCTACCGTGCGTCGAGATTGTTGATGTGAATGGAAGTGGTTAAGTGGTGCGCCTGTTTGAACTTGCCTTCTGATCAAACGATTGTAGCCGAGAGAGGAACTAATCTCGGCTGTCAGGTTCACGGCCTGAGCTATAAGGCCGTTTAGTGGTGGTGTTGATGGTGAGTTTAGGGTATTGCTCCAGCGCACTGCTCAGTGAGCGGCGGTGATATATGGGGTGAATGAGCGAATAACAAAGATGGTGCTCCGGCGCCTTGAAAATTAAGGGTCGTATGATATATTGATGAATGGATTTTCCTTACAGTCTAACACTACTCCTAGGAAAGCAAGTAAAGATATTGAAAGTGCATTAGAGGAAAATATAAATTGCTCCGTGAGAGGCTTTGGTTTGGTGTTTGAACCCTTTGAATGTAGTCTTGAGCTTCGTATTTATAGGAAGAGTTCCTGGGGGAGTAATCGAGGCTGAAAATCTGCATAGTGGAGCTTGATTAGCGCAAGTGGGTAGTCCAATCGACATTTGGGAACGTGAAGTATGGTGGTGTGACCCATGAATCCCGGTGAATCTCGGCCACCGCCCTGATCGTGGGTTCTGCGCTTCAGGCCGTAGAGACGCATTTATTGCTCTGATAGCTGGGGACCTAATCTCTCAAGCTGCAAGGATTCTTGTGAGAATGTCCACGTCTAATCACTCTGTTTTCTGTCGCCAAATCCTGACTTCAGTCACTTCCCACCTTTCCTCATGCATTAAATGCTTATTTGTGGCCAGTGGGTTTGCTGCACTAAACAGAGGCACTACTTCATTAAATGAAGTGTGGGACCGTGCTGCCACTTGATGATTTGACTCTTAATATCTTCGGCCGTGATTTTGTTTGGCCTCGGCCTCGACCTACTATCTAGGCCGAGATGGTCATGCCTTGGCAACTTCTTTTTTGTTTTTGGGAAGGCCAAACACCATGGCAGAACGCTGCGTTTCAGCTTTACGAGCAAGTGCTAGGGCCAAGAAAGAGGGGCTCCTTCGGTCAGTTCATGGCCGTGATTTATTAGGCACAAACACGACCTTGCATGAGCATTTATACTACAATTACCTAGTATTCTTGCAAGTATTCTCAGTGATTTTAACCCTCTTTGCGCAGGTACTAAAAATCCTATCACTACTCATCACCAACGGCCGACTTGACTAATCTTCCAAGCCCACCAACGAACGGTTCATGCAAAAAAGGAAATAAATAGGACCCCTTAATAGGCTTCAAAACCTTTCCTTATTCCACAAGATTTTGGGCCTCAAGGTATAAATTAATTTAAACTCTTATCAAAACCTGATAGAACTTAGTATCTAGTGCACCGATCTAAATAGGAAACATAACATTCTCCCACTAGATCAAGCACTAGAGCACTAGAGCACTAAGCTTTTATATTCCAAAAGGTTTGATAATCTTTATTGGCCATGAGTTTAAAACAGTTAAGTCCTTCCCTTCAAGCTACAGTGAAAAGTGATTAGACAAAACGAACTATAGACAAGCACTGCCCTCTTTATTAAAAACAGACCATCTATAATCACATACTGTAATCTCAAAACACTTGAAGCACCTACCAACGCGAACCTTAATATGTACTGATCCGTAATATGAATCTTTATGCTTTCCAGTACATGTACCCCTTTACGACTTAGCAAGAGTCAATCCGCAATGTTATTAAAACAATAGTATCTCAAAAGAGACAGTAAACTCACATGCATAAACAAAATTGCATAATAAGTTTAAACAGCTAAATAGTCAAAATGGTGGAATTTATTCATTAATAAGTAAAATTGTCAACCAAATTAACATCCTTAAATGCAAATCCCTCAATCCAGAACATAGCTAAATAAACATACTAGTAAAATATGAGAATGGGATAAAGTCTCTCACTAGATTGCAGCATCAAAGCTAGGAAATAATCCCATGTTCTCAACATGTCTCAGAAAGGCTTCTGAAGGAAAAAACTTTGAGAGTGGATTTGCAATCATATCTTGAGTGCTGATATGATCAAACCTGACTAGTTTGTCCGCTACCTTCTCCCTCATTATTATATTTTTTGTTAATATGCTGAAGTCTAGATGACATCTTGTTGTTCATGCAGTGAAAAACAACCGCAGTGTTGTCATTATGTATCTGTATTGGTCTAGAAATTGAGTCCACCACCTTAATGTCTTTAATAAAATTCCTTAGCCATACTGCATTAGAAATGGCTTCATAGCAAGCTATGTATTCTGAAAACATGGTTGAACTCCAAACACTAGATTGTTTAGCACTCTTCCAAGCAATAGCTGCTCCTACCATCTTGAAAAGAAAACCTGAAGTTGAGATATAATCATCCTCTGCTTTTCCAAGATTCGCATCAGCATAACCAACAAGCTCTAAATTCTATGTGCGTCTGTCAATCAACATATAAGCCTTTGTTCCCTGTAGATACCTCAGAATCTTCTTTCCAGCTATCCAATGTTGCATTCCAGAATTTGGCTGAAATCTCCCCATCTTGCTAATGTACAAGGCTAGGTTTGGCCTTACATAATGCTTCCAACTAGAGAAGCATATGGCTTGTTCCTCATCTCATCTTCTTCTTCCTTATTCTTAGGGCAATACTCCTTTTTTAAATCTCCTTTAGCTAACAGAACTTTCTATCCATAACACATACTCATGTCAAAATGCTTGAGTATCCTTTCAATGTATGATTTCTGCGACAAGCCTGGGAGGCCTCGAGCTTGGTCTCTCTGAATTTCAATGCCTAACAAAAAAGCAACTTCTCCCAAATCCTTCATCTCAAAATTGGTTGAAAGTAGCTTCCTATTGTCTTTCAGTAAATTGTGATCATTTGTAGCCAAAAGTATATTGTCAACATACAGCACTAGAAAAAAAAATCGACTCCCACACTTCTTCAGATAAATGCATTGATCGGCTATGTTCTCTTCAAAATCATAAGATGAAACAGTTTGATGGAATTTGAAATACCACCTCCCACTTGCTTGCTTCAATCCATAAATTGCCTTGTTAAGTTTCCAAACCATATGCTCTTTTCCCTCCTTTACAAACCCTTCAGGTAGCCTCATAAAATTTTCTTATTCGAGTTCACCATTCAGGAAAGCAGTTTTTACATCCATTTGATATAAAAGTAGGTCATAATGTGCTGCCAAAGCCATAATGATGCGGAAAGAATTTTTGGTGGAAACTGGAGAAAATGTCTCAATGTAGTCAATTCCCTCCATTTGGGTGAATACTTTTGCTACCAATCAAGCCTTAAATCTTTCGATTATTCCATCCTTATCCTTCTTTGTTTTAAATACCCATTTCGAGCCTACCAATTTCTGGCTCTTGTGAAGTTCAACTAATTCTCATACTTGATTATTCCTCATGCTTTCGAGTTCATTCAACATCGCTTCCCTCCATTTGTCTGCATTCTAACTCTCCATAGCTTCTTTAAAACTTGTTGGATTAGCCTCATCTCCAATGTCAAAATCCGCTTCTTGTTAGTACACATAATTTGAATTTGCTTTGGATCTTCTTGGTATGTCAAATCTCCTCGGTTGCACTGGTTCTTGTGGGTTATCCAGCTCAGGATTCTCGATAGCTTGTTCTTATTGATCAACTGGTTCGTCGAACTGAGGAGGTTCCAATATAGTTTCACTTAAAGGAATCAAGCGTGTAACATCTTGTTCATCATTCTTGATCACAGCTACATCACCTTTTTCTTTGAAAATAAAATCTTCATTTCCAATGGCATTCTCCTCATGCTCTATAAACTTTGCACAACTAGTCTCAACAATTCAGGTACCATAATTTGGACAGTAAAATCAAAAAACCCTTTGACCATGCGAGGTAACCTATAAAAAGACAGCTAATTGTTTTAGAATTGAGCTTCTTCTCCTGAGGGTTATAGATTCTAGCTTCTGGTAGTCCAAATTTCAAAAGGTGTCTTAGGCACGGACTTGCTAGGCACTCTATTAAATATGTAGTCTGCTGTTTTGATCACTTTTCCCAATAAACTCTTAGGCAAATCATTTTTGGAAATCAAGCTACGAATCATATCCTTCAAAGTTCGATTTCTTCTCTCAGCCACACCATTCTATTGTAGAGTTCCTGGCGTTGTGTACTAAGTAACTATTCCATTATCTTGTAGATACCTAGAAAAAGGTCCAGCTCGTCGCCCTCCTTCATCGAAATGTCCACAATATTCACCCCCTTTGTCCGACCTCACAATTTTGATCTTCTTCTCAAGTTGCCTTTCTACTTCAGTTTGAAAAATCTTGAACATTTCAAAAGCTTGAGACTTTTCTACTATGAGATATAGATAACCAAAATGAGAATGATCATTTATAAAGGTGATGAAATAGAGATTTCCATCAATTTTTTGATGAGGGAATGGTCCACAAATATCTGTGTGGATGATTTCTAAAAGATCACTATTGCGAGTTGCACCTTTCTTCTTAGATTTAGTGAGTTTTCCTTTAACACATTCAATACAAATTTCGTCATCACCGAAAGTCAGTGATGGCAAGATTTGTTCCTTAACAAGAATTTTCATTCTTTCTTTTGAAATGTGCCCTTAACGTCTATGCCATAACCTAGTGGATGTTCCTTCACTTCTAATCCTTTTCTCACTCAATTCAGCCATTAAAACTTCACCATATTTATTGTAATTGAGATAGTATAATCCATTTGAGAGAAAACCAGTAGCAAGAACATTTGAATTCTTAGATGATACAAAGCCATCTTTATTGAATTGAAAAACAAAACCAAGTCTTGATAATCTTGAAATAGAAATCAAATTCCTCTTCATTGAGGGTACTAAAACTACATCATCCAACTCTAAAATAAATCCTGAATCCAATTTCTGGTGTACTACTCCAATGGCTTCCACATCTACTTGCTCTCCATTCCCCACGAACACTTTAACTTCATGCTTTCTAGGTTCCTTCCTTCTTATGAATTCCTTCACATTATGAGCTATATGAATCAAGGCACTCGTATCTAACCACCAAGAATTAGAAGGAGCATCCACTAAATTAGACTCAAAACTCACTAGGACTAATTCTTTATTACCTTTCTTCTTGTTCTTCTCGAACTACTTATTGTAATTGTTGCGTTCTTCTTCATGTGACCTTCCTTTTGGCAAAAATAGCACTTGAATTCAGTGGTAGGGGTCACGCCAAGAAGGTTGTTCTTTTGAAACTAACTCTGCTTCTTTACTCCTGATTTTGCAGCACCCTTATTCTCATACTTCCTGGTAGTGGCCACGTTAACCACACCACCATAAGCTTTTGTCCTATTCTCCTCAAGAACGTCAATTGTAATCAGGTCATCCGTTGTCCAATCCTCCTTTAGGGTGTTATAGGTGGATTTCATCTGCTCATAAGGTAGGGAATCTAGCGCAATATGCATTAGATAAGTTGGATCAATAGGTACTTTCAACTTATTCAATTTGGCAGCAATATCCACGAGTCCCATGAGATGTTCTCTTACGCTGCCTCCTTCATACTTCGTATTAGCCAACCTAGACATGAGGTTCTTCGTTTCAGCCTTGTAAGATTCCTTAAATTTCCTTTCGATGGATTCCATAAATTGCTTGGCACTTTCTGTTACTGGAACTCCACCAAAAACAGCTTCCGTAATAGTCTTCTTCATAACCAACAAACAAACCTTATTCGTCATCCTCCAAGCTTGATGCACCCTTTTAACTTTAGCAGGGGAATTCACAACGGGTCTAATTGGCTCGTCTTGGGTGACAGCATAATTGATATCACTCATGCCTAGTGCAACTTCAAGATCTAACTTCCTTCGTTTGAAATTCGATCCAGTGAGAGTTTCAATTTGCTAGAAATTGATTGAGGGAGTGTTCAAAGCTGTAAGGATTTGCAAAAGAAAGCATAATTACTTTTCAAGAAACCGATTCTCAATTTGTTAAGAGAAAACAGTTTTTCCGTTTAACTTTATTCACAAAACTCACAAATAACATATGCAAGCTTCCTTAATTAAGTATCACACCTTTGTGGCAAGAGATTACTTATAGCTTACACAAATTACGTGTTATCTTATGCCATCATAAACAAATTATAGGATAGATTCTATTTGTTGAAGAAACTTATCAAGCAATTTAGATATGATGTCATTTTGGTTATTTCTTTAGGGTTTGAGTATTTAGGTTTGGTTTTATTATGAAAAATTTGTTAATTCTCCAAACAAAGACAAGCACCTATCTAGCTTAGAAAATAAACAAACAAACACAGTTCAAGAGAGAAAACCCTAAATTGTAGTGAATAGTAATTTTAGCCATGAAGAGTATTTTATGGGTTTTTGGTGTCTCTTTTTTTTTTTTATGCAAAACACCTTTCTAAATATGGAATGGCCTAATTAACACATCTCATGGAACTTCCGTGATATATGGGCATTTTTAGGGTTTTAAGGACATCTAGTAGGTCAAAAACATATTTAAAGTTTTGAAGATATGAAAAATCAAATTAAAACATGCTTTTCCAGATTCTTTAATATTCTTGATATTTAGAAAAAAACATGTTTATTCCATCTTCATATTTTAAACGTAACCAAAAACTCATCATCACATAAATAGATAAGATAACGTAATAGGAATGCTTGACAAACGATTTCAGTGTGTGCGAATAACCATGTGCTTTCATACCAACTGTTAGATTTCTTTATATGCGTGTTCATGATCTTTTACACAATCTGAAATATGTAAAGACATACCTAGATCCATCTTTCTTGAGTACACAACCTTTAAACTCATTCAATTGCCGCAACAACAATCCCAGCAAGAACAGGAACGGCTCAAGACTTCTGCTCTCTCTCATAATCTATTTCAACTCTCTCTTTGTGATGAGATTAGGATTAGAGAACGTGTCTAACCAGAGCAGGGCCTTAAGCTTATATAGGCTAGGTCAAGTCGTCTCTACGCATTACCAAGGGTCGACTTGACTAATCTTCCATGCTCCCCAAGCAACGGTTCACTCAAAAAGGGAAATAAATAGGACCTCTTAATAGGCTTCAAAACCTTTCCTTATTCCACAAGGTTTTGGGCCTCAAGGTGTAACTTAATTTAAACTTTTATCAAAACTTGATATAACTTAGTATCTAGTGCACTGATCAAAATAGGAAACATAACAAGCTCTCCTTATCTACGACATTGACAACGTGAGTATGCATCTTCTCTTTCCCCTTAGATATGTCATCTTTACAAACAATATCCTTTGGAACCATAAGCTTTTTTGACTTCTGTGAAACTTGTCCCCATGTGATTATTGATTGTCCCGGTATCCTTACCAACAAAAATTTAAACACAAGTTTGCCAAACTCCTCTCTTTCTTGCCAAAAATGGTCTACTTTGTAGAGACCATGTTCCACATAAGTTGTGAAAGAACTTCTCTTAGCACGTGTACCCACCTCAAAACGTTTAAAGCCATGAATTACCCTTACATGAGTTTCTTCTTCCATGCTATTCTTTAGTGCAAGGTTTCCATTGAGGGATCCCTCAAATTTGCTTATTTGAGGGACACCTTTGTTAGGCCCACTTCGCATTGTATTTCACTAATCCAAACTGTCTATGTTTTAGATGATCATTCAAAAATCATATCTATAAAAAATCACTTGAATCCGATATCGTTTGACCACTCAATTGTGTTATTGAAATTTTAATACTTTCTTGAAACACCGTGTTCATTGATTTTGTAGGACACAATTGGATGTAGAAACGGTTTCCGATTTGTCTAATTTTTTGCTAGGATGATCTATGAATATAGACTTAAAAAATAGATGGTTTGGATCATTGGAAAAAAATTTCGTAGAGTACCCTAAAGGATGTCCCTTAAATAAAATTATTTAAGGAATTCCTAAATAGATGGGGACTATATATATATCATAACCCCAAAGTCTTAGAAAAGGAATCATATGCACTGACGAGTTTCCAGATTTTTTTTCTTGCCAAATGACTTTCCAGATTTATTTATTTTTTTGGTTTTTTGCGAAATGACTTTCCAGATTTTGCCACTACGAAAAGTTGACCCACAAACCCAATTAATAAATTATTAAATTTGAGTAATGCTATTTGGACACACAACATTGACACACTTAGTTGACACCCGCTGATGTGTCAATGTATCATTCTCTGAACAGAAAAAGAGGAGGAAAGAAGAGCAAATGATACATTGACACATCAGCGGGCGTCACTAAGTGTGTCAATGTTGTGTGTCCAAATAGTATTACTCATTAAATTTAAAGTCGTTCTTGAAAAAGCAAAAAATTAAAATTAAGGAAACAGAAAAAATGGGTTCTGGGTGGTTTTCTTTCTTATGCTCAATTTCTCTGTTTGGATACACATCAAGTTAAGTCACTTGGCTTTTCCAATCATGTAAACAGATAAGCAAAAAATTGACACCATTAATTAATTCTTCACATCCTCATCAGAAGTTCAAAATCAAAAGGCAAGTAATCCAACATGACCAACATGTCCCAGTTGCTAATTAGATTCAAAGTATGATATTTCCTTATTAATTAGTTAGCTTCTAAGAAGAACCATACTACTTTATGAGGTTGGGAATGGCCAATCAAATGGATCGAAAATAAGAAATTCATGCACAGTGGCGGATCCAGGATTCAAAAATGAAGTAGGCAAAACTTACCTTAAAAACTCAGTCGGGGGGACGTAATGAGCCTTACCCTAAAATATGAATCTCTATACATAAATAAAAGCTTAACAAAAAAAAACTAAAATAAATAAATAAATGCAATGCAACACAAAGCTAAACTATTGAAATCTAAAACTTTACCCTACGACTCTACGAGGCTTAGAAATCTTAAATTCCTCAATTATCTATGCGTTATCGATACTATTAGCAAACTCTCTTTCAATATGGAAGATCATGCAATCAGCAAGGAATTCATCAGCTATGGTGCTCTGAAGTCTATTCTTAATAATTCTCATACATGAAAAAGTTTGTTTTGTTGTTGCTATATAAACAAGAAGAGTCAACACCAACCGAATCAATTTGTAAAGGAAATGGTAGTTTTCTACCAAAGTTGTTTCCACCAATTGTTGACATAACTGAGGAAGAGTGGTGATTTCCTTGAAGCAGGGAAGGTGATGCATATCATTTTGAAAATACCTCAACTCAATTTTTAAACCTTTCAAGTCACTTTGAATAAAATCAGCAGGATAGAATTTCTCAACAAGTTTACATAGATGCTCAATATTGAATGACTTGAAGGAATTACGAGGATCCAATGCTTAGCTAAGAATAAGAAGTTAAACTATTTGCTATGAAAATTTGTCATTTAACTCCCTCAATATGCAATCTATCACATCATTAAATACATCAATGCGATAGTAATGTTCAACTATAATAAAATCTTTTTGTTGACCTGAACGATGTGTGCCCGTCATATAACGAGAACCCATATCAGGAACATCAACACCATGTAGTTCACAAAATAATACCACACTCATGAATAAATCATCCCAGCCATGTGCCTTCATATCTTGGAACTGCATTTTTGTGTTTTCAACAAAATTTAAAGCACTTACAATATCTTGAGTTTTTGTCTAAAACACTTGACATAGAAAGTTGGTCAATCTCATAATTTTATACATCAAGACCAATGAAAACAAAAACTCAAAAGACATCATAGCAATATAGTTACTCTTTGCATCTGAATACTCAAGCCAAGGAAATTTACCAAACCACAATTTATAAATCGACGTAAGTCTCGCCCTTCCAAATGGCTTGGATAGTCTTCTAACTTTGGTTGACATGGTCCTAAAATAATATAGGCTTTATTATCTTGTTCATTCACCGAATATTGGCATATTTGACGATGTAATCCCGAATCACGCTCAAGATAATTGATATTAAAATCTTTACCGCAATCGACTCTTTGAGTTTCAACTCTTTCAACTTGAGGCTTAACAATGGGAGAGTCGAGAAGATTTTGCTCATCACAAATGGGACGCATTATATTAGATGATGACCCATCATTCTTTTTCTTTAAAAAAAGAACAAATTCTTTGTTTTCTTGGGGTTCCGATTGTAATCTGACATAATAAAAGATAATCTATTTAATCAAACATCCCAATAAAAAATCAAACAAATTCTCATAATAGCATCAATGCCTTTAATCAAACATCTCAACAATACCAACATCAAATCAAACATCTCAACAAAATTCTTAAAATCAAAGACCTAATTAATTTCAACAAAATCCCCAAATTATAATTCATTCCTAATTAAACCCTAGAAGACTCAATTTCAAATTAAAATTAAAATTAAGATGCATACATTTATTTTAGGAAAAACCCAATAGAAGAAGATAATTAAAGAGAAGAGAATAAGAAGAATACTTGTTTCCTTAGATATGAGAAGATGATGCCAAGAGAGAATGTCAAGAAGAAGCTGCCAAGACTGTCGACAATTGCACAACCAAAAGGTAATTGGCTGCTTATATTCCCACCACCACCCCCTCCCCTCCTTTTTTTAAAGTTTGATTAGGCCATCCCATAACACAAGAGTGTGGACTGGTTATAATTTTTATCCTTTTTTTTTTTGTTGAAATTTTAGTGGGCTATAACTAGAGGTGTCAAACGGGCCGGCCGGCCGGTCCCATTTAAAATTGTGCTTTTAAAGCTTTTCTGCCTGGTCGGGCCGGCCCATTTAATTTATCAGGCTGTGCCATGCTAGCCCATTTAGTAAAATCATTGATCCTGGCCCAGCCCAAAGCCCATGTCCACATTAAAACGGGTTGGGCCAGGCTTGTGTCGTGCCCATACTTGTGCTCATGCCATACTCGGGCCCAAGAACCAACAAATTTAATTTGAATTTTTTTCACTTGATTTTTTTTCCACTAGATAATTCAAATTATAAACATTAAAAATATAATTAGAGGTAGCAAATGATGAACTATTTGAAAACATTAATCAATCAAACATCCAAACAATATGAAAGGGCGGAGGGCAAAAAGTGTCCAACTCCACAAAGTCCACTTCAACTTTTCATCTTTAAACAACTTATTATTTTATATGTGAATAAATGTCTTACTTTGATTATAAGAGAAACGTATATGTCGTATGTACTAATTAGATATCAAGTCCAATGTTGTTTAATTAATTTGTAGTTGATATGTTTAATTAATTAAGGACCCAAGTAATTTCCCTAAAATGAAAGACATCAAATATATGTTTATGATTTTTTTTTTAAAAAAAACCATATAAACAATGACATTAGATGCCAAGTTATTGCATTTTGACTTTTGAGAAAGAAAAAAAATATTAAGTGGGCTGGGCTTGGGCTTGTGCCGTGCTTGAAGTGGGCTCGAGCCAAGCCTGGCCCATGTCGAGCCCAAGACACCTCTAGCTATAACACATGTGGGTTGCTTTTAAGTTTTTTTTTTTATGTGTTTGGGTAGGCATGGGTTTACACCATCACATGGGCTGGGTAGAATAACTTTGCTTACATATAGGTTTTTTTTTAGTGAAAAAATTTGGGGTAGGCTGCCCTGGTTGGAGGACCGCCACTGTTCATGCAAAACAAACTAGTATATAATATATACATTGCTCCTTCATAAGTCGGGTAATGATAATTCCTCCGAAACAAAACTATAATACACTTTGCCTTTCTTTCCCTCTATTTTAGTTTCCTCTTTTACATTGCTCAGGTATTGCAGACATTCAAGGTAGGGTTCATCATTGGGCTAGGTAACGTCTGCAGGTTTCGTCATTGGCCGAGCCTAGGTTTCAAATGTCTTGGCCCTGGCCCAGGCCTGCCCATTACAACGGGGATAGATGGACTTGAGGGGCGGGAACATGGGCCTAGATGAGTGGAGCTTTTAAATTTTTTTTTCAGTAACTCTTATAACTTTTTGTTACAAATTTTAGACTACATTATTGAAAATTAACTTAATTCATAAGATGTGTAAAACAAAATAAGAAGTTTAATTCATGCTACGTATTACTTTATTTTATGTACACCACCATAGAGGAATGAGAGCACCACCACCACCAAGGAATGAGATTTTAGAGAGATTAAGAAAATTGGAGCTTAAGATTTGAGAAAGTAAAGGAATGAGAGCATCACCAACAACAATTGAAGATTTAAAGAGATATTGAAAAAATTAGAGTTTGAAACTTGAGAAAATAAAGCTTGACAAGTGAGAAAATTGAGTGAAGAAGTGTGTAGTGTTATATTCATGGGAGCGCTGGGGCCAGACTTAGACATGCTTAACAAGGAAGGGCCTAAACAAGCTCCAAAGGGCTGGGTCAAGGTTTCAAACCCTTGGCCAAAGCTCTACCCAATCTTAGAGTGGGTCGGGATGGGCTAGGCCGGACTTTGGCCTATTGGGCCCAAACCGACCCAATTCGGCCCATGGGCCTCAAGCCCTAGTTCGAGACTTCTCAATGTTAAAATTGTGCAGTGAAAGGCTTCTCTAAGTTAAATATTTGGTAGTTGTATTTTGCACTTGATCCTTCACAGATTTTATTGAAAGATTTTTGTTTTGAAGTAGTTATTTGTTACTTATTTGCTGTGACGAGTTTGTTATCATATTAATTTCACTGATCTATGCAGGGCAATTTTCAGGTTGCTTGCTTGGGTTTTACTGGCAGTAAGGGAGATTATTTTTCCAGTGGACATTATACAAGAAGTGGTGCGGGGAATGTACCGCAGAGCGGTTGGGAGAAGTTACTGGTGGTTTACTGTGCAGGGGACAAAATTTACGATTGTTTATTAGCGGTTGGTCGAGGATTGGTTGAGAAAAGTTGAAGTCAGTTTACATGTCTTATCGGAATCGCCTCTCCTTTTAGTTTACTCTCTCAACCTTGAGAGATGCTTATTACTGCCCCATTATCCGAATTGAATACCAGTGATTCATGATGTTCTACCCCATACATCTCTGGATCTTTGGGTTTTAGTTTCAGGTTGGCGTGCATCTATGACTTCCAACCTAGAAAGTAAGTCTCTGTTGCACATGTACAAGCCAAGGATTAATGCGAGTTATGAAGCCCCACGAGCACTTCACAATCCCAGAACCAGAAGAATATAATTTAATGGATGTAGATGAATCTGTTGACTTGTCTTGTTCTGAAATTAAGGGAGTGAAAGATTCAAATAGAGGACCTTTTCTAGATAAAGAGCAAACTTCACCTCTTATCATGATCACTTCCGATTACCTTTTAATTCTTTTACGGTTTCAAACTTGAGCAATCTTTTCTTATGAATATGGATAACTTCAGGCAGGCCGCAAGAATGAACAAGTTATAACTACAGAAAACTCGGCCAATCAGCAGCACCATAGCATGGGTTGCCCATGCTATGGTGCTGCTGTACCTAACACTTCATATCTTAATATTTCATCGAAAGACCCCTGCATTTATCACCAGACTGAAAAATAACACGGCAACAGATCATTACGCTTTTAAGTACAAACCTGCAAAATTACAACATCAAAAAGTACCAGAGCTGAAACCCAGTTCCACACGAAAATCCTTTGGTTGTAAAGAAGGGTTCCTGTTGTGGAAATTTACAAAACAACAGCCTTCCAATTGAGGGTTTCTCATTACAGATTCTGGGAAATTTTAGATATTTATTTTCCCCACACCTTATAACTAAAGTATATAATGGTTTTCCCCAAGCTTGTGGTTAGTAAACAATATTCTGAGGATTTTTTTTTTTTTGTCGAAAGATACTTCATTAAAAGGCCCCAGAAAAAGGCAGGCAGAGGAGAAAACAATACAAAGCAAAGCATGCCCAAAGAAAGGCGGCACCAGTAGTAACTAACAGAAAAAGAGCACACAAAAACTAGAGACTGAACATTGCAGACAGGTACGGAGTCAAACAGCTGGACCAAACTAAAACCAGCCTAAGCAACAAAAGACCACTCGATCACGTAGGGGCTGGCAGATCGTATCGCAACAGAACAGAGACCAAGGAGGGTGGGGGAAACGTGGCCCACTTACTAAAGCACAAACTCCTTTTGGCAAGCTTAGCGGCAGCATCAGCGATATGTCTGGGAAAAAAGCAAACCCTCTGCTGAAGTGTTTACTTGTGTAAACAGAAATAAATAAATAATTAGAATATGCGGTAGACTCTGCACAATGACCAAAGCAAACTTGAACTTTTTCAATTCATTCCTCAGATTTCTGCGATAGAATGATCAGAAATAAGCATACGTCCAGTAAAATTGCTTAAAGAAAACCAAAACATCAGAAAACCATCGAAACTATAGCACGAGAGCATACCTCCATTGGCTAAAAAGAGTTGCCTTAGATGATATTAGGTGCAACTCCAGATGGTTTGTCGAGGAGAACTTCTCTGATGGTAGTGCCATTGGAATCGCCTGCATCAAGCAAGAGCATTATCTCATAATCTTTACACAAGACACTTACAGCCTCATCCAAGACCAAACATGAGTAATAAAAATTGAAGTAAAAAATAACTACATTGGGAGAACCATGTTCCACAATATAAGCTATGCAGTCTTAAGATATAATATCACATTTCTTTTACGCATAAAAAGCTTGTGCTGATAAAGTTCAAATGATAAGTTTACACACAGCTAGTTCTATTTGACATTTAACTGAACTAAACCTTTTAAGTAAGTTTTGAAAATGCATGATCTGGAAGAGAACTATTTTTAAAGAAACTAAAGATACTAATTCTAAGAGGACCACGACGTGATCCTGCATGCAACAGCTTTGAATTCTGTTGTATATATATTCATAGATAAATAATACATTTCCATTATGAAACACAATAAATAATAAATATGCATGAACATATTTACAGTACTTGACTTATGCGAATGGCCAGACATTATTACCGTGTGGAAGTCATTGCAAAACAAGAAGGAAAGTAGGGAAGGGTAGTAGAAAATGCACAGTGTCCATACTGTAATAACGTCCAGACGTCCACATAGGAGAAAATCTAACGGTTATTCTCTCATCTAGATGTCCACATATTATTATCGTGCAGATGCCATTATAAACCAAGAGGAAAACAGGAAGGGGTAGTAGAAAATACATGGCATCCGCATGATAATAACGTCCAGAAATCGATACGATAATAACGTCTGAACGTTTACATAAGAAAATTTCTGGATATATATATAATGCTCAAGCACTAACTAGATAGTAAGTTAATAGGGGCTAACCACTCGTTCCGGCTCACTCCACAATGTCATCTCATGATCCAACGGTTCACTTTTAGGTCATCATTCATCGATCACCCTGACAAAATTTTACCTAATTGGTTCATTTAACCATTTTATTGATATCGAGAATATTTTTATTGTTTATAGAAAAAATTATGTTAGTTTATTTTTTTTTTCACATTTAGATGACTAAGGGCTGTTTGGGAATACTTCTATAGAAGGCTCTTCGCTTTTGTTAGAAGAGTTTTTTTATTAACAAAAGCGTTATTAGAAGAATGTCGAAATTTTTGTGAACAACCCAAGAGCTTCTTGAAAAATCACTTGGAAGTGCTTCCTAAAGAAGCACAATTGCAAGGGTGATCTTTGAATGATGACCTAACAAATCATCAATTTGTATCAAGATATGACATTGTGGAGTGGATCCAAACCAGTAGTCAGAGCCTCACTAACTTACGAACCAATTAGCGCCTAACTAAATTTCTTCCAATAATATGAGTCTTCGCAACATCCAACCATGATAACAAACTTTCATCATGAAATGACCATCTTATAGTAAAATCTTACCTACTATAGAATTATAATCGTAAGTTAGCTCTTGGTTCGGTGGAATGTTCTTCTCAGCAAATAACATCATGTGTGGGATTCTCACATCGTCGTGATCATGGAGGACACTTCGGGCAAATAGATTAGGAGAACAACTATGACTGACAAATCTTCCCACATTCCCATGTCGTGTGGCATCAATGACAAACCCCCTTCTTCGTTTGACTTCTTTATCTTGTAGAATTTCTCCTACATACTCACATATAAAACTTCCTCGTGGAATATATGATCGTGATCTGACACCCCATCCTTTTGATTTTGTCCTAAAGACTTCAAGTTTAAACTGAATGCCATGCTGACTAATTCTATTTTTGCAAGAAGAAGAGCACTTACACGTAGTACCACACTCATAAATAAGGGATTTCTTGTCTGTTATCGTGTTGTTGTATGACAAAACCCCTGCAATCTTCATTACACAAGGACATGACTTGGATTCTAAGCATCCATGAAGGCAATCACAACCCCCTTTACTTGTCGCCTTGAAGAAATCTGGATAAATGACATTGCGCATGTAAATGAAAGCTGGAGGACTCGCCCTATCTATTGCATTGACCACCCGAATAGGCATCTTCTCTTTCCCTTCAGAGATGTCATTTTTACAAACAATATCCTTTGAAACCATAGGTTTTTTCGACTTGTCCAAAGCTTTTCCCCATGTGACTGTTGGTTGCCCCGATATCCTTTTCAACAAAAATTTAAACACAAGTTTGCCAAATTCCTCTCTTTCTTGCCAAAAACTATCTACTATGTAGAGACCATCATAAACATAAGTTCTGAAAGAACTTTTCTTAGCACGTGTGCCCACCTCAAAACGATTAATACCACGAATTACCCTTACATGAGTTCCTTCTTCCATGCTATTCTTTAGTGCAAGGTTTCCACGTTCAAGTCTTTGATCCTTTGGCTTTTTAGGATCAACCCTAGGATTTCCACCTTCACCTGAATAAGTCAAGATATCAGGAGATGCTATATGGTTAGCGTAACGGCCAGAATTAACAATGCTTGTGGCCAAAATTTTCCCATCCTTCTTCATATACTCAATACCATGACGAAACTTATGATGGAGGCCAACAACAGTTAGTTCAGCCCTGTTGCGAAACTCGTCACCAACCTTCACTCCCGGAATCGGTCCTAATTGTTTCCTCGTGTTAACCAAGTGCCCTTTCTTTCTCTGACACATTGCTGCTTCAATATCAGGCCTCAAACAAACTTGTTGGTTGGATTCACTATCATGTTTTTGCAAGAGCTTAGTTAATATCTCTCGATATTGATCCAAAGCCTCCTTGACATTACGAATTACTCCATCTTTATTATCAACTCTTGGCCTCTTTCTGTTGGGAAGAACGCCGACTTTTCGTTTCTCAATTGTTTTGTCCATAAAGAGCTATGATTCAAATGTATTGCAGGAACGTCTACATAGAAAGTATAAAGTAGGAACAGACCCAACATTAACCAAATACAACAACCATGCTAATCTAAAAAGATGGCATTGCAAAAATACGCCATAACTCATAGAATACTTGATTGAAAATTTTGTATAATCATCAGCATTAACGAATACAGAGAGTGATTATTTATTAACTTAGAGAGCACACTACGGTAAAGAAAGGTAGAACAAAATATACGAACGATGTAATAACTAAATACATCATCAAACTCGAAAAATCTGCAGGAAAATTGTTCTGAAAACTTCCAAGCAGAGTAATTAAACCGCTCTCTCCAAATTAACAATTGGAAACCAAGTCGACAAGGAAACAAGTTACCACATTTGTCCCTCTTTCTTATATGAGAGGCAACCCCTCATTAATTATTCTTCATGATTGGTCAATTTACATAGATTCTCAAGTTACCCCTTGACCTGAGTCCTAATTACAATTAGATAGTTCAGATCAGAGAGACGATTCTCAAGTTAAGTGAAGACATAAACTTCAGGATTTTGTTAAAATCCTTCATCAATATTTACCGGTTACAATGATATATGTTAAACTGATTTTGGTTTGAAAAATCAAGCAGAGTTTAAGGAAGTGATTTATGACACTGTACCTTCTCAAATTTATAATGCAAAGAACATCTTGGAAATAAGAAGAAAGAAAAAACCTGGTAAAGTAGAAACTGGAAATAGTGGTCCAATCGTCGCACCAGTCGCTGGCTTGCTCTCTTTGTTTATGATTTGAAATTGGAAGTTGAGCGGTTTTGACGAAAAGTTCAGGACGGTCGTCTGTTCGGCTTCTGTTTGCGTCGGTTTATATATGGGCCTTGGGAAGTTAGAAGAGTGTAGGGTTTCTTAATCCGCAAGTCTCTGAAGGAGTCCTAGGAAGTCGCGACTTTCCTGATTTGGACACAAGGAAGGAATAGTGTTACAGAGACGCCAACTAAGAAAATTAATTTAAGAGAAATTCAATTTAGAGTCAACATTGCTACAAGGAATTAAACAGTGACGTGGCAAGTTATCTATATCTATATATATAGCAAAAGATAGAGAATGGGAAAACATTCAAAATATCAAAAAATGCCCTTAGTTAATGCAAACATTAAGAATTGAAATTATTAATTAAATAAGAATAATATGTTAAATTCACACTTTTTCATATTAAAAAAATTAAAATTAAAAGAAAAATCAAATAATGGATCCTATTTTTATGGAACACAACTACCCATTATCTTTTTTAATTCTAAAATTAATTAAATTTTTTTTTTAAAAAAAAAAAAAAGCCTCTCGCTAGTGTAGGAGCACGTGCGAAGAGGCTAATAAATAATAATTAGAGAAAAAAAAAAGTAGATGGTTCGGATCCATATTAGAAAGCTATTGGGTTACCCAAATGACGAGGGAAAGAGAGTATGAATTATGATAAATTTAGGATTCAAATTTATCTACTGTTGAAAATTTTAATGCATTTGTTCACTTTTATCGAGGGGCACATTTTGCGCCCCTGTGGAAGCAAATATTTCGGCAACGAATTATGAGGCGCCACGTGGACAATGCAAATATTCCTTAGGTCAATAATTGCGCTCCATTTGATTGGTCAATTGTTTAGACTTGAAATAGGAATAATACCATAAATTAGGGATTTGATATTCATTAAATCTCTAATTGATACAATCTCTCCATTTAAGGGAGAGAATAATTCCTTTCCGTATGAAAATTATTCTCTGAAAAACCCTAGAAGGCAAGATTACTATAAATACATGGCTACACCACATACATGACGTATTTCCAAAAACCCTAGCAATTCCTCTCTTTCTCGCCGCCCACACTCTCTCTCTCTCTCACAGCTCAAGTCATCTGGTTCTCTCGTACCATAGAGAAAAATCTAACCTTTTATTCTCATATTTTCCTAAAGATCATCTAACATACTTAGGGCATGGGAGGGCATTTGGCCAACACCCCCCGGAGGGCCTTTTATTCCAACCTTTTTCACATGAATCTAGGAAGAAGAGAGAGAAGGAAGCTCGAAGGGTGAAAAATCTCTTGCGAATATTCTCCTATGAGAATTTTCCTCAAACATTTTTGTGCTTTCATTGAGAGCATCGAGTTATACTCAACGTGTTGCTCTCGAATAAAAGGAATCTGTTTCCTCTCATCCATCACTTAACCGAAGCCTTCCAAATAGCCATGGTTGGAAGCAAGTGCACAAGAAGCAAGACTACTGCGATGGATCCAAGTCACCACAACGGCGCGACTTTGAAGCAACCACCACTCTCTGCTGCTCCACATACCAGCAATTCAGACAAATTGACTTGGTTCGAGACCTTGGCCTTGGATCGCAAGGCAAAGAGAGAAGGACGGACGAGCACACCGACATGCTGTTTGAGAGGTCCAAGGCAAGTCGAGCAGGCAAGGATAAGGACAAGAGTGTGTTGCTCAGCACCCAGGATCGATAAGCCCCAGCCAAAATAGATCGAGTCTCCGTTCAAGGCTAGTCCTAAGACCAATGTGCAATCCAATGTACATGCCTGTTTGGGCTCACAAAGGACTGTTCACTAAAGGTTAGGCTCCCAAGGAGATTAGCCTCGTGATCCTCCTCATGAGGTACATGAAGAAATATGCTCACCAACCCGCCCCGGAAGAGCCAATTCACTACAACAAGCCATAGAGAATCCCTTGAAGCTAAATCCACCAATACGCCATGCATGTAGGACAGCCGAGGAGATCAACCGCCAAGATTCAATGAGGAGGTCGATCAGTGATGCCCATGTCATGGGAGACACCGACATGAGCCGCGAGCATTATGGGTAGAAGATGTCGAGAAACTCTTGAATGACCATTTCGATATTTGAAAATTGAAGGAGACTTGGCGGATGCATGGCACAATGAGGTAGACCAAGTAAACTCATCTCTTTTCACCAATGAGATTGAGCAAGCGGCCCCACTAAGGTGATTCACAGCTCCATCTTTCAAGCCATTCGATGGGGATTCCGATCGCATGAGCAATCTATAGCATTTCAAAAGTGTCATGATTCTGTACAAGTCCAAAGATGCTCTGACGTGCAAGCTGTTTGCAATGACCTTGTGAGAAGCAGCTCAAGAATGGTTCCACACCCTACCATCTGGGTCGATCAACAGCTTCAAGGAGCTGACCTTTGTCCTCACAAAGGGGTACACCTCTTACCAGACGGGCAAGAAACAAGTTGACCACCTGTTCAACCTACATAAAAAGCTTGATAAGTCCCTCAGAGAATACATCGAAAGGTTCAATGTAGAGAAAGCTAACATCGTATGATGCGATGATCAAATCGCATACTCCGATTTCAACAAGGGCTTGCCAACCAAGCACGACCTATACTGCGAGTTGACTATTGCTCCTAGCCAGACACTGGCAGAGGTCTTCATGACCAGGGAACGTTACGCTTTCTGGGATGACGATCAAATCACCGCGAAGAAGGCTGCCAAGCAAGTCGATCAACTCTACCAGCAAGCAGGTTACAGAAATGACAAATAAGAGGAATACCATCTCGATACATCATATTCTGGCCCAAGTGAAAGATAAACTGTTGCTGAGAAGGCCTCTGCCTTTGAAGGGGATCTTAATAAGAGGAATACCAACAAGTACTGCGCCTTTCATGAGACGCACAAACATGAAATGGTCAACTGCCAAGCTTGGAAATGCATCTCGAAGAGCTGGTGAGAGAGGCCACTACACATAATTTGTAGCAAAGAAAGTCATCTAGTAGATCGAGGACAGCGATGTAGCCAAGGAACATCTGTAGAAGGTCATAAGGATCAACACGATCCTGGCCTACTCTGAGGAATTTGGGTTGACCAACAAGGAAAAGAAGAGGAAGATTAAACAGGCCACTGTTATCTCCTAAGTCTTAACTAGTTGCCCAGTAAGAGAAGATGATTCCGTGATCGGCTTCTAGAAGAAGGACTTAATCGGACTCGACCGATAAATCATCTGTCACACGCCACATGTCAACCTAGCTAGCAAGCTAGTAGCGCAGAATAAATGCAACTTAGCATCGGAGCAAGTTGCAATCATTGAAGCAAAGATTGACAAGCTCCTAGCTGCCGGCTTCATTGAAGAAGTCTCCTACGTAGAGTGGTTGGCCAATGTTGTTCTAGTAGCAAAGAAAGACCAAGGCAAGTGGAGAGTTTGCATCGACTACACCGAGCTCAACAAGGTATGCCTGAAGGATAACTTTCCAATGCCAAGAATTAACCAGCTCGTATATTCAACTTTCGGTAACCAGTTGCTCAGCTTCATGATGCATGAAGATGATAAAGCAAAAACTTCTTTCATAATTGAAAGAAGCACAAACTACTACAAAGTCATGCCCTTTGGGTTAAAGAATGCCAAAGCAACCTACCAGAGGCTCATGAACAAGATTTTTAAGGAGCATATCGGCAAGACTATGAAGGTCTACATAAATGACATGTTGGTCAAAGCTCCTTAACGAGCAGATCACAACAAGAACTTTATCGAGTCCTTCGGCTTGCTCCGAAAACACCTCATGAAGTTGAATTCGAGCAAGTGCACATTTGGAGTCTCATCTATCCAATTTTTGGGGTACATATTCACCCAAAGAGGCATTGAGGCATATCCAAATCAAATAAAGGCCATCTAAACATGAAGTCACCTACCACCATGAAGGAGATCCAAAGTCTGACCTATAGAGCAGCCGCTCTCAATCGATTCCTTTCCTGATCTACCGACAAGTGCAGACCATTCTTCAAAGCTTTGAATAAAGGATAAAGAGACAAGTGATGAATAGTATGAAGTACAAAACCTGAAGACCTACCTCATTTCACCTCCCCTGCTCTAAAAACATGTACCATGCAAAGATTTATTCATTTACCTGGCAATTTCCGACTCATCCGTTAGCTTAGCTCTTATCCAAGAAGAGATGGGGGCTCAACATCTGATATTCTACAGTTAAAAGCTCTCCTCGATGCAGAGACTCTCTACCGAAAAGTGGAGAAGCTCATTTTGGCCCTTGTAGTTTCTGCAAGAAAGTTAAAACCCTACAACCAAGCTCACCAGATCATTTTCATGACCGACTTTCCTTTGAGATCGATTCTCCACAGCCCCAACGCTTCTCAAAGACTATGAAATGGGCTATAGAATTGAATCAATAAGACCTTCTCGACCCACCAAAGACTGCTATAAAAGCCTAGGCTTTAGCAGATTTCGTTGGTTATGTGTAGAAACTTCCTCTCTAGTCATATAAACTACTTTGCAAAGATTCCCCAATCATATCTTTGGAGCATTCCCTTTCTTCATTGAGAGCAAAGATCCCTTATTGTACATTCACTTCCCTCTATGAGTTCATCAGGAATCCCGATAAAACTTTTGAATCATATCTCTTGGCGTGACCATATAGTTTTTTCAAAGACAAACGATTTGCTCATAAGACAACTATGGCGTCTTAGGTTTGAGGACTAGTTTGTACTATTACAACTTATGAGTTCTAGTTTGACATGTAAGTAAAGACCTCCATCCTTGAACTCATGGTGTGATTGCGTTCAATGTACTTATCTCTCTAAGCACCTACACACTCATCTTAATGTCTCTACATGCAATGCTTTGAGACTAGTCATTCTCCTAATCGAGCAGGTACACTAATTTTTGCATATGGTCAATGTCCAATTGATAATCCTATGATTAGGACTGTTTAGGAAATTTTGTTAAAGTATGAGAGGTCTTCTTATATGCCAAGGAAATTTTTTCATATTCCAAGGATTGTTTTTTACTGTTATGATTATAGACCAAATATCATAGTTGTAAACAATGATCTTGCCCATAAATAATGGTGAAATATTCAGAAAGCTACATCACATGTTTGGCTTTAGGGCATATTTCCAGCACCCATATTCTCACCAAAACCATACATCAAATGGCAATCATGCATCAATATCAATTACAATAATACAAGCACGAAAATACAAGTCTTGGAGTGAGTCCCCCTTCCTAGATTGCAAGCTTGAGCCTGCTCGCACAAAGTTTGTCACCAAACCACACGTCACTAACATCTTGCTTGGGTAACTAGATTCCCTATTCCGACAACAAAACACTTGTTAAACCCTACCTCAAGGCATATTCAACTAACCACAGTTAGGTCCGGTTACATCGTACCAAGTGTAGGTTGAGATCGAAACCCTAATTGTAAAACCCTAGGTTGAGTTGCGTGAGTATTCAACCCTAATCGAGTCCTAAGTGCCCTAGAGTAGTTTTAGGGTTATGGTTCGAGACTTAGAAACGGTTTTAGAACAAGTTTGAAAAAGTTTGGAAGTTAGGGTTTTTGGTTAGGGACTTCACTTGAGGTAATTCTAAACCTAATCTTATCTTCACTCAAGAACCCTACTCTCTCTCTCTCTCTCTCTCTCTCTCTCTCTCTCTCTCTCTTGTCATCCACCTCTCTCTACACTTTCCCTCACACGGCTCTAGTCACCACACACCGCTAAGGCCACCCAGCTCTCACTATGAGAGAAAACTCTGTCCTTTTTAGCTATTGCCGCATCTTTTCTCAAAGATCCAATTGAACTAATTAACTTAGGCATATGAGGGCCTTTGGCCAACATTCCCCGAGTGTGGTCTTTTACTCCTATTTGTTTCGCATGAACCAAGGAAGAGAGAGAAGGAAGTTCAAAGGGTGAAGGATCTACACACGAATATTCTCCAGTGAGAAATTTGCATAAACAATTCTCCCTTCACCTTTGCTAAAAATTAGTCCACCAAGAGAAGGAGTCTAGCATCTCCATCTCTTGGTTGCTCTTCTCTTCACCTCTATGCATTTGGTGTGGTGAACTAAAAGGTATCTCATTTGGTATCTTTGTTGAAGAAATATCCTGGAAGATCCAAGAGAAGAAAGAATGCCATACCTAAGGTGTATAACTTAGTTCAACCAAGATGAGCTTTAAAGGTAATCTCATAACCTTCTTCCTTTTTTGATTTGTGCATACTAGAGATTAGACCTCAAGATACTTGGCTAAAATTGAATAGAGTTTAGCTGAACATGGTTTGATAGTTAGCTTCCGCTTTTGAATGGTTGATTCATGTCTATTGTGGCTTAAAATTCAATGAAAAGAATTTAAATATATGTTTCCTTCAGATGCGTCCACACAAGTTAAGGACAAATCGTTGTCTAATAAAATAAGACAACAATATTTATGGCTTTCGTCATTTATTTAGTGCCGTCTATTTAATTTATTGTTGTAGTCTATTTAATTTATTTTGTTCTGCTAATGAGAGCATGAGTGTGGAAATACTTAGTATTCTTATCACCTAACTGCAACTAGTTAGCCCTTGCCTTTTGAGCATAAAAAGTCTCTTCTTGTTAAGAAGAAGCTTAAGTTCTCTATTGAGGGAAATATCTCTATTCAAGAGATAAGAGTGAGTGAGATGCAAGGCTAGTTCTTCTTGAATTGTTTACAACTCATCTTGAACAGTCTTAAGTTTATGGAAGAGGTTACCAAAGACCTCTTTGTTCCAACCTTTCAAAAGATGTTGAGAGGTTCTACAACAAGTACTAATTTTCTGGGCAAAGTTGCCTCAATAGTTTCATCTAAAGCCTTGTTCAATTCGAGGGAAATCATGGTGAGATAGCCACATGGCCTCAAACTTAAAAGCACTAGGTGTAGAGTAGGAGCTAATAGGGCAAGATATGCAAATTGGGCCATGATCAGACTGAATGATAGGCAGGTTAGTCAGTTCATGATTATGGTAAAGACTTAACCAATTTAGGTTTGCTAATGTACGGTCTAATATCTAAATAATATAATTGTCTTTGTGGCCATTGCACGAGGTAAAAGGGATCCCTTGAGCATCTAAAGAGAGAACTTCACATATTGATCAATGGCTCCTATTATATGTAATTTTAATGTATTATTATATTACGCGTGATCCATTTGAAAGAAGCAATAAATATAATTTCTTTTTGGAGGTTTTTTTTCACTTCTTTTTGGAGTTGGGTAAGTTAGAACAAATATACGGCACATAATAATAAAATAATAGATTAACTTTATTTTACGGATTCCGAGCCTCGGCATTTAGTTATTGTGCACTTTGGTGCATTTCATATAATCCGGTCCACTCCAATAGTCTAATGGTTCATATTATACCACATCAAATTAATAAATTTTGTATTTTTATTTAAAAATGAATGACGTTAACCCTTTTCTACTTTCAACAACCACCGCATCCATCTTCTCTTTCCCTTTTTTATCCTTCTCAAATCTTCTTCTGATGAATGACAAATTAGAAATTAATTAGAACATCTCTAACCATGTTGGGGCTAAACTCAAATTTCCACCCTTCAAAATACAACTATTCATGTATTTTCACAACTCAAATTTCTTTTCCCTCCAACCTTGCAGACTCATAATTTGAGTCAACAACTTTATTAAATTATTTAAGAATGATTAACCTTTTTTTTTTTTGTCAATTTTTCTTGACATTATTTTTGTTTCAACACTCATGATTTAATTTTGTGAACGTTTTAACCTAAAAAAATTAAAAGAATTTCACTTAAAAATAAAAACAATTAGCTTTTGCAATAAATAAAAAAAATTTAAAAAACAACCACCCAGCTTTTGAAATTCAGTCCTTGGATTCCAACGTCTCTCTCTCCTAAAGTTGCCATGTGTCGCACAAAAAGGCTGATGGCCAGACAACTTTGTTGTCACGCAGGCCCACCTCTTTTTCCTCTTCACATGGGCTGCAAAACAGAATTTGGGCACCACACAAATTACTAGTCCAGGCAAAACTAAGACTGGAATTCCACCCCAAATTTCATCTTTCTCAAATTTCCAATTTTGGACTCAAAACTAAAAATTTGGGTTTCCACACCAATGGTTGGAGATGGTTTTAGAGAAGAAACATTCAACCTGAGGAGAGCTCTTTGGCTCAGCCCGTGAAAGAGTGGAGCACATGGACCATGAAGAAGGCCTAGGTCATCACCCATTAGAGCAATTCCAGCGGTTATTTGTGGCCCGGGTAGGAGGGGGCCTAAGCCCCAATTCGATGTTACAACGTGCAAATGCAACTAGAGTAGCTGGTGGGCTCCACAAGCCTGGGCAGGCCCAAAGGCAAGAACAGCCTAAGCTGTTGCCTGGGTTTGCTGACGTCAACAAAGAAAAAATAATTAAAAAATTTGAAAAAAAAATATTAAAAAATACTAAAAAATTCATAATTTTTTTAAATAAGTACTTAGTCATATTCTTCACTTCCCACACCAAAACTCTATATAAATTTATCTCATCATATCTCATGTGAATAGTGGTTGCCCTTGGGTTGCCATGGCAATGGGTGGAAACACCACAAGCCTTTTGCAAGGACTGCCACTATTCACATGAATAGTAACAGCCCTTGCGTGGAAGTGCTCTTATAGTTTCATTCTCCCATCAATGTCATCATTCGCATCTCGGAACCTAAGCCACAACTTTCTCAGATTTTCAACCCCATTTGATCTCATTGGGTTGGGTCGGGTGCAGGGACGGACCCATAGTGGGGTCACTGGGGTCAAACGACCCCATGGAAGTCATGGAAATAGGCTTGGAAGTCCACTTGAGTTGGCTGTGAGACTCCTTGGATTGCCCTCCAAGTGCTTGATGTTCTGCCTGACAGGAGGAGGGAGGAAGCCGCGTGCAGGAGGAAGAAGAAGCATTCTGTTTTTTTTAAAACACCATGGGCCAAATGACGTCGTTTTGGCCCTGGGAAATTTTTAAAATAAAAATGCCTTCCGTATCCTTCCACTGACCACTTGACCCAGCCAACCTTCCCATCCCAAAAACCCTTCCCATCTTCCAATTGCTATTATTCTTTTCTCAAATCCTAACCCCCAGCTGCCCAATCACCACCTATTGTTTGTGATATTTCTCATTTCAAGTTATTTCTAAATCTTAAAATCAAAATAAGGATGATGTGTTCTGTTTTTAATTTAATGGAAATCAAATCTGTAATTGCTTGGATGAAATTTATGATTTATATGTATTAGTTTGATTTGTTGGATGAAGTTTTTGCTTATTTGTTGATTAGGTGGTTGTGGTTTTTTTGTTTTTTGGTTAATTGGCATAGCTTTGCTTTGAAATTTTACAAATTGAAATCACTCAAAAACATATATAAAAAATGACAAATTGAAATCATTCAAAGTATAAGAAAGCAATAAAATTTGGAAGAGAAAAAATAGATGAGAAAAAATAGAGGAGAAAAATAACCTATTCTTAAATTTTCTTTGGAACATTTACACTATGATCCTATAGGATTCGAATCCTAGGTCCGTAACTGGTCGGGTGCTTCACAATCTGAGATGGGTTCTTTTTGGTATTATCTCTCTAATGACTTATGGATCAGTAATCTACATATGTCTAGGGTTTTGTTCTCTACGTTAGGTAGGTATTAGTTTTAGTGATTGGGTTTGTGAAATTTTATGTATACATTGCATAAACTGATGAATGGGTTTGTGGAATTTTCAATGAAGAGTTTGCCTTTGTAGTTCAACTACGGAATATATAAAATTTCAGATTTGTGCTTCTTTGTGAACTTCAACGATTGTGACTGTGAGCCTCCACCCAAGTTTAACGATGTCTCTTTGGATACGTACAGAAGCTAGCGGTGGAAGTGGCGCCTCTGGGTCACTGCAAAGAGCTCTAACAAACCAACAACAAACCCCGTACAACAGATCACATATAGGCCTATACACCCAGCTCTAAAGAACAAAGTTTCACTGGATTCAATTTCTGTGAGCACACTATTTTCTTTGTTTCTGATTCCATCATCCTCTGTGTCTAATTTATTTATCAGTTTCAACATAAGCAAATTTATGAGTTTTGTGTAAATAAAATAACTTCTTAGTTCGTAAGTGAAGAACGGAATTAAACGGCAGTTCGGAAAAGAAAGGCCCAAAACTTATTAATCTGATGTAGTATAATATGAACCACTAGATTAATGGAGTGGACCAAATTTTACGAAACGCACCAAAATGCAGAGACTAGGGATCCTTATTTTACACCCTTTAGGCTCAGACTCATTATTAGCATGGGCCATGAGGTATTAATGTAATAAATTTACACCGTAACCTATTAAATTAGAACAATTTACACCCTCAGTTAGTTTGACCGTTTGTTCTTTAGTTAAATTGATGATGTGGTAAGTGATCTTTAGTTAAATTGATGGCGTGTGCTAATGTGTCAAAAAATAGTAAAAAAAAATTAAATTAAATTAATATGAAGTCAATTTTTAAAAAATAATTATTAAAAAAAAATTCCCAAACCCCTACACTACCTCTACTTCTTCTCAGGTTGGTCCATCGATTTTTGAGGCCCTGAGCAGAAATAAAAATTGAGACCTTTTATGTTTGAACAAAAATTAAAATAGAAAGTTTCAAGCTTAAGTGCTGAGTTTGTTAGTTTATGTAAAAGAAGCCCACTAAATGAAAAGTAAAGAAAAATGCCCAAAAAGTTTTAGAATAAAGCCCAAAAAGTGTGGGTTACAAAAATGCCTTTTTTTTCTACTATAACTCTTGAGCTAAAACGTTTTGTAGGAGACCCTATTTTTTTGGGGCCCTATGCCGTCGCCCAGCCCACACACCTTGTGACGTCACAGAGCCCGCACACCTTGTGGGCCGGGCCTCTTGTCCCCTCTTCATTCTCTCTCCCTCTTTCTCTCTTGTTCGCCTTCTTTCCCTTCCCTTCCCTCCCCACCCACCGATCACTTTCAAACCCATCTGCTCCTCCCTCAAAACCCAAAATACACAAAGCCTCCACCAGTACACACGCCTCTAATCTGCTTGTGTCAACTTGCAACGGACAAGCATACCAAACTGCTTCCAAATGAAAGTACGAATCTTAAGAGGTACCTTCAGACACCAAATACTCCTCCAGATTTTATTGTCGTCCTCCCGTGTGCTGCATTCCCCTTCACCAAGCCATTATTTATGTGCATTAATTTAAAGTGAGTGAAGAATTCAAAATAAGACCTTTTTCTAATATTGGGAGAAGAAATATCACTAGCTTAAGAATGATTTTGGGAACTATACTTTCACCTCTCATCATGATGACTTCCGATTTTGTAATTTTTTTTTTTCACATGAACATAGATAACTTCAGGCAGGCTGCAAGAATGATATATTCTCTTAAATTAGTTCTTTCTAGTTAACATCCATTTAAAAAAGAAGAAAAAAAAAAAACTCTAGATAAATTATTAGTACCATGTTATAAAATATTATATTCTTTTCTTTTTGGGTCGAAAAATTATGATATTCTTTTTCTGAACAAACTTGCCCAATCACATCTATGAATCTAACTACAACGGATCCAACTAACACAACACACAACTGACCCCAAATTCTCAGTCCTACTGATCAAAGAACACAAAAACATTGCCCATGCTTTAGTGCTGCACCTGGTTTAATTTGAATGTCTCAACTAATAACTCTAGCTTCCAATTTTGTTACCCATCTAATTCTTCATATCTTAATATTCCCCCTTATTCTCAAAATACCCCTGCATTTATCACTAGACTGAAATATAACACAGCAACAGGTCATTAAGCATTTAAGTACATACCTGCAAAATTCCAACAATAAAAAGGAGCATAACTGAAACCCATCAGTAATACCCGTTTGGCTGGCTCGAAGGGTTCTGGTTGTGGAATTTTACAAAATAACAGGCCTCCAATTAAGAGGGTTTCTCATGACAGATTCTGGGAAATTTTAGATATTTATTTTCCATAAACCATATAAATGAAGTATAGGGTTGTCCCCAAGAATACGTATCTGAGGAGTATATGTCTGGAAAAAAAGAAAACCATCTGACGAAATGCTCATTAAATTTGTGTAAACAGAAATAAGTAAATAATTAGACTATGGGGCAGACTCTACACACACTCACCAAAGCAAACTTGAACTTCTTCAATTCATATTCCTCAGACTTCCATTGGCCTTTTACATCTATCATTCCATCGTCTAATCTTTGATAAAATGATCAGAGATGATCAGACATAACAGCGAAAAAAATACGTCTAGTAAAATTGTTTAAAAGAAAAGAAAGATTTTAACCCCAAACTACAACGAAAAACATATGCGCATATGGAACTAATATTTTTGTCTGCAGAAACTGCATGCTACTAGTAAAACAAAATGTCAAAAAAGTCCTTCCAAACTATAGCACTAGAGCATACCTCCATTTGTTAAAAAGAGTTTCCTTCGATGAGATTAGGTGCAACTCCAGATGGTTTGTGGAACAGGAGCTTCTGCGATGGCAGTGCCACTTGAATCAGCTGCATCAAGCAGGAGCATTACCGAGTAATAAAAATTTAAGTCAAAAATGGGAGAACCATGTTCCACAATACAAGCTATGCAGTATAAAAGATAACATCACCTTTCTTTTACAAATAAAAAGCTTCTGCTGATGATAAACTCAAAGATAAAGTTCAAATGATAAATTTACACACAGCTAGTTCTATTAATTTGACACCTAACTGAACTAAAACTTTTATGTAACTTTTGAAAATGTATGATCTAGAAGAGAACTATAAA
Source organism: Prunus yedoensis (assembly GCA_005406145.1). Classification (NCBI taxonomy): domain Eukaryota; kingdom Viridiplantae; phylum Streptophyta; class Magnoliopsida; order Rosales; family Rosaceae; genus Prunus; species Prunus yedoensis. The sequence continues at coordinate 2,241,621 of BJCG01000015.1, read as the reverse complement.
TGGCCCACATGGAGCTCTCGATTCCATGGCGTGGCTCAACAAAACAACCGCACCATCCTACCTATTTAAAGTTTGAGAATAGGTCAAGGGTATTGCGCCCCCCCAATGCCTCTAATAATTGGCTTTACCTGATAGAACTCATTCATGGGCTCTAGCTATCCTGAAGGAGACTTTGGAGGGAACCAACTACTAGACGGTTCGATTAATCTTTCGCCCCTATACCTAAGTCAGATGAACAATTTGCACATCAATATCGCCATGAGCCTCCACCAGAGTTTCCTCTGGCTTCGTCCTGCTCGGGCATAGTTCACCATCTTTCGGGTACCAATAGGCATGCTCTCACTTGAACCCTTCTTAGAAGATCAAGGTCAGACGGCGGTGCAACCCTCAAAGGGATCTCGCTAGTCACCTTCCTTATGCCTTATGGGTTTAACCGCCGATTGACTTGCACACATGTCAAACTCCTTGGTCCCTGTTTCAAGACGGGCCGAATGGAGAGCCCAAAGGTGGATGCCAAGAGCACGCAGATGACGAGGCATGCTGAGACGGTGCATGCTGGCTACCACGATCAAGTCGATGACATCTACACAGGCATATCAACAGCCAGAGCTTTGGCTGCCACCACTGTTGCAAGTCGCATCAGTCAACACCCTAAACCGATTGGCAAACCAGCTTGTGACCGTTCCACATCCGACCAGGGTGTATCGCCGGCCCCCATATGCTTCCCTCCCGACAATTTCAAGTACTCTTTGACCCTCTTTTCAAAGTCTTTTTCATCTTTCCCTTGCAGTACTTGTTTGCTATTGGCCACTCGCCGGGATTTAACCTTGGACATAATTTACTGCCCAATTGGGATTTCATTCCCAAACAACCCGCCTAGTGATGCAACATGGTCCAGGCACAATGGGGCTCTCACCCTGTTTGGCGCCACCTTCAAGTGGACTTGGGCCCATTCCGCAGCTAAGGACGCTTCTCCAAACTACAATTCGAACATCATGAGCGCTCAATTCTCAAGTTGGGTTATTCCCAATTCGCTTGACGTTACTACGGGAATCTTTGTAAGTTTTTTTCCTCCGCTTATTGATATGCTTAAATTCAGCGGGTAACCTTGCCTGACTTGGGGTCGCGTTAAAAACTAAGCCAAGCCCAAGCATTTTTTTCAAGCCCTCGATGCTCGATGACCGAACATGATAGGCAACCAAGGTTTCACAACCACCGATTATCGTGGTGTGTCGCCGAGGACTTTATATTTATGCCAATCACACGACATAGTGTATAGAAAGCCATTATCCGCCCCCTACAATTCGAGGGAGTGATGGGGGGGGGGGGGGGGTAACGACGTGTGACAGTCTGGCAGGCATGCCCTCAACCTAATGGCTTTGGGCGCAACTTGAGTTCAAAGACTCGATGGTTCAAGGGATTCTGCAATTCACACCAAGTATCGCATTTCGCTATGTTCTTCAATGCGAGAGCCCAGATACTCGTTTTCAAGAGTCATTTTAACATATTTGGAAATGACGACGTCGCCCAAACACACCATTTTCGGGGCAACAGGGACGTGCTCTCTCATTCAAGTTCCTTGGCGCAATTCTTTTAAAAGCATCATCTAGGTTGCTTTTGAAAGCTGCTCTCAAAAGAAGGGGAGAAGAGCCTTTAATGAATATTTTTCAGTTCCCATAATACCATCATTAATTTTTAAAAATGACATTGTCTACCACCACAACCATCACCTCCACCTCGACCACCAATACCACCACCATATCCTCCACCACTATCACCCTCACCTCACCTCCACCTTCATCCCCACCACCACCACAACCTCCACCTCCACCACCACCACCTCCTTCACCCTCCTATGTCACCACCACCACCACAACCACCATCACCACTCACTTCCACCACCCACATGTCACCCCTTGATCCAGAATTTAAGAACATTTCCGAATAAGGGTGTGTCATATCGTAGTTATAAGAGTAAATTCCTATAACCATGATATAATGAGAAATAGAGCCAAACATCATATCTAGTTGATTCATTATCCACAATTACAATAGTTTTAAATTAAAATTTACCAAAAAGTTTTGACACTGCTTTTTATGCTAACACTACCTTAAAAATATTATTTACCAAACATTGACAACAATCCCAAACATGCTCTAAGGGCCCATTGGGACTACTTCTGTAGAAAACACTTATGCTAAAGAAGAACATGCTACTAGGTGATTCTCCAGGAAGTATTTTTGAGTCCCATGATGACTTTAAAATTGTTATGCCAAACATAATTAGCAACACTTTAAGAACTTTCAAAAGCACTCCCAACTAGGCCCTAAATATTGTTTAATTTCGCTAATATTTAGCAAGGGGGTGATATTCCAAACAAATTGTTAGGGCAAAAACTAGACAGGTAGTTGTAGGACTAACTTAAAGATGAGGTGGATGCTGAAGGTGAGGACCCTCAGTATGTGAGAGCATTTGGTAAGTAAATGGACAAGCATACATAAGACAAATGTACGTGGTTCACCCGAATAATGAGCTACGTCTACAGAGAAGTATGTTCTCATTATAATAATGTGTGTATACATTGCACATAGAGTTAGACCCAAGGGGAAGAAGAAGAATGCTGAAGGTTGAAGGTAGGAAGGCTGGAGGCTGGAGGCTGGAGGCTGAAGGCTGAAGGTTGAGGATCTGGCTAAAGGCCAATGATCCATGGGCTTGTAAATGGGCTCATGGGTAAACCCATGAGGCCCCAGTAGCCTGCCCAACTCCTCCTCCCTCTTCTTGAAGGAGAGAGGTCTCCTTTTATAAACTAGGGAGAGTCCCCTCCTCTTGTGTTTTGTCGATGTGGGACTCCCTTCCCTTTGGCTTGGGAGTGTTTGGAAGTGCTTTGGCCAGAAATTGTACAAACACAAATAAACAATTCTTATCAAGATATGACATTGTCAAGTGGGCCCAAACTAGTAGTTCGCGTCATTGACTTATTACTAATCATTTAGCTCCTGATATATATAAAATATAAATATATAAATATACACATACAAATTTCTTCCAATAATACGAGTCTTCGTAACATCCCACCATGATAACAAACTTTCATCCTGAAATTGCCATCTTATGGTACAATCTTACCTACTCTAGAACTATAATCATATGTTAGCTCTTGGTTAGGTGGAATGCTCTTCTTAGCGAATAACATCATGTGTGGGATTCTCACATCATCATGATCATAAAGGACACTTTGGGCAGACAAATTAGGAGAACAACTATGATTGACAAATCTTCCCACATTCCCATGTTGTGTGGCATCAATGACAAAACTGTCTCCGAAGAAATTTGGTAACATAGGAAAAGAGACATGTTGAGAAGCATCTCGAAAAGCATGGTCAACAAATTTACCGTTTGTCCAAAAGAAATACTCATCACTCCCCCTTCTTTGTTTAACTTCTTTCTCTTGAAGAATTTCTCCTACGTACTCACATATGAAACTTCCATGTGGAATATATGATTTTGATCTGACACCCCATCCTTTTGATTTAGTCCTAAAGACTTCAAGTTTAAATTGAATCCCATGTTGAACAATTCCATTTTTGCAAGAAGAGGACTTACACGTAGTACCGCAGTCATAAATAAGGGATTTCCTATATGTTATTGTGTTGTTGTATGAAAAAACCCCTCCAGTGTTCATTACACAAGGACATGACTTGCATTCTAAGCATCCATGAAGAAAATCACAACCCCTTTGTTTTGTTGCCTTGAAGAAATTTGGATAAATCACGTAGCGTGTGTAATTGAAAGTTGGATGACTCTCGCTATCTATTGCATTGACCACACGAATAGGCATCGTCTCTTTCCCTTCAGAGATATCATTTTTACAAACAATATCCTTTGACATCATAGGCTTTTTCAACTGTTTTGAAACTTTTTCCCATGTGATTATTGGTTGCCTCGGTATCCTTTTCAACAAAGATTTAAACACAAGTTTGCCAAATTCCCCTCTTTCTTGCCAAAAATGCTCGACTTTGTAGAGACCATCGTAAACATAAGTTGTGAAATAACGTTTCTTAGCACGTGTACCCACCTCAAAATGTTTAACGGCACGAATTACCCTTACATGAGTTCGTACTTCCATGCTATTCTTTAGTGCAAGGTTTCCACGTTCAAGTGTTTGATCCTTTGGCTTTTTACATTCAACCCTAGGATTTCCACCTTCACCTGAATAAATCAAGATATCAGGAGATCCTATATGGTTAGCGTAACGGCCAGAATTAACAATGCTTGTTGCGAAAATTTTCCCATCCCTCTTCATATACTCAATACCACGCCGAAAGTTAAGATGGAGGCCAACAACAGTTAGTTCAGCCCTGTTACGAAACTCGTCACCAACCTCAACTCCTAGAATCGGTCCTAATTGTTTCCTCATGTTAACTAATTTTCCTTTCTTTCTCAGACGCATTACTGCTTCAATATCAGGCCTCCAACAATCTCGTTTGTCCGCTTCACTACCATGTTTTTGACGGAGCTTAGTTAATGTCTCTCGATATTCATCCAAAGCCTCCTTGACATTATGAATGATTCCATCTCTATCATCAACTCTCGTCCTCTTTTTGTTGGGAAGAAGGCCGACTTTTCGTATCTCTAGTGTTTTGTCCATAAAGAGCTAAGATTCAAAAGTATTGCAGGAACGCCTACATAGAAAGTAAAAAGTGGCAACGGACCCAACATCAACTATGCTAATCTAAAAAGCATTGCATATACGCCATAACTGGTTTCGACCAAAAAAAAAATAATACACCATAACTGGTAGAACGCGTAATTGAAAATTTTACTTCCAAGCAAAGTAATTAAAGTGCTCTCTCCAAATGAACAATTGGAAACCAAGGTCCACAAGGAAACAAATTCCTCTTTCTTAATTGGGAGGCAACCGCACATTAATTATTCTTTATGAGTGCTCAATTTACATAGATTTTGAACCACAAAAATATCAAGATACATAGATGACCAATTATTTTTTATTTCCCTAATAGTTTGTAAAGATAACCCTTGACCTGAGTCCGATACAATTAGATAGTTCAGATCAGAGAGACGATTCTCAAGTCAAGTGAAGACCTAAACTTACGGATTTGTTAAAAAACTTCATCAATATTATAATATTTACCGGTCAGAATGATATATTTTAAACCCCAAAATTACCGGTCACAAGCAGAGTCATATACGAAAATCCAGAAGAAACAAACCACTTTTGTTTTGAAACCCAAGTTTAAATAAGTGATTTATGATACGAAACAGAAGAAAAACTATACCTTTGCAAATTTATAATGCAAGAGTATCACAAACGTTGACAGCAAAATAAAAACTATATTTCACATCTTAAAAAAACATATGAAGAAGAAATAGTGGTACAATAATAACTTGGAAAGAATAAAAATACCTGGTAAAGTAGAAACTAGAAATCGTGGTGCAGTCCCTCGCTCTCTCTCCTTGTTTATGTTTTGAGAGTCTTGGTAACTGAATCTCTTCTTCTGGTTTTGTGCTCCTCTGTTTCGTCTGTTCGTCTTCTCTTTGCCTCGGTTTATATACGGGCCTTGGAAGAGTGTAGGGTTTCTTAATTCCCAAGTTTAGAAGGATTCCTAGGAACTCACGACTTTACCCTGAATTTACCACTAGGAAAAGTTTAACAGCAAATTGCCACGTGGACATTCCTGATCTAGTCAAATTCTATATGAATTAGGCATCACATAGGTCCTGTTTAATTTTTAAAATATAATAAAATAATATGAAATTTGTCATTTTGAGTGGAGTTAAATTTTTGTCAAATTGCCCAATAAGTCATTCAAATTTAATATTTTGTATTTGACATTTCACTTTGAGATGCTCCAAATAAAAGCTATTGGGTTAGCCAAATGGTGAGGGAAAGACTAGTTAATGACTTATAATCTCAGTCATCCGTTAGATATGTTAGTGAATTAAATATTTTTGTTTTAGTTGTATATACAATTTTCCTATTATCAAATTCTCTGCGCCCCTTATTTCCTCCTTAGTTTTGTGACATGTGGCACACAACTTAACAGTAATTTAATTATGTTAATTCTCTTTTAGTCCTTTTTTTAATTAAAACTAGTTTCTCCGCACGCGTTTTAGAGCCTGCGAGAAGCTTTTTTGAAAAAAAATTTAAATTTATTTTAGAATTAAAAAAGATAATAGATAGTTGTGTTCCCTCTCCTCCTTATCGTCGACAAGCCCCTTCTCTCTGTTTCCCTTCCCTTTTTGTATCTCCTGTTCTACCCCTTGATGCTAGATCCAGATTTATTTCAAAATGGTTATAGAAGTCACTTGGGCCAATTAGAGAGTGAAATCCCAAATATGAACCTAGATTGCCCTCATTCTTCTTCATATCGAAAGTCAACATCCCCCAATCTGTTCAAAATCATACGAAGTTTAAGCTTTGCATATTGTTTTATATGGATCCACAAACAAGATTAAAACATGCTCTTCTGGTTTCTTCTTTGAAAGAGAGAGGGAGATCGAGAAGAAATCAGAGAAATCAAGGGAGAGAGAAGGGGGACAAAGGTAGAAAAAAAGAGGCTTTGCCGGCCGTGCTAAAATATGATATTTGGTTTTGAATATGTTAGGTTCTTTTTTTATTCTTCTCCATAAGGAAGTATATATAAGAGTTCACATGAGTGCTTTACAAGGAATTAGATCTAGTAAAGGATTAGGAAAATATCTCCTAATTATACAATAATTTGACAATTATATAAAATAGAAAGTAAATCCTTTAATTAACCAAGGAAATAAATCTATAAAATAGGAAAGTAAATCCCTTAATTAATCAAGGAAATAAATCTCCTTGATTAATTAGGAGACTCACTTCAACACTCCTCCTCAAGTTGGTGCATATACGTCACAAATGCCTAACTTGGTAAGTGAGTCATGAAATTCGTAGCACCCAAGTTGATAATCCATGCAATTCAGGCAGAGTCTTTGGCAACCGGTTGTTTGCTTCTGGCGACCGGTCGTTTGCCTCGGGCGACCGGTTGTTTTGAGTCTGCAATAAGAGGGAGAATTGTAGGGATTCCTGACATCGCAGCGGAAGTAAGATGTGATATGAGAATGTGAGGGATTTTGATTTGAGGAATTTGGTTTGAGGAATTTTGATGTATGAATTTGATGTAGGAATTGGATTTGAATATGAGAATTTGATTTGGGGTTTGTGTTTCAAGAAAAATTCGATACGAGGAAGTAGATTCGGTGGTTTTGGAAACAATATATCCATGGCAGCGGAAGGTTTTTAGAATAAGAGAAAAAAGATGTGTTTAGGGTTTCGGGATAAGAGTATATAAGGATGTGGGTACGAAGATCCGAATATGAATCTGTAAATATGAGGAATTCGATATGAGGAATTTGATACAAGGAATTCGATACGAGGAATTCGATATAAGGAATTTGAAGAACACAGAAACCCTGTGAACACGGCTAAGGACACAGAAACCCTGTGAATACGGCTAAGGACACAGAAACTTCTCTTCAATTCTCTTCTCCCCCTGAAGAGAATGATATGTCGGAGTCAAGAAAGAGGCAAAATCTCCATGAGAAAGAGAAACATATCTTTTTTCACTCCCCCCCCCCCCCCCCCCCCCCTTGAAGAGGAGGGGAGGAGAAATTTTGATATGAGAATTTAGAGACAACCGAGGATCGATTGCTCTGATACCATGCTAAAATATGAATATGAGTTTTGAATATATTAGGTTCTTTTTTTATTATTCTCCATAAGGAGGTATATATAAGAGTTCACATGAGTGCTTTATAAGAAATTAGATATAGTAAAGGATTAGGAAAATATCTCATAATTATACAATGATTTGACAATTATATAAAATAGGAAAGTAAATCCTTTAATTAACCAAGGAAATAAATCTATAAAATAGGAAAGTAAATCCCTTAATTAATCAATGAAATAAATCTCTTTGATTAATTAGGAGACTCACTTCAACAGGCCGTGGGAAGGGAGGGGGTTGTCACCTACTGGGTGAGTGACTAATGGGATTGACTAGTTTGGGGTTGTTAACGGAAGAGTGCATAAAGAAAGAAAAAAAGTTTTCTTTTCAATATTTGTGTCATTATCAAGGTCTTAAATATCGGAGGTATCGGAAGTATCGGAAGTCAAAAAACACGGAAATATTGCAGGAAATATCGGGATATTATCGGTATCGGAAAAATTTGAATAAAAACCACGGAAATTGTAAGAAAAACTTGGAAATTTTTATTGAAACTTTGCAGGATGTTTATTTAGTCAATTATCTATTAGTTTATCACAAAAAATTGGAAAGAAATGCATTGCATGATGGATTTAATTGATTTAAGTTGATTATATAGCGAGCTGGCAAACACCGTAAGTGTAGAAAATATGTAGTAATTAAAGAAAGAAGATTAAACACACCATAATCATTTATATATAATGAATTACTACAATATTTTACACTTTATACATTGCATGGTAAGATACATGAGTGACTTAGTACCACATAGAGTTCCTATGAGGTTCAAAATTTTCACTATCTTCATCATCTCTATGTGTAGAGTAAGTATATTTTGAAGAGTAGTCATCAAATGATAAATCCCCAAAATAGTTTTGCATGTAATTGTTAACATGCCACCCATATGGATCCGAGATTGGTTGACGTTGTCCATAAGCAAAATCATTTGAAGATTGAGTCTCGGATTCTTTCCATGAGTCACTTGATTCCATCCCAACAGGAATGGGATATGAAGGGTAGGGATATGAAGGGTAGGGAAATGGTTGGTTATGAGTATAACCATAGTTACTACTTCCTACTCCAACAGAGTCCGAAGTTATAGATAACGAGTTATCTTCTTGACTTGACAAAGTCCCCTTGCCTCTTTCTCTACGAGTATAGTTCTTCCCTATGGCACCAATTCCTGACTTGTAAAAGCATGTGAGCATGTTGTCGGCTAGACATGCTTTGTTTATTAGCTCAATGAGCTACTTTTGTATTACTCTAGGAGACATGCTTTCCGTAGAGTGCCCAAATCAGTTCAATGAGCTACTTCTCTACATTTTTGAGTTTCGTATCGGGATATTATCGGGATATTATTGGGATATTATCGGGATATTATCAATAATATCTCGATATATTGACCAAATCATTCATAAAAATGTTGAAAATATCTTTCCGATATTATCGGGATAATATCGGGATAATATCGGGACATTATCGATAAATTGACGATAACACTATGGTTCGTTGTTAAAATATCGGACCCCCAAAAATCAGATATTATCGGGATAATATCGGGGATATTATCGATATTTAGTACCTTGGTCATTATTCAATTGGATTTAACCGTCGTTATATCTCTGTTAAGTATGAAGACAGGTGGAAAAATATTGAAAATATTAAAAAATAAATAGGAGGGCGCAGGGAAATTGGGCACAAGAAAATTGAACTCACTCTTTTTTTGTTTTTGTTTTTGTTTTTTAATTTTAGGATTGCATTCAGAATTTAGCCAAAAAAGTCACTAGCCACAAAGGGCCATTACAATAACGGAGCAAGATCGAAGAAACTTTGTCCTAAGCATCCCAACTAAGATTGCAAACTCAGAATAAACACAAAGGGATAAAGCTTGAAAAAACCAAGCCATAACAATACAAATAAAACTTTCACAAAGGAGAGATGAAAAGCTCTCACAAAGGAGAGATGAAACGCTCTAACAAAGAGAGATAAAAACTACACAGAGAATCCAAAGAGTCTCTATGACTTATTCCAAACATAAAGAAACTACAAAAAGGATGGTGGCAGAGATCTTAAGCCAAAACACAGGTGGAGATCTGATATTGAGATGCAGTCGCCTGTGATGGTTGGAGGAAAATCATAACAAAACGAAGACAAATAGGGAAAACCTTTTGTATCTAAAAATGAGGGGAGAAGAGAAGGAGGAAGATTAGAGGGGAGAGGGGAGGATGGACAGTAGCTTCCTCCCCCCTCAAAGTGAAAATGGCTCTAAAGGGTTTTTGGGGAGAGAGGGGGTTAAGGTTTGGGAGGAAAATTGAACTCGCTCTAAATACTATATATTACAATAAAAACTATTGGGTTACCCAAATGGTGATGGAAACACTAGTTAATAATTTATACTTTCAGTCATCCATTAGATATGTTAGTGAATTAAATATTTTTGTTTTAAAATTGTGATGTACATACGATCTAAATGAATGAAAATTTAGCTTCCATGCGTTTTGTGCATTTTCAGTCACGTATCTTTGAAACCAAACTGTCATTGTCCATCTCGACACTATGAAGTGGCTCTTCTAAGAGTCACAACAGTGACACCTCTTACCTTGTTTTAGAACTAGAATGTAGAGATTGTGACCGATTTGTTGATACATTGGACAAATTAAAAATACATTTTGTAAAATGGCGCCTTTCAATTTTACTAAACCAGAGTCTTACTTGACTACACATGGTACTTTTATCTTTAGGTACTCTATATTTTCTAATTCATAGTTTACTTGTTCGTTTGGTTTGGAGTGCCCCTTTCTTAAGGCCGTGATTTGATCATCGTATCTTAAGAGATAAGATTTAGTAAACCATGAGTCTTGACCGGTTTCGAGTTTTTCTACCACAAACACTTACTTGCATTAGACATTATGTTTTGCTTATCTGCGTGTAGGCATTCAATTTAATCTGAATTGCATTAATTATTTTTTAATTTTATGTGCTACTAAGATATACCAATTAAGTCCTATTTTCCCGACAAATTTAACTTTAAAAGACTGTATACAAGGTCCCAGTAGAATATAGAATCATGTGTGTGAGAGGCGAGAGGCATTTATCACTCATGCTTCGCACGACTTTAAGCTATTAACAAATATTTTTTTTGGGTAATTGTATCTTTTGTACAATTAAATCCCCCTAAAAAGAAAAATTAGTATATAGTGATAAAAAAAAAACTTTAATAGTAAACATATGGTAAATGGCCTATTTTCTTTCCATTTTCCCTTCTTTTTTTTCGCACCCCTATAAACCCCAACCTAGACCTCGGTCGTCCTCTGCCACCACTGGCAGACCTACAGAGGCGCAAGGAGGTGCAGCTGCACCTCTCCTTGCCGGAAAAAGCTATGGAGTCGCCGGATGTTGCCCCTTTGCAGCTGCCCACCAACTGTTTGAGCAAATAACTGAGTGACCTTCCTTTTCTCTTCTTTGCTGTGCACGCTGCGCGCATCTCTTTTTTTTCAAAACAATCCTGGGCAAAACGATGCATTTTGAACCAGGCCAAATATTTGAAAATAAAAAAAGAAAAAGAAAAGGCAAGATGAAGAAGAAACCTTACCTTCCCCGCGAAGGAGTCTTGAAAGAAGACTTTAATTTGATTTTAATTAGCAAAAAAAAGAAGCCTGGAAGAAGCTTGGCTTGGGCGTGGCATTGAAGGGAGTAGGCTCTTGCTGATGCAGCAGACCCATCCCTCTTCACCAAGTTACAAGTTAGACTCTGAAAGTATTTTTTTTTTCTGTTGTTTTTTCTTCTGGGTTTTTTCCTTCTGTTTTAAAATATATATATATATATATATATATATATATATATATATATGTCTTTCATTATTATTATTATTATTATTATTATTTTCTGATTTATTTGTTTAATTGATAATTTAATTTGCATTTTGATTAAATTAATTAATATTGATTTTCGTTTGATTAATTGATAAATTGATATGAATTTTGGTATATTAATTATGTAAATTGACATGGATTATGTTCATATTAATTCATATAGACTTAGTAATTAGTCATAGTATTGGTTGTCTATTTTTATTTTTTAGTTAAGTCTTTTAAATATTGCACCTCCCTGAAAAATTCCTGGATCCGTCATTGTCTACCACCATTAGCTGCGCCACCCACTGACCACCATCTCCGACCATCCCCACCACATAATATCATGTGACACCATTTTCATTTAAGTTAATTAAAAAATAATAATATGCAACTTTTAGGACATGAACCCATAACCTCAACTTTACAGAAGGTGGCACCTAACCACACAAAGCTAGGCTTTACTTTATTCTTATTAAGGCCTTCTGCCTTTATATATAGATGTTTAGTTTTTCTAGTATTTATATTATACTCTTGACCATCAACTTAAATATTTTTTTTTCGTCTACACAATTGATCATTTTCTATTATCAAATTGGATGACAACTTAAATAGTTGTTACCAAATTAAAAGCTAGTTGTTCACTGATTAAAGTTTTTTTATTTATATAAAGATAAACATAAAAAAATTACACATTGTGTGCAGTTTCTAAAAATACTTATATAAGAGTAAAAAATGGACACTGCATTGTTGTTTCTATTTTACAAGCTTAAAAATACACATTGCGTTGCAGTTTCTATTTTCTAAAATTAGTGTGATTAGGGAGACTCAAACTACAAAGGCGGGCTGAATAGGGAGGCTCTCAAACAACAAAGGCGGACTTAGGTACATAAAGTGAGGAAACTGAAGCCTTTAAGTGACAAGTTCCGTATAATATGTGACAATTAACTTGTTAATTTCAGAGGAAAATTAGGTATTAGACATAGATAACTTTACTTATTAGCATTTAAGACATTTGATATTTTGGTTTGGGTTTTAATACATAGAAAAGAATTGTTATTTTGGATTAGGCCAAAGAGGAAGACCAGATTTGTTAACCCACCTTACATTAGTCATTAAAAAGACAATTATACCCTTTTCATTTAAAAACCTAACCCAAATTCGTTAGTTTCTCAGATCTCTCTCTCTCTCTCTCTCTCTCTCTCTCTCTCTCTCTCTCTCTCTCTCTCTCCGCGTCTTCTCCCCTTCTCCTCCCCTCTGTTTCAACCGACACCAACAAAACCCCCCAGCCACTGTCACGTCAGCCACCCAGCCACCGGACCGGTCAAGTTTTGACTGGCGTCGCACCCCAAGCCAGCTCCGACCTTCCTCCTACCTCTGCTGCTGCTGGTTTTGCTGGAAAACCCTGGTTTTGATCGGATTTTTACTCAGTTTTCCAATCCCTCGATCTCTCTCCTCTGGCCCTCAAATCCTTCGATTGAGGTATGGTTTTCTAGCTAGTTTCCATTGTCTTCTTCATTTTTTTAATTAATTTTTTTGGTTTATTTGCCTCTGTTTGTTTGCAGTCCTATTTTTTTTGGTTTATTTGCCTCTATTTTTTTTTATTTCTACAGAATTTCAGTCGTGTTTATGGTTGGTGTTTTCTATCCTTTCCACATGTTCACCTCACACCTTTTAATGAGATTATCCTTTTCTTTGGCCAGTAATGGCTATTCATTGCTCTGATAAGTAGGGCTCTTAAAGTGTATCTTTGGGTACAGTTATATATGAACCTTCAGGTCCAATTTAATGTCATTTCTTTTAAGTGAAAGTGGCTTCTCAATTGGTCATTTGTTTCTTCTACGAATTGCTTATTAATTTTGTATGTAACCTTCAGGTCAAATTTTGCATGTTTGAATTTTCAAGGCTTTTCCGCTGCAGTCTTGGAGAAAGATGATGTGTTGATATCTGTAGCATCAATCAGGTAGAACTGAAATGAAGCTGTTTGTAGGGAGTCGATTTTCCAGATTAGATACAAATAATTTGGTGATTTGAGTGGATTAAGAAATCTATTAAACTCAACTCACAAGTGCATTTGACTATAAAATACCCATAATTGTCTGGATCTTTTAATTAAGAGGTTAAGACAGCTTTCCATTTAAAAGGTCAATATTTATTCTTAAGTGAAATATATACATGTTCTGTGTGAAGCCATGATGAGTTAAAAGGGAGTAAAGTTTGAATCTGTTTGGCCCAAATTGCAAACTAAAATTATGACCAGTGACCTCTAGCTGTTATCTTTTATCATTGGCTTTTTCTAAAGCTTGCCAGATGAATTTTATGGAAGCCATGCAATGTTGTTTTGATAGTATGCCCATGTTCACATACATGATGACTGTTATTAATCCACAAATGAGCTATTGAATGCTTGCTGATGTGCCTAGATGTGTTTTCCATCTTTTTTTAGTATGAATGTATTTTTCATTGTTGTGATAATTCAGTCAAATCTGTGATTAATCTACAGGAATTGGCTTCAAGAGCGTGTTTCTGATCACAGCTCAGCCTTACATTTTTAGTAATGGTTATCAGATAAGGTTCAGTGAAGAGCCTTGTATGCATTGCAATCTTGGGTACATAGTTCCTGAATGGGTTGAGGAAAACCCAACTCTGTCTGACATAAGACAGATATATGGTTCTGGTTCTGCCCTTCCAACTACAACACTGATCTTACCTCTAAAGCATGACAAGGTCAAACCTGTGAAACAGCAGCTGATTTCACATAAGTTAGGGAGGGTCAGTTAGCTGATTTAAACAGAGGAAACATTGATACTTCACTATATAAAATAGTCAGTTTTGAATGCACATAAGTATAAATGTTGAATGCTAATATTTCCTTGAAACAATCTAATTTCTTTCCTAATGTTTTCCTTGGCAATATATGAGTTCTCTCTTCGAAAGTAACATAAGTTATTCGTATGCAATTGAAGAAGAATTAGTAAATGAATGCTTGTACATTTACTAATCTACAAAATGCTAAAATGCAAATAGTTTAACAAGAGCGAAAAAGCAGTACCATTTATGGTGCCATTTTTTGTTAGTTGCTCAGTTCTTGTGATATTAATTTCATATCAGACTTCACATCAATAAAAAGATCTATTGTTTAAATCTCCAGCTTGCATCCTTATTATTTTAGTCGTTGATATCTGTTGTCATGGTTTTTGCTCTTTCCTTAGCCTTCAACCTCACCAATTGAAAGAGTATAGGCTTCCCAGATGAGGAATTGGGTGGGCAAGAGAAGATGGAAACTGCATTGCAGAAAACGGAAACTGCATTGCAGGAAACGGAAACTGCAATGCAGAAAACAGAAACATGAATAACCTATTTTACATTCTAGGTGGCTTTCAGTCTGATTCCCTCTCCCAACATGTTTTGAATAAAAAAAAACTATTGTTTTGTTTTGTTTAACTTTAGAGCTGAGCATTTTTGCCCAGGCTCAACATTTCAGTGTCTATTTTTGTATCGCAGTTTCTCTTTATGCATCGCAGTTTCTGTTTCTGCATTGCAGTTTCTGCTTCTACATTGTAGTTTCCGTTTCTGCATCACAGTTTCCATTTTAGTACTTTCATCTTGGTTCCTCCATTTTGCTTCTATAAAATTAATTTATATATATATATATATAATTGATATCTACATTGTATTTTTGTTGCAGTTTCTACTTTTATTTGCAGTTTTTATGTGAATATGTGGTGAAATGAATTTTTTTTAATTTTTAAAACCGTTGATTGTTTATATAAATATTATATAATTGAATAAATATTATAAAATCAAGTTTGGTGTAGTGGTTTGTGAGTGAGCCCTCTTCCTTTGAGGGTCAAGGTTCAAGTCCCTTTAATGACACAAAATCTTCTTTTTTTAAAAAAAGTGAATAAGGGGCAACGGAGTTGGTCCCATGCAGACGGTGGCAGGCTAGCGACGAGCGGTGGCGGCCGGTGACAGTGGTTGCTGGCTGGCGGCGCTGGAGTCCGGCGGTGGTAGGTGGTAGGTGGCCGGCGGCGGCAGGCCAACAGTGGCCGGCTACAGATGGCTGGCCGCTGGTGGTGGTTGGCTGGATGTGGACATGTGACATAGTATGTTTGCCCTAGAAGGAATGGCATTGTGTGTAATTTTAATATTTTTTTAATGATATTTTTGTAAAATTGGGTACTCATTTTGGTCTTTGGCCTTATGCTAATTAGATGAAATTGTATTCCTATCTTCCAAATTAGCAAACTATATTGTGTTTTAAAACTAAAACTCCCTAATTTCAGTATGTTAAGTTTTGAATGTAATTTGCTTAGTTTCAATATAATTTGTCTAGATCGTTAATATTTGTATCTAATTGCTCTATTTAGTGGATGTTGAGTTTCAATTTGTTATTTTGATATTATTTATTTTTAATTGTCCAGGATGCTTTTTTATTTTAATTTTTTAAATATTATTAATATTGTTTTTGACGGCTAAAAGGCGTCAACAAAGAACACTTAAGTGTCAGGAATTATAATTCTTGATGGGTATAAGGGTTTACTGAGAGTTTTTCGTTTGGTTTGTGACGCTTTTAGTTGTCAACGCACACTATTCCTTGACAGCTAATGAGCGTCAAGTTTGAGGGTACCTTTTATTGACACTGGCACTCTTGACACTTCTTGACCAGTCAAGAAATGGTTATGTACATGCTTTTTAGCTGTCAACTAAGTGTGTTTTTCTTGTAGTGAATATATGTGTAAAGGTTATATTCTATAATCCTAAAAATACCAATATAATAGTAACATAAAAATACAAAATGCGTTGCAATTTCTATTTTATAAAACAAAAAAATACCAATATAAGAGCAACATAAAAATACAAACGGCATTGCAATTTCTATTATATAAGCCTAAAAATGCCAATATTAGAATAACTTAAAAATACACATTATTGTAGTTTCTATTTGGGAGTTTCATTAAAATACCCAAAATGGGGGCTAAAATTATAAAAATACCCAACACCCAAAACACTTTATAAACATACCCAAAACCCATCATTACACACACTCAAAACCCATTTATAAACACACCCAAAAAATATACAATTGTTGATTGTGGGGTTCATTTTGGGTATGTTTCTATGTTTAAATAGTGCTTGGGTATTTTTATAAATACATGTTTAGGATTGGGTATTTTTATAAATATCTATTTCTATTTCTATAGAATTGGTTTTTGTTTTTGTTTGCAGTTTCTATTTTTGTTGACATCATTGATATCTACATTGTTTTGTTATAGAGTAGTAGTTTATTGCTGTTTTTATTTTTTGTTTTACATAATTGATATGTACATTTTCTATTATATAAACCTAAAAAATGCCAATATAATCTATATATATATAAAGCAAAAGGCAAAGAATGGTAAAACATTCAAAATACCATAAAATGCCCTTGGTTAATGCAAACATTAAGAATTGAAATTATTAATTAAATGAGGATAATATGGTAAATTCACACTCTTTCATATTTAAAGAAAATTAAAAATAAAAGAAAAATCAGATAATGGATCCTATTTTTAGGGAACACAACTACCCATTATCTTTTTTAATTCTAAAATAATTTTTTTTTAAAAGCCTCTCGTAGGTGCGGAAACGCGTGCAAAAAGGCTAGTATAAATAAGGGTTCAAAACTTATAAATTTTTGTAACTTTAAATTGATCTATTAATGTATAACTCTAGAGCCTCAGGGATTTGGTACAAATCGTGCATACATCGGTGTTGAAATGAATAATATTTTTTTCAAGAAGCCTTTGACTGTTAATATAAATATTGTGTAATTGTAATAATATCACAAAAACAAGGTTTGTGTAGTAATTTGTGATTGGGGCTTCCTCCTCGAGGATCAAGGTTCGAGTCCCTTCAAATACACAAAATTTTCTATTTTTTTAGGATGAATAAAGGGTAGTGGTGGGGCAGCGACAACTAGCCGGCAATGGGTCACCAGACATGTGGCATAGAGTGATTGACTTCAAATAAATTTGTTAAAATATAGAAGGAGTGGCAATGTGTGTAATTTTGAGGTTTTTTTTTTATATTAAATTATTGTAAAATTGGATAGTATATTTTAGTCATTAACCTTATCTAAAATATGTAAAATTCTCGCAGACATGGGCTTAGCCAAGTTGGCTATAGCAGATGTGTTCCTTGCTATGCACCCATAATAAAATAATAAAAACCTGCACACAACCCGACCCTTCCTTCATCACCCATTAATCCCATAGTCTAAAATATCGATAATATCACTACTAAAAAAATCCCCTTGCGCGACCAAACTTTGCGCGACGAAACAAAATTCGTCGCGCAAAGTGACTATGAGCGACAAACACAAATAATCGTCGCGCAAAGTCTTACGCGACTCAGTTTTGCGCAACGAAAAACAAATCGTCGCACAAAGTGACTTTGCGCGACAACAAAGAATCGTCGCCAAAAGAAACTTTGCGCGACGAATAATAGAATTCGGTGCACAGAGTTTTGCGCGACGAATAGTGATTCGTCTCGCAAAGTATTTACAAAATTAAATAATAATAAAAATAATTTTTAAAAATTTTTGGATGCCTTTGCGCGACGAAATAATAATCTTCGTCTCGCAAAGTCTTTACTAAAATTTAAAAAAAAATTAAAAATCTTTGGATGACTTTGCGCGACGAAAAAATAATCTTCGTCTCGCAAAGTCTATACTAAAATAAAAAAAATAAAAAATTATTTTGTTAGAAAAATATATTATTGTAGTTCAGATTGGGTTTTTGTTAGAAAATATATATTTTAAATTGATGATCAAATTGGTTCATTGTATTCATATAGGGTCAAGGAATGTAGCTGTAAAAAATCATCAAAATCGGAGTTAAAATAATCGTTGAATCGTGATTTTTGTTTATAACCATCGAAAAATTTTGTCCCATTACATGATCTCTTAATGTTTATTTTTTTCAATTTTTGGGGTATACGATCTCGAAGTATAAACAAACAAGTTTGACGGTTGGATCGTTGAAACTGGTTTCATAGAATACATATGCTATTAAAACAATATATTCACTAACAATTAAGAGTTTATTTATACTTTTGTTAAATGTAACATAAGATTTTGTGGTATCCACTAGTGTAAATATTTTAAATTGACGATCGAAGTGGTTCATTGTATTCATATAGGGTCAAGGAGTGTAGCTGTAAAAAATCATCAAAATCAGAGTTGAAATAACCGTTAAATCGTGATTTTTCATTTATAACCGTCGAAAAGTTTTGTCCTATTACTTAATCTCTGAATGTTTATTTTTTCCGATTTTTGGCGTATATGATCTCAAAGTGTAAACAAACAAATTTGACGGTTGGATCATTGAAACTAGTTTCGTAGAATGCGTATGCCATGAAAACAATATATTCACTAACAAATAAGAGTTTATTTATACTTTTATTAAATATAACATAAGATTTTGTGGTATCTACTAGTGTAAATATTTTAAATTGACGATCGAATGCAATCATTGTATTCATATAGGGTCAAGGAGTGTAGCTGTAAAAAATCATCCAAATCAGAGTTGAAATAACCGTTAAATCGTGATTTTTCGTTTATAACCATCGAAAAGTTTTGTCCTATTACTTAATCTCTGAATGTTTATTTTTCCCGATTTTTGGCGTATATGATCTCGAAGTGTAAACAAACAAATTTGACGGTTGGATCGTTGAAACTAGTTTCGTAGAATGCGTATGCCATGAAAACAATATATTCACTAACAAATAAGAGTTTATTTATACTTTTATTAAATATAACATAAGATTTTGTGGTATCTACTAGTGTAAATATTTTAAATTGATGATCGAATGCAATCATTGTATTCATATAGGGTCAAGGAGTGTAGCTGTAAAAAATCATCAAAATCAGAGTTGAAATAATCGTTAAATCGTGATTTTTCGTTTATAACCATCGAAAAGTTTTGTCCTATTACTTAATCTCTGAATGTTTATTTTTTCCGATTTTTGTCGTATATGATCTCGAAGTGTAAACAAACAAATTTGACGGTTGGATCGTTGAAACTAATTTCGTAGAATGCGTATGCCATGAAAACAATATATTCACTAACAAATAAGAGTTTATTTATACTTTTATTAAATATAACATACGATTTGTGGTATCTACTAGTGTAAATATTTTAAATTGACGATCGAATGCAGTCATTTTATTCATATAGCATCAAGGAGTGTAGCTGTAAAAAATCATCAAAATCAGAGTTGAAATAACCGTTAAATCATGATTTTTCGTTTATAATCGTCGAAATGTTTTGTCCCATTAATTGATCTCTTAATGTTTATTTTTTCTGAATTTTGGTGTATATGATCTCGAAGTATAAACAAACAAGTTTGACGGTTCGATCGTTGAGTAGCTTTAAATTTATTTATTTTGTATGTATAACACTTAAGAAATTGAATAGTATATGTATTTATTACGAGCTTTAAATATTTTTTAAGACTTTGCGCGACCAATTGGTATTTCGTCGCGCAAAGTATACTCTCAAAATTTGGGCGTGTACCAAAAATGGGAATTTTTTTTAAAAAAATTTTCGACTTTGCGCGACCAATATATAAATATTCGTCGCGCAAAGTATACTCTAAAAATTTGGCAGGCACCAAAAATGGGATTTTTAAAATAAAAAAAATTTCGACTTTGCGCGACCAATATATAAATATTCGTCGCGCAAAGTATACTCGAAAAAATTGACTGGCACCAAAAATGCGATTTTTAAAATAAATAAAAAAAATTTCGACTTTGCGCGACCAATATATAAATATTCGTCGCGCAAAGTATACTCGAAAAAATTGCCGGGCACCAAAAATGCGATTTTTAAAATTAAAAAAATATTTCGACTTTGCGCGACCAATATATAAATATTCGTCGCGCAAAGTATACTCGAAAAAATTGCCGGGCACCAAAAATGCGATTTTTAAAATTAAAAAAAAATTTCGACTTTGCGCGACCAATATATAAATATTCGTTGTGCAAAGTATACTCTAAAAATTTGGCGGGCACCAAAAATGGACGCGGGATTATTTTGGTCGCGCAAAAGTTTGGGCGACCAGATATTCGTCGCGCAAAACTGAAAAAATTTGGCGGGCACCGAAAATGGGAATTTTTAAAAAAAGTTTTTTAAACACTTTGCGCGACCAATATATTGTTTCGTCGCGTAAAGTGATACGTTCTTTAAAAGCAAAATAACTCCTCCACCATTTTCTCAATGTCTTCTAAATCCTACCATTTCTCTCTTTCCCACTCCCCAAATCCTACCATTTCTCTCACACTCACTCCTCTCACTTAATCTCTCATCTCTCTCTTCACTATATCTCTCTCTCTCTCACTCACTCTCTCATCTCTCTTTTCATCATCTCTCACTCTCACTCACTCTCTCATCTCTCTCTCACTATCTTCTCTAATTCTCTCACACTCACTTCTCTGTAAATTTTAAATTTTTTTCATCAATATGTGTTTTTGGAGTTAGTTTTGAGTTTATGCCAATTATTTGTCATTATTTTATGTTATTGTTTTGTTATTTGACAATATTTGTTTTTTTTTTTTTTTGTAGGGAATTGTTGAGGCTTTGATGGCTAAAGTTGAGAATTTGATATAAGAGGCTTGTAGATTTTATTATTGTACTTTGTTAATTTAAGTGTACATTTTGAATATTATGTATATTGGATAATTTGACCACTATTTTTCTTATGTAATTTTATTTTGAATATGTCAATTTAAATTAAAGTAATTAAGAAAAATAAAATCATACAATTAAATTAAATTTAAAAAAATTAATATAATGCAATTGATATAAGAGAAATAATAATAAAAAAATGTCAAAAACCTTGCGCGACAAAATATTTCGTCGCGCAAACTATTAAATTAGTTTATTTTAGTTTAAAATTTTCAAAAAACAAAAATTTAAAAAAATGAATATTTCGTCCCGCAAACATTTGCGCGACGTTAACATTCGTCGCTCAAAGTACACTTGCGCGACATTAACTTTCATCGCGTAAAGGAGATATTATTCGTCGCGCAAAGTATATAATATTCGTCGCGTAAAGTAATTAATATTCGTCGCGCAAAGTGTCTTTGAGCGACGTTAGTGTTCGTCGTGCAAAGTTATTATCATTCGTCGCGCAAACTTACGCGAGACGAGTTTTGCGCGACAGAACTTGCGCGACCAAAAGTTCGTCGCTCAAACTTTGCGCGACAAAATTGTACTTTGCGCAACAAACTTCTTTCGTCGCGCAAAGTGTTTTTTGTAGTAGTGTATCGACGAAATATCAAGGATATTATCGTTTTTTTGGGTCACGGATATTTCGGAACGTATTCATATACATATCGTATAAATATCGATAATATCGACGATACTATCGAAAAATATCGATGTCGATAATTTCGCTCACACTTCAGCAATATTTTGTCAAAATATCGCTATAATATCAAAAATATCGAAAATATCGACGTAATGGAAAAAAAAGGAAACAAAACCACAAAACACATATGCAAAGGGGATTCAAACCCTTGCCACTCCTCCAACACCTTAACCACCATGTTGCTTATGTTTTTGTGATAATATGCTAAAATATGTATATTTATATTGTTTTGTTTTGAACTGTTTTTGCAATAATTAGATTTTTCACATGAGAATGTGAGTCTTTGACCTTTCGTTTTGGGATGGAATCGAGCAATTTATGGAAATAATCCGAGACCCAATCTTCAAATGATTTTGCTTATGGACAATGTCAACCAATTTCGGATCCATATGGATGGTATGTTAACAATTACTTGGAAAACTATTTTAGGGATTTATCATTTGATGACTACTCACAATACACTTACTCTACACATAGAGATAATGAAGATACTGAAAATTTTGAACCTCAAAGTCACTCATCATGTATCTTACCATACAATATATAAAGTGTAAAATATTGTAGTAAATCATTATATAAATGATTATGGTGTGTTTAACCTCTTTCATTCATTACTACATATTTTCTACACTCACAGTGTTTGTCAGCTCGCTATATAATCAACTTAAATCAGTTACACCCATCATGCAATGAATTTCCTTCCAATTTTTTGTGATAAACTAATAGATAATTGACTAAATAAAAATCCTCCAAAGTTTCAATAAAAATTTCCAAGTTTTTCTTATAATTTCCGTGGTTTTTATTTAATTTTTATTGATATTGATATTATCCCGATATTTTCATTGAAAGTTCTGTGTTTTTGGACCACCGATATTTCCGATACATCAATATTTTAGACCTTGATCGATCCCAACCCCATCTAGCATCCCCCATTACTTTCTACACGCAGCCCATTTCACTGCACACTCTATTTCTCCACCACCCAGTTTGGAAAGCATCGTTTTGGTTCAATTGTCGCAAAGTTAAGGTCCTGAAGGATTCAGGTCTAAGATGGAAGCTAAGGAAGGGATGTGGGTGAGCAGTGGCGACTTTGAGATTTTAGGGGCCCTGTGCCAAAACAACAATAGAGCCTCCTAAAATAAAGTCTTCAACGAAAAATTATAAATAAATAATCAAACTATATAATCAAAATCCGATTTGGACCAGAGAAATCCATGCTAGAAAATGACCCAATTAGTCACCGCTCTGGTACCTCGCGTGCGTCAATGTCACAGCTTTGTGTGACGACAAAACCATGGCAGAGAACCCAAAGGAGATACATAATTCTTGGTTTTGGATTTTGATTTTTGGGTAGAAATTGAATCCAAGTTTCTGGAAAGAGTGATTGAGAAAAGGTGTTTTTGACAAGATCAGCTATGTGAAGGAATGTGAATTTTGAGAGGAATGAAAGGGATTTTGAGATGGGTAAGGGTAGTAGAATCTGAGCTCAGGGGATGTGAGAGAGTTGAGGAATTGGATGGGATTTGAGTACGGATGGTGGTGGTGGAGAATTTGTGAAGACGACAGATTTTTGATTTGGTGTGTTCATTTTTTAATCTTTTTACTTTCTAAATGTTTCGATTCTTACTAATAATAATTAAAAGAAAAACTCAAATAATAAATCACGTGCAGCACACATATCTTTTTGGATGGAAAAGTGGATGAAATTTTAAAAAAATTGACTGTAAGGGCTAAATTGGCTGCTTTTAATGAATTAGTGTACTAAATTGGCTGATATTTTAGTTTATGGGTACAACGGCTGAAAATCCTTTAGTTATTGGATTTTATCAATTTGAAGAAGATCGAGTGTGGATTTGTGAAGTAACTCCTATTTAAGTGGTACTTATTCATGGAACTTTGGTCTTTAAAGTTCCAGAGAATTTCTCAAATTTTGTTTGAAAATTTGCCAAACATGTTACTTTATGGAACTTTCAAGTTCAACATACACCAAATCCCATCTCAAAGTACTTCATCCTGCTCCAAAATTTTTGCACAATCATTGTTCAAAGTGCTATATCTCTTGGCCTTTGCCATCTTTCTCCCAATAGGCCTCGAATACCTTTGGATTGGTGAGTTTTGATTCATCAGGGAGTCCAATGGCGAATCCGTTGTTAGTGAATCGTGGAGCGGCGTCTCATTCAACACAATGGTTGGACCTGTAGGAATAATTTTGAATCTCGAACAATTCTTCACAACCTCCCAACATTGGTGATTGTTGACAGATTTGTTGCCTTTGCCAGTGGTACCAAACCACATTTGTGCTTGCATAATTTGTAATAATAAAACAAACTGGAAATGCAAGAAAATATCAAATAATAATAATAATAATAAAATGGCAATTACAAAAAATTTACCTCGTTGCCAAGATTTTCACCGCTTCGAACGTTGTCCCTTGCTTTTGCCAACGCTTCTCTCCATATTCAAAAAATTTCACCTACTAGCCAAGGCTATTTCCGTACGAGTTGAACCCGATCTTTCATAAAATTCAGCATGAATTTTTCTTAACATTTGAGAGAACTTCTTCTCATTGACTGTGATCGGTCAATGACCAACTTGGACCCAACACTCACACAACAAAATATATTCTATGGTTGTGCACAATGCTCTGGCATCAATGAAAGTGGTCATTTGTATTTTTACACATATGAAATTTAGTAGTAGAAAATTTGGTGTGGAAAATGAATAATATTGGAATGAGAAGAATTTGTATGAAGATTTGGTGTGGAAAGTGAATAATATTGGTAGGCATTTATATAAAAAAAATTCAGAATTTTTCGGTATTTTTTCAATTTTTTTTACACAAAATTGGTAATCTTTGGATTGGAGTAGAAAGAATGGATTGGACACCCTAGGAAGCGCCACATGGCTTCTATCCGTTGTGGGAAAGCATGGCACTTCTATCCGTTGGAGGAAAGTAGGGCTGACGCGCAGTCCTTGGGGGTACGTCATGCGCCAACATAAAAAAATTCAAATTCGTGCGCTGGCGCTATCCTTCCGTCATTGCTGACGTCACATCCCTTAGGCAAGAGAACTGGCTGATTTTGCCTTGGGCCTTGCCCGGGTTGGTGACCCCCATGTCTTGCCCGGACTGCATTTGCGTGATGGAAGGGCCTTCACCAGCCTCCCCCTCTTGCCCAGGCTAGGGTGCAGTGCTAGAAATGCTCTTATATCTCTTAGCGGATCATGTGCACCTAGGCTTTTGCAAAGCCCAATTTATTCATTAATTTTTACATTTTGCATTTTTTGTTGGTATTGACATAGGTATGTGTCTTTTAAAGGTATGTAGCACCTCAAAGGGAAAAGTTTGTCATTTCCTTTTTTTTTTTTTTTTTTTTAATAATTCGCGCATGTTTTTCTATTTTTTTAATACTCGAAAACCCTCAATACTTAAAGCCATGACATCTTTCCACTAGAACATAGTAAACTATACCTAACACACTTTTTCAATGATATATACAGTTATTGGTATGCCGATACTTACGTCAAGCACTTCGAAGTCGAAACAAAAAATAAGTGCAACTAACACACATGTTATATCTTTTAATTACTATTTCAAAAAGTTGTCAATGGGTTGCCAGTGCTTGATGCCCATGATATCCTTTCCCTAACACACTAAAATTAAGTATATTGTGATTTGATTACTGCCTTACTTTTCTCGTATTAGATTACATCTTCAAAATTTATTGTAGCTGGATAGATAGAGATGAATTTTCAATTACCAACTAGTCATAAGACAAAAAATATCATTCAGCATCTTCCTTGAAAAGTTATTATAATCAGATAATGAGCATAGCAGTCATAAGCTTCTCGAAAATGAGAATCAAATTCGACATTATTTTATGACAATACCAAAAACAACTTTTTTGCAAAACATAAAACAACGGATGATGAACCCCAACATAAAATCAACCAAACACCCTTTCCCCCATAAAACAACTAACAAAAAAGACACATTTTTGGTGTCATAGCAAAACATACAACATTAATGAACCTCTCTCTTTCTCTCTCTCTCTCTCTCTCTCACTCTCACTAACAAGCACGCCTCGTGCGACTTCGTCCTAATCCAGATCCGTAGGCACAAGAAACAGTCGCAATAGCACTGCCATCCCTATCAACATTTGAAGTGCCACCATCACTAGTAGCTTCCACAGTGGTGGAATCAAAAGATGCCTTATGTCGTGCCACAGGAGGCAGAACGAGAGCCTTCTCGAGAACTTCCTTCTGTCCCATTCTCTCAATTAGTCGGTTATTTGAAAATTGACTCCCATCTTTATCCACCCTTGAATCTAGGGTTTCGCTCTCTGATTCCCAAATTTCATCATTAGAAACGTTCAAATTAGAGAGATTGGCTCGCATGTCTTTGAAGCGATGTTGCCCATTGACACAATAGAGCTTCTTGTCCTTGGTCATGACAAAGACAGTGGCTTCTGTCCCAGTTGTCTCTTTTAACTCGCGGATTTCATTTGACAAAACCATAAACTTACGACGCAGTCGATTTTTGTTTTGGTTCATGTTTTGGCTCAATTGAGATTGTTTGGATGTGTTTTTGGAGGTAATGTTGACATTCATGATGGCTCAAGATGACAGTGATGAAGATTGTAAATCTAAGGGCTAAAGGTATTAGGGTAATACCTATATCAAAGAAATTAGAAAAAGGTATGTTATGATTTATGAACCAAGCCTAGCGATGTATTTATAAAAGAGGTTGCAAATGTACAACATATATTTCCTTCTTTGCTGCAATATAATTTCTTTGGTGCATATGGGTGGAATCAAATTTTTTATGCTATATTTGTGGATGTTGAAAAGGAAATTTGGGCTACCTACCTAAACACAAAAAATGAAATTATGCTACTTACCCAAAAACCCAAAAAGGAAAATTGTAATGACGTGTCGAAAATTTTCATTTATTTATTTAAATTCTAGTGTACCTTGGCCATTATCCTTAATGACAAAAAGTTTGATATTTAGTGACTTACGTGTTTAGAGGCTGGTGGTGGGATTTTATTTGGCCCATGACGTAGGGCTCGACCATGAGCTTGTGGTCGCAAACGATTCTCAAGTGAGAGTAAAATTCAAAAAGTTCCTTCTGCATTTTTGGACAAAGGGAGACAATTCATAACCCTACGCGCCCCTATAGTCCCGAAGCAACAACTGTTACTCTCTCTTTATCTCTCTATCACAAACTACTACAAGAAAAACGATGGATTTGGTATTTTGGGGGAATAGTACGGGTTGATAGGTGGAACATTTTTGAAGAAAAATGGCAGAGATTGGTGGGCAGACGATGATGGTACATGCGTGGAGGGCGAGATTTGCGGGATTTTATATAGTTAGCATTAGAAAAACATAGCTCCAGGGTTTTAGCGAAAAAGAGAACATAAGTTAAGTAGCTCTAGTCTTACTTTCAGCCTGGCTAAGGTGTTAGGATCTTAGTTGCATGCCTCTTGAATCAGGTAAGTTTCAATGATGGTATTTGCTTTCTTCCTTCTAGTTCTCTGAACTCTCTTCTTTTAAGCTGCTACTAATAAGGCCCATGGGAATCAGGTCTCATGGGAATAAGGTCAGCTGGTAATAAGGCCCATGCAACCACCATGGGAATAAGGTCTCAATGGAATCATCTAATGAGGAGAACATAAGCTGTTGTATTGTTGTGGTTTATTGGCATTCTATGAGTGCTTCTTATTGCTGTTCTGTTAATGTGGAATATTGTACTCGTTTTATCTTCTTTCAAAATATGATTCAGTTGTGATCATCAACCCTATATATGACCATTAATAGTGCTTACTGTGCTGTTGTAGCTCAACCTTTCCCTTCCCTTTCAGATTAGCTCGGATTAGAGGTTGACTTGTTTTTGACCTGTTGGTTGCACGATAGAGGAGCTTGTTGTTATCTGAAGAACTTTGAATATTTTGTAAAGGTTAATGTTTGTATTTTTAAGGACTCTTTGTACAATGGAAGTTATGTAGCTTTGTAGTGAAGTTAGCACTAGCTTGCGTCTTAAAGCTTCAAAATTTTTGCTCCTCTTCATACTTTCCAATCAAAATGTCATTACTTGAACCTTACTTGATCTATATCCTAAAAGTTATGTAACATGATTTTGGGCTAGGAACATGCCAACATATAAATCCTGCACTAACAGAAATATCAAAGTTCCAAAATGGCTCCTACAAGGTAACGACATCCTAGGATCCAATGAAACGGGGACTAAATAAATGAAGTAGATATCTCAACACCCATGGTATTCAGGCCAACTCGTAAATTTCTACATATAATTTGTCTATGTTATTAAGTACAAATATGAACACGTAAAACCTCTTTAAGCTTTGTGAAGACCATTGATAACCATGTAAACCCTAGGAGTATGATATTTTGAACTAGAAGAATTACAACTCTAACCACAAGAAGCAAGCCTCAAAGTAGGTATGTTATTTACTCTAATTTGCATCAAATAACTCAATTAAAACACTAGATGGTAGATAAGCATCAAGACATTCAATCAAGTTTATAAGCACAATGATTAAGAATCCAACATCAAAAGGCAATCAAAAGATAAGCAAAATAAGAAAACTAAATCATCATATTAGGGTGTCATCATGCCCAAGAAAAAGTATTTAGTTACACATAGTCATCATAAAAATCACACTAGAAGTCATGACAAAAGATAGAAGACGGGAAACAGTTGATGATGCACTTGTCGAAGCTCCCTATCGTCCCTGGAATCCAAATTGTGTAAAAAATATGGTAGAGAGAACTTAGACAAACCTTATTATATAGTGTAAAAGATCTATAACCTACTATAAAAATTTCTGGAAAACCTCTCCCAAAACAAAGCAAAAAACTAAACAACTAAAGAAACTAACTAGGAAAGCAATCCTTTTTTTCACAAGGACAAACGTCAGCCATCTTGCACACATGTTGTGGGGACATTCCACCTTCTAAAAAATTCTGGACAAATATGGAATTGTAGCTCTATCTCTTAGTTTTCCAGAAATATGTCGCACGTTATTTGGAAAAATCTTGAAAGTCCCAAACTCTTCAATGTCCCACAACAATGTAGTTTTGTCGGCATTGCAACTTAGGCTGTCTTGACAGAAAATTCTGGAACAAATGGCTTTATGAAAAATTTGGCAAAATTCACACAATAATAGCTTTCTTCTCCAATTGTCCTTGCGCTAAAATTCCTCCGAAAAGTTGATTTTCCTTATATAAAAAAGCTGAAAATTAAAGAAGTAAAGTAATAAGGCTCTTTTTAATCAACTTTCCCTACAAAAACCAAGTATACATAGTATAAAAATGTAAGAAACAATGAATTTATCACTCAATACCTCACATTCCCACTTCTTTTAAAACTTTATGCATCATATGGGTCCCATTTTCTTTTAAAAATATAATAAAATAATATGATACTTGGCATTTGAGGTGGAGTTAAATTTTTTCCGAAGTGTCAAATTACCACATAAGCCATCAAATTCAAATTTAACATTTGCATTTGATATTTCCCTTGGAGATACTCTAAGCGATCCATTGGTATGCTTGCTCCCGAAGTACTTAACTCAAATAATAGTAGAACGTTGAGTACTAGTATGGGCCAATGAATCTGAAATCTTCCTACTAAGTCACCTGCCACTACAATGGCGTTTATAAGATGATCCTCGATCATGCAGCAATAATCCTCTTCTAACCCCAACCATCTCCTCAAAATAATTTAAGCTTAGTTAGCATTCTGGTTCCTCGAAGGATTCATGTTGAAGCCTTAAAGGAATTAAGTCAATAATCAAGGGTCCAAGGTTTAAACTTATGGTGTATTTATTAATCAGGAATTAGAATTCTCATCAGGAATTGAATTCCACATATGGAGGATTCCTGCGTTTACTTCACATCAAAGAATTACAAAGTAAGTGGGGCCTACACAAAAGGAATTGAATTCGTGATTTGGAGGAATTCAATTCTTGGGTGGGAGGTGGTATTCTAATTCCTGGAGAACTAACCCATTAGGAATTCATTTTTTTTACCCATTACATCCTCACACAATTTTAAGAATTCCAAATTTGCCATATACTTTAACCCAACAATGAGGACATTTTAGTAATTAGCAACACTCCTACCTCAATTCCATATGGTTTAGTAAACAACTTCAATAGGAATCCGTAATCTAACTCTCATCAATCCATATGGTTTAGTAAACAACTTCAATAGGAATCAGGAATCTAATTCTCCACAATCCAACTCCGCCTCAATTCAGTTCTTCCAAATCCGATTACAAATTAGTTAACATGCCATTATTGGAAACTACAAATTTATCTTGAAATTTTTGAAAATTGTACTTTCACCAGTCAACCAAGTTAAAATTGCACAATTACTCCAAAAATGTCAATTTATCTGCATATTGGTCCCCGTTTGAAATCAATGTATCCCCAAAAAAGATTTACAATTCATCTTTCTCCTTCAATCCAAACCAAAATAAACTTTATTTTCTAATATACCTTACTTTTTAACCGATTACTTTCAACGTTTCTGTTTTTTTTCTTTTTGCTTGTTTCTTCTCTTTCTTCTGCCCTCCTCCGAATCTTCTCTACTCCAACTAAATCTCACTCTTTATCTTCTTCCTCTATCTTTCTAACAAGAGCCACTACCACCATTAAGAGGCTCAGGAGCCATAATAAATCCTTTGTAGATTGTTGTTGGACTCTCTGAAGTATCAGAGGTTTATTGTGTTTGTGATCTTATTTGGGTGTTTCCACTTCATTCATAATAAAATAATGGCCAATTTTCATGGAAATTATGCCAAGCAATCCAAAACCAGATGCATATGCTACAGTCCTTGGAGGTGGAGGCAAAGACATCTGTATGGAGAGGGACCCATATAGTGAAGAGTGCCATTTTGGGAGGGGTTTGATTGGTGGGTTTTTTCCGTTGGGTTTTCTGGCATGGTGGTTAGAAAGCTGGAGGAAGAAGATGAAGAATGAAAATAAAATAAAAAAATTCTTTTCAAGGAGGGCACAATAGACTTGGCGCAAGTGTGGTTCTTTGGTTTTTTTTTTTCTTCATATTCTCTAGTTTTTTTTTTAATTTTTTTTATAGTAGTGAAACGGGTCATATCGTGACAACCTGTTAAAAAAGGTGAGTTGACATGAATACGGCAAACACGACCCACTTGTGAAGTCTAGTACCCAGGCACAAAGTCATGCATATAGATATAGTACTTTACTTGGCCCTTCTTTGTACAAATGTGACATATTTGTCAAACCATTCGTCCACTTTAAACAGAAAAAGGTTGTGTGTGGAAGGATTGAACAATCCCAACCGACTCAACCTCCTTGCTACACATCACGATAACTCATGCCATGCTTATCGTTTGCAAATCTTTTGAAACTCCAAAGTTTCTAATGAGCCATTCGCTACTAACTTCAACACCCAAGTTCAAACTTCAAAATTCCCCCAACCATCACAATGCGAAATAATTGCTTATGCTATCAAAAGTGAGATCATTTATCAAGAAATCTTATAATAATAATACCTTGAATGACCATAACTTTTGTTTTATCAACTCCTTGTAACTTCAAAGTAAACTTAAAACTAAGAGTTTCAAGTTAGACATTTAGAAAGAGAGGAAACTATCAAAACCTCCCTCCCTAGTCTCCCTTGGCTAGCCACCTAGCAGAAGAGGAGGCTAGCACCCATCTTCTCCTCAAGGTTCCTTATTCTCCTATTCTCCTCCATCCTTGGTGAAGATTCTTTGGGGAGGCACAACACTATCGTGTCTATTAAGAGATCAAAGTGGAGAATCAACATCTAAGGGACTAATCCCTCTACTTGAACTTTATCCTTGGTTTCAAGATTCGCTCCAAAGGTATGTCTCCTTTCTACCCTCTGTTTAATATATGATATTAGTGTCAATGATGCAAGTTTTCATAAGTCTAGAAAGATGGGGATCGAAAATGAGACTTGTATGAATCTCTAGCTTTTATTCTTGATTCTGCTTTATTTGATTTCATATTAGATATGTATATGCTAGATGATTTATTTTCTCATAGCTTTATGGGATTTTAGAAATTCGTACACAATAAATTCCTTTCAACACCAAAGGAGATGCAATCACCTGCAAACGAAGCAATAAAAATGGACTTTTCCCCAAATTACAAACACCTACAAATGAAGCAATAAAAAATCTCAAACAGCAGCACACACAATTCTAAGCACGCATTAATTACAACATAAGCCTCTGGCATCAAATTCAACCCTACATGGGCAATATCAGAGCAATCTAAGATATTAGTTAGTTTACACAACCCAAGTAGTTTTCGAAAAGAAATAAACAAGAAGATATCCTACAAGGAAGTTGATGCACGGGAAGAGAGAGACTTGGCTTGGTTGCACAAGTCATATCAAGCTACAGCATGGGGGGCACAAAACAGAAATTGTGAGTGGACAAAAAAGAAAGTTTGAACATAATTATAATCGAATATACTAACCCCACCATTTAAGAAAACGATGTAAAACCATGAAATGAAATCCATTATTATAGTATACTTGAATTTGAAATCATTGTAATCCCATAAACCAGATATAGCATATAATACAATGATCAAACTGGACCTTATATATATAGTTTGTGGATACAACAAGTCTTATTGCCGCAGACTGCACGTTAAGGGCCTATAGCACACCTCGCCAAGGGTGCCCGGTATCCTCCCACACGTTGGCAACACATCGCATGTGTGGGTAACATTCGTATCCAAGTATTAGTATTCAAGGGGTGGCACATATCATGGTGCAATCTAAACTCCAATATACCAAATTCCACTTCCCAATTCCATTACCATAAACATATCCGAAACCCAAATGTTCCAATTCACCCAAACTAAGATACATAGACATCCCAACAACATCATAATCCAAAACTCAATATCCATATATTTTATATATAATATAGGTACCAAGCTCTCATAAGCATTATAAAACCAATAACCAAAATAATCAATTTCTTAAAGAAACCCATATATGCATGTAATTCCATCATTTGAAAATAATGATCATTTTTAAAAAAAGAAAGTCCACTCACTAAAAATTCCAAAGCTGCTTGACCCTACGGGGGTCTTGCATGTTGAGTACGTGGGGCCTGAGTACCTATTTGAAAGAACATGAGGACTTTATCAATAAAAGTATCCAACCATGAACTTCAACTCAAAATCCTAAATCCTGGGACTCAAAGTGTGTGCATGACTTTTAGGGAGTTCTTAGGGCCAATCTAGTACTTTTTGAAGGATGAAATGACCTCAGAAGACTTGCAGTCAACCGAGTGCTCAAACTTTCCATATTGGTCAACTAGGCCCGTAAGGCCACGACCTCTGATTTTCGATATGAAAGTTCCTATAGGTCCAACAAAGAAAACTAAACAAGTCCCAAAGGTTTGGTTTCAATCGAGCGGTCGGATCAAAGCCAATCGTACAATCGGATGGGGATCAGTTCGCCTAACCTTAAATAATTGGTTCGAACTACTGGGACTCCAATTCTCAATCAACAAGTTCCTACAGGATCCTAGAGGTACGGGGAATAACATAATTGAAAATGGAACCAATCTAATGGTTTGAACCTATCAAACCCGGATATCGCATAATAGGCGCAATATCCATTCGATAGTCAAATGGTAATCAAACGCTAATCTCAGCATACCGTCATGCTCGAGACGACGTGGGGAGTATTTTAGAACTCAACGGGCTGCCATAAGGTGGCCCACGGGTTTTATCTGGACATTCCTATAAGTTCACAATTCTACTTAACTTTGGAACAATACAACAATCCATAAAACCTCAAAAATTTAACCTCTAAAATAGATTTCTAGAAATCAAACATCTTAAATATTTACCTCGCTCCTTTGAATTGGTTTGAAATCCTCAATTCATCTCCCAAGGAGAACAACCACCAAAACAACACTTGGAAACAAAGAAGCTTGTTTCAGTTTGTACCACTTTCGAGAGGGCTAAACATGCTGGATGACTACGAACTTTGGATATATTGTAGATTACAGAATTCTCAACAACTTTCGTCAAGGAATATTTCTCATATGAGCAAGGGAAATCTACATGCAAGATAGAATCCGTGCCTACATCAACAGAGAAGACAAGGATGAACATGTTACACTTAGACACGTCTTGAGATGGCTATACTTCTTGGATGAAGCTCAACTTTTGACATAGTATAGCCACAACATCGATCAACAACTTTTATGAAGCTAAATATGCCATTAGAGCAGAGGAAGGCTACATGCAATAATGAATAAGTTCACACTAGTGTGGAATTAGCAAACAGGAAGTAAGAGAAGACTAGTCTCACCTTGAACACAATTTAAGGTAGATAGACATCTCCAATTGCCTTGAATTTTGGATATATTGTAGCTCTCGACCTCAGAAACAACATTCGTGAAGGAACAAAGGTACGCGCAATAGAAACTCTAATGCAAAGACAAATCCGTACATAGCACATAGTATTAGGCAGAGATGAGATGTTCGTCCTCAAATTGGGTTTTGAGGTGTTTATATTTCTTCGATTGGACTAATTTTTAGATATGTTCTACTAGAAAATCAGATAAACAAGTTTGAAGAAGACGATATTTCATTTTGAATTCAGGAGAGAGCGATTTCGAAGCATGGAACAGAACTGATGGGTTTGGAAGCTATGATGAGTTAAGGAGAGAAGTCTTTGGGGAATGGAGAGAACATGAGATAGTCAAGACTTTGGTATGTGGGAATTATAAAACCGACCAGACTTGGGAACTAAAAGAGGCAGTCATAGGAAATGGCGGATCCAGGAATTTTCTTTGTAGGGGTCAACATCTAACAGGTAAAAAAATTCTATACAAAATAGAACAAAAAAAAAATGAAACGATAATATTATAATTATTAATTAATAGGAAAAACCACATTACAATTGTCCAAATAAAAAAAAATAAAAAAAATAAAAAATAAAAAAATAAAACAAAACAACAACAACAACAATAATCAACCACATCATTCACTTCTAAAGTAAAGAAATCAAAGCTTTATTTTTCCACAGCAGGAGACTTTAGTTTGGCCCTCTTGATATCCTCTCTTGGGTTTTCACGCATCGCTTCTTAGGGCTCACTTGAGCCTCCAAAGATCACACACTTCTCTCTTGAACTCCTCTCGTGATCTCGCTTGCGCTTCCCTGGGTTCTCCAAGGCCTCCAACTGCTTTTGCATGTCTTTAGAATAAAAATCTACCATCTTTGATAGCTTTTCATTCTTTTCCTGCAATATTTGAAGCTGGCATCAGTTCTCTTATGTTGTCTTTGCCCTAGCCCTTTTCAATCTTTTGATGTCATGCTGATAATCATCAACCAAATTCCACTCTGTCACTAATTGAGCTCTCAGTACTTGCACATCATGAGATTTCGCAAAGAGGCGATACCCCACACTTGCAATAGATGCCGTTGATAATCATCAACCAAATAATCCAAAAAAGCTTATCGCTAATTTTCCACCCAAAAAAAAAAATTCCAAAAGACATACAAACTAGCCCTACACGAATTGGGCTATAATTATTTGGACCTACCTATTTAATTATGCTATTTTCTAAAAATTTATTTGACCTTCTCTTTCCTTCTTTTGTTGATACTCATGTGTCTATTTCTTTTTTATTTGTTGATACCAGTTTACCCTCACGACCTCTAGCCAGAAGCAGTAGAGTAGCTGCTGCTGCTTTTCACCACCACCACCAAATGATACACTCTTCTTCTTCCTCCTCCTATGCTTCTTCCTTCTCATCCCTTCTCTCCATCTCCCAGACTCGAAAGCCCAGCACTTATAGCCCCACTCAGCTTCACACAGGTTTCCCCTTTGGGGCATTTCGTTGAACACTTTGCGAGGGTCCAGTTTGGCTGCTCTAATGAAGGATATTAGAGGTTGTAGGGGTCAATTGACCACCCTTGCTCCTCTGTGGATCCGCCCCTGGGCATAGGATGGTTTGACCTCGGGTTTTTAAATTTTGACTTCTCCAAAATTACGATTGTGCCATTGCACTTCCGTAGATCACAACTTCCTCGTTAAAACTCCGATTTGAGCCCACTATGTGTCTACAAACTCATGAGAGTGAGATCTACGTAATGGTGCAACTCTTACTCCCCAAACTAATTCCGAACAAAAAGTGACTAAGAAGCCCCTACCCCAAGGTCAAAAATGTAACTTCACAAAACAAAGTAATTAGTCAGGATGGGGTGTTACACATTCCTATTCATTTGTTCCTCTAATCACATTTTTTAGTGTGCGATCCATAGGTTCCTTTTAGTAAAGTAGTGGGTTGACTCAACTTCTCTAAGTTGACTTGTGAATTAATTCTCACTTTGTAATTCTTCCTATTAGTGAAGGTCAATTGTAATTGAACCTTTCAGGACTTCCACAAACCATGGTTGGTGCCTAGCAGCATTTCATGGTTATCCAAGCTAAATAGGACATAGTGAAGAACCAATTCAAGTTGGTATGATCATGCAATTGAATCCTTCTCTTAACAACACTCCTTATTCACATTGTTAGATTATGGAGTCTTATGTTAAATACTTTAATGTGAATTATTCCTTATATGATTATTCTAGTAAGATTTTGAAGACTTCTTTTTTTAAATCTTATCCACTACTTTGCACAAATATTTGATCAATCATATTTAAGGATTATTCTCTCTCCTTATTGAGAGTAGAAATCCTTTGTTGTACATTTATTTGCCTTCCTGACTTTATTGAGAGTCCTGATAAATTCCTTTTGGTTATGTCTTCAATAACACAATTGTATAGTGCCTTCAAAGACAAACAACAAAGTCATAAGACAACTATGATGTCTCAGGTCTAAGGATTAGTTTGCACCATTGCAACTTATGAGTTCTAGTTTGACATGTGAGTAAAGACTTCCATTCTAGAATTCATATCTTTCATTGCATTCAGTGTACTTATTCCCCTACAAGCACCTATATACACATATCTTGGTGTCACTACACTTAATCACTTGAGACCTTGTCATTCTCTACATTAGAGAAGATATTGCGTGTACATGTCTTAGTGGAAGATCATTCCCAATTGATATTCCTATGACCAGGAACATTTTTAGGATATGACTAGGGACCATGAGAAGTCTCAATGTATGTAATCTCATAACATAGTTCTCATGTCCTCTTTCATATTCCTAGGACTATTGTTGTTTTACCTTTCTTATTATAGAATAATCATGATTTGATAACACCTATTCTTGCCCATAAATAACTTAATAAGTCATTACAAAAGATGTTGATGTGATTAATTGCAAGTGGACAATATCGCTCAAATTAGTAAAGTAGTAAATAGAGTATCGTTCCAACGGGGATCAAGTTAATCTATTAAATATTAGAGTGATTTATTTCTAATTATATTTGAATTGATCAATAAGAGAATTATGATGATTAAAATCTAATTAAGCAAGTAAAATAAATTGAGATTAAGTAAATAATGTAAAAGATGATAAAGCACTAGGGCACCGATTTCACCTAGCTAATCCCACCCAAATCCTTCTAGCTTGTTAATCATAATTACCTGGCATGTTGATAATCGTTTTCCCTTACCTCACCAATACTCTCTTCCAAGTTATATTAGTTGTATTCCTTACCATCAACCCACTTTATTCCTAGTTATGGATTTAGATAGCTAAGAACCCATTAAGATTTGTGGAAAACAATGAAGATTACACAAACCATAACCTAATATTCCGAGTCGGCTATTTAATTTGTGGTACTTGTTACTAGAAGCTTTTTATTAGGAATCTCCTTCCGATCTCAACCCAATTCTTCCAATCATGCAATTAGTGGCCAATTAATTGAAAGCATTAAGAACGGTAACAAGCACTCAACATGTATAAATAAATAAAATTAACAATATCAAAGAATTTGAGTATTCATAGCTAGGCTACATCGTAGCCCTAGTAAAAGAAATTAGTTCATGAAGGACTTATTGAGAATCATGATGGTTGATGAAGACATGGAAGGCACCGAATTCTCCAAGTAGAATGCCAAGGTTGCGCAAGCTCTCTTCGTATTCTCTTTTGAGTGTTTCGGCTATGAGTACAAATATGTAGGAATTTGATGGTAGATGATGGAGGATGGAGGATGGAGGATCATCGATCAATGACCGAAACTCCCTATTTATAATACTCCTAGAAATCCTACCTATCTAAGGTATAATTACAATTGTTATAAAATAGGATTTCTTCTCATATAGGGTCTTCTTTATTTCTCCTTATTTGACTTGGTAAGGCTTGAACCATCTTGAACTAGGAAATTTGACAACATTACTAGCGACAAAAGGAATGACTTGGCTTCTTTTTAATTAAACCCCAATCTTCATCTTCTTGCCCTTTTTAGCACACTTTCTCATATTTCACATTTCCTTCACGAATCTCACAAAACCAATTAAAACAACCAATTTAATCCCAGAAAATTAACAAATAAATAAGCAAAGGAGGCATAAAATATATATAAAATATAGGCTTATCAGATGTCCTTAACATTAACTATTATATAATTAGTTAGCTTTAA
Organism: Prunus yedoensis; assembly: GCA_005406145.1. NCBI lineage: Eukaryota > Viridiplantae > Streptophyta > Magnoliopsida > Rosales > Rosaceae > Prunus > Prunus yedoensis. The sequence continues at coordinate 2,202,995 of BJCG01000015.1, read as the reverse complement.
AGGTGTACTACTAACAAGGAGCCCTTGAGACCCAGTAGATAGTTGGAAATTTGGATCCAAAGAACCGACCTAAAAACTACTGCATTGCTAGAAATTTCAGGGGTTACGACCACCACTGACCACCATTTTTGTCCCAAAACACTCCTTTCCTGCACCTCTACCTTTCCCCTTCAAAATCCAACTTGTAACCTCGCCAGATTGCTCAAGTTGGAGCCGAGAAATTCCTAGGTTTCCAAAGAGAAAACTGATCGTTTGAGGCCATTAACGGCCAAATGGATCTTCTATACTAGTACAAAACTTACTCCCCTTGTTGAGCTTGATCGTTTGTGTTCACCCATTTTGATTTGTCTTCTGTGATGGTAGGGTAAAATTGCACATTGCCTTGAAAACCATTAACTGGTCAACAAGTCAACTTTCTTTAGTGTGTGAGCGTGCCACTGCTAGCAATGAAAAATTCTAGTAGACCTTTTGAAATAGACAACTTGCGCCCCAAGTCATTGATTTCTAAACAAACGATTGTGAATTTGGGTGAGGAATATCTTCCAAGTAAGTTCTTTTCTTGCCTCAGACTGGTGAGGACTTCACAATTTTTCACAGTACAAAACTGGGAGTTTTGGCTAGAATAAATGATAAAAAAAGTGAACTGTTTTCAGGCAGAATTCTCCTTAACAAAGCTCAAAAGGGAAAAATTGACTCTAGAAAGACAAAAAAAAAAGGCTGGACTTCCATTTTTGTCTGGGTAGATGCTTCTGATCCGAGCTGGATTGGGTATGCCTGTGCTGGACTGGGCTGTCAACAACTTCAACTGTTAAGCTTCAGCTGTAAATTGATACCAAAGTTCGAGTTTGGCAGAGCTTTAATCTATTTCAAACCCTAGAAGGCTTTTGAACGGGCAGAACTGGGGACTCTTCAGTCTGAAAGGGGCCGAAGTGGCTGGACTTAAGGATTACTGAGCTGGAATTGCACTGTGGTACCTGTTCGGCTGTAGTCAGGGCTCTTTATAAATTTGTTGAGGTTTTTGTATTTGTAAAAAAACCCAGACTTTGCTTGTTTTGGTTTTTGCTGAACCAAATTTGTAACGAGAGCAATCTTGTTTTGAATGACTTTTTCTAAGTCTGAAACTGGAAGTTTTGATTTGGAGCTGGCTTCTTTCTTGTAGCTTAATGAGCTTTTGGTTGCTTCAGTTTGTCTGAAGGTTTTTTGAGATCATGTGATCATTTGAGTCTTTGTCTTTTTGACTGATTTTTGGTTGTTTGATTCATTGTCCTTTGATCTGTTCATCTCCTCTCATATTTATAGAAAAATGTTAGAGTGGTTTTTAATCTTTTTAAAAATGGGCGGCAGATATTTTTGAAACATTTCTATTTTTTAAGTGTAAAAAAAAAGAAGTTATCCCTTTTTTAGCAAGTAAACTGTCAATAATCAGTTTCTAAAGCCATCACTTCCCTGTTTTCTTTCTTTTTCAGAGTTCAAGACTGCTATGATGGTTTGTTTGATTTTCCAGATGAACAACTCCCTGCATCCAACTTATCTTTTTAGAAAATGTAGTCTGCCTATCCCTTGGGAACGATGCCTGCCGAATTTTTCTATATATAAAAAGGATTTTGATATTTCTCTGTCTGTTAAAGACTGGAGAAACCTTCTTGCAAGAGTACCCTCAATAATTCCCTGTAACATTTAGTTGAAATTGTTGATTTTTTTCAAAGTTAGGTAGTCACATGGATTTCCTTGAGAAAAAATCTGCTGACTGGGGTTTCGAAAGAAATGGTAGATTTTTGGGGACTGGGCCCCACTTAATTTTTCACTGATCTGCTTAGTTTTCAACTTCCATTTATTTTGGCCTTTTTTTTTATAACTCTGCCTTTTCAAAAAGTGTGGGTTTCTAATGTGGATTGGGCTTCCCTCCTTTTTGGTATTTTTAAAGCCCAGTCTTTAGCTTCTCCAATTTGGGGGCCTTTCCTTGCGAAAATGGGCTAGCTTTTCTTGATTTCATTTGGCCCAAACAATGCCCCCTTAATTATGAACGTTTTTTTAAATAAAAAACGTTTTCAGATTTAATGTCTTGGCCAAATTAATGACGCGTGCCAATTTTTGCCATTTTGCCTTTAAGCCACGTCTACCTACTTTCTCTTGACTTCGTGGGAAAATGGTCAGTTACTAGCTAGTTACCAGTTAGTCATTATCAGGTGGCATCTTGTCTTCTTCTTCCCATGATTTCGAGCTTTTTAAGAAATTCAAAACTCCAGCTCCTGCTCACTTCAAAACCTAGCTTTCTTAACTTTTCAAATTTCTCAAAACCGTTCCCCTTTTTCTTTGATCGGTCCTTAGTCCTTCCTTTGTTCCAGCTCGAGATTTCCTAAAAAATGTCTTCCCCAAAAACTCGTGCTAGGGTTCCTCTTCTTCAGTTCCTCCTGATTACATTACAGGGACTGGGGTTGATAACCTTGCGACAGAGGTCAGAAGCAAACTCCACCCTTTTACTAAGAAAAAGCTAGATGAGAATGTCCTCCACTTATTCGTGAATGCTCTAGTCCTAGGACCTCGCTGGTTTGGTTATGTCTCGACTGATATGGCAGAGCTGATCAAAAAGGATGCTGAAGCCCCTCTATGTTTCCAAGGCACTTCTGCCCTGGCTTCTCATTCTTGGGTCAACAAGAATTTGAGTCGTTCGTTCCCATCCAGTGAAGTGAGGAATAGTTCTGTAAAATGGGCAGACTGGATTGACAGACTTCTTCCAAAGTATGGAGCTCACTAGAGGAGGGCAGGGATTTATGACGCAATTCTTCTATCCAAACAGTCCATCAACAGAGATGAGAATTTGGTTGCTGCTGCTCTATAACACCAACCCTGCTGGATATGGCTCAGATCTTTGGGTTCAGGCCCCACGGAAGGCATGTTGATGCCATTGGTGATTATCATCGAAGGAAGAATCAGGAGAAATTGGCCAAGCCTTTCACTATCTCTCCTGCCATTGTCAACCAGAACTGTTCATTTTCGAATTATCTAAGAAAATTCAGTGCGGAGAAGGATAAGGATCAACAGCACATGTTATTCCCATTGTACTGGCTGAACATATTTGTGTTTCTGAATCGTTCTTCCGCAGTTCTGCTGGAATACAGGCACTGCACAACCATACCGATGTCGGGCTTGGCCTACAATTCTGGGCCACCTTTTCAAAAATCTACATACTGCTACCCTGGATAATCCCCTGAACCTATTTGCTCCTGGCGCATTCTGGATGATCCAGATCTGGTTGCAGGTGTACTTCCCTGAGTTCCGGTTTTCAGACATAGTTCTGCCTGAAGACCAAGTTCTAGCTCTTCCCTTGATTTCAGCAGAAGTGCCCAAGCGTTCCATTGAAGAGTACCTGATGTTTTTTAGGCACTGTACTAAGAGATCTACAACTCAATGGCAAGTGGTGATTAGAAGGACATATCCTTGGTTCCAACTTGGATACCGGATTTTTGAGAAGGAGCCAGAAGAAGAGACTGACAAAATAGAATTCAGGAAGAAATTCCTGAGTGTAACCCTGCTGAGAGATCTGCCTCATGGGGGTGGAAAGCCTCCAAATTATCATCTGGGGGCAGAAGTCTACCATCCCAACTTCTGTGTAAGACAGCTTGGCTGCCCTCAGGTCATTCTGTTCAAATCCTACAGAAGCTACAATCGGGGCACTTCTTGGAGGAATTCAGATGATCTGGAAGTGCACAAGGATGCTAGGTGTGCAGTAAACAAGATAAATAATAGTGCAGACGCCCTTTATCCATCCTGGGAGCCGAATTCCCGCAGTTCTGTTAATTTTGATGCTTGGTGGAAGGCCAAATTTCATGGACTGCCTGCCTCGATTACTGCACTCAAGATACTTTTTGATGGCTGGGACTCCTGGATTGTCTATGCAGAGGGAGAGGCGAAGAGTTTTATGGTGCAGACCATCCAAGACATTAATGCTCAAGTCATAGAAGGTAGATTCTTGATTATGTCTATATATTTTTTATTTTGCCTTTGTTATGATGCCTAAAAATTCGTTCTGTCTACATTAGACTCCTCTTTGACAAAGAACATATGTGGACAATCAATCCAGGCTGGAGAAGTGTTTGGTAAGCTTTCCATTATTCTGTTCCTTCCATTATTCTTCTGCTGGATTGACTTCTGACTTTGTTTATTTCCTATGCAGTCACTTTTGTCATTGTTGCTGGAGATTTGGAGCCTCCTTCTGGCAGTGAAGAGGATGAACACCTGGCAGAACAACCACCTGTCGAGGCCACTCCCTCTGCTAGAAGAAAAAGAAAAGAAAGTGCTCCTGCTCAGGGCAGTGCTGCCCAGCCTAAGGTTTATGGTAAGATTCTGACATTTAGAACTATTTCTTGAATCTGCTATGTTCTGCTCGTTCCTCTAACCTTCATTTTGTTCTGTGCAGCTGAAAGTCCTCCTCCTCTTCCTACTAGGTCAAAAAGACTTAGAAAGAGGACTGGAGTTGAATATGATGAGATGGAAGAATCTGCGTTTACTCCAACTGAGGCTTCTGGAACTGATGATGAGCTGCGAGAAGCTTTCGAAGTTGTTGAGTAGGAGAAGGAGCGAAAAGAAAAAGAAAAAGAAGTCCCTTCAAAAGAAAAAGGAAAAGAGTTTGAAGAAGAGGTGAGACTTCATTCTTGCTGCATGATAATTTTGTTTTTTCTTTCCCCCGTTTTATCTTCTGACTTCTATTCATATGTTAGTAGAAGATTCCTGCTGAGGTAATTGCAGAAAGCATTGCCTTGGCATAGAAGCAACAAGACATTCCAAGGACAGATCTGACCAGCTCAGAGTTGGCCCTATTTGAGGATGCAGAGGCAGAGCACTCCACTGCAGTTCAAGTATCTGAGGAGTAGGCAGAGCCATTTGCATCAGAGCCTGTGGAACAGGCAGAACTTCCTTTTACAGCTCCAGGATTTGAAGTGGAGGTTCCAATCCTAGAATATGAAGTGGAGATTGCTGCTGCTGTTCCTGGCCTTGTGGTAATTCCCTGTTGTAATTTATTTCTGTCCATTTTCTGCAATTCTGTCCCATCCTTGTCTCTCCAACTCTTAGTCTTTCCAGGTAGAAGTGCCCAGAACTGCTGGAACATTGGCAGTGATGACTAGTCCTCTGACGCCTCTTATTGCAGCTGTAAGTATTCCTGTGTCATGGCTCTCTTTCTTTCCTTCTTCTGCCTGTTTGCTAATTTACAATCCCATTTTTGCAGATGCCCATCCATTCCCTCCCTGGTTCATCCACCACGGCTTCCTTTACTGATCCAGAATTGGCAGAGTTCGAAGCCATGGACCTAGATGGCCAGCTAGATAAGCTGGAGAAACTCAATTCTACTCCTGGCAAGGTCAAATCCAAGGCGGCGGATGAGGCAATGGAGAGGGTGAAAATCTGGCAATCCACTGAGCTAGAACTGGATGAAAATAGGGAAGCTGTTGATCAGTTGATGAAGGATTTGGACCTACTGTACAGACAGAACATGGCTCCTAAGCCTATACTTGAGATAAGCCTTGGTTTGGCTAGAGATGTGCTCAACCTCCACGACTGTTATGAGGATCTTAAGCCCACCTTCAAAACCTCTGAGCTCTACAAGGCCACTCATGAAGCCAGGCTCGAGGCTGGATTGAGTTCTGAGACCAAGGCTACCTTCCTTGTGCAGAGCATGGTTTAAGCTTCCAGGCCAGCTTTGGAAATTGCAGAGGCCTCAATCCACCAAGGAGTGTTGCTTCAAAAGGAACTCTTTATCAAGAAAGCTAGCTTGCAGGAGACCCTTAAGAAATTAGGGTTTTAAATTTTCAAATTCAGACTTGTAATAAACAGCTTGGTCACAAAATTGACTATTGGATAGAATTTATTTAACCACATAGTTAGATAGAATTTCTTTAACCACTTGCCATTGATTGGTGCAACATGAACATCTCCATCTCGATCCTGCAATCTATATGCCCCCAATTCGAGGATTTGCTTCATTATGAAAGGCCCTTCCCATGTTGGTGACCATTTTCCCTAACCAACTACGTGTGTTCTGAGGGGCAGAACTGCTTTCCATACTATTTCTCCTTCTTCAAAACTCTTGTTTTTAACTGTTTTATTGTAGGCCCTTGATACAGCCTGTTTTCCTGCTAAGAGTTTGTTGAGGGTATCAATCCTACTTGCATCTAATCCTTCCAGTTCTAGCAGCATGGCTTGAGAATAATCTTCTCCAATCAGACTATGTTGATGGGCAATTATGAGAGATTGGACCGCTATCTCCATAGGCAAAATTGCATCATGACCATAAGTTAAAGCATATGGGGTCATGTCAGTTGCCTTTCTTTTTGAAGTCCTATATGCCCATAGAGTTTCTGATAACTTCTCATGCCACTGCTTTGGATTCTTCTCAAGCATTTTCTTAATAATGTTGATGATCACCTTGTTACTTGATTCTGCCTGCCCATTAGCTTGTGCATAATAAGGAGTGGATTGAAGTAGCTTGAATTTGAATGTTTCTGCCATGTCTAGTATCTCTCTAGATATGAAAGAAGATCCCTTGTCTGTTGTGATTGATTCTGGAATGCCAAACCTCTGTATAATCTGTTCTTCTATGAAGGTGATGATCTCTTGAGATGTAGTGGATTTAACAGGCTTGGCTTCCACCCATTTGGTGAAATAGTCTGTAGCTACAATGATAAAACAATGATGCTTACTACTGGCTGGGTAGATCTTGCCAATGAGATCCATCGCCCATCCTCTAAATGGCCATGGCTTGACTACTGGATTCATGGGAACCGAAGGGGCCTGTTGGATTAGGCCATGCCTTTGATAGGCCTCATATCCCTTGGAATAATCAATGCAATCTTTCATCATGGTTGGCCAGAAGTAGCCATAGCTTCTAATTAACCAACAGATTTTTCTTCCACCTTAATGTGCTCCACAGATTCCTTCATGGGTCTCTCCCATTAGCTTCATGTATTCTTTCTTTCCTAGGCACCTTAGTAGTATCTCATCTTTGCTTTTTCGGACCAAATCTTCATTACACATAAGGTAGTTTGAAGCCATGATTCTGACTTTCTTCTCAAAAGGCAGGATTGGATACTGCAAGTAATTTATGATGGGATTTCTCCAGTCATCTTCAGTGATTGTGGCAGAATTGACATCTATCTCCATTCCTCTGGTCAGAACAGATGGCAGACTTTTCTTTCCTACCTTGATAATCCTTATCACACAATCTTCAGGCATTTGTATCCCTGTTGCTACCTGGGCCGCAAAGTTTTCTTCTCTTGGGATATGTTCCAAAGTAGCTTCCCTGAATTCTGTTAGAAGGTTCCTGGCTGCTACTAAATAGACAGCTAGGGAAGGATTTAGACACTTGTATTCTCCAGCAATTTGTTTTAACACAAGCATAGAGTCTCCTAGGATTTCTACAGACTGGATCCCTAGTTCCAATAGCATTTCGAGGCCAATAATTAGAGCTTCATATTCAGCCTTGTTGTTGGTGCATTGGAAATCTAATTGGAAAGAATAACAGTGTCTGATCCCCAATGGCTCCTTTAAAACAATCCCTGCCCCAGAAGCTATGTCAGTTTTTGATCCATCAACGTACAGCTTCTAAGGTGTGAGATGAATCGAATAGATGGGATTGTTAAGGCAAGTATGAGCTCTAGTCAACAGATCTGCATTTGCTATATCTAGAGAATCCATATTTTAAATTTCTTCCCCTAGACGATTGGCTAGGAAATTTGCTACAGCTTGTCCTTTGACAGCTTTTTTAGGAACATATCTGAAGGCAAATTCTGTCAGAGCCAAAGCCAGAGTCCATTTTCCAATTTTGCCTCTCAACATTGGCCTTGTTAGCATGTATTTGATTAGGTCTGTCTTGGCAATGATGTAGATGGTGAATGGCAGCATGTAGTGTCTGAGTTTCACAGCAGTGAAGTATAAAGCTAGACAAAGCCTTTCAATTGCAGAATATTTCCTTTCTACTTATGTCAGAGTTCTACTTAGATAGTAGACTACCTGTTCCTTCCCTTCCTTGTTATCTTGAACTAACAGACTCCCAATGGACACTTCTGATGTAGACACATAGAGTTTGAGCGGCATGCCTCTCTTTGGTGGGGACAAAACTGGTGGATTTGAGAGGTAGTGCTTGATTTCCTCAAAAGCCTGTTGGTCTTGTTCCTCCCATTTAAAAGTCTGTCCCTGCTTTAATTTTAGCAAGGAGGAGAAGGGTTGGATTTTTCCTGTAGAATTGGATATAAATCTCCTTAGAAAGTTAATTTTTCCTAGGAGACTCTGCAGCTTTTTCTTGTTCCAAGGTGGTAGAGCTTTTATGATGGATTTGGCTTTATTTTTGTCAATCTCTATGCCCCTTTGGTCCCCTTTGGTGGACCAAGAAACCTAAGAAGTTTCCTGCCTGAACTCCAAAAACACATTTCTTAGGATTCATTTTCAATTTATGTTGTCTCATTCTTAGGAATGCTATTCTCAGATTTGATACATTATTTCCCTCTTCTAGGGATTTAATCACCACATCATCTATATACACTTCTAGAGAATGCCCTATCATATCATGGAAAACAAAATTCATTGCTCTTTGATAAGTATCTCCTGCATTTCTTAAGCCAAAAGGCATTATAGCGTATTAAAAAGCCCCTATATGTCCTGGGCACATGAAGGCTGTCTTGTGGATGTCTTCTTCTGCCACCATCATCTGGTTATATCCTGCGTTGCCATCCATGAAAGATAGCATTTGGTTATGAGCAGCTCCGTCTACTAGCATATCTGCCATTGGCATAGGATATTCATCCTTGTGGGATGCTTCATTTAGATTCCTATAATCCACACAGATCCTCACTGACCCTATTTTCCTCTTCAGAACTGGCACAATATTAGCTAGCCAATCAACATAAATGGCTGGTCTGATGAATCCTATCTTGAGCAACCTTTCTATTTCTTCCTTGACTTTTAGCTATGTTTCCATAGACATTCTTCTTCTGGCCTGTTTGACCGGAAGGTAGCCTTCTTTGATAGGCAACTTGTGTTCTACCAACTTTCTGTTCAATCCAGGTATCTCATGATAATGCCAAGCAAAGCAATCTCTAAAATCATGCAAGAGTGAAATGATTTCACTCTTGAGTGGTTCTTTCAATAGTGCACTAATGAAAGTGGGTCTTGGATCCTCTTCTGTCCCTAAGTTTATCTCCTGCAATGGATCTTCCACTTCTGGTAAAGAGTCATCCAGTGCTGCTGGTGCAAAATCTAGTACTTCCTCCTGTAAACTCTCTCCTTGCTCTTCAGTGCTCTCGTGCGTGAATTCTGCCATATTAATGGCTGGATTCTGCATAAAAAGTTTCCTTTCTTCCCAATATACCAACAATCTTTTTGTAATGGATCGGATTGTTGCAGCTCGATCCTTTTCTTGTTGATTGAGACTAAACATTAGAGTTCTGGAGGTTTAGAACAAAAGGCCTATTCCAGTCCTCTAGAGAACTGGCTAGACCATCTTCAATGAGTCTCTGGGCCATAACACCGTTCTGGTTGACTCCAAAAAATGTAAAAGGACAAGGTCATCATGATAATACCTTGCCTCAAAACACAAGGTAGAGGGCAGAAATGGCCATGGATTGCCCTCTACTATTTCCATGTACCCTTCTTCATTCCAAAGGGCTAGTTGCTGATGCAGAGTGGAAGGAACACATAAGTTTTAGTGAATCCAGTCCCTGCCAAGCAATGCATTGTAAGTGGTGTTTACCACAAAGAATGCAATCTTCAGCTCTTTGGTTCCAACTATGACGTCCATATCCAGGATTCCATAAGTTTTAGTGATGCCCCGAGCAAAGCTGGTAACAGTCAAACGTGTTGGAATTAGATCCTTCTCTGTTTTACCCATCTTACTCAGCAACCTGTGTGGCAGAAGATTAATGGCTACACCTCCATCTACCATTACTTTGGGAATAGGAATACCCCCAAAGTTTGCTGTTATGAACAAAGGTCTGAGGTGATTAGCCATTTCCTTGGTTGGTTTGGAGAAGCAAATCTGTTCTGCAACCAGTTTTATGGCAGTTCCACCTGTTTTGGCAACAAGTGTTTGTTGTTCTGGCGCCTCCTCTACTTCTGCCAATCAGCACTCAAAACTTTCCTGGGAAAAAAGTCTCCCTCCAGAGTGTTTTCTGGTCTTCTGCAACGGTTCATAGTCCAACTGCTCCTCTTCATATTCTTCAATCCAGTCTTCTTGTCATTCTACTGGGACAGGTTCGGCTTGACCTTGTATTTGTGAAGGTTCATACCGATTGACTGAGTATGAGGCAGGATGGATGGAAGGTATGCCTGGAGATTCTATCTTCATCAGCTCTTGCAGTTGATGTGTTGTTTGTTCTGCCTAAGGAACTACTTCTGGATTCTTCCTTCTTCCGGCAGAGCTTGTTTCTGGAAGTACCTGTACGTCATTCCTGTTCTTGAGGAAGGTGCAGTATTGCCTTTGAACTCTCATCTTTTGGGTTCTGGTTAGCTCCAAAGTTGGTCTACCGCTCTTTTCGACGAAATACCATCTGCCTTCTATGATAGTTGCCAAGGGCTTGTCATTCTCGGGCATCTTAATTAGTATTTCCTTCTTGGACTGCTCTGTCATTCTTCTGTTGCGCTGAGCAGGCCTCAAATAGTCCTTCTGTCTGGCTCTATCTTTAGATGGAGCAGTAACTGGGCCTTGTTGGCATGATGTTCCAATCCGGTAAAAAACGTTGGGTGTGGGTTGATTCTGCCTGTTCAAAGTCACTTCTAACTCACTTTCACACTTGCACTTGCTGCACAGCACTATCCCAACCGAGATGGTTGCCTTTGGCCCTTGAGTAACCTCCCTTGTGACTTTTCTGCTTTTGCTGGAGCTAGCTTCTGTTGCTGGTTTGTTTCTCTTCTCTTTTGGCCAATTTAAGTTGACCATGTGGACTTGAGGTTGGGGAAAAGGATCTGTTGTAACCGAGGGAGGTTTTTCGGCCAATTTTAACCTTCCTGTTGTTATTCCTTCTTGTATGACGTCTCTGAAAACAACACAACTGTTGGTGGAATGGTTCCAAGAGTTGTCCCACTTGCAATATTGTCTGCCCTTGAGTTCTTCCGGCTTGGGCAACCTGTGTGGTGTCTCTATTGCCTTATGTAGCAGCATCTCATCAAACAAAGCATCAACCTTGGTCAGATAAAAGGAATAGACCTTGTTCTGTGTTGGTTTGTCTGGAACAAACCCTCCTGTGAATGGCGGGGGCTTCTGGTCCTTTGGTGGCTTTGTAAGAGCTTTGCAGCTGATTGGATATTTCAATTTTGCCATTTCTGCCACTGCAATTTCTCTTTCCTCCGAGCCTTCTATGTCTTCTTCTGATTCCACCTTAATCAGATGGACTGAAGAAGAAGGAGTCTTGTAGTATGTGCCTTTGGAAGAGTTCCTCTTCTGCTGTTCTTCCCTGAGCAACTCCTCATATTTAGATGCTTTGTCTGCCAGTTCTGCCAGATCCCCAAACAGCATCCCATCAAATATTTTCCTCAAAGAGATTTTAAGGGCGGCTTCAGCCATCTGGATGAAGTGTCTTTCTTCCATAGGGATTCGGCATTTCATTTTGAGCTTTCTGAATCTGGTTATAAAGTCTTGAGCAAGTTCATCTTCACTCTGTTTGAGGGCAGCAAGATCACTGATGATGATTTCTGGCTGGATCCTGAAATAGTAGTCATGGAAGACATTTTCCATTTGCTCCCAGGTTTGAACAGAGTTAGCTGGTAGGCTGGTGTACCAAGTAAAAGCTTATCCAGAGAGAGAATTTCCAAAAAGCCTTAGTTTTAACAGAGGGTTATTTTCTATGGCTATGCACTGGACAGAGAACCTGCCTATGTGCTCAACTGATGAAGCATGAGGATCTTCTCCATTAAACAAAGTGAAATTTGGTACTTTGAAACCTGGGGATAAAGGTATCTAATCTGTGTAAGCCGGATATGGCTTTCTGTAGGTGGGCCTTTCTCCTCTTCTGGCTTCAGGCTCCATCATCTCCCTGATCATTCTCTGTAGTGCCCTCATGTCGTTCAAAGCATTGATAAGGTGCGGATTTCGCCCCTGTTCTGGCTGGACGTGGTCAAACATGTGCTCCATTCTGTATGGCCTAGGCAGAGCTTCCTCCTCTTCATAATATGGGTGATTCCTCCAGTTCGCCCCCGGTCTATCCCTGTCATTGTTGGCAAAGGGGTTGATTCCCCCTCTACCTCATCTACCCCTTGCTAGTGGAGGGAATGGATTGGGGTCCATCCTTCTAGGTCTGTAGGGCAACACAGCTGGTGCCTCAGGTAGAAGTGGAAAGGGTTGATCACGTGGGGCCATAGGCTGTGGAATAGGGTTTATGGCCTTCTAGCCTGACTGGAACCTCATGCTCCTGGATGGGAACGGCTCCTTCCCTCTGTCAAGCCTGGATCTCTCCAAGTCCTGGTATTCCAGCTATCTGTGCGATGAGAGGGTTTTCCTGATATGGCCATGCTAGTCCTGGTGGAGGTCCATAAGGGAGGTCTAGTTGCTGGACCACAACATCAGGGTTTGGAATTCTGGTCATAGCAGCCTCTCGGTCCATCCTGAACTGCCTGTTAACTTGCCATTGCATCATGGCAGTCATGTTATTTAGAGTTTCTTGGCTCCTTTGTGCTGCAGCCTCCTGTCGGAACACGACTTCTTGTATCTAATTTAACCTCCTGGAGCCAGCCCTGGAACGTCTACTTCCGGTACTGCCATGGGCTGACTGCCTGGAATCACTTTCTTCTAATTCCGGTCCTTCCCGAAAAGCTGCTTGGTCTCTTTCCATTATGCAACGTGGGTTCTGGCTAGAACTTCCAATATTCATATACTTTAGAAAAAATTTCTAGGAGTATATATACTGAGAAGTCCCACTGGGCGTGCCAAATTGTTCACCCGTTTTGATTTGTCTCTTGTGATGGTAAGGTAAAATTCCCCATTGCCTTGAAAACCATTAACTGGTCAACAAGTCAACTTTCTTTAGTGTGCGAGCGTGCCACTGCTAGCAATGAAAAATTCTAGCAGACCTTTTCAAATAGACAACTTGCGCCCCAAGTCATTGATTTCTAAACAAACGATTGTGAATTTGGGTGAGGAATATATCCCAAGTAAGTTCTTTTCTTGCCTCAGACTGGTGAGGACTTCATAATTTTTCACAGTACAAAACTGGGAGTTCTGGCTAGAATAAATGATAAGAAAGTGAATTGTTTTGAGGCAGAATTCTCCTTAACAAAGCTCAAAAGGGAAAAACTGACTCTAGAAAGACAAAAAAAAAAGGTTGGACTTCCATTTCTGTCTGGGTAGATGCTTCTGATCCGAGTTGGATTGGGTATGCTTGTGATGGACTGGACTGTCAACAACTTCAACTGCTAAGCTTCAGCTGCAAATCGATACCAAAGTTCGAGTTTGGCAGAGCTTTAATCTATTTCAAACCTTGGAAGGCTTTTGAACGGGCATAACTAGGGGCTCTTCAGTTTGAAAGGGGCAGAAGTGGCTGGACTTGAGGATTACTAAGCTGGAACTGCACTATGGTACCTGTTCTGCTTTAGTCAGGGCTCTTCATAAATTTGTTGAGGTTTTCGTATTTGTAAAAAAACCCAAACTTTACTTGTTTTGGTTTTTGCTTAACCAAATTTGTAACGAGAGCAATCTCGTTTTGAATGACTTTTTCTAAGTCTGAAACTAGAAGTTTTGATTTGGAGCTGGCTTCTTTCTTGCGGCTTAATGAGCTTTTGGTTGCTTCAGTTTGTCTGAAGGTTCTTTGAGATCATGTGATCATTTGAGTCTTTGTCTTTTTGACTGATTTTTGGTTGTTTGATTCATCGTCCTTTGATCTGTTCATCTCCTCTCATATTTATAGAAAAATACTGGAGTGGGTTTTTAATCTTTTTAAAAATGGGCGGCAGATATTTATGAAACATTTCTATTTTTTAAGTGTCAAAAAAAAGAAGTTATCCCTTTTTTAGCAAGTAAACCGTCAATAGTTAGTTTCTAAAGCCATGACTTCCCTGTTTTCTTTCTTTTTAAGAGTTCAAGACTGCTGTGATTGTTAGTTTGATTTTCCAGATGAACAACTCCCTGCATCCTACTTATCTTTTTAGAAAATGTTGTCTGCCTATCCCTTGGGAATGATGCCTGCCGAATTTTTCTATATATAAACAGGATTTTGCTATTTCTGTCTATAAAATAATGGAGAAACCTTCCTGCAATTTCAGTTTGGCATCAGTCCCTTATGCCTATGAATTTGAGTTTGATGCAGGCTGTTGATCTTCATACTTGGGTTTTACAAAATTTACACAACTATACAATTTTGGCTTATGGAGTGGAGTGGTCAACCATGTTTGCTTTCACATGTTGGTTTCTCTGGAAATGGAGGAACAAAATTTTTTTTAATCATGGGTTTGTGTTTCGTAACAACTGCAGACACGTCATTCTTATGGCTGCTGCAGATTGGACACAGGCCAATATTGAAAAATCTAGAAGACCCACCTGCTCTCTTGTTGCACTCTCTTGGCAATATCCAATTAAATGAAGGTGTGATTAAAATCAATACTGACGGGTTTAGAAAAGGTGAGGATGGACGCATTGCTGCTGGGGGTGTACTAAGAGATAGTTCTGGGCAGTGGATGAGAGGCTTTGCTGTAAATCTTGGTGTAGGACAAGTCTTGGAAGCTGAGTTATGGGGCATCTATCTTGGACTGAAAATTGCTTGGGATATAGGTTGCCGTGCAGTTGTGCTTGAATCTGACTTAGCGATCATGGTACACCTGCTTAACAAAAATGTGGAAGACCTTCATCCTCTTGCTGCTATGTTGTGGGGATGTCAAGACTATATAAACAAAAACTTGTTTGTGCCTAATAAATCACGACCATGAATCGGCCGAAGGAGCCCCTTTTCTCGGCCCTAGCCCCTGCTCGAAGGACTAAAACGCTGCGTTTCGCCCAGATATTTGGCCCTCCTGAAGACGAAAGAAGAGCTGCTAAGGCATGATCTTCTCGGCCTCGATTATAGGCCGAGGTCGAGGCCGGACAAAATTACGGCCAAAGGCATTAAAGTCAAATCATCACGTGATAGCAAGGTCCCATGCTTCATTTAATGAAGTAATGCCCCTGTTTATTGCAGCAAACCTACTGGCCACAAATAAGCATTTAATGCACGAGGGACGGTGGGAAGTGACTGAAGTCAGGATTTGGCGACAGAAAACAGAGTTATTAGACGTGGACATTCTCACAAGAATCCTTGTAGCTTGAGAGATTAGGTCACCAGCTATCAGAGCAATAAATGCGTCTCCACGGCCAGAAGTGCAGAGCCCACGATCAGGGCGGCGGCCGAGATTCACCGGGATTCATGGGGTCACACCACCATACTTCACGATCCCAAATGTCAATTGGACAGCCCACTTGCGCTAATCAAGCTCCACTATGCAGATTTTCAGCCTCGATTACTCCTCCAGGAACTCTTCCTATAAATACAAAGCTCAAGACTACGTTCAAAGGGTTCAAACACCAAACGAAAGCCTCCCACGGAGCAACTTATATTTTCCTGTAATGCACTTTCAATATCTTTACTTGCTTTCCTAGGAGTAGTGTTAGACTGTAAGGAAAATCCATTCATCAATATATCATACGACCCTTGATTTTCAAGGCGCCAGAGCACTATCTTTGTTATTCGCTCATTCACCTCATATATCATACGACCGCCGCTCATTGAGCAGTGCGCCGGAGCAACGCCCTAAACCCACCATCAACACCACCACTAAACGGCCTTGTAGCTCAGGCCATGAACCTAACAGCCGAGATTAGTTCCTCTCTCGGCTACAATCGTTTGATCAGAAGGCAAGTTCAAACAGGCGCACCATTTGACCACTTCCATTCACATCAACAATCTCGACGCATGGTAGACCGTGCTGGCACGCCCACGCACAACCGCACCGTACCCAAAAGCAGGAAGCCGTCAACGCATATCCCCTCGGCCCGGAACTCTAGGCCGTGAGATTTGTGCGGCAGACAAAACTGGGTTTGTTCTATCCATCATGTATATTGTGAGTGCAATATGGTGGCAGATAGATTAGCTGAATTGGGTTCATGTCTTGAGTTGGGTCTGTCAACTTTCCATGATCCTCCTTATGGTATTAAGTCTTTTCTTAGTGAAGATTTACTTGGAGTTTGTAGTTTGTTTAATTTCTTTGTTGGGCGTTAGCCCTATTTCTTCACCCAAAAAAAAAAGACTGGAGAAACCTTCCTGCAAGAGTGCCCTCATTAATTCCCTGTAACATTTAGTTGAAATTATTGACTTTTTTCAAAGTCAAGTAGTCACATGGATTTCCTTGAGAAAAAAATCTGCTGACTGGGCTTTCAAAATAAATTGTAGATTTTTGGGGATTGGGCCCCACTTGATTTTTCACTGATTTGCTTAGTTTGCAACTGCCATTTATTTTGGCCTTTTTTTTTTATAACTTTGCCTTTTCAAAAAGCATGGGTTTCTGATGTGGATTGGCTTTCCCTCATTTTTGGTATTTTTAAAGCCCAGTCTTTAGCTTCTCCAATTTGTGGGCCTTTCCTTGTGAAAATGGGTTGGCGTTTCTCAATTTCTTTTGGCCCAAACAATTTGGTATAAGGCTTGACCGGCAATTTGGAGCTTTTCGGTTGATCGAAAAATTCCTCATGCCACCCGCTGCTATCGGCGGAGCGTGGGCCACCCAATGGCCGCCCACTTTGCCCTATAATTCAACCCATGCCATCTCGAGCATGGCAGTATGTTCGGATTGGTGATACTTCATCGTTTGACCAACGATCAGAGTTTCTTCTCTTAGGTATCGTTTGATCGGGAACTACTGGACCGTTGGATCGGTCCCGAGTCATTGGCCCACTGGCTCAGTTGACCGGATGTCTTTTGAGACAAACTCGGCCATTGGAGACTCTTTGTATGACAATAGGACCTATCCTTTAGGGTTTTAGGAAAGCTAGAATTCACTTTTAAGTCATGTGTTGGAATTATTGTTTTACTAATGGTTGTATCCTTTCAAATAGGTTTACAGACGCCACGTACCACTCCGGACGCACCCAATCAGGGTTGAGCGCGCTTGGACCCACTATGAGTGGACATTTGTTTTATAAATGATTTTTCTTGCCATGATAGTTTCATGGGTAAATTACTCAAATGGTCCTCAAATTTGTACCCGATTTACATTTTGGTCCCTAGACTAAATTATTTATTCAAATGGTCCACCAACTCTTTATTAATCGTCACTTTGGTCCTACCATTACATTTTCTGTTAAATTTAGTCATGTGAGCAGCACATGCTACATTTGTGGGGGTAAATAAGATTTTTGACCCATGTCTTACCCCTTTATCACCACTGTATGACCACTTTATCACCTATGTATCACCACTTTATCACCTATTTGGGGAACATAGGACAGTTATGAATTGTTTTACCCTTACATATAACGGCAACATTAACATAATTTAACAGTAGGATCAATTGAGCAATTAATATAGAGTTGATGGACCATTTGAACGAATAATTTAATTGAGGGACCAAAATGTAAATCGAGTATAAATTTGAGGACTATTTGAGTAATTTACCCTAGTTTCATGAAATGTTTTATGAATGATTTATCTATCGCTTTTACTTTCTAAACATGATATTTGTGGTTTATATTCGGATTTGGTTTTACGATTTTGTCTAAATGGATTATGGATCTTATTAATTACTTGATGGCTTGGAAAGTTGAGAAAGGATTTGGCAAATGGTTTTGGGTAGTAGTTTTATGTAAAAAGGGTTTTATAACATGTTCAGAAAAGGTTTTCAAACCCACCATAGGTACCCTAGTTGTTGCCTTTGGTAATATTGTTTCCTTTCGGAATATTGGCTGCCTTTAAATGTTATGATGTCCACAGATATCCCAGTTCCCTTCGGAAATTAAAATGTCTTCGAACGACTTGGTTGTCTTCGGATGAGTCTACGCTTGTATAACATTGCCCCACGAGTCTCGAGGATTTGCATCTCAGGTTGACCATTTTCCCCTCAATTCTGCTAGGATTTGCTTCTCGAGTTGACCTCGTGTCCCCTTATTTTGCTAGTATTTATGCCTCGAGTTGACCTCGTGTCCCCCAATTTTTCTAGGATTTGTGTCTCAGGCTAACCTCCTGTCCCCCGATTCTACTAAAATTTGAGTCTCAGGCTGACCTTATGTCCCCCGATTCTGCTAGGATGTATCGCACATGTGGATTGGACTGTTACACATGTGTAGTACTTGGAATTGACAAATTATTATTTGGAATTAACGGATTTTCTATGGGGTACACCTAGGTGGAGAGTATTTTCAGTTTTGAGATGTTTTATATTGAATTTGATGATTTTATCTCGGGTTGATTAAATTTTAGTTTTAATTTTCATTGTTGATTTATCTCTTCGCATGAGTAGTTATATGTATATATGAAATATTGTCTTCCTGTACAAATATATAACCGAAGTTTGATTGGTTTTTAAATGGTGGGGTTAGTATGTTCGTATTATGTTTATTAACATTTATTTTTGTCCACTCACATCTTTACTATTTTGCCCCCTAGGCAGTCGATAAGTACCAAACCACCACTTGAGGGCATCTCTTCTTCTACTACTCTTCCAATTTTCCTCATGTAGGATTTCCTCTTATTTTTGTTGTAATTTCTCTTTGTTGTAAACTTAACTTGACTAGAAATGCTATGATATAGCCCTGAATTGTTGTGAGGCCTGTGGTCATTCAGATTACTTGTTTTTAGTGTGTGAACTTGTCTTGTGTTTGTTGAGCATTTGGGTTTTAAACTAAGCTTCTACAAGTGGTGTTGTTGGGCTGAGCCTTTTTCAGAGGAGACTTTGTTTGTTTTTTGGTAGTAGTCTAACCCTAAGGCTGTTTTAAATTGTTTTGTTTCGTTTAAAGAAGGGTAAGTTGGTAATATAGGGCTAACATCTACCAGGTGTCGGATAGGTACAAAGTTTGTCATGAGTTCCAAGGGGGAATTCGGGGCAAGTCATGTCATACATGGTTAAAACTTAATGGCATTGCCATTGTTTTAGGCTCGTGGGTTGTTTTAGGTTTTAGTTATATGGGTTTGTGGGGTTTGTTTGGGATTATGCTTAATTGTGGTAATGAGGGCTAGTAGTTTTAGTGCAATTTTTGTCAGTTTTAGTTTTCTTTTTAGTATGTGTTGAGGCCCAAAAAGTCACGGTTCGGCCCAAATAAATTCTCAGCCCAATGCAATACCTTATCGAGAAGAAACCCGATTTGGGCATGCGAAAGTTCGTAATATGCGCTTGCACACACGTCATGCCAAAGTAAATAAACAACACGCCACTCTACAAGCTTAAGTGGGCCCAAGCCACGCGAATGCCTGGGGCTTGCTGAGCGGGTTGTGGTATGGATGGTTACGAGTATTCACGAGGCCCATTGATGGTCCAAGGAATGGAAGTTTTAGGCTGCTTGGGAGCACCAAAACTCAAGCCCATTCCTTGAGCCCAAACATATGGGTAGGCATGAGAGAGAAAGCCCAATAGCTTAGGAAAATATCCAATGGCCTGCAAACACTTGAAAAGTCCCACATCAGCCAAAATATCCAGCACCTTGATCAAATAGGCTATTTTCCAATAGTTTGAGCAAACTCACAGGCCGCTGGAAAATAAAATACCAATAGCCCAGCCCAGCCCAGCATCGTGGAAAATATCTTTGTTAAAACCAGATCAAAGCTAAACCATCAAAACCGAGCAAAACCATGTGCTGATGGAAGCAAATCACCTTTTGACCAGCACCCTTACCCATTGTTTCCTCTTCAAGCTTTGGTGAGAAAACAAGAAGAAAAAGTGAGTGGCTCCTCACCCACATGGAGAGGTCCAGCTGTGTGAAGGTCTTGGAACTCCAAAAAGTTTCATGCCTACATGCTCAGGCTAGGAAGGTTTCACCAAATAAGATGGAATGGAAGAAAGTGAAGGAAAATGGGAGAGGGTTTCTTGATAAAATTGAGTGTTCCAGCGCCTATAAAAGGAGGCACTTTCTACCCAGCACGACAACTCACCTTGGTTGCCGCAAGCCTCCAGCAACCATGAGAATCGATCGAAGGCAAGCATCCCCTCTGGAATCCTTCAATTTCATGCTTTGTTCTTCCATCTTCCTCCTTTCTCTCTCTCAAAACCCACATCCAGAGAGAGCAAGCATCATCTCTCATCTCTGGAACCCTTCAATTTCAAGCCTTGTTCTTCCATTGCTTCCCATTTTCTCTTCTATCAAATTGCCCAGAAGCTTGACGAAGCTTTCGTCTATCTGCTGGAAATATGCTAAAGCCACCCATGCTTTCATCTTCTTCCTCGCTCTCTCTCTCTCTCTCATAACACATATCCAGAGAGCAAGCTTCCCTCTCATCTTCAAAGCCTAGCAATTTCATGCACTATTCATCATTCCTCCCCATTTTCCCTCTTGGCAGAACTGTTCTAGTACTTGACAGAACTTTCGTCAAGCTGCCGGAAACTTGCTCAAGCCACTCGTTCCTCTTCCTCATCTCTTCCACTCTCTCCTCAACAAATCCTCCCAAAAACTCTCTCTTCCCCTTACTTCGAGCCTATGTTTCTCATAGGAAACCCAAGCCTTCTCTCTCTCATGCTAAACTCACGAATGCTCAGCTCCCATGCCACAAGCTTCTCATGCCAAGCCTAAATATTTATCTGCAAGCAATTGTCTTTTTGTTGGTGAAGATAACCAGGGTGTTTCCTAAGGCTCCGCTGCCCTTTCGAAGCACACTTGGGGTTTGATTCTCGAACTCAGACACAAGGGGCGATTCCAGCCTTTTGCTCTTTACAGCAGCCCAGGCCCATTCATCAAGCTGCTGGAACAAAAAGACCCCTACAGTATGTTAGTCTATTGCCCTTTAAGGATTGGTATTTTAGACGTCATATTGATGTCTTTAATTGTATTGTTTAAGCTTATCTTTGATAAAAATAAAAATGGTTAAATACTTTTTCGGTCACTGGGTTTTACATGAAAATTCAACTTGGTCACTGAGAAAAAAATTTAGCCATGTTGGTCACTATGTTTTTCTAAGTTTATAATATATACACACTCCGTAATCTTCAATTAAGCACAATTTTTTAAATATTTTTTTTAGGAAGCACCTTCAGTCTTCTTCCTCTAACTTAATGAGTTATGGTATATTGTGCTGTTTGGGTTTAACAAATTGACGGAAATCGGGTTTAAATTGAAACTATTCGGTATTAGGAAAATAAAAAAGCCAAACCAAATTAAAATGAAATCAACAACTTACTAATATATTTTGGTGCTCTATCACCTTGATTACGTCTCCTTGTCATCTGAAGTAACAATTATGGTTCTCACTCAATCGATTCAACCTTCAATATAGATCCAATTCAGGCTTCAATATCCACATCCTTATATACCTCACAATTCCAATTTCAACCCAAGATTTCTCTAAATTTGGTAAACCCTAATAACACATTATACACTAACTCATTGAGTTAGAGGAAGATGATTGAACCTACTTCGCAAAAAAAAAAAAAAAAAACTGCACTTAACAGAAGATAATGAAATGTTTATAAATTGTAAATTTTGGGAAACATATAGTGACTAATTTGGCTAAACTTTTTTTTGAGTGACCAAGGTGAATTTTCGAAATGTATTTAAATAAACATAAAAACTTAATGGCATTGGGAAGAATTTTGATAGAAATTGAAACGTGTTCTTAATAAAATTGACAAAATTGAAACTATTGTAATCAAGTTGATAAAACTCATAAACAAGAAGGACAAAAAATTAACTCTTTTGCATTTATTTTAAGGGAGACTTATAAATAAACCCAAAATGGGTGTAGTATTTATAAAGAAGGACAAAATTAAAGTGTTTGGACAATAATGCCCTTATTCATTTTTATATTGCCTAAGGAGTCTTGCTTCTTCTTCTTTTCAGCTGATGCCGTATGGAGCCAAAGGATTTAGATTTATCTTGCTTTGGAATGCTACATCTTTTTGCTGTGATGGTCTCTTCATGTGGGATGATGATGCTGATACTTCTTCTATCATGAGGGCTTCAAATGGAGTTCATGCTTCCAACATGTTATCTATATTATGTAGCTCTTCTTCTCCTAAGCTATTCCAGTATGCATTGTCGTTGTCTTCTACTGTAATTTGTTCTGCTATCACATTATAGATTTCATCAAAAACTTTTGCTCATGTTGTGCTTATCCTGAATTCATATGTGTCATTTGGTCTCCTTGATGTAGAATCTAAATAAATCTTGATAAACTTGGATTGATGAAGGAGGGTCAGACGATCATCATTGAACAATTGTTGCTCAGCTATAATTGCTCCTCTATATTTTTGGATGTCCTGCTTGGTAGGAATCCTTGTTTTTGCTGATTCTACAGGACTAAGTAGTTCCATAAAAGAAATAATAATTCTATGTTGTGCTCTGTCTGGGTAAATGTCATCCTCAAACCATTCTGGGGGTATGCTAGTGAAATCTAATTTTATGTTTTTCCAAAGAGGAAGATAAGAACTTATGACTTCTTTTAATTTTGAGGAAAATGAATCTAAATGATCACTATCTTCAATATAAAGTTGACCTAAATAACCATGCTCTGCTAAAAATGTTGGAGTAACTGTGATAGTTTTTTGTTTATGCTCTAAATGTAGTTCTCTATATTCAACCATGTTAATACTAGCTAAGTAGATAGTATAATGAGACCAACTTTTGGTAATAATTTTTATACCAGGATGTGGATTATCTTTTAAATTTAAAAGAAAAGCTTGATTGTACAGTTGAAGAGATGTATTTTGCTCATACTCTAATCTAATCATATGACTCTTAACATCTTATGGTAAAAATCTATACCTCTCTCTAGCTATAGTTTGAAGAAAATATGGATTTTTAGATTTTTGCTCAAGAGAAAATTCTCTATTATGCCCAAGTAAGTTGGGCTCATTAGCCTCTTTTTCTTGTAGAACCATACTTAGATTTTGACATCTTAAAGTAATGATTCTAAATTTTTTTACTATTGCATCATACTCCTTTTGTTCTTCATGGTTTTCCTGCAAAAAGGAAAGTTGTTGTTTTGCTCTTTTATAGTCATAATTATATGCTAAAAACTCTTGCTCAAGGGCAATAATAAGTTTTTCATGCCCTTTTCTCATGCTTTCAGTATTTGTTCTAATGTTCCAAAAGTTATCTAAAAGAACTCTTTGTTTATCTGCTAATGATGCTTGAGTACAATATTTTAAAGCAGGATTTCTAACTTTTTGTACTGAAATTCCATTATAAAAATAAGTACTCACTATTGGTCTTACTTGACTAATCATGCTTAATGGATTACCACCATGTGATGGCATACCACTAATTTTGCTGCCAGAGGATGATGGTCCAAAATATTGCATACCAGTTAATGAATAATACAGGATAGATGTCTGCTAAAGTATTATCCGTACCTTTAATATGCTCAAATATCGGTCTAAATCCATTAATTCCTGTAATAGAATCAACAAAATTGACCCATCTTCGGGCTACTTGTTTATTAGTAGTAATTTTATTATAGTGTGAAACAATATTCTAACAATTTGTTCTAATGGTAAATATCTCATTATGTAAAAATAATGAAAATGCTTCAAGGGAGTTAATGACTCCTAATATTTCTAAGTCAGTAGCTGGAAGTGTAGCTTGTATATCATTAAATTTTCCTGATGCATATCTACAAACTTTTTCTTCAGATTTTGGTTCTTCCTTATGTTTCTTTTGATATAAAATTTCTACCCATCCTATTGATGATGCGTCTATCTCTACTATCTTGTAATTATTTTCTAATGGTAATGCTAAAGGTTTAAGTTGAGTAATATCTTGTTTAATGCTTTGAACTAATTTAATGTCTTCACTATTAAAATATTTTTGACATGTCTTACTAGTTTTACTATGCAATGCTGCAATCTTTGTTCCTAAATTAGGGATAAAACTTCTAGCATAATTTAGCAAACCTAAAAACACTTGTAATTGCTTTTTATCCTCTAGTTTGTCTGGAAATTCTAATACTTTTTTAGCAATGTGCTCTTGTATTTGTATAGTTCCTAACTTAATATACATACCTAAGAATTCTATATCTTGTTTTTCAAGTTCTACTTTATTCCTACTTATATACCATTATCAATAAATTCTTTCAAAATGATTTCTAAATGTTTTCTATGTTCATTTTTGTTTTTACTATGAACAAGTATATCATCTACATATACACTACAAAAATTATCACATTTCTTAAATATTTGATCCATCTTTCTTTGAAAGATCGATGGTTCATTTTTTAATCCAAATGGCATTACAAGCCATTCAAAATGTCCTTTTGGACAAGTAAATGCTGTCCATTGGATTGACTCTTCTGCTAATCTAATTTGCCAAAATCCTGATTTACAATCAAATTTACTAAAATATTTACTTTCTTGAATTTATTCATAAGTTCATCTTTATTTGGTAATTTATAACTATCTTCATAAGTATTATCATTTAATCTCCTATAATTGTACACTATTCTAGCTTTACCTCTCTTAAGTTCTGAATGTTTTCTAACTACAAAGGCTGCTGATCTATGCCTAGATTTTGAAGGTCTAATTACTTTTAAGTTTAAAAGTTCTTTTATTTGTTGTTCAAATTCTTGCTTAACTAACATATTACAAGGCATATATGCTGTTTTAATTGTTAAGTCTGGATTAATAATGTCTAATTTTGCTAATATCTTATTCTTATTCCAATGTAATTGGGGATCTTCTCCTATGATTCTAGTTTGTTCAGCGAATTGTAACAATTCTTCTAAATTATTTGGTCTATCTATTTGCTTAATTTCTAAAGACTTTATTTCTCCTACAATTGGATACTCATGATCAATATTATATAATCATATTCTAGATTATTTTGTTCATCTATCTTTTCTTCATTTATTTCTTCTAATTCTTCCATATTTTAGTATTTAAAATTTTGTTCTTCTATGTTAATACTATTGTAAGACTCTAATATATTACTCTGATCAGTTGTGGTTATACCTTTCTTTAAAAAGGTGATGTCTGGAGGTGTATATAAAAATCCTCCCTGTAAACTTTTTAAGAAATTTAATCCTAAGATCTAGATATGATCCTACTGGGGATATAAAGGTTAAGGGTAAATTCAATTGTTGTCTTTCTATCCTAATTGGTATATTATTAATACAGTGTGTTAAGTATACAAGTCTTGTATCAAACTGTATAATTCTTATTGGTCTAGCTAGTTTTTGCCTAAACTGTTATGGCACTAACTCTTCTTTTATTACATTTTTTGTGCTTCCCGTATCTATCATAGCTATGGTTTGAATTTTATTTTCTTTCGACAATTCTAATTCACAATTAATTGTTATTAATGAACTAGTCTTTTGTTTTTCTATACTAGGGCAATTATTCTTTTTATTATTGTTTTCTATTATTTCAACTGTATTTATTTCTATTGGTTTATTATTAAAACAAGGTTTACAATAAACTTCTGTCTTAGTGTAATATTTTTCTACTACTATTTTCTTACATTGATTACATTCTTGAGGCCATCCTAAATTAACATATTTAAAATCTTCATGCTCTTTTTGTTATTCAAACATACACATATATTCATCTAATTCACTATCAGAATTACTAGAGTAATCTGATTTTGATTCTAAGTCTAAGGCATTAACACTATAAATACTTTCATTATCACTTAGATTATCATCAATACTATAAATTGATTCTAAGTCTTCATCATCTTCTAATTGAAATTGCTCAATTAATTGTATTTTTTCTCTAGGTTTGCTTTCCTAATTTGGGACACTTGATCTAATATGTCCTACTTCACCACAAAGATAACATTTACATGTACTTTTATTAGGTACTTTATATTTTCTAATCCATGGTTTATTTGTTCTTTTCCTAAATTGTTTAGGGATATATCTTCTTCTTCTAAAAGTTTTTGAAGGTTGAATTCTAAAATTTTTATATTGTTGTTTATAAGGCCTATATATATTTTCTATAACTCTTTCTATATGGCTTTTTCTGCCTAAGTTTTCTAGGACATCCATATTGTTTAGGTAAATCTATATTTTCACAACTCATGTAAAACTGTTTTCTAATTTGTCTTTTTGCTTTTATTTGACAACATTCTAATCGTAATATATCGTATACATGTTGTATTCTTGCTGCTATGGATACATCTAGTTTCCTAGGGTGTTTTTGCCTTTCATTCCAAAAACTTTCTCCTATTGGTCCTTTAATTTTTGTCATATAAGTATCTAATACATTAAGATCATCAAGTCTACCTGTTCTACCTAAATACTTGAAAAGTCCGCAGTATATTCACTAATATATTGTAAATCACATATTTGTAATTGTTCTAAATTTCTTATTGCTCTAATTTGTTCTTGTTCATTTCTACCATCTAATCTATTATGATCTAAAATTTCATATTTAATTAATTTAACAAATGCATCTATATTAAACATTTCTTTTGCTGCTTGATGTTCTCTTGGATTTTTAGTTTTCCACCATGCTTGAAATAATCAAAAACCATTCCATCTAAAGTATGCTCAAAGTAATCTAACATATCTTTATTATTGCTAAAATCTAAAATTAATGTTGCATGTACATATCCTTTTTCCCATCTTTCTATAGTTTTTTCCCAATCTTGTGGGTCTACATGATCTAAGTTTAATATATTTCCTACTAAACTAATTTGTTCAATTCCTTTATAAGGGATTCTATTTTTTCTTAGTCCAAATGTTTCTTGTTGAAAAGCACTTCTATCTTGTTGAAAGGTACTTCTACCAGTTTCTTCATTATTTTCTCTATATGGTTCATTAGTTTGCCTAAGATTTTGTTGGTATGTTCTACTGGCTGGGGCTACAGATGGTCCAATTGAACTATATTGATCTTCTATTGGCATGCATTCTACTTCAATTAACATATTTTGATATTCTTTTTCTCCTAAAAATATGTTCTAATCCTATATTTAAAATCAAATATTTCATTTTGTTATCTGATAATCTATGTAATCCTAAATCGTAAGTCTTATATTTTTCTATATATTCTTCTCCATCTAAATTATATATGTCATCTATGAGTTTATCAACTATATTATCAAAATTATGCTAAATCATATTTATTTCTAAATTATCAAATGTCATATGTATTTCTTCTTCTAATTCACTTTCTAAGTCCTCTATATCATTTATTTGCTTATAATTAATAAATCTTACAATTGCTTCACCTACACGATTTTCAAAGATTTGTGCTTTATTAGGTTGTCTATTTTTTGCTACTTGTAAATTGGGTAAAATCCATTCTGTTCCTTTTAAAAAGCTATTATCTACAGGTTTTGCTTCTATCATATTAATATGTTTACTACCAAAAGTTTGTACTAAATTTTGGAATTCTACATTAAATTTATAGTTATAGTTATCTGAAATTTTTCCTACATACATAACACTAATACTTAAATTTTTGTATTCTTCTTTCATATTATAATTTTTTGTTCTTATGCTAATTTTAATATGTTTTCTAAATTCTCTAATATTTATGACATAATTAGGAATACATCCTATGACTGCTAGGTTTGTGCTAAGATCTACTTATGTTGTAGCTATAGCTACTTGTTGATGGTTATCCCATCTGTCATCATATATGTATACTAATGCTTTAGTTCCTACTTGTGCTCTTGTGAGTCTAGCTATTCCTATCATAATTGTTCCTATATGAATTTGTTGATAGTGTGACTTTCTAAGATGTTCTATTGCTGTATTACTAAGTAAATTAAGAGTTACTTCTTTATTTATACAACTCACTTCATGTTGACTGATGCTACTTACAATACTATGTTTATTTTCAAATCTTCCTAATTGATATAAATTAATTTTTTTTTATGAGATTTTTCAAAACCTTTTCTAAGAAATTCTTGTGCTTCTTGTTCACTAGGGTATATATCTTCTATTCTAACTATTTCTTTTCCTTTTCTTCTAAAGAGTTCCATTTACTATTATCAAAGGGATTTATTCGACCTCTTCTTTTATATGGATTATTTCCTAAGGATAAATTATCTAATTTATCAACTAAGTCTTTGGGTAGTGTTGAAGTAGTATTGTGCACTAGATTAATTTATGTTATTTGTTCTTCCAATTGATCTACTTTTTCGGCTAGATTTAAAATTAGTTGGATAATTAAATTATTTTGTCTTATAAGGATATTACTACTTACTACAAATGTTGTGAATTATGTAAGACCTATTGGTTCCTTATCTAGTTCACCAACTTTTTCTAATGCTTTGATATATTTATTATTAATTTTAGAATATGTCATTAAACTAAAAGTCTATCTATTTTGATGAGCACATAATTATTACAAGTTTTATCCCTAAATATATATTTGTTAGTACTGTAATTTATTTGATTTTGAGTTATTTAGGCTAAAGTTTGGTTTTTATAAATTTGGGCATTATGCTAATAAAAGCATTGGAAATTAAAATTACTACTTTTTCTTTGTAGGCTCTTGGTGAGATTTGCAGCAAGTTAATAAATAAGTGCAGCAATTACTAGTGGAAATTGAGAAGAAGAGTGAAGTGCCGCACCAATACATAAAGGAAAGGACAAGAAACAATGAATGCACCAGCCAAAGGAAATGAAGGGTGGCTGCTGTAGATGGAAAGAAAGTTTGTGTTTTACCTAGCATATGGTGTCATGGCATACGCAACTCATTTGTTGAAAGAACAAATAAACAAATGAAAGCTAATAGGTAAATGGCAGCAAGAAGATCAGCACTTGCCAAAGAAGATTTATCAAAGGAAGAAGTGGTGATGGCATTGATATAAATAAAACAAAAGCATTGAAGTGTGGCAGCCAAACAATTGAGGATGAAGATTTGGAGGGTGCTGCCAGCACTAGAGTGAAATAAACAAAGAAAGTGGAGTCATTAACACAAGTAATGGAAGCATTTGATGGCAATTGACGGGTGAAACACTTGGTAGTAGCAAGGTGGAATAATAGTTTAATCAAAGCAAGTTGCAATATGAGCAATTCCCATTCTCTATAAATTGAGTGTTGCCATAGAAGGAAAAGACACCCAAGCTCCACAACTCTTGAGCTTTCCCTCTTCCGTCCATCTTTCTAAGTTTTAATTTCTGCTTTTAGTTTTATTTTATTATGGGGAACTAACTCCCTAGCTAAGGCTAGGGAGAAAGCTTTTAATATAAGTGTGTAATTTTTATTAGTTTGATCCAAACTTAAGCTTTAATGTGATTTTGTAGTTTTGTTCAAATGGAATTTGTAGTTTTCTTTTTAATTAATTGATGAATGTTTGATAATCTATTTCATGGATTCAATCATGTTTTTCCCATTGTGTAGTAAAAACTTTCATGCTTTTAAAAGAGAAGAGAATTGCTAAAGATTAATAGAATTTTGATGAAGATTATTTTTTGATAGTTTGTTGCCAATGGTACAAATTATGCTTAGAATACTTCTAAAGGAAATTAAAAAGAGCTTTAATTATTTTGAACAACTACAATGGAAAATATTTTGTGGATCAAATTAATAAGAGTTGCATGCTTATGTTAAAAGTGGAACCCCAATGCCTTAGTGTTTTAATCAATTAAATTTTCTCTAAATCAAATCTTGCATAAATCTACCTCTCAATCATAATTGTTTTTTTTCATCTCTGTTATTTTCTTTACACTGCTCTCTGTGGATACGACACTCGGACTTCCGAGCTACACTGCTATACGACATCTCCCTTGGGTTTTGCAAAGTGGTGCGAACATATTTTATTATGTAACTTTTCTACTTGTTCAGTTAATGTTTTTTGTACTAATTGGATTTTTTGTACTTCTAATTTTAATTGCTCAATAATTTCTAATGACTGAAGCTCTATTTGTTTTGGTTTACTATCTATGAGACCTATGAGGTCTTTGATTTCTTTCTTGCTAGGAAATCTTTGAATATTCCTATTATTATCTTCTAATTGAGATGTTATATAGTCTAAGTTTAGTCTAATTGTTTTTACAATGTGTTTGGATGAGGAAATTTAAAAATATAAAGGATTTCATAAATGACGGAATTTAAAATGACGGAAATTAATGTTCTATAATTTGTAAAGTTTCTTGTTTGGGTGACGGATTTAAAACACGGAATTTAACCTTTATTTGTAAAGTTATCTTTTTAAAAACTCAATCTCTCTTGGGATTTTAGAAATGACGACTTTTAGATGGAATTTAAAGTTTAGATTTATGATCTCCAAATTCCATGTTTTTTCCCACGCGGAATTTCTAAATTTTTATGTTTTTTTATCCAAACACGGGAATTGGTTCATGTCAATTTAGAAATTCCGACTTTTGTCAAAATCCCAAGTTTATTTCTCTCATCCAAATGCACCGTTAAGGAATTCTTCTACAAATATTCTAATAATTGTTGAATTATTCTATTATGTTTATTATGTTCAAATTTTACAGTTTCTGCTTGACTAATTAAAAGGTCAACAATGTTATTTTCTGAGGGACTGTTACTGCTATGTAATAGATGTTTGTGTTCCTTTTATGGAAAATAACAAACTAATGTATTATTATCTAAAGTTAATTTTATCTTTTGTTGTTCACTAATTTCTAAATTAAGGTACTCTATCATATAAATTTATCTAAGTTTACCTTTTTCTTTTAGGATGCCTAAATGCTCCTGAAATGCTTCTATGGATTCTTTACAGACTTCTAAATGGTACTGGTTCCTTGTTATGCTATTTTGTACTTCTAGTTTTCTTCTAGGATAATTACCTACTTCTGGTGATTTTATTAATTCTTCCAGATTCCTAATTTCTCTTTGGTATTTGGCCTTCTGTTTCTTTAATTCTTGTAACCTTTCTTTTATTTTAATAGAAGTCCACCATGGGCCAAACATGTAAAAGGGTTTATTGTTCTGAAATGGTGATTTTGGAAATTAACAAAATTTTAACAGGTTATATTATGTAGAATAGAGGAAGTTTTATTAATTGAAAACTAAAGGAGGAAGTACTGAGATTTTTTCTTCTCTGGTATTGTTATCATACTTTCTCTCTTTGGAGTTACAAACTATATACACTATTTTCACCGACTCTACTAAGAATGGCTAAGGATGAGAGGAGAAACCTCTTTATCTGATACCATCTCTAACTCTCTATGAAGTTTCATACATCACATGCCAACTGATGACAAACAAACGATTCTTCTGCCTTTTAAAACAAAATATACTTAAAAATATGTACAAAGAGCTATTTCTGGTCATTGCGCATTAATAACTGTTGGGCAGATGCAAAGTGACAACGTCTTCACATGGTCTGGTTACTTGAAGACAAAATATTTGCATGCAGGTCTGGTTTCTTCACATTCTGCTGTGGTTTTTGGTGAAGGAAAGAGCTTCTAGGATAAATGTCTTTGATGCTAAAGATAATGGTTTTTTTGTCATTTTGAAAAGTTTTTGGGTGTTTTTATAAGCTGCTTGCTTCTTTTGGGTTTTTTACTAAATTCCTATTATTTTAAATCCGCCCCTCGTGATGATTTCACTCCAGTAAAACCCACCCGAGCCCTCTTCTGCTTTTCAATTTCAATTCTACTTGGTTCCTTTTCTTCTGTTTTCACCCCTTCTTCTTCCCCACCCCCAAAACCTGCAAAATTCCTCCACATCCCTACCAGCCCTCCCTAACCCCTATTATATATTTATTTACTTCTGCAGCTTGAGCTCTAATAAATTATACAAAACAAAATGAATGGCTGAGAAAATCAATTGGGAAATTCAGAGCCAGAGGCAAAAGCCATGGGCAACAAGATCGCTAGAACGACCCAAGTCTCGGCGTCGGAATACTACCTGCACGACCTGCCTTCCTCCTATAACCTCGTCCTGAAGGAAGTTCTAGGCCGAGGCCGCTTCTTCAAGTCCATTGAGTGCAAGCACGACGAGGGTTTGGTCCTCGTCAAGGTCTACTTCAAGCGCGGCGACTCCATCGATCTCCGCGAGTACGAGCGCAGGCTCTTCCACATCAAGGAGACCTTCCGTGCTCTTGATCACCCTCACGTTTGGCCCTTCCAGGTTCTTTTCAATTTCTTCTTCCAGTTTTGTTTGGTTGTTTAGAAACTCAAATGGAAAATTGGGTTTCGTGAAATTGCACATGTTTAACAAGTTCATAGAGTTAAGTATGTGTTATGATTAGGAACATAATTTTTGCTGAAACTGTTGGATTCTGTTTTGGGGCTGAGAAAATTTGATGTTTCTAACTCTTAAGAGTTCTAATTTTATTGGGTTCATTTTATTTTAAGCAATTATTTAGAGTTGGCATTGCTTGATTTAGTTATATGGCCTCCCTGCTGTTTCCTCTTTGCAGTTTTGGCAAGAGACAGATAAAGCAGCTTACCTTGTAAGGCAATACTTCTTCAATAATCTGCATGACCGATTAAGCACACGACCTTTTCTCAGTCTCATCGAGAAGAAATGGTTGGCTTTTCAGGTCTCTCTCTCTCTCTCTCCTCTCCCCTCCCCTCTTTTACATCTATGATTCCTCTTACAATTTTATGTTCTTGTGCTTGCTGTGCAGTTACTTCTTGCTCTGAAGCAGTGCCACGACAAGGGCATATGTCATGGTGAGTTCAGTTAGTTGAGGAACTTCACCAATGCCCTTTTTTCAATGTCATATTAATGGGGTTGGTTTTCTGTTTGTTTTATTTATGCCATCTTAGGTGATATTAAGTGTGAGAATGTGTTGGTGACTTCTTGGAATTGGCTCTACCTTGCTGACTTTGCATCTTTCAAACCCACTTACATACCATACGACGACCCGTCTGATTTCTCGTTTTTCTTTGACACTGGAGGAAGAAGGCTTTGTTATCTTGCTCCTGAGGTATGCTTTTTGTATCTTTCTTCTTCACTTTTCTTGCATTTCTTTATCAAGGAGGTGCATAATTTTGTCCATTTGCGTAAGTTGTAGCATATATGTATATATATATATATATAGTCCCCTTCTATTGAGGGACCCCTCAAATAATTTTATTTGAGGGACACCCTTTAGGGTCCCCTAAGAATTTTTTTTCAACGATCCAAATCGTTTGTTTTTTCAAGTCTACATTCATAGATCATCCTTGCAAAAAATTAGACAAATCGGAAACCGTTTTGACATCCAATTGTGTCCTACAAAATCAATGAACACGGTGCTTCAAGAAAATACTAAAATTTCAATAACTCAATTGAGTGGTTAAATGGTATCGGATTGAAGTGATTTTTTTGTAGAGATGATCTTTGAATGATTATCCAAAAAATAGACGGTTTGGATTAGTGAAATACATTGCAGGGTGAGCCCTACAAGGATGTCCCTCAAATATGTTATTTGAGGGATCCCTTAATGGAAGCTCTCTGTATATATATATACCTAAGCATGTCATAAAAGGTTTATAGACGGCTTGTAGTCATAGTATCAGGGTTGATTGGAGTGGTTTTGTGAAATTGATATCCTGGAACTGAAATTTGAGCAGTTCTACAAACTACAACGTATTACACATTATAGTAAATGTCTTAGCAGTATTCCAGACTACAATCTATTTAACACACTTGGCCTTCTATAACATCTTCTTATGCATTAAAATTTGTTGAAGAATTTTTTGCTGCATCTTTGAGTCAACTAAGAAGTTTCACCACTAACGTTGCGAGGGATCTTAATGTTTCTAACACTAACCAGTCACCATATATACTTACCTCTAGTGACGCGGTTATATTATTAATTGTATTCAAATGGCTTCAATTTCCAGAGATTTTATGAGCATGGAGGTGAGATGCAGGTTGCACAAGATGCACCATTGAGGCCATCTATGGACATCTTCGCTGTAGGGTGAGCTTTTGTCGCATTAGCATTTTGACCCCATTGAAATTCCAGTACCATCTTGATTATTATTTTTGCTTGAGAGACTTCATCATATCCATAACACTGATTTAGGTGTGTAATTGCTGAGCTTTTCCTTGAGGGTCAGCCACTATTCGAACTCTCTCAACTTCTTGCTTATCGTAGAGGGCAATACGATCCTACCCAACTTCTTGAAAAGGTTCTCTCTCTCTCTCTCTCTCTCTCTCTCTCTCTCTCTCTCTCTTTCTCTCCCCGCAAGCCCTCGTCCTCTTACTAAGTGTACAATTCTGTTCGAGTTCTTATCACATCTCTTTCCACAAGGTATTGAATTACTCTTTATCATGTTGCCTCTTGAACTTATTTTTTGACAACCCTCTTTTCTTTTGTTGCATCTTTTGCTCAAATCTCTCCTTACTGATGTGTATTCTTTTACTTTCTTCATATACCAGATTCTTTTACTTTCTTCAAATCTCTCCTTACATTTTTTACCCTCTTTTCTCTGAATGCAGATACCAGATTCTGGGATTCGCAAGATGATACTTCATATGATTCAGTTGGAACCAGAGTTGCGACTCTCTGCTGATAGCTACCTGCAAGAGTATACCACCATTGTGTTTCCAAGTTACTTCTCTCCGTTTCTGCATAATTTTCATTGTTTCTGGAATCCACTTCATTCAGATATGAGGGTAAAAAATGTTACTTTTTTTTTTGGTCTGAAAAAAAGAAGTTTACTTTTAAAGATTTTCCACTTACTTAGTGCACGTTAAAGTTTTCACAACTCCGTAATTATTGTATGTAGGTTGCACTTTGCCAGAGTGTTTTCCATGAGATACTTAAACAAATGATGAGCATTAGGTCAACTGAGGACACTGGAACTGGACTTGGAACTCCTTCAAATGCCAATGCCATTAGTGGTAAAACTTCTCAGGAGGTCGTTACAATGCAGAACAAGAATTTTGCAAAGGGCTCGATTAGAAAGAGAGAAGAGATAGGTAAAGGCTTAAAATGTGATCAATTTGAACTTCTTGGTGATATCAATACCCTTCTCAGGGATGTTAAACAAAGTAATCATTATTCTGTTTCCAAGCCAGTGCAAGACGATAATCCTGATTCTGCATTTTCCCAAAATCTCGGAAACTATGGGATGCAGTCTCCTGGTGAATTACTTCAATCTATCTCCAATGCATTTAGGAGAAATGATCATCCTTTTATGAAAAAGATTACACTAAATGATTTGAATTCATTGATGTCCAAGTATGACAGCCAATCAGATACCTTTGGCATGCCTTTTCTGCCGTTGCCTGAAGACAGTATGAGATGTGAGGGAATGGTTCTGATTACCTCTTTGCTCTGTTCCTGCATACGCAATGTAAAATTGCCTCATTTAAGGAGGAGGGCCATACTGTTGCTCAAATCGTCTGCCTTGTATATTGATGACGAAGATCGTTTGCAACGTGTAATTCCATATGTTGTTGCAATGCTTTCAGATCCAGCTGCAATTGTGCGTTGTGCTGCCTTGGAGACGTTGTGTGACATTCTCCCTTTAGTCCGAGATTTTCCTCCCAGTGATGCAAAAATTTTTCCAGAGTATATTCTGCCAATGCTTTCTATGCTTCCTGATGATCCAGAGGAAAGTGTGAGGATATGTTATGCCAGTAATATAGCTAAACTGGCACTAACTGCATATGGTTTCTTGATTCACTCAATAAGCTTGAGTGAGGCTGGGGTACTTGATGAATTAAGTTCCACCAAAAAGCCACTGGCATCATCTAGTGAGACATCTGGTCAACTTCAGAGGGTAAACAGCGATGCACAGCTTGCAATGTTGAGGAAGTCCATAGCTGAGGTCATTCAAGAACTTGTTATGGGTCCAAAGCAAACTCCAAATATCAGGAGGGCACTCCTTCAGGACATTAGCAACCTATGCTGCTTCTTTGGCCAGAGACAGAGTAATGACTTTTTGTTACCCATTCTCCCCGCTTTTCTGAATGATCGCGATGAGCAGCTTAGAGCAGTATTCTATGGGCAAATTGTGTATGTATGCTTCTTTGTGGGTCAAAGAAGTGTGGAAGAATATCTTTTACCTTATATTGAGCAGGCTGTAAGTGATGTTACAGAGGCTGTCATTGTCAATGCATTGGACTGTTTGGCCATTTTGTGCAAAAGTGGTTTCTTGCGGAAGAGGATACTTCTTGAAATGATTGAGCGTGCCTTTCCATTGTTATGTTATCCTAGTCAATGGGTAAGAAGGTCAGCTGTCACTTTTATTGCGGCCAGCAGTGACTGCTTAGGTGCCGTAGATTCCTATGTTTTTCTTGCCCCTGTTATTCGGCCCCTACTTCGCAGACAGCCAGCATCTCTAGCTTCTGAAAAGGCTCTCCTTGCATGTTTAAAACCTCCAGTCTCAAGACAGGTTTTTTACCAAGTTCTAGAAAATGCAAGGAGTTCAGACATGTTGGAAAGACAGAGAAAGATATGGTACAACTCCTGGCCTCAATCCAAACAATGGGAAAGTGCGGATTTACTTCCAAAAGGGGTTGAGGAATTGAGTTCAACGAGGAACTGGCCTGACAAGCAACAAAGTCCCGAGAATCAAAAACTTACTGGAAAGGCATTGCAACAATTAGAGCTAACTGAATGTGAAGATGGTGAGGCGAAGTTGAGAAGTATGGGAAGCTTTACACGTGCTTCTAGTACAGTTGACATTCATGATCCTTTGTCCTCTGAAAAGTTGCAATTTTCAGGCTTTATGTGGCCACAGGGAAGTGGTGTGAATAGCTTCATGTGCGATAAATCATCAGTAGGAATACCTTTATACTCCTTTAGCATGGACCGGCGAGCAGTGGGAGTTCCTCCTGCAGCATCTGATTCTCCAGCTCAAGTGAATTCAGTAGGACTCGGTGCATCATCCATGCCTTGGATGGATCCAGTAAATAAATCATTTACTTTGGCTAGTTCTGTTCCAGCACCTAAGCTTGTGTCGGGATCATTCAACATGAGTAGTGGTTCCAAACAGTTCTATAGAGTCGTGCATGAGCCAGATGGTAGGGATAATGATCAAACAGCCTTTGCTAGTAGCAAGCTTCAAGATATTGGATTATCTGGCACTTCAAAAGGAAGTTCTATAGCTGCGGAAGATGCATCCCCTCCAAATGATATAACTGGATTGCCCTCTTCTGCACGAAATTCATCAATTCCCGATTCTGGTTGGAGGCCCCGTGGGGTGCTGGTTGCACATCTGCAAGAACATCGGTCTGCTGTCAATGACATAGCCATTTCAACTGATCATAGTTTTTTTGTGAGTGCATCTGATGATTCCACTGTCAAGGTCTGGGATTCTAGAAAGTTGGAAAAGGACATATCATTTCGGTCAAGGTTAACTTATCACCTTGAGGGAAGCCGTGCACTGTGCACTGCAATGCTCCGGGGCTCTGCTCAAGTTGTAGTTGGAGCATGTGATGGCATGATACATATGTTTTCTGTTGATTACATCTCCAGAGGTCTTGGTAATGTTGTTGAAAAGTATTCGGGTGTTGCTGATATCAAGAAGAAGGATATTAAGGAAGGTGCCATACTCAGCCTTTTGAATTTCTCTGCTGATAACTGTACAAATCAGATGGTTATGTACAGCACCCAAAATTGTGGGATCCATCTTTGGGATACAAGAGTGAATACCAATTCTTGGACATTGAGAGCAACTCCTGAAGAGGGCTATGTTTCTTCACTGGTAACAGGACCTTGTGAAAATTGGTTTGTGTCCGGATCTTCAAGGGGTGTGCTTACACTTTGGGATATGAGGTTCCTTATTCCTGTGAACTCATGGCAGTATTCTGCTGTTTGCCCTATTGAGAAGATGTGTCTTTTTCTTCCTCCTCCAAATGCTTCTGCCTCTGCTGCTGCAAGACCCCTTGTTTATGTTGCTGCAGGTTGCAATGAAGTTTCTCTTTGGAATGCTGAAAATGGAAGCTGCCACCAGGTACATAAAAATGATCTCCTTTCAACTTTTACCTAATCTTCTGTAAGCTTCTGTAGAAATTAGATATGGATGGCAATGGATAAGTTGATACAATCGTATGCATAGCTTACAGCCCCCTGCTTGCGCTCTTTTTCAAAGTAATGAAGAAAACTGGAAGTAATGATCAGATCTTATTTTATAGTGGCGGAACGGATTTGATAAATTATTAATTGAGTCAACAGGCAGAATGTGGTGTCATCCATGCACTCTTTTAGGTTGAAATTGGAAGGTTTGCTGGTTTTGTGCTGCGATTTACCAAAATTTTCAACTTCTTTTCTTCAGACTAGCTGAATACTAGTATATTAATCTCTTATAGTTTGGACTTATGCTTTCCTACACTTAAACAACATTTGATGTAACCTATGAAAATGGAAAAACAGGAGGTGCTTAAGTTTTGATTCAGAAAAAAAATTAAATTGCACGGACAAAACTATCAGGTGCCTCACGGTCCCTGGGTGGTCTCTGGTATATCTGTGATGTAGCCAAAGCTTATCAAACTTTTCAGATGCGTATTGTTATTTTTATTTTCTCTATGTACGCAAGTTCCTTTTTTTGCCCTTGTCTACCTACATTAGTTCAAATGTTGTGATATTCAACTTTTTCTCCCAGTTCATACCTATAATTATTCAATCTTCTTTTTTTCAGGTGTTGAGAGTGGCAAGTTATGAAAGTGATGCTGAAACATCTGAAGTGCCATGGGCCTTGGCTAGATCATCAAGTAAAAATTCTAAACCAGATCTGAGACGGAATGTCAATCCCCACTACAGAGTTGATGAACTAAACGAACCCCCTCCTCGTCTTCCAGGCATCCGTTCATTGCTGCCCTTACCTGGGGGTGATTTGTTAACTGGAGGAACTGACTTGAAAATACGTCGATGGGATCATTACAGGTTTGTTGCAAATTCATTATTATTTTCTTGATGTAGTGAAGGTTGTGTAGTGGTTTAATTGGCTGTATTTTGCAGTCCTGATCGAAGTTACTCCATCTGTGGGCCAAACTTGAAGGGAGTTGGAAATGATGATTTCTATGCGACAAGATCTAGTTTTGGTGTGCAAGTTGTGCAGGTATAATTTGTCGATTGTAGTAGTATTTCAGGGTTCTATGAATTTAAGTCCTGGCGGAGTATGGTGAGGTCGATCTATAGTTTGTGCATGCAGAAATTATGTTTTAAGAGGGGAAGCTTTTGTTCTACTTATTTTTCCCTCCGAAAACCAAAGTTAAATGACTTGGTAGTTTCAAAGAATCATTGGGAAATCGGGTGATAGGATGTGCTTGTTTTCATTAGTTTTACATTATAAGTTGCTCAAACAATTCATCATAGGTCTCCCCTTCATTGTTCTATTATGTTCTTGGTCTTAGTGTTGTGTTTTAACAGATCAGTTGCTAAGCTGTAGAAAGTTATTATTACCATTGTAATTTTGTTATGTAGGTTTTTATGATTCTTATTTGGTTTTTTTTTTTCATAAAAAAAATAGGAGACAAAGAGACGACCTCTAACGTCAAAGCTCACAGCCAAGGCAGTACTTGCAGCTGCTGCCACTGATTCTGCTGGCTGCCACCGTGATTCTATTCTATCATTGGCCTCGGTTAAGTTAAACCAGAGACACTTAATATCGAGCGGCAGAGATGGGGCAATCAAGGTTTGGAAGTAATTGACATAAGCATACCTTTTTCTGTTGTACATACATAGCACAATGCTAGTGAAGTTGTACATTATATATTTATGAAAAGCTTAGACTGAATGTATAAGCTTAGACTCCCATTTAGCTATTCCTAACCAGTCGTACATATGTTTGAGTCATACCCTGCTTGATTTTAGAGTTTGTATACATGTAGGAATAGATAGGAAGTCAAATTATTGATGCGTTTCATTGATGTTTCCAGTTGAAATGCATAATTAAAAAATTGTGTAAATTTGGGCGTACTTGTGAATTTGTGATTCCACATTCAAAGTTTGGCTGCATTGTTACTTGGTCTCTTGTTTTGGAAAGAATGCGGGTTTGGATATTATAGTTTATTTCCTTATCATGGTGCGTTGGTACGGCATGAATTGCTCCTTCATTTCGTCCTGACAATCCAATTCACTCTAATCCTAGGCACAGAACGAGCCCTTCCTGTGTTTGGTGTTTCATGGGTATAAGAAGCCGGATAATGTTAAAAAAAATTCAATTTTGGGTTTAAACAAGGCTAATGAATGAGCCGCATTATAAATTCTATATTTTTCCTCGTCATTATCTAAAGTATCAAAGAGATCATAATCCATGAATCTGAATCAGCCACAAGTACTTTCAATGCTTTGGATCTGTAACAGAGTCCCAATTTTGATAGCCCAGCCTACAGTTCATCTTTTTGTTGCTCGATCGAACCTCATCCTTCTTAGCTTGAACAGCACCAGCTCATTATATTTTGTTATATTTTGATCTCAATATCTTCCGACCTAACATTTAGTAACAAATCCAACTAAAAACACCAAATGCAGCTGGAAATGAAATTCAAAACCCTGTAGGATGAAACCATTATAGTTTGACAATTTAAGGCTGGGTCAAAGTTTTAAACAAAAACCAGAAACAGTAACAGAGACCCGACATTGTAGTCACTGGTTGGCAACATTAAGGATTGAGTCTGGGACAAGCCTTTTCTGAATTTGGAGTTCGGTGTCTCGTCTACAAGAAGGGAATCGTGGATCGATTGCAGGTTTAAGTTTTGTTTGGGTTTTGCTGCTTAGCTTACTTCAGGGTTTTCTGAGCACGTGATGGATAAGCAAGGTAAGTGGCTGTTCTTATTTGGCTGGAAAAGAAATTATTGGTGTTTTCATTAAGTTTGTTTACTAGTGATGCAAGGGGCTTATGTCTCAAGTAGTTAAGATCATTTATTCCTGCACCCAAGATCCTAGAGTCGAACAAGGCGATTGGAACTTGTCCATACTGTTTGCAAACAAACCCCTCCACCACTGAGGTAAACACTCACTGGCTGATGTGGTTGTTTTTGCTATAGTACATGTATGGAATTAAAGCATTTAAAGCATGACTATTCAGCTTGCATGACGTGTTCATAGATGAGAGTGAAAGTTTCAAATGTTTTCTCACAAACGGCATTGAGGAATTTTTTGTTCTGCATGTATAAGCCTACGGAACACCTTGGGAAGGCAGAAAAGTAGAAGAAAAGGTATAGGTACAAGAGTTCAAAGGAAAGGAGGTAAAACGACACAAGGGAAAGGGAAAGGAAAAGGGAAAGGCCCTCTCCTAAGCCCAGGTTGAGGGTTAATTTCCATTATGGTAATTTAATCTGAAGGAATCCAGGTTTAATTGGTTTGATTAATACTCAGCTTCTAGATTTTTTCCCGAAGGCTCAAAGTTTGATCACCACCGTTGATCACTAGATTCAGAAATCAAATCAGCAGATAATGGGGAGGATTTTTTCTCTCCACAAAAGCCCACGTGATCCCCAACAACAAGATGTCTACAGAAGGAGCAGCCTGGGAGTTGGTAGAAAGGTTAAATCGAAAAACCACTCCCCATAACTATTTAATGCCAGAAAAGAGGGTCAAGTTTTCTTCCCATACTCGTGAGGATTTCTCATCAGTACAAAGCTGGGTTTTTGCAAGAGATAAACAAGAAATAAGAGAGTTGGTTGTTAGAAAGTCAAAGCTAATCAATCCTAAAAACTGACTCTTGATGGGGGGGGGCCTTTCTTGTCAGACTAACCACCACTCTTTTTTGGCGCTGGAGTAGAGGATCCTCTTAACCATGTGTCCTCCAGATATTAAGTAATAATCACTCATGCAGATTCTCTATAAATATGAGAGGATGTGAACATGATAGAGGACAGCAAAAACTCTCAGTCATACTGACAAAATCAAGCAAAATCATACGATCTCAAGAGCTTTCAAGCTTTGAAAAAACCAAGTTCTTTGAAAGTGCTGACGTGCAATTCTAGTACAGATAAATCCAGTCCAACCTGAGTCATGGGCAACAACCCAAGCAGAAATCGAAGTCCAATGTTCTGATGTCTTTCCAGACTTAGCAGTTTCCTTTTGGCTTAATTGTGTAATAAACAGTTTTCTTTGAATTAAGTTTGGTCCATTTGCAACATTCATTTTGGCTAGAATTACTAGTTTTTACTATGGGAAATTGTAAAGTCTTCACCCATCTGAAGCAAAAAAAGAACTTACTTAGGAGATATTCCTCACACAAATTCACAATCACTTGTTTAAAGTAAGTAACTTAGGGCGCAAATTATTTATTTTTCATAAGTTTGTTAGGGTTTAATAGCTAACAGTGGCACGCTCGTAGGGATGATAACGGGTCGGGTAGGGGCAAGGTATGACAATACCATCCATGTCCCCACTCTCCATCCCCGCCCCTGTCCTCGAACCCATCCCCGTTTAATAGGTTTCGGGGAATCCCCGTCCTCATACCCAACCCCAAATCCCCGAATTTTTTTTTTTTTGCATAAAAAATATTTATCATACATTTTAACATTAAGTTTCATATTAAATTATCATTCAACACATCCAAATTAACAATAAAGTTCAACTCAACTATTCAAAATCACATCAATTTGAAAATCCAGAGAAGATTAGGGAAAATTTGGAGAGGGAGGTTAACTTACAGTTAAACA
The DNA here is from genome assembly GCA_005406145.1 of Prunus yedoensis. Classification (NCBI taxonomy): domain Eukaryota; kingdom Viridiplantae; phylum Streptophyta; class Magnoliopsida; order Rosales; family Rosaceae; genus Prunus; species Prunus yedoensis. The sequence continues at coordinate 2,160,429 of BJCG01000015.1, read as the reverse complement.
TAAATATTATAATTATATATATATATATAAACATATATATTTTCGGGTCAAATTCGGGGATGGGGACGCCAATACCATCCCCTCTCCATACCTGTAGGGAATTTTTGAAGTTCAGGGATCCCCGTACCCAATACCTGTTTGGCCCCGAAATCTCCCCCCATTAGAGTCGGGGACCCGCCCCCATGGGGAATTTTGCCATCCTTACATGCTCATACACCAAAGAAAGTTGACTTGTTAACCACAAAAGAGTTTCAAACAAATGAGGAATTTTACCCTACCGCCACAAGAACTAAATCAAAATGAGTGAACACAAAGTAAGCATGGCTGATGTACGTTGGATATGGCTAGGACAGATCCATTATCAACTCCGTCAGTGTTAAAGAATTTTATTTCTGTTATGTTTCGTTATTATGATTATTTAAATGACGTACATGGTCTTGGGGATGTTTCATATCAAGTACGTAAATGAAAATGAATTCATTGAATTAATTGCAAATTACAAGGATTCATGTAACTCAATATCTAACTTTGGCAAAAATAAAAAATAAAAAATGTAACTCAATACTAACAAGTTCAGAAGAACCATCACTGCAATTAGTTTCTGTCTTTCTATAAATAAAAGCAAAGACCTAATGAGGCCACATACAAAACACTTTGCGCCACTTCACAGATTAATGTAAAGCGTCAATGGCTATCAAGATCTCATTAAGACTTCAACGAAATGTTTTTCCGAAAATGATCTACACCCCTTTGCACCATTTCAGACTCATCAATGGAGTGAGCGGCTACTGAGATTCAATGAAGACTACAACCATCTACAAGAACCCGCTTAAAGGAAAAGATCTGTATTCCTATATAGCATACTATCCCACTCTACCAAACACTATATACCAACTGGGTTATATTTATGCCCATTTCTAAAGTTACACAACATTATCTCATCGAGAAATGTTATTTCTTTCACCCAATGCTGCACCTAATAATCATGTACTAATGAAGAAATGTCCAGACTGCTCCAAATCACGAGTCTTTTGGTCTTTCCTATTACTGATGAAGAAGACTTCCTTTTCCCGAAGGAGACGGTTTCTGTTTCCGAAGGAGATATTGCTTAGAGCATCCTACGCACCATCTTCTAGATCAGTAATACTCATCAGGTATCACCAACCACCTTATGGCAGCAGCTCTGTCTTCCAGATCAGTAATCACAATCAACCAGACTGACGTTTTGATCTTCTGCGTTTCCCAAGAAGTTTCAGCATGTTGTCAGTGACATCAGGTGGGGAGTTGTCCTCTTCACCACGACTATTGTCTGAGGTGTGAGTCAACCAGGCCAGTGCTTCTATAGCAGCATCCCTTTCTGCAAGCTGCTTATTTTTCTTGGGTTTCCCAACAAATTGCATGCCCTTGAACTCCACCAATGCTCTGAATTCGTTCGACTTAAGGTGCTTTGTTTTATATTTCGGAGGGGAGTGTCCTGCTCTCATCAACAGAGTTTGTAGCAAACTCTTAGGATTGGTTCCGTCTTTTGTGAATCTGCTGTTATCACCAGACTCCTTTGGTCTCTTGCTGTCACGGCCAAATACAAATCTTCCTTCACATTGATCTCCGGATACTAGCTCTTGAACAGCAAGCATAATGTACTTCCCTTCCTTGTGAATATCAAGGCTAGGATCTTGAAGCTGCATCATTGCAGGGGATTATCACTCATAAAATCTGGAATTACTTGTTTTTTCTTGTTGTGGCCTTTAACACAGTTGATACATTTGTAAACCAGGATTTCAGCCCAGTCCTAAAGGCCACAACAAGATAGCAGAATATCAAACAACAAATATGGTAGGTTCTTTACAAATAAATGCCTAATATTGTCGATGCATGCCAGGTAGCATTTTCTAAAACCACATGAAGAATAGGTGGAAGAAAACAAGATGATTCATAAAGTTCTCAAAGATATAGAACATTTTGAAAACATAAGAATACTTCTTTGACCTTCATCAAATTTTTGCAATGAACATAGTACACGAAACACCAGAAGAGAAACTTCAAACAACTAATTATGTTTATCCACGCAAGTTCCATCCTATAATAAACCTAAGCACAGCAACACCCACAAAGTCACACCCAATCATCCAAAGAATTGCAAAACTAAAGTACAAGATTAATGCAATGTGCTTTTTATGAATGCAAGATTAGGGAGAAGTGTTAGTATCTGCCTAGTATTTTGTTGAAGAAGCTTTAATTCCTGACTCACCTTCTTTTGAATAAGCTCATTAAGTTCTTCCTTAAGCTTCAAATAGCAGTCCACCAAACTAGGATCCATGAAGAAGTCAATATAACCTTCCAACATTCTCAAATGCCCAGCCTAAGGATGGAAAAAAAGAAAAAGAAACAGGAAAGGAGCAAGTATAGATTATAAAATCATGGCAGTCAATTTCCTACAATTGAATTAACTCAGGGTTACATAATATGATTGAATAATCACCTGGACCCCATGGTTCAAGGAACCACCAAAAAGGATCAGTATTGAATCAGATACGCCAGTGGAATCACGTATGAAGACAGTATTGACCTTTACTTTTTCACCAAAGACCAACCAGGGGTAGGGAATTGTTTGGTAACGCGCATTCACAGAATTCTGAAAGTAGGACCATAAGATTAAGTACTGGGAACTACAATTTTTTTAGCACGGCAGCCATAAGTAACACGTAACACTACCAGACTGGTAGAAAATCTCTTCACATAATTAAAACACTTTTATCTATTCAAAACTTGCATGATGATTTAAATTCTCACATCCAACAAATACTCACTGCATAAATTCGAAAAGAATAATTCCTAGGGTAAAACTTTGAATGTAGATCATTAATTCCACGAGAGTTAACTGACCCTGATTGATATGATGATATCCAGCAAAATATTAAAGATGACTGTGACAAAGAAAAGGATCATTCACCATTTGACCTATGTGCATGTGAACACAGCAAGTGAACTGGCATAAGGTGCATACAGAAATGTATTTACTCTTTGGCATGCAAGTAGACCAGCTCGTGCACAACAGAAAAGTTATTAAAACATAAATGCAAACCCAACCCATGGTAGTAGAATGCCAAACGAATTTTAATGAGTTATTCCAGCATTACATACACTTGAAAAACAGTATAACAATTTCAAAACGTGAAGTTCTATAGCAACTGTTATCAAATTGCCAGATAGAGTTAAAAAAGTGAACAATTCCTGTATTGTATGTACACAGTAGCCAGTAAGTCTACCTATGTTTTATTAGAACCCAAATAGAGCAGTCACATGCTAACTACGCAACCCACAACCAAATGGTAATTGATTGGAGAGGCTCAGATTGTCATATACTATGGGTCTTGACATACCCGATGTATGACTTATATTCTCATGTGTGGCCGGACTGAGCCAAACAGGTGGATCAAATATATTCGATGATGTGGAGCACAAGTGGCCAAACTGGGCCTGACACGTGGATGATTGTCTACTCTGATGCCATGCTAGAGTTAGAGCATCCAACTCAAGGACATACCCGATGTGGGATTAATATTCTCACCACATGTGAATATACCACATTGTATAGAAAACAGCCTCTCATGCAGACTACTAAAACCTCTTCAAAGGCATCAAAACTTGTTTGTTTTAGGAAAGATCAAAATCAAGCCCAAGTTAGATTCAAAATCTCATTCTAAATATGTCAGCAATAATTAATTATATATAAAACTTTTCTTTTTCTTATAAAAAGAATTAATTATATATAAAAGGACTTCATCAGTTGCCCAGATTCTAATTCAACAGAGAAACATTTTATCCGCCACCCACCTACAGTTCCAATTTATTTCGCAAAGTATTAAAAATTTAGTTTGGATTAGGCATTGCAACTTACAGCATATAGTAAAACCTGGCCATCATCCATCGTTTTGAAAGACATGGATGTCTCTCGGTGCTGCAGTTATGGTAAGAAGATACAATTGTCAACAAAACTGAGAATCTAAGGATTAGCCAATGAAAAAATATTTTTAAATAGAGAAACCATACCACTACAGACGCTATTCCAGGGAAAAGTCCAGAACATATGATTGCACGAACCAAGGACTGGTTGTGACTTAGCTTGTTGTTAATGCTTGCATCTGCATCCACCAAGCCAGCATCTCTCAAAATGTAGTTAAACTGCTTCCGAAGAGAATGAATAGCCTGAAGTGTTTGGGCAGAAAGGAAATTTCTCCAGCAGTATTCATACGCTGATCCTTCTCGTTCTGCATCTTTCCATCCTTCATATGCACGAACAAGAGCCATATGATCACTGTAATCTTTTGCAGAGAATCTAGATTTTGCTGTCCCTGCTAACTGTCAGAGAGAGGGAGAGAAAGAGAGAGAGAGGAAAACCTAGTCAGTGACGTTCATCAGAGTGGATTTTACTAAATCCTATCAATGATTTCATGCATCAATATGGATATTTAAATATTGATTTTGGTTTAATTGTTTAACTAACTAGGTGTGTGCAATCGGACACTATACTTTGTATGGAAGTGGTTTATATTATAATTTTATTTTTCTGTTTCTGGTTTGAACAATCGCTCTCTCAGCATATGGGTATGTACTAAACTACTGTAACAATGTTAACTTTTTATATGAACCTATATGGAGAAGTGGACATTTGAACAGTATCAGAAATTTGATGGAAGAATGAAACTGAAATTTGGTACTAAATCTGTTTCAGGTTTTTGCTCTCTTGCACCCCAGTTTTTAAATTGAGTGAGAATATAAATTACATGAATAACATTAGTAGATAGTAGATTTTCAGACTGAAGTAGATGCTATATGGTTTGGTGGCAAGAATTGTACTTTCGATATTGCTCTATTGGGTTTGCAGAACCAGAACAGATATGAATTTTATGCAACTGCATGAATATATGCTCCTCCGTTAGACCAAGTTCTGTTTCCTTTAGACTAATGTTAGTGTGGTGTGAGAAACAAACATCAGGGTATATTACCCCGTACTATTAACATGGGTTTCAAATGAATGTAAGAATCTCCACACGATGGGTAGGGTTTGTGTAACTTACAACTAACAAGTCTACTTGATTCTATCAGAGGTAATAATATAAGATCTTTCCAGAGCCAAGGAATAGACTTTGATGGACTAACTGTTATCATTGAATTTTGTACTTACATCCTTCTTGTCTTGAGGCAAAAGGAAAGGATCTCTGACGCTAAGCCCAGACACTATTGTAAGAACAGGATCAAAGCAATGAAACACGGCACCCATAATCAGCATTTTCCCTAGTTTGGGATCTACTGGAAGTATTGACAAATATTTTCCTGATCAAGAAACAAATTTGACAAAACAAAGGGCAGAAATCTTAGTAAATAGAAAGCTAATAAGAGAATCCAGTTACACATTAATTAGTACAACTTTCATCTAGGAAACAGACTAACCAAGACTTGTCAAATTTTCATTATCATCTAATGCCCCAATCGACGTAAGAAAGCCAATGGCATTTTGAACCTGTCATGCATTGAATTTGTCAACTTGTGTGATTAACGAAGGTAATTCATAAAATAAAATAAGCAAGCCACTCAATACCGAAAAACAAAATGGAAAGCAGAGGGCCCGTATAATCTGTGAAAACACCAAACTACTTTTAACTCAACGGAAATTATTTAATGTGAGGAACGTTTAAGATAGAACTAAAACTGACTGATTTTGGGACAGGAGATGTTCTGAGCTGCGTACTGAGATCCAAGTGTAGATGTTATTTGTTTAATAATAGAATCGGGTATGTGTAAATATAACCTTATAAGACTGCTATTAATGATTCTCAATTTCACTGCTCACTGTTGGCAATCAATCATCAAATCCTTTTTTTTCTCCTTTGATAAGTAATATTTTTTATAAAGGTGCCTATATTTAAACCCAACTTTTTCATAACACCCAACTTACTATATAAACCCAACTATTTTTTGAAAAATTTAACCCATCTTCCGAAATACCTACATTAATACCGAAACCATTCCGTACCCACAAAAAGTAGTTACCCACCCATCTTACACCACTGAAAAACACCACCCAGACAAGAACACTCACTGCTAAACCCCACCCGAGTAATGTTTGACAGTCAAAAACCATAATCATGTCTTTACTTTTAGTTCTGGTCACGATAAAGGGTTTCTAAATTGGGTTTTTTTCACCCGTATTCGGTGCTGGTTTGTTGAAATGCAAATGAGTGGCTCAGTGGTCAGCCACTGCACTTGAAGGAGGTTTGGTAGGCAACCACTGAACAAATACATATTTTTTTTTGGATATATGTTGTATGGTTGCTGGCTGCCAAAGGTTCCATAGATTTGGAACAAAAACGAAAGTTAGATTGCGTGTTCAGTCCTGTTGTTAATCTTCAATTGTATGACTATCAATTTTCTATTCCTTCTGTAAGGAAAGGGGTTATCTAAAGATTGAATGAATAAACTAATTTCTGAGGGTTGTGTAAGATTCCCATTTTCATTGGTCCTAAATGAAGATTATGCCACCATAAAAAATAAAAAAGTTGGAAATCGTCCTGTAGTTCATAAACAGTGTGGACTATAAAATCAAAACTGTTCCATTATTTCCGGATTATAAATTTATGGAATATAAGAGGCAAAGCTTGATATGGAAGAATTTCAAACAAAATCAATTGTATATATGCTTACATGGTAGTGCCATACTAACTACTTTTATATGCAGATTAGAATATGCCAAGAGAGAATAAAACAAAAACAGCAGAAATAAACAAGAGATAACCCTCTTTGACTAAGTACAAAGTGAGAAGAGTAAAAAGTTAATAAAAGAAATATATAAAATGAAGGCACAATACATCATCTAATCATTTATGCCATACATATGGACACTGAATAGAATTATTAGACAACATAAAATATTCATTGGGCAGAAACACTTACAGCAAGTGGTTCTGGTGGCTGCAAGGCAGCTGACAAGAATTCCCCTATACTAGGAACCTGCAGACTTTTAATTTGCAAGCAGAGAGAGTTTAAAGGAGTTCTGAGAAGTTCAGGAAGTTGATATTCCGCAAAAGCATGATAAACACATTTGGGGTAAAGGTGGAAGCATTCGCCTGGCTGCACCCGACCAGCCCTGCCCCTTCTCTGCAACCAAGTAATGCCACAAGGCAAAAGAAATCCTTTTGCATATTAGATGCGCAGATGTGGGAAAGCAAACTACAAGTAGAGATGAAAGAGAATGTCAATGAGATGCCAATGACATTCAGAAAGCAATATATATAAGTATCTACTGTAATGCTGGCTCTTCAAACCATTCAATGTCTTTTAAAATACCAGGGGTGAATGAATAATGCCAAGTGCTAGGCAAAGCCACATATAATCCTGGCCAACCAAGCACCATCACCTGGTAATCAGTAACCATATCCATTGACTTCATTCACATGTCATGATCAAAATCATTTTATAAGTTAGCATTTTTTAATGAGCCAGCAACATCTGAATGGAGGAAAAAAAAAACTCATTGAATTATAATGCAACAGAATCTAGTGCCTACATATAGAAAATGCTTGGTTAAGTGGCCTAAGGTATAAAAAGACTTACTTGCCGAGCAGATGCTTGCGATATCCAAGAAGGTAGTAGGCAAGGTGTATTATTCAAAGCATCATATGAGGTCTCTTTCGCTTTTCCACAATCAACGACAAAAACCACATCATTGATTGTAATGCTTGCTTCTGCCATATTTGTAGCAAGAACTACTTTACGAACATTAGGAGGTGGTCTTCCAAATATGAGTTTCTGGGGGAAAAGAAAGGTGATGAATAATAGCGTAACCACATTATCGAATGAAATGTCCGTCATGTTAAAGTATATACAAGAGGTGGCATATTATAGGCAAAGTCTGAAGGGGGAGGGAGAGAATTCTTTCTTTTACTATATCCTCAATTTGCACACCTTCATAGAACAAATTTTCCATGCCATGTTTATAGGCCAGACAAAGAAACAGAAAAGACTAAATACCCTTATATGTAACTACTGCACTAACTGGCAAGCAAACAAAAAATAAGCTACTAGACAAACACATTGACACCTGGATATCTAAAGCTTCATAAGTTAATGCGATGCAAATCCTAGTGCAGAACAGCAGATATAGAAATAAACTAACCTGTTCGGATGTCGCCATTGACCCATGGCAAGTTAGAAGCAAAACCCTGTTAGGATCACCTAAAAGGGGATGGGCTTTAAGTTGATCCCTCAAACAGCTGATATCCTCCCACCCAGTCATGAACACTAGAACGGCACCTGGTCGTTCCTTTCGACATATATGGCATAAAACTGCCTCGATTAAATTAAATCCTATGCAATCAGGTGTCCAGCATGATAGTGAATCACGCGCCCTGGGGCTATAACTCTCAAAGCTTGATTTATTAAGAGCATCCTGCATAAAAGTAACAAGATAGGTTAGATCACACCAACTTCATACATAGCTTCAAAATTACATATAGAGTTCTTTGTTTTTCCCATATTAACTCATATTATATTGCAAAACATAACAATGGAAAGAAATCAATGGGAGCAATAGTTTGTTTTTGTTTTCTATTAGTCAATACATAGAACAATTCAAAAGAGTAGATAATGAAAGTCTATTAACACGTGGGAGCCCGTATGGATGGAGAGTCCCAAGATCATTTAAACTAGGCTTATTATCACAAAAGGTCCCTAAGGTTTACGAAACTATCAGATTGCATCCTTAATGTTTTTTTGTGTCACTTATGGTCCTCAAGGTTAGTATGTGTGATCACAAATGGTCCTTACCGTTAGGTTCCGTCAAAAACTCCGTTAGTTTGCTGACGTGGCATATATACATATCACAAAACATCCCTGAGGTTAACACATTTATCACAAATGGTCCCTGCAAATTTTTTTAATTTTTTAATTTAAAATTCATAAAATTTTGTTTTTGTTTCTTATAATATTTAAAAATATATATTGTATTTTAAATACATATGATACTATATTTTTGAAGATGAGGGCTCCACATATATGCCACACCAACAAACTAATGAAGTTTATTTTTAAAAATAATCTAAAATTCATAAAATTTAAAAATGAAAAAACCATTTATATAAGGATTTTAACCTTGAGGACCATTTATAAACCCTAAACCCTTGATTTTTTTCATTTTTAAATTTTATGAATTTTAAATTAATTTTTAAAAACTCCATTAGTTTGTTGATGTGACATATATGTGGTGCCCACATCAAAAATAATATAGTGTCATGTGTATTTAAAATACAATGTATATTTTAAAATAATTTAAAATTCATAAGATTTAAAATAGAAAACCAAAATTTTATGAATTTTAAATGAAAAAAATTAAAAAAATTTGAAAGGACCATTTGTGATAGATGTGTAAACCTCAGGGATGTTTTGTGATATATATATATATATATATGCCACATCAGCAAACTAACAGAGTTTTTGACGGAACCTAACGGCAGGGACCATTTGTGATTACACATACTAACCTTGAGGACCACCAATGACACAAAAAAATATTAAGGATGCAATCTGATAATTTCCTAAACCTTAGGGACCTTTTGTGATAATAAGCCTTTAAACTATTAGGCAACGCTTTAATTCCCCGATATGGGATTCACACTCTCAACAAGAACAAAGAGGCAAGAAAGATAATCGTCACTAAATGATTGTGAAGATTCCACAAGAACTATTAATGATGCTACTTCAAATTACCCTACCAAAACTTTGTATTACAATTTGCATGCATTCAAACTTGTATATTTCAAATAATTCTGAAAGTTCCATGAAAGCCATTTTGAAATAGCATCATACCTCAACTAGAGCAGTAATCTGGTTTTTCCTTTTTCGAGGCACTAACTGCTTCTGTGTTTTCCACATTTTGTCTTGGCCATAATCATCAATTTGGTTGAAAGAGGTCAACTTATACCCAGTCATTTCAAGTACATCTTCTAAAAAGTGTGCTTTCACTGGATATGTAAAGCCCTGAATAGCATACAAATGCATTAGCATTGATATGGGACAAAGAATTACATGAGGGATTTTTTACATTACTTGATGGTAGAGAATAAGGAATAGAATCAGAACAGCAGCCTGGATACTTGTAACCCCAACTAATTCTTATTTTCCAATATCAAACAAAAGAAACATTTATTAATATTTAATACATTAATGTCACATCAGTTACCAGAAGGGCATTGCTATAACACTAAGATTCCATATTTAGTAATCACTATTTTTATTCACTTGCAGCAGAACCTGCCAAATTCATGACACTTTACTGATGCGGCACAAATTTCTGGTCACTGTCGCTTACACAGCACCATACATATGTTTGCAAGCAGTTAAACATACAGTGCATGAATAACAACCCTCTCTATACAGCCGACATTATCTCCAGAAACTAGGAAAATTAAGGTAACATGAATCAATATATACCCTGAATAAACTCAGAAGTTAGCTAACCGGAATGTGAATTGTTGGTGCTCCTCCAAAATAATTGGAAAATAGCTCAGCATTCAGAGTGGCACTCATTAAAACCAATCTTAAATCCCGACGGCGTGGAAGCAGATCCTTCAACACAATCAATAAGAAGTCTGCAATAAACAGTTATAGAAGGGGAAAAAATTAAATTAAGCTAGGCTGCTTCTTCTGCACTATCGGACATTAACATGGATATGTATGGAAGTGCACCTTCATTCATGCCTCGCTCATGAATTTCATCAACGAAAACATGGGTTATACCATTCAGGTTGCGATCACTCAACAGACGTCGAAGTAAAATACCACTGGTACAGAAAAGCAGATGGGTATTTTTTCCCTTCATTCCCTCCAATCGAACTTTATAACCAACCTACCAAAAAAATCTCTGTTGTGGTATAGCAGCAGAATAGAGAAGCTTTCAATTTAAAACTCTCTGTCTTCTTCTTTCTTTAAAGTAAATAAATTCACAGTGTATGTGTGTGCCTGCATCTATCATCTATTTCTATGATTTGATGGAGACGAGACTCACTGTTTCACCAAGAGGCTCTCCCCTCTCTGCTGACACTCTTTCTGCAACAGCCATAGCAGATATTCTTCGAGGCTGTGTACAAATGATGCTACAGAATGCTCCACGGCCAGATTCTATTTCTGACTCTAGTATATATTGAGGAAGTTGAGTGGTCTTACCACATCCAGTCTCCCCAGAAATCACTATTACCTATCATCATACGAACTTATTGGGAATTCTGGTGGAGATAAAATATGAAACACAGTACAGAAGAAGTATGTTCATTAATAGTTATAGATAACAAAGAAGATCACAGCCCATTGATCACAAGAATTAGAGTTCCTTCTTTTTGGTCTGAACAAGAATTAGACTATCTACTCCATAACAAGCACAAACTGTTACATGACAAAGAAAAATGGTTTCCAGCATATAGATGACCTAGATAGAATACAATCCCCTCAAACATCTATATCTATAACTAAGTAATAAGAAGGTATCAACAGACACCATTATTTTTTTCCCCTTGATTGAGTATTGCTTGTTCATGTTGTACAGCTATTGGGTCTTACTCTCGTAAGCTGCAGGAACATCTTTTGTGGACTCCTTGTCCACATTGTTTGTATCTTTCACCTTTTCTCAGTTACATAAATGCAAAAACAAAAACAAAAACAAAACAAAAAAAAAGAATTTTGAAGACTATTCGAAATTCAGAAAAACTACATGGGATAAACTGCATTTGTATTATCTGTCAAATTATTTCATATATTTCTACTATTTTAAGTTTCTACTAAATTTTCAGGCCAATTAAATAGTTACTACTAAGTTCTTTAGTAAACAACAAAAGTAAGAAATTAATAAGTGTTTTTTTGTTTATGAATTCTTATTTCTTTTTAGCACAGCCCAACTTAAACTATTTAAGAATAGAAAGAATAAAAACACACCAAAACATGGTTAGATGAGATGAAGCTACACGTTGTATAATTAAACCTGATTTTGTGCAATTGCTTGCAGCAACCTTTCATTCTCCTTGAAAGCCGGTAGTGATTTGCGGAAGTCTAGCATCTTCTTGCCTTCAGGTGATTCCTTTAAATAAAAAAGAAACATGTTGGAAAAGAGACCAGAATCATTAGCATGGTATTATTATTACCTTCAACTTTATCACAGATAATTGATGGCACATCTCTAGCACTACATGAACGTAGACCTGGCTCAAGGTGCTTCTTATCATGAAGTTATTCAAAATCTCACTTTAAGTTGTTATGAGAATTTTTTGATGGATAGCAAGCAACTCCATCCATGCAAATGTTTGAGAATGGAGATGAGATCCAGTAGGCACAACGCAAAATTAATGGAACAGGAGTCATTATCATGCAAAGCTAAAGAAGAACTATAAGGGCCCTTCAAATGATACAGATAAAATTATGCTAATAGAAGCAGTGAGACATTTCCATGTTTCCTTTGATTTCCTTTATTTTTGTTCAATATCAAATGGAGAATTTCTAACGTAAACAAAAGAGCAACAGGTTACAGCCAATTTATTAGGATACAAAAGGCCAGTGAATGATACCTGCCAAGCTCTTTGCATATTACGCATCCGCAAACTCCTCCTCTGAAGAACCTTCTCCATGACAGACCCATCTAGAAGAGAATCGGCATTCTCATCAGGAATTGCATTTTCACGCTGATCAGGGTGCTCAGAGTCACCTCTATTGTCGGTGAACTTTCCAGAGTTTAACTGGACTCGATCAAGGTGTTCCTGCAGCAAACCCTCTACCCTCCTTTGCAAACCAAGAGGGATAACCACCTGCCCATATTCATCACAATATCAAATTCTCCCCATAAAACCACTCCCAACAGATACTACAAATTATTTGTGCTTTCAAAGAATTTTCAAGAAGAGAACATGACACTACCTCCCTTTGTGGCCGCTTATCATCCAAATCTGGCCTGTAGTTTGGAAGAGGAATCTTGCTGGCAACCACCACTTTCCCATATATTTCACTAAGAGTAAGTAGAGTTCAATAAGCAATTTCTTCTCTCCGGCAATGATTAACAAAACAGTAACAAAAGAACAAAACTTAAGGTTTCACTTTCTTAGTCATACCAATAAAGTCCCATCCTTTTGGCGAGGTTCGATATCTGCTCATAGTCTCTCCTATCCCTCTTATCTCTGGATACAATCTCTTGGTCCTTTTCGCTGCGCAACAGCAAGCTCATTTTCCATTTCCACTCGTCAATGTTCGCCACCGAAGATGATGCCTACAATCGAGTATCAACCAAATGTTCTTCATCAATATATGTACATATTTCTAAGCACAAAACTTCTACCCATGACTTTTCAGGCATTTTCTCTGCAGCCAAACAGAGGATAAAAACAATAACAATATGAAATTTGACAGAGAATAACCTTTTGGCCCTCGAAATCGCACTCGTACTCGTCGTCGGAGAACTGCTCGGCAGCGTAGCCGCAAAACCCACGCTTAGAAACAAGGAATCCGCCATTGGAGATTGAGGATGAAGAAGAAGAAGAGTGCAGAAGTAGCAAAGTGAGGCAACGAGTGTGTGTGCGGTAAAATGGATAACAAGCGTTGTTCTTGTTGGAGACTGCCTTGAGAAGAAGACCCACTGCTGCTCTCGAACTACGCATCTTCTAAGGCATCTCCGTTTTCATTTTCTGAGTTAAAGACGAAAGGGAATTGGAAGAGAATGAGATTGGAGAGCTACAGGGCTTTGCAGGCAGAGTGAGAGAAGAAGGGGATTTACTGTCAAGAACGAACCAAAAAAACAAAAAAAACAAAAAAATTCGGTGGTTTTGTTTTGTTTTTTTGTTTTTTTATAAGATTATTTTAGGTTAAGAATATTTTACATATATATTCAGTAAACTGTATACATAAAACATAATCAGAAATACTCACTTTCCAAAGTTAAAATACCCATTTGGTATCATACGTAGGTATAATTTTATAAACTCAAAAATATATTATAAATCCAATCCAAAGTTCCAAAAGCCCATTTATTAGGCCGATTTTAAAAAACTCAAACTTAAAAAGATTAAAAAACACTAGCATTATTGAAAGAAAAACAATTGAAGTTTTATAGTTTTTTTTCTCTCTCTCTTGTCTCTTTCTCTCTCCTCCCTCTGTCGTCTCTCTTTCCTCCCTCTCCTTTTCTTTTAATAATTTCAATTTGAGAATTAGGATTTCTTATTTTCTTATTTTAATTTCAATTTTTTAAAAGATATTAAAAATAATTTGGAGTTCAATAATAAGTTTTTAGATCATAAAATTAGTATTTAAAAATTCAAGTTTTTATAAAAAAAAAAACGTGTTTGCTTTCCAAATCAAGCTTGATTCTTGGTTGAGAATGGGCATTCGCAGCTTCCTAAAGCAAAATCAGAGTGGACTTTCTCTTGCTTGGTTCATCGTCATCATCTTCTTCTTCTTCTTAGCAAAGTCCAAACCCTAAGTCGACAACATATGTAACAAAGAACCCACCTTATCTCCTCTCCGTCGAATCCACGCCTAGACTCAAAGTCGACAGCTTGTGTAATGAAGAACCCAACTGATCTCGTGAATGTGGGTCGCTGTTGATAGAAATCTTCGATGGAGGTAGGATTGAAATTGAATTTATTTCAAAGTAATATTGGGAAATTTTATGGGATTTAGGGCTCGTTTGGGAGTGCTTCTTCCCGAAGCGCTTATACCAGTAGCTCTTCTACAAAAAAGCAGTTTGTCGTTTGGATGTCACATTTAAAAGTGCTTCTACATAAAAATAGTTTGTCGCTTCTACAAAAAAGCAGTTTGTCGCTTCTACATAAAAATGCTTTTGATATTTTGTTGAGTGTTTGGCTGACACAATAAAAACACTTTTAAAAGTACTTTTAAAAAAATTAAAGAAAATAAGCCTTTTTTATATTTACAGAAAATATCTCAATTTCTAGAATAAAAGAAACTCCTTGAATAGAAATCTTCCGTTGAGTAATTCACTTTTAAGATGTTGGTCTTGCAATCTATCTGGGTTTCTGGTTGGGGATCACAAAAGGAACTGGATGAAGCCAAGTTAAATTTTGCTGCTGCTAAGGTACCAAATTTGCATTTTCAATGGGATGCATATCTTTGCCCAATCTTTCTAGGCTCAGTAACCTAATGGGCTGTCCTATTTGATTTTTTTGATTCCATTTCGGGAGACCATGTGAGTTTCTTAAATGTCTGCAAAGGATTTCTTCAGTCTGGTAAATCTTCGCAATGGTGTCATAAGAACTTTGTAAAATACCAAGACATGGTGTGTATCAGTAATTAGCTGGTTTGATCAATTTAACAGATGTGGAATAAAGTCAGAAAATAAAGAGCAAATCTCTTCAATATTGAGAGAAGCCATGAGAGAGATGGAATAGAAGCTTAAAGGTTTCCATGGGTGTTTTGGCATCTAATAGGTTTTGGCGTCTATTGGGCTTTTCGCGGGTAGTGTTTTGGTTTTAATAGGAGAGAAAAAGAGAGAACAAAAAAAGAAAGAAAGGGTATTTTGGCATTTAAAAAAATTAAATATGGATATTTTCAGCATTTTAAAAGTTTCATTAAAGGGAGCCAAATGCTTCCTGTGTTTTTGTCTTGCAATGCTATTAAGAAGAAGCACCTCTCAAGTGCTTCTTCCAAAACCACTCCCAGTGCTTTTGGATCTCACCCAAAGTGCTTTTGCAATTTTTGACAAACACCATTTTTAAAAGACAGAAGCACTTTCACCCATTTAAAAGCGCTTTTCTTTGCTCCAAAAGCACTCCCAAACGAGCTCTTAATGATTGGGATGTATTCTAAGTTTGAGTTATTAGACAAGACATTCCCTTGGAATTGGTAAACATTTCATTTTTAAGTTGTTAGGTATTGATATGAGACGGTGAGATGACAGTTTGTGGCCTTAATGTGCATTTGTTAGTATAATTTGGCAGCTATAATGGGGTTCAAACTAGTTTGCAATATTCAAAAGTGTCGTCTCGAGTTTTAGTAATGAGAAAATGGCAACTATTGATGAAATGGGGTTTGGACTGGTTTCAAACTTGCATTCCCTTGGTTGTTTAGATATCTTTGTTTATTTGTGGTAGCAAACTTTAACATGTACAACAACTCGATTACAGTGCACCAGAAAACCGTGAAGATCGATCCAAGTGATTTAAGAAAAAAAATTATCGATTGCAAGGACAGTGGATGTGATGTTGAGACTAGTGGTTGGTGCAAGAAGGCGGACAAAAGTGCAACTAGTGAAGTGTATGTTGGGAAAGATGGGAAAGTATGGTTGCCTCAAGTCCGCCAAAGAATTGAGGAAACAATTAAAGTGGACAATGAATTCCTAGTGGGATTTGTTTTATTTACATTGGGGACTCTACTCTATCCACCATCAGGTGAAGAAAGTTTGAGTTCGAATTTCCTAGTGCCTTTGAGGGAACCAAAGGAAATATATCAAAATAAAATAAAATTGGGCCAGGGTTGCTTGTTATTTCTTCAGGTGTTTTGTCTTGATTCCATTGTGCATGACGTAAAACATGTTGACAAGTCAATTTTTGTAACATACCATCTCAAATTTTCATTTTAATATTCAAAATTTTATTGTAAATTACACTTTGGAATTTTTAACTTTTTCATAAATTCTTGATCAGTATGAGTTTTGAAAATTTTCTTTGCATCATTACGTAGACCTTGTTCTCACAAGTTCATACACTCGTACTACGAATAAATCGGAGTTATAACAACAAATTTATGGTCAACGGAAGTTAGGGACAATTTCATAATTTTAAATGGATTTTTTTATATAAAAAACCTAGCCAGCTAGCCCAATGAGAGCAGTGAACATTCTCTCTCTTCCCTCTCTTTCTCTTTCTCTCTCCCATCACTCCCTCTCTCTACCCCCTTGTTCGCCACAGCACAGCCTAAGTTTCCAAGCCATTTTCCATCGCCTTCATGGAAATTATTCATCTCCTCCTCCTCCACAAATCGCCCCAAAGACCTAACCTTAAAAACCAAGGAATAAACTGGATTTTTTTATCTAAAAATTCCATATTTCTCCCCAGCCAACGCTAGATTTTCAAGAGCCACATCGGCCGTTTTCAACCAGTATTGGACGTGGTTCCTTCATGAAAAATCTTCCCCTCCCTGTCCTCTACCTTGTCCCCAAAATATCTGACCCATTAGTTTGCCAGCAAACCTAAACTGCCAAAAAACCTTGAATTTACAATCGGTTTCGACCACTTTTTGCCGCCAAGCCAAGTATAAAACTTTATCCTCTCATCATGCTTGATATTTTGGTATAGATCTTGAATGGCGATTTAGCATGCTCGAATTGACAAGATTTCATCGGATTGGTCCCATTTTCGGATATGTGTTTCTCGTATCATCAGGAGTGTGTAAGAACTTAGAGCATCCAAAATGGGTTTCTTAAACCACCTCCTTAGACAAATTTTATGGAGGAATTGAAAAACTACAACTCCAACCATGCTCCTATCCACCTCCTAAAATAGGGAGACCTCTAGGAGCTCCTAAATTTGAGGAGAGAGAAAGGACTCCTAGTGACTCCCTATAATTTAATGCTGCTTTGTTTTATGCATTATTTAAACTTTTAATTAATACTAACTATTTTTATATTATTTTTTAATAGAGATGGACCAATTATATTGAATCAAAAAATAATTATAGTATTTATGACTCCCTAAACTGGGGAGTATGATTGTAGTTCAAATTTTATAGAGAACTCCTAAAATAGCTTTTGTGTGTTTTTAGCTATATTTTAACTAAAAAAATAGAGAGCATGATTGTAGATGCTCTTATGACTTTAGAATCGGAGGTGCAGATCTTCCGAATCGACAGTTCCACAGTTAAGGTTGTTGATCGATGTCTGATTGTGTTGTTGATGACGATCTGACCGTTGGATCGTAACCAAACTCTTGAGACGTCTTTAGTGTAGTGTTGTTGACCTTTAGGAATTTCCAGACCATCTTAGCCTTGGAGAACACTTGAGATGATTTGAACGTTTTGGTTAGGAATGAAGGGAATTTATTGTGTAGGGATTTCTAAAATCCCATGAAGCTATGAGAAAATAAATCATCTAGCATATACATATCTAAATATGAAATCAAATGAAGTGGAAGCAAGACTAAAAGCTAAAGCTTCATGCAAGTCTCATTTTAGGTCCCAATCTTTCTAGGCTTATAAAAACTTGCACCATTGACACTAATATCAAATATGAAAGAGAGCGTAAAAAGAAGACATACCCTTGGAGCGAATCTTAAAACCAAGGATGGTGTTCAAATAGAGGAATTGGTCCCTTAGATGCTGATTCTCCACTTTTGCTCTCCAAATAGACACAATGGTGTTGTGCCTTCCCAAAAGATCTTCACCAAGGATGGAGGAGAATAGGAGAATAGGAGAATAAGAAAGCTTGGAGAGAAGATGGGTGTTAGCCTATTCTTCTCCAAGTGGTTGGCCAAGAGAGAGAGCAAGGGAGGAGGCTTGATGTTTCCTTTTTTCCTAAATGTCTAACTTGAAATCCTAAGGAGGTGTGGAGCTATGGCATTCTATTTATAGAGCCTTATTTGTGTCACACTATGTGACACATGAGCATAAAGCCCATGTGTGCTGCATCCCCTCATCCCTTTACCATTTACCATTTCTATAAATATTTAAGTTATGTATGACCAAAACTAAAGTTTCATGACTTCAATTAATTCATCAAAATCATTTATTCTTTTTTAAATTCTCAATCCATACATTTTCGATGTGCGGTCTTATAAGTTCTAATTAGCGAGGCCGTGGGTAAGAATGATTTCTTCTAAACCGAATGTAAACTGTATCCCTCTATACAATTCTCCCTATTGGTGAAGGCTAATGTAATTAGTCCTTACAGGGCTTGCACAAACCATGAGTGACACCTAGCAGTATGTCATGGCTACCCAAGCTACATAGAATTCATTTAAACCCTGTCAATTTGTGATTACAATACAATTTGGTCCTTCTCTAACACAATAGTCTATGTTGTGTTGTTGGGATATGGTTAACTCGTGTCAAATCCCTAACATGACATCTCTAGGTTATATGATTTACTTGGATGCAATCGAATATGCTATTGTTTCAATTCTCATGCTATATTTTGGCCAAAGATTCAACGAATCATATCTTTAGAGTATTCTCTCTTCCTACTAAGAGTAGAGATTCCTTGTTGTATATTCACATGCCTCTGTGCACATGCTGACTATCCTAAGGAACACCTTTAAGTCGTATCCTTTTGATACGACTGTATAGTGTTCTAAAAAACAAACAACTCATACACAAGACAACTGTGATGTCTCAAGTTTGAGGACTAAGACTTCCATACAAGAATTTTTGAGTTGATCGCATTCAGTGAACTCCATCTCCATAGAGCACTTACACACTTGTCTTAGTTTCTCTACACGAATGCCTTGAGACTAGTCATCCTCCCAATTGAATAGACATAGCGTGTACCAGTCTTTGCGGTTCACCATTGTCAAATTGGTGATCCTATGACTAGGAACATTTTAGGATACGATATTCCTATAATGGAAAGGTTTCGTGAATCTAACTTCTTTAGACTGCTTTCCATTTATATCTTTATCCACCGACTTGTTACTTTGTGTACATTATGCATCTTAAAATAACATCCATGCCCCCTTGGTTATATTTATTATGTTATATCCTTAGAATTTTTTTCCACTTTCATATTGGCTTCTAGGGCATATATCTAATAAAGGATTCACGCACTTTGAGTTTCGAAAACTAGCGTTTCGATTCAAAGTTTGGTTTTGTTAAGTCATTAATCTAATAATTGTATTCTCACATAATAGGTACTCAGGCTCCACATACTCCCCAGGACAGACCCTCTTAAGGTTGAGCTTGCGTCAGACTTTTTCTGAGTGGACTTTGTTTTCAAATGGGCATGATCTTTCTTATGACAAACGGCATATGTAATTAGAATTTTGATTGAATTTTGGCTTACTATCATTCTTGGTTTTGGAGGAACTTTATATTATTGCTTAAATGGATTTTGGATATATTTCACTTAAGAAATTTATAATTTATTAGAGTATGTCGGATTTTGGATCATACTTTCAAGATTTTGAATTATTCTTGTTTTCTCTAACTACTTACTATATTTAAAAGTATACTATGTGTGGGATGTTGGGTTATATGGCTACATACCACTGTATATTATGGTATAAGATCAGGTCTCTAGGACCCATCAATACACACAATTGTATTTTGTGTGATTATTACGGTATATGATCAGGTCTCTAGGACCCATCAATGCACACGGTAACTCTTTGGGAGATGTGTTGAGATGTCTTATCCTTTAAGGGTTGTTTGCATACGTATGGCAAGATATTTCAACCACATGTGTATTGACGATTCTATCTTGGTGGAAATCTTGAAAATATGTCTTCTTTTTCTCCAACATTTTGATGGTTAGATTGTTTGCTGGAACTAATATGTCTTCTTTTATTTATTTTCAATCACCTTTTTTTGTTTTATCTTTAATGTAAATTTTAGATTGAATTAGGTTGTGCACATATATACATATTGCCAAAACGGTTGTGGTATGATTAATTGGGAGGTTATAAGTTATAACCTCTTTTCTGGTTTGGTTAATGTTTACTTGCTCAGCTATATTAAAAACATTTGAAAAATTGTGTGTCGTATGCATACTAGATTTCTAATTGCTTTTCACATATATTTAAGTGTTCAAAATCTATGAAACAAATAGGGGCTGTTTGGTATGCCTCACTAATGGAGAGGATTAACTTAAATGTGATTATATAGTCCAATTGAAAAACACCTAGATTCGCATGTCTAATATAGCGAGCTCGAAATTGGGTTCACATAATAGCACGCTCGCTATTTTGAACAAGCGAGTCCAACTAGATTTCCTTATGGCTTGAATCAAAACCCCACCACCACAACCCCAATCGCTAGAGAGGCCAAACCCAGGGCCCATGACCCCCCTGGATTTCTTCTCCCCCATGACCACCACCCTCAAGCCATGTACAAAACCAACACAAAGAAACCCAAGTCAATTGCAAAACATCTTTCTTCGCCATCCCAGCCACCAGCAGAACCCAGAACCATCTCTCTTCTCCATCTTAGTCCAATCCATAACAGTTCCCAAAAAAAAATATACATAAAATAATGAACCAAAAACAGAGAAGAAAGAAGGAAAGAAAGAGGAAGAAAAGAAAAGAAGAAGAAACCTCGGTCTGCATATGATGCTGCTCTTATTTCTATTTGGTAGCTTCCGTCTTGCTGATGATGTTTTAGTGGCTTAGTTAAAGAAGAAGAAAACGAGAGAAAGAAAAGAGAGAAAGAAAAGAGAGATAGAAGAATAAATAAAAGAGAGAGCAAGAAGGAAAATAAGAATAAAATACTAGAAAAAAAAAACCTAAAAAAGAGAGAGAGAGAGAGAGAGAGAGGTGGCAGCATCATATTTTATTCTTATTTAGGATTTTTTTCAATTCACACAGTTGGCTTGTATAATTAATTTTTTTAATTATTTATTTTTAGGTTAAAACCTTTAATGAAATTTAATTATTAAAATAATTATTTTTTAGTTCACAGAGCACCAAACACAGGTCTTCACTATTTTTACAATCCAGCTTCTTAGTCCGACACAGCACCAAACATAGTTCAGTACTTAATCCAACTTAGTCCAATCTGAGCTAATCTAAGATAGTCCTGGGATTTAGTCTAGTCCATAACAGTCCGCCGTACTAAACGACCCCATAGAGTACTACACACAAAAGCAACCAACCACATTCTAGAGTGGATTTGAGTTTAAACTACTATTTTCCCCCTTCATTTGACATGTCTATTAATTTGGTAGTATTAGTATTTGCTCATATATAGACAAGTTTGGAACATTTATGTAGGAGATAGATATATGTGATTTTTAGTAGTGTTGGATATAACTAATTTATTAAGGGAACAATATATATATAGTTTCTTTTTGACAACTAACAAATATTATGGGTGATGACTCTTCTTGACAACCAAAATGATGTATAAATAAAACGACAACAAACATAATAAAACTAATGTTTGTAGCCATAACCAACATCGGAGCTTGAATAAAAACAGATGAGGTATACAATAACCCGTATCAGTACTTAAAAATTTATGGATGTCATAAGGCAGAAACAACATCACTAGTTTCTATTTGATGCTTTTGTGCATATGTAGCATCGATTGTTATGGTTCAATTGACGTCGTTTGACGCTTTAGGCATCAAAAAGTCAATGCAAATGGTTACATGGAAGTGTCCTAAATATTCATATTTATGTATGAACTGATGCCATCATAACAAAAATACGCAATAGAGAATATCATATGCCTAATACACACATTAGGCATTGGGCACCAATGTGTTTTCATAATACATGAGAGACATAAATGTAAAGCCAGTGAGTAGAAGATAGTGGACCACAAATATTAAGGATTAATACCACTACAAGAAAAACTGCCTTTAGTGACGGTTAAAAAGTGTCAAGAATCTATTTAATTGATGGCTAAAAAAGCGTCAAGAATGCCAGTGTCAGGAAAGGGGTACCCACATACTTGACGCTTTTTGTTCGTCAAGAAAATAGTTTCCCTGACAGATAAAAACTGTTGCGAGATTGCAAAATCCATCAACTTATGGTCATCCTTGATGCTTTCTAACCGTCAACTTACATCTTTATTGATGGATTTTAGCCGTCAAGAAACGTGACACTAATATAAAAAAAAAATTAAAACAAAAAATACAGCTCCTTGACAACAAAACTTATAAAGAATGACATTAACATTAAAAGAAATACATATAAAACAAATAAGAAATTGTACATCCACTAGCATAATGCAATTATATACAATAATTTAAAATAACATAACAATATACTTAAGTAGTATTGAAATTACAATATTAATACATTTAAAATAAATGTAATAAAATGAACTAAGATCTCTAGTACGCGTAAGAAGTTCTCAATTGAGAAATAACTTATCACTTAGAAGCTTTACTTTCCCCATAACATCTCTAAGTGAAGCCTATTACAAGTCTAGGTCTTGCTTTGGTTGGAGCCTCCCTAGTCATACCAATCTATCAAAACATTAACATATGTGGATCAAAGAGTTATCAAAAATCTCAATTACAAAAATCTCTACAAAGCAACACAGCACCATTACACCAACATCAAAATTTATAAAAATTTCAACATTCTCCAAATAAAACACATATCAACTGAACAAGGAATTGAATTTAAAAGATCTTGGATGTATAAGTTCATACCTACATGCTATTACGGCATAAAAATCATTCACACAAAAATAAAATAAAAAACAACTAAGAGACTTACTCAGAACTGAAATTCGAAACAACTTAAATAAAATGTGTACCTCATGGCCATTAAGCATAAAAGCCAACCTGTCACAAGAGAAAAGCCAAGATTTACATGTTTAATTATGAAGAATAGAGCCATTGAAGAACAGATTATCTTAATTTAGTATAATGTGTGTGCTTACTAATTAGAATCCTCAGTTTCTTCGAAAGAATTTACAATTTCTTTGAAAGAATTGAATCATGTACACCAATATAAAGTCTACAAACCATGCAGAAATTAGAAACTATCATTTGAGAAAACCAGATAACTACATGTTTATAATTTTATCCATACTCAAACCAAGGAATCAAAAGAGAACCTATCAGGAATAAAGAAGAAGAGACGAACAAGAAGTGCTAAAAATGCAGTCTGGATGCCATATTTGCCCCTGCAAGAAAAGTGGAGCATTTAAACTTAAATGGCAAATGTGATCCATAAGTTACCAAGTAAAAAAAAAAAAAAACAACTGAAAGGCTTGTTTTTTGTTTTTTGTTTTTTGTCATAACTGAAAGGCTTACTTAAACCACAATATTATAGTAGCTGGTGCTTGTAGGGCAAAAGATGGAACAAGAAAATGATTTTTTAACAGCAGTCCCTTTTGCGAGAAATAGTGTTAACCAACATATTCAGAGAAGTATGAAGAAGAGAACTAAAGAAGAAGGAAGGAGAAATAGAGTGAAATCCGCAATATTGATTTATGTATTCCTTAATCTTTTAAGCTACAGCACTATTATATTTTATACTTGTTAAGTAAAGCTTAACTAACTAACCAATACAGCTGTGTATCTAATTCACATACACCGCTAACAACTCACGTGCCTTGCACACCTAACTCACTAACTGTTTACAATGATATCAATAGTTAACATTTTCCCTACCATGTTACCAGGTTGTGAAAATATAGGACTATGTAAGCCCTTTATGAACACATCTGCTAGTTGCTCACCCTAGATACGAAAAAAATTGAACACCCATAAATATAAAATTCATATCAGTGAACAAAGCAGACCAAACATTTCAAACGTGAGAGTAAAAATCAAAACAAAATTTCTTGGAAATTAAATGCCTTGTGCATCGACTCATGAAGTACCTGGACTAAAGTTTGCACTTTTGAAGGTCATTTCAAGTGCTCTTCCAATTCGGTATAAGAGTCCTCAAAAAGTAGAAATTACGCAAAGAACTGGATACAAATTCATATATGTAAAAGATAGAGCAGAGGTTAGATAAGTGTAAATGGCTTCATCTAAAACTGGATAACCGAGAAAAGAATAACAAGCATCACCATTACCACACTTCAACTTAAAATCCATAAAAATAAAAATAAAAATAAAACCTAAAAAACAAATCATATTCCCAGAAAAAGACCTAGAAATTCGTTTTTCAAAAACTTCCCCAATTTCTATATAAATCGAAAATTGATATTACAAAAAACATAATTAGGGCTTACAATGGAGGAAGAGAGACTGAACGAGGGGTGAGAGATCCACTGAGAGAGCACGAACTAGACACAACGGTAGAGAAAGAGAGACAGAGCAAAAGTGAGAAAGAAAGAGTGAAAGAGAAGAGAGAAATCGTGAGAGTGATAAGGAACGAGAGAAGAGAGAGAGAGATCGATAATGAAAATGAGAAAGTGAGAGTGAGAGTGAGAAGGAGAGAGAGCTTTTGAAAAATTGGGGTTTCACTCTTGAAAAATTAGATCCCGCTTTTATTTTTAGTGCCCGCCCACTGTCTCTTCTTTTTCTTTTTCTCTTAATAGTGTTTCCTCTGCTATAACTTAACGCTATCTTTTTTTTTCTTTTTTGAGACTGGCTCTTGTTTATAAAATGTCAACTTCTGTGTTTTTTTTTTCTTATGTTTTTCTCTTTTCCTAAGGGTGTCTTCAGAAAGCGTCAAGTATACAATGGTTTTAATTGACTTTTTTTTTTTATAAAATGTCAAGGAAAAGTGATATAGAGTTGACGTTCTTTAGTAAATGTCAAGGAAAGTGATATATAGTTGACGCTTCTAGTAAAACATCATGAAAACCTACTATATAGTTGACGCTTAAAAAGTGTCAAAGCTTCATAGAATAGGTGATGAGTTTTCACTCACCTCTCGTGCCGAACGGCGGGCGCGTATTGATGAGTTTTCACTCACCTCTCGTGCCGAACGGCAGGCGAACATTGATGAGTTTTCACTCACCTCTCGTGCCGAACGGCAGGCGCGCATTGATGAGTTTTCACTCACCCCTTACAACAATCGGCACATCACGCCATCTCTTATCCAAGCTCACTCGCTCGGGTACTTGGGGGACTACATGCCACCATCGGCAACAACAAGACTACTGAGTTCGGGTAAGAATGCCGAAGACATATTCAAGTCCCCAACCGAGAAGTCGCTTCTCAATCGGTAACTTGGGGGACTACTGTTTGTACCATATCTAACCCTCCGCTCATACGGTGACACGTGGATTGGACAATCTCACCCAAGCACCCAAGGCCTCGAACAATTGGCATCGGGTACCGATGGAATTGCCTCGAGGCCGCGAACAGCCACTAGTCTCAACATTGCTTGGAATCAGCACGCCCTGCCGATTCTACAGAATCATCCTCGAAGTACCCCCCCGAAATATCTAGAAACTCGTGTCAACCTCATAGGGCCCTCCCACGAGTCCCACATCGAAAATGAGTACTAAGAGCATCCAATATTCCCTTTATAAATAGACCCCTTCACTACAATACAGGGGTAAGACTTTTCAACTTGACTATTATACTAATATCTTGTCAACAGTAAAAGCTCTTAGAAAACAATCTTACTTTGGCATCGGAGGGTCTTAGGCTGGTTCCACACCGGTTCCATAGACCTTACGAGTCCCGGCTTCCTTCCATTCAGGATCAGCATCTGAGGACAGGAAGAATCTGCATCCGAACACTCAACCGATCTCTCGATCGTCCATCTCGCTTGTAAGTTGCACTCATCTCTATCTGTTCAGTTTTAGTGCCAACAGATTGGCACCGTCTGTGGCTTAAAGAGTAGCTAAATTGGGAATACGAAGAACAAGTGCAAACTTTGGAGGTGTTGTCTTGAGTGCATGTATTATATGTTGATTATTTTAACCCAATTATCAGCTGAATATGGATTTATTTTATTTGAATATATACTATATGTGTTGGAGTAATATGTTGAAAGAATTGGGTACACCTTATGATGGGCATGTAAATACTTGATTTATTGAAGTTATTTGTAGAAATGGATACTATTGGAATATTGATATGCTATAACAAGGCTTGGGTTTGCAAGGATAATCTTGAATCAAATTCTCTATCGGCATGGCCATTCCTTGCCATTGCTTCGCTGCATGACCCCGCAGCAGGGAAACTATGTCTTACGAGAAATCCACGAAGGAGCTTGCGGAGACCATTCTGGCGCTCGATCTCTGGCCTTCAAAACCATTCGGCAGTGGTACTATTGGCCAACTCTCCATGCCGATGCCACCACACTCGTCCAGAAGTGCGATCAATGCCAGCGTTTCGGCTCAGTTCCAAAACTTCCTGCCGAACCACTCACTCCGATTGTTAGCCCATGGCCCTTCACTCAGTGGGGTTTAGACTTCATCGGCCTCATGCCCCAAGCAAAGGGACAGCTCAAGTACGCCATCGTCGCTGTCGACTACTTTACAAAATGGACCGAGGCCGAAGCCTTGGCAACTATCACCGCAACAAGAGTTGAGCATTTCGTTTGGAAGAACATCATTTGTCGATTCGGTCTCCCGAACGCAATCATCACCGACAACGGAAAACAATTCGACTCCTCTCAGTTCCGGCACCTCTGCCACCGATTCGGCGTCAACTTGTTTTTCGCATCTCCAGCACATCCACAATCAAACGGCCAGGTAGAGGCCATTAACAAGATCATCAAGAAGACACTGAAGAAGAATCTTGGGGCAGTAAAGGGAGCCGGCCCGAATTGCTCCCAGAAGCGTTATGGGCCATCAACACCTCATACCGACGGTCAACTGGCGAAACGCCCTTTTCCCTTTCTTTCGGTACCGAAGCTGTTGTCCCAGTTGAGATCAACGCACCCTCGTGCCGAACGGCATCTTACAAGCCAGAGCAAAACGAAACCTTGCTCACACTCCACCTAGACCTCATTGATGAACACCGTTCCCAGGCTCAGCTTCGGAACGCTGCCTACAAACAGAGGACCTCTCGCTACTACGACTCGCACGTCAGACGCCGATCACTCAAAGTGGGGGACTGGGTCTTACGCAAAGTCTCTCTCGCCACCAAGAACCCCAACGAAGGCCCCCTTGGCCCTTCTTGGGAAGGCCCTTATGAGGTCGTTACCGTATACCGACCCGGAACTTACCGATTGCGCGGTACCGATGGTCAAACCCTCGGCCACCCTTGGAACATAGTGCATCTCAAATACTACTACAAGTGATCACACCTTCGGTCTTCACCCTCGGTCATCACCTTTGTACAAGTGATCGAGCCTTTGGTTGTGGTCTTCGGTCGTTATCTTTGTAATCGATTTATTTCAATATACTCCCTAACATACAGAATAACGAAGATAAGCAAATTAAACCGAAGCAAAAATTAACGTATATAAAATTGCCACGAAGGGGCACACTGTTTCAACAAAATGCCATTCGGCATATCCAAAAATAATACATTTTCCAAATATGACAATAAAAATCTAGTCTAAGGGCAGGAGGATCGGCAGCTTCATCGTTGGCAGGTGCGGGCTCGGCAGTGATCGACGCTTCGGCATCTGGTGCACTGCTCACATTCGGCGCAGGGTGGCTCTCTTCCTCCTCACTACTGGAGTCGGTCTCATCGGTTTCCTCGGGCTCGGCATCCTCACCCTTGTACGCCTCCACCATCTCTTCGGTCACCCATTCCGGCAACGGCGGCGGATCCCGGAGGAAGTTCATGTTCAGCTTCTTATCAGCGTTGTACCGCTTGAATCGATACAGCAGGTCATCACACTGCTCCATGACCTCTTTGTCCAGCATTAGCGTGAACTCCTCCGTGGAACGGTATTCAGCAACGGCTTTCACCTTCGCCTCTTCCAGCTCCCTAGCATGCGACCGTTCGGCTGCAACCAACACCGCCTCCACCGCAGCCTTCGCCTCCTGCGCCGCAACCAGCTCCAACTCCGTTGCCGCCACTTTCGAAGATAGCTCTGCAATCTTCGCAGCATTCTCTTCGGCCCGCTGATCGGCCTCCTGGATGAGCTTTCCAGCATCAGCGATCTTCGAACGGCCTTCCTCGAATATCTTCTGATACCGTTCGGCAGCATTCACAGCTCGCTTGACGCAGAGCCACATTTCCATATCAGCCTGCAAACAACGACAGACAGATTAGTACGTACCGAATCAAAAGACACTAGACAACAAAACAACTCTACACACTTACTGCAGCCTGAAGCCGGAAGGCACGTCCGGTCCGCTCATGCAACGTCTTCATCGACAGTTGCTCGATCTCAGATAACTCCATTTGGGCGCCATCGATAATGCTGTTGATGAACGGCACGGCCTTCCGAGGACATGCAACGTTCACTGGCCCCTTCCCCTCCACCTTATCATCGGGAATAAGCACCGATGTCCCTTCATCTGGCCCCCTCGGCTTATTCGGCAACGGCGTCACGTCGAGAGGACCCTCGATCTGCCTTTTGCCCGTCATTTGGAGGTGAACCTCTCGAACGACCTCAGCTTCGGCCGCCTGCTTCTCCCGGCGGCGTTCCGCCACCGTCTGCTCATCCCCAGAGGCTCCCACAGCCTTCTTCTTCGGCCTTGGGGACTGACCCTTCTTCTGCTTCGGCGCCCTATGCCCTTCCAACCGCCTCCTAGTCGCCTCACTCATTGGGCGCCCACCTGCCACTGCAATAAACCCAAGTCAGTAAGGAAACGGTAGTTAAGCAAAAAGACAAGTTACACCTGCCGAACGGCATCTCTTACTCTGCCTTGCTTCTTCTTCCTCTTCCTCCTTCATCCTCCGATCGTGTTCGGCCCTACCGATCAGGCCTGCCTTGAACAGATTCTGGAAGTAAAGCAGCTCCTTAAAAAAGCGATCTTCTTCGGCAATCTTTGCTCGCACCCGCTCTATCGCCTCTACCTCTCGGATCGGTGCAGCCGGCCGTTTCAAGGACACTGAAACCAGAATGCAAACGGTCAGTCAAAAAAAAAAAAAAAAAAAAAACCCCACAAACACCCCTGCCGAACAGCAGGTCCTATCCTACCGACTGTCTAGAAGGTCGTAGGGATTCGCCTCTCGACGATTACTCCTGGTGCCGATTCCCAATCACCGGACACAATTACTCGACGCTTACGCCACGTCTTCTGGGAGCTCGGCACCCCAACCACAAAGTGTCCACGCTGCCCTGCCGATAGACAGTTGGACTGCACCCACCCCCCATTATCAGCACTCTTTGCCCCCATCACACTATACAGTTGGGCAAACTGTTCGTAGCTCGGCTCCCCCTCGCCAGCCAAGCTGAACGCTGTGATCGTCCCAAGCAACGTAATCCAAAAGTTTGGATTGTACTGCCCTGGTGCGTACCCGATCACAACCAAAATCTTCTGCACCGAATGTCTCAGCGGTAGCCAAAGCCCATGCTTAAACACGCCGGTGAAGAAGACTACGCCCTTTTCATTATCACTGAGCGACTCTAAGGGCCCCGGAATTCGCATCCTTATCGATTCCGGAATATTAAACTCAGCTCGAATCCTCGCTAGCTCAACCTCGGTCAGTGTGTTCGGCTCTAACTCATCTACTCCGAACAAAGGTTCCATGGGCTTCGCCGTCGGAATCCGTTGCCTACCCTTCACAACCCTCAGCACCCCTTCTCCTGGGGCGGCAACGAACACACCACCCCCATCGGCCTCACGACCTGAGGTCGAAGGCTCACCACCTCCAGGCACTCTCGTCGAAGTGCCCCAGCCTCGGCACGCACCCCTTCCCCCTCTACTATCTCACAACTTGAGGAGCTAGCAGATTCAGAACTCCCACTCTCTTCGGCAGAACTCCCTGAGGACGAATCGTCCTCGAAGGCCCTCGGACTACGCCTACCCTCGGATTCGGTATCGGACATCTACAAACACAAACGAAGGGAAACTAAGTGCTATGTTAGAATCAAAATCCTATTCTACCTCCTAAACACTTATGTTCATGCTTGTTCATGCTTGTTCATACTTGTTCATACTTGTTCATACTCGTTCATACATTGTTCAAACAAACATTCATCGAATTCAACACTTTGATTCGTTTACATACAAAAACACGGCAACATACCTTGTTTGCACGGTGGTTCAAGATCGCCAGAAATCGCCTCCGCCTAGTTCACGCTTGCCGGAAATCGCCTGCTCAGCCTTCGCACGGTCGCCGGAAATCGCCTCTCACAAGCTCTCTTTGCTCTCAAAAATTCCAGGTATTCGAACTCTCGTCTCCTCCTCACATTTATAAAGCCGATCTAGCATCGGGAAGCGAAGCGACGCATCGGGATACGAAACGACGCGACTCTTCACAGCCATGCCGACACATGTCACGCATGCATGAAGAAACCCAGACATTGTCAGTTGAAACGTTTCAAATCCTCAGAGACGCTTCAACTTCCCGAACGTGGCAGATCTCGCCACCTCCGAGCATAACTCAACTAGCGAACGGCAGGCGCACATTGATGAGTTTTCACTCATCTATCGTGCCGAACGGTGGGCGCGCATTGATGAGTTTTCACTCACCTCTCGTGCCGAACGGCAGGCACACATTGATGACTTTTCACTCACTTCTCGTGCCGAACGGCAGGCGCGCGTTGATGGCTACAACGGCGAGAAGTTTGCCCAAAAACTATCACAGTCGTTGACGATTATTCCGGCCACCACAGACCGCCTCCACCACTTGGAACAGGTTTTCAGGAGCAACGTATCGCTCTGGACAAACCCGCAGGTTAAGTGTGCTTTGGACCTACTGTGAGTGGACATTTGTTATCTAAATAATTTTATGAAATTCTTGAATTGTGATTATCATTTGTATTGTTTTATGGAATTGATGGATTATGAATACCAGATTTAGTTTGAGAACGGTTTTGAAGGATTATACATGGTCTGAGTCAAGTTAATGAATTCTGGGATTGATATGGGTTTTTAAAGGGATTTTTCTTATTTATTTAAGGAATGAGTTTTTGGAAAGGTAATTGAGTTTTGGAATTAAGATTGGTTTTAAAAGAATTATGCATGTTACTTGTGGATTGTTTTGGGAAAATTGAGAAAGGATTTAGGAAATTGTTTTGGAAAGTGGATTTGTGGAAAAAAGAATTTTTATGACAAACTTTTGAGAAATGGATTTCAAACCCACCTTAGGTACCCAACCCCCAGTTGCCTTCGGTAGAGTCTGTGCACATGACTAGTTTTGCCTTTAGCTGTGTTTAATATATAAGTGTCCGGCTAGGATTACCTGTACCTATGTTTACTACACAGGTGTGCGGCCAGTGGTTTGCCTGTACCTGCAGTTTGATTACTCTATAGGTGTCCGGCCAATGTATTGGCTGTACTTGCTTTTGTAGGTGTCCAGCTAGTGAAATTGCCTATATTTGTATCACAAATTCGAGTGTCTGGCCAGGATTTCCCCTGCCAGCCTGCCAATTGTTTACACAGGGTTGGTCAGTTTCCCCATAGGTATACTTGGGTGGAGAGTTTTTATATGGGTTGGTTGAGACTTGAATTCTGTTGGATTATATGTTGAGATCGCTTGATTTATCGGATTTAAAATGATGGTTTGAATTACAAATTGTGTTAATTGAATTTTGCTTACCATTTAATTTCGAGCATGTATTATGTACATATGTATTTATCACATCTCATTCTTATATGTGTATTTACAAGTGTATTTGTGAATCTTCAACAGTTTGTGGAAACAGAGGGGTTAGTATGTTCTATATATATATTTTGGAGAAAAACTTTCTTTTTGTCCACTCACATTTTTACTGTTTTGCGCCCCCAGGTAATTGATAACTCAGAGTTCGGACTACTAAGTAAGCTACTCCGTCTTCGTTTCCTCCTAGTCTATCCACCTCGTAGGACTCTACCTTACATTGCTTTGTATATTGGAAATGATCTTGTAAACTAAACTCCAATAGTTGCTCTGATATTGCCCAAGTAGGATTGAATTTGAGGTAGGATGCCTATTTTGTGAACTATGTGTGTGTTGCCAGTTGGGTTATTGTTGTTTTAGCATTGTCTGTGTGTGTGTGTTTGGGTTGTTGTTTGAGTTGTTTGCTCTCACAAGTTCGTAGACATGTAATGGGCCAAAATTTGGGTACCCTCTCTCTCTCCCTCCGCATGACACTAATTTTCAAACGGTGAGATCATCGTCGTTCGGCAATCTTCGTTAGCAAAAGGGTCCACCTCATCTTCAGGCTGAGTGGCAGAAGCTGATGCCATGGATTTGTCATCTAGATCCAGGATCTCGAGAACTTTCTTTTTCAAGTCTTCTTTTGATGAAGTTGAGCCTGGCTGGTCTATCAACAGCTGTAACCTTTGAGAAACACTTAAACTAGCAGAAGAAGTGGGTAAAGGCTGAGCAACAACAGGTTCGAAAGATGGAATGAGCGTTGGGGTGATCTTGGCAAGGACTAAGTGATCTCTAGTGAATTTATCCCACCATCAGATTAAGATACTTCGGACTAAGTTAGGAATATAAGTCCATTCCTCATCAACGTCATCCGAAATAACACATTCCCATTTTAATATCCAAGGTAGTTCATACATTATCATGAACCACATGAACAAAGTCCTTTAATCAGGATGATTTTTATTCCATTTACAAAAATTCATTTGAAAAGACTCCTTAATTTCAGGAGGAAGGTATTTCATAGTAGGACCCCAGATAAGGAAAAATCTCTTGAACCAATTAGGGAGTTCTTTCAGAGCTCGAAGCTTAAATTGGATAAACCAAGTATGAGAATAGTTTTGATTTTGAAAACATAAGACATATTCCCATGCTTTTTTATAATCCCAAAAATTATATGAATATGGTCTAATTTAAGGATAGATAAATCTTTTGGCCCTTTTAGGGCTAGGACCCCATTCTTCCAAGGAGATGACATTTAGAATTTGGATTTTAGAGAATGCTATAGTGTTGGTATTTTCACCCCTATGACAATGAACTATATTAACAAATTTAGTTTAAATTAGAAGAGTTTCATAGAATAGACGAGGCTTATTTAAGGGAGGAAGGTTATCCCTTAAATATTTTTCAGCTAGAAAATTTGGGTGTTTGTCCAAATCACTCATTTCAATGATTGCTACAGACATATTCATATACTCACAAAATGGATTCTCAGCAATCTGCTTCTCCTTACCCTTATTATATGGAGAAGAAGTCATCAATGGCTTTGGATCGGGCGGGGAGACTTAGTAAGAGTTGAAGGGCTCTTACTGGGAGTCATTTGTTCGGTACTTCTTGTTCTCACCCTGCAAGAATTCCTAAGTTAAAAAGTCTGGGAGTGCATTAGTTTCACCTTTAATGAATTCAATGTCAAAATCAAAAGCAGAAAGTATTCCTTGCCATCTTGCAAAAATCTGTTTTGATGCTAAATTCTTTACATCTTTGAACAAAATATATTTTGCAGCCTTGCAATCTACTCTTATCAAGAATCTTTTATTTAAACGATCACTTTCGAATTTAGAAACAACATGAACAATGGCTAGCATTTCTTTCTTAACAGTGGAATAATTCTTTTGGGCTGGTTTCCAAATTCCAGAGGTAAACCTAACCAATTGTTATGAGTTATTAACGCTTTGTTTTAGGATTCCCCCATACCCAATTTCTGAAGCGTCTGTTTCTATGATTTTAAAGGCTTCTGGGTTAGCTAAAGCTAAACAAGGAAGTTCTTTAACTTTGACTTTCAGCCCTAACAACTTTAGTGTGTTCATCAGACCAAGGAACCAGATTCTTTTTCAACCTTTGGTATAACAATTTTGAGTCTTGGGCTAAATCCCTATAAAAATCCTTTATGTAATTGAGACTTGCTAAGAACCTTTTTAGCTATTTTTTGTCCCTAATTTCATCAGGGAATTTATCAGCAAAGGATATGACTCGATCAATCGGAACTATTAGTCCCTTATTAATATTATGTCCCAGAAAGCGAACTTTCGAAGAAAATAATTTCATTTTCTTTGCCAACACCACTCATCCTGCGAGAACTTGGACCTCCGAGAACTTGGGCTTGACATCTGGTGAGACGTTGTGGGTTCCAGAGTCTTTAATTGTGAAGAAATAGTCCACCGATGTTAGAGTGGCTTGGGAACCCATTGAATTGTACGAACCTTTGTGAAACTGATAATGAGGTCATGGCCATGCGACTCTTGCTCTTGGACCCAAGTTAAAAGGAGAATACTTGCTTTTCAATAAGGGGTATTCATACTAATATTTAAATTTTAATAAATCTAGATATACAATAAATGTATATGTGGGCCATTTCATGGCCTATTAGTATTAGTCACCTCTAGGTCATAAGGCTTATGCCTTGTATATATTATATATATAATTATAATATGTATCAAGATCCAGGCCACAAGCCCTTCACACCCTGCGGCAACAACACCCCCTCAATCCCATCATATATAATTTTATACTATTATTTTTGAAACTTGGGACATTTTGGAAGCTGAACTTCAACTAGACACTAGCAAACCATTCAACTCCAATTACTCACTCGTCTTGATGAGTCAGTCAATTGAATATGGTTATGCTTAAGTCAAATCACAAGGCAATGATCTGGCCATAATCTAAGTGGGCTTTTGAATTTGCAGAACCTCAATGCATCATTTCTTTATGAAAGAACTCCAACTATTGTCCTCTCAGTTTGCGAAATAGGGACAGTCTCCTCCTTAACAATTCACGCATTATATAAGGCGTGCGTGAAACTCATTTCATGGGCATGAGAGACCCAAGTCGAACCCATCTCATTTGTCAACCATCGTCCCTTGTTGAGTTTATTCTTTTTGGGTTAAGAATCTAAGCAAGAGGAGCATATCCACTTTCATGCTCCAGCCACCATCCCTACTTGAAGAGGCTTGACAACTTGTTTGCACCTCAAAGGAACAGCTTGATCTCAGTGGTGAGTATTAATCCCATGTCTTGATGAATCTACTATCACTTGTATATTTGGAGACTAAAGATCTTGACAACCCTTTTGAGATTGTTGTAGCAAAGTTCAAACTCGACTGAACAAAATCTTGACCTGTCTGATAAAAGCTTGACCCGGCTGATAAAAGCTTGACCTAGCTAATAAAAGTTCACTTGATATGTTTTTTGGGTCATGTGATCGAGTGGTAAGAGAATCCAAACTTCCTACATTAATTGGCTGATCATTTATTCCAAACCAAACTACTTGGGCTTTCATTTATTTATTGCCATTATAAATAACAATTTCTTTATTTGGCTAGACCTTGTGGAGTTGTGTCCCACTTGACTTGGCTAGAATTGAGACACTTGACTTGGCTGGAATTGAGACACTTGACTTGGCTGGAATTTGGTGACCACATCCAAATAGTTCCTAATATCAGAGACTGGTCACCAAAACAAAAGGTGTTTCAAAACAAATACCCTGATTAACCATAGCAACGTTAGATAATTTAAACTGAATTCCCATCCTTTGACTATTGACGGCTGTATGTAGAACCTGGGTAGTTTTCTGAAAATACCTCGTGGGTACAACACCTTCGTTTATACAATTAAGATCGACTCCTGTGTCTATCAACCCTTCAACTGTAAACTTGTAGGTTTTATTAATCACAATAGTTATCATCGCATACCATTTCTATGCTATCACTTTCTCTATGCTATTGACGAATTTCATGGTATTAACCTGTTCTTCCTGTAGGGCCTCTTGAAATTCTTCCGCTAGATTTTCAAACTCCAATTGCTCAAATTTTTCTTTTGTATCCTTTTCTGAAAAGGACGATAGAGTTCTAGAACTCTAACCCTATTCTTCAACTCCCTAAGTTCTTCTTTCACATCATGAACTTCGCACTAAAGATCGTTGAGAGTAGGTTCTTTCCTATGAATTTTATCATTCATCCTGTTTACCATAGTTTTCAACTGGTTGCCTTACATTAGTTATGGATGGCTGGGGATTACTTGATCCTGCTTTAGCTAACGAGATATAACTTTCAAATGCTTCTCTCTTTTTCTCTGGATCTTCTATTTTATCAATTAAGTCTACTATCAGATTTTGCTCTTTTGTTAAGACACATATTCTAAGATCATTAAATTGACAGGCGCACTCGTCTTCGCTATCTAAGCTAGTTTCAGTATCAGACTTAAACAATTCTTCATTTTCGAGTTGAGCTAGTTTGTTATCACTATCTTGCTCAGAACCAAAGGAATTAAGCATTATTTGGCAAAGTTGTTGATTAAGATCTTCACTAATGCTTAAGTTACTGATTTTATCTTTCATTTTACAATCAGATTTATAATGTCCAACTTTTCCACACTTATAGCATGTTGGGGCCGCTCCTTTATTTCCTTTACTAGCCTTTTTGCTAGTTTCTCCTGCGTATTTTTTTTTTTCTAAAAGTTCTGTATGGTTTCTTGGGTTCAGACTTAGATTCATATTTCTCATATTTCTTAGTCTTACGCCCCCCAATTTTCTTACCCTTCTTATATGTTTTATGTGAATATGATTTTATTCGTTCAGAACCAAATTATTCACAGAAGTCACTAGGGTCTTTTGCTTATCAAGCTATTTTCATAATTTCATATCTATGCAAAGAGCTAATCCTTCTACGTAGATTTCAGAGGACAATTCCCCATAGGTATAAGACCCATAAGCAAGGTATTAAATATCGATAATATCCCCGATATTATCCCGATAATATCTGATTTTTGGGAGTCTGATATTTTAACAACTAACCATAGTGTTATCGTCAATATATCGATATTATCCCGATATTATCCCGTTATTATCTCGATAATATCGGGAAGATATTTTCAACATTTTTATGAATGATTTGGGCAATATATCGAGATATTATCGATAATATCCCGATAATATCCCGATACGAAACCCAAAAATATTTATATACATGGTATTTGTGAAAACCATTTTACTCCTTCAACACCTTAACCGCCATATCACTTATGTTTTTGTGAAAAATACTAAAATATTTATATATATACATGGTTTTGTTTTGAATTCTTTTTGCAAGAAACAAATTTTCACATGAGATGAGTAGTAACGATGGTTATACTCATAACCAACCATTTCCCTACCCTTCATATCCCATTCATGTTGGGATGGAATCAAGCGACTCATGGAAAGAATCCGAGACTCAATCTTCAAATGATTTTGCTTATGGACAACGTCAACCAATCTCGGATCCATATGGGTGGCATGTTAACAATTACATGCAAAACTATTTTGGGAATTTATCATTTGATGACTACCCTTCAAAATATACTTACTCTACACATAGAAATGATGAAGATAGTGAAAATTTTGAACCTCATAGGAACTCTATGTGGTACTAAGTCACTCATGTATCTTACCATGCAATGTATAAAGTGTAAAATATTGTAATAATTCATTATATATAAATGATTATGGTGTGTTTAATCTTCTTTCATTAATTACTACATATTTTCTACACTAAAGTGTTTGCCACCTCGCTATATAATCAACTTAAATCAGTTAAATCCATCATGCAATGCATTTCCTTCCAATTTTTTGTGATA
The DNA here is from genome assembly GCA_005406145.1 of Prunus yedoensis. NCBI lineage: Eukaryota > Viridiplantae > Streptophyta > Magnoliopsida > Rosales > Rosaceae > Prunus > Prunus yedoensis. The sequence continues at coordinate 2,122,271 of BJCG01000015.1, read as the reverse complement.
AACTAATAGATAATTGACTAAATAAACATCCTGCAAAGTTTCAATAAAAATTTCCAAGTTTTTCTTACAATTTCCGTGGTTTTTATTTAATTTTTTACGATACCGATAATATCCCGATATTTCCTGCGATATTTTCGTGTTTTTTGACTTCCGATATATCCGATACCTCCGATATTTAAGATCTTGCCCATAAGGAATGACGCCACCATTTTTTTTCTTTGATTCTATTCCTAACCTTTTCAGCGAATAGAAGTGGTAATCCTGAAAGAAATTTCTCTTTCCAAAAGTCAGCATTGCAATCTTGCCTAGTGAATACCTTAGAGTAGAACACATCCTTATACCACCTAAAATAGGACAAGGTCGGACACTTAAGATTCATTAAGAGTTCTCTAGACCTATCGTGCTGTAATTCTGTAGTTCCTACAAAATGTAGCGTAATCATGTAAATTAGTGAATTTACCGCATCTTCCTGGTGAACGTTTTCATTTTTTATTATCCTAGTTGCTGGATCCTGTACACTCTGTTGACCAATGGCCACCTGAGCGTTTAGGATTTGAGTCCTTGCCGAGTCGCTTAGGTGGAAATCCCACCATCCTTTTAATTGACCGACAAAGCCCGCAATGATAGCTTCAGCCACCCTCTTATCTCCATTTCCTTTGATCTTAGAGGCAGTAGCATACATCATCATATGTTTCATTGCATTAAAGATCTGATATTCTGTCAGACCATCAATCATTCAACTATGGAGCTTCCGTCATACTGAGCGTGGGTCTAGGGTAGTAGTTTTTTGTCTTAGCAGTTTGAGTGAATCTCTTTTCATTTGTTAACCTATTAATTTCAAGTTGTTCTCTTTAAACATTGTTTCAAGGTCATCTATTTTCCCTTAAGTGAGAATCGACACTTGAGGACCCTTTCCTTTGTCTGACAAATTTACTTATGATAATTTCTTTGCCAGGACGTCAACAAAGTTCTCATCTTAGGACAATGTTCTTCCCATCTTAAAATTTTTATTATCTAAATATGGAGGTGGTTTAAAGAACACTTGACTCATTTCCTTGGTCTTTTTAGTTCCCGAGGGACCTGGATCGGATTTCTATTCCTTTACAGAGACAGACGTTTCAATCCTAGTGACTTGCTTTCTTAGAGACTGTAGAAACAAGTTGGTGTAGTTATTCTGCTGAATGACCGCGCCTATATCTTCTTGACTAGTTGTGCGAAAATTATTGGCACTATCCTCAAGAAAAGTGGTTTCTTTGTAGGGAGCAGCTATCACATCCTTCTGCTTAATCACCATTTCGGGTGGATGTATGGCTTTAACTGACTTCCCATCTTTGGAAGTGTAGGTCGAGAACAGGCTTCCTATCATTTCTATATGACTCCTATATTCAGGAATGTTATGTTTCTGAGCACACCAATCTACGGTCTTGCCTATGCTTCTGAAAGGCTGTTTCAAACCAAATTCTTTTATTAATATTTTCAATACTCAGATGATTTCTTTTTATCTTTTCGGGTTGAGGTAGGTTCGGGTTGAGGTGGATTTCTCCTAAATCCTAGGTCTGGAAGGGTTTGTTCAAACCTATAGGCTGGCCTCTGTATCTGTTCTTGGGTTCTCCTAAGACCTGCCAGAACCATTCTCTCATGGTCTAGATCGTAAGCTCTATCAGAGGAGGTACTCGATCTGTGTGGTTCTAGGTTAGATCTAGAGAGTGCTAGATCAATACTAGTTTTTCTAGCGTTGGAGAATTGTATTTCTACTTCTCCATCAACGAATTGGGAGATTCGCATAGGCTCCTGATTTTCAAGGGGCTTCCTTGGGGCTACCTGATCCAAAATCCACTTTTCTGGTAGGGTTATATCACTCCACTTTATTGGGCCTAGGGTTGACTCAACTATTCCTAACAGAGAATCTATGAACTTTCTATGTCTTCCATCTCTTACACATAGAAAGATTGAACTAGGCAATCCTGTTCTGGTAAGTGGTTTCACCGCTACTTGCACCAAGCATATGTGCACATAGTTATATTTTCTATCCAGATGTTGGTCGAGTTGACGCTGGGTAAATAGCTGGAAACTATAATTTTTATCAATGACAAATATTATTTTTTCAACAGTTTTTATCGCATAATCAGATCTGAACTTGAAAGATCCTTTATGGGTACTCTAGGTATATCCTAGTTGCATAACTCTTTTTCTACCTCCCGCATGGTTATCTCTTGAGAGTTTTTAACTCTTAGGGTTCTATGGCTAGAGCTGCTACTAGAGCTTGCTTCTCCGGAAGAACAGGTAGACAAGATTCTCCTAAGGCTTGCCATTTTAAGATTCCGGGTTTTATGATTTCCTTTTGATATCCTCCTATTCAAGGTTGCTAGTCCTTGCCCAGGTCTCTCAACACGTCACTCCTCTCTGGCAAAGGCTAAACGAGCCTATCCGACAGCTAGACAACTCGATGACTAGTGAGTAAAGGAAACTTGATAGAAAAACCAGAAGATTAAACCTGCAAAACTTAATTAGAACTTAAACCTAACAACTCTTCTAGGGACTTTTGGCTCTGATACCAAGTACTGGCCCAGCCTCTTATATATATATATACACTTTTATTCTTATTTACTAGTGAGGATCCTTCCTTGCTTGTTGTGCCTACAAGCATGTGTTTTGGAAGAGAGTGGGTAGGAGTCTCGACTCTTTTTCCTTTGTTTCGGAGAAGAGGATGTTTTTAATAAGTGGGCCCGGCATCGATTAGATGTCGGAAAAATCGCAGGCTTCATCATGGATTCCGAGGAATTCAGAGCGGGTCCTATCAACTTGGTATGATAGGACTCGACCCAAATTCCACTTTGGAATCCGAGCCGAACCCTGTGCGTATCCGACACCTTGCAGATGCCGGGCACAAATGACCTAATTGCTCTTCTAGACAAAATTTCAATTAAAACTGGGGTTTGACTTCTGCTGAAAATTCAGCAGAGTCTCCCCTATAATTAGACTAATCCCAAAGTTACACCTGTCAATAAGCAAACCAATATACACACCAACTGTTAGCATGCAAATATTTACATTCTAATAGTTCAACATACATACTAGGGCAATATCAGAGCTCTATACAGAAGGTTACAGGTATAGAATAATTATAAAAGACCCTACATCGTCAAGGGGTGTGGCGGAAGCTTGACTCGGCCAGGTGGTGGCTCACTGTGCATGCTTACTTCCTGGGGGCACAAAACATTAAAAAGGGTGAGTGGACCGAAAACAAGTTTATGAAAATAGTATAAGAACATACTAACCCATTTGTAAAAACAGTTATAAAACTTAATCATTTCTTATATATATATACTAGTACTGAAATCAAAGCATTCATATTTATATCTATAGAAACAATCACACACTTGATTAAACATTAATTCCTTGAAAGCATTGAAATCAACTTTAATCTACCACCTAGGTGTACCCGTTTATTATTCCGTCAATTCCTTGTAATCCGTCAATTCCTTTAGGTTCCGTCAATTCCTTATGTTTCTGTCAATTCCATCCTCGTGCCACTAGAGTGACACGTCCTAGCAGACCTCGTGAAACACAATGCTGCCCGAGTCGCAATCCTCACGGACTTCAGGGGACACTTGGTCCGTCTGAGCTGCGTACCTCACATCCACGGTCTGGGCGTCCCCGAAACACGTGGGGCGGTGTCTAGCATGCTAACCTACCCGAAGGCTATTGGATGTCCGTTGACATCAATATAACCGAAGGCAACTAGATGCCCGTAGACATCGTTATAACCGAAGGCAACCATTTAAATCCGAAGGCAACATATAACTGAGGCAACCTTTATTATCCTTGGGTACCTATGGTGGTTTCTAAAAATGTATAAATAATTCTGAAAAGATTAACTAATAAATAAATTCCTATTTAATCTTAAATCTCTACTGCCATTAAACCTGATATTTAATTAGAATTTTCCTTTTCCTATATTCTTTAAGGATATCCTACTTGGCAGCATATAAATTGAAATACTTAAAAGCATAAAATAATTATGCAACTCTAATCTTTGAATAAAACTCATTCAAGATCAAATAATGAAATCACTCCTATAAACTAATTTATAAAAACAAATAGTCCACTCACAGATACTCTGAGCTAGCTGGACCCTATGAAGGTCCCTCCTGCAGGTCACCTGGTGCCCGGGTGCCTGAATAACCATCATAATCTTTTATTAATAACTCTGCTCAATAATATAATATTAAAATAAAAATCCTGACCCCCGGCTCCTAAAAGTGCGTGCATCACTTTAAAGGTCATTCCTATACCCACATTAGCTTTTCCCTAAATGGGCAAGACTTAGAAGAAATCTCGGGACTCAAAAGCAATAAAGTCCCAAAAAGTCAACCCGAGACCCCGTGGGGTCCACAACCTTAGAATTCCAATCCGATCATTCCTAGAGGTTCCAATATACCTAGGACACATGTCCCGAGAGTTTGGTCTCAATCGGACGGTCTGATTGCTCACGATAGGACGGATGAAAGGTTTTCCATAATCCTAGGCCTAGGGTTGAGCTTTTAGGAGTATCCGGGACTCCGATTCACGATCCGTCAAATCCTACACGATCTTGAAATTACCTAGATCGACATATTCCAATTTGGCCACGATCCAAAGGTTCAAACATATTGAACCCGGAAATCGCACACTATGCGAGATCCATTCGGGGTTCAAACGTTATCAGAATTGAGATTCGTAAATTCCTATGCACTTGTGAGGACAAGAGAATCATTCTAGGACCAAGAGTGGTCCTTGCTCCCTGGCTCACGCGCCACCCACGTGCTGGCAACGGCAGGTCTATGGCCAAAACTCCAAACCACCGGCCCAAACTCCTAGCTAGGTTAAACACCTAATTTGGAACCACTTTTGTTCTGGACTATGGCCAAAAAGTGGCTGGAAGTAGCTGAAACTGAGCCCTCAAAGTCGGCAGAAACTCAACTCGAAAATTAACCCTTCAAACCTCAAAATTTCTCAAAACCTACCCAACCATCAGCTAGAACATGAAAATCAGTTGAAAAACCATATCTAATTTGTTCGATTTGGTGGCCGGATGATGACGAACGGAGCCGACGAAATCCTGTGAAAAATGCGGGATTTTCTGGTTTTTTCGGCAAAACCAGGGCAGCGGCAAGTCATGAAAGACTTTGGGTTGGGTGGCTGGGGAGTTGCCGGTTCGATCTAGGCTGGTCGGCGTCGATGGCGGTGGCTTCGGGTGGTGGTGGCATGAGGCGTGGGTGCAGGAAGAAAAACAGAGGAGGGGGAGGGGTTTCGCGAGACAGGAGTGAGGAGAGAGAGAGAGCAATTCAATTTTTAAAAATCTGACTTTTGAAATTATGATTTTGCCCCTTCCCATATTTTGCTCTTATTTTCTTCGTTATAACTCCGATTCGAGCCCACTACGTGTCTAGTCTACGGACTCGTTTCGTTGCGCTCTACGCAACAGCACAAATGGATTTCCCAAATTCTTCCTCGGTCAAAAAGTCAACTTTTTCACAACTAAAATATCTAAAGGGCATTTTTGTATTTTCCTCTATTAAATTATTAATTAAATATTAATTAAGGTTTGGGTTGTTACATGGTATCAGAGCATTAGGTTCAATTTCCTTCGGACTTCACACTTCTTGTGCATTCTTAAGACTAGTGACTTCTTGTTTTCTTAAGTTCAATTTCTTGTGGACTCCGCACCTCGTGTGTATCCTTAGTTTCGTTAATGTAGTGTTGAAAGCCGATTTTGATTTCCTTGGATATTGTCAACCTTGATGTTGTCTTGTGAATGGATTGGCTAGAGAAGCACCATGTGTTTGTAGATTGCCTCTGAAAAGAAGTTGTACTTCGAAGTCCGAGACAACCCGAAGTTACTTTTTGTAGATAGCGTAAAGTTCTCTCATCTTGTCTGATCTCAACCTTAACAGCTAGATGATTACTCAAGAAAGGATGTGTGAGATACTTAGTCCATATCATCGATACTCGAGATGTTACCGTGAACTTAGAAGATGTTCCTATTGTCCAAGAATTCTCAGATGTTTTCCCGGATGATCTTCCTAGTTTACCTCTCCAGAGAGAGACCGAGTTCACTATTGAACTTCTTCCAGGTACAAATCCTATCTACCAAGCACCCAATAGAATGGCGCCAGTTGAGTTGCGAGAGTTGAAAACTCAATTGCAAGAATGGGTTGATCTTGGGTTCATTCGACCTAGTGTTTCCCCTTGGGGCGCACCAGTGTTGTTCGTGAAGAAGAAGGATGGCACTATGAGGTTGTGTATTGATTACAGGCAACTAAATAAGGTGACTTGTTATATTAGTTAAAAAGTGCCAAATTGTTTTCCAAGATTGATCTAAGATCAGGATACCACCAACTAAGAGTTAGAGAAAAAGATATTCCCAAGACGGCATTTAAGACCCGTTACAGCGATCATGAGTTCTTGGTGATGCCTTTTAGATTGACTAATGCCCCAGCAGCATTTATGGATCTCATGAATAGATTGTTCCGACCTTACTTGGATCACTTTGTGATTATGTTCATAGACGATATCTAAGTGTACTCATGGAGTTTAGAGGCTCATAAGAAGCATTTGAGATTAGTATTTAAGACTTTGAGGAGAAAGCAGTTGGATGCCAAGTTTAGTACATGTTAGTTATGGTTGGATAGAGTTGATTTCCTTGGGCATGTGATTTCAGCATAAGGAATCTATGTGGACCCTCAAAAAATGGAAGCAGTAGTAAATTGGGTACAACCTACAAGTGTGACCAAAGTACGAAGTTTTCTTAGATTGGTAGGTTACTATCATCATTTTGTGGAAGGTTTCTCTACGATAGTTGTACCCCTTACTCGGTTAATGAGGAAATGAGTCAAATTTGTGTGGACAGTGTGTGAACAGAGTTTTCAGGAGCTTAAGAAGCGGTTGGGAACTGCACTTGTTTTGGCTCTTACTAATAACATGGGAAACTTTGTGATTTACAGTGATGCATCATTACAAGGTTTGAGATGTGTATTGATGCAACATGATCAGATGATTGCTTATGCCTCTAGGCAACTTAAGAAGCATGAGTAGAATTACCCTACCCATGACTTGGAACTTGCTGCAGTTGTGTTTGCTCTTAAAATTTGGCGACATTACCTTTATGGGGAGAAATGTCAAATCTTCACTGATCATAAAAGCCTCAAGCACTTTTTCAACCAGAAAGAATTGAATATGAGACAAATGCGTTGGCTAAAGTTGATTAAGGATTATGATTGTACTATTGAGTACTACCCTGGTCGAGCTAATGTTGTGGCGGATGCTTTGAGTAGGAAGTCTTTTCGAAGCCTAGCTCACATCCAAATGGCTTACCTTCCACCACTGATTGAGATGAGGAAATATTGGGTTGAATTGGGAATGAATCAAAAAGGTGGGTTACTTGCTAGTTTCCACATGAGACCCATATTTGTTAAGCGGGGGATTGAAGCCCAACTGGAGGATCCTACACTTTGTATGATACAATTGGAAGTAGAGAATGGTACATGGGCGGATTATGCAATGAGAAACGATGGAGCCTTAGTAATTGGAACTAGTCTGTGTGTACCCAAGAACGAAGCCTTAAAGAGGGAAATCCTGGAGGAGGCTCACTGTTCAGCCTATACTATGCACCTAGGTCGTATCAAGATGTATCGAACAATCCAAGAGTACTATTTGTGGCCGCATATGAAAGGTGATATAGCTAAGTATGTGAGCAAATGTTTGATTTGCCAACAAGTGAAAAAGAAGTGACAAAAACGGTCTAGGCTTATGCAAACCCTTCCAATTCCTGAATGGAAGTGGGAACATATCACAATGGATTTTGTTTTCAAGCTTCCTCGCACCTAGAAGGGACATGATGGAATTTGGTTCATAGTTGACCAACTCACCAAATCCGCTCACTTCTTACCTATCAAAGAAACTTATTCCTCGGTGAAGCTTGCTAAATTCTTTGTGGATGAAATAGTAAGGTCGCATGGAGCACTTGTGTCCATTGTGTCGGATAGGGATGCTAGATTCAGGTCTCGCTTTTGGAAGAGTTTATAAGAAGCTTTGGGTACTAAGTTACGATTTAGTATTGCTTTTCACCAACAAACCGATGGACAGTCAGAAAGAACAATTGAGACATTGGAGGACATGCTGAGAGCATGTGTGTTGCAGTTTGAAGATAGTTAGGATGCTCACCTTGCTTTGATGGAGTTTGCGTACAATAATAGTTATCATTCGAGCATTGAAATGGCTCCTTATGAAGCTTTGTATGAGAGACAATGTAGAACTCCTATATGTTGGAATGAAGTGGGTGAGAGAAAATTGGAGAAGTTAAAAAGTATTCAAGAAACAATAGAGAAGGTGAAGGTGATCAGGGAAAAACTTAAAATTGCACAAGACCGACAGAAGAGTTATGCAGATAACAGGTCCAAAGATCTCGAATTTGCAATTGGGGATTGGGTGTTCTTAAAGTTATCTCTTAGGAAAGGTGTAAAGAGGTTTTAGAAACGTGGGAAGTTAAGCCTTGTTATATTGGACCTTATGAGATCACGGAATGCATCAGACCTGTTGCCCACAGACTTGCTTTACCTCCAGAACTATCTTGGATTCATGATGTGTTTCATGTATCCATGCTACGGAAGTATATACCTGATCCTTCCCATGTTCTAGAATATCAACCCGTGGAGTTAAGATATGATTTGACTAATGAGGAGCAACATGCGTAAATTTTGGATAGAAAGGAACAAGTGTTGCACTTTAGAACCATTCTTGTAGTGAAGATGTTGTGGAGGAATCATACCGTTGAGGAAGCCAGTTGGGAACACGAGGCACAGATGCAGGTTCAATACCCTTATCTCTTATAATGGTAGGTACGAAATTTCGAGGACAAAATTTTTATAAGGGGGGTAGGTTGTAACACTCCAACCCAGTTTAACCGTTTTATTCAATTTATTTAATTATGAATCTACAATTTTGCCCTTGGGGTAAGGACACTTTGGTCACTTTTCGATCCAGAAGGATTTTGGGAATTAGAGTGGCACCATTGTGTAGAGCTCGCTCTCACGAATTCGTAGACACGTAGTGGGCCCAAATTGGAGTTTTAACAAAGAAGTTGTGATCTACGGAAGCGCAGTGGCACAACTATAAATTTTTCAAAGTCAGATTTTTAAAATCTGGGTAGCTTTTCTATCTCTCACTTTCTCTCTCTCTTTCTCTCCGCGGGACACCAATTTTCAAACAACGAGATCGTCACCGTCCGGCAACCAAATTCAACAAAAGTGGTCCCAAAATTATCATCTCCCTCTCCTCTACCCAACCCAGTACTTTTTGTAGCTCGAAACCACTGGGATAGTCAATGGTATCGACTGGAAGCTTCAACAGAAACCTCCCTCATCACCGGCGACATTTCTAACCACCTCAGGTCACACCACCACTTGGATTAGGTAGCTCTCTCCTCCCTCTTGCTTTCTCCTAGATCGCGCAACAGCAATGGTGGTTGTCACCGCCATTTCGAGGCTGAGATGTTCTGACCAAACCCACACTCTTTAGGCTTCGATTTGACTAGTTCCAGCTAGTTTTTGGCCGTGCCCCAAGAACAAAAGTTAACCCCCTAGGTGTGCTGATCGTTTTGGTATAGCTACTGTAAGGTATTTCGAGAATTTTTTGTCGCCGGTCAAGACACCCATACGCTACCGACGGTAGGTGGCAACGCATGGGTCACTGTGTGTCATCCCATTGTGTTCTAAAACACTCCCCATGTCGTCCTGAACACGACGGTATGCTCGGCTTTGGAATCGATTATCATTTAGACAGTCAAACGAATATTGCACATATTATGCAATATTTGAGTTCGGAGGTCGTGAGCCTCGCGGACCCCGTGGACCAATTTGGGAAGTTTGACCACTCGGTTGACCGTGAGTCTTCCGAGGTCGTTCCCCTTTCAAAAAACGTTAGATTGGCCTTAGAAACTCCCCGATAGTCATGCACACACACTTTGAGTCCCGGGAAAGTTAGGAGTTTGTTTTAAAGGTCTCATTCGAAGTGTTTTATTTAATTAAGTCCTCCTGTTCTTCAAAATAGGTACTCAAGCTCCACGACCTCAACAAGCAGGACCCTCTCATACTTATTTACTAGTATCGTTTGTGGGAGTTTGGTGTCTATATTATACATAAATATTTGGGTATTGAGTTATGGACGCTATTATTGTCCAGATGTCTATGTATATGGGTTTGGGTACATTGGGATTATTTGGAAATTGGTTATGGTTATGGTTTATGAGTTAAGATGTGGGATATGTTATCTTGGAGTGTTGGTAGCACCACCATATGTACCTCCCCAGCATTTGGTTGCTTGATTATGGATACTAGGAAACAATGGCTACTTGGATATGTCGGAACCCAAGCACTAACGAGGTGTTTCGTAGGCCCTTGCCGGGCGGTTTGCACGTGTAGGACTTAGTTCAGCCGCACGAGTATTGAGGAATCTACTGTGCGTGTTGGGGAGCCAGTCCTCCTGTTGGACACGACTCCTCCCTAGCCACGTGGTTATTGAGGATTCTTCCATGTGGTCTAGTCAAATAATCTCCCGATTGGATTGTTTCCCCAGTACAAGTTTGGTAGTGGTCATATCTATATATATATATATATACACACTTTTATACTTATTTACTGGTGAGGATCCTTCCTTGCTTGCTTTGCCTACGGGCATGCATTTTGGAAGCGAGTGGTATGGGAAGGGAAAAAGGTCGAGTTAAGTTTGGGTATTACTATGCTATATCAGGATTATGGGATTACCTTAGTTTTAAAGTTAATTATATTTATGTAAATGGTTTTGTTGGATGGTTTGGCATCGATTTACAAAACGGTGGGTTCGTATGTTTGTTTACAATTACGTTTAAACTTTATTTTTGTCCACTCACAATTTTCTGTTTTGCACCCTCGAGGCAATAGCTGACGCATATCGAGCAGTCAAGCCGAGCCTTCATCTTCTCGTGCCTCGACTTAATTGTAGGACACTTGTTGTCCATTTCCTAAAAACTTTTACTTTGGTTGTATAACTAGAGATTCTAAGATTGCTCTGATGTTGCTCGTGTAGGGTTGAATTTAAGGCCTGAGGCTTATTTTGTAATCTGTGTGCTATTGCATTGTGCGTGCTGGCAATTGGACTTATATTTGTTGTTTTTCACAAGTGGAAAATTTGGTAAAGTTCAATTTTTCAAGGGAGAAGAGGCTGAAATTTTGGTAAGAGTCTCAATGCCTTTTCCTTTGTTTTGGAGAAGAGGATATTTTTAGTAAGTGGGGTCGGTATCGGTTAGATGTCGGAAAAACCACAGGGTTCGTCACAGATTCCGAGCAATTTGGGGCGGTCCTGTCATAAGTGTTTACAAGAATGCAAAGTTATTTTTTAAGCTCTAATCCTATATTTACTAGGATTTTGGAGCCAACTCTTCAAAGACAATTGAAACCATACTAGGAAAGCGGAGTTACCAAGTTAGAAGATGATTGGTTCCTTATTTAAAGAAGACTAGAAAATAGGTTTGGGGATGCTAGAGTTGAAGGAGAGCAAAGAGTCGCTGTCATCACCAACTTCTTAAGCATCATCACAATCCATAAGTTTTATTTTATGTTTTCTAGTTTTTCAATTATGTTTTCTTTGAACATAAGTAACTAAATTATTCTCTAAGGCGATGATGACGCCCGAACATGAATAAGTTATGATTTCTAATGTTATTTACTAGATTCTATACGTACAACTCGAGGTGGAGGCAACACCCAAGCTTCTCTTGGAGCAATTCACATAATACAATGGGACCTTCCATTTCCTCAAAGCCGTACTAGTAGCCCTATCAAGCTCCTCCCACACAACACGAAGATCCTTCCACTAAGGAGATGCTATCTCAACTCTTCAAGAAATCAGAACGATATGAACAAGAGGTTGCATTACTTAAACAAAGTCAATCAGTGTTGCAAAAAGGTCAATCCAAATTCGAAGTTCAGTTGGGACAAATAGCCACTACTTTGAATAGATTAGAGAGAACACAAGGTCAATTTCCAAGTCAAACAGAAGCCAATCCAAGAAATCATGATCAAGTTCAAGCTATTACAACTCTGCAAAAGGGAAAAGTGATTGATAATAAGATTGGAAATCCAGAGATCACTGATAAAGAAGAAGATGAGGTCGTGACAAAAATAGGTCGACAACTTGATAAGCAGTCTGAATACTCCTTGAAGTCTAATAGTCACGCTGAGTCTGTGAACCATACTCATCTTACTCAAAATGTAGACACTCATGGTCCTCTACCCTTATTCAAAACGATAAGTACAAGAGAGATATTATGAAGCAATTTAAGAAGGTACAAATTAATGTTCATTTGCTTGAGGCTATTAAATAAATCCCTTCATATTGAAAGTTTTTAAAGGATATTTGCACCAACAAAGGAGCTTTGAAGAGCATGAAAAGTGATGTTATTTGACAATGTGAGCGTTGTACTTCAAAGAAAGTTGCCACCCAAGCTTCAGAATCCTGGGAGCTTTACAATCCCGTGTATCATTGGAGAGAAAGTTCAACAAAGCTTTGCTTGATTGGGGGCCAGTGTGAACTTAGTGCCTTATTTGGTATATGAACACCTTGGGCTAGGGGAATTAAAGCATATCTCTATATCTTTGCAATTCGCCAATCGCTCTATGAAGTACCCAAGAAGAAAAATTGATTCGGGTATTAAGGGAGCATAAGCAAGCCTTGGGATGGAGTATTGCAGACATCAAAGGAATTAGTCCTTCACTTTGCATGCATCGGATACACATTGAAGATAAAAGAGGTGGTACGTGCAGAAGTTCTTAAGTTGTTAGATGTTGGTATCATATGTCCTATCTTTGACAGTAAATGGGTGAGTCCAATGCAAGTGGTACCAACGAAATTTGGAATTACAATAATAAAGAATGAAAACAACGAGCTTATATCTCAAAGGACAGTCACGGGTTGGCGGGTTTGTATTGACTATTGGAGGCTAAACATTGCAACTCGAATGGGTCATTTTCCCTTGCCCTTCATTGATCAGATGCTTGAGGGGTATTCAGGGTATAACCAAATTTCAATAGCTCCAGATGATCAAGACAAGACAACATTCACGTGTCCCTTTGGCACTTTTGCGTATCGAAGAATGTCTTTTGGTTTATGCAACGCTCTAGCAACCTTCCAAAGATGCATGATGAGCATATTTTCAGATATGGTGGAGAGGTTAATTGAAGTGTTTATGGATGACTTCTCAGTTTTCAGTTCCTCTTTTGATAAGTGCCTCCACCATCTTTCATTAGTGCTCCAACGGTGTCAAGAAACCAAGCCCCTATCATAAGAGCTGCAGATTGGACTCTTCCTTTTGAAATCATGTGTGATGCTTCTGATTATGCAATAGGGGCTATGTTGGGACAGCGGGTCCTCATGTCATATATTACGCAAGTAGAACTCTCAATGATGCTCAAATCAACTACTTAACCACCGAGAAAGAATTGCTTGCAATAGTGTTCGCATTGGAGAAGTTTCAGAGCTATTTGATCTACTCTAAGGTGACTATATTCTCTGATCATGCAGCACTCCAGCACTTATTAACCAAGAAAGACTCGAAGCCACGACTTCTCAGGTGGATTCTCCTCTTGCAAGAATTCAATCTTAACATCAAAGACAAAAAGGGGACTGATAATGTTTTCGCCGACCACCTTTTGAGATTGGTTCAAGAATGTGGAGAGCTCCCTATCAACGAATCATTTCCAGATGAGCAACGCTTCTCTGTCAAGCAACTTCCTTGGTATGCAGACATAGTAAATTACCTTGCCCAGAAGTTTTTTCCGACAAATTGGGACAAGCAACAAAGGAAGCGCTTTCTCTCCCAAGTGTGACAGTACTATTGGGATGATCCGTATCTCTTCAAGCATTGCCCTGATCAATTCAAAGTTGTGTTCCTCAAAGTGAAGTTTAGAGTATCTTGACTTTTTCCGTTCATATGCTTGCGGGGGGTATTTTGGTGCAAAGAAGACAGGTTCAAAGGTACTGCATAGTGGATTTTATTGGCCTACTTTATTTAAAGATGCACACCATTTTGTTATAACATGTGATAGGTGCCAAAGAACGGGCAACTTATCCTCTCACAGATGCCCTTAACTATTTATTGCTTTCCTAATGTTTTCTCACGTTTTCAATAAAACCTTCTTGTAAAAGGATTTTAACAATATTTTTAGTGATGTTAGTAGATGGTATTTGAACTGTTCTTTTTTTTATTCATGTCAGCATTTCGTATAGCAGTTATTATGTCAACAATAGTGTCTTTACTCATGATAAACTAAGATTTTTGTTGGCCCCAAATTTTGATATAATCAACATGCTCTTTTTCTTTTTTTTATTTATCTTTATTTCTGAATTATTGAAGGTATATACGTGATATATAAACAATCTACAGTCTTTATTGGCTCAGGGCTCTTGATTTTTTCTTCTATGCACCAATTTGTCTAATTATGGATCAATCAGTATTGATGCTTTATTACATTCCCTTTATATGAGATGACTCATAGACCTTACCTATTGGAATTATATATCATTGATATTTCTTTTCCTATCTTTCTCTCACCCTTCCATTTATCTGTATACTTTTATTGCTTTACAACTCACAATTAGATTGGTTTTTCTTTTGTGTTTATGCAAAAAAGATTTCAATTGCTACAATGATATGACTCATATATCAAATCTTGACTGGTTCCTTATATCCAGATAATGCGAAGCGATGACTGCTCCTTACTCGATATATTGATACTCATATGGATATGCACTTTAGTGAGGGTAGCCTGGATTACTAGTAATCATTTCGTTATTGCCAAATGAATTGGATAATCAATCTTTCAATGAAAAAAAGTTTTTTTATTTACTCTTTACTTTATACTTATAGATCCTGATATGAATCTAGATCATTAGCAAGATCAGAATTTGTTGTAAAAATAGTTATTCGATGTTTGGGGCATCGATTTTATGAGCCATTTTCCTATATCTCATGATTATCTCCGCATTATTGTTGCAGTAGATTACGTTTCTAAATGGGTGAAGGAGATGCCCACACGGACCAATGATCTCAAGGTGGTGTTAAACTTCTTGAAAGAACACGTCTTCACCCATTTTGGAACCCCGCACACTATCATTAGTGATGGAGGCTCTCACTTATCAATAAGTCTTTCGACACTCTTATGTGGAAGTATAATATCAAACATAAAGTTGCTACTCCTCACCACCCGCAAATAAGTGGCCATGTTGAAGTTTCCAACAGGGAGATTAAACACATCCTTGAGAAAACCATGAATCAAAACCATAAAGATTGGGCTTTGAAGGTGAGTGATGCCTGTTGGGCATATAGGACAGCTTTCAAGACTCCTTTAGGCATGTCTCCTTATTGGCTTGTTTTTGGGAAAACATGCCATCTTCTGGTGTAGTTAGAACATCGAGCATTTTAGGCCTTAAATACATTGAATTTTGAATAAATGAAGCTGGGATTGCAAGGAAACTCCAACTTAATGAATTGGATGAATTGCAAAATGAAGCTTACGGGAATGCAAAGATTTATAAGAGAAGACAAAAATTTCCCATGACAAAGCACTATTACCCAAGCGTTTTGAGCCGAATCAAAAGGTATTGTTCAACTCAAGACTTCGATTATTTCCGGACAAACTTCGTTCAAGATGGTCTGGATCGTTTCTAGTTGTTCGTGTATTTACACATGGGGCTGTTGAGATTCACGACATGAAAATAGGTTTTGTCTTCAAGGTGAATGGGCATCGCCTCAAACCTTACTTGGAGCAAATTGATACTTTGCAAGAACAAACCAAGACTCTTGAGGTATTGGACCTTGATACTCACCCCGTCTATGTGACGGTCGCTGAGTCCGGCTGAAGACTTTAAATTTAGCGCTTCTTGGGAGGCAACCCATGTTTTGGATGCATGATGATGATGAAAGGATCTTGGCATTTGCAGCACTTCCTACTTGAGATTAATTATATGCTCAGGGAGCTCTTACCTTACTCTTTACTCTTTATTTTCTTGTTTTCATTCTTTTTTTCCCCTTTGCTAGATTCATTGCATGCATTTTGATTCTTTTTACATTGACAACAATGTTTCATTTAAGTTTGGGGGGAATGATTTAGCTTTGTTGCTTGTTTTGTTTTAATGTTTTGCAAATTTGTAATGTCTATAAACATAAGGTTTCTTTTTTCTTACAACTGTTTTAATTGGTAACTGTGCTGACAACTTGGTCCACATTGTGTTCTTCTTTTTTTCGTGTTGAATCTAACCATATATAGAACGTGAAAATCGAACTAGCGGTTTGAAAGTTATGCACTAAAATCTGAATAGAGGTTGAAACTGCCAAAAAATGTATTTTAAAACTCTTTGTTTTCTTGGTTGTTTGAGTCTTATTTTGTTTCTTTTGTGTTTTTAGGTAGTTTAGTAGTTAAGTTGTTGTTTTTAAAGTCACATAACCCATAAAAAAAGTATATATTAAAAATTTCAAAAATTCAAAAAAAAATTCTTTTTCCTTTTCTTGAGTCATTTTAGTTAAGCTTTCCACAAGTCTATGATACACTTGAATTCTACTTGTTATATAGCTTTTGAGGATTGGTAATCATTATGTGAATTTCAAGTGTGATTCTTTAGTTAACTTTCTTATACATGATTATTCTCATATTTTTAATGCACATAGCCAATTTAATGCAATTTGCTTTTGACTTAGAGAATTGTATGTGGATTTTAGTGTAGACTTGTAGCCTCATGCATATTCTTTTCTTGAGAGTTATATATTCTTTTCTTGAGTGCATTATCATTTACTAGAACTTGCTTCAATATCTTTCAAGGTATTGATTCACATGATTCTATCTAGGAAGTGATTAAGGCACCTAGGATCACCACCATGGCCAAACAAGCTTTTGTCCCTATTGTATTATCCCTTAGATAATCTCTTTTTAGCCTAGATAAGTCTTTTCTTTCATAACCCACACTATCCTTAACCATAAACTTAAACACTTCATCCTACCTTTTCTATGAAAATTGGTGGAGCTTTAAGTTTTGGGGAATTGCACCATAACTTGTGGGTATCAAAGTTGTTATGACAAAAAAAATAGAAACAAATATGAGTATGAGGTTGGTGCTTGTTAAACAAAAAACAAAAAACTGAAAAGAAAAGAATGAAAAAAAAAACACAGAGATGAAAAGAAAAAAAAAATTGTGTATGCTACCTCAATATTGTCAAAGTTGAAGAAGTTTGAAAAATATGTTGATCAAAATGAAGTTGAAGCCCAACAAAAAAATTTAGCTTCCAATGAAGTGTATAATTGGTGATACTGCAAGAGATACAAGAGAATTGGCAATCTTTCATGGTCATCACGTGCTCTATTCTCATAGAATATTTTTGTTTTCCATATCCTTTCTTTCTTTTAACCTTAACCCCTAAGCCCATTACAATAGTAATTTAAGACCTTTTGATCCTATAAATTGTGTGAATTTAATTTGTGAAGGTGTGACATTAAGAGCAAGCTTATAGGATTTGCTTTTGTGCATTCATTTTTCTTGAGTGAAACACTTAACCCAAACTTTGAGCTTTTTGTTTGTGAGTGACATTCTTGGTGAAGTTTGCAGTTGAAGCTTTCATTTGCATATACCTATCTGGGTTGAGTGAGTTGTATTGATATTGGCTATTTCACACACTACACTTGAGAATGTTATGTACGGTTTTGTTAACTTTTGAATCATGCTTGTGATTTATATGAGGCTTATTTGATTCTTTAGAGTTATATCCCTTGTGCGATTTATTGAGACTAATATGTGGAGGCCTAACATTCTTTTGATTCTTTGTTTTGTTTTGTTTTGCTTGAGGGCAAGCAAAGTCTGAGTTTGGGGGTATTTGATATAACCATTATTTTGTACATTTTTATTATCTTTCTCTTGGATTCTTGTTATGTTCTTTAGTGAGTTTAGTCCATTTTTACTTAGTTTTGTGTTTTACTAGATTTGAAGAGTAAAGATGGAAAAGCAAGCAAAATGAGCATTTTTGGGATTGAAGGATGTTTCGCAAGAATGTCCTGTGCAGATCAGATAACTTCATGGAATATACTATACTTCTTCAGAGCGAAAAAGATGTTGATCTTTATATCTTTGGGAAGATACAGATGTTAGCTTTCTATTGAATTTTACAGTTCATGATTCAGACGTGTGTGGACAGAGTTGTGGCCATTTTAGTACAGACAGTTCGGGCAGAATGTGTTATGCAGGTTTTGCAAAATAATCCCTTTGAGGTTCAACCTTGGAGTTCAATGTATGTAAATTGCATTTGGGAAGTGTTTACAAGGATGCAAGGTGATTTTCTAAGCTCTGATCCTATATTTAGTAGGATTTTGGATGCCAACTTATCAAAGACAATTAAAGCCAAACTAGGAAAGCGGAGTTACCAAGTCAGGAGAGAATTTAAGAATTTTTCAGCCGAACTTACATGATTCTTGTGCTTATGATGCTAAAAAATATGAGAAGATTGAAGAATTTTACAAACCCTCAATAACTGTTCATTTGTTAGACATGAGAATTGATTACAATATTTGAACAATATATTAGACAATGATAGAAACTGTATCAGTGAACTAATTAGAATGGATTTAAAGACTTTTGGGGGTCGTTTGGTAAGGTGGACTATCATGGATTGGACTAAATACTGGGACTATCTTGGATTGGCTTAGCCTGGCATAAGCTGGATAAGACTTGTCCTACGTTGGTGTAATGTCGGAATAAGAAGCTGGATAACAAAAACAGTACTGTCATGTGCTTGGTGTATGCTTGGATTGGGACTAAATTTTTTAAAATTTTCTTTGAGGTGATATAATATTTTAATTAGAAACTATTTTTAATATAATTCCAAGACCAAAAATTAGTATTAAATTTTCCAAAACTTTGGGAACATGCCTGTATTTTGAGAACATTTCCTAAATGTGAAAGCTCAACTTCCTTAACACAAATTGCCAAACCGTCATTAGGTAATTGCAAACACTACATGCAATTGCCATCATAGTTTGCGAAAACCAACTATCTGTTTGTCAATTGCCGAACCACTAGCCACATGACCTCTACCCTTGGTTTTATGCTTCCTTTCTTCCTTCAAACATGGTGAGACAAGCTCCCAACATCATAGCAAGCCAAGTCTCCTATATATATATTTTAAATCTTTTATGTAAGAAGCATTTTTACTCTGTTCTCTAACCTATTTATCATAAAAATTTTACCTAATAGAAAATTTTCAATTCTTCACATAACCCAATCCTTGAACTAGTAGATCTAGCCATTATAATACGAAAAACACAACCCAATCCTATAACTCAAACGAACAAAGAAAAAAACTCAAGAAGGAGTCCAACGAAAGAAATATTCCATAACAAAAAAACATAGGTAGAAACCTACGATAAAAATAGAGAAAATTCTCAAAATATTTGCATAAAAAATTCATAAAGTAGAGAGAAGAAAAAGATTGAGTACAAGATTCAATTAAGTAAAGAGAAGAGGAAGATTCGGAGATTGAGAGAGTGGTGACCTGTTGAGAAGCACTGGAAACTCACTTCAGTTCGCTTGGGAAGCACAAGACGAAAACACCCGATGAAAACACGTGAATGTTCCAATTAGTAGGCGTACTATTTGTCCCCCCTTCCACACGAGCTTCACTAAGAATGCCTAAGGAAGTGTTTTTGGTGGGCCCAGCATTAGTAGTCCCTATTTAAAACTAGAAGTATGTGAATCAAATATGGGCCTAATTTTAATCTAATCCAGTCCATGCCTAGGAGGTGTACCAAACAAGCCCTTGGTTTATTATGTGATTTGCTTCGCACATATGGAAGGTTAAAGAATGACGGTTTGGTAGCTGTGGAGGACCAAGTATGTATGTTCTTGCATGTGCTTGCACATCATGTAAAGAATCGTACTATAATAAATAGATTTATTCGATCATGAGACACTATTAGTAGGTACTTCAATTCCATGTTGCAAGGCATTTTAAGATTACAAGGTAGCCAATTGAGAGTACCGGAACCTGTAGGTGATAACTGCACAAATCATAGATGGAGTGGTTTAAGGTATGTTTATTATGCTTTGGCTTTCTTTTCTATGATATGTGCAGCTAATAAACTTAATGAAAGTTTACACTTTTTTTTCTTAGAATTGCTCAGGAGCACTAAATGGAACATACATTAAAGTGCGAGTAGTTCAAACTAACAAACTGAGATATCGAACTAGAAAGGGTGAAATTGCAACAAATGTGTTGGTTGTTTGCTCACATGACATGCAATTTATATTTGTGTTGCCGGGTTGGGAGGGATTCGCATCCGACTCTAAAGTCCTTCAAGATGCCATAACTAGGCCTAATGGATTAAGAGTTCCTACCGATAAGGTCATTAGCTAGGATCCACTTTATATATAATTGTAAGTTTATATAATAAACACATAATAATATTAATTGATTTCTTTTCTTTTTTATAATTAGGTTATTATTACCTTGTAGATGGTGGGTACACCAATGGTGAGGGACTTCTTGCACCATATAAAGGAACAAGGTATCATCTATCAGAATGGAGGGAATGATATACACTTGTAAATCATCAAGAATATTTTAATATGAAGCATGCAAAAGCAAGAAATATAATAAAACGTTATTTTGGGTTGCTAAAAGGTAGGTGGGGCATATTAAGGAGTCCATCTTTTTATCCAATAAAGACACAATATTGTCGAATAATTACAGCTTGTTGTCTTTTACATAATCTCATTAGAGGAAGGGATCCACTAGAGCATGAAATCAATGAAATTGAAGAGATGGAAAATGTGAAAGAATGTGATACGGTTGGCAACATTAGAGCATCGAATGAATGGCCTTGCAAATGTATAATGAGTGGCAAGGAAATGGGAATAACTAGCCCACTCTTGTTATTTATTTTGAAAACTCAGGATGTTTAGTTTTTTATGTGATTGTTTTGTATTTGAGGCATGCTAATTCAAACTTATTAATGTATTTGCTTTAATATAAAGCACTTTGAAATTTGGATATTGATTGTGGTATTTTATTGAATTTATCAATTTATCAATTTGTTACATGGTTCAATTTTTTCAGCTTTTTCAAGATTTGATTGTGGTATAATATTAAGCAATTTGTTTGCATATTTCATTTTTTCTAATATTTTTATAAAGGTTATGTGATGTACTAGAGAGAAGTCTTGCTTTGAAACAAAGTTATGCTTTGTTTGCACATTCTAGTTACTGATTATGGTATTATTTTATTTTTTTCTGATTATTCTTATGGATAGAAAATGAAGGTAACAATCAAAACTTTGAAAAAGGTAAGAAAGGAACTAGGCGGTCATGGTCCAAGTTTGTGGAAGATACTTTTTAACTGTGCTAGATGATTTTCTGGTAGCAAGTCAACACTGTGAGACTAGTAGTTTCAAATCTATATAGTACTATGGTCCAAATAGAGAAGGCTTTGAATATTCTTATGTCTTGATTTAGAGCTAAAGGCAAGTCCTCATATAGAATCAAAATTGAAGAAGTGGAAAAAGTAATATTGTATAGTCCATGACATGATCGACACAAGTAGATTTGCTTGGAATGCTATAAAAAATGTGTGTTGGGGTTAACAGTAATGATGCATGGGAGACTTATTTGCAGGTACATGATTACTTATTTTTCTTATTTTTCTTATATAATTAGTTGTTATTTTTCTTACATAAAGATGTCAAGTGGGTTTGATGAGTGCAGGGATTGTATGAGTGTAGATTTTAAACTTTCTTTTGTTATTTTTGTTACATGTCGAAAATAAGCTAAGTGGTGTCTTGTTTTATCATAGAACCATAAGGAAGCAGCTGAATAGAGGAGCAAACCATTTCTTTTGTTTAATAGAGTTTCTAATATCTTTGGAAAGGATCATGCTAACAACAAAGAAGTTGAAGTCCCCTTTGACATGATGAAATTCAAAGCAATAATGAAGTTAATGCTAGTGATAATGGTGTCAAGGAAGATGGATCTCCTATGTTTTTAAACAAAGAAGGCAGCCAATCCATAAACAATCAAAGTAAAAGGAAAAGAGATGCAAGCTCAAGTGATGAAGAGAAGATTGTGACTGTATTGGAGAAATTATTTGAAGCATCTAAAAAAGGATGCAAATGGTGACTGAGGCTATAATAAAAGGTAATGAAAATCGATATGTTCATGTCTTTGGATGATGATATCAAGAAAGTATTTGTTGAGCAGTTGCTTACGAATAATGCTTGAGGACATGGCCTAGCTAAATTTGATGGATCTCACTTTTTGGAAACACCGAAAATGATGCATTGATGAGATTGGCTTCATTTTGGAAACACCACAAATGCTATATTATATTGCTAGCATTAAAGCCGGATGGTTCATGGTTGTGGGGTTAATAGTTTCATTTTGGAATTGTTGATGTTTATTTGTGTGTATTAATGGTGTAATTGTATGCAATGACCTAAACTTATAATTTCCAACTCATGTCTTTTGCACATATGAAGAATTTATAACTTTTGCATATATGAAGAGATTATGACTTTGAGATCTACATGTAAATTCTGAGTTTTGCATATATCAAACCTGAAATTCTTGAAGCACGAGTTGATATAGGTGGTTGTTATTTATATATTAATCGAATTTTGCTTTATAGCTTGTTGGGGAGTATCATTCAATCAGCTCAGTTCCAAGGTTACAATAATTGAGCATTGGTCATCCCATTTAAAATTTTAGGTGCATTTGTGGAATAAAACCCCAAATTAACCAGCACATGTGGCAACATGGTAGTCAATAAGACAAGTCACTTGTTAAGGTTTCGCATGTTGTTGAAGTTAATGTTCAAATCGTAGACCATTATTACGCGATCAAAAAGATCAAGTACATCAAAGACCCAATGCTTGTGATTCAAACATAAGGAGACATAAACATGTCGAACAACAGCCTATGAAAGAGCATATTGCTCGGATAGTTCTCCACGAATATAGGCCTTAACTTGTTTGAGGTTTTTATTGGTGGTGTTTGACTTAGGTGGAATGTTATACCTATCAACATCTTCAATAAATTGATGAAAATGCATAATGTCAAAAGTTATTCATTACAATAGAACCACATAACATATTTTCATATGACTTCAGTTGTAAAATCCCTAAGCAACGTACCTAGAAGATTATGTCAATCGTTGTCCATGTCTTTCTAAAAGCAATGGAGTTTTCGTCTTGCTTTTTTCGAAATAAGTATAGACCCATGTCAATTTGCTGCAAAAAATGATTAAATTATTACAAAATGTGCACAACATAATATTATAAAAATCATATGGTTCCAAAAATAAACAACTCATGTTTAAGCTACAACGATTTTCGTAGCAAAACCTCAAAGTTCAATAAACTATCCAGCTTGATAAACTTGTAGAAGATGTCTTGCCAAATAAGTTGATGGGTGATTTGTAGTAGTCAATGAGGTGAGTGGGAAGTTAATACATTCGTGGTAGGTAATGAAGGGTCTAAGTGAGATATTCATTGGATTAAACATGTGATGATGGTGGAGAGTTGGTGGAAAAGAAATAACGGTGAGGTAGTGGGCGTTAAATGGCTATGAATAACATGAAATATGCTCTTTAGCTTCAATGGATTTGTCTTCTCTTTTCCTTTTTTATAATCACAATAATCCCACAATCAATTCTTCAATAAAATCCACCAACAATCTTCACACCTGGCTTGAACTTGGACAAATGTATGTTCATCTTTTGGCTTTCCAACTTCCTACAAGAGATAAATTTACCTAATAAGTTCACCAAATTAATATAGAAAATTCATAAATCTAGTTGGTGAAAATAAAATGTAACAACAGTGAAATTATGTTTATTAAGCCAAAATTATATCATAAAGTCTCCAAAATAATATTAAAAATATGTAACTTGAGACTCTCATCAGCACCCAGAATCCAAAATCCAATCAGAAGATGAAACCTTGGAAAAGATAGCAAGTGCATCAGTATTAACAATGCTATCAGTAAATAAAAGCTCACCATCGTTATCTTCCGTGACTCCAGCTTCATTCGGCTTCTTCCCTTTGTTTCTCTTCTCTCTCTATGCAGGACAATTCTTCTTCCAATGATCCTTTGACCCATATTCAAAACAACCATCTTTAGCCTTGAATTTTGATCTTCCCTTATTGTTCTTCATGCCATCATGCTTTCTCGATTGACCTCTCTCTCCTGACTCTACAAGCCCTTCACCTTGAGAGACAACTCCAAAATGTTGAACCATTCTATCATGCTTCACGATGTCTTGCCCGAACATAAGCGCCGTGCGAAAGTGTTTATAAGACGATGGTAGGGATGTCACTAACATCACAGCCTTGTCTTCCGACTTATAAACCTCATCCATCCTCTGCAAGTTAGCAATACACCTATTAAAAGCGCTCACATGCTCCATGCTTACACCTTCCTCCATCTTTAGAGAGTGAAGCTCCTCTTTCAAGAAGAACTTGTTGGACAATGATTTGGCCGAAAACATCGCTTTGGGTTTCTCCCATGTTTGTTTCGCGATGTCTTCCAGCGCATTACGCAACACCTCGCCGATTAGATGTTGTTTTGTTCACCCGTTTTGATTTGTTTCCTGTGATAGTAGGGCATAGTTCCCCATTGCCTTGAAAACCATTGACTAGTTAACAAGTCAACTTTCTTTAGTGTGTGAGCATGCCACTGCTAGCAATGAAAATCCTAGCAGACTTCGTAAAAATAGATAACTTGCACCCCAAGTTACTAATTTTTGAACAACCGATTGTGAATTTGGGTGAGGAATATCTCCCAAGTAAGTTCTTTTCTTGCCTCAGACTGGTGAGGACTTCACAATTTTTCACAGTACAAAACTAGTAGTTTTGGCCAAAATAGATGATAAGAGAGTGATCTGTTTTCAGACATAACTCCCTTTTACAAGTTTCAAAAGGGAAAAACTGACTGTGAAAAGACAAAAAGAGGACTGCGCTTCCATTTGTCTGAGCAGATGCTTCTGATTTGGGCTGGACTGGGTATGCCTGCGCTGGACTGGACTTTCAACAACTTCAACTACTAGGCTTCAGCAGCAAATCGATACCAAAGCTTTGAGTTTGGCAGAGCTTTAATCTATTTCAAGCCCCGGACAGCTTTTGTGTGGGCAGAACTGGGACTTCCTCAGTTTGAAAGGGGCAAAAGTGGCTGGACTCGAGCTGGAACTATGCTGTGATGCCTGTTCTGCTTAGTCAAGGCTCTCCATAAATTTGTTGAAGTTTTCATATTTGTAAAAAGAAACTCAAACTCTGCTTGCTTTGGCCTTGCTGAACCAAATTTGTAACGAAAAAAATCTTGTTTTAAATGACTTTCTTCTAAGTCTGAAAACTGGCAGTTTTTACTTGTAACTGGCTTCCTTGTGACTTAGCTGGTTTTGGTCACTTCAATTTGCTTGAAGGCTCTCTGGGATCAAGTGATCATTTTGAGTGTTTGTCTTTTGACTGTTTTTTTGTTGTTGTTTGATTGTGTGTCTAACTGTTCACCTTCTCTTATATTTATAGAAAACTTTTTGGGAGTGAAGGCTCTAATTTTAATAATGGGCGACAAAAATTTCCCAAAAGATCTTTTATTTTAAATGCAAAAGAAATGGGGTTTTATCATTTCTTGGCAAGTGAGCCTCCAATCAGTCAGTCACTTCTCTGTGTTAATGGGGAACCTCACCTTCTTTTTACAGTTTTAACTACTTTTCAAACCATGATGGTGAGTGTGATTTTCTATTTCAACAACTCCCTGTTTCCTGCTTATCTTTCTTTTGGAAAAACACAATCTGCGTATCCTTTGAGAATAGTGCCTATCGAATTATATATATATATATAAGGATTTTGATCTTTCTCTGTTTGTGAGGGACTGGAGAAAGTTTCTGCAGGCGTGTATTCATGAATCCCTGTTACTTCTCTGTGACTTCAGTTGATATTCTTGACTTTTCAAAGTCAAGTAAGTCATGTGAGCACATGAGCATGTTTCTCCTTTGGGCTTCTTTCTTTCCTCTGCAATTTTAAGATTCATTGCCGAGCCCATTTTGGTCTCAAGCTCAATTTGGTCTTCTTCGAGGCCCAGGTCATTTATGCGGTTTTAATAGTTCTTGGGCTTCTTTCGTTGGTGGTTGTAACGTGGGCTTTTTGACTTTGGACTGGGCGCACCAAATTTAGGCCCAAACAATGCCCCCTAAGTCTGAATCATTTTTTAAACAGTTCCAGACTTAATGATTTTTATGCTATTAATTTGTGCGCGCCAATTTAAATTGCCCCACGTTTGCCACGTCTACCTACCATGAACTAGACTTCGTGGGAAACTGGTCAGTTACTAGCTCGTTACTAGCTTGTCTCGTCAGGTGGCGTCTTGTCTTCTCCTTCCCATGATTATGAGCCCTTTTTAAAGGCATTCAAAAACTTCAGTTCCTGTTCATCTCAAACCCTTACTTCCTCAGTGCTTTGATTTTCTCAGACTTCAACAGAACCCTTCCCTTTTCTTTGATCAATCCTTAATCCTCTCTTCGTTTCTAGTCTGAAAACCCAGAAAAAATGTCTTCTCCAAAAACTCGTGCCCAGAGCTCTTCCTCCTCAGTTCCCCCGGATTATATTACTGGGACTGGAATCGATGCTCATGCTATGGAGGTTCGAAGCAGGCTCCACCCTTTAGTCCAGAAGAAGTTAGATGAGAATGTTCTTCATTTATTCGAGAGTACTCTAACTCTGGGACCTCGCTGGTTTGGTTCTGTCCCAGCTGAGATAGCGGAGTTAAGCAAAAAAGATGCTGAAGCGCCTCTGTGCTTCCAAGGTACTTCTACCCTGGCCTCTCATTCTTGGGTTAACAAAAATCTGAGCCGTTCGTTTCCGTCCAGTGAGGTGAGGAATAGTCCTGTGAAGTGGGCAGACTGGACTGATAAGCTTCTCCCAGAATTCAAAGCTTACTGGAGGAGGGCAGGGATCTACGACGCAATCCTACTGTCTAAGCAGTCTATTAACCGGGATGAGAACCTGCTTGCTGCTGCCTTGAGTTTCTGGAATTCTGCCAGTAACACATTTGATTTCCGGGTGGGTCCAATGGCGCCAACATTGTTGGATATGGCTCAAATTTTCGGGTTCAGACCTCATGGAAGACCTGTTGATGTTGTTGGTGACTATCATCGGAGGAAGAATCAAGAGAAATTGGCCAAGCCTTTTACTATCTCTCCTGCTACTATCAACCAGAATTGCTCCTTCTCCAACTTCTTGAGGAAATTCAGCGTGGAGAAGGACAAAGATCAGCAGCACATGCTGTTTCTCCCGTATTGGCTGAACAGATTCGTGTTCCCAAATCGTTCCTCAGCAGTTCTGCTTGAATATAGACATTTGGCAGAGGCACTGCACAACCACACTGATGTTGGGCTTGGACCTACAGTTCTGGCTCACCTTTTCAAGAATCTGCACACTGCCACCCTGGAGAACCCCCTGAACGTATTTGCTCCTGGTGCATTCTAGATGATCCAGATCTGGCTACAAGTATACTTCCCAGAATTCCGATTCCCAGACATAGTTGTGCCTGAAGACCAAGTTCTGGCTCTTCCATTGATGTCAGCAGAAGTGTCTAAATGCTCTATTGAAGAATACCTGATGTTCTTCAGGCATTGCACCAAACGGTCTGCGACTCAATGGCAAGTAGTGGTCAGAAGAGCATATCCATGGTTCCAGCCTGGATACCAACTCTTTGAAAAGGAGCCAGAAGATGAAACTGCTAGGACAGAATTCAGGAAGATATTCCTGAGTGTATCCCTGCTGAGAGATCTGCTTCATGGAGGTGGAAAGCCTCCAAACTATCATCTGGGGGCAGAAGTCTATCATCCCAACTTCTGCGCAAGACAGCTTGGCTGTCCACAGGTTGTCCCTTTTAAATTCTACAGAAGCTGCAACCGAGCTACCTCCTGGAGGGATTCAAATAATCTGGAGGTGCACAAGGATGCTCGGTGCGCAGTAAACAAGATCAACAACAATCTGGATGGCCTCTATCCCTCCTGGGAGCCAAATTCCTCCAATTCTGCCGATTTTGACGCTTGGTGGAAGGCCAGATTTCGAGGATTACTTGCCTCAGTTACTGCACTCAAGGTGCTTTTTGATGGCTGGACTTGTGGGAACGTATATGAAGAGGCAAAGGCCAAAAGTTTTACAATTTAGACCATCCAAGATATTAACAATCAAGTCATAGAAGGTAGATTCTCGATTCTGTGTGCATTTTATCTGTTTTGCCAATGTTATAATTTTCTAAAGAATCTATTCTGTCTGCCACATATCCCTCTTTGAAGAAGATAATAGATGGACACACGGCTCAGGCTGGGGAAATGTTTGGTAAGTTTTTCATTTGTTCTGTTCCCTTTATTTTCTCTTTTGCTGGATTCGCTTCTAACTTCATATCTCTCTTATGCAGTCAGTGCTGTCATTTGCTGCTGGTGACTTGGAGCCTTCCTCTGGTGATGAAGAGGATGAAGACTCGACAGAACAACCATTTATTGAAGCCACTCCCTCTGACAGCGGAAAAAGAAAAGAAAGTACTTCTGTTCAGGGCAGTGCTGCCCAACCTGCAGCCTTTGATAAGACTCTGATATTTAGAATTATTTCCTTCAGTCTGCTCTATTCTATCCGTTCTTCTAACCTTTATTTGTTTTGTGCAGCTGAAAGTCCTCCTCCTCCTCCTCTTACTAGGTCTAAAAGACTTAGAAAGAGGAGTGGAGTTGAATCTGGTGGAGCTGCAGTTGTTCCAGTTGAGACTCCTGAATCTGGTGATGAGCTGGAAGAAGCTTTCGAAGCTGTTGAGTAGGAGAAGGAGCAAGAAGAAGAAGCAACAGAGGATCCCTCGAAAGAAAAAGGGAAAGAAGTTGAAGAAGAGGTGAGACTGTCTTCTAGCTACACAATCATGTCTGTTTCTGTTTTCCCTTTCTTCAGCTTCTGACTTCTGTTTGTTTGTCAGGAGGAGATTCCTGCTGAGGTAATAGCAGAAAGCATTGCCTTGGCGTAGAAACAATAGAACATCTCAAGGACAGAACTGACTACATCAGAACTGGCCTTATTTGAGGATGTAGAGGCAGAACACTCTACTGCAGCTGGGGAAGAATCAGAGCCTCTTGGACCAGACCCTGTGGAACAGGCAGAGTTCCCCATTGCAATCCCAGAGTCTAGGGTGAAGGTTGCAGCCTTAGAATATGAAGTAGAGGTTACTGCAACTGTCTCTGACCTTGTGGTAATTCCCTGTTATAGTTTATTTCTGTCCATTTTCCTGCAATTCCTTCCATCCTTGTATATCTAACTATCATTCTTTCCAGGTGGATGTGCCCAGAACTGCGGGAACTGCGGGATCATTGGCAGTGATGACCAGCCCTCTAAAGCCTCTTATTGCAGTTGTAAGTATCACTGTATCATGACTTTCTTTTCTCTTGTTTCTGCCTATTGCTAACCTATAGTTCGATTTTGCAGATGCCTATCCAGTCCCATCCTGGTTCATCTACCACAGCTTCCTTTGCTGATCCAGAATTGGCAGAGTTTGAAGCCATGGACTTAAATGCCCAACTGGACAGGCTGGAGAAACTGAGTTCCACTCCTAACAAGGGCAAGTTCAAAGCGGTGGATGAGGCCATGGAGAGGGTGAAGATCTGGCAATCTACTGAGCTGGAGCTGGACGAAAATAGAGGAGATGTTGATCAATTGATGAAGGACCTGGACCTTCTGTATAGGCAGAACATGGCTCCTAAGCCTATACTTGAGATAAGCCTTGGCTTGGCTAGAGATGTGCTCAACCTTCATGATCGCTATGAGGATCTCAAACCTTCCTTCAAAATTTCTGAGCTTTGCAAGGCCACTCATGAAGCCAACTTGGCCAATTACGCAAATCAAAAAGCGGAACTGGACCAGATGGTTGCAGGATACAAGGAAGCCAAAGCCGTTGCCGACAGGCTGGAGAAGCAGATTGAGGAGCTTCAAAAGCAGTTGGCGGAACGCAGGGAGGTGCAACGCAAACTGGGAGTTGGACTGAGTTCCAAGACCAAGGCTACCTTCCTTGTGCAAAGCATGGTTTCAGCCTCCAGGCCAGCTGTGGAAGTTGTAGAGGCTTCAATTCATCAAGGGGTGCTGCTCCAAAAGGAACTCTCCATCAAAAAGGCTAGCTTGCAGGAGACCCTTAAGAAATTAGGATTTTAAGATTTTCAAATTCAATCTTGTAATGAACTGCTTAGTCACAAAAGTGACTTATTTAAATAAAAGTTTATTTATTTTGTGGAATTTTGGCTTTTCTTGATAAACTAAAAGAAAATTTAGAAAATTACATCAAAACAAAACTAAACAACAAAAACAAAAGATCAAGCAACATTTTCACACTATTGCCTTTCTATTCCAGGATCTGTCTGCACAGCTTGTGAATCCCACATAGTTGGGTAAAATTTCTTTAACCATTTGCCATTGATTAGTGCAGCATGAACTTCTCCATCTCGATCCTGTAGTCTGTATGCCCCTAATCCGAGGATTTGGTTAATTATGAAGGGCCCTTCCCAAGTTGGTGACCACTTTCCATAACCAGCTATGTGTGTTCCAAGGGGCAGAACTGCTTTCCAGACTATTTCCCCTTCTTCAAAACTTTTGTTTTTAACTCTTTTGTTGTAGGCCCTTGATACAGCCTGCTTTCCTGCTAAGATTTTGTTGAGGGTATCAATCCTACTTGCATCCAATCCTTCCAGTTCTAGCAGCATGGCTTGAGAGTAATCTTCTCCAATAAGTTCATGTTGATGGGCAATTCTAAGGGATTGGACTGCTATCTCCATGGGCAGAATTGCATCATGGCCATAAGTTAAAGCATACGGGGTCATGCCGGTTGCCTCTCTCTTCGAAGTCCTATATGCCCATAGAGTTTCTGATAACTTCTCGTGCCACTGCTTTGGATTTTTCTCAAGCATTTTCCTGATAATGTTGATTATCAACTTGTTACTTGATTCTGCCTGTCCATTGGCTTGAGCATAATAAGGAGTGGATTGGAGTAGCTTAAATTTGAACGCTTCTACCATGTCTAGCATCTCTCCAGATATGAAAGAAGATCCCTTGTCTATAGTGATTGATTCTGGAATGCCAAACCTCTATGTAATCTGTTCTTCTATGAAAGTGATGATTTCTTGAGATGTGGTAGATTTAATGGGCTTGGCTTCCACCCATTTGGTAAAATAGTCCGTGGCTATAATGATAAAACAATGATATTAACTACTGGCTGGATAGATCTTGCCAATAAGATCCATTGCCCATCCTCTGAATAGCCATGACTTGACTACTGGGTTCATGGGAACCGAAGAAGCCTGCTGGATCAGTCCATGCCTTTGACAGGCTTCACATCCCTTGGAATAATTAATGCAATCTTTCGTCATGATTGGCCAAAAATAGCCATACCTTCTAATTAACCAACACATTTTTCTTCCACCCTGATGTGCTCCACAAATTCCCTTATGAGTTTCTCCCATGACCTTCATGTATTCCTTCTTCCCTAAGCACCTTAGTAGTACCTCATCCTTGCTTTTTCAGACCAACTCTTCATTCCACATAAGATAGTTTGAGGCCATGATTCTGACTCTCTTTTCAAAAGCAGAATTGGATATTGTAAGTAATTTATGATGGGAGTTCTCCAGTCATCTTCAGTGATTGTGGCAGAATTGACATCTATCTCCATCCCTCTGGTCAGAACAGATGGCAGACTTTTCTTCCCTACTTTGATAATCCTTTGCACACAGTCCTCAGGCATTTGTATTCCTGTTGCTATCTGAGCCAGTTCGTTGGCCGCAAAGTTTTCCTCTCTTGGGATGTGTTCCCAAGTGGCTTCCCTAAATTCTGTCAAAAGATTCCTGGCTGCTACTAAACAGACAGCTAGAGAAGGATTCAAACACTTGTATTCTCCAGCAATCTGCTTTAACACAAGCATGGAATCTCCTAGGATTTCCACAGACTGGACTCCTAGTTCTACCAACATCTCGAGGCCGATGATTAGAGCTTCATATTCAGCTCTGTTATTAGTGCATTGGAAATCTAATTGGAAAGAATAACAGTGTCTGATCCCCAAAGGTTCCTTTAGAACAATCCCTGCTCCAGAAGCTAAGTCAGTTTTTGATCCATCAAAGTACAGCTTCCAAGGTGTGAGATGAATTGAATAAATGGGATTGTTAAGGCAAGTGTGAGCTCTTGTCCGAAGATCTGCATTTGCTATATCCAAAGAATCCATATTTTCAATTTCTTCTCCTAGATGTTTGGCTAGGAAATCTGCCACAGCTTGTCCTTTGACGGCTTTCTGAGGAACATATCTGAAAGTAAATTCTGTCAAGGCTAGAGTCCATTTTCCAATTCTGCCTCTCAACATTGGCCTGGTTAGCATGTACTTGATTAGGTCTGTCTTGGCAATGATGTAGATGGTGAATGGCAACATGTAGTGTCTGAGTTTTATAGCAGTGAAGTATAAGGCTCAACAAAGCCTTTCAACTGCAGAATAATTCCTCTCTACTTCTGTCAGAGTTCTACTCAGATAGTAGACTGCTTGTTCCTTCCTTTCCTTGTTATCTTGGGCTAACAGACTTTCAATGGACACCTTTGATGCAGATACATAGAGTTTGAGCGGTCTGCCTTTCTTTGGTGGGGACAGAACTGGTGGATTTGAGAGGTAGCGTTTGATCTCCTTAAAAGCCTGTTGGTGCTGTTCTTCCCATTTAAAAGTTTGTTCCTATTTCAACCTTAGCAAGGAGGAGAAAGGCTGAATTTTTCCTGCGGAATTGGATATGAATCTTCTTAGAAAGTTAATTTTTCCTAGAAGACTTTGCAGTTCTTTCTTATTCCGAGGTGGTGGAGCTTCTATGATGGATTTTGCTTTATTTTGGTCAATTTCTATACCTCTCTGGTGGACCAAGAACCCTAAGAAATTCCCTGCCTGAACTCCAAAAACACATTTTTTGGGATTCATTTTCAATTTATGTTGTCTCATTCTTAGGAATGCCTTTCTTAGATTCAACACATGATTTCCTGCTTCCTGGGATTTAATTACACATCATCTATATATATTTCTAGAGAATGTCCTATCATATCATGGAAAATAGAATTCATTGCTCTTTGATAAGTGGCTCCTGCATTCCTCAAGCCAAAAGGCATTACAATGTATTCAAAAGCGCCTATATGTCCTGGACACATGAAGGTTGTCTTGTGGATATCTTCTTCTGCCACCATGATCTGATTATATCCTGTGTTGCCGTCCATGAAAGATAGCATTTGGTTGTGAGTAGCTCCATCTACCAACATATCTGCCATTGGCATGGGGTATTCATCCTTGGGGGATGCTTCATTTAGATTCCTATAATCCACACAGATCCTTACTGCCCCTGTTTTTCTTTTCAGAACTGGGACAATATTAGCTAGCCAATCAGCGTAAATGGCTGGCCTTATGATTCCTGCCTTGAGCAACCTTTCTATCTCTTCTTTGACTTTTAGCTCTGTCTTCATGGACATTCTTCTTCTGGCCTGTTTAACTGGAAAGTAGCCTTCTTTGATGGGCAGCTTGTGTTCTACCAACTTTCTGTCCAGTCCAGGCATTTCGTGGTAATGCCAAGCAAAACAATCTCTAAAATCATGCAAGAGTGCAATGATTTCATCTTTGAGTGGTTCTTCTAGCAATGCACTGATGAAAGTGGGTCTTGGATCCTCTTCTGTCCCTAGGTTTATCTCCTGCAAAGGGTCTTCCACTTCTGGTAAAGAGTCATCTAGTGCTGCTGGTGCAAAATCTAATATTTCCTCCAGTAAACTCTCTTCCTGTTCTTCAATGCTCTCATGCGTGAATTCTGCCATATTGATGGCTGGATTCTGCGCAAAGAGCTTCCTTTCCTTCCAGTATATCAACAATCCTTTTGTAATGGATCGGATTGTTGCAGCTCGATCCTTCTCCTGTTGATTAAGACTAATCATCGGAGTTCTGGAGGTTCAGAACGAAAGGCCTATTCCAATCCTCTAGGGAACTGGACAAACCTTCTTCAATGAGTCTCTAGGCCGTGACACCATGAGGGCGGCCGTTCTAGTTGACTCCAAAGAACGTGAAAAGACCAAGGTCATCATGATAATATCTTGCCTCAAAACACATGGCAGAGGGCAGAAATGGCTGTGGATCGGTCTCTACTATCTCCATGTAACCTTCTTCATTCCAAAGGGCAAGCTGTTAGTGCAGAGTGGAAGGAATACATAAGCTTTGATGAATCCAGTCCCAGCCAAGCAATGCGTTGTAAGTGGTAGAAGTGGTGTCTACCACAAAGAATGCAATCGTCAGTTTTTTGGTTCCAACTATAACGCCCACATCCAGAATTCCATAAGTCTTCGTGATGCCCCCAGCAAAGTTAGTGACGGTCAGACGTGTTGGAATTAGATCTTTCTCTATTCTGGCCATCTTGCTCAACAATCTGTGTGGCAAAAGATTAATGGCTGCACCTCCATCTACCATTACTTTGGAAATAGGAATACCTCCAAAGTTTACAGTTATGAATAGAGGTCTGAGGTGATTAGCCATTTCCTTGGTTGGTTTGGAGAAACAGAGCTGTTCTGTGACTGGCTTCATGGCAGTTCCACCCGTTTTGGCAGCAGGTGGTTGCTGTTCTGGTGCCTCTTCTACTTCTGCCAGTTTGCACTCAAAGCTTTTCTAGGAGAACACATCTCCCTCCAGGGTGCTTCCTTGTCCTTCTGCTACCCTAAATTTTTCTGACAAGACGAACACCATGTTAATGCCCAGATCACCCTGCAATAAGCTTTCCAATTCAGCACCAAAAGCCTCAATTTCTTCATCTAGCCCTCCATCATAGTCCATCTGTTCTTCTCCATACTCTTCTGTCCAGTCTTCTTGTTCTCCTGTCTCGAGGAGCCCAATTTGGTCCTCTGCAAAGGGCTCATAGTCTAACTGTTCCTCTTCACATTCTTCAATCCAGTCTTGTTGTCCTTCTTCTGGAATAGGTTCGGATTTAGCTTGTACTTGTGGAAGTTCAAGCTGATTGACTGGAGGTGAGGTTGAATAGATGGAGGGTCTGCCTAGGGATCTTGTCTTCATTGACTCTTGTGTTTGACATACTGCTTGTTCCGCCTGAGGAGTCACTTCCGGATTCTCTCTTCTTCTGGCAGAGCTTGCCTCTGGTAGTACTTGTGTGTCTTTCCTGTTTCTGAGGAAGGTGCAATATTATCTTTGAATTCTCCTATTCTGAGTTCTGGTTAGCTCCAAAGTTGGTCTGCCGCTTTTTCCAATTGAATACCATCTTCCTTCTATGATAGTTGCCAAAGGTTTGTCATTTCCGGGCATCTTAATTGGTAGTTCCTTCTTTGGCTGTTCTGGAATTCTTCTGTCGTGCTGGGCAGGCCTAAGATAACCCCTCTGTCTGGTTCTATCTTTAGATGGGGTCGGACCTAGGCCTTGCTGGTGCAATGCTCCAATCCGATCAAATACTCTGGGTATAGGCTGGTTCTGCTTGTCTAGAGTTACTTCTAACTCACTTTCACACTTGCACTTGCTGCATAGTACTACTCTAGCCGAGATGGTTGCCTTTGGCCTTTGAAAAATCTCCCTCGTGACTCTTCTGCTTCTGCCGAGACTAGCTTCCGCTGCTGGCTTGTTTCTCCTCTGCTCTGGCCAATTTAAATTAACCATGTTGACTTGAGGTTGGGAAAAAGGATCTGTCGTTACTGGGGGAGGTTTTTCTGCCAGTTTTAATCTTCCTGCTGTTATTCCTTCCTATATGACATCTTTGAAAACAACACAACTGTTGGTAGAATGATTCCAAGAATTGTGCCATCTGCAATACTGTCTGCCCTTAAGTTCTTCTGGTTTGGGCAGCTTATGAGGTGTCTATATGGCTTTTTGCAACAGCATCTCATCAAACAGAGCATCAACTTTGGTTAGATCGAAGGAATAGACCTTGTTCTATGTTGGTTTGTTTGGAACAAATCCTCCTGTGAATGGTGGTGGCTTCTGGTCTTTTGGTGGCTTTGTAAGAGCTTTGCAGCTGATGGGATGTTTCAATTTTTCCATTTCTGCTACTGCAATTTCTCTCTCTTTTGAGCATTCTGTGTCCTCTTCTTATTCTACCTCAATGAGATGGATTGAAGAAGAAGGGGTCTTATAATATGTGCCTTTGGAAGAGTTCCTCTTCTGCTGTTCTTCCCTAAGTAGCTCCTCATATTTGGATGTTTTATCTGTCAGTTCCGCCAGATCTCCAAACAACATCCCATCAAATCTTTCCCTCAAAGAAATCTTAAGGGCGGTTTGAGCCATTTGAATGAAGTGTCTTTCCTCCATAGGGATTCGGCATTTCATCTTGAGCTTCCTGAATCTGGTTATGAAATCCTGAGCAAGTTCGTCTTCACTTTGTTTGAGGGTAGCAAGATCACTGATGGTGACTTCTGGCTGGATCCTGAAATAATAATCATGGAAAACGTTTTCCATTTGCTCCCAGGTCTGAACAGAGTTAGCTGGTAGACTGGTATACCAGGTGAAAGCCTGTCCGGAGAGAGAATTTCCAAAAAGCCTCAGTTTTAACAGGGGATTATTCTCTATCGCTATGCACTGGACAGAAAATCTACCCACGTGTTCAACTGACGAAGCATGAGGATCTTCTCCTTTAAACAAAGTGAAGTTTGGTACTTTGAAACCTGGGGGTAGAGGAATCTGATCTATGTAAGCCGGGTACGGCTTTCTGTAGGTAGGCCTTTCTCCTCTTCTGGCTTCAGGCTCCATCATCACCCTGATCATTCTCTATAATGCCCCCATGTCATTCAAAGCATTGACAGGATGTGGATTTCGTCCCTGTTTTGGCTGGACATGGTCAAACCTGTTCTCCATTCTATATGGCTGGGGCATAGGTTCCTCCCTGTGTTCTTCCTCTTCTTCAACATCTGGATGGTTTCTCCAGTTTGCCCCCAGTCTGTTCCTATCATTATTGACAAAAGGGTTAATTCCCCCTCTGCCTCTTCTGCCCCTTGCTGGTGGAGGAAATGGATTGGGGTCCATTCTTCTAGGTCAGTAGGGTAACACAGCTGGCACCTCAAGCAGAAGTGGCAAGAGTTGGTCATGTAGGACCACTGGTTGTGGAATAGGAGGCTCTGGCTGATTCTAGGGAACCTAAACTGGTGCAGGGCCTTCTAGCCTGACTGGAGCCTCATGTTCCTGGGCGAGATGAGCTCTTCCCCTCTATCCAGCTTGGATCTCTTCAGGTCCTGGAATCCCAGCTATCTGTGCAATAAGAGGGTTCTCTTGGTACGGCCATGCTAGTCCCGGTGGAGGACTGTAAGGGTGGTCTAGCTGCTGAACCACAGCATCAGGGTTTGGAATTCTGGCCATGGTTGCCTCACGGTCCTTCCTGAACTGCTTGTTAACTTGCCATTGCATCATCGCTGTCATATTATTCAAAGTATCCTGACTCCTTTGTGCCATTGCCTCCTGTCGGAACACAGCTTCCTGTATCTCATTTAGCCTTTTGGAGCCAGACCTGGAACGTCTGCTTCCAATACTGCCATGGGCTGACTGCCTGGCATCACTTTCTTCTGATTCTGGTCCTTCCCGGAAAGCAACTTGGTCTCGTTCCATTGCGCGACGTGGATTCTGGCTAGAACTTCCAATATTCAGATACTTTTTAGATCATCAAGAGTATATATACTGAGAGGTCCCACTGGGCGTGCCAAATTGTTCACTCGTTTTGATTTGTTTCTTGTGATGGTAGGGAAAACTTCCCCATTGCCTTGAAAACCATTGACTGGTTAACAAGTCAACTTTCTTTAGTGTGCGAGCGTGCCACTGCTAGCAATAAAAATCCTAGCAGACTTCGTAAAAATAGATAACTTGCGCCCCAAGTTACTGATTTTTGATCAAGCGATTGTGAATTTGGGTGAGGAATATCTCCCAAGTAAGTTCTTTTCTTGCCTCAGACTGGTGAGGACTTCATAATTTTTCACAGTACAAAACTGGTAGTTCTGGCCAAAATAGATGATAAGAGAGTGATCTGTTTTCAGACAGAACTCCCTTTTACAAGTTTCAAAAGGGAAAAACTGACTGTGAAAAGACAAAAAGAGGACTGCGCTTCCATTTCTGTCTAAGCAGATGCTTCTGATTTGGGCTGGACTAGGTATGCCTGCCCTGGACTGGACTTTCAACAACTTCAACTGCTAGGCTTCAATTGCAAATCAATACCAAAGCTTTGAGTTTGGCAGAGCTTTAATCTATTTCAAGCCCCAGACGGCTTTTGTGTGGGCAAAACAGGGAGTTCTTCAGTCTGAAAAGGGCAGAAGTGGCTAGACTCGAGCTGGAACTATGTTGTGATGCCTGTTCTGCTTAGTCAGGGCTCTCCATAAATTTGTTGAGGTTTTCATATTTGTAAAAAGAAACTCAAACTCTGCTTGCTTTGGCCTTGCTGAACCAAATTTGTAACGAGAAAAATCTTGTTTTGAATGACTTTCTTCTAAGTCTGAAAACTGGCAGTTTTTACTTGTAACTGGCTTCCTTGTGACTTAGCTGGTTTTGGTCACTTCAATTTGCTTGAAGGCTCTCTGGGATCAAGTGATCATTTTGAGTGTTTGTCTTTTGACTGTTTTTTTTTTGGTTGTTTGATTGTGTGTTTGACTGTTCACCCTCTCTTATATTTATAGAAAACTTTTTGGGAGTGAAGGCTCTAATTTTAATAATGGGCGACAAAAATTTCCCAAAAGATCTTTTATTTTAAATGCAAAAGAAAGGGGGTTTTATCATTTCTTGGCAAGTAAGCCTCCAATCAGTCAGTCACTTCTCTGTGTTAATGGGGAACCTCACTTTCTTTTTCCAGTTTTAACTGCTTTTCAAACCGTGATGGTGAGTGTAATTTTCTATTTCAGCAACTCCCTGTCATTTATGCGATTTTAATAGTTCTTGGGCTTCCTTCATTGGTCGTTGTAACGTGGGCTTTTTGACTTTGGACTGGGCGCACCAAATTTAGGCCCAAACATGTTCAATGGATCCTTTAGCAAGCTCGTCTAGGTCTTCCCAATCCGCATCAGTCATGGTTGCCAACTTCTTTTCCTTGCCTCCCAAGACTTTGCTTAGACCTTGCCGCTTAAAGACATGCTTCATCCTTCTTTGCCAAAGCGTGAAGTTCTCTTTGCCGGTGAACAGCTTTACTCAACCTTCATACTTGATACACATGGTGATTTAGTACTGGAACTTTCTTCATCCTTATCTCTTGCCATCATTAACACACCGCCGCTCTTAAAGTTGTAAGCCACAACCGCGACTCTGATACCACTTGTTGTGCGAAAACAGTCCAAGACCTTGTTGTTGATGAACTATGCAACTATCATACACAAGCCATGCAAAGATAAAGCACACACGAAACCACAAAGTAAACACACACACAAAGAACACAAGAATTTATATAGGTTCAGCGTTGTGCTTACGTTCTTTTGGTGATCCCCAAGAAATTCACTAGATTGAAAGAACCCTTTTAGTTACAATGAAGAACCCCATTTGATCTCTCACAAACCTTAGCTCTCTTTTCTCTTACCCTTGGCTTAAACCCAATTTGATGCCTTAGCTTTCTCACGTTACAATAACCTAGCGCTAAAATGTCTATTTATATGTCATAGGGCTTTAGTACAATTATAGAAGGAATAGGAAACTTAAACGACTCCAAAACTAGGAGAAAATATGTCCATATTCACTAGGGATACGTGTTGGATTAGCGTGTCCCGCTCGAGCGCCTGTGTCTTCTCTAGTCTAAGCTTTGCTGCTTGAGCGCCTGAGTCTAGGCCAAAAGTACTGCTCTGCCGCTCGAGCGCCTGTAGTTTATGCTAGAACAACAAAGCCTAGTCAAAACTAATGCAGCTCTTTTGACCATTTGTTTCCTTCACTCCTTCCGCATCTTTAAGTGAGCCAACATAAACATTGTTCACTAAATGACGCCACTTATGCAAAGGAAAGATGCAACTGCACTGAGTTCAATTGTATCGGATGCAACCTTTCATACTTAAACAAAACAATTATTTTCATTCACACATTAAAAATTAAAAATTATAATATCTAATAAATATTATAATATTAAATTTCCAACAAACCACAACCACTCTCTCTGGGGCAAAAATTTGGGACATTCACTCCAACACCACGTACAATGCAAATTCCTTAGCCGTCTCGAGTCCTCGATGTCGTTCGCACCTAGACCACCCTCGAACTCGATTGTCCCAACACAACTTGCACTCTGCATTGTCTGGGCGTTGGTCAATCCAAGTCAACAATAGATGCTAGAGTGAGCTAGTGGATCCCAGAGGTGGTCTTCTTGTGTTGGGCATGGTGGTTGGTTGAGAAGGAAGAAGATAATATTAAGATTGAATAATATATGGGTCATGCTAGGGAGACAAACTTGGGATACCAACTCTCTAATAGAGGTGGAGCCCACCAATACAATGGGTCTCACGCTCTATTAGAGAGTTGGTATTCCAAGTTGGTCTCCCTAGCATTTTCCATAATATATATAAACCAGACACAAACACAAACTCCGATTAGACTTTATGATGAAATATTGAGATGGAACAATATTTATCTGTTAGTCAATGTGATCTTTCCATCCAAATTCCGTTAAAATAGAAAGAATTTTAAAAAAAATTCAATTAATTAAATTGTAATGATGAACAAATATAAGAATCAAATTGGCCAAATTGATAATACTAGGACTAAATTGGCCAATAAGAGAGGTAAAACACAGGGCCATTTTAATATTTAAGATATTTAAGCCTTACTAAAATGCATTTACCAACCCAACCCAAAAGGTTATAGTTGGTTTACAGGTAACCTTGTATTGTACAAGTCTACAAATACAGTTGAAACTACAAGGCCATGTTTGGTAGGCCATCAACTACCACCAACCAGAGAGAGAGCGTTGTCTTGTTGAGGGCGCTGAAGGGTTTTCGGTACTTCTTCTCCTCCTCCTCTTCATGTTGCCTCTTCTGCGTTGCCAGTTCAAGCATCAAAACGCATCCATTTGCAAAGCTTCTCTCTTAATCACTGTAAACACACAAGCCTTGGTTTTCTAAACTCATAAAGGTGATGAACGCACCGATAATGGGTAAGCCTCTCTTTCTCGCTCTTGATAGTTCACTTCGAATTGAAGAATTTGCTTTTTATTTTCCTTAAACGGGTTTTGGAACAAAATCAAATTGAAGTGTGCAATTCATTAATTATAAATTGTATTTGGGGAAGACCTGGCAAGGAGATTTCCCAGAAGTGATAGAGGAGTATTTGGAACTTGGGGTTATGAAATGCATTGCCATCCCCATAAGATGTTTTTTTTTAACTTCTTTTTTTCATTAGAAATTAAGTGCTTGGGCAATGTGGCTATGTGGGTATTTCAAAAGTTGTGATTTTTTGTTTGTATTTCTTTTAGTTTTTGTCCTGCTGTTTATAGGGTCCTTTTTGCTGAATAAATTGCTTGTTCAAAAATGAAAAGGAAGGCTGTAAATTTGGTTGCACATTGAGGTATAGAAACACCATTGCCAGTTTATACAGCACTCACTTGTTCTTCTTCCACAATTTGTACTTTTGAAACCAATATATAAGGAGTTGAATCCACAATTTGTAACGAAGTGGAATTGCTAGCTATTCCAGAAAAATTAAAGAATTGATCAATTAGTTGGAATTTTTTTACGGTTTCGTTTTCATTTAGGTCTCTGCGTTAATACCCTACATGAGCCTCAGGTTACTTTTAAGTTAACTGATTGATTCTTTAATTTGTCCTTTACACTTTTATTGAAGAACACATAAACTACAGGCATTTCTTATTAATCATCTTGCTAGCCAAGGATATAAACGAAACCCCATTTACACAGATTTCTCCCGGAGATAGGCAGGTGCTATGGCCAATTTCTCGTTAAGCATTTCTAAATTCTTTTTTATGGACAATGTTTCGTGTTATCGAAGGAAACTTTGTACTAATTTTTCAGGTGCTGTGGAGGTCAACATCTGTAATCAAATGAGAAAAAGATATTGGTCGGGCTTAGTTCATGGCTTTTCCAGAGGACCATAAGCTGTAGGAAACAGAAGCCCCAAGTGCCAGAAGAACAAGAACTGCTGCTCCCATATTGATCAGCATCTGCTTCTCTTCATTGTTCACCCCCTTTCCTAGATTTCTCATGCCCTCCTTTGCAGCAGCCATCACATTTGCAGCAATGGAATCCTCCTCTGTACGCTTCTCTTGGTCAACAGCGCTCCCAGAACTCTTGCTCTTTCTCTTTGCCTTTTCTGAAATCTTTGGGACAGCCCCTGCTTCTTTGCTTCTCTCATTGGCCTCTCTTTCCTTCTGCAGACTGGTTTCAGCAACTCTCTCAGCATTCTTCGGTTCTGTTGGCTTCCCTTTTGCTTCACTCTGATCCTTTCTATCAACATGCTCAACAGTAAACTCCACCCTCTTTTCGTCAATTCTTTTTGGAGGAATTTCATCCTTACCCTTTTGAGACTTAGGTTCACTTATGCCTCTTTCGGGACTAGTCAAAGTTGTCACCCTCTTCTCATCTCTCTGTTTCTCATTCTGGATTGCTGGATTTGCTTTTGGAAGGGCCTCATCCTTATCCTTGTGTACTTCTGTCTCAGCAACGATTTTCGGGAGGCCTAATGGATGACCACCATTCTTGTCATCCCTTTCTTTTTCATTTCTGGCACTAAAAGTAGAGTTTTGTGCCTTTGGCTCAGCAGCAGCTTCCTGAGGGCCTGCAGCTGGAGGAGCACTTCTCTTATCCCTTTGCCTTTCATCTTGAGCAGCAGAAGTAGCTGCTTGTGAAATGACTTCCTGACCCTTTTGTGCCTTTGGCTCAGAAGAGCTACTTTTCTGAGGGCCTGCAGTTGCTGTCAAACTGGGTTTTGACGGAATTAGGTCCTCTTGGAGTTTCTGTGGCTTTGCCTCAGCAGCAGAAGCAGAAGCAGTTGGAGTTTCTGAAGCGGTAGGCGGTGCTTGTTGGCTTGGTTTGGCTGCTTCTTTAGGGCCTACTTTAGCGATGCCTAGCTTTGGTATTGTAATGGTAAGAATTTGATTGTTGAATTTGCCATGAATTTTACTCACGTCGCAATTTTCTTGAATAGGGAAGGTTTGGTTGAAACGGCTCCATTTGTTATTCCCAAGAGGCCGTTGTCCATCAACCTTAATCACACCAGTGGCAGCCGCAAATGTAATCCTTACTTGCTCCTTCACAAAACCTGAAAACACAAACAAATTGAAAGTGACATATAACGTAACAACATGTATAGGA
This sequence comes from Prunus yedoensis, assembly GCA_005406145.1. NCBI lineage: Eukaryota > Viridiplantae > Streptophyta > Magnoliopsida > Rosales > Rosaceae > Prunus > Prunus yedoensis. The sequence continues at coordinate 2,078,889 of BJCG01000015.1, read as the reverse complement.
ATTTTATGCTAGTAGCTTTGCAAAATTATAAGTTGCTCTTTTAAATACAAAATTCTCCTATAATCTTACATTTTATGGGTGCATCAAAATTCTTCTTTATGAATGTATCTGAATCAATATGAATCAAACAAGTGTTCCAACTTAACAAAGCACACACAAAAGCATTGAAACATTTTTCGTTATTAGTTTTTGGAAACTTAGGGCCTGTTTGGTATTCAACTTGAATCCAACTTTTTAAACTCAAAAACAGAATTTGAGTCCAAAACAAAGAAAACCTGTTTGGTAGCCCTATTTTTAAAAACTCATACCCAAGAACAACTAAAAAAAAATACTCCAATTATTAAAAACAAAAAGTATATTTTTTCAGTTTTTTTTAACAACCCACAAGTTCTCAATTTTTTAAGATTTGAAAACAGTTTTCAAGTTGCATACCAAACAAATTTTTGAATCTTAAAAATAGATTTAAGAATTCCTTGTTTTTGAGAAAAATTAAAGTTTTTGCGTTCCCCTATTTGAATAGGATACCAAACACCCTCTTAACTTTTTGAACTTTTGCTAGTTTTGAAAAATACTTGTTCCTTTTTTTTTTTTTTTTTTAAATTTACACAAGGCGATATTCTAAACTACTTTAATGTACTGGGAGGGGGATCTAACTTGGTTTAGGGGGTGAGAACACTACCTTGCCCAACTGACCTAACCCATATCTACCTATATGAACATTGTGTATTCTTATTTACAAAATGAGTGATAAAGTTGGGTAAAGTACAAACCAGGCAGATGAACATGTATAACGTGAGCTTCCTGCTCTTCCTTCAATTCAAATTGGGGCTTGAAATCTTCATAAATTGAACGAGACGATAGTCTTGGACGGGTACTAGAGATTCCACCAAAACGTTGCCTCATTGCCATCTCTCTCTCTCTCTCTCTCTCTTGCCTTTTGTTGATTTGATTTTCTTGTATACCTTATGATTGCCTTTGGATTGTAGAAAAATGTTGGCCATGTGTCACATTTTATATATGCAACAATTTTTGAGACAAGTGTGTTGATTGCTTGTTTGGGTTTTCTTATTAATGAAATTATTCCTTTTCAGTTGCTTTGGTTTTGTGGTGTTTTACAATTTTAAGTGTCCCCTGGTCATGTACGAGGTATAACGTCTCAAGCAAACAAATATAAAGTTGGGTTGGTTACCCACCAAATAGGGATTCTCTAGTTTATTCTGAAAAACTATGTTGTACCCTTTATTCTGATAAAATTTTAGTCATGTTTCTTCTATATTTTATCCTCATTTCTTTAATTGTTTGTTTTTATTAAAAACAATAAACCCTTTCTCTCTCTCTCTCTCTCATTCAATTGTTTGTCCTCCAATAATTTACCTCACTACTTTCTTCAGTAATAGCATCTTGTTTGCTTCAATGGAGGGTGAAGTTCATGCGCATGTTATGAGGTATGAACTTCATTTCAATAGGACGAGTTACAGTGGCTCAAACCCAGACTTTTGGGTCGGGTTTATTGAAAAATTCTTAGACGTGATGTCAACCTAAAATCCTTCAAACAAAGGAGTTAGTAATTCAAGTGGTTAGTTACCCACAAATATGAGGTTATGTGTTCGATTTTCCCATCTCCTAATATCGCTTGTACGAAAAACAAAACACCAAAAAACACTTCATGATGAACTTTTGGAGTTTACTGAGTTCAAGCCGACTTCAGATTAAGATTTACTTTGGGCTCTTTTTTTTTTTTTTTTTGGGAACGGAAGATTTTACTTTGGGCTAGACAATGGATTTGAGGTTTCATACCATTTTTACACCTCTACCCTCGAGGTTTCACTAATTATGATTCGCACTGCCGCCTTTTTTTTCACTTTTGTCCAAGCAAGAAAATGACATTATTACCCTCACCATTTAGAGAAAATATATCTTTATAAGATATTCTAGGATTCCTCCTTGGGCAAATACTTTTATGCATACGCCTTTTTGCTGATATATATCATCACCACTTGCCAAAAACAAAAAGCGAAATCCCTAGACAATAAGAAATCAAAAACTCTAAAATTGGTTTAAAATAAAACACTTTGCTCACCTAAAAAATGAGTCAAATGCTAATTATAAAATTAAATCTTAAACAAAAGTTAGAAACCATCAATCTTAGTGTAATTAAATATTTTCACAAAATTTCAATTTGACCTTCTAAATATTAATTTTTTTTCTTTATTCAGAGAGACTTGTTTATTTTAACAAAAGTAACTTTTTCTATGATTTAGATCAAAACATTTTTTTAATGTAAGATGTAATTTTATATGCTTTTAGAAATTGATGGATTAATTTTACGCTTATAAAAAAAATTCTTCGCAAATGATTCAGATGATAAAAATTTTATTTTCAAATAAAAATTGGGCAGAAAATTTGTTGCTATTTCATTATCAAACAATATTTTTTTTACAGAGTAGGTGGAGCATAATTAATGAAGTAGTAGATTCCCATGATGGTAGAAAATTTTCTTTGGGCCCGTTTGGTTCAAGGGAAAGGAGGCTTGGGGATGGGAAATCAATTGTTTTCCCATGTTTGATAAGTCCAGACATGGGAAATGGTTGCCTAGCACATGGGAAAGTAGGGGGGAAAGTGAAGCCCTCCTCCCAACTTGAGTTTTATTTTCCATTATCATGGGAAAGTTTGGGAAAATGAGACAACATTAAATGCATATTTTTCATGACCATTTTGTCCCCATTAACAATTTAGAATTACAATATATCATTAAATGTGTTTTTTTTTAATTTAATTTAATATGGGTATAATTAGAAAATTATACAAACTTTGTTTTCCATTCCTACTCAAAACAAACAGGGGGAAGGAAATAAAGTGATATCTCCTGGTTACTTTCCCGGCATTACCAAACGTGGGAAATGAATCTTCCATTTCTCATTCTTTGGGAAATGACATGGGAAGTTATTTCCCCTCAAATATGTTCCATGAACCAAACAGGGTCTTAATGGCATGTTTACTAAGCCATAAATCGGATTAGGAGGAATTAAATTGAGGAGGAGTTGAATTGAGGAGAATTAGATTCCGGTTTTCCATTGAAGTTGTTTACTAAATCATATGGAATTGGGACATGAGTGGTACTAATTACTAAAATGTCCTCGTTGTTGGGTTAAAATAGATAGCAAATTTGGAATTTTTAAAATTTTGCAAAGATATAATGGGTAAAAAGATGAATTCCTAATAGGTTAGTTCTCCAAAAATTTGAATACCACCTCCCATCCTAGAATTGAATTCCTCCAAAATCAAGAATTGAATTCCTAATTTTTTGTGGGCACCACTTACTTTTTAATTCCTTGATGTGAAGTAAACACAAGAATCACCAATTCGAATACCAATTCCTGATTAGTAAACACATCATAAGTGTCAATAAGATTTAATTCTAGATAATGGTAAAGCCATGAGTAGGTAGGGTGATAAATATGTAATTATGAGAAAGATGTTTAAACCAGTAAAAAGGCACCATGTAGTTTACATTCAATAGCAAAAGATATTTGGCAAGTATTGGGAAATTTCTCACAGGTCCCAATTACTCACATTTATAGAAGCCAACATGTTAGCCGATCTTTTAGCAAAAAAGGAACATTACTACAATCATTCATGTATTTGGTTTAGTAATTTTTCTTTAGATATTATTACTGGAGTGTGCTTTGACTTGTATGATATTAAGAACCCTAGGGGATTTAACTTTTAAGGTGCTTCTATTATTAAAAAAAATAAAAATAAACTAGAAAAAGCCACATATGCAAAAGTCCAGCCTCACACACACAACCAATAGGAAACTTGAAACGAGGTAGCTCAATATTTTTGCCAATGGGGTCTAGTCTAATTGAAAATGGTTTTGGTTTACATATCAGTGATCTCATGTTCAAAACTCCATGATACCTTGACAATGTGTGTATGGTGTGAGAAAACTCCCTCCCCTTTCTAACTTTGGAAAAAAAAAAAAGATAAAAACATTTTTTTAATGTAAGATGTAATATTGTATGCTTTTAGAAATTGATGGATTCATTTTAGGCTTGAATAAAAAATATGGATTTTGTATTTCAATCCTTTTTATGTGAAGTAAACACAAGATTGGGGGTGGGCACGGTCATGTTTGGTCCGGTTTTCTCCTCTAATTAAAACCAAAACCGAAACTTACACATAATCTGGTTCGGTTCAATTTTAATAGAGAGTGTCTAGAAGAATCAAACTCAACCAAACCTATGCGATTATGGTTCAATTCAGCCCGATTTCTAGTTTGGAAAGATAAAAATATAAAGATGAAGAAGAGAGAAATAGGATTTATAGAAAAATATGTACAATGGATAAAATAAGAGAGAAAGAGGTACAAGAAATAAAGAGGAAGAGAATTATAAAGAAATAGGTAGGAAAGAGAGAAAGACGAAATCGCAACAAGAATGGATATGGTTAACCGAAAATAAATAGATATTAAGCTAGAGTAGTTATTTACTTGGGTATAAATTGGAACTAAGACATTTGGGTATTAATTGGGCTAAAATATCTAGATATTACTTGGAGTTACTAATTAGGCTTACTAATGATTTTGGATATAAATGAATAAGTAACTTAACATATTTGGTCTAGTTCGATTTATACTCGTTTTTCAAGACAAGAATCAGGATGGGAACCAATCCAAAGTGGGCCAGTTCGGTTTTTTGAGCCTAAGTTGACTTTTTTTGTCAGCAAGGATTTTTTTTCTGGTTTTGTTCGACTCGATTTGGCTCGATTTACTAGTTCATCAATTCAAGTACCCACCCCTACACAGAAGTAATAATTAGAATTCAATGGAAAAGGGTCTTGACTCGCAAACTAGTAGTCTCAAGTTCGAATCCCCGAGGGACCTTAGTAATGTGTGTGCGAAACCCTCACTCTTCTTTTAGTTTAAACTATTGTTTGTATTTAAAAGAACACCAGAGTAATCCGTAACTAGAATTCAGCTCCTTATTTTAATAAACAGGACATTAGTGTAATAAAATCTAGTGCCTTTAAATCTTTCAACAAAATTTCAGTTGGATCTTTTCAATATTTAATTTGACTTTTTTATTTTAACAAAAGCAACTTTTTCTATCATTTTGATCAAAATATCTTTCTAACTTAAGATGTAATTTTTAAGAAATTGATGGATTAATTTTAGGCTTATAAAAAAAGTTCTTTGCAAACAATTCAGATGAGAACACATGTTATTTTCAAATTAGAGTTAGTCAAAAAGTAAAGTTTACTAGAAAATTCATTACTCAATCATATAACAACATATGAATTGAGTAAATAAGGATAAAGCTAGATTCCCATTATGGTAGAAAATCTCTTTAATGTCGATCAGATTTTTATTCTAGATAATGTTCTACTTTTGCTAAAGTCATGAGTAGGTCGGGGTGAGAAAGATGATGATCATACCAAAACGAGCCACCATATGCAAAAGTCCAGCCAATACGAAACTTGAAACGAGGCATCTCAACATTCGCACGTCACTCTCACAAACACGTCACAACTGCACTAATCCAAAAACCCTCAACCACGTTCTTCAAAAGAAAGAAGAAAAAAGAAAAAAGGATCCAAAAACCCAAAAGGGGGAAAATAGAAACCGCCGGACTGTATATACACACTCTTTCTCTCCCCCACTATACCCATTACCAGTTTCCTGCCTACAAAACCCATTGAGGGATCTCTCAAGACAGAACACATTTTCACTTCCTTTCAAGCTCTGCCCTTTTCATTTACCGTTTTTATCTTTTGAGTCGCATTCACTGATCCACAGCTAAAGCAGCCAATTTTCTTTCTGCTACTCTCTGTAAGTCTCTCTTTCTCTCTCTTCTCTCTCTCTCTCTCTCACACACACACGCACACACAATGCTGTTCTTCTGTGAGAACATGGTTGATGTTGGATTGGGTTTCTGTTTTCTTCTGTTATTTTTCCGAGGAAGCTAGGAACAGGACAATGACTTAACTGACTAGAAGGTATGGCGGTGAAAATGGCAGTTCGTGCCTTTTTGTTTGATTCAGAGAGACTAGCCTCTGTAGTGGTCCATTCTGACTGAACCCATGAACCCGTTATCCTCCTTTGTTGTAGGCTTCCATTCTTCTTTTATTTTTCTGAGAATTGACTAGAAGGTATGGCAGTGAAAATGGCATTTCGTGCCTTTTTGTTTGATTCAGAGAGACTAGCCTCTGTAGTGGTTCATTGTGACTGAACCCATGAACCCCTTATCCTCCTTTATAGGCTTCCATTCTTCTTTTATTTTTCTGAGAACTGACTAGAAGGTATGGCAGTGCAAATGGCATTTCGTGCCTTTTTGTTTGAATTAGGGAGGCTAGCCTCTGTAGTGGTCCATTCTGACCGAACCCATAACCCCCTTATCCTCCTTTGTTTTTCTGAGATTTGAGTAGAAGGTATGGCAGGACAACGATTTGAATGATTCTTTTTATTTGAAGTCTTGTTTTGTTTTGTTTTTTTTTTCATGTTTTTATGTGGGCTTGTTTGAATCTTTGTGCAATGTGAAATAAGTTGAAAATACATGGTGATAGAGTTCCACATGATCAAAACGAGAATACAATAAACTAAGCAGAACCAGGATTTAAAAATTTGTTCGTGGGGGGCCATTGAGCTTATTATATGAATTTCCTTGGTGATAATTGTTAGCTCTTAGTATATATTAATGGGTTTTACATAATCTGGGGGGCGCAGGACCCCCTCATGTGTCTAGCTGTAGTTCGTGAACAAGGACAATAAGCTTCAAATATTTCTATACTTCTCTTTCCTTGCATTTTCTCAGCGACCAAACAGAGAATGGCTAGAACAAATGATAAGCATTGTGTAATTTCTCTATTTTGTTGGTTTATCAGAGTAAAAGAGGAGCTTGGATCCGGACGAGTTAGAATGGCTTGGGTTTCATTACCAGTCGTGGGTATGTTGTTGGTTTGGTGGTGGGTGGGTTTCAGTGCGGTGAATGCAGATTACATCAAGTACAAAGATGCTAATCAACCAGTTGCTGCTCGAGTTGGAGACCTTCTTAGCAGAATGACTCTTGAAGAGAAAATTGGTCAGATGGTGCAGATTGATCGCAGTGTTGCCAATGTTGATACTATGAGAACTTACTTCATTGGTAATGTGTATATACATACATACATACATACATATATATACATACATACATACATATATATATATATATATATATATATATATATATATATATATATATATATATCATATATGCCTAAATACAACCTTCAGTTGTGTTTGATACACATCAACTTAAGTTCTCCAATTTGTAGTGTCCCTGTAATTTATGAAATAAGTGCCTTTTGTCTGGCGTAGTCTTTCTCATATGTTATCATGCATTTGATTCCTGCTTTAGCTCCAAATCAAGCCATTATGTGACAGATCAGTAACCGTTTCATGGCACAACTGAATTGTGTTTCATCTTCTTGTGGGCTTATAGATGCCTTTACAGAGGAGTTGAGGTGTCAATATTAGTCTTTTGTACTTGGTCATGAACTTTTCGCTATCATATGTATAGATATACAAGCTATGATGGCACTGCAAAGGGCTTGTAGCTCAAGTGGTTAAGAGCATGTACTCCTACACTCAAGGTCCTAGGTTTGATTTCCCCCTCCCTTAATATCGCTTGTATTAAAAAAAAGAAAAAGAGATATGATGGCACTAAAAGCCACACATTTCTTCTTTTTGTTGAATTTCTAGCTTTGTACAAAACCAAGGAAACAAAAGTGGAAAATATGACTTTGACTCTGAAAGGAGTAAGAGCCTGTCCTCATATGAGGTTGGGTCTTCTTTATGCAGTTAAGAAGGCTCTAGTTTGTTCTCCCTTATTCCTTTCATTTTCCTTCACATTCTTTGCTGCCTTGCTGGGGAGTAAGAGACTTTCTGTTATGATGTTGGGTTTTCTGCTTTAGTTTGTTGTGACTGATTCTTTTTATGTACCATTCTTTGGTTCCATGTGCTCTCTCTCTCTCTCTCTCTCTCTCTCTCTCTCTCTCCTTTGCTCTTTTTATTGTTTAATTCTGTGATGACCTTAATTTAAGGAATGCATCAATTCAACCAGATAACATAAATCAAATCATTAGTCATGATTTACAGCAACCAGAATTGCAGAAAGAGAAATAACATTGCATGCAATGATATGATAAGACAAAATGGAGTGATGATATGTTTTGATTTGTGCAGGCAGTGTATTGAGTGGTGGTGGCAGTGCACCCCTTCCAGAAGCTAGCGCTGAGGACTGGGTTAACATGATTAATGAATTTCAGAAGGGAGCTCTTGCCAGTCGTTTGGGCATTCCAATGATCTATGGCATCGATGCTGTGCATGGACACAACAATGTCTATAATGCTACAATATTTCCGCATAATGTTGGGCTTGGAGCTACCAGGCAAGTAAAAATTTCAGATTCTATTGCATCATATTTAAAACATGATAGTGCATTGTACAATTATTACACAAAGGATGAGATCTAGTGCTTCACTGTCTTTTCAATGCAAAACTACTTAACTGTCCAACTTCAACAAGAGCCATTAGGGTCATACTCCAGCAAGCATTAAAATAACATACCATGCATGTCAAAATCTCTTGAGATGATGGGCGTTTTATGTTTTATTAAATGTGTCTGCTTTCTATTTAATAATTCCAGTATACAGGGATCCTGAATTGGTACGAAGAATTGGTTCTGCAACTGCTCTTGAAGCCCGAGCTACTGGAATTCCTTATGTATTTGCTCCATGCATTGCGGTAAACAATACATTGCAAAAGAAATTATAAGTTTTCAACATTTTCTTCGTTTATATGGATGATGATGTCATATGAGTGCTTTACTATTTTCTCGATTGGGTGACTTATCTGCTTAACCTGGGACTTCCTATATAGGTCTGTAGAGATCCAAGATGGGGTCGGTGTTATGAAAGCTACAGTGAGGACCACAAAATTGTGCAAGAAATGACGGTGATTATTCCAGGTTTACAGGGAGATATTCCTGCAAATTCTCAGAAAGGAGTTCCATATGTTAGTGGAAAGTATGAATTTTATGTAAAATAAAATACTTTGAATCTTTTTTTGTTTTTTGTCTTTTCTTTCTCTCTTTCACTTTCCTTCATTTGATCTTAGAAGACATGCAGTCATTGTTAGCTAGTAGCTAGTATCGTCCCTGATGCTAATTTGCTTATTTTGTGACTTTAAGAAAGATAATCTGGTAAACGTAATATGTGTCGTGCATTAGTGGTTATAGATTCAATTTATCAAATGAATTCAGTGTTTCCTTTTTCTTTCAAAATTTTTGGCTGGTAGTGAGTCCTGATAAATAAGCTATATATGTAATTTTTTATTATTTAAAACTATATGATAAGCTTAAACCAACACAACGATAAAGCTACCTTCCCTGATCTCATGGTTTGCCTCACAGAATATATCAGTAGTGTATGAAGGCATTGTTACTAAAACATTTCTCCTTATTTTTCTTGGACTTTTGTTAATTGGTGAAACTCTGTTTCAACTGCTGAAATTCTATGTTCTATAGTCACCTGTATTCAGCCCAATACGAGGGAAGAGGAAACAAAAAAAGTTTGTCCTGGTTTTTTGAATGAATGTATGCATGTGCACAAACTCATATCTAAATGTTTATTACTACTAATATTTCAACGTTTCAGTCATTCCTGATGTATTTATTGTTTTATTATATTTTAGTAAAAAGGTTGCAGCTTGTGCAAAGCACTTTGTGGGTGATGGAGGGACAACCAGGGGCATTAATGAGAACAACACTGTGGTTGACCGGCACGAGTTGCTTAGCATCCACATGCCTGCCTATTCTGATTCAATCATTAAGGGTGTTGCAACAGTGATGATTTCCTACTCCAGTTGGAATGGGGAAAAGATGCATGCAAACCGCGACCTAGTTACTGGCTTCCTCAAGGGCACCCTTAAGTTTAAGGTTACAATTTCCTTTTCTTTTTCCTTTTCTTTTTATTTTTATGTAGTATCCAAGGTTATTACAGTTTTTCTGGTAGCTATCTACAATGCAAATAAGATGACATGCGCAGAAAGATTTCAATTTGAATTGTGTTATTATGTATGTACCAATATTTGATGTTAGCACATAACTAACTTGCTCAATGTTAGAGTTATGTGAAAGGTTTCTCTCAACATTATGTATTTACCACATGTTGAGTTTTAAAGCCTTCAGTCTTATCTGGTAGAAAAGTGTCTTTGCATATTGTAAAATTATCGGTAATTTTAATTGTGGGGTATTCCCTTCTGTGACATCTCAAACTCTTATTCGTGACTAGTTGACTGATCATAACTGTTTTTCCCTCAATCTATCTGCATTTGAGTGTTTCCTTTTTCAAATGCTTGTCGGTCTGATCTGTTTTTGTCATTTTTCTCAACATGCATATTTTCCACATGTTGCGTTTTAATGCCTTCAGTATGTCCAATTAAATTCAAATGACTTGCACATTAATGTGGTCAGGTTTTCTTGCGTATTTTACAAAGTAGTCTGCATGATTCTTTACTTGCTTTCCCAATGTTGCCACTTAGCGTCTGTTGATGGATTCAGTGCATTTGCATATTTTCTCATCTTAATTTTATTGCATTTTTTGAACTTGTTTGTTGACTTCCGAACAATTTTACCATTACAAACTGTTGTCTTTGGCGACTGTATTGTACCCTTCCCTGTGTTCTGCAGTCTTAACTATTTTATGCTAATAGCACATGGTGTTTTGGTTGAACATTCAGGGTTTTGTTATATCAGACTGGGAGGGTGTTGACAGGATTACCTCCCCACCACATGCAAACTACTCATACTCCGTCCAAGCTTCAATTCTAGCTGGACTTGATATGGTTAGTGGCTTATTTTATAAACAAACATCTCATAGAAATGAAAGAAGAGAAGTCTTTCCTACACTGTAATCAGTGCAACAATGAGAAACTGAAGTATATGATTATAAAACTCTGAACATGGTTGTCTGTGATTTGAAGATCATGATCCCTTTCAAGTATAGAGAGTTCATTGATGATCTCATCTCCCTGGTCAAAAACAATGTTGTCCCAATGGATCGAATTGATGATGCTGTGGGAAGGATTCTGCTAGTCAAGTTCACCATGGGTCTTTTTGAGAACCCTTTGGCTGATCTCAGCCTAGTCAATGAGCTTGGAAGCCAGGTCAGTTTATCAGAGATTATCAAATATCAGGATTTGCGACTTTCATATTGTGTTTTTTTTTAATTTTAAAATTTATATATATTGGCTTGCTCTCTAGTTGGATAAAAATGGAGTGGAGATTATTATAAAATAAAAAATGACAGAGTGGTTCCTATTACAATTGTTTGTACGTTCAGTGGCTAGAAATTTCCTTCCAAGTTCCATGGTCTTTCCTTGTCAATTGTCAATGTTATTCAAGAGCTTAGTAAGTTTCATACTTTGTAATAACTACCCTGAATCAATGGGTTGCTTATTTATTTCTTATTTTAACTTTCCTAGGCTCATAGAGACTTGGCAAGGGAAGCAGTCAGAAAATCACTTGTGCTTCTGAAGAATGGAAAAAACGGAACCAATCCAAATCCAGTCATACCTCTTCCCAAGAAGGTGTCCAAAATCCTAGTTGCTGGCAGTCATGCTGATAATCTAGGTTACCAATGTGGTGGATGGACAATGGAATGGCAAGGATTCAGTGGCAATAACTATACAAGAGGTAGGGTCTTCTTTCATGGTTATATTTATTAATATTTAACTTTTTGTCTATATGCAGTACTTTTGTGTTCCACAATGAATGACAGAAATTGCTATATGAAAAACGGAGCATTGAGTACTTACTAAGAAGATTATAAGCTACTAAAGTAAAATGTTATTTCAATTTCCTGAACTTCTCTTCGAATATTATCTTGTGCAATGAGATTTAGTCTAAAGTTCTTTAGAATATGTGCAAATACCCTTCAAGCACATTTTCTTTAAGAACTTTGAATTCCAGGAAACTACTTTAGCAATAACAGTGACGAAAGAATTTTTCATGAGTAGGAACCACAATCCTCAGTGCCATAAAATCAACAGTTGATTCGAGCACAGAAATTATCTACCGTGAGAATCCTGATGGAAATTTTGTCAAGTCCAACAACTTTGCATATGCCATTGTTGTTGTTGGCGAGCACCCTTATGCTGAGACTTCAGGAGACAGCATGAACCTAACGATCGCAGAACCTGGCCCAAGTGTCATCAGCAATGTGTGTGAAAGTGTCAAGTGCATTGTTATTGTAATTTCTGGCAGACCTATTGTAATTGAACCATATATTTCCTCAATTGATGCCCTGGTGGCAGCATGGTTGCCAGGCACTGAAGGCCAAGGTATTACCGATGTCCTTTTTGGGGATCATGGGTTCAGTGGAAAGCTTTCAAGAACATGGTTCAGAACTGTAGATCAACTCCCAATGAATTTTGGGGATCCACACTATGATCCACTTTTCCCTTTAGGTTTTGGAATTGAAACTGAGTCAATCAAGGAGCTTGTAACAAGGTAATTTTTCATTTATATCATGACCTCATCTATATAATCTTGTTACCCTCTTTTTTCTTTTCACTACTGTTTGATGCATTTCTTCCATCATGGTGTTTGCTTTCAGTCCATCTTGCTCTTTCTTGCATTTGAATGAGACCTGGACCATGGGAAACTTTAATGACAAATTTAGGCCATTAACTTTCAATTATATTTCTGATTAACTTTATCTTTTGCAATTTTCACGTTGGTTTGTGATCAGTCTCTAATGAGCTCGTACGTTAAAACTTCACTGATAAAGAAAAGGAAATGAAATTTGTATGAGGCACTTGTGGTGGCTTTAGGTTCCTTCTTCATTACCACCTATGTTTTATAGCATTTATGCGTGCCAGTTTAAAAGAAATGAAAATACGTTGGTTGGCTCTTATGATACTCATTACAGTTTGATAATGTCTGTAGGTCGACGTCAGCTGGTGTCGTTGGAAGGCCATGCATACTTGTCCTTGTGCTTGCTCTAATTCTCAGCTTATAGTTTAGAGGTATAGTTTTACCTGAACAATAATTGGGTTCTCTTTTTTCACAACTACATAATTCTCTGCTGCACCTTAGCATTTGTGTATGCATTTTCTTTTGCTCATAAGCTGTTTGTTGGCTCTTAAATTTCAGGAAGGATTTTAGTATTTCAGGAAGGTTTTTAGTATTTTTCCACAGCATTGGATTTGGTAGAATGAGCGCAGCCAAAGTACTAGATATTATTAACCTCTGGTGCGTTGACAGCAGCAATTGCCTCATGTTCATGTTCTTGTCAGTACTCGCAGTTGCTTATATTATGCCCCCAAAATCATTCAATGTCAAGCCATTGCCGTCGGATTCACAATCTGCCTTGCAAAAGATTTATTTTGATTGTAATGACCTGCAAAGTAATTTATCTTTGCTCGCATAATTTCATGGAGAATAAATCACGTCCTACTTTGGAATGGGGCTTCTGATCAGCAAATTCATTGTTATTGACTCAACTCAAACTGCATGACTAAAGTATTAATTTGAGAATGTTAAGGTTATGGACATTGCTGATCATATATGCTAAATATGAAGAATCAGGTTTAGTCCTCATACTTTATATCGAGCCTTTATGCTAAAGTCCTCCTCTGAAAGGTACAGATTTCTCATTTGAATAGGGGCTGCCGCTAGCAGTACACTTAAGGAATCACTAGCCTGGCCCCTTGGCACAGTGTGCCAATTGGTCTTCTGTTTTTCATTTTAATTTTTTTAATTTTAGAATTAAGAAAGATAAAATAGGTAGTTGTGTTCCAAAAAAATGGATTCGGATCCTCTGCTTTGATTTTCCCTACCGTGATCTGCTTGACTTCAAAAATTCGCACGCCACACCATTTAGATATCATTTAACGGCTTAAAATTAAAACCGCATATTTAAAGAAAAAAGGCTTAAATTAGGAAATAATTATTCTGTACTTAATTGGGGATTGCTTCACCAAATCAAGTTCTTTCTTCCCCAAATCAACTTCTTTATCGTCAGAAGATGGGCTTTTTCTATTAACTTCTTTTTCTTTTTGATAGTTAAGGTTGAGATTCCATATCCCAATCCAGAAAAAAGTATAACTAAAAAACAAAAGAGATTGAGCCGATTGATCATTTGTCAAATATGTTTCTGAAATTGATCAATAAAACTACAACCAAGAACTTAAAAATTCAAAGATGTACAACTTCTACACATCCTCGTGTAATAATTGGTTCCATGGCAATGGCCAAGTCACGATTAGTTTTCCTTTTGCTGCTTCTTTCATAAAATATATAACCTTGTTTTGGAAGCAATATCAATATGCAATAATAATTTATTATGCAGAGCTAGAAATTAATAATGGGAATACCTCTGCATAATAAGTTGGTAAGACTTTGGGAGGAGGCATTGCAGAGAAAGGAGGAAGAAAAAAGAGAGAAGAAAATAGGGTTTTTATTTTATGGATGATGTGTTCGGTTTATATTCCTTGGATTAAATTTTAATGAGGTAACATATGGATAATAAAAGTCACGTAGATCATGGCAGAGAAAATCAAAGCAAAGAATCCGAATCCCAAAAATATAAGACTCATTTTTTATTTTATTTTTAATTTTAATTTTTTTAATATGAAAAAGTATAAATTTATCATATTATCATACAAGGGCGGAACTATAGCCACGGCTGTGGAGGGCTGTAGCCTAGGAAAGCTTTGAAGAAAAATATTACCTATATCTATGTGGTACACCAAGTTTGCTGCCTTTTGCTTTGATCCAATCCTCCAATTAAATTGACCGAATGATGCAATTGCTTAGCAGCCTTGGTTTTGGTTTTTTTCCCCCTTGAAGCTGCGGCCTTTTGCTTTTTTTTTTTTTTTTTTGTGTTGGCAAATTCAATAATCGTTTTCTCCTCCAAAATAAAAAGGGAAAGCTTCTTAATATTGTACTCAATAAAAACCCTCACAAGTCTTTGAACCCATAATTACATATGACAATAGGGAATTAAAACTCACATGTGGGAAGAGGCTTTCAAAAACGAAAGAGTAATCTAATTATATTCTCCTTGTGTTCACAACTAATATATATGTGAAACTTAATTATTTATATATTTTGCATTTGTCTTATTCAGTTGATGCCAAGAAACAAGAAACTTGAATAGGTACACTTTTAATTATATTGTTGAACACATTAATTTTGATCATGTGTATTTTTTGGTTATATTTAATATGTATTTGTCTTATAAAGTTTATTGAAAATTAGTCAATGAAAAAAAGAAAAAAGAAAAGATCATTACAGTTTAAGCTAAAAAAAATAAATATGTAATATATATTTGTCTTATAAAGTTTATTGAAAATTAGTCAATGGAAGAAAAAAAAAAAGATCATTAGAGTATAAGTTAAAAAATTTAGCTAGCCCACCCATCGAAAAATTCATAGTTCCGCCCTTGTATCATCATCTAATTAATACTTTCAATTCTCATATTTGCATTAACCAATGACATTTTCTCACCTTAAAATCCTTAGTCAACTAGAAATCATATCAACTAGGAGTGGGTTGTTGATGTGGTTCACATTCCTTATTTATCCCACCCCGTTTCTTCTTTCTCAAGGAATGAAGCCGTGTGTTCGAATATCATGCAGTCCTATTGTCAATAAGTTTATTTGATTTAAATAACAAAAACATGTTTATTTGATTACCATGCACTCCTACCAAAATCTTGCCCAATTAATATGATTGCATAAAATCAGGCTGCATGAAAAAAGATATACGACAGTAGACAGCAAAAAGAAAGAGAGGATACAAAACTCATAATAAAAACAGAATTGTCCCTTTCCTTTTCCTAATGGGAGAAAATTTCTGATACGGACAAGTTAAAAGAAACAATTTCTCTCCTTTTCCGACACGGACAAGGTTGGTAGTGGTAGGCTATAAAATCACCCCAAGTCTTTCAATCTTTGCAACTGAAACCACTCAACCCTCCACTTTTCAAAGCCAGATAAAAAACTCTCCCGAGTTCTCAAAGACTAATTACTTAATATTAAAAAGAGCAAAACAATGGCCTTTGACGAGAAGAAGAAGATAACCCTAAAGAGCTCCGATGATGAGATCTTCGAGGTGGAGGAGGCTGTGGCTGTGCAGTCGCAGACCATCAAGCACATGGTGGAGGACAACTGCGCCAACAACGCAATACCTCTGCCAAACGTTACCAGCAGCACCCTAGCAAAGGTGATCGAGTATTGCAAGAAGCACCATGAAGAAGAGTACAGCAAGAAGCACCATGAAGAAGAGGCTGCTGCCAATGGTGAGAACATTGAGGAGATTCTGAAGAACTGGGATGCTAAGTTCATGAAGGTGGACCAAAGTATTCTGTTTTCCCTAATCTTGGCTGCAAACTATCTCAACATTAAGAGCTTGTTGGATTTGACCTGCCAGGTTGCGGCAGACATGATCAAGGGAAAGACACCGGAAGAGATCCGTAAGACCTTCAACATCATGAATGATTTCACTCCTGAGGAAGAAGAAGAGATCCGTAAGGAGAACCAATGGGCATTTGAGTGATATATTGGAATTAATGTTATATGTCATATAGTTAGAGAGTCCTTATGGATATTGCTTCTACTTTAATTCAATTGGTTTTTTGTTTTTGCTTAGGTAAGTGCTTAGGGTCTAACCAAAGATTTTTGCAAATCTCTCTTTTGTCAAATATGAAAAGAGTTTGTTAGTTTAAAAGAATACAAATAAAACTTTAATGATACAAGAGTTTATGTCTCCCTTATTGTTTGTTAATTAGAAGCTTCTTTATTATGGATAAATTTTCAACAATTTACATCTCTTGGAAATTAATCATATTTTAATAAATCTTAAAGAGCAATATTCGTTTTGGTAATTGAATTCGAAAAATGAAAGTTGTAGTCACTTAACTTCGCACTCGTTCTTACATTTTCTGTCAATTATTAGAGAAAAATGGTCAATTTATTAGGTAATTTTTACTTCTGACCAATGGTCCATACATATGCTGATCCTCGATTTACATTATAGTTCTCAAAAACTCGAATATTCACTCTGATAGTTTTCTACAATTCCTCTCGTGCCAACGGTCCCACCATTATCAGAAAGAGAGAGAGAGAGAGAGAGAGAGAGAGAGAGTTTGTTCTTGGATGAAATTCGATGCATGTGAGCATAAATATAGTGAAATTCAATGCCAAGCTACCCAAACACCCCTCCTTGAAACCCCGACCCCAAAAGAGATATAAATGTGGTGGAAATCAAACATAAAAAGGAAAATTAAGTGAGAGTTGACTACTGGATTAGATTCATTTGAACACAAACTTAAAAGGAGAGAAAATATGATGAAGAATTAAAATAAAGGATCCAAAAAGTTCACTGTTTGTACATTAAGGAGCAAAAATGATCAAAAAGTAATTGAGAGGATGCAAATCCTTAGTAATTTAACGATCAAAATGCGAATCGGGCACAAATTTGGAGACTATTCTCAAAACCCTTAGTAATTAAGTATTAGATTTCTAATAAGTTTATCCGCTATACTGAGACATTTTCAAGCAAATTTATTTCTCACGCGCTAGATTTTAATTTGAAAATTTTATAAACTTAAGCCTTGTTTTTTTTTTTTGTTTTTTTTTTAACAAAGTTGGAATAATACATTCTCTCTCTCTCTGAGTATTAACAAGTTGAGCTATTCTTGTGTCGAATGATAAATTTCAAGATTACTCAGATACTCAAAGAAAAACAAGAATAATTTTTTATTACTGCATATAGAACTTGTTGATTTAATAGATGCATCATGCATGTGAATGTGATAATGGATTGGCACGTAGATTATTTCATTTGAAAATGTTAAGTGCTCTTATTGCTCCTTTTTGTCATTTCATTACGGGAATAGCGGATGTAGGGTTGGCAATCCAAGTCTTGTTTCATAGCAAAAGAGAATTATGCTTTGCGATGCCTTTCTCTGACTTGTTATGAGCTTGTCTATGATATTGATCCGGCAGATTGTCTTACGGGTTCATTTATTAAATATGTAAGTTGAAAATATTGCTTGTAAAGTAAGTTCATATGAGTCAACAGGATCTAGTCCAGTGGAAAATAGCTTGCAGACCAAAGATCTCATGTTTGAACTCTCATTACATCTTAGACATATGTATGAGAAACCCCCCTCCCCTATAGTTTAGACTATCGCTTGTACTAAAATAAAAGGAAGCTCATATGAAGCCATCAATTTCTCCTCATCTGGAAAAAGAAAGAAGAAAAACAGGTTTGATAAAAGTCAGACTTAATTTTCCAGTTTTCTCTTGCATTTAGTGGAATTTATACAACTGAGGTTGGCATTAGGGCTCATGTTCCTGATATAAATGAAATGTGTTGTTGCTATTTATATTAAGATGGAAGTTTTGACGCCAATATACTATTATAGTGGAAGAGTATGTTTGGCCTAAGATTAATGGTTTTAGGTTTGAGAATTTTAGGCATCAGCGTTTGTGAGTAAATCCTCCCTCCTTCTTAATATATGTAAGGGTAGGGAAAAATATGTGAGGATTATGATAGGTAAAGAGTTCATGTACTATCTTGCTCAAAATTTGCCCAAGAAGTCGGGGGGTTTTGTAGGCCTTCATGTATTACGCTCGAAATATTTACATGGAGAAAATTCAAGGGGAATGTTTTGCCACAGTATATTATTATTTGGCAACAATTAACAGAGGGAAAATGTAATCAAAGGAACAAGCTCGAGTCTCTAAAATTCTCTCGCTGGCTATTTCTTTTTTTGGTTCAAGTCTAAACTCTTTATTATCTTATACTAATTTATTTTTTTGTCAGTATCTTACTAAATTATAAGAATCTACTGAAGTAAGACTAGAAATATCAACTCAACAAATAAACCCACTTGCAAATTCACCTTCATCAAAGGATATACGACAATAAATAGCAAAGAAGGAGGAATTAAAAAAAAAAAAAAAAAACCCTTTCTTTCCTTTTTGTTAGAGGCCATCAGTCAAATCACTCAACCCTCCACCATCCAAAGCCAGATAAAAAAAAAAATCTCCCGAGTTCTTAGACTAATTAGTTAATATTGGAAAGAGCAACAATGGCCTCTGACGAGAAGAAGAAGATAATCCTAAAGAGCTTCGACGAGGAGAGCTTTGAGGTGGAGGAGGCTGTGGCCATGCAGTTGCAAAACATCAAGCACATGGTGGAGGATGAATGTGCCGACAATGCAATACCTCTACCAAACGTTGCTAAAATATGAATATAATTTGAATACTTTAGGTTAGTTTTTATTCTTCGCCATAAGAAGATATATAAGAGTTTACATGACTGCCATACAAGGAAGTAGATACAGTAATCAATTAGAATAATATCTCCTAATTATACAATAATTTGATAATTATATAAAATAGGAAAGTAAATCCCTTAATTAATCAAGGAAATAAATCTCCTTGATTAATTAGGAGACTTACGTCAACACTCCTCCCACTATGCTAAATTTCACTTTTAGCAACACTATATAGGCATCGGTAAAACTGAAAATCGTTGCTATTAGTACGTTACTAAACAAATACAAAGACATTAGTAGGAATATTTGGTTTTTATGACGACGCCTTTGATTCCCTTTTAGCATCATCTCTCATAATCATAGATGCCAAAAGCGATTTGCCTATTTTTTTAAAGAGGGACATTTTTTTTTTTTCAAAAAAAGCCTCAGATACTCTACCTCTCAATTTTTTCAGTCCCTCTCAATTTTTTCGTCAGCACTCAGCAGTATTCTCTCATTCCCTTTCTTTCTCTCAAATCTGTTTTAAGGTTTTTTTTTTCTGTTTAAAACGCTTGTTTTGATTCTTGGGTTTATTGCTTAGGATTATCATCGTTCACTACAACCCAAGAGACTGTTTTCTCCTTTTGGAGATGTTACAGATGGTATTTCTACTTTTCTTATTAATTTGCTCCGATTATTTATTTATTTTCTTCTGTAATTTGTGGAAATTATTGACTGGTTTTCACCTTTGTGAAGATTTTCTGTATCCAAAACCACACTCTGCAGCAATGGCAAAAGACCCAGTTCGAGTTCTTGTCAATGGTGCTGTGGTATGGTCATTCTTTCAAAATTTACTTCCTTTTCAGTATTATTTTCTCTGTTTGGTTGGCTTGAATGAAAATGTGGATGAAGAGAAGAATTTCAAGTTTTTTGTTGTTGTTATGAGATCAATAAAATTGTTGTTATGTTGAGATGGATTCTTCAACAAGCATGGATTTGAGATTGTCATTTTTATTAATTTTTTGTGTTCCTTGGTTTAGGAGGAGACCAAACAGAGGGTTTGGTTATGTTCTTTGGAATAATTTGATATGTTCTGTATTTCTAATTATCTTGTGGACTTTGTTTTGGCATCTGATTGCCTTGTTCTGGAAGTGCCCTGTAGACTCCTTGTTTCAATCATGGTACTCTTACACCTATATAAAAGCATAGGATTGGATTGTCTTGATTTTAACAGGAATTGTTTGTTGCATCTGTCTTTTTTGGAGAAAATGGAGAATATTGTTGTTTTTCAGAAAATCTTGGTTGTTCTGTTCACTATTGCCTTCTTTTGGAAGCTTATAAAATACATGTGGAGCTTCTTGAGCATGGAGAAGGAGCCTGTGACTGTATTGGTTACTGGTGCTGCAGGAATGCTCGAATCAATCCTTTTATTTCTTCCCCAATCCCCCCTGTTTTAAAAAAATAAAAAATAAAAAATTACAACTTCATTTTCTTATAACGGTTCGATTCAAAATTCAGATGTTGTCATTGGCACAAAACCATCTTGGAATATTTCCTGAATTTTTAAGCTCATGATATTGAATTTTGTGATTTGAAATATTGGGCTAAGTATCTGAGTATTAGTCTGTCAACATAAACTTGGATCCGTTTCTGCAAGAAAAGCTAAAGAGAATTGTCCCTCCCTCCCTCCCTCCACTTGAGCTCCCAATTCCAATTAAAGTTAGTGCTGTGGACGACAATCCTCATAACTTCACTCACTCTCACATATATTACTCTCTAAAATTATTGGCTTAATTTCTAATCCTGTCACTGCCAGGAATATTTTTTTATGCCTGTTTGTAACCTCCATTTTCAGTTTTAACTGTATTGTTTATTTCATTCTTGTCTCTATATCTTCCAAGTTCCACACACAAACAAAATTGGCATAGAGAGAAAATTTCGAATCTTCTACTTTTTCTTTTAATTAATGGGTGGTTTTGTAAATCTGTCATCATTTAGCCAAATCCATCAATAATTAATTCTGACTAGCTATGTTACATAAACTTTACACTTATAATTTAGTCCTAAAAAGTTTGCAACTACATCTTTTAACACCTTTTAGACTTTTAATACTGCATCCGCAAGAGAGTTCATTGGTTACTTACTTCACTTATGGGACTTTGTTGTTGCAGATAGGGAAGAACTAAAAAATTCTAGCTTACTATGCATCAACTTGACAAACATGCATCAGAGAATTAAGCTTTTAATTACTATAATCTTTTGAGACTGAATATAGTTGAAGTTGATGGGTGGCTTTTGCTGGTTTAATGACATTTTGATATTGAAATGAAACAGACTAAACTCATGTAAGCATAAATCATGTGACTTGTAGAATGCTTGAGATGAGAGTACATGTATTTTGAAGCTGCAATCCAACTTGTACACTTTCTAAACAAGACTTCTAAACTGCCCTGCTGGTCCCAAGCTCAAAATCAACTGCCATGTTGCCTAGATTGTTCAATATCACATGCGCATTTTCACATACTTTTCGGTGCACTGAATGAGAGGAAATAACTGGTCAACTTTGAACGGCATTCATTGCTGCTTTTTTTTGTTTTTTCTTTGCATCCTTTGCAAGTTTACTTCTTGCAGAAAAGTTTCTTATATCTATTCTAGCAGAAAAGTGTTTTCTTTGCATCCTTTGAAACCTTTGTTTGAATTAGTGTATTACTATGATATGCTTAGTAAGTTATAATGTGGTCCCTCCCTCCCCTGACTCAATTAAGCATGTATTTGTTTTTTGTTTTTTGTCTTGTTGCCATATCTGCTGTTCCATGTGGATTTATTAGTCTAGACAAAGAGAAGCACAAAAGAAAATGGTTGATTAACAGGGCATTGTTGCATTTATAGTAGTAATGGTGATCTCTTCATTTTGTCATTTATTCTCCCATTTGTAATCCTTGTCCTAAGATTTTCTGATTAGTCTGTCTTTTTAAGAGGATCTAAAGTTTCTGATTTTTGTGATCTCTTAATTCACTTTTATTTTTATTTTTTGGTACAAAAAGAGGGAGAATTAGAAACAACGCGTCTTGAGCCCGAGTGGTCTGTAGGGGAATCTTTTTATTATTATTGTGAATATTCTCTTATCTTCTTTTTCCTGTTTATTTTTTGTATTTTATTTTTATTATTTTGGTTCCTCCCTCCCTCCCTCATTGCCTCACGAACTGCGAAACAAAAATTTGACCGATCGGAAGAAGGAGAAAAAAAATGGTGAAGGAGACACAGTATTACGATGTTCTTGGAGTGAGCCCAACGGCTACCGAGGCCGATATCAAGAAAGCTTATTACATGAAGGTAATCTTCACTTGCCTCTTCATCTTTCTAATTTGATTGTTCACAGAAGCTGATAGAGAATTGTTAGCCCTAAATTTGATTAGGGATGTTTAGAATTTTGATGCTTATTTTAGTTGCTTGTTCCTCAATTGGTTCTACAATAATCATAGTAGATCCATCCATATTCTCTTTTATGAATCATTTTGCATATGAACACTTACTGCATTACCAAATATGCAAATTTTAATTTAATTAAAACTTTTGTGTTGCTTGCAGGCAATGCAGGTTCATCCGGATAAAAAGCACAGAATTTTCAGGTAAAACTATTTACTGGTCATCAAATTATCAATTATGTCAACTACAATGTATTTCTAACATCAAGACATATATATGAGGAGCTCATCCATATATTGAGATTTATTGAGATCTAATTGGAATTTGGTTTCTAATTGGAATTAGGGTGTCTGAGTTTAGTTGAGAATTTGGTAGGAAGATATAGATATTTACATGACACGTATATAGTTGCCAATGTTCATTGATGCGAGAAGGATACATTTGTTACTTGTTCAATGAGGGGTCGAAGAAGCATATTTGATTTACTACAAATAAAGGACCCCCTAGTTTGTGCTTGCTAAATTTAAAGGTAACTTTGATTCTTTTGTAATATTCTTGGATTGAGGTAAGTTTTATTGGGTTTGGAGTGGTTGCTTTGGTTGCATATGCACTAATTGTGGTAATGAATCGTAAAAGTTTGCTTCTTTTATGATTGTTTTTATTTTGCAAATATTCTGTTTGTATTTTCCTTGCCTTTAAGTTGCCTGTTATTCCCTTATGAAGGTGAACAGTCATTATCTTTGGTTCTAGGTCTGTATTCAGAAGTAGAATATGTGATTTGTGCAGGAAACCACTCCATTAGCTGGTTCCTCTGCAGGTACCATTGTCTGTGCTGTGATTGCCTCTGGAGCCAGCATGGAAGAGGCCTTACAGGCTACCAAAATACTGGCTGAAGATTGCCAGAACAGAGGGACTGCATTTCGACTTGGGGTATTTCCGTACTCTCGTATCTCAACTTAGTAGTAGTGCATTTTCTTCAGTTGCAGACTTGTGATGCTTCTCGATCAAGTAAATTTAATTTCTTTATTTTTGAGGGTATCAGTGAACTTAAAGAAAAGATTATCCCTAATTGCAGCTATATGTCAGAAGCTCATCCTGATAATCTTGATGATGAAGTTCATTGATTTCATTTTTCTGAATTCATATTGAGATTAAGCATCCAGTTCATACTTTTCATTGCCATTTGAAGGATGAGCCATTGCACATACATATGTTGTGTCTTACAATTGGCTACATATATGCCAGACAGTCAGCAAAAGAGCTAGGGAAGAAAGCATTATATTTGGTAGTCTCATTTATTGCAGAGTGGTTTAGAAATAAAGGGCATTTCATTAAATCCCAAGTAACAGCAGCAACAGGTTAGTAGATCTTTCTGATTAAATATCGCCAGTCATGTCCTAAGTCTATGCTCTCATGGTGTTGGCTCCAATGATTAATTGACCTATGGGCCTAACCAGGGTTATGGGGGCTGATCCGTCCCACAGTATAGGATTGCATCTTAGATTGAACCAAAACTACATATGGAAAGAACGTGCTGGTTGCTGCCCATGGGAATTCGTTAAGGTCTATAATCATGTATCTTGAGAGATTAACATATCTTATGCAAATTTAGTACCTTGCACGTTTAAAGCTTATGTTCATATTTCTGCTGTTTGTCTGCATTTTACATGCTTTTTTTTGTCTCAGTGTAGAGCTAGACGGGACACGTACACCCAAATGGAATTGGATGAGGTGCAAGAAGAACTGGCGACTCATGTCCTATAATGGCTTTTTGATTGAACTAAACATTCCTCCATTTTTCATGTCTTTCTAGCTAGTATTTTGTATATATATATATATATATATATATATATATATATATATATATATATATATACAGAAATTCTCTTATGCGGACATCCGAACGTTATTATCATGCGGACGCCATGTATTTTGTACTACATCTCTCTATTTTCTTGCCTATTTTACAACAGGATTCGCAGGATAATAATGTGCGGACATCCGGATAAGAGAATAACTGTATATATATATATAGACAAGTATGGATAATTTGTGGTGTGAGGTTGGAAAAATTGTGATTTGGGTGTGATAAGTATGAATCTTTCAAGTATTTTGCTTATATGTATATATATATAGACAAGTATGAATATATTTAAATTACTATTTATATATATGTTTTTTTTATGAGCAATGACAATACAACATGATTTGGAAATGATGTCTTTTTGATATTCTAAGACAATAACCAAAGTGTGACGTGAAACATGCAAAATGGCTACACTTTTTTTACATGAGTGATGCCTATAATTTTTAACAACTTCAGTTTTGTAAAAATAACTGAAGTTAAAAGATTAAAACAACAATCAGACATTTATGATCACTGATGCCTAAAATTAGAAGTAGCATCAGCATTTACATAACAACCAATGTTATTGGAGGTTTTTCATGTCTGCAAAATAGAAAAAGCGATGACGTATAACATAATATGCAACAGCACTATTTGTTTCTGCGATGTAATTGATAATACACATTAGAATAGGATATATCACCGATGCTGTAAAACCTCTTTAGCCTCCTCCCTTTTGAAACAACTAATGTTGTTTTAGGTTTAGGCGTCAGAAGTCAATGCTTTTTGGCACACGTAAAGCCTTTATGCATCGGAGTTTACTAAATATTAGGTGTCAGACACGCACATGGTTCGGTTCAAATTCCTATGTGGAATTTGGATAAGGTCCTGTCAACATTCCAGCAATGTGACAAAGTTTCAACCAAATAAAAAATAAAAAATAGACACATGTCAAAACCACATTCATTGTAGAGAGGAGCTGCTCCTCAATCTTAAGTAGCCAAGCTTTTTCCAATTAGAAATAGCTTAACAAAAATTATTCATTTTGTAACAGGGGATTCTATTTCAAATGGTTAAGAGCTATCCAACCTGCACTTGTGGTCTTGTGTTCAAACTCCCTCTCCACAAATATCAGTTACATTAAAAAAACTTAATCATTTTCAACGAAAAATAAGTTGGGAGTAATCTTGTATTCTAACCTTGAAGATCTAACCATGCATGCATGCATCGTCTCATGTGCCAATAAAAACTTTTTTGAGAGGAAACAAAATTTGAAAAGAAACACAAGGAAAGTTTGAGCTCCTATCTATGTAAAAACCTATATCATTGCATCCCTAATTAAAGAAACCAATCCATGTTGTACTAATTATTCTCTTTCAAAGTTGGTCACGTGCTATCATGTGACCAATTTGAACAAAGATTTTGACTGAATGCAAACGAAAGGGAACAAACTGGTGTGTGGACCAAATAATTAAGGATCACAGTGATTGCTTTGAAAGTTTGTGAACTCAAATGATGACCTTTTGAAAGTTCAGGAACATTCATGACATAAACCCTAAATCTAAAAGCTCTTTAAAACCTTTAGCTGTTTTTGAAATTAAGAAGAAAGAATACGTAGACACGAGCATAAATCTTGAGGAATGCAAATTATAGCTGCCAAAATAGATTAAAGTTTTAAAAAATAGATACACTATCAAAAAGATCATACCCAGATAAATTTCTACAGAGAGATTAAGGAAGGAATCTATGTAAGAGTTGATAATTTTCTCATATTAAGTTTAAAAGGAAGATGGCCTATAATTTATAAACTACGAAAACACAAATTAGATAGAAATTCACCGGGGAGTCGTGAGTCAAAACAATGCAATGAGAATGTGGGAATGAGGGAATGAGGGAATGAGGGAATGAGGAAGTATGCAAATGAATTTATCTAAATTTATTTTTATTAGCGCTGGTCAATAACTTTATTTATCCATGTTGACCCGAGTTTAAGCATTAGCCCAATGAATGCATGTCTTTCTGGTGCTACGAATTGCACCACATATCCTGTGAAAGTGGTTTCCAGTTTTCCTGTGAGTTTGATCAGAATCCGATTTCCGACAATCTGAAATTTCATGGTGCTCACCATTTTAGTTGATTCATAGGCGTCATTAAAGCTAGAATGCTACTCTACCATGCTCGAATGCATATTATGAATTTTCCTCAAGAAAACACAGGAATCTTCATGAAAATGTAAGAAAACAGAAGACTGCTTGAACTGTGTACCTATTGAAGCTTGGCTTGAGGCAGTGGCTTGGACACAAAATTACTCAACTGCGAGATTGCTATTGAATCGACAAAAGAAATTTTCTGAACTGAACTGAATTTTCCTCATTGACATAATGATAAATCAGTTATAAAACTGCTCATCTGTTAGCTGACCAACTCTTTCGATGAACTAATTAATTACTTGTAACAAACTTACAGACTAGTTCCTCACTAATGTAACAAGAAGGGTTAACAACAGACTACAGTTAATCCTGCCTTACTGGCTTACAAAGCTTACATGTTGGAAACAAAAATCTAAAACCACCAGAATACCAGATGAAGTGATTGCATAAATCAACTAAATTGCTCGCATATGTGAATCTAAAAGGGCACGCACCTTTGCCATCTATAATTCTAATTCAGATCAATTGGACAATGGTATTCTCATTGAAATCATCAAGATTCAAACAAACAAAATACACCATATGATGATACATTTGATCTTGCAATAACGAAATGAAATGACCTAAGAAGCAAAAAGTGTCAGAACTAAACGTGCAAGAAAGCTTGAGGTAAAGGTCAGACATTCTTTAACTTCTTCATCTTTGAAGGAGGCCATCGGCCTTTCTTCCTCAGCTTCCGCTTACGAACAAGTCTTTTCCTCCGAAGTCTTATTTTCTTCGCCAGTTGCATCTTTGCCTTCTGCTCTAGCCTCTCTTGCAGCTTTGACTCCGAGGCAAGCTTGTCAACAGGTACTACCTCTTTCTTGGTATCTGAAACTGACTCACTACTTTCTGTTGGACCGGTGCCATCAATGTCAGAGGAAGCCTTAACAACTACTGATGCAAACCTTTTGACAACGGGCATACGAAGGTGAACTCCACTGAAAGATTTTGGATGTGCATCAGTGGGTTTCAAGTGCAACCTGGAAACTGAAGACCAAAGGAAAAAAAAAAAACAATTATCATATGAATATGAGCTGAATGAGATGCAACATTGGCAAATTACGAAACAGGAGCAACAAGGGAGCGAGCACATTTACATAATAGAATAGTTAACAAATAAGAAGAAAGAAAATAAGATTAGCAAAACCCAAATGCAGAGGAAAGTTGAAGTGTTGAAGGCGGAAGGGGCAGGAAATAAGATTAGAAAAGCATAGGAAGAAGAATGGGCGCATGCCAAGTGTTTGAGGAAAAACCTGAACGAGTGTTGAGTAAGTAGTAGATAAGGCACACCAAGAAAACATAGAAACCAACCAAAAACAGCCAATTAAGTTTTGTCATTTGGCGAAGTTAAAGGAAAATTTTGAAGTAAAGATAATAATACACAACTGAAAAATGCAAAGCCACAGATACTAAAGAAGAGCATCAAGTCCCAAGCCTCCTATGCAATGAAGGTTTGTTCTTCTACCCAAAATACACATAACCCAACAAAGTTCTTATGTTCAATTGCATTCTCACTGTTTTCAAATTACATTTGGTATATATAGACCTTCCAACAATTGAACCAACAATATCTTAAAAGTAAATGGAGAACAATTTGGAAGAGAGAGAGAGAGAGAGAGAGAGAGAGAGAGAGAGAAGAGAGGCAGAGCTTACAGATTGCAGTTGCAGCTGTTGAAGATGATGATGTTGGAAATGGAGAAGAGGAACGAGAGGAAGCAGTGGTGAGAGGCAGAGGATTGGAGTAGAGAAGAAGACCCATTTTCGTGCTCTCTCTCTCTCCTCGTCGTCTCTCAAGACTGCGAGTTTTGGTTGGTTAAATGTTCGGGGTTTGGCCTTTTGGATAAGCCGATGAAGCTTATAATCCTGGCCGTTGGTTTTAAACTAACGGTTAGGATTAGATTTCAAAATAAGGCCCATCTCAACCGTACTTCGGATTCTTTAGGTTCTGAAATTCATGACTTCCCTCATTGCTGCTAGTAGGCAATGAACTTTTTTCAGAGGGAAGTAAGAGCATGTGCAGCGCTAGGGCCTGACCTGGCAACAGGCCCCCTGAGAGCTCAAATCTGCCTTCAGCGTAACAAAATCAGCCCGGGAAAGCCCACGGGCAAATCTTGATTGGGCTGCAGCCTGAAGGTGTTGACTTCCGCTTGCTAACGTCAGTGTGACGTCATCTTTGACAGGCCCAACGGAAATACGCCATGTGGCACTTTCCAGACGCTCCGATTGAATTTTGCCTAGAAATCCGATGGCCTTGATTTTTTCGGCTAAAAAAATTGCAAACAAATTTGAATTTTTGTTAAAAAAAAAAACCAAAAAATTATGGATTTTTTCCCTATAAATACCTAACAATTTTATTCACTTTCCACACCAAATCTTTATACAAACTCTTCTCCTTCCAATATTTTTTACTTTCCACTCACATTTTTCTACTACTTTTCATTTGTATCAAAAAACAAATGGCCTCTTCTATCGAAGTCGGAGGCGCATGGACAACTCAGGAAAATATTGTGTTGTGTGAGTGTTGGGTGAAAGTTAGTTATTGCCCTGTAACGGGCAATGAGATTAAGTTCTCTCATATGTGGAGAAAAATTCAAGGAGAATTTAGTGAAAGATCAGGTTCGCCTCAGACGGAAATGGCCTTGGCTAGTAGGTGGAAAATTTTGAATAAAGAGTTAGGGAAATGGAGAAATGCGTTAGCAAAAGCGAGGGACAACATTTGAAGCGGTCACATCTTGCTGAAGAGGTAAAATATTTAGAAATGCGGTTTTATTCAATCTAATGTAACTTTTTTTTTCCCTTGCATATTCAATTTCTTTTCCTTGCATTTCCAATATGTTTTATATTTTCTTGCATATTCTTTTTTTTCTTCTTGCATTTCCAATATGTTTATATTTTCTTGCATATTCATTTTTTTTCTCTTGCATTTCCAAAATGTTTATATTTTCTTGCATATTCAATTTTTTTTTTCTTGCATTTCAAATTTGTTTACATTTTCTTGAATTTCCAACTTTTTTTAATAGATTATACAATGTTGGGAAGTTGTGAAGAATTGTTCGAGATTCAAAATTATTTCCACTAGTTCGACGGTTGTGTTAAATGAGACGCCGCTCCATGATTCTCCATTGGACTCCCCAATTGATCAAGACTCACCACTCCCACGTGCACCGAGACCTATTGGGAGAAAGACGGCAAATGCCAAGAGAGGGAGCACTTTGAACAATTAATGTGCACAATTTTTGGAGCAAATTGCTAAGAACAGGGTATTGAGAATTGGGAGAGACTTGAAAAGAGAAGAAGTGGACAAGACCCGACATGAAGTATTTGCAATTCAAAGGCAGCAGGCACAAGAACAAGACATGGAGGACAGAGAGATGAAAATCATGGCCATGGATACGAGCCATATGTCTCCTGAAACAAAGTCATATTGGAACCTAAAACAAAGGGATGTGATGAGAAGAAAGCTTTTTTCCATGACAACAAACCTAGCAATACAGATTGGTTAAATGATCAAAATCATTAGGTTGTATTGAAAGATTTGCTATATGTATTAATTTGTTGTATTAGTTCCCTTTTATTCAATAAAGAAAGCATTAAATAATATAACTATTTATTAAAAATATTTACACATCAAAACAAAGTTTAAGTAAAAAAAACCTTAATCTATCGCAAACAACACACAAAACAAAGCTTAATTAAAAACAAAGCATAATTCCAAACACACCACACAAAACATAAAGCATAATTAAAAACAAAGCATTAATCTTGACTTCATCCACTGTGATTGCCGTTCATCTCCCTCAAGTGCTTGATCAAGTCAACTTGACGTCTCTCATGAACATATGAAGATTGCATTTCCTGATAACGATCAATCATGGGGTTGTTGTATTGACCATCTTGAATTAACAGTTACAGTTCGTGCTTCATTGGCTGTCCATTTGGTCCCATTGGCCTTTCATAAATTCTTGTCAATGTCGTGTTCATGGGATCGGGTTCGAACACCTCTGGAGCATCATAATCATACTCATCCTCCACAATCATGTTATGGAGGATGATGCAAGTCATCATGATGCTTCGCAACACCTCCTCATCAAGCTTCCAAGCAGCACCCCTAATAATTGCCCAACGAGCTTGCAAGATACCGAAACCTTTCCACGTCTTTCTTATAACCTTCTTGAAAGGCAGCAAAGCTTTTTCCTTCTCGGATTGGGTATTCAGAATTGTCTTCACGAATGTTGTCCACCTAGGATAAATTCCGTCAGCGAGATAGTACGCACCCGAGTATAAGGTAACTCTAAAGAAGGCATGCCAAACCCAAGTGTCGAATGAAGCCACGACCTCCAGAATTATACTTTTTTAGCCCTTTTAATTCCCATAATCTCCTTGCCAAGCAGTTGGGCAATTCTTCCACTGTCAGTGCATGCAATTGGTGCTTCCAATCATTCCTGGGAAACCTCGAGCCTCGGCTTTTTGTACAAACCTTCGGAGGTCCTTAGTCGTAAGTTTATGAAGGTACTCCTTCTTATAGAGATTTTCTACTGCATCACAAAATCTCACCAAGCACTCTAGGATAGTTGATTTTCCCATTCGCGCAATCTCATCCACCTGCTCTACAGATGCCCCATAAGCAAGCATCCGCAAAGCAGTTGTAAGTTTTTGCTTGGGAAGAAGACCCAATACCCCAACAGCATCATACTTTTGAATGGAGTATGTGTCGTAATTACAAACATCATGCATGATTTTTTGGAACAAATGAGGCTGCATTCTATATCTCTCTCGAAAATAAGAAACAAGATATAACAAATTTGGGATAAAGTAATCTTCCAAGAGATTCTTGCCCCGTGACTGCCTATGTTTGTCCACATTCGGGGCACGACAACGGTGGTGTTGCCTTGATTCATTGAGTGTACACACCGTTACAACCATTTCTTCCTCCTCTTCATCGGCCTTACGATCTTCTTCAGCACGTCTGCGCCTGATTTCTTCATCTTCTTGCTCTTGCCTCTCAAACACCCTCCTCAGGTTAGACATTGAGAGTAGAATGTGTTTTGTAAAATCTGATAAATGAAAGAATAGAGAAGATATGGTGTGATAGGTATGAGTTGAGGGTGTAGTTTTATAGAGGGATTTAGAAGATAGAGATGACACATTTCACAATTTTAGAGGATGAAAATCTTATATGAAATATGAGATTATAATTTTTTAATAAATATCTAAAAATCTTATCTCGTGGTGCAATTTTAGAGGGTGAAAATCTTATTTGAAATATGAGATTATAATTTTTTAAAAATAAATATCCGAAAATCTTATCTGAAATAAGACACTTGGCAACCGAGAATCTCATCCGAAAATCTTATCTGAAATTTGATGGACACGTGGCAAACGAAAATGTTATCCGAAAATTTAATTCGAAAATTTTATCCGAATATGTTATCTTAAATTTTATGTGAGAATTTTATAATAAATAGTGACATGTGGCAACCAAAAATATTATATGAAAAGCTTTTCAAAATGAATGGTTAAGTATAAAAAAAATAAATAAATAAATAAAGTAAAGTGAACACTGTTTGCCCTTGCCCTTGCCCTTTGAGGTGGAACAAAAAAAGGCAAGGCTGCCACTATTCATGTGAATAGTGTCAAACCTTGCCTTGCCTTTGCCTTGCCCTTGCCTTTTCGGGTGGAGGTGCTCTAAGAGCATGTCCACCAATAAGGGCTAAGTCTAGGGCAAGGGCAAGCAAGGGCTGCCACTATTCATGTGAATAGTGTCAACCTTGCCATTTGCGGTTCCATCCATGAGGGCTAAGTCTAGGGCAAGAATCTATCCCAAAATGCTTGGGCAAGGGCAAGAAAGGAAAAAAAGATTATGCAACAAAATATAAACAATTTAGAAAGTGAATAAAATTGTTATGTATTTATAGGGAAAGCATCTATAATTTTTTGGTATTTAAAAAAAAATTTTGAAATTTTTTTGGATTTTTTAAATATTTTTTACTCGCTCACGTCATCGTGATGTCACTGTTGGCGAGTAGAGTATATCCTATTCTATTTGGGTTTTATTTTTCCTTTTGTATAGATATTATGTAATTAGGATACCACTTGTTTTCCTTGTCTAACCCTACTAGGGTTTGTAACCTTATTATAAATACCTCCTTTTGGAGAATGAAATATATCTGAAAATATTCTACCCATATTGTTTGACTTGGTATCAGAGCCGACTTTCTGGTAACCTGTGTATTGTGCCCACCCGTGTTTTACTCTGTGCCCTAATTTCTTTTTAGGGTTCTTGTGCTCGTGTTCTACTCCGTGCCCTAATTTCTTTTTAGGGTTCTTATGCCCGTCCTCTACTGTGTTCGTGCATCTGCCTCTACTGTGTTTGTGCCTCTGTTGTCTTCGTGCATCTGCCATATTTGTGTCTGTGCTGTGATCTGTTGTATACTCTGCGTGATTTGTTGAGGTTCTGCTACAATCATGGGTGGTAATTCCATTGTTGGTGCTGCTGGTGCTACTGCTGCTTCTGCAAATTTGCGTGTTTCTGACTCTATTCCAGGTACTGGCTCTAATACTTGGATAATTGATACTGGTGCTTCTGATCATATGACTTATGATGATAAATTTTTTGATGAGTTGTCTAGTAACACCCGTAACCCATACATAACTAGTGCTAATGGTTTGCCCTCTCCAATTACTGGCGAGGGCACTATTTCTCTCACCCCAACTCTGTCCTTGTCTCGTGCGTTATTAGTTCCCAATATCCATTGTAACTTGTTATCTGTTGGTCGCTTACTTGATACACTTAATGCTTCTGCTACTTTCTATCCTACCCATTGCTCTTTTCAGGATCTCAAGACTCACGAGGTGATTGGGCATGGTAAACGGATAGGGGGGTTGTATTATTTGACATTACCTTCTGCACCAGTTCGTGATCGTGTCGTTAATACTGTTCAACGTTGCAGTGTCAAAGACAAACAGCAAATTTGGTTATGGCATCGTCGCTTGGGACACCCATCATTTGGCTACCTTAAGCGTCTGTTTCCATCTTTATTTCGCTCCTGTGATGAGTCCAGTTTTAAGTGTGAGACATGTGTAATAGCCAAGAGCCACCGTACTGTTTTTCCCTTAAGTAATAATAAAGCTGCTTTGCCTTTTGAGTTAGTACATTCTGATGTTTGGGGTCCTGCTCGTGTGACTTCTCATGGTTTCCGTTGGTTTGTGACGTTTATTGATGACTGCACTCGCTTAACATGGGTGTATTTGATGAAGAATAAACATGATGTTGCCTCTATTCTTCCTGACTTTTGTGTCATGGTGTCTACTCAGTTCCATGCTCGTGTTAAAGTATTTCGCACTGATAATGGCGGTGAATATGTGAATCATGCCTTGGCCCAATTCTTTCGTGATCAAGGTATCATTCACCAAACTACCACTCCATTCACACCTCAACAGAATGGTGTGTCTGAAAGGAAGAATCGCCAGTTACTTGAAGTTGCTCGCTCTCTGATGTTGGATATGTCTGTTCCCCATCATCTTTGGGGACATGGTGTCTTGTCCGCCGCCTACTTGATTAACCGTACTCCTAGTCGGGTTCTTGATTTCAAAACTCCACTTGATGTGTTATGTGCCCTCACTCCTCCGGTTTCAGTCTCTAAGTTACCTCCGAAGGTGTTTGGGTGTGTTGCGTATGCTCATGTTTACTCTCATCAAAGGAGTAAACTTGATCCTTGTGCTCTCCGCTGTGTCTTCATTGGTTATTCTACGACTCAGAAAGGTTATAAGTGTTATCACCCGCCTACTCAGAAGGTACATGTCACTTTGGATGTCACATTTCATGAAGAAGTACCCTATTATGTTTCTCCCTCTTCTTCAATTCAGGGGGAGAGGGGGAGTGAATTGAAGAATTTGGAAAATATGGAATTTTTAGGCGAACAGGATGAAAACGACAAGTCGCTGATAGGAGGCGACCGGTCGCTCGAGTCGAGCTGGGACTACAGTACCGATACGAGCGAAGCGACCGGTCGCAATGAGGAAGCGACCGGTCGCGAACCAATCTGCCCAGGAAACGACCGGTCGCACATAGGAAGCGACCGGTCGCCCGCGTCGACGAGCGACAACAGTACCGATACGAGCGAAGCGACCGGTCGCCAAGCAAGTAGCGACCGGTCGCTCGATAAAAATGTTGATGTTTTCGAGCCCCTCTCAGAAGGAAATAACAGTGATATTGGCGACTCCCATACAGATGAAATTGATAATATACCACCCTCTGCCCTGCCATTGCCTCAATCAAGTTGTGATAATGAGGTACTTTCTAGTGATATGCCTACCTATTCTTTGCCTCCACGTACTACCCGTGGGAAACCTAAAATACAATATTCTCCTGATATACATGCCAAGTCTAAATATCCCATTAACCATTATATGTCAACTCATCGTTTATCTAAGTCATATGCATCATATTTGTGTCAATTATCTAGTGTATGTGTGCCAACTAAGTTGCAGGATGCTCTATCTGATCAAAACTGGGTAGATGCAATGCATGTTGAGATGGAAGCCTTGAACAAGAATGCCACTTGGGAGTTAGTTCCTTTACCAAAAGGAAAAAAGGCAGTAGGATGCAGATGGGTGTTTACTTTGAAGCACAAGGCTGATGGTTCCATTGACCGATACAAGGCAAGATTGGTAGCAAAAGGGTATACTCAGACATATGGAGTGGATTACACAGAGACTTTTGCTCCAGTAGCTAAGCTCAACACTGTACGCGTGCTCTTATCCTTAGCTGCTAACCGTGACTGGCCGCTGCTACAATTTGATGTCAAAAATGCATTCCTCCATGGTGATCTCAAAGAAGAAATATATATGGATCCTCCGCCAGGTATCCCTGTGACCTCTAAGGAGGGTGTGGTGTGTAGGTTACGGAAATCCTTGTATGGATTAAAGCAGTCTCCAAGAGCGTGGTTTGGAAGGTTTGCTGCATCTATGAAAAAGTTTGGGTATGTGCAAAGTAACTCTAATCATACTTTGTTTCTGAAGCGTCATAAAGGTAAATTGACGGCTTTAATTATTTATGTTGATGATATGATTGTGACTGGTGATGATCATGTAGAGATACAGAGTCTTCAGAAGTATCTGGCTTCTGAGTTCGAGATGAAATCATTGGGTGATTTAAAGTATTTTCTTGGGATTGAAGTTGCCAGATCTAAACATGGTATTTTTCTATCCCAAAGAAAGTATGTTTTGGATTTACTTGCAGAAACTGGAATGTTGGATTGTAAACCGATTGATACCCCTAGTGAGCAGAATCATAAGTTGGGGATATACCCCGATCAAGTTCCGACTGATAAAGAACGTTATCAACGACTTGTGGGGAAGTTGATTTATTTGGCTCATACTCGTCCAGATATTGCTTATGCTGTAAATATAGTAAGTCAGTTTATGCACTCTCCTAGTGTAGATCATATGGGGGCTGTGACCCGTATCTTAAGGTATCTGAAAGTAACTCCTGGCAAGGGGTTAATTTTCTCCAAGTATGGCCATACAAATGTAGAAGGGTATACAGATGCTGATTGGGCAGGTTCAGCCACAGATAGGCGTTCGACGTCTGGGTATTTTATGTTTGTGGGTGGCAATCTTGTTACATGGAGGAGCAAGAAACAAAAGGTGGTGTCTAGATCCAGTGCTGAGGCTGAGTATCGGGGAATGGCCCATGGTGTATCTGAGTTACTATGGTTGAGGAGATTGTTGAAAGACCTTGGTTTTGGGCCTAATAAACCCATGGATTTATATTGTGACAATACGGCTGCGATTGCAATTGCTCATAATCCTGTACAACATGACCGTACAAAGCATGTGGAGGTTGATCGAAATTTCATTAAAGAAAAGTTGGATGCAGAGATTGTGTCCTTCCCTTTCATCCGTTCAGAGTATCAGTTAGCTGATGTTCTTACGAAAGCTGTTTCTACAAGTATCTTTCTCAACTCGCTTGACAAGTTGGGCATGCGTGACGTCTTTGCTCCAACTTGAGGGGGAGTGTTGGCGAGTAGAGTATATCCTATTCTATTTGGGTTTTATTTTTCCTTTTGTATAGATATTATGTAATTAGGATACCACTTGTTTTCCTTGTCTAACCCTACTAGGGTTTGTAACCTTATTATAAATACCTCCTTTTGGAGAATGAAATATATCTGAAAATATTCTACCCATATTGTTTGACTGTCACAGCCCTTAGGCTGAAGCTCATGCGAAACCTGCCCTTGGGCTTGCCCGGGATGGTGGGACCCACGCCAAACCGGGCTACAAGCTGTAGCACTAGAGCTGCCTTGGGCTTGCGAGGGGGGCCTTTTGCCTTGTTCTGTTGCTGCGTTGGAGATGCTCTAAGGGCCATGTTTAGTACCCTACTAAAAACTATGATTTAAAAAAAAAAAAAAATCAAATAATGATTTTAAGATCTAAAAACTAATTTCATATTAAACTCCAAATTATTTTTAATATTTAAAAAAATTGAAATTGAAATTAAAATAAAAAAAATCAGAAACCTAGATTCTGAAATTTAAATTAACAAAGGAAAAGGAAAAATTTGTGAGGCAAAAACCCTAGAAACCGAAAACATGAAAAAAGATTGATCAATTTTGGGCCGGGTCAAGTCGGGATAGGGAGGTAATGGACGAAGGAAAACTTGATGGAGTTGATGACGTTGACCTAGAATCATCAACTGGCTCCGAACATGGCGCCAACAACGCCTAGCCTGAAGATTGCCCAAATCTTCGACACATCCATATGAAACGACGCTGCTTGAACTTGAAGACAAACGGATCAGGTGCCATACAAGAGAGAGAGAGAGAGAGAGAGAGAGAGAGAGAGAGAGAGAGAGAGAATTGTAAAATCTCACTTTTTTTGTTTTCAATAATGGGGTGTTTTTGAGTTTATGTTTTTAAAAATGAGTCTACCAAATGGGCTTTTGTGGCTTTGGATTTAAACTCTGGTTTTGAGTTTTATAAAATTGGATCCAAGTAGGATACCAAAAGTACCCTAAGCTTTTTGAGGATTTTTAAGTCTAATGGTTCCTGAACTTTGACCTAATTCGCATTTTGGTCCCTTAATTTCCAAAATCTTTCACGTGGTCCTTCAACTTCTGTTTCATTAGGACAAATGGGTCATACCATCAATTTTGTTAACTTTTTTTAAAAAAAATGTTAAATGTATTTTTTTTTAATTTTTAATTTTCACCTTATGAATATTCTTTTCAACCAAAAAATAAAAATAAAAAACTAAAAACTTAAAAACTTTCTTCCTATCTTCAGTCAAACAACATGGCCGAGGGAGGAGTAATGGCTACTGTGGTGAGGATAGGAAGAAGGTTTTTCAATTTTTAGTTTTTTATTTTTATTTGTTGGGTGAGGAGAATATTTAAAAGGTGAAAATTTAAAAAATATATATAAAAATAACATTTTGCCCCTCTATTTAACAGAAAAGATAACAAAATTGACAGTAAGATCATTTGTCCTAACGAAACTGAAGTTGAAGGATCACGGGAACAATTTTAGAAATTGAAAGACCAAATTATAAATTTATTGGCTTTATTAGCAAAGATTTGAGAATTCATAACGGCAGTAACAGAAAGAATACGTCCATGGCTCTTAACTAACTGCTCACACCTCAATCCTTCTCATATTTGCTTTTCTAGATTTTCTGCATCTACCTCTCCCGCCGATTCTCCGTTGCCGCCTCAACCTCTCTAGGTACAGCTCTAATCATTTCTCGCTTCTTTCTCAATGTCTGTCAGGAATTTTGTCGAACAGGTCATTTGTGTTGTTGTGAAGTGTTTTGTTTACGTGCTACATTCTTTTTCCAATGGGAATATTGTCCAAGTTCTAGAATTAGTGACATGTAGTTGCAAAGTATAGCGCCTTCATGAATTTGGTTTCGTTGAAGATTGTGTGATATGCTCTGTTTGGTTGCTGAACAAAAAGGTAGGAAAGAGTGGAAAGTGGAGTTTAAGTTCTCCAAAGGGTTCTTATTATTATTATTTTAAAATTTGTATATTTTTTCTATTTCTCGTTATTGGGGACCTTTGTAAAGCAGAGAAATATGCTTACTTGTCATGAACGCCTTGAATCTTATTCTTATAGGTTATCCAGATAGCACAACTATAGCTTTCAAGTCCTCGGTCTGCTGGACTGGAATGATGTGCTGCTTATATAAGTTTGGATCTTTCCTCTAGTGTTGATGTTTTCTTGGATTAAATGTAAGGGTACAGACAGGACTATAATGCCGGGTTCATATTCAGCGATCAATTGCACAGTGGAATGTGTACGACGAGACCTCCATTACGTTGTAGAGATGTAAATACACATACATATATGAAATTTGGGGCAGCTCTTTGTGCTTCAGTTATGGCAGAATACATGGATCTTTCCTTTTCTGATATTTATTTAGAGGGGAGGGCAGCTGTGTG
Organism: Prunus yedoensis; assembly: GCA_005406145.1. NCBI lineage: Eukaryota > Viridiplantae > Streptophyta > Magnoliopsida > Rosales > Rosaceae > Prunus > Prunus yedoensis. The sequence goes on along the minus strand of BJCG01000015.1, from coordinate 2,039,669 downwards.
TTAATTGCAGTTAGGATAATCTGTATTGTTTCTTTGTAGTGTGTTAATTTGGGGCAGCTTGGACTGCATAATCCAGACAAGTTGGTGATGTCATCACAATCCTGCTGCAAACCACGAATCAGGAACTTCCTTCGTTGCGATGGAAGGATTATAGTGTGGACTGTAACAAATTTTTTGAAAACAGGAAGAGTGATGTGATGAAAATTAGAGGAAGGATTCTGGTTATCATTTGAGCCAATTTGAAATTTTGCTAACTTTTCTCCTTAAGCCTCTGTGCAGTACCAGTAAGCCTTCCCATTAAGTTCAACAAATAAGCAGTAGGATGTTTTAAACAAACAGCATGAAGTGGTTTGGTAACATAGGGTTTTCAGGAATTTTTATGTGTGTGAGCACCCTTTGTTTTGCCTCCATTTATTTGTTCTGGACTTTTAGAAGTAATTGAACATATGCTTTTCCATAATAAAATTGAAAGGAGAGTTGATCATATTATTACCTAGTATCTTGTTGTCTTTATTTTTTTTCCTTTCCAATCTACCAACCTTTCTTATCTATCTTCATCTGATCTAACTTCTAACTATTTATATATTATGAACTATTTTATCTTTCAATGAATCGGAATATTTATATATTGCGAGCTATTGTATTGTATCTCAATGAATCAGGATAACATATCTTTCATTAAGCTACAAACTAATAGCATCTGCTCGTTTAGGGGCAAAAACTCTTATACTGACACTGAATATTTATAGGATTGCATGGCAGGTTTAACTCTGGCTTCTTCTTGATAACCTCTTAATTTTGCTGTTTTATTTAGTACTTTTATTGTATTTCTCAAAATTAGATATGTAATAACCAATTTTCATTTTGGATTCTTAACTCATAATTCTGCTAAAAGGAACATCAGTACAATTTTATCATTTACAGCTAGAAAGTTCAATTTTTTTCCTGGGTGTGATAGAAAGTTCACCGAATGAGATGAAATATTTAGAATACTTTTGTCAATCACACAAATTGTGAGGCAGCATTCCAACTTATTTATTATGCAACTCCTCAGCTTTAGATTTGATATTATATGTATCTCTGTCTCTGTCTCTCTGTCTCTCTGTCTCTCTCTTATGTGCACCATAACAAGTAGAGGTGTGATCTCATTACTTTATGCAAAATGGCTTAGGTCTTTAGAGTCATGACCCAGATAATTTAAAGCCCTTCTTAATGAAAAGTGTTCAATGCAGCCTTGCAACACAGCAGTTGGTGGACCGGCAAAATCGCAACTTGTACACGAAGTGGATGCCCTTGGTGGTGAAATTTGGGGAGATTTCTGAACGGTAAAGTAATAAAATCTCCTATATTTGGATGTTCTTTGCTGAGAAGCTCAAGGAGTATGCTTGTTGCTTACTCTTGATTTTGTTTTGGAGGATGGACATTGGAAATTTAGAATTCATCTTTCACTCCATTTCTTTTATTTAATTTTGTTCTTCTTTTGTAAATATATATTAAAATAATTTGGACTCTTTCATGTTTTGGATTCTAAACAGATTTCAAATAATTTGTGCTCGTCTCCTTCCGAAGCCGCCGCAGCCTTTGCCTCACCCGTCCCTTCTTCACCTGCAACCTCTCCTGCTGATTCTCCGTTGCTCCCTCAACCTCTCCAGGTACAGCTCTAATCATTTATTGCTTCTTTCTCTGTGTCTGTCAGTAATTTTGTTGAACAGGTCCTATATGTTGCTGTGGAGTGCTTCGATGCAGTTTTACTTGCTACGTTCTCTTTCCAAGGGAAATATTGCCCAAATTGGAGAATTAGTGACATTTAGTTACAAAGTACTACTTTGAAAGTAGTCTTTATGCGCTTAAGTTTGTCTCTCTTTGTTTTTGATGAAGATTATGTGATATGCTCTGTTTGGTTGCTGAACAAAACGGTAGAAAAGATGGAAATTGGAATTTAAGTTTTCCATAGGGTTTTTATTGTTACTTTTAAAATTTTCTAATTTTTTTTTCTTTCTATTTCTCGTTATTGGGGCCCTTTGTACATACACAGCCATAATGCCGGGTTCATGTTCGGTGATCAATTGTGTGTATGTATATGTAAATATGTACACACACAAAATATATGCCTCGAAGATTATATGGCACTTGGAGTGGATGGCAGAATTCAAGGATCTTTTTTTTTCTGATATTTATTTAGATGGGAGGGCAGCTGTGTTTCTTTGCAGTGTTGTTTTGTAGTTTAACAGTTATTTTCAGTAGCACTTCTGGCCCACCCCCAACCTTTGTAATTTTCTTCTTCTTGATAAAATTTGTGCTTCTTCACAACAACAACAAAAAAAAGGAAAAAATGGAAAAGAAACAGTTTTGGCCACGCCCAAGAGTCCTGGAGAACTCTTTTTCTGTTTTGGGTCAAAAGAGATATCTCAAAGTGTTTGTGGAATTGACATTCCACAATAATATTTAGGATTCTCCTAATCTTCTGTTAATTGTCACATCTCAACCCAGAGTTGTTTTAATTGAGTTTAGGCTATTGTGTATTGTTTGATGTGCAGAAAACAGAGCAAGGGTAACAAACTCCTTCAAAAGCAACACAAGTGGATGTCCAATGCCAGCAATTTATAATCCTTTGAAGCTTCCAATTTTGTGTTTCAGACGTTTTCTTAGAACCATATCATCGTCATCTTCTTCATTGTCGTCGTCGTCGGCATCATCATCATCCATTGCAACTCCATCCCATAAGCACATTGCTCATCTTCTATTAGACCAAAAATCAGCATCCCAAGCTCTCCAAACCTTCAAATGGGCCTCCAAACTCCCCAACTTCATCCACTCTCCCTCCACTTACCGTGCTCTCATCCACAAGCTGTGCACATTCCACTGCTTTGACACTGTTCACCAATTGCTCGACGAAATGCCAACCTCAATTGGGCAACCCCCAGATGAAGACATCTTTGTCACCATCATTCGAGGTCTCGGCCGTGCCCACATGGTAAAACAAGTGATCAACGTGCTTGACTTGATTTACAAGTATGAAAAAATGCCTTCTTTGAAGGTATTCAATTCCATACTTGATGTTCTTGTGAAGGAAGATATAGATATAGCTAGGGAGTTTTATAGGAAGAAGATGATGGAAAGTGGCGTTCAAGGCGATGACTATACTTTCGGTATCTTGATGAAAGGACTTTGCTTGACGAATCGAATTGGTGATGGTTTTAAGCTTTTGCAAGCGATGAAGTCTCGGGGAATTACCCCAAATACTGTGGTCTATAACACGTTGCTTCATGCACTTTGCAAGAACAAGAAAGTTGGGAGAGCGAGAAGCTTGATGAATGAGATGGAAGCGCCCAATGATGTGACTTTTAATGTTTTGATATCTGGTTATTGTGGAGAAGAGAATTTAGTGCAAGCTCTTGTTTTGCTAGAGAAGTGCTTTGGTTTGGGGTTTGTGCCTGATGTTGTCACTGTAACTAAGGTGTTGGAAATTCTTTGCAGTGATGGCCGTGTAATGGAGGCTGTCAAGGTTATAGAGAGAGTGGAGAGCAAGGGAGGATTGGTGGATGTTGTAGCTTATAACACCTTAATTAAGGGTTTCTGTAGATTAGGGAAAGCGAAACTCGGTCTTCGCATTGTGAAGGAGATGGAGAGAAAGGGATGCCTTCCAAATGTTGATACTTACAATGTATTGATCTCTGGTTTTTGCGAGTCTGGGATGTTGGATATGGCGCTTGATCTGTTTAATGATATGAAAACAGATGGCATCAACTGGAATTTTGTTACGTATGATACATTAATTAGATATTTGTGTTCAGGAGGAAGGACGAAAGAAGGGTTTGAAATTTTGGAATTAATGAATGAAAGAAAAGGTGGTTCCCTAGGCCAAATTTCTCCTTATAATAGTGTGTTATATGGCCTGTATAAGGAACATCGTTTGGACGAAGCACTTGAGTTTCTAACCAATATGGGGAAACTATTTCCTAGAGCTGTTGATAGAAGCTTGAGAATTTTAGGTTTCTGTGAGGAGGGCGCCACAGAGAATGCCAAGAGGGTTTATAATCAGATTATTATGGAAAGGGGAGTTCCAAGTGTTTTTATTTATGACTGTCTAATCCATAGATATTGCAAAGAAGGGTGTATTCGTGAAGCCTTTGAGCTATTGAATGAGATGATTGCTCATGGTTACTTTCCTCTTGCGTTGACATTTAATTCTCTGATAAGTGGGTTTTGCGAGCAAGGAAAAGTTGGTAGTGCACTGAAGCTCCTGGAAGACATGGTTGAGAGAGGTTGTTCACCCGATGCTAGAAGTTATAGTCCTTTGGTGGCCGCTCTTTGCCATATGGGGGATTTTCAGAAAGCTTTGAGACTTGTTTTGCAAATGGTAGAGAAGGGTATCATTCCAGATTATTTTACATGGAACTCGTTGCTTATTTGTTTAAGTCAAGAGACTGTATGGTTGAAGGGCAAAAGTATATTGGATGTAAATAACTTGATACACTGTATTATCGAGAATTAAATACATGCCAGGGTTGATGGCACTTTGTTGAAATTAATGTTTAAAGCCACAATTCTTAACTTAGTGGTAGCTTAACAGTGGCTTGCCTTTATGAAGATCTGGAAATTCCTGCTTGCTTATTTTGAAAGAAAATTGGGATTGGCTAATGACAAGATTGCTGATTTATCTGATGGCTGTTCCGAACTTGCATTTGGCACGTGCTGAACTTGATGGGCTCCAAAACTGAGAAAAGAACTAGGTAATGACTCATAAGATATAATGCCTGTGGATATCTTTGTTAGAATAGGATATTTCTCTGTTATCGTTTCAATGGGTTTCTAAAGGTAATTTGGTGGATTTATATGTTTGTCACGATGGCAAAAGTAGCTTAAGGAAATCAATGAATTTGAAATAATTTATTATCGTTTCTTTTTTGGCTGCAGGGTAATGGGGAGTGGGGAAAAAGAGGTGGTTACCATGGAGGACACTGGAATCAGTGCTGATGTAAGGGAACAAATATACAAAGTAGGAATGCCAGAAAATGCAAAAAAGCATCTCCTACTTTCAAACCAGTCGGCAGACACTTGTGATAGTTTTGAAGCTTTTTGAGTTGGTGGGATTATGAGTCCTCAAATAGATTCTGGAACATCGTACACCAGAATTGCTTTGATCATGTTCAGCTCTTGCTTCTGTTAAGCGTACAATTTGGGCTTTGTAGTGCATTTTTGCTTGACAGTTTACGTTACACAGGTCGGGGATCTTTAAACCCAATTGCTCTTAAAATTGACCAAATAAGTTTTTTTGAAGTTATCATCCATATCAAACATTTCTTCGACTGAGGAAGTTTCTTTCGGTTGAATGCAGGTTGGAAATGAATCCTATGAAATGTATTGAGCAGAGTGGAATTTGCCACACCTAGCAAGGCGCACACAAAGGTTAGTAGGAAGAAACAGGAGAGACAAGGAACTGACATTAATTTGTTGATGTTTTTGAATAGCATGACTGATTATGATTCATTTCTTCTGACTAATGTGTTCTAATTGTATTTTCAAACACATGCATTAGAAGATGCGTTGAACAACTTAGAGGGTGTGACATGCAACAGACAGAAGCGGTAATGCAATGCATATATATTCCCTCGAATGAAAAAATAGAAAGAAAAAAAACTATTCTTTTCTTTTCCAATTTTTTGTTTTCATTATTTTTTATTTGCCATACACAAACTGTGCCCTCGTGCACCACTTTATCAAAATGAACGAATGAGTTAACAGTCCGGCCGTATTTGAAATTAATTACGAACTTTAAGTTAGCATTGTAACATTTTATATGCTAGTGTGTATTATGAAATTTGGTACATACTTCAGGATGCAGAATGTAATTAACACTTGTCGGAGATTATTTTATCGTTTTTGAGGTCCACTACCGCATGAGTCTTTTTAACTATTCTGAAATTTCGGGTTTTCTACAGTTTTGCCTCTTGAATTATTTGCATATTGTCAATTTACCTTCTTAATAAAAAAATTCGGTAAATTAAGGAATCTAATTGTTTAAAAATTGCCAATTGAGAGCTTACCGTTAATTTTTTAAAATTCCAATCCAAATTAAGGGTAAATTTATAATTTTATAAAAATAAAATAAAAACATCACCTACATAAAATTAAACATTTATAAAAAATAAAAATAAATAAAAATACAAACCCCACTTGGTGGATCCAGAACTCTTGGATCACAGGGTCATAGTGTAAAAATATCGAATTTTTTTTAAGATAAACAGTGCATTTTAGAGGACAAATGAGTCATTTCCTATCCAATTATTTAAAACTAATGTAAAACTAATAATAAATTTTTGTAAAAAATACAGACAAACACGCACACTAATACTCGAGCATCAACCCCAACCTACCCTAAAAACCCTCTGTACCTGAAAGAAGAAGTGTTTTTGAAGACTTTATGCATAATTGCTGGGATTTCATTGTGCATATTTGCAGCTTGCACAGAGGTAGAACCGGTCTGAAAATTGGGCTATGGAAACACAACATTTTCATGTGTTGATTCTTGGTTTGAAGAAGGAGCAAGGGATGAATTCAAATATGTTGAGGCTTCAGGAATCGAAGGGAACTCCATTTTTAATTGATTTCTGCTTATGTTTTCTCTTTAGTTTGCTTTAAAAAAAAAACCTAGAAGAAAAAACAACATTTAAAAAAAAAAACATTCGAAGTCGAACTTGCAACTGGTGGAGAGGGATAGGTCTGCTGCATCAACAAGAGCCTACTCCCCTTCAATGCCACACCCAAGCCAGGCTTCTTCCAGGCTTCCTTTTTTTGGGTAATTAAAATCAAATTAAAGTCTTCTTTCAAGGCTCCTCTGCATGGAAGGTAAGGTTTCTCTTCATGTTTCTTTTTCTTTTTCATTTTTCTGTTTTAATATTTGGCCTGGTCCAAAACGCATCGTTTTGGTTAGGATTTTTTTTAAAAAAAAAGAGATGTGCGCAGCGCGCATAGCAAAGAGGAGGAAAGGAAGGTAACTCAGTCATTTGCTCAAACTGTTGGTGGGCATCTGCAAAGGGGGCGACTCCATAGCTTTTTTCCGGCCAAGGGAGGTGCATCTGCACCTCCTTGCACCTCTGTAAGTCCGCTAGTGTTTCCACCTCGACCCACTTAATTTTTTTAAAAAAGAAAAAAAAAGAATGAAAAGAACGAAAAAAGAAAAATATAACAATATCAATTAAAAAAATATTTATCAACACATTATTTATCAACAACAAAAATATAACAATATCAATTAACAACAACAAAAGTATAACAAAAAAAAAATGGGGGTTTTAGATGGAAGTATCGATGCTGGATAAGATAGAAGGATACACTGGGCATTTGTTGTTTTGTTTTTTTTTAGACTTGGCCCAAAACGACGTCGTTTTGGCCAGGTCATTTAAAAAAAATTATGTGGCCCAAAACGATGTTGTTTTGCCTAGGTTGCTTTTAAAAAAAAGACAGGCCCGGTGTGTCGTGCGCGCAGCCTTCTCCTTCAGCCAATTCGTGGCGCACTTGGTGTGCAGCTCCAAGAGGTCGGACTAGCAACTCGAAGGGACCTCCAAGCCTATTTCCATGGCTTCCAAGAGGTCGTGTGACCCCACTGACCCCACCGTGGCTTCGCCCTCCATCCAGGTTTCAGATTCTGGGGGTTTGATCCTCCAGCCTCAAAGTGTCCTCTGCCTTCAATTGTGTGTATCAATCAATTATTGAGTCAAATTGCGAAATTGAAACATTATTGTGATGCCATCTCTTTGTGCAAACAAATGGATTTGTTGCCAATTGTTCCTAACATTTGTATCAACATTATGATTAACTGCTTTTGTCATATGGGCCAAATGGGCGATAGCTTATCTGTCTTGGAAAAGTTGTTCAAGTTTGGTTTTGAACCTAATTATTCCCTCACCCCAACCCCCAAACCACCATCCACCTATTTCACCTCCCCCCGATTTCTTCTCCCCTCCGTCATCCCCCACCCCCGCAAACCCGTCCTTTCTATTTTTCACCCACAACACCCCATGAACCACGAACCCCAAACCCCGAACCCCAGCCCGCAACCATCTAGACCCCCTCCCCCTGATTTCTTCTCCCACCCCGGCGATTTCTTCTCCCGCGATTCCCACTGACCCAAACCAACGCCCCACCCCCTTCTGCAATTTCTTCTCCCCAGATTCCCCTGCAGACCCCTCCTCCTTTCTATTGATAATATTCTCTTAATTAATTACTGTATCTATTTCCTTGTAAAGTACCCTTGTAAACTCCTATATATACCTCCTTATGGAGAAGAATACAATTAATCTAAAGTATTCAAATTGTTAATTGGCAAATTTGTACCTAACAGATTAAGACATAATCACACACATAACACAAGTGTTTTAGTGGTTCACCCTTAATAGGGCTACATCCACTATAGTTTATAGCTTTGTATTTGTATTTGAATATGGAGATTACATTGTACATGAGAGAGATATGGGGAGAGATGCTTAAGAGCTCTAGTAGAAGAGAACTAGAGAGCTTGGAAGGGCTTTGGATAGCTCTTGGAGAAGTAGAGAATGGCAGTCGATGGTCCCCTTGCTTGGAAGTGGTGAGTTCCCTTTTATAGTCCAAGTTGGAGTAGACAAGGTTGCTTGATTGTTGGGACTTTTGCATGGCTCCCCTTGATTTGGGGTCTTGGACATTGAGAAGGCATAGGAGGTGGCATGGCTACTCCTTGTTTCGTGGAATGTGAGGTATGACAAGCAAGGATTGATCTAGGAATTTTCCTTGCAAAAGTCAACGTCTAAAAGGGTAAAAAATTTCTATACAAAAATAAACCCATAAAAATGAAACGATAATTTATAATTAATAGAAAAAATCACATTACAATTGTCCATGATGAGAAAAAATCACATCACAATTAAAGAATTTGTAAATGTTTCAAACAATATATATGTGAATACGAATTCAATTTTTACTTCTAGGGAGTTGGTAAGTATTCTGGACAAGTTAATTTGTATTTGTGCATGAGTTGCTGCATATGGATAGTGGCACAAATGAGTTAAATTCATCAGTTAAACATAAATGGGGACTGAGAAAACCAGATGAATTCATGGTGACTTTTTATTGCACCACAGGATGGTTTGAAGCCAATACAGGTTGCAGCTACAAGAGGGAACCGCAGTGCCGTTGAGATTCTCTTTCCATTGATATCAAAGCTTGAAACCATCCCAAAATGGACGGTTGATGGCATACTTGAGTATATGCAGTGTGAAACAAGTAGCCAACAAGTGCCAAGATCTTGACATTTCATTTTCCTTGTGAGGGGACTATAGGAATTTCTCCAACCTCTTAATTTTGAGAGGAAGACTATCTTACTAGATCTCCTTAATCTGGCCTCTTAATTGTTTATTTGTATTATACATTCACAAAACTAAACATATATATTCGTTGGCATATGTTGAGTACAGTAGTTAATGGGTACATAAATGAGCTAAAACTCATTTAAATATGAGCCAAAATGATGTCATTTTGGGCCAGATTTTTTTTTTTAAAAAACAAAGCCTTATTAGGACGACGCAGTTTTGATGTAGAGGAAAACAAAAAAGGAAGCGCAAGAAGCGCTGCTCGCTCTTTAGAGACTTTCATTGAGCAATTTGCAGGGGTCAATTTTCTCCCATCTAATGGCAGATTCCAGAGTTGTAGGGGGTCACTTGACCACCCTTGCTCTTCTGTGGATCCGTCCATAATGACAAGCAAGGGTCATCCCTTGATTTGTGGGATTTGCTTAAGAAGGAGGTGAGGTCAACATGGTGTCAACACGAACCTTATTCATATTTTAGTATGGTATGAGAGCGGCCGATCCTAGGTCATCTCTAAGCCCTCAAATCATATGCTCAAATTCAAACCCAAATCCTAAATCAAATTCCTTCCCTCTCAAATCAAATCCTCTTATCAAACTCATTAAGCACATACACCTCAAATCAAATTCCTCAAATTCTCAAATCAACTCCTTAACTACAAATATACACTCATATCAAATCTTCCTTCCGCTGTGATGTCAGGCCCCATTATGATTCTCTCCCTCCTTGCAGACTCATAGAAGCATGCGATTAATCTTGCTGAACAGGCTACACATGCTAGTGCTTCTATAGCCACCACTAAATGTTCAACTTTACATACATCCTCTCCAAAGCACACATGAATTATTGACACAGATGCTATGGATCACATGACATTTGATCCTGGCCAACTTATTACTCACAAACCATCCACTTAGTCGGTGGTGTCTAATGCTAATGGTACCCCCCCTTGTGGTTGGGAAGGGCTTTCTATCTCTCTCTAACTTCATCAAACTTGATTCTGTATTGGTTGTTCCTTTCTTGGACCATAACTTATTGTATATTGCATAACTTACTACTACTTTGGGGTATACTGTAACATTTTGACCAAATTATTGCGTTTTTCAAGACATCTTCATTGCAAAGGCGATTGTTGTGGTACTCGGCAGGGCAAACTCTACTACTTCGACTGCGCATCGGATAGTGAGACCAAGGTTGATCAAGCTTTAACAACAAGTGGAGCTAGTTCTGAAAGGCAGAGAGACAAAGTTTGATTATGGCATAAACCTCTTGGGCATGCCTCGTTTAGTAATCTAAAGAAGTTGTTTCCATCATTATTTTTCAGTTTTGATGTTTCTAGCTTCCAATGTAATATGTGTGAATTGGCTAAGAGCCACCGTTTTTCGTTCCCATTAAATACAAATAAAAGTTTAGTTCCCTTCTCCCTTATTTCATTTTGATGTTTGAGGACTTGCTCAAACTGCTACTTCGGTTGGAGCTCGATGGTTTGTCACTTTCATTGATGACTGCACTCAAATGACCTGGGTTTCTCTTCTCAAAACCAAATGGGAATTCAGTTTAACGTTTCAACAGTTCCATAAAATGGTGGAGACTCAGTTTTATGCCCAAATCCAGGTTCTCCGTTCTAACAATGGCGGAGAATTTCTTAATCATGATCTTAATAAATTCTTATAGGATCATGGCATCATACATCAATGCTAGTGACTATATACTCCTCAACAGGGTGGTCGAGCGAAAGAACTGAAATTTACTGGAAGTCGTTCATGCCTTTCTATTTGGTGCCAACATGCCTCGATCTTTTTGGGGGGATGTCATTCACGTAATATCTCCCCCTGAAATTGATAACATTAATAAAATATATCATGATGATTTGATTTCAGAAAGGATAAAGGATACAGATACCCCTATATACCAACTTCCAAAAAGGAAGAACCGTGGTAAATCTTGAGTATAGTACGAAGCAGATCTTAAAATACCCCATCAATAATTATATTACTCTAAGCAGATTATTAGAGTCATATGTACACTTTGTGAAGCAGTTGGCCAATATATATGCCCAAAATAGTGTGAATGAAACATTAGAAAACTCAAAATGGAAAGAAGTGATGAATGAAGAAATGCGAGCTCTCCAGAAGAATGCCATATGGGAGCTCTTGCCTTTACCTCACGAAAAGAAGACGATGAGATGCAGGTGGATCCATATTGTGAAACTAAAAGCAGATGGATCCATTGAACAATATAAAGCTAGATTGGCAGCGAAAGGGTATACGTAGAGGTATGGGGTGGACTACCAAGAGACCTTTGCCCCAGTAGCCAAGATCAACACTATCAGAGTCCTACTATCTCTAGTAGCAAATCTAGATTGACCAGTACATTAGTTTGATGTTAAAAATGCCTTCTTACATGGAGACTTGGAAGAAAAGGTATACATGGATTTTTCACCATGATGTAATTTAGCTCAGGATAAGAAAAATCATGTTTGCAAGCTTAGAAAGTCATTATATGAGTTAAAACAATCTCCCAAGGCATGGTTTGGAAGATTTACTAAGTCCATGAAGAATTTTGGATACACTCAATGTAATTCAGACCACACCCTATTCTTGAAGCGTGATTGAGGAAAAATCACTGCATTAATTGTTTATGTTGATGACATGGTCGTAACTGGGAACGACGCAGGAGAGTAACAAAAGCTACAAAAGTATTTGTCTTAGGAATTTGAGATGAAGGATTTAGGTGCTTTGAAATACTTCCTCGGAATTGAAGTAGCAAGGTCAAAAACTGGTATTTTTTTTGTCTCAAATGAAGTATATGATGGATCTACTAACTGAAACAGTAATGGTAGAATGTAAGTCTGCTCACACACCTATTGAGATGAATCACAAGTTGTGTGAAGATATGGACCGTTTGCCAACCAATTAGAAATAATACTAGTGTCTTGTTGGAAAGTTAATAATATATTTGGCACACACAAGATCATATATTGCATATGTTGTGAGTGTGGTTAGTCAGTTTATGCATTCACCCAGTGTTTCTCAAAGGAATGTAGTTGATCGGATATGAAGATCCTTAAACTCAACTCCTGGAAAATAGTTTAACGTTCTCAAAGAATGGAAATCTTGAAGTTGTTGGATATACAGATGCTGATTGGGCTAGTTCCATTACAGTAGACGCTTTACATCAGGTTACTTTACATTCGTTGGAGGTAACCTAGTCATTTGGCGGGGTAAAAAATAAAATATGGTTGCTCGGTCTAGTGCAGAAGCAGAGTATCGAGGTATGACTCAAGGAGTTTGTGAATTATTATGAATTAGAGGACTCTTAACATAATTGGGTTTTAAACCAGAGAAGCCTATGCAGTTACATTGTGATAACAAGTCAGTGATCAATATTGCTCATAATCCAGTTCAACATGATCAAACAAAAAATATTGAGGTAAATAAACATCTCATCAAAGAAAAAATTGAGAGTAAGATCATCTGCCTACCCTTTGTAAATAGAAGATCAGTTAGCAGATGTTTTGTCAAAAGCTATCTATGGACAAGTGTTTTATGACTCACTTACCAATTGGGCATAATTGGGCATTGATGACGTATATGCACCAACTTGAGGAGTGTTGACATGAGTTAACCTACTAAATCATGGAGATTTATTTCCTAAGTTAATTAGGTGATTTACTTCCTCGTTTCATATAGATGACACATCCTTGTATAATTAGGACATATTATCCTAATTAATTATTGTATCTATTTCCTTGTAAAGCACCTTTGTAAACTCCTATATATCTCCTTTTGGAGAAGAATACTATTAACCTAAAGTATTCAAACCTTAATCATCTTTTAGCAATAACATGAACTCTAAAATTTCTTCTAACAACACACTTCCAATCCAAGACATCTACAAAACATATGGAATGAGAGCCTTGACAGTTTGGGGAAACTCTTTAAACTTGGAAAGATACCATTTCCTGGTGGCACAGCTCCTACCCGTCAAGTAGAGTGCGGTTCCCATGGCGAAGGAGAATGCATAGAGAGTCTGAGAAATGCAAGAAACACCAACAAATCCCATGATCTCAAAGAAATAGTGGGGGCATATCACAAGTTCAAACAAACCACCCTTTGGAATCTTATACTCCTTGTCACCCTTTGACCTCATTTTTGAAAGAATGTAGTGATGATAGAAGTTGCCAGAAATTCCTATCAGAAACAAGAGAATCCCAGGCTCCTTCAAATCAATTGGGGGCTCTGGAAGCCCTTGGGTTAGATTTTGACCATAAATCATGGTTGCTGTTGAAAGGAAGTAACTGAGAGAGATAGGGATTGCAGTGTCAATACTCATACCTCCACTGTAGCTGTGCACAAACTGAACCTAGAAAACAAGGTAGAAACCATATTGTGAAGAATTATAATTTGATTAATTGAATATTTGAAATGTTTATTGTGATTGCTAATGGAACTTAATTTGATAAAAAAAAGAAAGTTGGGTTGTACCATATATATTAATAAATAAATAAGTAAATAAATAAATAGGGGGAAGAAGAAGTGAAGAAATTGGGTTCAAATATGAACACCCTAAGAAAAGTATAGGCATTTGGTTTGATGCACCCCGACCCCAATTTATAATTCCACAAATTATAAAGAATACTATAAAATTAGAACTTCCCATCCCATGCATGCATGTATTTAAAATGACTTTAAGAATATTAAACAAATACTCAAGAAATTGTAATGAGGGGAGGGAATTAAAGTAAATGAAATTAGTACCTCAAGAAGCCTTTTAAGAAAATGAAGGGTTAGAGCAGAGGAGAGCAACAGATGCCTGGTACTGTGATGGGGAAAAAAAAGCAAGCATGACAGAGCGGCTAGAAACGCAGGAGCATACAAAATCAGCATGCCTGTTCTACCAGATAGTTGTGGAATTTGCTGCTTTTTTTCTGCTGATTTTTGAGAAGAATTGAAATTCCAGAACTTGGAATATTGCATGTGCTTTCCTCTCAGCTCTGAGAACCCAGCATTGGCTAATGATGTGAAGCTAATCACCGACATTGCTGCCATGAAAATCGAAGGAGGTGGTGGGAAAATTAATGTCAACAACATTATGAAAAGGGTCTAATAAAATTCTAAGTCTGATTGCAGATTTATATAATCCAGGACTAGAGGAGTAAAAAAGTAATTAATTCTTGGTGGTTTTGGCTTACAAAATTTTGTAGCTCTCTTGTTGAATCTAGTGTTTGTTGTTGGTTCCAGTGGCGATGGGTGGCTAAACGCTTGTTAAACGACAACCACAACCAAAATCAACAAATGAAAAGACTGCTTTCCAGGCCACCAGTTTTCCTGCTATGCATCAAATTTGAACGGCTACCAGACAAGCCACCAAAGGCCTTAGTCCAAGTGCCTACCTCTTCTTTCGTGTTGTCCTCTTCTTTTTAATTTCTTTTTGGAAAAAAACGGAATTATGTTTAAGATGTTTGGTTTGAACCATTAAAATTGCTCATTGTAGCTAAATGGTTAAAGAGCATTTACTCCTACATCCTGAGTTGCTAAATTCAAACTCCCCCCTCCCCCAATACCACTTGTATAAGAAAAAAATTGTTTATTTGAAACTTTTACTTGCACAATTCCTCTTATCAAAATCCAAGGCAAAACTTCCGTCCCAAAAAAGAAAATCCCAGGCAAAACAAATTATAATTTCCTGATATTGAGTTTTTTTTTCCTTGAGAAAATAATTTTTCAGTTTTCAAATTCATAAAAAATTTAGAATTATTTTCAAGGTTTTTTGTGAGATACCTCGAAAGCCTGGGTAACAAATGATGTAAATTGTATTTTTAATGTGTAGACAAGGCTGTTATACAAAATTTGGTGCTCTAGTTAGATTTATGGGTGCATATAGAATTTTCCCAATTGAATTCATTCCGACCAATTTTTTTTATAATCAAAGATAAACTTAAACACTACAATCAAAGACATCAACATGATGTCTAAAATAACAATTTCAAGAGGGCAACAAACTAACATGTTAAAAAAATAAAAATAAAACTAATAGCCAACATCACCACAATTAACCATAAGCCCGAATAAAGCCCACAAACCCAATAGAGAAACCCATACACAAACACTTGAAAACTCACAAAGGACGAGTGAAAACTGGGAAAACTGGTTGTGCCAAATGTTAGGGCAGCTAACTAGTTTCATATTGGCAAAATATTAAAGTCATTTCAACCTCCACAGGTCACAGCAACAGCAGCCTACCATTGCACTCCAAAACATACAAAATAAATAAAACACCAGGGAAGCCAACGATCCAATATTATACAGAGCTTTTTCCATCAACGATTCAAAAAGATCAACACAATATAACTGGACAAGAAACTGCATTTAAACCTGCACCTATACCCTCTATACATTGCTCACCCCAAAATCTTATATACGGAATTACATGGATTCAAAATGAGATGCCTCCTACCTCACACCTCAACGACAGGTGCCTGAAAGGGAGAAGTGTCTGAACCATCGAGGATACAAAAGTTTAGGCTAAAAATTGCCCTGTCACTCTACTAAAGAATTTTATGCCCAGTAAGGTATAACTATGGCAAACTGTAACAAAGCTTCCTTTGTGCATCTCGGGCTCATCACAAGATTCTGCATATGTATAGGAGGTTGAATCTGTGAAATGAGCTGACAAAGTCATTGCAGTAGTTTTAGTTGTAGATTTTCACTGGCTTCTCAAATGTGTGACGATTCTGCATAGTTTAAACTGAGTAAGCAGAGGATTGACAAATACTTATAATAAATTTCTACTGCACAATAGCAATTTGCAACTGTGATTTTAAAATTGCCACTACTGTCACTGTAATTTTTCTATTTGGCTAGTTAGCAAAAAACCAAGTGGATACATGATTGACAGAGGCTCTGTATCAGACCAATTGGGCATTGTGAAGGTGGCAGTGATCAGGTGCCATAGTGGTTGTAGTAGTCAACACAGCCGTAACAACGGTGTAAAAAATAGAGGTTGGTAGTTCTACATTACATGTAGGGACACCTCACACAATGGTCATATGACTTAAACATGGAAAGAAGAGGAACTTAGTCTTCCCGACAATAACTCAATTTAACTCCTACAAAAACTTCGAAAATATTAAACATGATGAAAGGTCTTAAACTTCAACAGATAAAGTACCACATTGAAGGACGTCTACCGTCAAAGAATTAGCTCATTATTTTTCAGGATAAAGAACATAGCAATAGAATGAAGGAAGCAACCATAAGATTATCACTGACAATAATAAGACCACTTATAGATTTCTGACATTCAAGCATAATGCAAATTCATTAAACCTAAGCAACCCAAACCCACCACCCTTTAACTTGCTCCTCCTCCCTCAACTCAACAAACAAAATCTATCCATAGGTTCAAATCCTAATAAAACTACTGGTGTAATGAATAACCATCTAAAGCTTCTGACTCGGACTTGTCTATAAATCATCATCATTGGCCTACTTTGCCTAATAACTTGGACTTGTCTACTGGTATAATGAATAAGAAATCCAAAATTCAAGCAATCTTGGATTTACCTCATTTTCCTAATAGCTTATCTCCTGGATTCTCAACAGTATAATTTGGTAAGCTAATATAGTGAAGGAAGTTTGCAAAGAAATACCTGATTTGTTGTATGTGACCTTTTAGGAGCATGATCAGTGTGTTCCAAACCAAGGTACTGTTCCCATGCTCCATACACATCCCTTCTCTGAAAATGAAATTGCAGAATAGAACTGAGCATTCCATATAAATGAGAGAGAGAGAGAGAGAGAGAGAGAGAGAGAGAGAGAGAGAGAGACCTGAAATCGGCTGGCCACAATGTCATCGTCCTGGAGGTACTCTGGACGACCCATTGACAAAAACGCAAATTTCCACTGAGCCAAACAAAAAGAAAAGGATATATTACACTTCAAAGTAAACAAATCCTATGGTATTTCACAAATGGCCACTGGTCTGAAACTGCATCAGCATCGGTATAATGTCCTCTGCAATAAAGAGAATACCTTTGAATACTCCTCATCTGGGACTTGTAACTTTTTCTGTACACGCACTTTCACTTCCGCTAATGTCTCATCCTCACGAATGACCAAGAAAAATGGTTCTCCAAAATTCTGAACCTGCAAATTCACAAACAAAAATTAAGATGATTACCAAGATGATGATTATTTTTTTTAAAAAAAGGATGTCAATAAATAATAATAATAATAAATACTAAAAGAACTTGTTGACTATATACGCATGTATTCACGTATCAGTGCACGTGTTAGTGTTGTAGCAAAAAAGATGTGAGAAAGTAACAGAAGTGAAAGAAAGATGAAAGAAACAGAAAAACAAGAAATATCCTACCTGATTCTGAGCTGTGTCCTTCATAAAATGATAAACATGAATCAGGCGATCATGAGGCCCAAAGTTTTTCTCTTCTTCGGGGATCTGAGCAACAGACAATAAAGATTTTGCAGAAAAGGTGTAAAAGACAGATTTCCTTTTTTCTTAAAAAGAAAAGACTAAACATAGATTAACTATGACCCCAATGCTGTGCAGACTAACCTCTTCTGCACGTAATGTCCAGTACTGATCATTTATGTTCTCAATCTTTTCATTTGGTGGGAAAATCTGCATGGAAACAATTAATGAATGAAAGAAATGAATGAACATTCTAAAAGGTTGCAGATAGAAGAAACAAAAATAGAGGCCTGCAGCCGCAGCAAGGCCCCCGACCACAATATGCAAGAAGCAATGAGCAAGTCCTGTTTCTGCCTAACACAGGTAGAGGTAGCACAATTGCATGTTTTCCACATTACACAAACAGGAAGTCTACTAATTTCCTTCTGAAGAAAACAGAAAGAATAAAACAAAAGGAAAGCATCATAGCACACACAAATATTATGGTTCCCCAAAGGAGACACCACAATTTTTTTTCTTTCTCAAACTCTATCTCTAAACAAGAATATTAAAAAACAAAAAGGCAGCTCCTTAGTAGTAAAACACATGATGATGCCTTAAGCACTTGATATTCTAGAAAATATGATTAAACATTATAACAAGCCTTTCAGACCAAAATTAAAACCTTATAACAAGCCTGTAATCAAACAATGACATGCTGCCCCTTACAAGAGTCAAAACTATTTGAGCACTGATATGAACATTCATTCTGATACTTCAACCTCTCACCAAGCCTTTACCATAGGGATTATCAAAATAACATTTCAAAATTCTTAATAATAAATCACTTAGAATATAAAATAATTGTGACTTGCGTCATAACAGAAGAT
The DNA here is from genome assembly GCA_005406145.1 of Prunus yedoensis. NCBI lineage: Eukaryota > Viridiplantae > Streptophyta > Magnoliopsida > Rosales > Rosaceae > Prunus > Prunus yedoensis. The sequence continues at coordinate 2,021,023 of BJCG01000015.1, read as the reverse complement.
TTTGGGAAAGATGTGAAACTGACTAACTTTAACATAGTTTCAGGGTAGGAGATCCCAAATTCATATCCCTGCAATTGCAACGTCGTAATATTAAGTTGAATTCCACGTTTTGGGCTCTAGTAGTTTTATGAGGCCAACATAGGGGCAGAAGTCAGGATATAACTAATTTTTGGTCCACGTCCTAATGATCTGAGCTTCTAAACAATGCAAACCAACAAACATTATCACAAAACATACCCTGATACTGAATTCTTACTGAAATTGCAATATTACAAATAAGAATAGTTCAGCTACAAATTTAACAATTTAACAATTAAATGATTAATAAATTATCAAGAACAGTGAACACTTAAGTTGTATGTATTCTGTTTTGTCATTGGGTGGAATTGTAATATTTAGGCTTTTTCAGTTTAATTTGTTGAGAATTTAATACAATTATCTCTTATAAAATAAACTATATATATATCAACACTCAACTGTAACACAGACTTGCCAGGAATTTGAAAATAAATAATAATAAGAATTTCAACATATTGAGAACATAAAGATTTTGGATGGCGGGTTCCTCTTGACAGATAACACAAATTTATTCTTTAGGATATTTAAGGAATGTAACGCATACTTCTCTTCATAGAAAGCATTTACATGTACATTATCCCTTCATAGAAAGCATTTACATGTACATTATCCAATACCTTGTAGATCTTGTGATAGAAAACTTCTAGCAATCTGAGTTCAGCATCAGGGTGAGACAATTCCACCTGTTCAGATGAAGGGAAATATAAGTCTTTTCATAATTCATCTATGTAAAGTTCTCTGAAATACTTCCATGAGAATATTATACAAACCGTACAACAGATACATAAATTCAGAATCTGCAAAGAATTACCTTTGTCTTAAGGTCATCAATCACATCTCCTACACTACTCTGTTTTGGTAATCTAATAGTATGAACCACAACCTGTCAACATGAAAATGTTTCCAAGTAAGAGACAAAATTGTTGACATACTAAAATAATTTAAGGTTTGATCGTTATCTGTACTCACTTCATCCTTGGTAGCATGATGAAAAGCAACTTTCAGAGTTTTGAGGCCTTGCAGCTCTGGGAGAGGGATATCCAATACTTCATAATAGAGTACATCTGTAGTCTAAAAGAGAAAAAATGAATGTTTTTCCAGAGTCAGAACATGGTTAAGAGGGAGAAAACACTTCTCAAACAGAGTTAAGAATCTTGTAATAAACAACCTGATTGTAGTGTACCAGCATGTCAGACAAATGTTCTACTCCTCGAAACTTGATTGGTTGGGGTTTAGGTTGCTGTGAATAACAATTATGAGATGTGAGCCTAATTTTAGTTGGATCATCCAAGCCAAGATGTTGAGCAACTCTTTCCACAACATCATCATAGGTGTGGAACTTTGACCTATAAGAGACAGGAAAAGAATATCAATAATAAAGCATTTTAACTGATTCACCCCTTCCAGAAGAATATAATACATGATATGACAAACTTACAACTCAAGACAGAATTCATCTTCCTTCGGTTTGTCCAAAGAACGAAAACGGACAACCTGTAAATTGTCATGGAATTGAAAAAATCACAATACAAAAATAATAAAACAATAGAGAGCACCCAACATTGCTACACCCCACCCCTACCCTCATGACCCACAACCCCCCTGTTGGAAAGTTGATGCCTAATAAAAGCCCATAAAATAATTACTTGTCCCACATCAAACCCTTTCCACATTTGTGGGATTAAAATAAGCAGACGATATGAAGCAACAAGTAAACAAATAAGCAAGAGACTATTATTTATGAGATTTGGTGCTTGAGCCGCAGGAGCAATATCTTCCACCATACACCTAATGGAACTACCAGAAGTCCATCTCTAGATAGCACTAAAGGATTACAAAACAAAAATTACAAGAAAGTGGTCATTCTGAAGTTCTGAACCCTTTCTTGCATACAAGAGGTGTTAGGATTTTGGCTCGTCAAATATGTCCTAGTTGGTTTAGGATTGTTATAGGAAAATTAGAGGTATACCGATTCTTGTCCTAGAGGGATTAGGAAAGAACTTTCAGTTTTCCTTATTCAATTCAGGTTTGGATTTCTAGAAGTCTATTTGGTTTTGGATAAGTGTAATTTCCTAATCCACTTAGGAATAGGAATTCAATCAGCCTTGGGACATGTAAGCCAACTCTACATCTATAAATAGGGTGCTGGAAGGCTTATTTTAGGAAGAAGGGAAAAACAGCCAGAGACAGGCAAGAGTTTTGAGTTAGTTCTAGGGTTTGCAAAAGTTCTGTAATCTCTATTATTAATCGAAGGCGCGGTGATTTCTCTACCTAGAGAAATCACAACCGAACGTAGGCAAAAGTTCTGCCAAATCAATATAATTCTTGTGTGTCTTAAGTTTTCTAATATTTGCTAGTTTAGTCTATTGCCGTTGGTTACATCAAAGAACAAGATCCAGCAGTAGGTTATTTAACAAGAGGATTTACTTCCCATTCACTAGCTCCCACTCTGTGTCCCTTGCACTTATGTGTAAACTAGTGAATGATGAGAAATGAAGGGTTAGGGGGTTTATGCTGTTTAGAAGAGAGGGGACAAGATTGTACCCAAGGCCAATGAATGCATTTTCACATTTCTAGGTACATCCCGCGATGTTGGTTCATTCCCCTTTAAAACACATGCAACATGTGATTCATTAATCCATGCTTCCATTTATTGTGTTAAAATATCATCCACCACTTAAGTAGGGAATCCCAACATCCCCCATCTCTTTGCCACTCATTCCCAGTAACATGAGTAATGGTTTCCCTAATCATGCAAACTAAATATTCATTTACAGAAATACCAAGTTATCCCAACTTTAATTGCTTGTCATCAGTGACCTGCAAATTCCCTAGTTTTCCTTATTAGCTGGCTAGAGACTTATAGAAGATTAACCCGTAGGACAGGTAAACTAAAACATGGAGACTCCGACATTGAATTAACATTCTGGGAGATTCTGAGCTTTAAAAATAAAAAGAAGAAAATATACCTGACGGTTACGAACATAATCCAGGAATGAAGGAACATCTGGATAACGGAATTGTTCACTGCTTCCAGCCTGAGGAGATTTCTGATAGCAAATGATGTCCCCATCTTCAAGCTGAAAAAAAAATAAAAAAACAAAACAGTTACACAACGGAATAAGAAAATAGGGAATTTCAAAGTTTAAAATCATAGTATGAGTACTTATTGAAGACGTGTATAATATTATACCTAATCCAGTCGCCGCACCCATTTAAAGAAAAAAGGGGAAAGCTGGGGGTGAGAGAGACAGAGAAACGGAGGAAAAAAAAAGAGCAAAGATAAAAGAAAAACGATAACTCTGTATAGTTCACACCAATTTACAAATGAGAACATTAGACTTTGAAAATCATACCTGACTAACACGAAAGGTTGCCTTCTCATCAATGTGTTCACACATGATATTAGGTTCAAACTTTATTTCCTGAAAACATAAGTAAGCGTTTGCGTGCATGCATGTCAAGTTAATACTATAACACAATGGCTATAATACTATAACACAAATGGGTTAAGCAGGTGACAGAGCTATAATACTATAACACAAATGGCAGAGGACTTACCTCAAAAAGTTCTATCTTTTCATCAGGACTAAAACCAGCCATTTCATTTAGTTTTGCGAATAATTCAACAGGCTTACCACTTCCCTTCACAAACAGCCTCCCAACGTACCTGATTTCAAAGAGAAATACCTAAGTAATCAATTGTAGCTCTAACTTTGATGGAAGAAAGAAGCAAACATACCGGAGCTCTTCTTTCACAGGATCATAGAGTTTGAAAAATAGAAGAATCTCTTCTTTGGTCTTTTCAGGAGGAGAAAGAGGCAGCAAATCCTGCATGTCAGCAATAGAACTACCAGTGAATACCAACGTTGAAATAAGATGATTATGGTTTGTCAAGGAATAACAAAAATTCTGATGGGAAAAAATTAAAGAGCTTTAGAGGGTAACATTACCGGCCCAAGTTCTATTTCAAGAAACAACTTTAGCTCTGCATTATTTGACTTATTGGAAACTTCCCTCAACTGTCCAACCTACAAATACCATACAGAGAAGAGAAGAGTTTGTAAAATACGGAACGGGAAAAGTACGAATAAAATACGTATGTGATTAATTCGGCAAAATGTTTGAAAAAGACAAATGAAAAGTTCAGCCACTATATACTATATGAATATAATTTATTTAAAACTTGTAATATATATTATTTTTATTCAATAATATGTGAAAAATACGTGAAATTTATCAGTATTATTGAAAATTTTATAAAAAAACGTGTCTTAAACGTGAAGAATACGTACGTACATGTATGGTACATTTAATTTTTTTTAAAACGTGAATTTTAACAAATCTTTCATACATGTACGGAAAACATAAGTATTTATAAAAAATACACATGTACATGTATACTACGAGCATTATACGGGAAAATGCTAACTAGAATATACCACTGAATTACAAACTTTAGGGGGTGCCTGTCACTAGGGGAGAAGCTTCAATCTATATTTTCTCTGGAAAGCCTTTAAAATAGCTTTTTGGTTGATAGCAGTATTCATGTTTAATGAATTTTTACATGGACAATATTAACCTTGTTACTTTCACTAATTTCCAAAATGCCCTTTTGTATACTGAAATAGAAAACTGCTTGGAATCAGAACCTCCACTGAAAGTAATCAAGATTTCAACTGTAATTTAACTAAATGAATTTACAACCACCAATTTTTTTTTATTACTCACTTTTTTTTTTTAATAGAAATGAAATTTATTAAAAAAAAAAAGAAGAGGAACACACAAGTGGATAAGAAATCCACAAGACAAACGAGCAACAACAGAAAAACAGACTAAAAAGACAAAGACAGCAGCCAAACCACACAAAGACTGCTACACCAGAAAGACCCAAAGAAACCAAGTCGCAAAACAAACACTTCACATCACACAGCAGCCATATCCCTCAATATAGTGGAGTAAGAATAATCTTTGAAATCTGAAGTGACAGAAGCCCATAGAGCTGCCCAGAATTGAACTCCATCCCATAATTCACCAACACCCACTCCCTCATACTCTTAAAAAATCCTCCTGTTACGCTCCATCCAAACGTTCCAAATACAGACTGAACCAAACCCCATAAGGTTGAAGCATGCTTCCCCCAGTCCCAAATGACAAAATGGGAACAGAGAAGATCATAGCAACCCTTTGGAATAACCTAAACAGTCTTAACCTCCCTCAACAAGGTCCGCCAAAGACTTAACGAAAAGGGGCACTGTAAAAAAAGGTAATCCACGCTTCCCTCACTCATTTTGCATAGAACCCATCAGTGTGGAGACAAATACATGTACGGTCTTCGTCCTTGGACAAGATCACACCAGTTTTTTTATTACTCGTGAACCATGAATGGAATTACGCTTGATTACATTTACACATAGCATAAGAACCACAAACTCGTAGAAAATATAACAGAATCAGTGACATAACAGGTAACAAGCTAAAGGACTTACAGATTGTGCTTCCTCAAGAGGTGTCAGTGGTCGATTTGGCCGGTATGTATGGTTTTGACGCTTTGCCCACAGCCAGAAACGTTGAAATTGAACTGGTATACCAAACTCTTTGGCAACCTCTTCCTGAGGGTGGACTTCAATTAGAATGATACTGATCATTTGGATCAAACAACTACAATTTTACGTATAGGCTATAGCTCCAATTTCATTTAATTAAGCTCAACTGAGAATATCCCATAATTATTATGATTATCATATACTGGAACTGAAACCCCACTTCTTTATATGCTAAGGTCTTGCTGTTCCTCTTTGAAACTGTTCATCACATTGTGCATCCTATTAAGTATTTTCACATTCTGGATTTACGATAACGAGTATTCAAGGTATCTCACCAACTACAATCTCTAGCTTGCACTGGAATCAAAAAGCCTCTCAACTTGATGAGAAATTTTACGATTTTGATTACCGAACTTAATAAATTTGTGATGATCTAATTGATGAAATTAGCTCTAGATGCATGGATTGTGAGACAAAGAATTTAGATGATACGGCAAAAAATAATAATTTGTCTTCTATTAAAAAATCTATTATATTCTTACCCCAAGAAGAATATGATGCCAAAGCCAACTTATATAAAATTAGTTAAGATAAGTCAAGACATGTATATCCATATTGACAACTTTCAGTACAGAAACTAGTAAGACAGTATGGAGTAAACGGTGTATACCTACACCTGAAGATTTTCAACATTTTCAATGCAATAAAGTTCAAGTGGGTAAACGCAGTACCTTAAAGAGGTTGAAGAACATCTGCTTCTGAATACGGAAACTATGAACTTTGTCATGATCCACAAGATCAAAATAGATATTCTTTCCTATCTGTTCAAGCAGGTCCTCGTTTCGTGCAACCTAGAAACCCATATCAGAAAATCTGAATTAAATAACGTTACAGAAATCAAAGTTTACATATCTCAAACAAAAAGAACCAGGGGACAGAAAAAAATCGACAAGGGGTTGTAAAATTTTTAACCTTTATGATAGTATAAAGGTGCGCTTCAGCTTTTTCCTTTCTCTTTTGTTCCTTTTCTTCCTGTTCTTTTTTCAGCCTTATCTGGAATATGGTGTTCAAAGGACACATAAGCACAGCATGATTTACCAGCAAGACAAAGTAAAAATAAAATAAAATAAAATTCTAAGTCAGACAGAAATATTGTCAATCCCTCTTACCCTCAGATGTTCCGCAATGTCTTTCTCATCCACATTACAAATTATCTTCTCCTTGTCAATTTCACGTATATAAACAAGCATGTAGGCATTTGAATATTTTGTAAATTTAAATGGAGCATTGTTGAACCCAGGATTTGTCTGTGGTAACTGTCAAATGCAAACAGTGAAACATAGAGAACATCAGTAGAGGCAAAGAAAGTACAAATAAAACGTGATAAATAACCGAAAATTGTACCTCTTCTTCACCACCATACTGCTCCTCTAGAGCCCTCTTCATATCTTCTTTTGTTACTCGTTCATCATCAAATTTAAACCTGAAAGCAACAAATTGCAAGGGACATTAAATCTTCATAATTGAATAGACAAGGCATGGTATGCAATAATTCATTTGTGATTCTCAATGGTAAAATCAAACTAGTTAAGAACTTTCTTTATATCACATCAACCCTTCCAGTAGCAAAATTCCACAACACACTCCCAGCTACTAGATAACAATGGATTTTTGGAAAGGAAAAAAAAAATATAAGCACCTCCATTCCTAAATTAGTGTACTTCCAAAACTGTCTCACATACTATTCTTTTTTATATTCTTGTGGGTCAACTTTAAAGATTATTGTTGCTCAGCCTAGTCAGTGCCACTTTGGTGCAAAGTTATTGCTTTCTTTCGCAGTAATTTTGACTCCCTAGAAGTCCAACAAGCATAAATTCATTCAAGCACAACATTAACCAATTGTATCCAAACACAATTTTCATTGGTCTACAACCCCACTACACTCTATCTTCATTGCAGCAGACCTGTAGGGATCAAGAGACTCTTGCTTGCCCCTAGCCATCACAATATGGCACTCTAGCATATTCAAATTAATGAAATAGAAAAATGCTACATTAATCAGGAGCAGCAAAACTCAAACATTACTCGGTAAGCTATCCCTGTTTATCCTTATCTCACTCATCCCTCATTCAATCGGTTCGTCTTTATCTATTATATACAGGTCCACCAAGGAGATAAGGGCATTGGGTCTGTCATTTACCACAATTGAGTGTTGCCCTCTTAATTTCAACCTTTCAAATCCAAACAGCTAGCTCCCTCATCACTATTATGGGACCATTCCGATCCATCCACCTGAAAATTCAACTCTCTCTCTCTCTCTCTCTCTCTCTCTCTCTCTCTCTGTGTCTCAATTAAATTGCCTTCCTCATCCTTCAACTTATTCATCAACTTGTTCACCTTTGTACTTGTGAAACAACTTTGTTCATTATCCCACTATTTGATCCAATGAACTTTAACATTTTGTCTCCAAGTAAATTGAACAAGGGCCTACATTTAAAAAAATGCATCTGAAAAAAAAAATTAAAAATAAAAAATTTATAGTACTATCTCTTGGAAAGACTCAGTTTTGTTGATGTTGTAGATATCACGTTAATCTGGGAAGTAGTTCTTAGAGTGCACTATTAAGGTACAAACTTACATTATTTTGTTTACAAGCCTTTAAAAGGATAAAAAAAAAAAACCCCAATTGATGCAAACAATTTAAATATATTGACTGCAGAAAGAAAGAAGGGGGTTTCACTAAAACACCCAAAATGGGGGCTGAAATTATAAAAAAACCCAACACCCAAAACACTTTATAAACACACCCAAAACCCATCATTACACACACTCAAAACCCATTTATAAATACACCCAAAAAATATACAATTGTTTATTTTAGAATTGATTTTGGGTGTGTTTCTATATTTAAATAGTGTGTGGGTTTTTTTATAAATACATGCTTGGAATTGGGTTTATTTATAATAATCTAAAGAAAGAATGTGCACACCACTGATCAGAAAGGGTTGGCCTGATATAAGCATAGTAGTGCCCACCATGCACCCCACCACTGTGCACCAAAACACTGCAAACAAATAAGAACAAGCATTAGTAACCTCCATACACAGCCAGGATACAATGGCCATGCATATACGAACTTGTTGCAGTAGCAATCACTAAAAATGGCCATAGTATAACTGACATCTAATTTTGATGCAGAAAACATTAACCATGAACACTCTATATTGCAGTATGGTTAGACAAGGAGCAGGTGTCATGGTAAAACCACAAACCTTGAAGCATGGATAGTCCAGATATTGATACAGCCCTGTTACACTGCGATACTAATTATCCATAAATTATGTTTTAAAAAATTTTGTTTCTCATAAAAAGTAAAAGGAAAACAGCAATGCAAATGGAATAAAAGAATAAAAAATAAAAAGATTTGTTAGTTTATGCATAACTAACACAGAATTGGATTGCAGTACATCCAGTCACTTTCTCCAAAAGTAGACATGGAAATGATGCAACCATCTATATCAGTCTATCTAGGGAACTAGACATACATACCATATAAACAAAACATTCCACCAAAAGAAGGTATAACAGTCTTAAATACCAACAAAGTTAAATTACTAATACCTATGAAGAGTGTAAAGGTTGCGAACGCTCCTGTCAGCATCCGGGGATAGATATTTCCCGTTCTCCCTATCAAGATCAAGTTGCAAGGGGAACTCATAGCGATCATTTATCTGTTGGCAATCAGCAGACCAGATTATTCCAAGTAATTAAGTGTAACACAAATTATACAAGTATGAGAAACAAAAAAATACCAGCTGAGAAATTACGTTATAAGAGACATATCAAATGCGTTGGTCTTAATTCATATGGGCAAAGAAAATCAAATTTTAAAAGAAAAACAATATCTTAAAGTTGACTTCAAAATCTTCACAACAGGTGACAAATGAAAGAAAATTGATATTGCTTTACAGAATGATTTCAAATGCTCAATGGTTACATGATTTTCTGAAAACATTAAGTAACTTGATTAAGAGCATAAAGTTCTAATTATTTAAACAAATCTTCTATTTACAAGGGCTAAAATAGACCTAACAAATTGGAAGTTGCAATATGCAATTATAAGAAACAAGATAGCTTTCTTCAAACCAAACAGTTCCCTCAACCAACCTATGAATGTTTTTGATTAATATGTCCATGAAAATATTTATAATTAGCAAGATTTTCTAGCAGTGGCTACAGATTGCTAAGGGTTGGCAAAGGCTTTTTACTGCCAAGGTAAACTAGAGTTGGTGAAATACTCATTATTGTAAATTGGGATCCCTCAAACAAACAGCAAAAAATCAAGAGCCTTGCAACTCATTTGTGCTGAAACAGCCCTCAACAGTTCCTACTGAATGACTTGAAGAGTAGTTTACTTCCAAAGACTGAGCATGCCCACAAGAATAAAATATTTGATATAGCACTTCCTCCAATATAGGAAAAAATATACAATGTATTTATAGTAAAGGGAAATCAAGTTGGCTTAATTCCAAGATCTTGAAGGCTATGTGCGTTGATGGTAGTTGGAATACACAAATGCCCAAAGTAAAAGGGAAGAGGTTAGTAAACTCAAAAAATCTAATACAAAAATTTATAACTTCATTCATAATTCTTCGTATCAATAAGTAGAAATCAACTCTATATTATCAAATCAATATGCTAATGTCCGGGAAAAAAGACCTATTTACCAAAGCAATCTCATTATAATAAAATACCAAAGAAACTGTAGTGTAGTAAGAAACCCTAAATTTATATATTCGATTATAATAAAATATCAAAGATACCCTAGTCTAATACGAAACCCTGATATTATATATTTATGTGTGTGTGTGTGTGTGTGTGTGTGTGCACATGCACTTCCTTATTCGTGCATGCATTCCCCAACTCATAGTTACACAATATGTATGAAAGGTTTTCGTGAAGACAGATTAATCTATCAACTACTCACCTTTACCATGGTGTCCCGCATAAAATCATACTCAAAACGTTTTAGCTGAAGTTGAAGGACAGGTGGAAAATCAATGAATAGGACACCCTTCTTAGCATCCTAAAAAGGTAATAAAAGAAAAATACAAAATATTATTAGAAACCAACTTCAAGCCTTCAGACAATAACAAACACTGATATTCCAATGAATTTAGGTGGGACAAATAACAATTACAGTTACAATACACAGCCCCGCCAGCCAAAAAATACATGGGTTGAAGAAGATGGTGATGATGATCCCGGTAAAGTCACTAGTGTTGGTCAACATTCCCAGGGAAACAGATAAACCAACAGGAAAATTTCAATGTCATTTACCTGTAAACCATATTGTTCAGCATGATACTTATTATCACCCTCAAGGCGTTCCACTTCCACATACTTATCGAATGAAGCATAAATATCCCGACAGCCCTTGACATCCAATTGAAGATCTACAAATAAACATATGGAATCTTCCATAAGAAGACCTACAGTATTTTTGTTCGATTGCATAGTAATCTACATCAACCTCAATGACTTACCATAAAATGATTCTTTTCTCGTCGATTTATAGTCCACATTGATGCATTCAATATAGTTCATCTGGTGCCCTTCAAATAACTGCTGTATTGTACCCTCCACAACAGTTCCCTGTTCCAATAAACAAAGTTCAATCAATAACCTCCAAAATTGACAAATAATGTGCAAAGCATGAAGTCTGATATAGTAAGAACTCCATACTTTCATTTTGTCTTCAAGCTTTTCAGAAAGAACCCTATTAAGTTCTTGGACGTCATGCTGCATAAATGAATCATATGCATCCCATCCGAATGACTTTGTCAGCTCTTTGGTCGCTACACTAGTATCATTGTACTGAAGTTTGTAGAATAAGCTTTGCAAGGCCAGAGGGATGCTTCCAGATGGATTATCATTCTCCGTTGTTGGCATATGATACACAGCCTAAAATTACAATTTGAGATGTGGGGCTTCCTTGTACACAAGGTTATTGGGAAAAATTATGTACAGAAATTATGCTAACCTTTCTAAAATAAGGGATATGGTACAAAGTCTGAAGGAGAGAGTTCATATAACAAGTAGCTCCTTGGTTTTTCAGTCCAACATAACCAGTTTCCTTTTTAGAGTCATGTGACCAGTAATCAATAACTCTACGAACAGCAACATCAGCTTCAACTATGCATGTATCATTCACAATATAACCTCTACTAGGGTCGTATAATTCACCAAGAGGCATGAACGAAGTGAAACCCCAGTCGCTCTCCCGTGCATTAAACTGGTGCTGTGTTTCTGCAAAAACGCAACACAAAGAAGTAAATACAAATAACTACATATGAAATTTTTATACGCACGCAATCAGAAAGGTAACGACAAAGCAGTGGCTACGGCCCACATGATGAAAAACTGATTCTCATTCAACAATATGAAATATTCCATCTTGTTACAAGAAAATTAAGGATATTTTTTATATCACTTAACAAACCTGTAACACTGGGAGAACAGCTATGATGCTGTAATCATCTAATATTCTACGTAATGAAATAGTTAAAAGAGGGTCAGATTATAGAAATTTCCATGACAAAAAAAAATGCAAGTCATTTTCTTCTTCATAAAGTTCTTGTACCTTGTCTAGCCAGGACTTATACAAGATTGGATGCAGATGTGGCAATACAAGTGTCAAAAAGGCATTTAATCAATAAAGAGTAAGGTCGAATATCATAGCAAGCACAACATAAAATGTATGCATAATCTTAACAAAGATCATATACACAAACACACATCTTGAACGAAACAAATCAAAGCAACATCATAACAACACATCTTGGTCCCATTCTGCCATATTAAACAACTCTTAACATTATTTATTTCCTTTCTTTTTTTCTCCAAAACATGTATGTTTCATATTTACGAGACATTAGAGATCCAGTCCTCATTCCTAAAAAAGCCATTATATTTAGTAGAAAATAGAAACAACACTATCATCTCAGTGAGGCATTGGCTCCAACCAGGAGTAAAAGAAATGTTAGAACATCATCTATTAGCATTTCCGATTCTTTTTTCTTTTTTTGGCTTATTTCACCCTCATATCTGGTCAGAAAAGGCAAGCAAACTACTCTTCACATGTTAACTGAGGATACCTTTACGTTTTGCACCTTATATATATAGGTAACTGCCCTTAATTTCCTAACTAGAGTCATGGAAGAACAGGTAGGCAAGGATCCAGGTTTGATCCAAACACTACATAATTGCTTTTTTATTCAACATCTCAATGATACAATGATGACTCTTGTCAGCTCCCCATGCCTCATCTTTGGAAAGAAAGTTTCTTTGTTCTAAGTTCTTCAAAAAAAAAGAAAGTAGTGTGGCTGAACATGTCAAAACAGGTGCATGTCTTAAATTTTTTCTTTCTTTTCACGCCCCTTTTGTTCACTTGGTGAGAATCTGAAGCTACATGTAATGCACATGTATTCTTGAATAAACTCATGATGTGAGACTAACGAATCCAGCTATTTACACAATTTACACATATATGTGAAATGCCATAAAAATTTACTGAGGCACATCTGAAGGGTTTATAACTCCCACAGTCTGTTCAGCAAATACAGGAAAAATGGATATAGCTACCACATCATATGCACCAAAGTTTTATCCCCTTATTCATTGCACTTCAACCGTTAGGACTTGATATGAAGATGTCTAAAGGAAAAGATGCATTGCAGTCCAATTTTATAAAACTACTAAAACATTATAATTTATTTCTAATAGGAACATCAGTGGCAGAGAAAGTACCTTTTCTAATTGAATATTTACTATGAATTTGATTGACAATAGACAAGCTAAACTGGGCATATCTACTCCACCCATAAGGCAAAGTTCCCGAATCTGCAACATCTAGATACATTGACAGATGATCCACATTGTTCCCTTTTGGGAAAATGAGTATCCGCCTGCAAAGTGCATGTGAAATATGATCGGTCATAACAAATCAAGTACCTATATCAAAATTACCGACTCAAAAGAGATTTAAATACCATTTGTAGCCTCCAACAAGGAAAATATCAGAATATAGCTTCTTGGTATTAAGCCTTGAAAAGCTTTCAATTGTCCATGTAAATCTAGCTGACAATGGATCATCCACTGACTGAGCATCCACTGTATTGTTAGTTTCTGCTTGAGCTGTCAAAAGTAGTTAACCAAGAAATGTTCGATTGTCAAGAACAGCAGAAGAAGAGAAAAACCAGTTAAGTGTTATATCTCAACTTTTGTATTATAAACCCAAGAACTACACAACTTATGGCAAAATAAACCAATCTGGTAAGCGGTCCTAGTTATGCCTTTTCTATTCGTTTCTTTCTATAATAATAAAAAAAAATTGGTTAAAAACTGCCCAAGGAGCACAACCACAGTACACTAGTGGCCCATTTTTCATCTAAGAAATTCATAAAAGAAAGTGATATAGTAACCTAACTTTTTGATAACTCCTCCTTGAAATTATAATCCTCATTTTTTCATCTGAGTAGTAAAACTTTGCCCATTCAATATAATTAATTGGCTTAGGGGAAGTAAATTCTGACTTTCTATAATTAATTCGCTAATTTGTATTATTCTTATTCTGTATTCCTCAGTTTTCTCAGCAGCCACGCGGTAAAAGGACTCACAAATTCTCAGTCACCCTTGTAATGCATAATTATCAGCATTTGCAGCTTTATAACCATTACAAAAAGTTCACAACTAAAAATGGAAAGTAAAAAACAAATAAAAAAACCCTCAACTATGCCCAAAAACTACTTCTGTTGTGCCTAGAGCCAAGCAAGATGGAAACTTGACATAAAACTTCACTGCTTAACATTTTCAGAATTTTCTCGGGAAACAAACAGAAAGGAAGGAAGAAAGAGAGAAATTGGGTTTAAGCAAAAACTAAATAAATAAACAAATAGAGAGAGAGAGAGAGAGAGAGAGAAAAAAAAGAATAACCTTCCTCCATGGGCTGAGGACCATCGGGGAACTCAGAGTGCGGGACCAGCATCTCATCGTCCTCCTGCTGTTGCTGCTGCTGCTGCAAAAACAAGGTCAAAATGAGAGCTCCGATCTGCTAATTGAAACCCTAGGAAAACATTCGTAAACCTAAACGAAATCGTTTTGAGATCGCATTTGTGACAAGTGAGAGACGGGTTTAGTAGTTACATCTAGCGGCGGAGGAGTCATCAGAGTCATGGACGCGGGAAGGCCGTCTGATCGACGAATCCGAGAGACCCGTGTAGCTGCTGAGAGAGAGAGACTGAGATATTGAGCCTGCAAGTTATTAAAAATTTAGAACATTAGAGAAAAGGGCTTTGCTGCTGGTTTTAGCTCGAGATGGGACAGTTTCGGGATTTCGTAAAATGGTAGAGGAGGAGACCGGAGACGAGAAAGGCAATAAATCAAAATTATTGAGACTTTACTTTTGAGTTGTTTTTTTTATAAAATTAATTTTTAATTTTTAATTTTACAACTTTTCCCATTCCAATTTTTCCAATCAAACTTGAGCTTAAATAAAGTGTCAAATGCCACTGCCGTTTAGGTCTAGCATAATGAAAAAGGGTATTAACTTGTAAGCAAAATTTTATAATGAGGGTGCCATATATAGACCATTCATGTGGACTTTAATATTAGTCACATGATTATTTCATTGAACTTAAGTGAAGTTACTATTCAGATGAATCATGTGGCTAATATGAAAGTTTATATCTATGGTCCATATATAACACCCTCACCATAGAATGACTCTAATTTGTAGACCTTTGGGCTCAATGTTCAAACTCTGTGGTACCTTGATAGTATGTATAGAAAAAAAAACATTCATCCTCATAACCAGAGAAATAAACTCAAAATTCAGATACAAGTCAATTCCTCAATTAACATACATCAATTTTCTTATTTGGATATAAATAAAGAAATTTAGAAATTTCATGTGTCACACTTGGATGTTGGAGGTCATTAATAACAAAGAATTGTTCTTTAGTGTGGTTAGATAGGTCAAAGAAAAATTGAAAGAAAAGCCCTTAGGCAATGAAGCAACAGTGTGATGACTTAGGAACATTAGTGACAATATCATGAACGGTTTGTGTGAGAAAGGATAAAGTAATAAGAGCTAGTTTTGTGCATGACGTGAAGGTATCAACAAAAGTGGTAGACTCTAGAACAATTATAAACTGTTATAAAATAAATAATCATAGTATGGAAATTACCACTGAATATTGGGAGTAGAATTGTATTTAGTTTTTGTGGTTTTACACTGAAAGAACTTTCTTTACTGACAGAGCTCTCACACTCTTAGGATTCTTACTCACTCTTTCTTAAATTTCTTTCTGAATTGGTTATGTCACTTACAACTGAGGGAGAAGCCTATTTATAGGCAATTAGAATGGCCTCCTGTGAAAGCATCTTCAAGAATTTACCCCAACATAATTATTGTCATTTTGACTATTACATTATGCGGGCTTGGTCTTTACTAACTTTATGACTGTTTGGTCTCCACCGACTTTACAACACTCCCCTTTGGAGACCACTAGTCCCTTAATTAGTTGCCTCATTAAAATCTTGCTTGGAAAAACCCAGTGGAAAAAAAAAAAAAAAAAACAACCTAAGCGAAGGAAAAAGAGTACAACATCATTTGGGACATTAGGGTAATGTGAAGTGCGCTCATGTTGCCTCGTTAAAACCTTGCTAGGAAAAACCCAGTGGGAAAAACCCTAGTCGAAGGAAAAAGAGTACAACGCGCTTATATCTTGTGTTAGAGGACTCTTGAGTGCTCCCTCTGATTTTGCATGCTCCAATTTGATTGCTTGCAGAGTTGTCGTAATCCAATGCCATGCACTAGCTTCTGGAATGTGCACTTGGGTAAAGACTTGGTGAAGAGATCTGCCAAGTTATCGCTTGAACGGATTTGTCTGACTTTGATTTCTTGACTCTTCTAAAGCTCATGTGTGTAGAAAAACTTGGGTGATATGTGCTTGGTCCGGTCACCCTTGATGTACCCTCCTGTGATTTGAGCAATACAAGCTACATTGTCCTCATTTAGAATGTTTGGAGTGTACGTTGCTAAGGTCAAGGCATATATGCTTCGGATGTGACGAATCATTGACCTTAACCAAACGCATTCACGACTGGCTTCATGGAGGGCAAGTATTTCTGAGTGATTGGAAGATGTGGCTACCAATGTTTGCTTTGTTGAGCGCCATGAGATTGCAGTTCCTCCACATGTAAACACATACCTAGTTTGTGAGCGTCCTTGATGTGGATAAGAGAGATATCCTGCATCAGCATACCCAACAATACTTAGAGCATTGGCCAATTCACTGGAATAGAATAAGCCCATGTATGTCGTTCCACGAAGATATCGTAGAATATGTTTAACGCCGGTCCAATGTCGGCTTGTTGGAGCAGAGCTGTATCTTGCTAACAAATTTACTGAAAATGCTATGTTAGGGTTGGTACATTGTGCTAAGTACATTAAAGCACATATTGCACTAAGATATGGTACTTCTAGACCAAGGATCATTTCATCATCCCCTTTTGGACGATATGGATCTTTCTTAGTGTCAAGCGACCGGACTACCATTGGAGTGCTAAGTGGATGGGCTTTATCCATGCCAAACCGCTTTAATACTTTTTCAGTATAATTTGATTGATGCACCAAAATTCCATCAGTACTGTGCTCAATCTGTAAGCCAAGACAATATTTTCTCTTTCCAAGGTCTTTCATCTCAAACTCGCATTTGAGATAATCAGCAATCTTTTGGAGCTCTTCAGGAGTTCCAATTAGATTCATGTCATCGACATATACTGCCACTATCGCAAATCCAGACTCTGATTTCTTAAACACACATGGGCAAATATGATCATTTGTATATCCTTCCTTTAGTAAATATTTGCTGAGACGATTATACCACATTCGCCCAGATTGTTTTAACCCTTATAATGATCTTCTCAATTTGATTGAGAACATGGCCCGTGATTTATTCCTGGCTGCTTCAGGCAGCTTAAGTCCTTCTGGGACTTTCATGTATATGTCTGTATCCAACTCTCCATACAGGTATGCGGTAATGACATCTATAAGTCTCATTTCAAGTTTTTCTGAAACCGCTAAGCTTATCAAGTAACAGAACGTAATTACTTCCATTACTAGAGAGTATGTTTCCACATAATCAATTTCAGGCCTTTGTGAAAAACCTTGTGCAACAAGTCGTGCTTTATACCTCGCGATCTCATTTTTCTCATTGCGCTTTCTTGTAAATACCCACTTGTAACTTACAAGGTTCACATTGGGTGGAGTTGGATCAATTGGTCCAAAAACACTCCTTTTTTTCCAAAGAGTCTAATTCTGCCTGGATTGCATCTTTCCACTTAGGCCAATCCTGTCTCTGTCTGCATTCATCAATGGAGCAAGGCTCAATATCATCATCTTTTATGATCTCAGTAGCCACTAAGAATGGAAATATATTATCAATGATTATCTCATCTCTGTTCCATAATTCGTTAGTGGATGTATAATTTATGGAGATTTCTTGACTTTCAGGTACAGCTGCCATTTCAGGAGCACGTGTCGCATCAAGGACATTTTCCTTTTCAGGAAGTACCTGTCCCTCTTGAGAGGGATTTGAACCATGAATTGTGGGCTCTCCATTTATTTCATTTAGATTCATTTTGGCCATCAACTTATTCTTTCGAGGAATTGACTCTTTTGAGCCTAGTGGTCTACCACGCTTCAAGCGTGCAATAGATAAGCCATTTGCTGGCGCATTGCTTTGTCCATTGTGAATATCAATCCTTGTAGGTGCATTTGCAGCTGGGATATGTGATTTCGTCACCTTTGTTGCATCATTAAATGCATCTGGCATATGATTTGCAATACTTTGGAGGTGAACGATCCTTCTCACTTTGTTTTCGCATTGAGCGGTATGAAGATCGAGATGAGACAAAGTGGGTATATCCCCGCGATAATTCACGTCGTTCTTCAAGAACGAGTTTTCCTTGTTCTTTAGGAACAAATTTTTCTCCCCTTAATAGTGGGAAAATTGTCTCATCAAAGTGACAATCCGCAAGTTGTGCCCTAAAGACATCACCCGTCAGGGGTTCCAGATATCTGATGATAGATGGTGAATCAAAGCCAACATATATTCTCAATCTGCGTTGAGGGCCCATCTTAGTACGTTGTGGTGGTGAATAGGCACATATACCGCACAACCAAAAACTCTTAAATGTGAAATATTTGGTTGATTACCCAACACAAGTTGTATTGGAGAATATTAGTTGTTCGCGACGGGCCTCAACCACACCAGAGATGCTGCATGTAAAATGGCATATCCCCAAGCAGAAACTGGCAACTTTGTTTTCATTAGCAATGTGCGTGCTATTAATTGAAGACGCTTAATCAAAGCTTCTACCAAGCCATTTTGAGTATGAACATGGGGAACAGGATGTTCAATGTCAATGTCTAGCGACATGCAGTAATCATCAAAAGTTTGAGATGTAAATTCACCAGCATTATTGAGTCTAATTGACTTAATAGGATAATCTGGGAATTGGGCTCGCAATTTAATTATCTGAGCCAAGAGCCTAGCAAATGCCATATTCCGAGTGGACAAAAGGTAAACATGTAACCATCGGGTAGATGCATCCACCAAGACTATAATGTACCGAAATGGTCCACAGGGAGGATGAATAGGTCCACAAATGTCCCCTTGGATTCTCTGCAAAAATGATGGGAAATGATGGGGACTTAACATCAACTTTCGGTTGTGATGGTCTGATTACCAACTTCCCTTGTGAACAAGCTTGGCAAAAGCTGTCACTTGATACCATAATGTGTTTTGTTAATAAGGGATGTCCCTTAGAGTTGGTGATGATCCTATGCATCATGGTGGATCCAGGATGACCCAACCGGTCATGCCAAAGCTTAAAAGTATTTGAGTCAATGGACTTCTGGTCCATGACACTATGTGCCTCAATTGTCTGTATGATTGTATAGTACAATCCTGATGAGAGCGCACAAAGCTTCTCTAGTATATGCTTCTAGGTATCACTGGAAGTAATGCAAAGATATTCCATGTTTTCCTCATTCTTTGTTTCAACATGGTAGCCATTCAAACGTATGTCTTTGAAACTCAACAGATTTCTTCTGGAGTTAGATGAATACAAGGCATCTTGAATGGACAGTATTGTTCCATTTGGTAACATAACTTGGGCTATTCCTGAGCCTTCAATCAGATATGTAGGACCTGATATGGTTGTTACCTTTGCTTTTGTAAGCATCAAGTTTGAGAAATACTTTCGATCTCGAAGGATTGTATGAGTAGTCGCACTATCTGCAAGACAAATATCTTTGCTAAAGCTCGTGTTTTGGGGGCATCCATAATTTATATCCATGCCACTGAATAAATAAAATAATTTGAATCAATAAACAAACATTCAAACATTGCCACTTTTATTGGATTGAAATGAAGACAGGAAGAAAATAAAAAAAAACAGTGCTTCAGATAATACAAATGTTACATGAAGGAATCTAATCCAAATCGGACCCATAAACTTCATTCCCCCTTTCGGCTACGAAATCGGAAACATCTAGATGCGTCTTGTTTAACTGATGTGATATTTCCGATGAGTCGTCTATGGCTGGCGGATTTGGTACAACATAATTTGTCTCCACTTTCCTGTTTTTAAGTGAAGCTTGATAAAGATCCGCCAAGTGCTTCGGCGTATAGCATGTACGCGACCAACGTTCCTTTGCACCACATCTGTAACAAGTTCTTTCATCATTTCTGGGCACATTGTGAGATCCCACATCGACCAACGAAGAGTGGGTGATGTGCCTTATATGTACACACCCGCATCCATATAGCACGAGGCCTTTTGAGAGCTTACTGACTTCGGGGTCGTAGGAACTCCGAAGTTAAGCGAGTTGGGGGCTAGAGCAATCTTAGGATGGGTGACCCACTGGGAAGTTGGTCGTGAGCTCCTAGAAACAAAACCGTGAGGGTCAGAGAGGAGGGGCCCAAAGCGGACAATATCGTGCTACGGCGGAGCCGATCCGGGATGTGACAATTTGGTATCAGAGCCACTCTGCCGTGTGGTGCGAGTGTGCCGACGAGGACGTCGGGCCTTAAGGAGGGTGGATTGTGAGATCCCACATCGACCAACGAAGAGTGGGTGATGTGCCTTATATGTACACACCCGCATCCATATAGCACGAGGCCTTTTGGGAGCTCACTGGCTTCGGGGTTGTAGGAACTCCGAAGTTAAGCGAGTTGGGGGCTAGAGTAATCCTAGGATGGGTGACCCACTGGGAAGTTGGTCTTGAGCTTCTAGAAACAAAACCGTGAGGGCCAGAAAGGGGGGGCCCAAAGCGGACAATATCATGCTATGGCGGAGCCGATCCGGGATGTGACACACATGGCTTGTTTGTGCTTTTCCCTTATTTCTGGATACATTTTTGTTTCTTGGCCCAAAGCCATATGAATGAGCACCACGATCTTTTCTACTCCCTTGCCTTTGGCCATGCTTGCCTCCTCGCCCACGTTTGTGGATACTGCCACGAGATGAGGTGGCATTCACTTCCCGAGATGTAGCATTTGTTTCAGGAAGTGGTACTGAGCCCGTTGGGCGAGATTGGTGATTCTTCAATAAAAGCTCGTTGTTCTGCTCAGCTAACAAGAGGCAAGATACAAGTTCTGAGTACTTCGTGAAACCACTATGCCTATATTGTTGCTGCAGAAGCACATTTGAGACATGGAATGTACTCAGAGTTTTTTCAAGCATATCTTCTTCAGAGATATTCTCACCACATAATTTCATAAGGGAGATGATCCTGTGCATAGCTGAGTTGTATTCAGACACTATCTTGAAATCCTGAAATCTCAAGTGTGTCCATTCGTATCTAGCTCTTGGGAGAGTCACCGTCTTTTGATGATTATATCTCTCCAATAAAGCTTTCCACATGACCAATGGTTCATCAACCACCACATATTCGCTTTTCAATGCTTCATGAATGTGGCAGCGAAGGAAAATCATGGCCTTCGCATTTTCCTCAGGTGATGCATCACTTCCATCTTCAATTGCTTTTCCAAGGCCATTAGCACGCAGATGGATCTTGACATCCAGGACCCATGATAGGTAGTTGTCCCTAGAAATGTCTAGGGCAGTGAATTCCAATTTTGCCAAATTTGCCATCTTCAAAAGAAAAATGAGATGCATTATAATTTGCAATAATCTTCAGGCTTAATATATTTTTGAACTTCAGGCCAAAGATATCATGTATATTTTACCCAAAATTTCAAGTTCGAGATCTGGGACATTAAGCCATTTATTAATAGGAACTTCAGGCCCTGTAATTGTTTGAGGAACTCCAGGTCCTCATTTTGATTATAAAAATAAAGTGCTATAAATTTGTTGATATGGACGATAAACCCGCACCATACTTTAAATGAAAGTAAATGTGCGATAAAGTAAATTACTTGTTGTATGGACGTTAAACCCGCACCATACTTTAAATAAAAGTAAATGTGCGGAAAGTAAATTCACAAAGTAAATTGCTTGCTGTATGGACGTTAATCCCGCACCATACTTTAAATGAAAGTAAATGTGCGGTAAAGTAAACGTGCTGGTATGGGCACTAATCCTGCTCCATACTTTTAAATAAAAGCAGTTGTGTGGACGATAAACCCGCACCACACTTTAAATAAATACTGCCGTATGGGTAATAAACCTACACCATACAGTTAATAAAATAAGTATGAGGATAAAACCACCACTAAAAATATAGGAGGTGAAAACCGTCCATAGTAAATATGGGGATAAAACCACCACATAATATATTATATTTTATGGGCAATATAACTGCACCACTGTTCTAGACATAATAGATGGGTTTTAAGATCACACTATCATTTTATTATGATAACTTGTGTTACAACGCAATGGGTAATGAAAATTACACCACCATAAAATAACAGAATAGGGTATAAAACCGCGCCATTCCAAATTATATTATAAAGAAATAAATTAAACAAACATGGATGAAACAACATAAAAATTGTGAGAGCACAAAAAAGAAAGTTTGCATGTCATCGTAGTAGTATAGTGAAAGGAGACATATGACGGAGAGGAGAAAGAGAAATAACCACATAGTGTTGAGCTAAGAAAATTTAAAGGTGGAGAGACTATCGTGCTGATAGCGTGTTATAAAATAAATAATCAGTGCATGAGAATTACCACTGAATATTGGGAGTAGAATTGTATTTAGTTCTTGTGGTTTTACATTGACAGAACTTTCTTTACTGATAGAGCTCTCATACTCTCAGGATTCTTACTCACTCTTTCTTAAATTTCTTTCTGAATTGGTTGTGTCATTTACAACTGAGGGAGAAGCCTATTTATAGGCAATTAGAATGGCCTCCTGTGAAAGCATTTTCAAGAATTTACCCCAACATAATTATTGCCCTTTTGACTATTACATTATGTGGGCTTGGTCTTTACTAACTTTATGACTGTTTGGTCTCCACTGACTTTACAACATAAACATAAATTTGCAAAGCCATAAAAGAAGAATGACAACATACTCATGTTGGCATGGTGACCTTTGGTTGAGTGTACCACACTGAAGGTTTTGAAATTGATATGTTTAAAAATATATATATATATATATATATATATATATATATATATATATAATTCAATAATTCAACAATTGCCTTAAATTACCTTTATTAATAGGAGTTATTTTCTATTAATATGGGCTGATTTTCTCAACTGATGTGTCTGCTGTCTTTAAAGCCCACCAACGCTCTTTTGTGGTATATTATGTATATATATCTGATATAGCTAGGAGAGAAAAAGACACAGACGATAGCGGCTACCTTCTTCCTCTTCGTATATTTCTCTTATTTCCTAAACTAAGTTTTCTAAGCAACATAGAAAGGTGTTTGTATTCGGGTCATTCCTCAGTGCAAGGAAGAACCTAGACATAGGAGATTTTGGGGCTGTTTTATCCTGGGGACGTAGTGGCCTTTTCTGAACTACTTGCACAAATTTGGCAGAGCCGCGGAATGTCTTAAAGAGAGTGACTTAGTACGCAACTCATCCCAAGAATCGTTCACAACTTCACATCAAATTTTTCCAGGTAATATTGTTCTTTTAATTTTCTTTGCTTCAACAAAAGGTAGTTTGGAAGGTTATGTAGTTGAAGGTGTTTTTATTGGTCATGGTGCGAAGGTGGCATTTAAGTTTGTTGACACCAAATATTCTTAGGACCCACCAAACAGAGCCCAATAAATAAAGCCAAAATTACTTGAGGAGGTAATTGGGCCCAGGTGGCTAAATCATGCCCAACAAATGTCTATACAATTGGGCATCGTGCCCCCAACCTCCATACGCCTCATCTCAAAGGCCTACGTGTAGGCTATTTAAATGTTAATAAAGGCCCACAAAATATTTAACTAACGCACGATTTCCCCAAAATGGAGGGACACACATCTGGCTACCATTGACCACCCACTCAAAAGATGCCACATCATCAAGAGGTCCTTCCCACATTGAAACAGGAAAAGAGTAAGCTCAAACTTTCCTTGCATAAAAGGGGAGTACTTTTAACCTAAAAGGGTAATCTGAACTTTCTCTATACTTGAGTACAATACTTTTAGTCATCTCCTTTAAGGCATAAAGACTAACTTAGGAATTGGATGGTGGTTGGTGGAACCCATCTAGGGCTAGCATTTTTTACTGAGATACCGTAACATCGCAATTTCACCACAACCAAACCGTTATGTCGTGAAAACCGACCACAATGTGCGAGCACAAGGAAATAAAAGATCAATTGTTAGTATAGATATGCAAGTACAAGGTCGTTCCCAAAAGGATTGAGAAAAATTCCAATTAATCAAATATAAGAGAAACGGAAACAAAGGTTGTTTGTACAATATCTGGCCAAGCACTCCCAAACACTCCCAAGCCAAAGGGAAGGGAGTCCCACATCGACAAAACACAAGAGGAGGGGACTCTCCCTTCTTTATAAAAGGAGACATCTCCCCTTCAAGAAGGGAGGGGGAGTTGGGCAGGTTACTGGGGCCTCATGGGTTTACCCATGTGCCCATTTACAAGCCCACGGATCATTGGCCTTTAGATAGATCCTCAGCCTCCAGCCTTCCTACCTTCAGCCTCCGGCATTTTTCTTCTTCCTCTTGGGTCTAACTCTATGTGTAATGTATACACACATTATCGTAATGAGAACATACTTCTCTGTGGACGTAGCCCATTATTCAGGTGAACCACGTACATTTGTCTTATGTATGCATGTCCATTTACTTACTGAATGCTCTCACATACTAAGGGTTCTCACTTTCAGCATCCACCTCATCTTTAAGTTGGTCCTACAACTACTTGTCTAATTTTTGCCCCAACAGATTGGCGCCGTCTGTGGGAAGAGACACAAAACGCTATGTCGTCTCCTTCTCGAGTGCTCTCGGCACCCTACAACAAGTGCCCTTTCGGCACCCTTACATCATTCGGCACGTGCGATGTCTTCACATCTCCCCAATGATTCGGCCTCTGCCTTCGACACACTTACATCATTCGGCTTGTGTGATGTCTTCATATCCCCCCAATGATTCGGCCTCTGCCTACGGCACCCTTACATCATTCGGCATGTGCGATGTCTTCACATCCCCCCAATGATTCGGCTTCTGCCTTCGACACCCTTACATCATTCGGCGCGTGCGATGTCTTCACATCCCCCAATGATTCGGCATCTGCCTTCGGCACCCTTACATCATTCAGCGCTTACGATGTCTTCATATCTCCCCAATAATTCAGCGTCTACCTTCGGTATTTTCAGATGATTCCGCGCACTCGAAACCTTTTGCATCCCCCATCATCATTCGGCACTCCAAAATTATGTGAGTATCCATTACTTAATAATTATGCATTTTCTAAATACTACAGCTACTCCTTTGCCAAGCTTACGATAGCAACTCCAATGCTTACGGCACCAGTCCCAAACAACTTCTAAGCTTACGGCATCCGCTCCAAAGCGGCATCTGCTCCAAAGCTTACAGCATCAGCTCCAAAGCTTATAGCATCAGCTCCAAAACTTACGGCAGTGATTTCCAAGCTTACGGCACCAGCCCCAAGCTTACGGCAATGCTCCCAAGCAACTTCCAAGCTTACGGCAGCAACTCCAAAGCTTACGGCACTAGCCCCAAGCTTACGGCAGTTCTCCCAAGCAGCTTACAGCACCAGCCCCAAGCTTACGGCAGTGCTCCCAAGCAATTTCTAAACTTACGGCATCCGCTCCAAATCTTACGACATCAGCTCCTAAGCTTACGGCTGCAACTCCAGCATAAACTTTATGGCATCAGCTTCCATCCAGCTTTCCCAACACTTGCATTGCCGAACGGCACCCCACAGGTAACACTTTTTCAGCGCCTCTTCTCAAGGCCATATGCCGAACGGCTCATCTGGAGCCACCTCTCCCTTCCGATGCCAAGGCCATATGCCGAACGGCACCCCTGGAGCCACCTCTCCCTTACGGCGCTAAGTCCACATGTCGTATGACACCTCATGAAGAATCCTCTCCCTTATGGTGCCAAAGCCATATGCCGAATGGCACCTTTGGAGCCACTTCTCCCTTACGACGCTAAGGCCACATGCCGTACAGCACCTCAGGAGACACTTCTCCCTTACGGCGCCAAGGCCACATGCTGAACGGCACCTCTGGAGCCACTTCTCCCTTACGGCGCTAAGGCCACATGCCGTACGGCATCTCATGAAGAATCCTCTCCCTTACGGCGCCAAGGCCATATACCGAACGGCACCTCCCAAGAGACATATTTTCATTCCAACACCTATGCTACCTGCCGAACGGCACTAATGAAGAATCCTCTAAACTTCCAGCACTTATGCCAACTGACTCAACAACTCCGCACCGATGCTGATACAAGAGAAAGCAAAGAATGAGCTGAAACATTACTTGGCCAGTGTATTGATGACTACAAGTCCCCAATCAAGAAGTACCTCCTTAATCGGGAACTTGGGGGACTTTTGTTTGTACAATATCTAGCCAAGCACTCCCAAACACTCCCAAGCCAAAGGGAAGGGAGTCCCACATCGACAAAACACAAAAGGAGGGGACTCTCCCTTCTTTATAAAAGGTGACATCTCCCCTTAAGAAGGGAGGGGGAGTTGGGCAGGCTACTAGGGCCTCATGGGTTTACCTATGAGCCCATTTACAAGTCCACAGATCATTGGCCTTTAGCCAGATTCTCAGCCTCCAGCCTTCCTACCTTCAGCCTTCGGCATTCTTCTTCTTCCCCTTAGGTCTAACCCCATGTGCAATATATACACACATTATTGTAATGAGAACATACTTTTCTGTGGACGTAGCCCATTATTCAGGTGAACCACGTACATTTGTCTTATGTATGCATGTCATTTACTTACCGAATGCTCTCACATACTGAGGGTCCTCACCTTCAGCATCCACCTCATCTTTAAGTTGGTCATACAACTACCTGTCTAGTTTTTGCCCCAACAAAAGTGGCAGATAGAGAGATGGTACATGGCAAGGGAAGTTTTGAAAAGTGACTTGGCAAAAGTTGATTTTGATTAAAGCAAATAAAAGTAAACAAGGAAAGTTAAAGAAATTTTTCAATAAAATATAAAAGAAAGATTTTGAAAAAGTTTGTTAACAATATGATAAAATACTGAGGCTTCATATTCAACCATTAGTCTTCTTAATCATATTATCGAGGCAAGTAATTAATTTAATGAGTTAATTGATAAAGATTCCGTACCTAAGTCTGTTTTAGCGCACTTAGAGCATCCACAATGAGCTCTCTAAACCACCTTCGTAGACAAATTTTAGGGAGGAATTGGAAAAATACAACTCCAACCATGCTCCCTATCCACCTCCTAAAATAGGGAGACCTCTAGGAACTCCTAAATCTGAGGAGAGAGAAAGGGCTCCTAGTGGTTCCCTATAATTTAATGCTGCTTTATTTAATGAGTATTTCAAACCTTTAATTAATGTTTATTATTTTTTAATAGAGATGGACCAATTAAAAAAGAGTTATAGCATTTATGACTCCCTAAACTAGAGAGCATGATTGGAGTTTAAATTTTATAGAGAGCTCCTAAAATAACTTTTATATGTTTTTAGCTAAATTTAACTAAAAAAATAGAGAGCATGATTGTGGATGCTCTTAAGCCAAGTTTCCATGAGATGTGATTACTATGCGTATTATGGCATAGGTTAAGCACATGAGATTCATTAAGTTTTATAGAAACAAGGAATCGTATGAAGTATTAATCTTTATTAGAGCATCAAGTTCTTCACAATTTATAATCCCAAGAAGCTTTGAAACATGCAACTTATTAGGTCTACATGTATCCATCTTATCACCTAGATGCAAGCCCTAAAGATGGCCAATCAAAAGAATTCAACACTTCGAATAAATTTTAGTAGAGATTATAAATCTATCAACACAACTCATTAAATAAAAAACTCAACATTTAATAAAACAAATAATTAAACTAAGGCATCCTCTTAGCCTTGGCCAAGAGGCCTAGCTAGATATAGTCATTGGATCACAACAAATAAGCATAGAAAAATAATATTACCTCCTTTGACTGAAGTCGGAATAGAGACCGGCCACTCCTTCACAATTTCACTCTAAGTATTTCGATGAATATTGTGTAGGCTTGTCAATGTGTCTTATAACACAGAAAAGAGAGGTATTTATACGCTCTCAAAACCTCCAAGATTAGCAAGTATGAATCCCTCTTTAAATATGATTTGTGTCCTTTTCTTTTTTTCTTGAGAACTAAGTAATCCTTATTTGAGAAGGAGATTGACTTAGGGCCAGTTTGGCATTGCTATGGTGTGAAAATAATCGCTGTCAGATTTGCTGTGAGAGAAAGCAGTTTGACGTTTGGTAAACTTTATGTTAAAAGTGTTGTTCGTACTACTTCTCACATAATCAAAAAATGATTCCCGCATAATCATTAAACCCAGCTCCTCTTTGAAATTGATTCCTGCATAATCAGAAAATGAAAGTACCTTATTTGCTGCTTTCCTTTATAGCTTTCTCTCATAACAATTTTTAACTATAAGTGATTTTCTCATAGTTTACCAAACGGGCAAGACTTCTCAAAATTTTTAAAAAATCACTTATCACCCAATGCCAAACAGGCACTTATTCAACTTTCTAATTTAGGCCAAGACACACCCATCCCATTGGGTTCATCTAGAATCTTCTAATAAGCCTTATCTTCATCTTGGAATGCAAATTAAGCCCCAATTAATTACTTAGATAAATAGATAACTTGAGTAATTGATCTAATTCTCGCGCATAAACTCCAACTTTGAACAGTAGTCACACAAAACGCGATATCTTCTTCTTCATACTTCAAAACCACGAATCATAAAATTCTATAGAAACTAAACATCCAAGGTATTCCAACCATATAAGGATCGTAACTTGATTCATCCAAAGCAAGTACAAACTATTCTGTAAAGTCGAATGATTCGCACAGGTAGTTTTTGAGAAAATGTGTATAATGCACCAAAGACTGCCTTAAAAATCTCCAAATTAATTCCTTTGATTAATTTTACCTACAAAAGAATAAAACATGGTAAATAAATAATAAATAAGAGAAACTAAGGATAAAAACTAAGAAAATGAGTATTCAAATGATATATAATTATGAGCTTATCATGGACCAACCACAATGTGCGATTGTCTATGCGGTTTCACAAATCCAAATATTGTGGTATATTGCAAATATATTTAATTAAATATTTATAATTAGTTTATATTAACTAACAGCCTTTAGATGAATCTAACGGCTAGGATTTATTATCTTCGATCAATTCTAGCCGTTAGATCGATCTCACTCATCTCATCTCTCTCTCATACTCGATCGTTCTCACTTCTTCTCTCTCTCAAACCCTTCACGAAAACCTCATCAACCTCTCTCAACCTTGTCCCATCTTTCTCTCAATCAACCAACCTCGCGACCTCTCTCTCTCTTTCTCAATCAACCTTGCCTCCTTTCTAAGTCACTCATCATCGCCTCTCTCAACCTTGTTTATCCTCTCACTGTCTCTTTCTGTCTAGTTGTAGTCTCTCTCTAGTCTCATGTTAGTCTCTCCCTATCTCGTCACATCCTTCCGGAGAGTCATCCCATCCTCAAGTGACATCGATTTGGAGTTTATCAGTGGACTCTCTGCATTGCAATCTCCTCCTCCTTAGGTAAATTTTTTACCCAACCCTAATTTCTGAAATTGAGGGTTTGAACTTTGAATTAGGGTTTAATCAAGCAATTTTGTTTTGTTAATTGATCTATTTAGGGTTTTGATTATTTGTTGAGGGGATAGGGTTTTAAAATGTTGAAATGAATTGATTAGGGTTTCAAAAACATTGATATATTTTAGGGTTCTAAATTTTTGAATTGAATTGATCTGTTTTAGGGTTTTAAATTGTTGAATTGAATTGATCTGTTTAGGGTTAATGTGAATTGATTGGATTTATTTTAGGGTTTTAAAATGTAAATTGAATTAATTCTGTTTTTAAGCTTTAATTTGATTATGTTAGGCTATTTTTGAGTTGAATTTGATAGGGTTTATAATTATTGTAAATTGGGGATACTAGCAAACCCTTTTAAAAAACGGGACAATGGGTTTAAAAACTCACCTAGAGATGAGATGTAAGTTGTCTCTTCTCTATCAACAAAGTGATGCAAATCAACCTACCTTGACTTCAAACAAAATGGGTAGTGGATTGGTCCCTTACACATTTAATAATAAAAAAAAAGAGTGAGTTAAAGATTGTGAGGTTCATCATTAAGGATAAGCATCCTTTTAGATTGGTTGAGGGCTCAAGGTTTAAGGAAAAAATGCATGAGATGCAACCTCGGTTGAAGGTACCAAGTAGGAAGAAGGTTGCTAAGGGGGTGTGAGAGTTGTACATGCTTGAAAAGGCAAAGATAATGAGTGTGATTGCTGACCAAAGGGTTAGTATCACAATTGATACTTGGTCATCAATCCAAAACATAAATGACATGGTTGTGACATGAAGGGAAAATTATGTTTTGGGTATTTCTCAAAACCCATTAAATATAGGAAAATGAATTATCTAGTGTTAACATATGTCATATTAAATTATCAGAAGCAAAATAAAAAAACTAGAAACTCATACAAGTTCTATAAGTCATGTGGGACCCAATCAAAGTTCTATAACTTTAATTAGTTTAATGACTTAATAAATTAAGTCACTAACTTGTCTAGCAAGTATTGGTCTTAGTCAACCTTTGTTGACCATGTCAAGTGCCGGGTCAATAGTTGACTTTTGACTTTGACTTTGAATAAGCCACAAAATCTTATTCTTTTCGTCTAATTCTCAATCCACTCCTTTTCGGTGTGCGATCTTATATGTTCTAATTAGCGAGGTCTTGGGTAAGTGTGACTAAGAAATCGAATATGAATTATATCCCTCCATACAATTCTCCCTATTGGCAAAGGCTAATTATAATTAGTCCTTATATGGCTTCCATAAGCCATGGTTGATACCTAGCAGTGTGTCATGGTTACCCAAGCTAAATAGAATTCATATAGAGAACCAAATCAGTTTGTGATTGTAATGCAATTCAGTCATTCTCTAACACAACACTCTATGTCGTATTGTTGGGATACGGTTAACTCATGTCAAATCGCTAATACGACATATCTAGACTATATGATTCACTTGGATGTGATTGCAAACATTATTGTTTCAATTCTCATCCCATACTTTGGCCAAAGATTCAAGGAATCATATCTCTAGAGTATTCTCTTTTCTTACTAAGAGTAAAGCTTCCTTGTTGTACATTCACATGCCTATGTGGACATGCTGGATATCTCAAGGAGTACCTTTAACTCACATCTTTTGATGTAACTGTATAGTTTAACTCACATCTTTTGATGTAACTGTATAGTGTTCTCAATGACAAACAACTCATATACAAGACAATTGTGATGTCTTAGGTCTGAGGACTAATTTGCATTATCACAACTTAGAATTACTTGTTTGACACTTGTGAGTAAAAGTTTCATACAATAATTCTTAGTTTGATCGCATTCAATGAACTATTGAGCACCTACACACTTGTCTCAGTGTCTTTGCACGAAT
Source organism: Prunus yedoensis (assembly GCA_005406145.1). Classification (NCBI taxonomy): domain Eukaryota; kingdom Viridiplantae; phylum Streptophyta; class Magnoliopsida; order Rosales; family Rosaceae; genus Prunus; species Prunus yedoensis. The sequence continues at coordinate 1,989,183 of BJCG01000015.1, read as the reverse complement.
GACTTGAGACTAGTCGTCCTTCCAATTGAGCACACGTAGTCTGTACCAGTCTTTGCGGATCACCATTGTCTAATTAGTGATCCTTTGCTAGGAACATTTTAGGATTCGATATACATATAATAGAAAGGTCTCGTGAATCTATCTTCTTTAGATTGCTTTCCATTTATATCCTTATCCATAAACTTGTTACTTTGTAGTTTGTATATATTAGTTTGCTAAAGTAACATTCATGCCTTATTAATTATTGTTATTCAATAGGCTTATTTGTTCAAATACCCCCTGTGGTTTACAAATTGTCTCAAATTGCCCCTTGACTTTTATAATGGCTCAAATTGCTCCCTGAACTTCCATTCTGTTACTAAGGTTGCCCTATGCTATTAATTTTTAACAAAAAATCGTTAACTCAGCTGATATGGCAGGGGTAGTCGAGTAATTTCATACAAGTGACAAAAATTGATTAGAAAGTGGCATCCAACGTGGCTATTGATGGGACCCATGAGAGATTATGTAATGTTGGGCTAGGGGTCTGAAAATTTCATTCCATTCGAGCCCACCAATTTTCCCCCAATTGTTTCCAAAATCACAACCCTAGTTTCCCCCTGCAACAAAGCAATTGGAGATCCCTAGCATTGGCATCTACGTTGCTCGAAATTGGGGTTATGCTTTTTGGGGAATCTATCTTTTACTTCAATTGAAAAAGTTGAAGAAGCTATGGAAGTGGGAGAAGGAAGGTAGGCAAGGCAGGTTTTAAAACCAATTCAAACCCAAAAGAGAGAGAGAATTACAATTCAATGAACTTTAATAAAAGGGTACCTTCATAGAGACATGTTCTAAGCATCTTATGCAAGATCATAAGGCAAGTGGGATCATCGTCAACCTCCAGGACTCTTAAACCTGCAGGAAATTGGTCATAGACCACATCAGCCGATTTCCAAGCGCCACTTAAACTTACTGTTGACATCGATCCCATACTGTTACTCAGATTCATGGCTTAAAAAATCCATATCTCGGAGCTGAAAGAACAGGGGAGATGCAGCTAAAAGAACAACCAGATACCCGAATTACATGCTTAAGCTTCGGTTTTGATTCACACCTAATTCAAAATTCAAAGAACCAGTTGATGCTAAAGCAACGAAAAGAAAAGAGATTTTGATTTTTTCTGGTGATAAAGTTTTTATTGTGTATGATTATATATTTATTCTTCAAATTGAAGTTGAAAGAGTTGATCAATTTTTGTCACTTGTATGAAATTACTCGACTACTCCTGCCACATCAATTGAGTTAATGATTTTTTATTGAAAATTAACGGCATGGGCCAACCTTAGTAACAGAATGGATGTTTAGGGAGTAATTTGAGCTATTATAAAAGTCAGGGGGCAATCTGAGACTAATTGTAAATAACAAGGGGTATTTGAACAAATAAGCCTATTCAATATTATATCCTTAGAATTTCCAATTTTATATTGGCTTTTAGGGCATATATCTAACATGATGGTCCACTTCATGGATCGTGATTGGAACTTGCACAAAAGAATAAGCAGCTTCACAAAGATCACTAGTCATAAGGGCATTGACATAGGGAAAACTCTAGATGCATGTTTGACTGATTGAGGTATAAACAAGGTGTTCACAATTACCGTTGATAATGCTTCTGGCAATGATGGGGCAGTTGAGTACATGGCCCAAAGCCTAAAAGCAATGAATACCTTAATGTTAGATGAGAAGTACTTGCATTTGAGGTGTTCTTATCACATTCTTAACTTAATTGTTAAGGATGGGTTGAAGGAGCTTTATACCTCAATTGAGGGTATAAGAAATTGTGTGAAGTTTATTCACTCTTCTTCGGTGAGGTTGGACAAGTTTAGAGAGTTTGTCATTGCATCTTGGGGCGAATGCTAGAAAGCAAGATGCGATTGGACCAGCTGCTAACCACCTCAAATTTTCTGATATGCCATTATTGTCTTTCCCATTAAATTCACTTTGTAGGATTAAGGGGACACTAGGTCAACCTGATTCGCAATCTCGCACCTCACGGTCCCGGCGTCCCTGAAACCTATGGGGCAGTGTCAAGCATGCTAACCTAACTGAAGGCAACAGGATGTCCGTCGACACCATTATAACCGAAGGCAACTAGATGTCCGTAGACATCATTATAACCGAAGGCAACATTTAAATCCGAAGGGAACATATTTATCGAAGGCAACCTTAATTAATCTTGGGTACCTATGGTGGTTTCTAAGAAAAATATAGTTTCAGAAATAATTTAACGAGAAATAAAATAAATTCTTATTTAACTCTAAACTCTTCTACCTTTTTATCTGTTAACTATCTAAAACTCTAGTATGCCAAAATCTCTAGGCACTCTCAACTCGGCAGCATGTAAAATATAAAAAATAAAACATAAAACATATAAAAGCGATAAATCAAGCTATTAAAACTCTGATTAATGAATAAACTCATTCAAGATCAAATAATAAGATTAAACTGCATAAAATCTTTTATGAAAAACAAAAAGGTCCACTCACAGATGCTCTGAGCTAGCTGGACCCTTTTAAGGTCCCTCATGCGGGTCACCTGGTGCCCGAGTGCCTGAATAACCATCATAATCTTTTATTAATAACTCTGCTCAATAAAATAACAATAAATTAAAAACCCTGACCCTCAACTCCTAAAAGTGCGTGCATCTCTTTTAAAAGTCATTCCTATGCCCATATTAACTTTCCTCTCAAAGGGCATGACTTAGAAATAACTCGGGACTCAAAAGCAATAAAGTCCCCAAAATCAACTCGGGACCCTGTGGGGTCCACGACCTCAGAATTTCGATCCGATCAATCCTAGAGGTTCTGATAAGCCTAGGACACATGTCCTAAGAGTTTGGTCTTGATCGGAAGGTCGGATTGTTCACGATCGTACGATCGGACGAACGAACGATTTTCCGTAATACTCACCCTAGGGTTGGCTTTTTTGGAGTAATCGGGACTCTAATTCACGATCCGTTGAATCCTACATGATCCTTAAAATACCTAGATCAACATACTCCAGTTTGCCTATGATCCAACGGTCTGAACGTATTGAACTCAGAAATTGCACACTATGCGAGGTCCGTTCGAAGTTCAAACGTTATTTGATTTGAGATCTGCAAATTCCAACGCACTCGTGAGGACCCGAGGGTCATTCTGGGACCAAGAGTGGTCCCTGCTACCTGACTCATGTGTCGCCCACGCGGCGGCAGCGCGTGGGAGTGCAAAGTAAATTCTGGCAACCGGAAAATCTCCAAACTGCCGGCTCCAACTGCTAGCCTAGGTAAAACACCTAATTTGGAACCACAAAAAGTGGCTAGAAGTGACTGAAATCGAGCTCTCAAACCGGCAGAATTTCAAATGAAGAATTAACCCTACAGACTTCAAAATCTCTGAAAACCTATCCATCCACCAGCTAGATCGTGAAAAATAGTCGAAAAACCATACCTAACTCGTCACGATCGGTGGCCAGAGGAGGAAGAAATCGGTGGCGAAAACTCTATCAAGAATCGCGACTTCCTCCGCGATTTTTGGGCGATCGACGCGGTGGTTGGTGTCGAGAAGGGCTGGGCTACGATGGTAGGAGCTAGCCGGTTCAGTCTTGGCCGGTCCGGGGAGGTATGGCGGCGGCTAGACGGTTGTGGAGGTTGGAGGGGGTCGGTTGGGCTGGGTATCGGGGAGAAAGGAGAGACGCGGGGAGAGAGAGAGAGTGAGAAGAGAGAAGGAAGAATCCAGATTTTTAAAAATCTGGCTTTTGAAAATTACAACTTTGCTCATTTTCCTTAATTTCTCGTATTTTCTTCGTTACTATTCTGATTCAAGTCCACTACGTGTCTACGGACTCGTTTCATCGTGCTTCACGCAACGGTACAAGTGGATTTCCCAAATTCCATCATGGTCAATACGCCATCTTAAAATCTAATAAAATATTCCAAGGGTAGTTTAGTCTTTTCCTTTATTAAATTAATAGTTAAATAATAATTAAGGTTTGGGTTGTTACAAGTCAAGCATGGAGTTGATTCAGCATCGTCGACTCTTTTGGAGGTGAGGATGGCGGCGGTTGAGAAGATGAGAGAGTCATCTGTCTGGGTGAAGGGTTCTTCTACAACGTCAGCGGCTGATCCCAAGGTGGACAAGTCCAGCCTTGCAGGGGATGCAGGCGTGTCTAATTTGCTAAAGATGAACCTCCTGTCAAGCCCGTCTACTTGCTTCAAGCTGGTTGATCTTGAGACAGTCTCAAGTCTTTCCTTGGAAAAACAAATAGAAGCAACATTTCATCTGCTTCAAGAAAGAGTAGTTTTTGCTGTTGAAATTATCCGAAACTCGTCTGCTGTTGCCCCCTCTTCTGCTGCTGACTTGGTTAGTCGAAAAGATGCTTACTTTCTTCTTGAGTGCAAGAATGCTGACATCTCCTTTAGTTATGACAAGCTTCTAGCTAGATTTGGCGCCTATCACAAGTCTGCTGAAAAGTCCAAGTTCGAAGCTACCATAAATGCGTACAAGTTGGGCTACTTGGACTGCTCAAATGGAAATGATCCCATCTATGCTATTAGAGATGGAGACATTGAGATGCTCTGTTCTGATTTGCTCCATATGCAAAGTGGGTAGGTTAATGCTGTAAACATGGAATGAGCTTAAGTGCAGGCAACCGAAGAGGCCTTAGCAGAGGAGGATGCAGCTAATGAGGTGGTGGCAGACGTCACAGGTCAGGTAGGTGGAGTTGCCGAGAGCGCGGCTGATTAGGTGGATGCTGAAGAGGCTGCAGATTAGGGATCTCCTGCTGGCATCTCGGAGTAGATGAAGACTCTTTTATTTCTTTTTAGCGTTTGTAGTCTGCTTTTTGTTTAGAATAATTGGTCTTGTCTGACCATCTTCTTTTTGTTGAACTTGGCCGATTGGTCACTTTTCTATGGAAATTTTAGTTATTTCTTCAACTTCAATTTGCATATTGACTTGTGAAGTGCTTGAGTAATCATCTAGTATCTTGATTGTGTGTCTTCCTTAGGAAATTTATAAGTGCCAGGGTCCCCCTTGAGGGACTCCGTGCATGATATGCTTATTCTAGATACATGTCGATGTATCTGTTGATGAGAGTGGCTCGTTTAACCTACGTCCGAAGATGAAGTGTGGCCCGTTTGGTGTACATTTGGAGACGTGTCGATGAGAGTGGCACGTGCCGATGAGTGTGGCCCGTTTGGCCTACGTCCAGAGACGTGTCGATGAGAGTGGCCCATTTGGCCTACATCCGAAGACGTGTCGATTGCATTTGTGAACACTCCATTAGAAAGAAAAGCTTGAACTTGTATTGATGTATGTGTGACTACATTACTTTATTGAACAAAAGAGATGAGTTGCAGGGGTAACATCAAAAGGAACTTGTCTTCAATGGAGGTGAGGGAAGCTTGGCCTCCTACTCGGAGCCGAGCTGATAGGCGAGGAGCTTCGTGGATAGTACCTTCGGAGATGATGGGTATTCCATTGTCTTGGAACTTCCTTCTCTTAAAAGATGATGCCAGGATCGTTTTGCATGACTAAGTAGCTGGTGATGGCTTGGGAGACAAAAGTCGCTTGCTTGATCTTTCTCTGCTGCTCCCTGGTGGTCAACTCGGGCTCTTAGAGTCGGCTAGGATCGTGCTGATCCGTATGACTTTTTTCGTGGAGGCACGTTGGCAGTTGCGTCACGATCCTTGATTTGCTGGATAGCCCCCCTTGTGAAGCAGTCAGTTGTGTAATGACTGTGCCCTTCATGGAATTCACAGTATCTACTAGTATCCTTCTTGGCTGGGTTTCCCTTCAAAGGCGATGGTTTCTTCAACCAATGCATATTCTTTACTTGGGCTAGGATTTGGTGTATCAGGATAGTGAACTTGGTATAGCTCTCGGCTGCTGGAGCACCTCCCTGAGGCTGTAATTCGTGCTTGCCTCCATCCATATCATTTATCATGCCGTTCCTTTGGCTTGCCTGCTCAATCGGTTGATCAGCTTGCTTGGCAGCCTTTTTTGCTGTGATCTGGTCCACCTCCTTGCGTAGAGCATCTTCGAAATTTTCACCAATCTTTAAGTTACGAAGTCGATTGTTTACGAGCTTCTCGACGTCTTCAGCGTGCATGGCTTGCCGATCACATTGGCGACCCTCGTGATTCAGGCGGGGATGGTTAACTTCCTCGTCGACTTGATGACGTTGACCTCCTTGGTTGCCCTGCCAGTGAGGCAGATTGGTGGATTGAGCTTGCGATGATTCCTCCACGAGTTGTCGCCACAAGTTGGTTCTCGAGTGATTTAATGAGCGTCGGTCGTTGCATTCGTCACGCAATCGTTCACGGACTCGTGCCCCATGTGGGCTTAGTCTTGAATGGATCATCAACCGGCTCAGAGTACTGTTTGCAGATGTTTGCGTCTCGTCAGCACGATCTCGTTCTCTCCCCTGCCAGTTTGTCTCTGACTGACTAGTCTGGGATCCCTAAAAATGCTCGCCAGTATGCTCACGGATCCTTCTCTCCTCGTCATGGGCTCCAAAGTCAGCACCTTGATTCAAGTTGATCTGCCTGAGTAGTTAGGCCAATTAGATTGTTTTGGTTGTCGACCCTCTGTGCGAGTTGATCAACCCGTGAATTAAGGCCCACTTGACTGCATAAGTCGGGTAAATAGGTGTTGATCGGGCCCAATGGCATATGGGCTAGGGCTCCGTTAGATGTGCACACGGGTGCATACGTCAAGTGTGGTTGCAGAGGAGGGAGAGAATGGATCTGCTCCAAGACTGGGATGACGTTGGAGTAGCCGTGGGGCTGTGCAACAAATTCGGCAGCTAAGTGGTGCGACTGCTGATGTGTTCCGACGGCAGAATGGCGTGGCAGAGCAACTCCGATAGGATGCCGCGGCAGGGCAGCTCCGGCAGCCATCGCATGCAGCTGCAAGGCTGTGGAGATCATGGGACCATGTGGCGGCTGTTTTGCAACTGTTGTTATACAATTCCAGTAGCTGTCTGCAGCAGCTGTTATGCAATTCCAGCAGCTGTTTGCAGCGGTTGTTCTGCAACTCCAGCAACTGGAGGTGGTTGCACAGCGTGAGGAGGTGGCTGCAAGGTGTTGGGAGCCACGGTTCCGTGCGGTTGCAGCGAGGTTTCCACCACGAAACCATGAGATGGGCCTGTTGTGGTGGTGTTGCTCATTGTACGTCTTGTATCAACCATGATTGTTTGAAACAAAGTGTGGAAAATAGATTTGGAGCACGCTTTGAGTATTATTTCGCGCTCTCAATGAAAGCACCAATTTGTGTGAGCAATTTCTTCCACGAGAATATTCGATTGAAAGATCTCCTTTTCTTCTCACCGCCTCTTTCTCCCTACAAAACAAATCGGATAAGAGGACCACACTCAGGGGGTGTTGGCCACAAGGTCTTAAATATCGGAGGTATTGAAAATATCGGAAGTCAAAAAACACGGAAATATCGCAGGAAATATCGGGATATTATCGGTATCGGAAAAAATTGAATAAAAACCACGGAAATTGTAAGAAAAACTTGGAAATTTTTATTGAAACTTTGCAGGATGTTTATTTAGTCAATTATCTATTAGTTTATCACAAAACATTGGAAGGAAATGCATTGCATGATGGATTTAACTGATTTAAGTTGATTATATAGCGAGCTGGCAAATACAATAAGTGTAGAAAATATGTAGTAATTAATGAAAGAAGATTAAACACACCATAATCATTTATATATAATGAATTACTACAATATTTTACACTTTATACATTGCATGGTAAGATACATGAGTGACTTAGTACCACATAGAATTCCTATGAGGTTCAAAATTTTCACTATCTTCATCATCTCTATGTGTAGAGTAAGTATATTTTGAAGAGTAGTCATCAAATGATAAATCCCCAAAATAGTTTTGCATGTAATTGTCAACATGCCACCCATATGGATTCGAGATTGGTTGACGTTGTCCATAAGCAAAATCATTTGAAGATTGAGTCTCGGATTCTTTCCATGAGTCGCTTAATTCCATCCCAATAGGAATGGGATATGAAGGGTAGGGAAATGGTTGGTTATGAGTATAACCATAGTTACTAGTACTACTCATCTCATGTGAAAATTTGTTTCTTGCAAAAAGAATTCAAAACAAAACCGTGTATATATATAAATATTTTAGTATTTTCATAAAAACATAAGTGATATGGTGGTTAAGGTGTTGAAGGAGTAAAATGGTTTTCACAAATACCATGTATATAAATATTTTTGGGTTTCGTATCGAGATATTATCGATAATATCTCGATATATTGCCCAAATCATTCATAAAAATATTGAAAATATCTTCCCGATAATATCGATATATTGACGATAACACTATGGTTAGTTGTTAAAATATCGGACCCCCAAAAATCGGGGATATTATCGATATTTAATACCTTGGTTGGCCAAAGGTCCTCCAATGCCTAAGTTAGTTCAAGTGTTTTGTAGGAAAGCACTAGCTAACAAAATGGGTATGGACTTGTTTGTATGGTGTGAACCGAGTGGCCAGAGCCTTGTGTAAAAGGGAGAGAGAGAATGGCGGATAGGGTTTGTGAGGGATAATTTCTGCAAAGTTTCAGTAGGAATTTAGACGTACCTCAACCCTTGTGTGTAGCCATCTATTTATAGGGCCTCAGAGGCTAGGGTTTCAAAGGAATAATTTCGTAGATGGAAAGGAATTATTCCTCCCCGATTTGGCAAGATTGGCTTAATTAGGGATTTGATTTATTTGATTTAAATTAAATCCCTAATTAAGGTAGGAATCAAATCAATCGCAATTAAATCAGGTAACTCTCAATTAGGTAAATAATCCTCAAATGGAAGGAAATATTTAACATAGGGTTTTGATTTAATTTGGTTCCCACATGAAGAGGGCCCAAATCCGAGTTAAGTTGAGAAAGTTATCGTCTAAAAACGTTTTGAGTAAAATGGCAACTTTGGAAGTTGGTTCAAAGCCCCAAAACCCTAGCTAGAAAGTTAGATTCCTTTTCCTTTTCTCTCTTCTCACAACTTTTTCTCTCTCTTTTCTCTCTCTCGGGTGAATAGTGGCAGTGTCACTTTCTGGCAAGTTTTGACCACTTTCCGGCCACCAAACGGCCGAGGTCTCTTCATGAAAGTTGTTCTACTTCCTCTCCTTTAAGTTTTTGGGCGAGAAAATTGGCGATTTGTGGTTGTTAATGGTTGAATTGGACTTCGACCCAAGGTACAAATTACTCCCCTTGTTGTGCTGGTTCTTTTGGTATATGCATCATGAAGGAAACATACATCTAATGCTTGGGAAATAAACTTTAGCCACAACCTATACAACAAAAACATTCTAAATTGTGGATTCATTTTGTTTATACTAGTTGAGCTAAACCATTTTCATTTTAGATCAAGTATCTTAGCCTAGTCTCTTTGAACACAAATAGAAAAGGGAAAAAGGGAATAGATCTTTACCCTTAATGACATTTTCTTGATTTATCAAGAATGAGCACCTTTGTTGGAAAGACCTTTTCTTTCTCTTGATTTTGACTCCTTCACCTTTAGGCTTCAAGATTGGAGTCCTCTACCTCACCACACCAAATGCTCCTAGAGATGAAGAGAAGACAATCAAGAAGTATGGATGCTAGTCTACTTCTTGATTGGACCAATTTTTGGTTTATGGAAAATGAGATACAAAGATGATCACTCATAAACCAAAGTAGGAAACCAAAAACCCTAGCTAGGTTTTCTCCAACACTTAGCTTATATAAGATGACACAAATTTGGGTGGGTATTGGGGCTCCATTTGGTCCATGGGTCATGTCATCTTATGTCACTTTATCCCTTAGGCCCAATAGCCTTTTTGGGCTATTTTGTCCATTTCCTTTTAAATCATTTTTAAAAGCCTAATCCAATGTTTCTATATGTCAATATTAATTCAATAATTAATCTTTTAATTATAATTTAACTATTAAATTATAATTATAGTCTTACGCTATTGACCCGATCGATCTATTTGACTTTGGTCGATTGCTCCGGTCAACATGTTGACTTTTGTCCATTGACTTTGGCATTTGATTATCAACCATTGAATTGTGTCTCCTCTTTGTACCTCTAATCATATTCTTTGGGTGTGTAGATCCGTAAGTTCCCTTTAGCAAAGTAGTGGGTTGAGTCAACTCCTCAGAGATTATATACGAATTAAATTTCATAATTTAATTCTTCCTATTAATAAAGATTAATTGAAACCTTTTAGGACATCCCCAAACCATGGCTGTTGCCTAGCAGCAAGTCACGGTTATCCGAGCTAAATGAGATGTTGTGAAAGAACCTATTCAAATTGGAATGACCATGCAATTGAATCATTCTCTTATGTCAATACTCCTTATTCACATTATTAGATCATGGAATCCGATTGTCAATGAATCATTCCCTTTATATGATTATCCTGATAAGACTTGAAGACTTTTTCTTTTAAGTCTTATCCACTACTCTACATAGAGATTTGACCAATCATATCTTGGAGTATTCTCTCTCTTTTACTGAGAGTAGAGATTTCTTGTTGTACATTCATTTGCTTCCATGAGTCTATTGAGAATCCTGATGAGCACCTTTAAGTTATGCTTAATTCAGCATAACCGTACAGTGCCCTCAAAGATTAATAACATAGCCACAAAGCATTTATGATGCCTTAGGTCTAAGAATTAGTTTGTACCATTGCAATTTATGAGTTCCAGCTTGACATGTGAGTAAAGACTTCCATGCTGTAACTCATGTGTTGGATCGCATTCAGTGTACTTGTTCTTCTACAAGCACCTACACACATATCTATGTGTTTCCACACTTAATGACTTGAGACCTTGCCATTCCCTACATATAGAGATGATATTGTGTGTACTGGTTTTTGCGGAATATTGACGCCCAATCAATATTCCTATGACCAGGAGTATATTCAATATTTAGGGATAATGAGAAGTCTCCATATATGCAATCTCATTACATAGCTCTCATATCCACTCATGTATTCCTTGGACTATAGTTGTTCTACATATTGAAAGATAATTAAGATGATTTAATGTATAAAACAACATTTCTTGCCCATTAATAACATAATATGTTTATTTATTTATCAAGGATGTCATTAACTCTAATTATTACATAATTAGTTGACTTTAAGGACATATTTCTTACATATCAATCGGTGATTTGGAGTTTTCCTATGGTCGGAAAATGACTCAAGACACCCAGCATCGGCAACAGCGCTTGGCGACACATGAGCCGGGTGTTGGTGATTGGTTTTGGGCATAGTTTAATTCCCTTGTCTTCTCGAGCAACCAGGTATGTCTTATATGTATTTCAGATTGTGTGGAAGATCATGGACACTAGAAATCTAACAATTTAGCAATATGTCACGGTTACCCAAGCTAAATAGTTTGTGGTTAGAGAACTCATGCAATTGGAATTACAATACAATTTGATCATTCTCTTTCATCAGTGTTCTTGATCTCGTTAATAGGATACGGAATTCATGTCATATCCCTAACGTGATCATTCTTGGTTATCTGATTTAATTTGAGCACAATTAGAAAGTCTTCTATCTATTGAGCTCTAACTCCAGTCGAAGATTCTTGGAATCATATCTTAGAATATTCTCTTTCTTCATTGGAAGTAGAGCTTCCTTGTTGTACACTTATATGCCTTTATAAACTTATCGAAGACCCCGACGATATCTTAAGTCAAACCTAGGGTTGACCCCAACAATATAATACAGTCAAAGATTTACTATCTCCCTGCCTTGGGGCCTATCAACATGGTTCTCCACCTCTCCATCATACCTCTATTTCCCAAAACTTGTAGTATAACCATGAAAATCACATGAACTTCAAACCACATAAGAACTATCCTAATAATATTGGCACACGCTTTAATATATTTTTAGTGAAGCATTAGTGCAGATTTAGTGACCTTGTTGAAACCTCACCACGACCTATTGGCTATTGGGGAAAGCTTATTTAGAAGTTCGATAAATATCTAATGGCCTTTAATTGAAACATGGACTGAGCCTTAATGGAACCTATAACCCATATACTTGGTCAAAGATTTTTCTATATTTAGTGAAACTATTTTGGATTTAGTTAGAGTTATTCTAGGCGGTGAGGCTCTAGTGAAACATTCTAAAGTCTTGCCTACACACATAGTGAAACAATTCGATGCAATAATCAAATCCAGAAATAGAGGATTAACTCGTAAGTGATTTCGAGCTTCGTATTTCAACAAATATGACAATGCCGAAGATTTTGAGTTCAAACTCAAGAATTTCGACCCCAGCCCCAAAAATTTGGAGCTTCTTGAAGGAGAAGATTGAACTAATGTAGCCAATTTCGAGTTTGCTCATGGATTTTATATTTTTGGTATATAACGCTCATCTCACAGGGGAGGACTGAATGTTCAAACTAGAAAAATGAAACAGGAAGGGGAATGGGAGATGTGCACTTAATGAAAGAGAAGAACTTGCTTTGGGTGTAGGGAGAGAGACTTACTGAGCAAGTTGAGAGGATGATTCCAGTACAAGTCTTTAACTTACAAGTGGTCTTCTTAGAGTCGTTAGATTAGATCCAACGACATCCTTGTAATCAAGAAATTAGTCCTGTAATTTTGTGACTAATTATTTGTAAACTAAATTCTGAAAATCCTTTACTAGCCTCTAGTCATGGATCATTCTAAATATTGTAAAAATATCCACTGAGTACCACACTACATTAAATGTATATTTGATCATTGTTGTATGAACCGCATTCAGAAATAAGCAGAATAATCAAAATACTTGTGGATCACTCCGCGTGAGAAAAGTTTAAAGATCCAGTAGCTAAGTAGAAATGCCTTTGGTTACTCAGCACATGCTCACTAGACTGATTAATCTTAGTACACTTTTGAATTCAAAACATCTATAAAACAAATGGAATGAGAGCCTTGACATTTTTGGGAAAATGATCAAACTTGGAAAGATACCATCTTCTCGTAGCACAGCTCCTTCCAATCAAGTATAAAGCTGACCCTATGGTGAAGGAGAATGCATACAGAGTTTGTGAAATAAGAGAAATCCCCACAAATCCTATAATTTCAAAAAGATAGTGGGGGCATATCACTAGTCCAAACAAACCGCCTTTGGGAATCTTATAATCCTTGTCACCCTTTGACCGAATTTTAGAAAGAAGGTAATGATGATAGAAATTGCCAGAGATCCCTATTAGGAACAGCAGACATCCAAGGTACTTCAAATCAACTGCTGGCTCCGGAAACCCTTGCGTTAAGTATTGAGCATAGGTCACAGTTGCGGTAGACAGAAAATAACTGAGAGAGATGAGAAACACACTATCAAGAATCATCCCTCCACTATAGCTGTGAACAAACAGAACCTATGAAACATGGAAAAACATATTTTCAAATGAGAAGCATTAGAAAAATTAACAAAATTCTGAATTTGAATCATAGAGTAACAGTTGTTTACATGTAGTTGCTTAAACCTTCCCCCATTGAAATGTTCTTGTTTTCTATCTTACTAATTTATTTGAATTAAAACACATAAAAGTAAATCTCTATCATGAAAATGGATATAAAGGAAAAGCCCACCAGCTTAGCAGTTTACATACGCTCAGTAAGAGGTTTTAGAATTTGAATAGACAAGTGATTAAACTTGTAGAAATGCTCAGTAAGCAAAATCACTAGTTGGTATAACCAGATAGTAAATAGATGGCAACTAGTTCCAATTTGAAGATCACTGAAGAATGCATAACTCAAGAAATCAGAGAAAAGATGAGGGTAGAGTCGTACCTCAAAAATCCTTTTGAAAAAATGAATGGTTAGGGCTGAACAAAGCAATAAGATTCTGATATTCTCTTGAGGATAAAGCACAAATGATGCGACACCAGCAAGAAATGCCGGAGTATAAGCTATTAGCATGCCTGTTCTACTAGATAGTTTAATTTTCTTTGCAGCAGAGGTTTTAGAACCAGAATTCCAGAACTTCGAATAGTGTAAGTGCTTTCCCCTTAGCTCTGAAAGCCCAAGACTAGCTAATGATGTGAAGCTAATCACTGACATTGCTGTGACGAAAAGAGAAGGAGGTGGCAGGAAAATATATGTCAACATTGTGGTGACTACCATGTAACTAGCCTTTGATTTCTCTCCCTAGATTTCTGTAATGAACACAGAAATACGCTGTTAGGAAATATAAATGCCAGCAGATAAACATTTTCCTCTCCTTTTGTGAACTAAAATTTGTGCTTATAGAAAATCAATAACTGATGAATAAGCTGATAAAATAGTAAATTCTTTATGAAGGTATGAGATTTATCAATTCTCATCACATCTACACTATTAGAATTAGAAGAAGAAACAAATTTCAAGGTATATAAAAACTTTGTAAGAAGTACTATGTAAAGTAGGACACTCGTATGTCTATTGTTGTTATCACTTATGAAGGATGAGTAGCAAAATATTTGTGAGGAAGCAACCTCTAGCAAAGAAAAAAAAAGAAAGACAGAAGGCACATCCTCTGATTAATACAATATTATTAATATAATTTCTAACACAACTAAACTCGAACAGAGAAGTAGAGTTTCACTGAAGCAACAGCTAAGCATACCAACTTAGTTATACTAACATGCATAATTCAAGATTCCATACACCATCAAAGCATGGAAAAAACAGTATGCGGTAAATTTTATTCCATTTACACCATAATATAATTGAACTAGATAACAATTCTAATTAATGACCAAGACAATGCTATCACTAAAACCTGTCCAAAACTACAACTCCACCTCCAAATATTCCCAACAACAATACCCATCCACCATTACATTATATATCCCTGCATCAACCAACTGAATACAACGTCCAATTTCAATACAAATGTGTAAAAGAGTTCGTAACTTGGAAAGCATACCTCCTAAGATCTTCCAAACAGCAGCTCCCAACACAATAAATGAAAAGCCAAAACCTAGAAACCAAAAAGCAAGAAGAAATATATCGAATACTTTTTTTTTGCAGTTACAAAAATATATCGGAATTTACAGGAGAGCAGTTATAACTAAATAAGAGCTATGCATCATGTAATCTATCACCATATAACTCCTTGAAAGGGTAGGCCGTAACCATTGAAGTTTCTAAACTTTACACTTCATTCAATGTCTCGATTACTTTTCTTATCTAATAATGAGGCAGTAGCATTTCCACATTTCCATATTTCCTCCAAATTCTCCGGATACACTACCTAATCATATCATAGTATACCAAGAGTTCTTGAATGAGAATTCTAAAAGTTTTATGTTAAAAGGTAAATGGGAACAAAGAAATAAAAAGGCAAGGGAGAGAGGGGGAGAGAGAGAGAGAGAGAGAGAGAGAGGCTACAGTTCAAAATATTACAGTTTACTCTTTTTTCACATCAGTTTCTACAGGAGCTCCAATCACTACACCAGATTTCATATGCATCATCAAGCCATTGCAGGTGTAGATCCCAGCGTCTTCAAACTTCGTAATATCTCCGGCATTGATTCCCTGAGCAATCACTGCACAAAACTCACGCGCTACTATTAGAAATTCAATTCCTCAGTTTTGAAACAAAATTTGCTCAAAACTTACGTCTACAGAATCAGGGAAAACTAGTTCGATCTCACCGAGAAATCTAACTGAATTACTTAAACGAAGAGATACTCATATATTTCTGGAGTTTTTATTTATTAAGAAACACAGAGCAAATCAAACAGAATTTTAAAAATACGAAAAGAAAATTGAAATCCGATTCAGAACTAAACACTGAATCCAAGACGTACAGAGATCGAGCTTGAAACAATGAATATTTAAATAAATCGAGAAAAATAGTTAACGATATCAATTTTTCTGAATTTAAAAGAAAATAATGTGTCGTATAAATCAAGAATTGAAGACAATGAGGCCTCTAACCACATGAATGCAGTAGGGAACATGATTTTAAACTATAAGAAAACTCATAATCAAGCATTGGGGGTTAGGGCTCTAGAGAATCGCACCAGCATTCAACTTTGAAGTAATAGGGCTCGAGCAATAGTCTTCTAGCGAACAAGGAGCTGGAGCTCTTGAATGGTTCAGTGAGAGAGAATCCTAAAATTGTGAGAGAGGGAGAGAGTGAGCGAGAGAGGAGTGATGAGAATGTTCTGGTTTGAAGGAAAACTAAAATGAGGAAAAAAAAAAAAAGTAAGTCAAAATAGGTGGGTTTTCAAATATAATTAGGGGGTTCCGTAAAATAGAAAAAAAAACAATTAGGGCATACTCAGTTGCACTAGATCCGGCAATATTGGACACGACATGTTAACACGATACAAATTCACATGAAAATATCAGTATTTGGGTCGAGCTTAATGAATTTTGTTGAAAACGGGTGGATCCGTTAATTACTTGTTAAACTAACGGGTTGTGTCAGTATCATTCGCGAATCACCCGTTAACCCGTTAAGAGCAAATGTTTTTTTTTGTAATTTTCATTCTAAAATAACCTAGCTTGAATTGAAACTTCTGTTATTCCCTCCTCACCCCGCCACTCAGTATCAGTCTTTCTCTCAAGAGAAACAAAAGCTCTCTCTTTCTCTCTAGATCCAAACCAAACCATCAACTACCTTTCCTCTTCTCCAACGAAAATGTATGAAAATCAAGTCATTTGAGAGTTTTAATTTTCATTTCTGCATTATATTAGTACCAAAGTGAGATTGTCGTGTGATTCTGATCCAGTACCAAAGCATTGACATATTTATTTGATAAATCTCATCAGACATGGGTTTTCAAATAGCTTCATGGGAATGCGTTTGCCTTTTATTTCTTTATCAACTTGCTGCACTATTTTATTAATTTCCACTTCGAGAGTTTGTGATCACTCTTGCATTTATTTGATAAATATCCCCATAAACTTTTATTAATTTCCACTTTGAGAGCTAGAATATATGCATTATTTTCTACTTTCCTATTTTCTTTGTTATTGTAATTGATATTGAATTTATGTCCCTTTTTTTTCTTTTGAAGCTTATGGATGTTACAGAGAGTACCAAAGCTATGAGACTCGCAAATGAGGAGTCTATTGATGTTTCAATGGGTGGGGATACAAGTACTGCAAATGTAGAAGATAAAGAGGTAAGCCCTATAAGCACAAAGCCTAAAGGCATCAATATTGGTAAGAGAAAATTGAGATCTTCTGCTTGGGAAACATTTTATTTATTGCCTTTTGGAGAAGATAAAAAAAGGAGTGCTAAATGTAAAAATTGTGAGACAATTTATGTGTGTGATAGTAGGTGTGGGACTGGAAATTTGTTGAATTACGCTAAAAACTGCCTTAAGAAACCACATGGTGATGTGAGACAGTTACTTATGTCATCATCTAGATTGCGTTCCCCTAAATTTGATCATATCAGATTTCGTAACTTGTTAATAGAGACAATCATAAAACATAACTTGCCTTTTAGCTTTGTTGAATATGAGGGAGTTAGGGCTTTGTTTGCTTATGTCTCGTCGAATATTAAGTTGCCTTGTAGAAATACTATTAAGGCATGTGTGTTGAGGATGTTTAAAAGTGAAAGACAAAAAATTCAGAGTTTGTTAAGCTCAGTTCATGGAAGAATTTGTTTAACATCAGATTTATGGACCTCTCTGTGTACTGATGGCTATCTTGCTCTTACTGCCCACTTTGTTGACAAAGCTTGGAGATTAAAGAAAAGAATTATCAACTTTTGTCATATGCCTCCTCCATATTCTGGTGTTGCATGATCTAAAAAATCAATACATTGTTAACTAAGTGGGGGATTGAGAAGAAGTTGTTTTCTATTACTCTTGATCATGCTTCTGCAAATATTGCTTTTGTTGATATTTTGATGAATCAATTGAACTTTAGATCTCTTTTGTTGATGGGTGGTAAGTTTTTTCATGAGCATTGTTGTGCCCACATTTTAAACTTGATAGTCCAAGATGGACTTAAAGAAATTGATTCTTCAGTGACAAAGATTCAGGAATGTGTCAAGCATATAAAGGGATCCGAGGCGAGGAAACAAAAATTCTACGATTGTGTTGTATAAGAATAATAAACTGAAGAGGAAGTGAGATGAGAAACAGAGGTGAAGAATAATTGCATAGACCAGAATGATATGTTCTTGTATTGTCAGCTGTATATATATATATATATATGTATATATATATATATATATATATATATATATATATATATATATATATATATATATATTGTACACGGGTTAGACTTTCTCAAGTCTATTTACAGAAGGCAAGTAATATAAGGTAAGTATAATCAATCTTTTATATTACAGAATCAATTGTAAACTAATTCCTAGCTGGGATGAAGCTGATCTTGTGATGGGGAGTCTGTCAATGCTCATTTAGTGGGATTGGCTGATTTCATGGAATGTGCTGATTGTGTGGAATCATGATCTGCATCATGATTCTCTTTACCCTCCCTCAAGCACAATGGAGCAACGTGAAGATTAAGCTTGGACTTAAGAAGAGAAAACCGATCACGATTAAGACCTTTAGTGAATATGTCAGCAAGTTGATGAGATGAGGGAACATAGAGAGTATGAAGCGCTTTTCGAGCAACGAGTTCACAGACAAAGTGATAGTCAATCTCGATGTGTCGAGTGTGAGCATGGAAAATAGGATTGGCAGCCATATAGATTGCGGAAATATTATCAACATATATGCATGGTGCAGAACGAAGGGGAATGCCAAGTTCACGAAACAAGTAACCAAACCATTGGATTTCAGCGGCAGTATTGGCAAGAGCTCGATATTCGGCTTCTGTGCTAGAGCGAGAAACAATAGACTGTTTCTTGGCAGTCCATGTGAGAAGATTAGGACCGAGAAAGATACGAGCACCAGTGGTAGAACATCGATCATCAACTAAACCAGCCCAATCAGCATCCGAGAAGCTCCGTAAAGTGAAATCGTTAGACTTGTGAAAGATGAGTCCTTGCTCAATCGTGCCCTTAATATACCGAAAAATGCGCTTGACAACTTGAAGGTGGGAAGTGCGAGGGTTGTGCATAAACTGACACACCTGGTTGACGGCAAAAGAAACATCAGGCCTGGACAAGGTAAGATACTGTAGGCCACTCACCATACTTCGATAGGTGGACGAATCAGGCAAGGGATCACCATCCATACAAGATAACCGAGTGTCAGAGGGCAATGGTGTAGGACATGATTTGCACTCAGTCATATGAAACAGTTTCAATAAATCAACCGCATATCTTGTCTGAGAGAGAAACAAATTGTCAGGAAAACGATTAATTTCCATGCCTAGGAAAAAATTGAGCTCACTCATTCTTCGACTGTCGAAAGTGGAACATAATGTATCGATAAACCGATGAACACTCTGAGGTTCAGACCCAATAACAATTATATCGTCCACATACACGAGAACATATATCGTGCAAGAAGCAGAGCGGCGAATAAATAGCGAAGCATCAGAGTGGCTGTGAACATACCGTTGAGCAAGAAGAAAGGTACTAAGGCGTTGGAACCAAGCCCAGGGTGCCTGTTTGAGGCCATATAGAGCCTTATGAAGGCGACAAACATATTGAGGTCGAGAGGAATCATGAAATCCAGGGGGTTGTTTCATGTACACCTCTTCTTGCAAGTACCCATTCAAGAAAGCATTGCGAACATCAAGTTGCTGAAGTGACCAATTATAAGAAACAACAAGAGATAAAATCGTGCGAATAGTGGCTGGTTTGACTACCGGACTAAATGTTTCTTCATAATCAAAGCCTTCCTTTTGATTGAATTCTTTGGCAACAAGGCGAGCCTTGTATCGGTCAATCGAGCCATCTGCTTTCCGTTTAACTTTGAAAACCCACTTGCATCCCACAATATTCATACGTGAGGTTGGAGGAACTAAGGATCATGTCTGATTTCTCATAAGGGCATCATATTCATCCTTCATTGCAGCTTGCCAGCAGGTGGATTGGGAAGCCTGGGTGAAACTTGTTGGTTCAATGGACATGGGGTCAGAACACTCGGCAAGGAGAGCATGAGGTAAGGGATGAGGGCTGGTCTTAGAGTAGAGTGGTTTGGTTTCAAGACCGAATGGAATGATGGAGTTGAGAGACTTGAATTTTTGTGGAGGATTCGGTGTATCGGGAGAATTGGGAAAGATAGATGGGTCAATAGGTGAAGAAGGAGGAGTTGATTCAGAGGGTGGGTTCATGAAAAGCATGTACAATGAGGTAGTGGACGATGATGGGTTTGTGGAGTTTGGTGATGGAAGGTTTGTGGATTTTGGGGATAGCGATGATGAAGGAATCGTATGTAAAGGGGTGTGTGGGTCAGATGTAAAGGAAATCACTTGGGTTGTTGTATTGTGTGAAAAAGAGCCAGGTGGGCCAGATGAGGTAGTGGACGGTGATGGGCTTTGGGGAGTATTGTTTGGTGGGGAATTTGGAATTTGAATTTGTGGGGAGTAGGTGCTAGGCCCTAGATCAGATTGGGTTGTAGGTGTGTGCTGATTGGCAGGAGAAAGAGAATGAAGTCCACTGGAGTGCAATGGAGATCTATTCTGGGGCTGCTTGTAAGGAAAACTAATCTCATCAAAAGTCACGTTCCGGGATATATATATGCGAAGTGAAAAGGGATCAAGACAACGGTAACCTTTATAGTGATCATCATAGCCAATAAATACGCATGGAATAGATTTAAAGGATAGCTTATGTTTGTTGTATGGCACCATGTGAGGAAAGCAGGCACACCCAAAACTTTTGAGAAATTTATAATCCGGTGTGCGATGAAGTAAATTCTCATAAGGAGATAAGTTGGTAAGCTGAGGAGTTGGTAAGCGATTGGTCAGAAAAACCGCGGTTGAGAAGGCTTCAACCCAAAAGCTAGAGGGCAAACGGGATTCGGCTAGCAAGCAGAGGTCCATTGCAACAATGTGGTGATGTTTCCTTTCCACCACCCTATTTTGTTAGGGAGTGTATGGACAGGAGATCTGATGCGAGATGCCATGATCACTTAAAAATTTCAGGAATAATCTGTTGGTAAATTCACCACCACCATCAATCTGTAACTGTTGGATTTTGGAGCTAAACCGATTTTCCACCATTTTTTTGAATGGAATAAACGTTGTAAGAACATCTGATTTCTTAGCCAAAGGATATAACCAAGTGAACCGAGTTTTATCATCGACAATAGACAAGGTGTAAAAGTGCTAATAGAGATTGAGCATGAAACTTTATGTATTCAAAAGGCAATTGACATGATTTTTCCAATGGACAAATATGGCAATGTTTATTTGATATAAGTGTACCATCAAGTGGTAAATGGTGCTTATTCAACAGTGTAGAAAAAACTGAATGAGATGGATGTCCAAGTCGTGCATGCCACACATCCTGTGTTGTGCGCTCACCATAGAATGCAATCTTATGAGCAATATCCGAGGCTGTCTGAATATGATAAAGGCCATCAGAACTACTGCCAATAAGGAGTACCGTCTCTGTCTTGTTGTCCTTGACACAAAAACCATTAGCATCCAACTCAAAAAAACAGTCATTATCACGACAGACACGTCGAATATATATCAAATTTTTTCGGATTGCAGGCACACACAATACTTCATTAAGTTCTAAGGATTTATGCAACCCAGTTAATTGTGTATGGCCAATATGTGTGATTGCTAACTAATTCCCATTTCCAACAACAATTGTATCAGTACCTATGTAAGGTTGGGCATGTGGTAGAGAAGTTGGGTCCGCTGTCATGTGGTGGGTAGCACCAGAATCAAAGCACCAATTGAGATTCGCCACATCATGAGTAGATTGAGATGAATTTAAGGTATTTTCTGCCATGTATGCATGAGGCCTTCGGTCTGGGCAGAAATGAGCTATGTGTCCTGGCTTATCACATCTAAAACATATGACATCAGCCCGCTGGGTATTTGGGGAATTTACCTGGGGTGTTGGAAGAAGTGGAGGGCGTCCATCAGTAAGAGTTGCATGAGAAGGAGCAACGGAGGTGTGCTGCTAGTCACGAGACTGAGTACGGCGATCTGGAACCCAACTCCCTTGGGTTGATTCCCAAGGATTTGCTCTCCCTAATCCACGCCCATTGTGTCCTTGATTCCAGTTTCTGCCGCGCCCATGTCCTCTCCCATAACCATAGGAATGAGTTTGATTGTGACCAGTGGAGTTTGGACTGGAGTTGCGCTCAGTGGACCTCCGATCAGCAGCCATAGCAACCCCCGAAGCAGCAGTGAGAGACATTCGTTTCTGTAAAATGTTTTTCTCTAAAGGCTAGATCATAAAATTTATCGAAATCAATATCTGGATGCAGGTGAAGTGTTGTGGCTAACTCTTTGTATTCAAGACCAAGACCAAAACCATCCAGAACATAACTGATGAGTTCATCATCATCCATTGTTGCACCAGCTTGTGTGAGGGAATCGAAGAGTGATTTGGCATAATTGAGATAATCAGTCACTTTGGTGTTGTTGTCCTTTTTGAGGGTGTGAATTTGGTCTCGAAGAATTCATACACGGGTACTAGCAAGAGGTGAAAGGCGCTTGGCCAGCATGGTCCAAGCTTGATGAGCAGTGGTACAAGGGATGAGAAGTGTCTTGATGGAAGAGGAGGAAGTCGCTTTGATCCAACTCAGGACCAGTTTATCCTTGGCTAACTCTGGGTGCATAGATCCATCTTCTTGCACTTTGGGTGGGTCTGTGTTGTTCTTGATGACTGTTGCAAGGCCGTGCATCTCCAATACATCTTCAAATTGGGATTTCCAACTCAAGTAGTTGGTGCAATCCATAGGAACTGGGAACAACGATGAGATATTGAAAGAGGTGGGCAAAGAATGGGATGAGAATGGAGGTGAGGAAAGTTTTGATATTTCAGAAATAAGTTTTGACATATCAATATTGCTTGATTCTCCAGATATAGGTGTGTTGGCCATTGGTTTGGGTAGGATCGATATTTTGAGGGTTAGCTCTGAAGAGCTTTGATACCATATAAGAATAATAAACTGAAGAGGAAGTGAGATGAGAAACAGAGGTGAAGAATAATTAAACAGACCAGAATGATCTGTTCTTGTATTATCAGCTGTATATATATTACAGAAGGCAAGTAATATAAGGTAAGTATAATCAATCTTATATATTACAGAATCAATTGTAAACTAATTCCTAGCTGGGATGAAGCTGATCTTGAGATGGGGAGTCTGTCAATGCTCATTTAGTGGGATTGGCTGATTTCATGGAATGGGCTGATTGTGTGGAATCATGATCTGCATCATGATTCTCTTTATGTTGCACAAGTAGGGATTGTGGGTAGTAAGAGAGGATTGAGACAAGATGTCCCTACTAGATGGAACTCAACTTATACCATGCTTGATAGTGCACTTTTCTATCATCATGCATTTATTAATTTCGAGTTTGCTCATGGATTTTATATTTTTGGTATATAGTGCTTATCTCGCATGGGGAGGACTGAATGATCAAACTAGAAAAATGAAACAGGAAGGGGAATGGGAGATGTGCACTTCATGAAAGAGAAGAACTTGCTTTGGATGGAGGGAGAGAGACTTACTGAGCAAGGTGAGAGGACAAGTGGTCTTCTTAGAGTCGTTAGATTAGATCCAATGACATCCTTGTAATCAAGAAATTAGTCCTGTAATTTTGTGACTAATTATTTGACATTTGTAAACTAAATTCTGAAAATTCTTTACTAGCCCCTAGTCATAGAGACTTACTGATCATTGTTGTATGAACCACGTCACTACTACAAAAAGAGAAAAAGACGACCAGAAAAAGACGACGGCAAAACATAAAACCGTCGTTGTATTTAAAACGACGACGGTATAAAAAAAAACCATCGTGGATAAGTGAATTACTGTTGAATATTTTTAAAAGACGACGCATACAAATAAAAAAGCGTCGTTTTTTTAAAAAGATTTCTTCAGAGTAAAAATCTGACCAAAAAACAACGACAGCAGGTTTGAATCCACTGACGTAGAAAATAAAGACGACAGTTGACCAAAAAATCTGCCGTGTTAACTCCTAACTAAACACGACCAACTGTTCTTAATTCACGTCGTATAATATAATGGAATCCACGTCTATATACTACGACGGTGCCTTCTCTGTAAACCGCCGTCTTAATTTTTATTTCTTTTTGAGATTTAATTATTTTTTAATTTTGGTAGCCTACGAAAATTAAAATGAGATCCCAAGAGGTACGATAACTTACCTTTGAGATCTTTGGATCCTGATCATAATCGAACCACCAAAGTGAGAAAGACAATATTTTAAATACACAAAATCCAAAAAGAAACCAGAACTGAACTGACTACTGCAAACTTTGAGAAAGACAATGTTTTGAAAGTTAATGATGTGTGTGTTTTGGTGTCTTTGAGATACACCAAAACGCATTGTTTGTACCTAATGAATCACGGCCAGGGACTGGCCGAGGGAGCTCATTTTCTCGGCCCTGGTACTTACTCGTGGAACTAAAATACGGCGTTTCGCCGAGATACTTGGCCTTCCTGAAGACAGAAGAGAAGTTGCTAAGGCACGATCATCTCGGCCTCGATTATAGGCCGAGGTCGAGGCCGAACAAAATTATAGCCAAAGATATTGAAGTCAGATCATCAAGTGGCAGCAGGGTCCCACGCTTCATTTAATGAAGTAGTGCCTCTGTTTATTACAGCAAACCCACTGGCCAAGAATAGGCATTTAATGCACGAGGGAAGGTGGGAAGTGACTGAAGTCAAGATTTGGCGACAGAAAGCAGAGTGATTAGACGAAGACATTCTCAAAAGAATTCTTGCAGCTTGAGAGATTGGGTGACTAACTATCAGAGCAATAAATGCGTCCCCACGGCCAGTTGCGCAGAAACCATGATTAGGGCGGCGGTCGAGATTCACCGGGATTCATGGGGTCACACCACCATGCTTCATGATCCCAAATGTCGATTGGACTACCCACTTGCTCTGATCAGGCTCCACCATGCAGATTTCAAGCCTCGATTACTCCTCCAGGAACTCTTCCTATAAATACAAGGCTCAAGCTACATTCAAAGGGTTCAAACACCAAACCAAAGCCTCCCACGAAGCAACTTATATTTTCCTGTAATGCACTTTCAATATCTTTACTTGCTTTTCTAGGAGTAGTGTTAGTTTGTAAGGAAAAATCCATTCATCAATATATCATACGACCCTTGTTTTTCAAGGCGCCGGAGCACCATCTCTGTTATTCGCTCATTCACCCCATATATCATACGACCGCCGCTCACTGAGCAGCGCGCCGGAGCACCGCCCTAAAACCGCCATCAACACCACCACTAAACGGCCTTGTAGCTCAGGCCGTGAACCTGCTGGCCAAGATTAGTTCCTCTCTCGGCCACAATCGTTTGATTGAAAGTCAAGTCCAAACAAGCGCACCATTTAACCACTTCCATCCATCGAACATCTCGACACACGGTAGACCGTGCTGGTACGCCCGCACACAACCGCACAGCATCCAAAAGCAGGAAGCCGCGTGTCCATGCATATCCCCTCGGCCCGGAACTCCAGGCCGTGAGATTTGCGCGGCAGACACTTTTGGCACGCCCGGTGGGACCTTTGTCAAAAACTTATGGTGGAAACCAGGGCACAGGCAAAGCTCAAAAACAAAGCCGTCGAAATGACTCCTGAGACTTCTGAGTCCACGCCACCAATCACCGAGACCGAACATTCGGTCGGGATCTCGGCCAGCGTTCCAATAACGACGGATCGCTCGGCCGAGTCCATGCAGGAACAAGCAGTAGTGGAGGAGCTGATGTCCAAGCAGGCCTACAGGATAGAGACATCCTTTATGGCCACAATGGACAGATTCTCCTCGGAGCTGCGAACGCTTTTTCAAGAAAGGATGCCGGTAACCTCGCCCGTGACGCCTCCCAGAGCCGGACAAAGGAGCCAAGAGCGCGAGAGAATCGAGCCTTACGGCGAAAGCAGCAGCCTCGGCGTCTCGGCCTACACCCAAGCATCAGGCTACGGCCAGCATTCTTTGCCGCCGACAAACAGCTGGGGGCAAGCCTAGCCCACGTGGGCGAGCCCTGGACCAACCTACTCGGCAAAGACAACGCGCGGACCACTCCATGCTTTGGCCGTATCGCTAGGGCACAGCAGCCTCTCGCATCCTGTGATCCATCCACTCGGCCCAGTTCATACTGCGGCCGTCCATACTCATCCTGGTCCAAGCAACGCGACCATCGTATCATCACAACAGTACGGTCAGAGCAATCCGACCGTCTCACCATCATTGCAGGCGTCGTTGTTTCCGCTGGGCTCTCACCATCACTACGGGTCGGCCGTTCTAGCGTCAACACATACGCACCTGGTCCAAACCCACGGCGCTCATTTGGCGTCGACCAGCTCGGTCATTCCGGCCGAGCCCCTTGTTCAAGCGGCCCCGCAGATAAGGCCACAGAACGACATGCAGCAGGCCCCGCGGCCGTATGCGGCCCAGCAGGAGGCACCACCTCAGGGGCTCCGACTCGAGGACGTCCAGCGGATGATCGAAGACGGCCTAGCCCAGCGGCGGCCGGACATGCCGAGATATACTAGGCCGTACCCGCCAGAGATCGACCGGATCCCTCTTCCCCGAAACTATCGATTACTAGAATTCATGCTATTCTCCGGGGATGGGCAGACCTCCTCCATTGAACACATAGGCCGTTTCACAGCCCAGTGTGGAGATGCCGATTCGGACGCCCAGAAGCTCCGTCTATTTGTTCATTCGTTGACCGGAGCGGCGTTCTCGTGGTTCATAAACCTCCCGCCAAACTCAGTAAGGGATTGGTCCGATATGGAAAGAATATTCCACGGACATTTCTCTCAGACCAACCGAGAGATAACGGTCGCTGAGCTGGCAAGGATGAGCCAGACGTCAGACGAATCACCTCGTGACTACCTACAGCGGTTCAAGACGTGCAGAAACTGGTGCCGCACGAACCTACCAAAGAGGGAGTTTGTCAAGATGGCTGAAGAGGGTTTGGAATTTGAGTACCGGAAGAAATTCCAGGGAATCGAATTTCGGAATATGCATGACTTGACCAACAAGGTGGACAGATATGCGTCCTTGTTAAAAGAGGAGATGCAGAAGAAGACGGCCTCAAAAGGAACCTACTACAGGAATCCCATCGTCAAATATGCCGAAGCAGACGGCTCCACAGAGGCCGAAAGTGAGGAAGTAGAGATGAGTTCGGCCGAAGTCAACATAGACAAACCCTTCGTCTGCAAATGGCTTGTTAAAACTGACAACAGCGGCACAAAAATTCCCGACGCCAAGTTCGCGATGCGGGAAACGAAGACCTACACCTTTGACTTAACGAGGGCCGAAGCTATCTTTGACCTACTTTTGGCCGAGAAAAAGGTCAAGTTGTCTTTCGGCCATAAAATTCCGAAACCCGATGAGCTCAAAGGGAAGACGTTTTGCAAATACCACAGTTCTTGGTCTCACAACACCAACAGCTGCGTTGTTCTGCGAGATGTCATCCAGAAATTGATAGACGAAAAGAAGCTTAAGTTTCCGGAGAAGGCGGCCATGCAAGTTGACTCCAAGCCGTTCCCCCCACCTGTCGTCAACATGGTCGACGCCTAACTCCCAGCCGGGTATAGGGAAACTCGGTGGACGGCGAAAGAGAAGGGGCCATTGGCCGATTTGGAGCCACTGCTGTGCGAGCGTTGCGAACATGAGATCGGCCAATCCAGGCCGCAGGAGAACAAGAGGAAGGCTGCCGAGTCGCCCCAACCAACCATGAAGAAATTTAGCGGCCAGTATGACCGTCGGCCTGCCAGCAGGGCGGTTTTCGACCGATTGGGGGCACAGACCCACGGTACCTCGATGGGCCCCAGGGACGAGGCCGCCCCTAGGCCAGTTAAAACTTTCAAACTACTGGTCATGCGGGATGACCGCTGGTACCATGCACAGCTTGGGGGTAGAGCCGAGCCACTGACGAAGACCCAGCTGAGGAGAATGCAGAGGCAGGTTCAGCAGGCCAGAATGCAAACGACCGAGGCCGAAGGTTCCAAGCGCCAAAAGAAAATGGCAGCTGTAGACGGGCCGCCATCCACTCCAATCATCTCCTCGCCGGCAAAAGCGGCCGATATCAAGCCTCCAAGGACATGGCGTCCTAGGCAGGACAAGAGTCCCCGTGGAACGACGGCCATTTCGGTTCAGCCTGAGGCCGCGGCCTTGGAAAGAATAGACGAGGGTATCGTCGACATTTACCGCGGAAGGGACCCCCTTCTTTCGGCCAATGGTCTGTCCTTTCTCATGGAATTCCATAAAGATCACTCGGCCACGGACCTATACAACATGACCCTTGAGAGTCGAGAAATCGTGGAGTTGGCCCTCAAAAACACAAAGGCAGAGGGGCTCCTCATCACCAGCAGTT
This sequence comes from Prunus yedoensis, assembly GCA_005406145.1. Lineage (NCBI taxonomy): Eukaryota > Viridiplantae > Streptophyta > Magnoliopsida > Rosales > Rosaceae > Prunus > Prunus yedoensis. The sequence continues at coordinate 1,960,724 of BJCG01000015.1, read as the reverse complement.
CTGACTCGGCCATTAAGGCCGTATACCAGGTGAACAGGGAAGCCAAAGCGAAAGGTCTGCCAAATTACCAGCCCGACCTCGGCGGATCAGAGGCTAAAGTCCCCTTCAGCAGGGGCGATTTAGAATATCTCCTCCAGTATTTCACTATGACTCCGGCGGACACTATCTTTGGCCTCACGACCGAGGAAAAGGCTCGGGTAAGCCGCCTGGATGATTACTTAATGGCCAGGGACACCTTAGCGAAGGCTAGACGGGCCCTCAAGGAGGAGATCGAGGCCTCGGAACCTCCTAAGACCAAAACATCTACAGCCGATATCCTGGGGACCGCCGGGCCCATGTTCGAGGGTTTCGGTGATCCTTTCTTCGGGCATGATGCCGAAGACGACCCCACTTTAGGAATCTCCGATGAAGAATATGAGGGGATCCTCGGGATGGTTGAGGAAGAGGTTCTCGCCAAAGACGGCCGTTAGGCCGAAGAAGAAGCTGGAAGGGGAAACCCGCAGGAGCCGAAGGAGATCGGCATTAACATGGTCCTAGTGCTACCATCTGAGTTTTCAGCCCCAAGAGGACAGACCAACGGCTTGGATGATGACGTGGCCGAAGAGCAGCTTGATCAGAGGCCAAAGACGAAGGAAGAGCTGCTAGCCGTGGCGTTTAACCAGGTCATACCTAGAGACGAGCCGAACAAATACCGACACCTCAAACCATTGTACATCTCGGCTCATATTGAAGGTGTGCCCGTGTCCAAAGTTTTCGTCGATTGTGGGGCCACGATCAACATCCTTCCTTATTCCTTGATGAGGAAGCTGGACAAGTCAAAAGAGGACCTCATCCCCAGCGACGTCGTCATGAGCAGCTTCGTCGGCGATAAATCTAAAATCATTGGCGTATTGCTATTAAAAATTATCGTGGCCGACCAGACAAGAGTCGCGGCCTTCTACGTGGTCGAGTCCAGCGTCGACTATAATATATTGCTCGGACGTGATTGGATCCACCAGTCTGGGTGCATACCGTCTTCCCTCTTCCAACTGTTGTTCTTTTGGGACGGCCAGAAGGTGTCTATACACCCGGCCGACGAAAAGCCTTTCGAGGCCAACGCCGTACAAGCTCGAATTTACGACGACGATGTTGGATGGGTTGTCCTCACCGGCCACGATGCAAGCGGCCGACCAACCAGAATGACGGCTCAGAAGGTGCTGGAGTTAGGCGCCGAGAATGTGCTACAGGATTCGGCGCGCGAAGTATTGATCGACCTCACCAGCCTTTAGATGACGGATAAAGCCACTAAAGAAGAAGGAGCAGCGGCCATGGCCGATTTGCTAGAAAGACTGTTGGAACATTGGGTGGAGGAATCCTTACGGCCGAACTCACGCCTCTTTTTGTAAGCCAACTTTTGGGCCCTGAGTTAGCGGCCGAAATTATCGGCCTGCTCCATGAATATAAGGATTGTTTTGCTTGGGATTACCATGAGATGCCTGGATTACCACGAAGCTTGGTTGAGCACGAATTGAAAATCAAGGAAGGGTTTAGGCCTTTCCAACAGCCGCTGAGGCGGTTCTCGACCGAAGTTCAACTTAAAGTCAAGGAGGAAATTGAACGGCTCCTTAAAGCCGGCTTCATCCAGACGGCCCGGTATGTTGAATGGTTAGCCAACATCGTACCAGTTTTAAAGAGGACTGGGGCTTTGAGGGTTTGTACTGATTACAGGAATCTGAATCTCACAACCCCCAAGGACGAGTACCCCATGCCTATGTCAGACCTCCTAGTAGACGGGGCCGCAAAGCACGAACTCTTGTCTTTTATGGACGGCCATGCCGGTTACAACCAAATTTTCGTAGCCGAGGAGGATGTCCACAAAACGGCGTTTAGGTGTCCAGGAGCAATCGGAACCTGTGAATGGGTAGTCATGCCGTTCGGCCTAAAGAATGCCGACGCAACATACCAGCGAGCTATGAACCTGATTTTCCACGACCTTATAGGCCGGACGGTTGAAGTCTACATTGACAACGTGGTTGTGAAGTCCCCATCCAGAGCCGACCACGTAGGGCATCTTCAACAGGCTTTTGACCGAATGCGGTACACTATCTAAGCCGCACCCTCAACACGGCCGAACTAAACTATTCACCAATCGAGAAATTGTGCTTGGCACTTTATTTCACGGCCACCAAGTTACGGCATTATATGCTTCCTTCGGTCGTCTAGATCATCTCCAAGACCAATCTTATCAAATACAGGCTCACTCGACCGATTATACGCGGCCGAATCTGGAAATGGACAATGGCGCTGTCTGAATTTACCTTTCAATATGTGGCTCAGAAGTCCGTCAAAGGTCAGGCATTGGCCGACTTCCTGGCTCATCACCCGGCCCAGAGGTAGGAGGAAGAGTTGGAAGTCGAGATCGGCATGGCCTTGTTTGTGCCTAATCAATCACGGCCATGAATTGGCCGAGGGAACCCCTCTTCTCGGCCCCATCTCTCTCTCGAGAAGTTAGAACGCAGCGTTTTGCCAGGATGCTTGGCATTCTAGAGAAACAAGAGAAAAATTGCTAAGGCACGATCATCTCGGCCGCGATTATAGGCCGAGGCTGAGATCGAGCAAAATCACGGCCAAAAGCATTAAAGTCAGATCATCACGTGACAGCAGGGTCCCACGCTCCATTTAATGAAGCAAGGCCTCTGTTTATTGCAGCAAACCCACTGGCCAAGAATAAGCATTTAATACACGAGGGAAGGTGGGAAGTGATTGGCGTCAGGGTTTGGTGACAGGGATCAGAGTGATTAGACGCCAACATTCTCACAAAGCTCTTTGCAGCTTGAGAGATTAGGTGACCAGCCACCAGAGCAATAAATGCGTCTCCACGGCCAGAAGCGCAGAACCCACGATCAGGGCGGCGGCCGAGAGTCACCAGGATTTATGGGGTCACACCACCATGCTTCACGATCCCAAATGTCGATTGGACTACCCACTTGCGCTAATCAGGCTCCACCATGCAGATTTTCAGCCTCGATTACCCCTCCAGGAACTCTGCTTATAAATACAAGACTCAGGACCACTTTCAAAGGGTTCAAACACCAAACCAAAGCCTCCCACGGAGCAACTTATATTTTCCTGTAATGCACTTTCAATATCATTACTTGCTTTCCTAGGAGTTGTGTTAGTTTGTAAGGAAAATCCACTCATCAATATATCATACGACCCTTGACTTTCAAGGCGCCGGAGCACCATCCCTGTTATTCGCTCATTCACCCCATATATCATACGACCGCCGCTCACTTAGCAGCGCGCCAAAGCATCGCCCTAAAACCACCATCAACACCACCCCTAAACGGCCTTGTAGCTCAGGCCGTGAACCTGCCGGCCGAGATTAGTTCCTCTCTCGGCCACAATCGTTTGATTAAAAGTCAAGTCCAAACAGGCGCACCATTTCACCACTTCCATCCAAACCACACCTCGATGCACGGTAGACCGTGCTGGCACGCCCGCGCACAAACGCACCACATCCAAAAGCAGGAAGCCGTGTGTCCACGCATATCCCCTCGCCCCGGAACTCCAGGCCGTGAGATTTGCGCGGCAGACACTTTTGGCACGCCCGGTGGGACGTCTGTCAAAACTTATGGTGGAAACCAGGGCACAGGGAAAGCTAAAAAACAAAGCAGTCTAAATGACTTCTGAGACTCCTGAGTCCATTTCACCAATCACCGAGACCGGACATTCGGTCAGGATCTCGGCCAGCGTTCCAATAACGACGGATCGCACGGCTGAGTCCATACGGAAACAAGCAGTGATGAAGTAGCTGATGTCCAAGCAGGCCTACAGGATAGAAACATCCTTCATGGGCGCAATGGACAGATTCTCCTCTGAGTTGCGAACACTTTTTCAGGAGGAGATGTCGCCAGCCTCGCCTGCGACGTCCCCTAGAGCCGAACAGAGAAGCCCGGAGCAGGAAAGGATCGAGCCTTACGGCAAGGGCAGTAGTTCTCTACTGCCGGCCGGTAGCTGGGGGCAGCACCAGCCCGCGAGGACGGATTCTGGACTAACCCATCCGGAAAAAACAACGCGCGGCCCGCTCCACGCTTTAGCCAAAGCACTAGAGCGGAGTAGCCCTGCAGTGTCTACGATCCAGCATCTCGGCCCAACTCACGCGTTGGCCGACGAGGTGTGGTTCGGCAAGAGCAACATGATCGAAGCGTCACCACAACAAAACGATCTTGAAGGCTGGACTACTGTACTACCATTACAAAGACACGATCCTGCCATTCCAACGACAACACAGGCGCACCGAGGATCCTACCATAATCTAGATCAACAAAACCAGGTAGCCATACCTCGAGCGCCGGCGGACCAAACTCATCTCGGTCAAACCCACGGGATCCTCCTAAAATTAAGCGGCTCGGTCGCAATGGCCGAACCCGTCTCTCAGGTAATCCGGCAGGATGGGCCGCGAAACGATGCGCAGCAAAGCAGGCCGTGTCAAGGGTGTCAGTTTGAAGGCATCCGGCCTATCTTGAAAGACGGTTTAACACAAGGGGAGTTGGGGGCACCAAGTTGCAAAAAGCCGTGCCTATCAAGGGAACCCAGAGTTTGGCTCAATTTTTTTCCTAAAGCTTTTTGGGCTCACCGCGCCTCAAAAACCTCGGCCGTGGGCACTCCTCCTCATGTTTTGACCAACGGCCATGACACTAATAAATTACTCAAGCTGAGGGCCCAATTTCTTCAGCGAATCAAACAACATGGCCTAAAGAAGGACTATTCGCAGATAAGGCTCAAGGGTTTGGGAAATCCAAAACCGTTGAAACTCGACGCCTACAACTCGGCGCAAGTACAGAAGAAAATGGCACCGAGAACCTGCGACAAAAAAGTCAAAAAGAAGAAAAGAGGAAGGTAGGCAAGCAAGTTAGACAAACGGCGCGGCCAGCAAATAACAAGGCAAAACATACATAGCCTTTCAAGAAAAGAAGACCCTTGCCTTACATGTAGATAAAAAGGGTCATTATTTACACAAAAGAGGAAATATGTGTAGATAAATTTAAATGTTTGTGGTTATTTATTACATCCCAAAAGAAAAAGAAAAAGTAGTTAAAACGGCTGCTCTTCGCCTGCCTAGGCCCCCTCGCTGAACATTCCCCCAGATCAGGCAGGTGATCCTTCTCCAAGCAATGTCCTCGCCGTCAATATCTGCTTGCCATCTCGCCCGGATCAGCTTCCGCTCGGCCAGGGCCTTCTTTGTCTCGGTCACGGCTTTGAGGATCTGTTTGGCCGAGGATTTCAATTCATGCCCGGTCACGACCGCACCATCTCGGCGCTGGAGTATGAGAGCTCGACGGGCCTGGAGCTCGGCAATCTGGGCCTCAACCTGCGCAAGCTCTTCATTCTCTCGTTGAACAACGAGGTCATTTTCTTTCAATCGGGCCATTGCAGGTTGGACTTTTTCTTTGATCCCCACCAGGTCTTGTTCGAGCGAGCTTCCCTCGGCCATCCTCGTCATGGCTTCAGCGTACCGGCCGATCATCTCCTCGCCTTCGGCCAAACGGGCTTGCAATTCATCCAGCTGAGCCGAGTCCAGCAGACCGATCGCCATAGCCGTATCCAGGCAGGACCTGAACTCCATGAGCGCCCCAGTAGCGGTCATCTGTTGGACTCCGAGAAGAAGGAACTCTCGGAGCCGTTCAATGACGGTCTTGGAATCCTCGTCCAGGGGAGCCGAGGCCGAACTACCTCCTTCCTCATCAAGATCATTAGAGGAGGTGTCCTCCTGAGCATGAGAAAGAGTTTAGGTGAGAAACAATTAGTTAGGGCATAAAGGAATAAGAAGGAGGGATTGAACACTCACGGCGAGCGAGAGATCGTTTCTAACCGCCGAAGTAGTCCGCAAAAGGCTCGGCACACTCACGACCGTGGCCCCAGTTACCACCGGCTCGGCCACGAGGATCGAATCTTGAGACAGCGGCGCAGAGGGCATGGTCGTGGCGACCGTGGAGGGTGGCAACGACGACTGGGGAGGCTGGAAGCAAAAAATTCAGTCAAAGGTATCATGCGAAATTCCATGAAGAGAACAATAAAGCTAAAGTGTAGAAAAGCGAACTCTTACCGAGCGAAAGGAAATACCGCTTGGATGATGAGGAGTGGACTGCGACGGCTCAGCAGGCACGTCTGTTGTAGCCTCCTCGGCAACCTCTTCGGTGGCCTCCTCGGTAGTCTCCTCGGTAGCCCCCTCGGCGCCCTCGTCAACGTTCTCCTCTACGACCTCCTCTGCCACCACCTCATCAGCGGCCGCCTCTTCAATCACCGTTTCGGCCGCGACCGCCTCCTCAACCACCATCTCGGTAGTCATTGTTTCCTCGGCCGGACCCTCGGCCGTAGCTTCCTCCTCAACCACAGTCTCTGTGGCTCCCGCCTCCTTGACCCCCATCTGGACGGTGGCCGTTTCCTCTACGTACGGCACCTCAGTCGCAGCCTCCTCCTCAACTATTACTTCGTCCTGGAAAACAACCAGATTATCAAAGTACGAAAAAGGGGAAAGAGGGCGACCTCAAAAACAAAGGAAAAAGGAGGCGAAGGAGAAATACTTACAGCCACAGGGGGAGCTTCCCTTACAATCACTGGAGGGACTCCCTCCTCATTTCCGCCCTCCAAAGAAGTGAAGAGGGTCCTCTTTCTCGGTCGCTCCACCGTCGCGGTCTCTATCACGGCGACTCTGGCCGGCGCAACCTCCACCGTTGCGGCCTCAGTACTTGGCGCTTCTCGGCTTCACTTACGGCCCGGGGCTGTGTATGAAAGAGAGGGAGAGAGATGAGATAACCAAGGACCAAGTAGCTTTGAGAGGCCGGCAAGGAATAATAATAGAAAAATAAATCGTGCAAAGCTTACTAGCGGCAGCGGTCGGTCGAGCCGACGGGGAGGACATCACGGTCCTATGCGCCAGCGTCTTTCTCGCCCCCACCACAAGCGCCGCCCTGGGAGTCGGGGCCGCAGACAAGGTTGGAGCCGTAGTCGAAGCCGCGACCGTTGCTCCAGCCGACGGAAGGACCGTCACTCTAGGAGCGGCCACGGCTGCGACACTTGGCCGAGGAGGTCCGGCTGATACCTTCTTCACTTTGGTGCCCTTGGGGGTAAGGGGGTCCCAATCAGCATTTTTCAGGGCCACCCTCGCGGCCTCTTCAACGGGCCGGATAAATCTGGCCGAGATACACTCCTCGTACCAGACCCTTCCATCTTCGTCATACGCATTACGGCGCGACCAAGGCGTCAGATTCAGGAACGTCATTCCCTGTTGAAGCTGGAAGGTTATGCCAGCCACGCCATGCTATTGAGAGACATCGGCCCTCCAGGACGAGAGCCGGTTGGTTGACAGAGGAGGGAGTGGGGCCGTCTGGATTAGGTCGAACTGTTGCGCCACGAAGCTTGGCAGGTAAACCTCGGCCTCGGCCTTGGACATGCCGCAGTGAAGGTCGCGCGAAACCAGGAATAAGCCCCAGATCTCCTTCAGATCGTTCTCCGTCTCAACATCAGGGACGACGGAGAGGTCGTGAGTCAGGAATAGTGGGAACGACCGAGCGATGTAGACTCGGAACTGCGTACCAGTTCTTTCGGCCAGGTTATAGAAAAATTTGTAACAAAGGGCCGAGGTGTTGTGCTTCCTGGGGGCTCGGGCGAATGCATTCGCCAGCAGCTCGGTGTCATTAATGTTGACCGCCGCCCTCAACTCTGGGAAGTAGGCTTGCAGCCAGAATTGGAAAGCCCATAGTGGACCGCCATGCTTCGGCTTCATCCCATCAGTGACGATGTCATGAAGCGTGCGGTAGTTATGGCCGAGAAGGAATGGGCCGAGCGCCAGCCTGCGGCCCTGCGCGAGATAATCGGCCACATGGGCAAACTCCAGGGTAACCTTGTTCGCCTGGGTGCAGAACACGAACTTGCACAGCCAGTACAGCACGAATGCGGCATGCTCGACCTCGCCGAGAGGAGCAATGGCGTCGTTTTCAGCACTATCCTCTATGCCAAAATTGCTGTAGAAGCTGGAATAGTTGAGTATATTCTTTGCCTTGTTCTCGCCAACCCTCGTAAGAGTGGGCCACATGCTTTTAAAGCTCCCTTCCACCTCAGGAGCAACAAGGGCGGCGTTTACTTCCACGCCGAGAGGAGAAAGGCCGAACAGGGCGGCCATGTCTAGCACGGTCGGCGTCATCATGCCGAGCCGAAAGTTCATGGTATTGGTGGCCGACGACCAAAAGCACAAGGCCGCGGCCACGAGAAACCGATCCATAACAAGCGGCTGCTCAAACAGTTTGATCAAGTGGTAGATGCCTTGATCCTTCCATTGTTGGCCGAAGAAGTGCTCCATCCTCGGCAGCCATTTCTCCCAATCTGGAGTCACGGTGGGCCATTGTTGTTGCGGCCTGATAACGTTCCAATCTTGGAAATCCCCCTCGTCGAAGGCCGATTGGTCTACTAGGTTGTTCTTCAGGTGGGCCACAAGCCTCTCTGGCATTCCGCCCTCAATGGAGGGGCCGAGGACGCAGGTATCGGTAGGGGCACCATCATCATCGGCCCAGGGCGTAAGGATGTTGGGAAGGACCGAGCCCTGGATGTCTCGGCAAATGGCCTCGAACTCAGTTTGAAACGCTTGGGACCGAACTTCGACAGATGTGGAGGTACTGGAGGCCATCAGAACAGGTTTAAGGTGAGTGTTTAGGGGAGAAAGGCGGAAAAGGCAAGGGGCGTAAAGAGCACTGAAGGAAAATCCAGAAAGGGGTGAAAGTTTGCAGGTTTTTGAAAGACCAGGAAACTCAGGAGTGAGAGAGAATCGTGATTTTTTAGACAAGACTTTCTGGTACGTTTGAAGGCTTGGAGTGAGGAGTTTTTGACAAAGCTTGGGCGTCTGAGAAATCTGAAAGCGTAAGGAGAAAGCAAGAGGGTTTGGGTTTTTATATTGGCGCTAGAATTCGAAACGAAAGGATATGTCTCTCTCGAGAGACGTAACGTTCTGTCAGCACACTCAACAGGCGCGATGACGTGTCGAAAGTCCAGAGACCGTCGTTTCACTTGACAAAACGAAGCGACACCCTGGGCAATAATGACCTGCACGACGTGCTTGAGGCATTAAATGCGCCGACTGACTTGCGCATTTAAATGCCCCAGATGTCAATCACTTCTGAAGGAATGCTAAGGGTCCATCCCTTGGAATCCATTCGGCCCCTACTCATGCCAAGGCCGAAGAATCCAGGGATGTGGGGGCAATGTTTGTGCCTAATCAATCACGGCCATGAATTGGCCGAGGGAACCCCTCTTCTCGGCCCCGTCTCTCTCTCTCGAAGTTAGAATGCAGCATTTTGCCAGGATGCTTGGCATTCCAGAGAAACAAGAGAAAAATTGCTAAGGCACGATCATCTCGGCCTCGATTATAGGCCGGGGCCGAGATCGAGCAAAATCACGGCCAAAAGCATTAAAGTCAGATCATCACGTGACAGCAGGGTCCCACGCTCCATTTAATGAAGCAAGGCCTCTATTTATTGCAGCAAACCCACTGGCCAAGAATAAGCATTTAATGCACGAGGGAAGGTGGGAAGTGATTGGCGTCAGGGTTTGGTGACAGGGATCAGAGTGATTAGACGCCAACATTCTCACAAAGCTTTTTGCAGCTTAAGAGATTAGGTGACCAGCCACCAGAGCAATAAATGCGTCTCCACGGCCAGAAGCACAGAACCCACGATCAGGGCGGCAGTCGAGATTCACCAAGATTTATGGGGTCACACCACCATGCTTCACGATCCCAAATGTCGATTGGACTACCCACTTGCGCTAATCAGGCTCCACCATGCAGATTTTCAGCCTCGATTACCCCTCCAGGAACTCTGCCTATAAATACAAGACTTAGGACCACTTTCAAAGGGTTCAAACACCAAACCAAAGCCTCCCACAGAGCAACTTATATTTTCCTGTAATGCACTTTCAATATCTTTACTTGCTTTCCTAGGAGTAGTGTTAGTTTGTAAGGAAAATCCATTCATCAATATATCATACGACCCTTGACTTTCAAGGCGCCGGAGCACCATCCCTATTATTCGCTCATTCACCCCATATATCATACGACCGCCACTCACTGAGCAGCGCGCCGGAGCACCGCCCTAAAACCACCATCAACACCACCCATGAACAGCCTTGTAGCTCAGGCCGTGAACCTGTCGGCCGAGATTAGTTCCTCTCTCGGCCACAATCGTTTGATTAAAATTCAAGTCCAAACAGGCGCACCATTTCACCACTTCCATCCAAACCACACCTCGACGCACGTTAGTCCGTGCTGGCACGCCCGCGCACAAACGCACCACATCCAAAAGCAGGAAGCCGCGTGTCCACGCATATCCCCTCGGCCCGGAACTCCAGGCCGTGAGTTTTGCGCGGCAGACAGGCCCGCATGGAAAAGAATTACTGGACCATGTACTTCAACGGCTCCGGAGTCGTGATCGAATCCCCTCAAAGACAAAGATGGCAGTTCGCTTTCCAACTCGACTTTAAATGCACCAATAATCAGGCCGAATACGAGGCACTCATCATCGATCTCGAGATTTTGAAAGAAATGAAGGCAACCTGTGTCTTGGTCTACAGTGATTCTCAGTTGGTGATTAACCAACAAACTGAGGAATACCAATGCACGAGCGAGAATTTGGCCATGTATTATGTAACGGCCCTCAACACGGCCGATGTGTTTTCCAGAATTTCCTTGATTCACGTTCCACGCGCCGAAACCATGAGGCCAATGAGATGGCCCAGGTGGCGTCAGGCGTGAACATCTCGGACACCGAGCACGATCGCGTAATAAGGATCGAGAGGCGTACCTTGCCGGCTTTGGCCAAACGAGGGATGGCAATACAAGCATCCTCGGCCGAGATTGCCGATGAGGTCAGCACGGCCGAGGTCGACTGGCGCTATCCTATAGTGAAATATTTGCGTGACCCTTCCGGCAGCCATGAGAGGACCACACGTTTTCGGGCTAGGTGTTATGTGATTTATCAGAACGAGCTGTATCGAAAGGGATCAGACGGTTTGTTGCTTCTGTGCCCCAGCGCCGAAGACATTAAAGTCATCATGACCGAATCTCACGAGGGGATTTGCGGCGCCCACCAGTCTGGTGTCAAGATGAGGTGGCTGGTTCGGAGGCACGGCTATTATTGGCCGACCATTTTAAAAGACTGCACTGAATACGCGAAGAGATGTATCAAGTGTCAAATCTACAGTCCCATACAAAGAGTGCCGGCTGAAGCCCTCCACCCAGTTACCAAACCATGGCCGTTCAAAGGGTGGGCCGTGGATATCATCGGTAAAATCCATCCGGCCGCATCCAACCAACATGCATGGATTTTGGTAGCGACCGACTATTTTACTAAATGGGTCAAGGCAGAGTCCTATCGGTCAATTTCCAGCGCACAGGTGGTCAAATTCTTTGAGAATCACATCGTCCACAGGTTCGGTATCCCAGAAATGATCACGGCCGATAACGGCCCAATTTTCGCATCGGCCGAGACATGGGAATATGCCGAGAAGATGGGGATCAGATTGGTCCGCTCAACACCTTACTACCCCCAATCTAACGGGCAAGCCGAGGCAAGCAACAAGGTGATCAAGGGCATCCTGGAAAAAATGATTGAAGAAAAACCTAGGGGATGGCACGACTTACTTCCCGAAGCCCTTTGGGCTTACAGGATCTCAAAACGCTCGGCCACAGGCACTTCTCCTTATGCCTTAATCTACGGTCATGACGCCATCGTCCCAATGTAATTAAAGGTTTGGTATCTTCGCGTGGCCCAACAACCTGAACAGAAAGGGAAGGACTATGCACAAGCCATGGCTCAAGAGTTAGAAGATTTGGAGCAGTCCAGACTTGATGCTTACAACCTAATGCAGGCGTAGAAGCAGATTGCGGCGAGGGCTTACAACAAAAAGGTCAAGCAAAAACCTTCGTCGAAGGCAACCTAGTATGGCGAGCCGTGCTTCCTATCGGGACAAAGGACCCTCGGTTCGGCAAATTCTCGCCCAATTGGGAAGGGCCGTTCATTATCGAACGAATTCTTGGCCGAGGGGCATTTCAGTTGAAGGATAGGGATGGAGAGTTGCACAACTTGCCAATCAATGGCCAGTATTTGAAGAGATACGCCCCGTCATTATGGGAGACGACCGTGAAAGAGTTATAGGATTTACAATTGGCAAAAGTGGAGTAAGCAATGCAACAAGGATGAAAGAGAATCATACTTCATTTTATTCATTTAGTTTAAAAAGAGGGCCACGTTTACAAGGAAACGGCCAGGGCATAGCCGATTACAGACACACATAAGAAAAATCACATCCTAAAGTCTACGCGCTTCGGCTTCATGGTCTTCTTGCTAGATAATCAGACGTTTTCCCCCGAAACAGTACCTCCGCCACCCATATCGTCACCGACCACGGCCAGCCTAAAACCAGGGCTTCACTCCGGCCATGGTAAGCGCAAGGGCCGTCACTCCGGCCACGGTAAGCGGCCGTCATTCAGGTAGTAGCAACGGCCGTCACTCTGGCCATGGCAAGCGGTCGTCATTCTGGCTATGGTAAGAACCATCACTCCAGCCGTGGTAAGGGCCGTCACCCCGGCCACGGAGGCGACCGGGGCACTCGGCCGAATAAGTTCGGCCACGTTGCAGTCGTCATACCAGGTCCTCCCATCTTCATCAAACCGCCAAGTCACCTGGACCAGGCCAACCTGCCAAATCATGAAACTCAGCAGATGTGGCTCCCTGGTTTGGGGAGGGTTGCAATAGGGACCTTTTGAGCAGGTCGAAATAAGGAAGGATGAATCCCAGAAATCAAAGGAAGACTCCAGAAGTGTTTAAAATGAGAAGAAAGATCACTAAGCAATGGAAAGGTTTCAAACTTGGGCTGAGAAAACTGAGGAAGGACAGTGTAAACTTTCACGGAGCATGAACTCGAGAATTCTGGGAGTGTGAAGAAAATACGAGAAAGTTGGGTTTTTTATACTGGCACTGGGGTTCAGAGCACAGAGGTTTGATGCTCGTAAAACAAAACGGCTTGGCAACGCATTCAAAGCACGTGAAATTGTGTCAGAAACCTGATGGCCGATGTTTCGATTAGCAAGACGAAATGATGGCTCGTACGAATTGAAGGCATAGTGACGCGTTGAAAGCCCAGAGGCCGTCGTTTCACTTGACGAGGCAAAGCGACGCCTCGTGTAACCCTGGGCAATGTTAGCCTACACGACATGCCTGAAATATTAAATGCGCCGATTGACCTGCGCATTTAATGCCCCAGTTGTCAATCACTTCAGGAGGAATGCTAAGGGTCCATCCCTTGGAATCCATTCGGCCCCTACCCATGCCGAGACCGAAGAATCCAGGGATGTGGGGGCAATGTTTGTACCTAATGAATCACGGCCAGGGACTGGCCGAGGGAGCTCATTTTCTCGGCCCTGGTACTTACTCGTGGAACTAAAACGCGGCGTTTTGCCGAGATACTTGGCCTTCCTGAAGACAGAAGAGAAGTTGCTAAGACACGATCATCTCGGCCTCGATTATAGGCCGAGGCCGAGGCCGAACAAAATTACGGCCAAAGATATTGAAGTCAGATCATCGAGTGGCAGCAGGGTCCCACGCTTCATTTAATGAAGTAGTGCCTCTGTTTATTACAGCAAACCCACTGGCCAAGAATAGGCATTTAATGCACGACGGAAGGTGGGAAGTGACTAAAGTCAGGATTTGGCGACAGAAAGCAGAGTGATTAGACGCAGACATTCTCACAAGAATTCTTGCAGCTTGAGAGATTGGGTGACTAACTATCAGAGCAATAAATGCGTCCCCACGGCCAGTTGCGCAGAAACCACGATTAGGGCGGCGGCCGAGATTCACCGGGATTCATGGGGTCACACCACCATGCTTCACGATCCCAAATGTCGATTGGACTACCCACTTGCTCTGATCAGGCTCCACCATGCAGATTTCAAGCCTCGATTACTCCTCCAGGAACTCTTCCTATAAATACAAGGCTCAAGCTACATTCAAAGGGTTCAAACACCAAACCCAAGCCTCCCACGGAGCAACTTATATTTTCCTGTAATGCACTTTCAATATATTTACTTGCTTTTCTAGGAGTAGTGTTAGTTTGTAAGGAAAAATCCATTCATCAATATATCATACGACCCTTGTTTTTCAAGGCGCCAGAGCACCATCTCTGTTATTCGCTCATTCACCCCATATATCATACGACCGCCGCTCACTGAGCACCGCCCTAAAACTGCCATCACACCACCACTAAACGGCCTTGTAGCTCAGGCCGTGAACCTGCCGGCCGAGATTAGTTTCTCTCTCGGCCACAATCGTTTGATTGAAAGTCAAGTCCAAACAGGCGCACCATTTAACCACTTCCATCCATCGAACATCTCGATGCACGGTAGACCGTGCTGGCACGCCCGCGCACAACCGCACCGCACCCAAAAGCAGGAAGCCACGTGTCTACGCATATCCCCTCAGCCCGGAACTCTAGGCTGTGAGATTTGCGCGGCAGACACGCATACATCATTAACATCCAAATTATTGTCTTTGAGATGTGAGAGAGAGTGATGATGTATGTTTGTATGTGAGAGAGGAACACGAGCCTCCAGAGAGACCAGAAGAACTTGGAACCCTAAATGAAAACTGAAACTGAAAGAAAGAGTCAAATTTATACAATAAATCTTTTAAACTTACAGTGGTGCTTATATACATACCGCCGTGTAATTTAAAACCCACGTCGGTTATTCTTTAATGGAATCCACGTCGTATAATGTAATATAATAGACGTCGGTATATTACAAAAAAACGACGTATTAAATAATATACCATGACGCGAGAGATTAATTTATCGACTTATTATTTTAGAGTATACTATGACGGTACCTACAACACTACTGTCATGTTTATTTACCACGTCCTAAGTTCAAATTACCGTCGTATTTTTTCAATTTATACGTCTGCCTTCTCTGTAAACCGCAGTCTTATTTTTATAGCTTTTTAAAATTAATTAATTTTTCTTTTATTTTGGTAATATCTTTCATAACACAAAACAAAATTTAATTCTCAATCCTCAACAACATTTTCATCTTAAAAGGCAAATCTCCTCGTGTTAAATATTGATCAATATTTACACAATATATGTACACAAATTTGGTTTTATACATCGTGGTTTCTTTTCTGCCTTCACCCTCAGCTTGTTCAACTGTTTCTTCCTCTCATATGCAAGTTGGGCCCTCTCCTTCCTCTTGTTCTCAAGCTCCTGCACAGCCACAGATGAATATCTAATAATTTCATAAAATCAAAATCAACAAAGTGTGAAAAGCTCACTCCTCGATTCCTGGTTACATTGTAGCCCCATTTTCCACAGTGATTAACTTCAAAACTCCTGTGTAGCAAGGGTGGAACCAGCCTTAGAACCTGTTGTGGGTTGTGCCTTTGGGGAGGGGAGAGTGGGGGCTGGGAAGAAGCTGGGAGTGGGCTTGAGGTTCAGAATGAATAGACTTTTCTCTGATTTGGGAGGAACCCACTACAGCCACCACCTGAGTCCGTCTCTGCGAGTGTTTAGGGCTTTATCTTATCATAAGGAGCATCAGGAACACCCTCGTATGCCTTCAAACGGGCAAGTGCGGCTGCAAACCCATGCAGGTTCTAAGGCTGGTTCCACCCTTGCTACACAGGAGGATGTAGCAAACCCATGCTTGGTCTTGTGAGGAATCATTCTGCAAACCCATTTGCTTTCAGAAAGACAATTTCTTTTGAGGAATCATTCTGCAACCCTAATTGAAAACTGAGAGTTAAAAAATGCGTGAAAAAAATCATATTTAAACAAATTATCGTAAATATCCACGTTGGTTCTAATATACATAGCGACGTCATATTTGAATAATCAACGTCAGTTTAAATAAACAAGCGCCGTCATAACTACATCAGAAATCCAAAAGTCATTTGGCGCGTATTAAAAAGAGAACAACGTCGTTTTCAGAACACCAAAGTAACCACGTCGGTTTATTAAAATACACAGTCGTTGAATTTATAAGTACAACGTCAGTTTAGATAAAAAAAAGCGCCGTCATAACCACATCGGAATTCCCAAAGTCGTTTGGCAGTTGTGATAACCACGTCAGTTATGAATTATATACCGTCGTTATAACTAAATAATACGGCGGTTTTGTAATAACAACGTCGTTGTATTGAACTCTGGGAAGATATATAAACTTTTCGTCACCTGACCTAATATTTTACGGTTTTCTCTCTCCGATAAAGTATCGTAGTTTCCCTCTCATTTCCCAAAAGCAGCATCATCGTCTGAATCTTCGTCTTCATCTCCAAATCACCATTTTCGTCTTCGTCTTTGTTGGAAGGAAACTTTCTTTGCACGCCAAAGGTTTTTTCTCACTCTCTTCCCTTTTTTTACATTTCATTTGAATGCCGTTGTTGTCTGGAAACAAGATTCTGTCAAATTGAAGAAATCTTTCACTGGTTTTGATTAAATACATAAGTAGATACTCTCACGACGCCAAAAGACGACAGTTCTGTCTTGTTTTCGACGATAGAATGGACACACCACGACGGCCGTTAAATTCTACCGAATGCAAACTGCACGACGGTGGTTAAAAATCGTCATGGTGTGACATTTAATACGTCGGAAAAAAGATAAACCCGTCGTTTTGTGGGAGAAGAACAATCGTTTTGTAAATTTTAAACCACGTCGGTAATTATTAGTAACCGACGTAGTGTATACACATTTACGTCATGAAATATATAAAACCGTCGTCTTATTTCCATTCATGGTCTAAGAGACTGTTTAACAGGACGTCGCTTTTTTAGTGTTATCGTCGTTGTTTGGTATTATTACGTCATATATTTTTAATAACCGACGTTGTTTTTCTTGTAGATTAATTAAAAATGGTTTCGAAATCTCAAAACAAGGAAGCTGAAGCGTCAAAGGCCAAATCAGTTTCAAAGGCTCAAGTGGAAGAAGAAAAATCAACCCAAAGCAAACCCTCGAAGAGGATGAGATTTTCCTCAACCTCCGAGAAAGACTCGAGCACAGCCACATTTGTTGAGGAACCAAAATCTGGCCACGGTATCAGCACATTGAGACGTGTTGTGAAGAGGAAAATTGAGAAGGTTAAGCCTGTGGTTGAGTTCAATAAAAAGGGCAAACCACATGGCAAGGCTGCTGTTGAGATGCAGTCTTACATTGGTGCTTTGGCACGCACCAGAGTCCCTCTTGTGGACAAGAAATGGACTCAAATACCCAAGGACATGAGGGAGCAGATTTGGGAAGCTGTTCAAATGTCCTATGTTATTGGGGATGGGTACAAAGCCATGGTCTTGTCGTCTGCAGCCAAAAAATGGAAGGATTTCAAGTATAACGTAACTAAGCATTATATCCTTCCATTCGCACATGACAAGGAGAAGTTAAAAGAAACCCCTGGGCTTTATAAGTTCATAGAGAAATCGCAATGGGATGCCTTCGTAGCTTCAAGGTTAACCCCAGATTTTGAGGCTAAGCATGCTGAGCAGAAAGAGAGGAGGGAGAAATTGGAGTACAACCATAAGTTGTCTAGAAAAGGGTATGTTGGTTTGGAGGACCAATTGGTAGAAACCATGCCTGATATTGAAGAAATCGATCGAGCTGTTCTATGGAAGAAGGCAAGAGAAGATAAAACAGGAAACATCCCTGATCCAAAGGTTGCAGAGAAGGCAAAACTAATCGTGAGTCTCACTAACTCTGTTCTAAATTTGAAAAACAGAGTGTTTTATTTTGTTATAGACGTCGTTTATCTTTAAATAAGCGATGTTATAAAATGAACACCACGACGGGCTTAATTTACCGACGTTTAAAAATGAATAGGACGTCGGTTTTTGAATAAAGTAGACGTCTAGATAGAATTAATACGGCGGATTAAATTCCTCTATGAACTGCATTTTTGTTTTAAGTTTACTCACGCACACACTCTCCCTCTCTCTGTCTATTTCACTGAAATTTGTGGTGCACAATTTCTGGAAAAGAATGCATATTTCAATCGAGTTTTTTCACTTCTTCATTAACATTTACGACGGTTTTATCTTATCTAGACGTTAGAATGCTTATACAACGATGGTAATTTTGTGCAGCCGTATGAAATTGGACATCTACGTCTGTTTGTTCAATAGTCCGTCGTCTTACTTTGAATACTACGACGGTCTTTGATTTATGTTTTAATCTGTTTTATTTTGAATATACGACGTATGTTTATATACCGATGTTGTAACTTATAAACAACGACGGTATTTAAATACGGACGTTTTAAAGTAATACTACGTCAGGAATTTAAGAAAACCGTCGTTGTTTATAATTTACAACGTCGGTATATTTATCTGTTTTACACCCTGCTCAGTTTCTAACAATCTCTCTTTCTCTCTTTTAGGATGATTTGCAAAAGCAAGTCTCCGAAGGCACTCTGACTGTCTTCGGGACCAATGATGTCTTGACTCTTGCTTTGGGAACCCCCGAGCATGGTGGGAGAGTTAGAGGAGCTGGTGCTGGCGTTACCCCAACTCAGTTCTTCAATTTGCCGAAACAGCAGAGAGTGAAATTTGGTGACAAATTGAAGGAAAGTGTGAGGGAGGCAGTCAGAGAAGAGACCTTGAGGATTGAGGCGAAGTCAAGGGAAACTATAATGGAAGCAGTCAGAGCAGAGAGGGAGGCTATGTTGGCATATTTCCGTCAACTTTACCCCAATTTTGATCCCAGCCAGATGCTCAAAACCCCAATTTCTCCAATTCTTCCGATTACTTTACCCCCTCAAGATCAAAGCCCAAAAATCCAATGTCTGATAAGGCAAGCTGCTTTGGGGCCACTGGTATCAGACCCCTAGCTTTGGAATTAGAAGATCCGAAGCCTGAAGCTGATACTGCTGGAAAAGAGAAAGAGGACACGGTAAAATCTCTGCTATTTTCTATTTCTGCCTTTTAAATTTAAATAGACGTCGCTCCTTTTAATATCCGAAGTTAAAATTTAAAATAACGACGGTATATACGTCTGTTTCTTACAGGACGCGTCGTTTTTAGTTAAATACCACGACGCTTTTACTTGTTTTGCAAATTATTAGACATTAAAAATAACGACTGTGTTTTCTGCCTTCGTCTAACTCTTTTATAAACCGTCGTCTATTTCATGATTTCATTAACTGTATTTATATTAGACGACCTTTCTATAGTATAGCGACGTTATAAATTCAACACAACGACGGTTATGTATTTACCGACGTGTATAACCTTTCCTCCGTCAGTATTTACTAGAAATCGTCGTTTATATTATATACCACGTTTGTTTTTTGGGTTTAGTTAGAGTCGTTTATTTTAGTTCACACACAAACTAACTTATATTTCTTTATTTATTTCTCGTAACAGGATCTTTCAAAGCTAGACATGCCACCTCCTTTGTTAGCCTTATGCCAACACATCCAGACCAAGTTGTTGCCTACTAAGGAGGCTGTGACAGTTCACATGGCCAAGGAAGTGTTTGGCTTTGAGCATGATACCTTCCTCTTACTTGATGATATTTTGCAATTTGGTTCCATGGTTGAGATTGGAACCACAGTGATATCAGTATACATGAGGTAAATTAAAATCCCATTTTGTTTTACATTTTCCTTTCTTTTAAATTAAAATCTCATTTAATTGACTTTCATATATTTAGGTTCCTATTTGACTATTTAAAAACGGCAAATATGGTAAACCTTGTTGGCCTCGTGGACCCTGGGCTAGTGAGCTCTGGAGCTGGATCAATATCAGAACGAATAAAAAACCTGACAAACCGCCTGAAAATAGCAGATGGTAATCAAGTGATGATTAACGTCGTAAAAACATTGTTGCACGTCTGTTATAATTAAACAATTGACGTCTCGGAGAATACACATGTCAAAAAAGGTTATAAAAGAGACTTAACAAAGACTAGCCACGTCATGGAATAAATAAATAACCGACGTAGTAAGGACATAACAACGTCGAATAATTGAATTCTTGGGACATAGTAAAGTATAATCACGACCTACATTTTATATTAACCGACGTCAAATCCATAACTCAAGGCGTTTCGTTACTTATTCACAACGGTTAAGCTAAAAGCAATGGCGTCTCAGAGATTACACACGTCTAAGTGGCTCACAAAAGAGACTTTTAAAAAGCCAACCACATCAAAGTCTACAACCACTGACGTTGTAAAATACTAACGTCCTAAAATGTGACTCCTAGGCCGTAGTAAATGGATTAAACATGACAAGTATTTTAATTAACCGACGTGTAATGTTAAAACCCCGTCGTTTTTTTTTTGTGTTCAAGCCGTCAAAATAATTTTCAACGTCTGTGGTGACCTAAAGGGTCGTGGTTATTATTGTTTTTACATCAGTTCAAGTAAATATATGTCATGTTATATGTTTTAGACGTCAGTTTTTTTATTTAGTGAACGTAGTATTTATTAACCACGATGGTTTCTAAGTTTTACACGTCCGTTTTTTTTGATTTAGAGACGTTGATAAAAATATTTACGTCGGTTTTGTAGTTGTTTTTGACATTTAACATTATTTAAACGTCTGTGTTTTACTGAAACCGTCGTCTATTATAGTCGAAAGGTCTCTTTTTATGCTTTTATGTATCAAATCGACGTCGGTTTTAATTTTTTTATGACGTGTAATATGTTAACCACGTCGTTTTTTTTGTGTTCAAGCCGTCAAAATCATTTTCAACGTTTGTGGTGACCTAAAGGGTCGTAGTTATTATTGTTTTTACGTCAATTCAAGTAAATATATGCCATGTTATATGTTTTAGACGTCAGTTTTTTTATTTAGTGAACGCAGTATTTATTAACCACGACGGTTTCTAAGTTTTACACGTCGGTTTTGTATGATTTAGAGACGTTGATAAACATATTTACGTCGATTTTGTAGTTGTTTTTGACATTTAACATTATTTAAATGTCTGTGTTTTACTAAAACCGTCGTCTATTATAGTCGAAAGGTCTCTTTTTATGCTTTTATGTATGAAATCTACGTCGGTTTTAGTTTTATTAATGACGTGTAATATATTAACCACGTCAGTTATTTGCCGTCGTTATTTCATGTGTTAAAAGACGGCGGTCGATTTCTCGTCGGTTGTAAACCATGGTACACGACGGTGGATTCCTGTCGTCTATTTCGTTTTTTGTAGTAGTGCGTTCATAAATAAGCAGAATAATCAAAATACTTGTGGATCACTCAGCGAGAGAAAAGTTTAAAGATCTAGTAGCTAAGTAGAAGTGCCTTGGGTTACTCAGCACATGCACACTAGACTGGTTATACATAATCTGTAGTATACGTTTGAATTCAAAACATCTATAAAACAAATGGAATGAGAGCCTTGACATTTTTGGGAAAATGATCAAACTTGGAGAGATACCATCTTCTCGTAGCACAGCTCCTTCCAATCAAGTATAAAGCTGACCCTATGGTGAAGGAGAATGCATACAGAGTTTGAGAAATAAGAGAAATCCCCACAAATCCTACGATTTCAAAAAGATAGTGGGGGCATATCACTAGTCCAAACAAACCGCCTTTGGGAATCTTATAATCCTTGTCACCCTTTGACCGAATTTTAGAAAGAAGGTAGTGATGATAGAAATTGCCAGAGATCCCTATTAGGAACAGCAGACATCCAAGGTACTTCAAATCAACTGATGGCTCCGGAAACCCTTGCGTTAAGTATTGAGCGTAAGTCATAGTTGCGGTAGACAGAAAATAACTGAGAGAGATGGGCAACACACTATCAAGACTCATCCCTCCACTATAGTTGTGAACAAACAGAACCTATGAAACATGGAAAAACTTATTTTCGAATGAGAAGCATCAGAAAAATTAACAAAATTCTGAATTTGAATCATAGAGTAACTGTTGATTGCATGTAGTTGCTTAAACCTTCCCCCGTTGAAATGTTCTTGTTTTCTTGTTTTCTATCTTGTTTTCTATCATAGTTACTTATTTATTTGAATTAAAACACATAAAAGTAAATCTCTATCATGAAAATGGATATAAAGGAAAAGCCCACCAGCTTAGCAGTTTACATATGCTCAGTAAGAGGTTTTAGAATTTGAATACTCAAGTGATTAACTTGTAGAAATGCTCAGTAAGAAAAATCACTAGTTGGTATAACCAGATAGTAAATAGATGGCAACTAGTTCCAATTTGAAGATCACTGAAGAATACATACTCAAGAAATCAGAGAAAAGATGAGGGTAGAGTCGTACCTCAAAAATCCTTTTGAAAAAATGAATGGTTAGGGCTGAACAAAGCAATAAGATTCTGATATTCTCTTGAGGATAAAGTAAAAATGATGCGACACTAGCAAGAAATGCCGGATTATAAGCTATTAGCATGCCTGTTCTACTAGATAGTTTAATTTTCTTTGCAGCAGAGGTTTTAGAACCGGAATTCCAGAACTTCGAATAGTGTAAGTGCTTTCCCCTTAGCTCCGAAAGCCCAAGATTAGCTGCTGATGTGAAGCTAATCACTGACATTGCTGTGACGAAAAGAGAAAGAGGTGGTGGGAATATATATGTCAACATTGTGGTGACTACCATGTAACTAGCCTTTGATTTCTCTCCCTAGATTTCTGTAACAAACACAGACAAATACGCTGTTAGGAAGTATAAATGCCAGCAGATAAACACTTTCCTCTCCTTTTGTGAATTAAAATTTGGGCTTATAGAAAATCAATAACTGATGAGTAAGCTGATAAAATAGTAAATTCTTTATGAAGGTATGAGATTTATCAATTAGAATTAGAAGAAGAAAACAAATTTCAAGGTATATAAAAACTTTGTAAGAAGTACTATGTAAAGTAGGACACTCCTACGTCTATTGTTGTTTTCACTTATGAAGGATGAGTAGCAAAATATTTGTGAGGAAGCAACCTCTACCAAAGAAAAAAAAAAGAAGAAGACAGAAGGCACATCCTCTGATTAATACAATATTATTATTATAATTTCTAACACAACTAAACTCGAACAGAGAAGTAGAGTTTCACTGAAGCAACAGCTAAGCATACCAACTTAGTTATACTAACATGCATAATTCAAGATTCCATACACCATCAAAGCATGGAAAAAACAGTATGCGGTAAATTTTATTCCATTTACACCATAATATAATTGAACTTTATAATAATTCTAATTAATGATCAAGACAACGCTATCACTAAAACCTGTCCAAAACTAAAACTCCACCTCCAAATATTCCCAACAACAAAACCCATCCACCAATACATTACATATCCATGCATCAACCAACTGAATATAACGTCCAAATTCAATACAAATGTGTAAAAGAATTCGTAACTTGGAAAGCACACCTCCAAAGATCTTCCAAACAGCAGCTCCCAACACAATAAATGAAAAGCCAAAACCTAGAAACCAAAAGGCAAGAAGAAATATATCGAATACTTTTTTTTTGCGGTTACAAAAATATATCGGAATTTACAGGAGAGCAGTTATAACTAAATAAGAGCTATGCATCATGTAATCTATCACCATATAACTCCTTGAAAGGGTAGGCCGTAACCATTGAAGTTTCTAAACTTTACACTTCATTCAATGTCTCGATTACTTTTCTTATCTAATAATGATTCAGTAGCATTTCCACATTTCCATAATTCCTCTAAATTCTCCAGATACACTACCTAATCATATCATAGTATACCAAGAGTTCTTGAATGAGAATTCTAAAAGTTTTATGTTAAAAGGTAAATGGGAACAAAGAAATAAAAAGGCAAGGGAGAGACGGGGGGAGAGAGAGAGAGAGAGAGAGAGGCTACAGTTCAAAATATTACAGTTTACTCTTTTTTCACATCAGTTTCTACAGGAGCTCCAATATTGAAATCCGATTCAGAACTGAACACTGAATCCAGGACGTACAAGTCAAGAATTGAAGACAATGCGGCCTCTAACCACACGAATTAATGCAGTAGGGAACATGATTCTAAACTATAAGAAAACTCATAATCAAGCATTGGGGGTTAAGGCTTTAGAGAATCGCACCTTGGGACTGTCACTGAGCATTCAACTTTGAAGTAATAGGGCTCGAGCAATAGTCTTCTAGCGAACAAGGAGCTGGAGCTCTTGAATGGTCTAGTGAGAGAATCCTAAAATTGTGAGAGAGGGAGAGGGAGAGCGAGAGCCACAGAGAAGTGATAAGAATGCTCTGGTCTGAAGTAAAACTAGGGGAAATTTTTTTTATTAAAAAAAGTCATATTTTTAGCGGGTTTTCAAATATAACTAGGGGGTTCCGTAAAAAAGAAAAAAAAACTACTTAGTTGCACGGCGTAATTGATAAAAATAAAATAAAATTAGACTTTACGGCGTATATTCAAACACGCCATTAAAAGACACAAAAATTACCTTTTAAGGCGTGATTTCACATGCCGTAAACATCAGTTATTAATAACACTCTTTATTATCTTTTTAAGGTGTGCTTTCACATAGAGGTGGGCATTGGAACCGCAAAACCGCAAAACCGAACCAAACCAATCCCAAAAAAACCGTGTTTATTGAAAAAGTCAAAAACCGAGACAAATCCAAATCGAACCGGTTCAGACCGATTCCTGTTCCGGTTTTCCACTCTAAGGAACCGGTCCAATCCGAATTAATTTTTATATATTTATATATATTATATATATATATATATATATATATATATATATATATATATTTATATTTAAAATATCAAATTCTTTTAGGCCCAAACCCAACTATTTCATTATACCAACAAAAAGCCCAAATTTCCCACGTCCAACAAGCCATATTTTAATATCCTAATCCTATCAAATCTATCCTATCAAATCTCACTTCACTCTCTTTCTCTCAGATTTTTTAACTCTTCTATCAAATCTCACGCCCTCTCTCTCTTTTCCTCTCAGATTTTTTTAAACTTTTTTTAACTCTCTTCTATCAAATCTCATGCCCTCTCTCTCTCTTCTATCAAATCTCACGCCCTCTCTCTCTTTTCCTCTCAGATTTTTTTAAACTCTCTTTTTCTTTCTTTGTTTTCTCTTCCACCTCTTTTCCTCTCGGTTCTTCAACATCGTTTTGTTCTTTCTTTCTTTTCTCTTCTGCCTCTTTTCCTCTCAGTTCTTTTTTCTTCTTCCCCTCTTATTATTTCTTTCTTCTCTCTTATTCTTTCTCCTCTCATTTCGTCTTTATTTTCTTTTTTCTTCCTCTCTTTCTCTGATTTTTTTTTTCTTCTTCTTCTTCATCCCCCTTATGGTGGTTCTGATTTTTTTTTTCTCATCCCTCTTTCTCTTTCTTCTTTTTCTTCTTCTTCCTCTTTCCGGTTTGTTTTTTGTTTCTACTTTCTATGCAGTGTACATATATGTGTTAAGTTCTTGTATATTTTGATTAAGATCTTGTAGATCTGGGGATTCTTGTTAAGTTTGTATATTTTGATTAAGATCTTCTAGATCTGGGGATTCTTTTTAAGTTGTTATTGTGAAAATGAGGTATATGATTTTTGAAGATAAGATATTTTCTTTTGTTTTTGTGGTCTTTTTTCTTTGATTTTATTATTTTGTGTTATTTTCTGTTTTGAAGCTTCAAAATCGGGAATCGCAAGAACCGAGTCGGAACCGATAGGTCTGGATTGGGTCGATTTTGTTTATGAGTTTTTGTCAGAACCGGACCAGATCGGACCTAATGAACAGTACGATTTCGGTTCTAATTTTGCCTGAGAACCGGTCCAAACCGGACCGTGCCCAAGCCTACTTTCACATGCCGTAAATATCAGTTATTAACAGCACTCTTTAATATCTTTTTAAGGCGTGCTTTGCCATATGCCGTAAATACAAGATATTAACAACATGCACAAAAAGTGTGTCGTAAATCTTATGTCGTAAAAGCTCCAATTTGGTGTAGTGAATCTTCCATAAGTTTGTTTAAGTTTTTCCAGTACAAGAATAAACCATAGAAGGAAAATTTATATATGCGAACATGAGATGCTGAAAATTTGAAAAATAATCTGTTGCAAAAGAAAAGTTTGATACAAGGTGTAAGGGGCCTTCTATATAGTGCACCTGGTGTATCCATGCTCCATTTGTTGTTTATGAAGCATGTGCAGTGCACATGCCAATTGAGTTGTAAAAAAATTAAAAGAAAACCTGCTATAACAGGTGGAGGTAATCGGTTTGTTATGTGATATTTTAGCGCGCTGCTCTCCAAAACCCAAAAAACTCTACTGCTGAATATTTTAGCGCGTTGCTCTTCAAAACCCAAAAAACTCTACTGTTGAATATTGCGATCTCCTCCATTGGTATCTCCTGTAGTGGTTGTCAGTTGTTTCCTAAGGGTTAAAACATTGGGTATCAGTTGATTTGAAGCTTTCTAAGGTTAGTATTGAGCAATCTCAATTATCTCTTGCTAAGCCCTAACTCACCTCACCTCTTTTTTAAGTAAATTATGTTTATGGGCAAACCTTAATCTCATCTCTCTCTTGCTAAGCCCTAACTAATCTCAAGAATTTTTAAGTTAATTTCTGTTTATGGGTAAACCTTAATCTCAACTAAGTTTTGTACCAAAAATGAATTGAATATGTGTGGGTGGGTAACCTTATTCTAAATTGTAAAATTTGAATGAAATTTAGTAGCATTGTAATTTTATATTTTATACAGAGAACAAGCATTGTAAAATTATGCATAAGAATTTCGTTGGATGTATAGAAGATAATTTATTGGAGCACGAAAATACAATTGCATAGGGGTCATGCAATTCATAGCTTTATGTTTGTCAATTGGCATATGTGTTGGCATATTACTATCCAATTGAGTTTGTTTGATATGATTGGCGAGAATGCAATTTCATGTATGGTTCAATAAACGTCTGTTTGATAATTGGAATATGAGTAGACATGTTATTATTTAGTTTATTCGGTATGACTGACTAAAATGGAATTATATAGGGTTCATGCAATTTGTTTCTATGATTTGGCAATTGCATATGAGTTGACATATATTATGTGGTGAAGATTCCTCCATTGATTGGTAGCTATTTACTTAAGGTTTAAAGCACTTAGTTTGAAGTTTTGTAAGGGTAGTATTGAAGAATCTCATTTTATCTCTTGAAAAACCCTAACCTTTTGTAAAATTAGCATTGCATAATATGACTTGTGTTTTGCTAAACCCTAACCTCACCTCTTTAAGTTTATTTTTGAAAACGTAATATGAATTTCATTTTTGTGGGTGGGTAACCTTATTACAAATTGTAAAATAGTCATTACAGTCAGTAGGCTGAGAACAACCATTAAAAGTGTTTCGTGATGCCTCATAATTATATTGGATATGTAGAAGGTGATATAGTATAGCATGAAAATGCAATTGCCTAAGGGTAATGCAATTTCATTGCACCTGGTTGGCAATTGTCTAGGGTAATGCAATTTCATGCACTTGGTTGGCAATTGACTAGGGGTTGTTCACCTGTTTTACTTTTGTTCCTGTGATGGTTGGGTAAAGTTCCCATTGCCTTGAGAACCATTGACTGGTCAACAAGTCAACTTTTTTTAATGTGTGAGCGTGCCACTGCTAGCAATAAAAATCCTAGCAGACTTCCTAAAAGTAGATAACTTGCACTCCAAGTTACTGACTTCTAAACAAGCGATTGTGAATTTGGGTGAGGAATATCTCCCAAGTAAGTTCTTTTCTTGCCTCAA
Source organism: Prunus yedoensis (assembly GCA_005406145.1). Classification (NCBI taxonomy): domain Eukaryota; kingdom Viridiplantae; phylum Streptophyta; class Magnoliopsida; order Rosales; family Rosaceae; genus Prunus; species Prunus yedoensis. The sequence goes on along the minus strand of BJCG01000015.1, from coordinate 1,932,985 downwards.
ACTAGTGAGGACTTCACAATTTTTCACAATATAAAATTGATAGTTCTGGCCAAAATAGATGATGAGAAAGTGAACTATTTTCAGACAGAATTCTCTTTTACAAGACTCAAAAGGGAGAAACTGACTCTAAAAAGACAAATAGAAGACTGGACTTCCATTTCTGCCTGAGCAGATGCTTCTGATTCGGGCTGGATTGGGTATGCCTGTGTTGGACTGGACTATCAACAACTTCAACTGGTCTGTTTCAGCTGCAAATTGATACCAACGTTCGAGTTTGGCTGAGCTTTAATTTATCTCAAAAACCTGGAAGGCTATGATTGGGCAGAATTGGGACTTCTTCAGTATGGAAGAGGCAGAAGTGGCTGGACCTGACTACTAGGCTCGAACTGCACTGTGGTATCTGTCCTTCTTGATCAGGGCTCTTCATAAATTTGTTGAGGTTTTCATATTTGTGGAAACCTCTACTTGCTTTGGCTTATGCTGAACCAAATCTGTAACGAGAGAAATCTCATTTTGAATGATTTATTTCTCTAAGTCTGAACTGAAGTTGGGTGTCTTAATTGATAGCTGTTTGAAGGATTTTGAGATCAAGTGATCATTTTGAATTTTTGTCTTTGGTTGATTTTTGGTTGTCTGATTGATTGCCTTTTGCTCTGTTCACCCTCTCCTATATTTATAAGAGATGCTTTTGGAATGGGGGTTCTACTTCTTTTAATAATGGGCGGCAAAAATTCTCAAAAGATCTTTCATTTTTAAATGCAAAGAAAAGGGGGTTTTATCAATCCTGGCAAATAAGCACTCAATAGTCAGTTCCTAAAGCGATCATTTCCCTGTATTTTGATGGGGCACCATACCCTTCTTCCAGTTTAACTGCTCCTGTAAGAGTCTCAAACTGTGATGGTAAGTTTTCAGTTTTGAACAACTCCCTGTTTCCCACTTATCTCATTTTCATAAATCATAGTCTGCGTATCCCTTGAAAATGGTGCATTCTTTGGAGCAGAAAAATATCTCTGTGTAAACAAAACAGAATTTGATCTCCTGGCAGTAGAGTTTTTTCAGAGACGTTCTTCTTTACACCTGCCCCTGTTAATTCCCTATCAATCTCAGTTGCAATTGTTAACTTTTTCAAATCAGAGGGTCACGTGGGTCTGTTTCTCCCTTGGGCTTCTTTTCTTAATTAAAACCTGCCAAGCCTAATTTTGGTTCAAGCCCAATTTGGGTTCCTTCGAGGCCCAAGTCATTTCGCGGTTTTGATAGTTTCTGGGCCTCCAATGTTTGGGTCGAGTGTATAGCCTTGGCCTAATTATTTGTTGGTGGGCTGAGTGTGTCAAATTTAGGCCCAAACAATGCCCTCTAAGTCTGAATCGTTTTTTGAACGGTTCCAGGCTTAATGATTTTGGCCATTAATTTGTGTGCGCCAGTTTCTTCCATTAGCCCATGTCTGCCACATCTACCTACCACGAACTAGACTTCGTGGGAAAATGGTCAATTACTAGCTAGCTAGTAGCTAGTCTTATCGGGTGACGTCCTGTCTTCTCCTTCCCATGATTACGAGCCTTTTAAAGAAATTCGAAACTCCAGTTCCTATTCACTTCAAAACCCCAGCTTCCTCAGACCTTGGTTTTTCTCTAGATTTCTCATAATCTTTCCCCTTTTTGTTTGATCAATCCTCAGTTGTTCCCTTGTGAGCTTGAGACCTCAGAAAAATGTCTTCTCCAAAAACTCGTGCCCAGGGTTCCTCTTCTTCAGTTCCTGCTGATTATATCACCGGGACTGGGGTTGACAACCATGCAATAGAGGTCAGAAGCAAGCTCCATCCTTTTACCAAGAAAAAACTAGATGAGAATGTCCTCCATTTGTTCGAGAATACTCTAGTCCAGAGACCTCACTGGTTTGGTTCTGTCCCGACTGAAATGGCAGCGCTGATCAAAAAGGATGTTGAAGCCCCTCTGTGTTTCCAAGGCACTTCTGCCCTGGCTTCCCATCCAGTGAGGTGAGGAACAGTCCTGTGAAGTGGGCAGATTGGATTGACAGGCTTCTTCCAAAGTTTGGAGCTTACTGGAGGAGGGCAGGGATTTATGACGCAATCCTGCTATCCAAACATTCCATCAACCGAGATGAGAATCTGCTTGCTGCCGCTCTGTGTTTCTGGAATTCTACCAGCAACACTTTTGATTCTTGTGTGGGCCCAATCTCCATGGAAGGCCTATTGATGCCGTTGGTGATTATCATCGAAGGATAAAAATAAGGAGAAATTGGCCAAACCCTTCACTATCTCTCCTGCCAGCATTAACCAAAACTGTTCGTTCTCCAATTATTTGAGAAAGTTTAGTGCGGAGAAAGACAAGGATCAGCAGCACATGCTATTCCTCCTGTACTGGCTGAACAGATTCGTGTTTCCGAATCGTTCTTCCGCAGTTCTGCTGGAATATAGGCACCTGGCAGAAGCACTGCACAATCATCCTGATGTTGGGCTTGGGCCTACAGTTCTGGCCCACCTCTTCAAGAATCTGCATACTACCACCTTGGAGAATCCCCTGAACCTGTCTGCTCTCGGCGCATTCTGGATGATCTAGATTTGGCTGCAGGTCTATTTTCCTGAGTTACGATTTCCAGACATAGTTCTGCCTGAAGACCAAGTTCTGGCTCTTCCTTTGATGTCAGCAGAAGTGCCCAAGCATTCTATTGAAGAGTACCTGATTATCTTCAGGCACTGCACCAAAAGATCTGCAGCTCAGTGGCAAGTGGTGATCAGAAGGACATACCCTTGGTTCCAGCCTGGATATCGGCTTTTTGAGAAGGAGCCAGAAGAAGAAGCTGCCATAACAGAATTCAGGAAGATATTCTTGAGTGTAACCCTGCTGAGAGATTTGCCCCATGGGGGTGGAAGGCCTCCATATTATCATCTGGTGGCAGAAGTCTATCATCCCAATTTCTGTGCAAGGCAGCTTGGCTGCCCTTAGGTCATTCCATTCAAGTCCTACAAAAGTTGCAATCGGGCCACTTCCTGGAGGAATTCAGATGATCTGGAAGTGCACTAGGACGCTAGGTGTGCAGTAAACAAGATCAATAATAGTGTAGACGCCCTTTATCCATCTTAGGAGCCGAATTCCTGCAGTTCTGCCGATTTTGATGCTTGGTGGACTGACTGCCTCGGTTACTTTGCTCAGGGTACTCTTTGATGGCTGGGTTTCCGGGACTGTCTATGCAGAGGTAGAAGCCAAGAGTTTTATGGTGCATACCATCCAAGATATCAATGCTCAAGTAATAGAAGGTAGATTCTGGATTCTATCTATATTTTATCTATTCTGCCTTTGTTAGAATGCCTAAAATTTATTCTGCCCGAAACAGGCCCTTCCCTGAAAAAGAACATAGGTGGAGAATCGATCAAGGCTGGAGAAGTGTTTGGTAAGCTTTCCACCATTCTGTTCCTTCCGTTATTCTTCTGCTGGATTGACTTCTGACTCTGTTTTATTTTTAACTAGTCACTTCTGTCATTGCTGCTGGAGATTTGGAGCTTTCCTCTGGCGGTGAAGAGGATGAAGACCTGGCAGAACAACCTCCTATTGAGGCCAGTCCATCTGCCACAAGGAAAAGGAAAGAAAGTGCTCCTGCTCAGGGCAGTGCTGCTCAGCCTGAGATCTCTGGTAAGACTCTGACATTTACGACTATTTTCTTGAATCTGCTCTGTTCTGCCCGTTCTTCTAACCTTTTTTGTTTTGTGCAGCTGAAAGTCCTCCTCCCCCTCTTATTAGGTCAAAAAGGCTTAGAAAGAGGAGTGGGGTTGAATCTGATGAGATGGAAGAACCTGGGGTTATTCCAACTGAGACTTCTGGAATTGATGATGAGCTGCGAGAAGCTTTCGAAGCTGTTGAGTAGGAGAAAAAGCGAGAAGGAGAAAAAGGAAAAGAAGTCCCTTCAAAAGAAAAAGGAAAGGAGTTTGAAGAAGAGGTGATACTTTATTCTGGTCGTATGGTCATTTTGCCCATGTTTTTCATTTTTAGCTTCTGACTTCTGTTTGTTAGGAGGAGATTCCTGCTGAGGTAATAGCAGAAAGCATTGCCTTGGCGCAGAAAGCATTGCTTTGGCGCAGAAGAAACAAGACGTTCCACAAGCAGAACTGACCAGCTCGGAGTTGGGCCTTTTTGAGGATGCAGATGCAGAACATTCCACTGCAGTTCCAATTTCTGAGGAGCCGGCAGAGCAATCTGCATCAGAGCCTGTGGAACAAGCAGAACTTCCTGTTGCAGCCCTGGCAGAGCAATCTATATCAGAACCTGTGGAACAGACAGATATTTCTGTTGCGGCCCCAGAATCTGAAATAAAGGTGGCTGCTGCTGTTTCTGGCCCTATGGTAATCCCATGTTGTAATTAACTTCTGTCCATTTTCTGCAATTCTGTCCCGTCCTTGTCTCTCCAACTCTTAGTCTTTTCAGGTAGAAGTGCCCAAGACTGCTGGAAATTTGGCAGTGATGATCAGTCCTTTGAAACCTCTTATTGCAGCTGTAAGTATTATTGTGTCACGACTTTCTTTTTCCTTTCTTCTGCCTGTTTGCTAATTTACAATTCCCTTTTCCTTGTAGATGCCCATCCATTCCCTTCTTGGTTCATCCACCACGGCTTCCTTTGCTGATCCAGAATTGGCAGAGTTTGAAGCCATGGACCTAGATGGCCAGCTGGATAAGCTGGAGAAACTTAGTTCTACTCCTAGCAGAGTCAAGTCCAAGGCGGCGGATGAGGCAATGGAGAGGGTGAAAATCTGGCAATCCACTGAGCTAGAGCTGGATGAAAATGGGGAAGCTGTTGATCAACTAATGAAGGATCTGGACCTACTGTATAGACAGAACATGGCTCCTAAGCCTATACTTGAGATAGGGCTTGTTTTGGCCAGAGATGTGCTCAACCTCCACGAACGTTATGAAGATCTCAAGCCCACCTTCAAAACCTCTGAGCTCTGCAAGGCCACCCATGAAGCTAACTTGGCTGATTATGCAAATCAGAAGGCAGAACTGGATCAGATGGTTGCAGGATACAAGGAGGCCAAAGCCGCTGCAGACAAACTGGAGAAGCAGATTGAAGAGCTTCAAAAACAGTTGGCAGAATGCAGGGAAGTGCAGAGCAAGCTTGGGGCTGGACTGAGTTCCAAGACCAAGGCTACCTTTCTTGTGCAGAGCATGGTCTCAGCTTCCAGGCCAGCTTTGGAAATTGCAGAGGCCTCGATCCATCAAGGAGTACTGCTTAAAAAGGAACTCTTAATCAAGAAAGCTAGCTTGCAGGAAACCCTTAAGAAATTAGGGTTTTAACTTTCAAATTTAGGCTTGTAATAAACAGCTTGGTCACTAAAGTGACTATATTTAAATGGAAGTTTATTTATTTTTGTGGATCTTTTCAATTCTCTTGACAATCTAAAACAAAATGCTTAACTAGCTACGTCAAAAACAAATTCTGAACAGAATTTTAAACAATAGTTTCATTTTGTAGTTTTTCTATCCCAGGATCTGTCTGCACAGCTTGCGAATCCCACATAGTTGGATAGAATTTCTTTAGCCACTTGCCATTGATTGGTGCAGCATGAACATCCCCATCTCGATCCTGCAATCTGTATGCTCCCAATTCGAGGATTTGGTTAATTATGAAAGGCCCTTCCCATGTTGGTGACCACTTTCCATAACTAGCTATGTGTGTTCCGAGGGGCAGAAATGCTTTCCAGACTATCTCTCCTTCTTCAAAACTCTTGTTTTTAACTCTTTTATTGTAGGCCCTTAATACAGCCTGTTTTCCTTCTAAGAGTTTGTTGAGGGTATCAATCCTACTTTCATCTAATCTCTCCAATTCTAGCAGCATGGCTTGAGAGTAATCTTCTCCAATTAGACTATGTTGGTGGGCCATTCTGAGAGATTGAACCGCTATCTCCATAGGCAGAATTGCATCATGACCATAGGTTAAAGCATATGGGGTCATGCCAGTTGCCTTTCTTTTTGAAGTTCTATATGCCCATAGAGTTTCTGATAACTTCTCATGCCACTGCTTTGGATTCTTCTCAAGCATTTTCTTGATGATGTTGATGATCACCTTGTTACTTGATTCTACCTGCCCATTAGCTTGTGCATAATAAGGAGTGGATTGAAGTAGCTTGAATTTGAATGTTTCTGCCATGTCCAGCATCTCTCCAGATATGAAGGAGGATCCCCTGTCTGTTGTGATTGATTCTAGAATGCCAAACCTCTGTATAATCTGTTCTTCTATGAAGCTGATGATCTCTTGAGATGCAGTGGATTTTGTTGTGAATTAATACTAACTCACTGCCCTTAAAGATCTTGTTGTTGATGGACTTTGGACAAAGAACTCAATGATGGATGAGTCTTACACACACACACAGAAATTAACCAAGCACAAATGACACAAGTGTTTATAGAGGTTCAGCAATTTGCCTACATCCTCTTTGGTGATCACCTTGAGAAATTTCACTAATGAAGATAGGTTACAACTTTGGTTTACAAAAGGAAACCCCCTTAGAACACTACCCTCACAATCTGTTTCTCTCACACCCTTGCTCAACACCTTGACACACTTAGAGAACTCTCTTGCTCCCCCCTTGGTTTTTCTGAAACTCTCACCAGAAACTCTACCATAGTTTCCAGCTTCTGCCACTACGTTTATTCAACTTGTTTACTCCTCTAATGATATCTTGCTTCATCCCCATTACCTACACAGACCAATGGACACAAGATAAGACATAATCTTTGTCCTCCACGTTCTTTCTTTAGTCACCACTTAGACTAAATGTCAGATCAAGTAGGTAAATAATATCCCACTCAGCCACTTCCCACTTACACCAGAAAATGGAGAGTGATCCCTTTGAAGCAAGTAACCAATTGGCATTTAGTGCTCTTCCAACTATCCAGCAGGTAGTCAACCCTCTTTTACCTCAGAAGTGACCCACTAAGCCTCTGAAATCTTGTGGAAAGCTATAGCCCTCGAAAACACAGTTGAAAACACGTAAGAAAGCGTCACAGTACGACTCGGACGACCGGTCGCCATAATTCTTTTCCTCCAGACTTTGAATCTGCTTCTAACGACCGGTCGCAAATGTCACACGACCGGTCGCTTCTTCAGTTTTGCTCCAGACTTCGAATCTGCTCTGGACGACCGGTCGCAAATGCCTAGCGACCGGTCGCTTGAGGCAGACTCAAAATCCTCCTTTCAAAAAACAACCTTGTATCTTTTAGGTGAGCCATTTTTTCCAACAATCTCCACCATGGCGAGCCTAATACTCCTTATGGACATCATTGCCTTCCAGGACATCTGTAATGTCTTGAGAATCGTCCTGATAACTCTCAAGAACTCCAGCTCAATCTTTAGCATGTAACAAGATTGAGCAAGCTCAAACAATGCTTGAACTTTGCTGCTGTGACTGGCTTTGTTAGGCAATCTGAAGCGTTCTCATTTGTATGAACCTTCATTATTGTGATGTCTCCATCATTCACCCAATCCCTTATCCGGTGGTATCTCACATCAATGTGTTTGGACCTCCCATGGAACACTTGATTCTTCACTAAGCAAATAGCACTTTGACTGTCACTTAGAATCACCACCAAGTCTTGAGCTATCCCGAAATCCTTTGCCAATCTCTTCAGCCATACCGCTTCCTTTGAAGCTTCCGTTAGCGCCATATACTCCGCTTCAGTAGTAGACAAGGCACTAACCAATTGCAACACTGCTCTCCAACTAATCGGTCCTCCACCACAAGTGAAGACATATCCTGTGGTGGATCTCCTCTTGTCTAAATCTCCTGCATAATCTGAGTCTACATACCCTGACACACATGCCTTTCCTTGTTGTCTTTCAAACAATATCCCAAGCCTTTTGGTGCCCTTCAAGTACCTGAGAATCCATTTTGCTGCTGTCCAATGTTGCTTTCCAGGATTCGCCATATACCTTGACACCACACTTACGGCTTGGGCTAAGTTGGGGCGTGTGCAAACCATTGCATACATGAGACACCCTACCAAGCTTGCATACGGAACCTTACTCATTTCTTCCTTCTCCTCATCCGTAAAAGGACATTCCTTCGCACTTAACTTAAAATGCTCCGCCAAAGGAGTAGACACCGGCTTGCAATCCATCATATTGAACTTTTCAAGTACCTTGGAAATGTACTTGCCTTGTGACAGCCATAGCTTGCCTGCATTTCTGTCTCTCCTTATCTCCATTCCTAGGATCTTTTGTGCAGCTCCAAGATCCTTTATGTCAAACTCCCTTCCAATCAATGTCTTCAAATTCTGGATTTTTGACATGTCCTTACATGCAATTAGCATGTCATCAACATACAGAAGTAGAAGGATGATATTACCATCCTTAAATGCATGAGTGTATACACAACAATCAGATTCACATCTTCTATACCCAATCTTCATCATGTAAGAATCAAAGCACTTGTTCCACTGTCTTGGAGATTGCTTCAGCCCATACAAAGACTTCTTCAACCTACAAACCAGATTTTCCTTCCCTGCTTCAATGAACCCTTGAGGTTGGCTCATGTAGATGTCTTCCTCCAAATCACCATGAAGGAAAGCAGTCTTCACATCCATTTGCTCCACCTCTATGTCCTCTTGTGCTACTATGGAGAGTAGTAGTCGTATAGAAGTATGTTTCACCACCGGAGAGAAGATTTCATCATAATCAACTCCCTCCTTTTGCAAGAACCCTTTGGCCACCAACCGAGCTTTAAATAAGGTGGCACCCTTCTCATGCATTTCTTCTTTCTTCCTAAACACCCATTTGCAGTCAATAACCTTGCGGCCTTTGGGTTTAGGAACTAACTCCCAAACTGAGTTTTGGTGTAGAGATTCCATCTCTTGCATCATAGCCTCCATCCAACTTTCCCGTTCCTTGTTCTCAACAGCTTCTTGGAACGTGGATGGTTCTTCTTCACTAGCATTTAGGGCATAGTGAACTGCATCCTTTTCCCATCCAAACCTTTGAGGTGGTTTGATGGTTCTCTTGGGCCTGGACCGAGCTATAGATGATGGCTCCACCTGTTCTTGAGCCTCTTCTTCTTCTTGAGTTTGTTGTTGATGTTGCCCAGCTTCTTCCTCTTCAATGTCAGACTCCACCTCCTCTTGAACGTCTTCAGTTTGCTGTTTCTGAGAAATCTTTCTTGACACCTTCTTGAGTGGAACTTCAATGGTTGTTTCTTTCTCAACAACATCCTCCTTTGCCTCTGAATTCTTGACTTTGTTCATAGGCATGGTCTTCTCATCAAACACAACATCTCTGCTGAGTATCTTCTTGTGGTTCATTGGATCCCACAGCTTGTAGCCCTTCACACCGCTCTCAAATCCAATGAAAAGCATTCAAGAGACTTTGGCTTCAACTTGGACCTTTCATCACTAGGAATAAGTGCATATGCACTGCATCCAAACACCTTAAGATTTGAATAATCAATTGACTTATTAGACCATACCTCCTCTGCACATTTGAACTCAAGATTTCTTGAAGGCGATCGGTTAACCAAATAGGCAGCGTGGTTAACTGTCTCTGCCCAAAAAGATTCGGGCAACCCTGCATGAATCCTCATACATCTCTCACGCTCCATGAGAGTTCGGTTCATCCTCTCCGCAGCTCCATTTTGTTGGGGTGTCTTCTTCACGGTAAAGTGCCTTTTAATGCCTTCACTTTTGCAAAACTCAAGGAACTTGCTGTCCTTATATTCACCACCATTGTCACTCTTTAGGATCTTGATCTTTCTTCCGGTTAGGTTCTCTACTTCCGCCTTCCACTCTTTGAATTTGGTGAAGACCTTAGATTTCTCCTTCATGAAGTAGACCCAAACCTTCCTGGAAAAATCATCCAAGAAAGTCACGAAATAGAGAGCTCCACCCTTCGATTTAACCGGTGATGGCCCCCATACATCCGTGTGAATATAATCTAGCACACCTGTGCTTTCTTCCTCTTTGTTTCGCTGCTTGAAAGCTATTTTTGATTGCTTTCCCATGGTACAAAATCTGCAGAACTCCAGCTTGCAACTTTGAACATCTTTCAACAACTTTCTGTTGTATAGTTCCTGCATGCCTGATGAGAGTCTCAAATTACATCTTTTTAATATTATTTTGGAGACTTTATGATATAATTTTGGCTTAATAAACATAATTTCACTTGTTGTTACATTTTATTCTCACCAACTGGATTCATGAATTTTCTATATTAATTTGGTGAACTTATTAGGTAAATTTATCTTTTGTAGGAAGTTGGAAAGCCAAAAGATGAACATACATTTGTCCAAGTTCAAGCCAGGTGTGAAGAAAATTGTTGGTGGATTTTATTGAAGAATTGATTGTGGGATTATTGTGATTATAAAGAAGGAAACGAGAAGACAACACCGTTAAAGCTAAAGAGCCTATTTCATGTCATTCATAGCCATTTAACGGCCACTACCTCACCGTTATTTCTTTTCCACCAACTCTCCACCATCATCACATGTTTAATCCAATGAATCTCTCACTTAGACCCTTCATTACCTACCACGAATGTATTAACTTCCCACTCACCTCATTGACTACTATAAATCACCCATCAACTTATTTGGCAAGGCATCCAGACGACAGATTTCTTTATCCATTTCATTCAAAATTTAGTTATGTTTTCCTTTGTAATGAGTTGCTAGAACTCTAGCTAAGGCTAAAGGGAATGTCCTTTGAGTAAGTTTGTGAATTGTTCTTTAATCCAATATACGGTATGAATTGCTGAATTCTTTTATTTTTGGTTGTTCAATATTTTCATATCCTTTTATTTTGATTGATGTTAAGTGCTACTATCTTTTCATGAGTTCAATTGTATTTTTCTCATTGTTAAGAACTGACTTAGCATGCTTTTAAATTAAAAGATTAGATATTAAGCAACTACATTTTCTGAACAATCATTAATAAAAGATAACATTGAAAAAGTAAATTGGTTTTAATTTCTTTATCTTCCGGTTAAAGTTTCTCAATGATAATTTTAATCGAGTTTAATTTGGATTAAAGAGCATGAAACATATTTTGCTTGAAGAATTGAACCTTGATGCCTTAGCATTTCCATTATTGATATTTCATTTTTAAACTCAATTTCTACAACAATCAAATCAAATTACTTGTTCATTTTGCTTGTCACTTTTATTTTGGTATTTTTGATTATTTCTTTGTGTGCAGACATTTGCCTACCTGCTCCTTGAGGATACGATACTTGGACTTCCAAGATTATTACTACGTGTGACTACTTGCACTTGGGTAGACACAACAATGCCCCTCTCACTCATGTGCCCTAGCCTCAAATGCCAAAGCTGAGTTTCATCTTCCAAGTCCTTGCTTGTAGATACAGCTGCTCCACCTGTGATTGTTGTACCACACAACCTATATAGACAGTTAGGTTGAATCTCTCCCTTCATAATCACAAGTGAACCTTTTGAGATTATGAGTTTCCCTCCATATGCTTTGAATGAATAACCATTCTTGTCAAGAGTTCCAAGGGAAATGAGATTCTTACGCAACTTTGGAATGTGCCTCACCATTCCAAGTGTCCTAACAGCCCCATCATGCATCTTCACCCTGATTGTACCGGTGCCTTTGACTCTACACATTGAGCCATCCCCCATCATCACTTCACTGCTATCTTCTTTCTCATACGTGTCAAACCACTCCTTGTTTGAGCACATATGATATGAGCATCCGGAATCCAAAATCCAATCGGAAGAGGAACACCTTGAAGAATTAGCCAATGCATTTGTTTTAACATTGCTATTAACACACAAAAGCTCACCATCACTTTCCGTGACATCCTCAGCTGTGTTTGCTGCATTCTTCCCTTTGTTCTTCTTCTCCTTCCATATGGGGCAATTCTTTTTCCAATGCTCCTTTGACCAACATTCGAAACAACCTTCTTTTGCCTTGGATTTGGACCTTCCTCTATTGCCTTTCTTGCCTTCATGCTTCTTTGAACGGCCTCTCTCTCCGGTCTTTGCAACTAGACCTTCACCTTGAGAGTTTTCTCCCGAACGTTGAGTCATCCTATGGTGTGTCATGATGTCTTGCACCATAGGCTCAAAATCAAGAGTAACCTTCCCGAACATAAGAGTGGTTCGGAAGTGTTTATAGGACGGAGGCAAAGATGTTAACAACATAAGAGCCTTATCCTCCAGACTATAATTCACATCCATTCTCTGCAAGTCAGCAACACATCTATTGAAACTACTTAGATGTTCCATTAGATTTCCTCCCTCCTCCATCTTAAGATTCAGGAGCTCTTCCTTGAGGAAGAGTTTGTTGGACAACGACTTCCCTGCAAACATCTCTTCGAGCTTCTCCCATGTTTGCTTCGCTGTATCCTTTATCACGTTGATGAGCACCTGGTCGGAGAGATAGTTTTCGATGGCTCCTCTGGCTAACTCGTCAAGTACTCCCCACTCATCATCTGTCATGCCTTTTGGCTTCTTCTCCTTGCCAACCAACACAACATGGAGTTGATGTTGTGTAAGAGCTGACTTCATCCTTCGTTGCCAAAGAGTGAAGTTCTCCTTCCCTGTGAAAGGCTTTAACTCCACCTTCATGCTTGCTACCTGTGGTTGCTTCACATGCTGTGAACTGCTACCACTCTCAGCTTCTAAGTCACTTGCCATCTTCAACACACTAGCACTCCAAGAGAAGAACTAGCTCCAGCTGCCAAACACAGCTCTGATACCACTTGTTGTGAATTAATACTAACTCACTGCCCTTAAAGATCTTGTTGTTGATGGACTTTGGACAAAGAACTCAATGATGGATGAGTCTTACACACACACACAGAAATTAACCAAGCACAAATGACACAAGTGTTTATAGAGGTTTAGCAATTTGCCTACATCCTCTTTGGTGATCACCTTGAGAAATTTCACTAATGAAGATAGGTTACAACTTTGGTTTACAAAAGGAAACCCCCTTAGAATACTACCCTCACAATCTATTTCTCTCACCCCTTAGAATACTACCTTGACTAAATGTCAGATCAAGTGGGTAAATAATATCCCACTCAGCCACCTCCCACTTACACCAGAAAATGGAGAGTGATCCCTTTGAAGCAAGTAACCAATTGGCATTTAGTGCTCTTCCAACTATCCAGCAGGTAGTCAACCCTCTTTTACCTCAGAAGTGACCCACTAAGCCTCTGAAATCTTGTGGAAAGCGATAGCCCTTGAAAACACAGTTGAAAACACGTAAGAAAGCGTCATAGTACGACTCGGACGACCGGTCGCCAGAATTCTTTTCCTCCAGACTTTGAATCTGCTTCTAACGACCGGTCGCAAATGTCACGCGACCGGTCGCTTGTGCTTCCTGCGACCGGTCGCAAAGAACCAGCGACCGGTCGCTTCTTCAGTTTTGCTCCAGACTTCGAATCTGCTCTAGACGACCGGTCGCAAATGCCTAGCGACCGATCGCTTGAGGCAGACTCAAAATCCTCCTTTCAAAAAACAACTTTGTATCTTTTAGGTGAGCCATTTTTTGGTGGCGACCGACTATTTTACTAAGTGGGTCAAGGCCGAGTCTTATCGGTCCATATCCAGCGCGCAAGTGATCAGATTTTTCGAGAATCACATCGTCCATCAGTTCGGTATTCCAGAAACAATCACAGCCGACAACGGCCCGGTATTCGCATCAGCCGAAACACGGGAGTATACCGAAAGAATGGGAATCAAATTGATCCACTCAACGCCTTATTATCCCCAGTCTAACGGACAGGCCGAGGCAAGCAACGAGGTAATCAAGGGCATCCTTGAGAAAATGATCGAGGAAAAACCTAGGGCGTGGCACGATTTACTTCCCGAAGCCCTTTGGGCTTACCGAATTTCAAAGCGATCGGCCACAGGCACATCTCCTTATGCCTTAACCTACGGTCACGATGCCATCGTTCCTATGGAATTAAGGGTTCGGTCTCTACGTGTGACCGAGCAGCTTGGACAAGAAGGGAAGGATTACACGCAGGCCATGGTTCAAGAATTGGAAGACTTGGAGCAATCCAGACTCGATGCTTATAACTTAATGTAGGCACAGAAACAGATTGCGGCGAGAGCTTATAACAAGAAGGTTAAGCAAAAGACTTTCGCCGAAGGCGACTTAGTATGGCGAACCGTGCTTCCTATCGGGACGAAGGACCCTCGTTTCGGCAAATTCTCGCCCAATTGGGAGGGGCCGTTCATTATTGAACGAATCCTTGGCCGAGGTGCATTTCAGTTAAAAGAAAGGGATGGAGAATGGCACAATTTACCGATCAACGGCCAATATTTAAAAAGATACATCCCATCATTATGGGAGACGGCCGTGAAAAAGCTATGAAAGTACGCAACACAACAAAGATGGATCAAAATTCATACTTCATTTTATTCATTGTTTAACAAAGGGGGACACGTTTACAAGGGAACGGCCAGGTCACGACCAAGTACAAACACATAAGGAAAATCACATCCTGAAATCTACGCGCAACGGCTTCATGGTCTTCTTGCTAGGCAGTCAGACACGTTCCTCCTTGAAAACGTATCCTCACTACTCCTTCCAGCGTCAGCCTCGGCCAGAAACCTCGGCCAACCTAAAACATGGGCCGTCGCTCCTGCCATGGAAAGCGAAAGCGCATGAAGGAAGCTAAGAGGAAGGGTCGTCGCCTCAACCACGGCAAGGGCCGCCATTCCAAACATGGAAAGCAACCGCCACCCCGAACATGGTAAGCAGTCGCCATTCCGGCAGTGGCGGCGGCCATCTTTAAGGCCGTGGCATCAATTGTCACTCTGGACATGATAAGCAGTTGCCATTCTGGTTGTGGTAGGAGCCATCATCCTAGCCATGGTAAGGGCCGTCACTCCAGCCATGGATGCAACCGAGGTACTCGGCCAAATGGACTCGGCCACGTTGGAATCATCGTACCAAGCCCCTCCCATCCTCATCAAACTGCTGAGTCATTTGAACCAGGCCAAACTGCTGAGTCAGGGGACTCAGCAGACATGGTTCCCTGACTTTGGAAGGGCTGCAGTGAGGGCCATTAGAGCAGGTTGAAATGAGGAAGGACGAAGCCCAGAAATCAAAGGAAGGCGCCAGAGTGTTCAAAACAAGAGGAGGAATTGCTGAGTGTTGGAGAGGTTTCAGACTTATGGAGGCCAAGGAAACTGGGGAAGGCCAGTGTGAACTTTCGAAGAGCATGGACTCAGAAGTTTTGGGAGTGTGAAGAGGATGCGAAGGAGTTGGGTTTTTATACTCGTACTGTAACTCGAAGTGACGGTATGATTCTCGTGAAACGAAACGGCCTGACAGCGCATTTAGAGCACGCGAAATTATGACAGAAACGTGGCGGCCGGCGGTTCGATTAGCAAAGGAGAATAATGGCTCGTGCGAATTAAGAGCACGATGATGTGTCGAGGGTCCAAGAGACCGTCGTTTCACTTGACGAGACAAGGTGACGCTTCGCGCAAGCCTGGGCAATAATGACTTACACAACGTGCTTGAGGCATTAAATGCGCCGACTGACTTGCGCATTTAATGCTCCAGTTGTTAATCACTTCAGAAGGAAGGCTAAGGGTCCATCCCTTGGAATCCATTCGCCCCTACTCATGCCGAGGCCGAAGAATCCAGGGATGTGGGGGCAATGTTTGTGCCTAATAAATCACGGCCATGAATTGGCCGAGGGAACCTCTCTTCTCGGCCCCCGTCTCTTTCTCGAGAAGTTAGAACGCAGCGTTTTGTCAGGATGCTTGACCTTCCAGAGAAACAAGAGAAAAATTGCTAAGGCACGATCATCTTGGCCTCGATTAAAGGCTGAGGCCGAGATAGAACTAGATCACGGCCAAAAGCATTAAAGTCAGATCATCACGTGACAGCAGGGTCCCACGCTCCATTTAATGAAGCAAGGCCTCTGTTTATTGCAGAAAACCCACTGGCCAAGAATAAGCATTTAATGCACGAGGGAAGGTGGGAAGTGATTGGAGTCAGGATTTGGTGACAGGGATCAGAGTGATTAGACGCCAACATTCTCACAAAGCTCTTTGCAGCTTGAGAGATTAGGTGACCAGCCACCAGAGCAATAAATGCGTCTCCACGGCCAGAAGCGCAGAACCCACGATCAGGGCGGCGGCCGAGATTCACCGGGATTCATGGGGTCACACCACCATACTTCACGATCCCAAATGTCGATTGGACTACCCACTTGCGCTAATCAGGCTCCACCATGCAGATTTTCAGCCTCGATTACCCCTCCAGGAACTCTGCCTATAAATACAAGACTCAAGACCACTTTCAAAAGGTTCAAACACCAAACAAAAGCCTCCCACGGAGCAACTTATATTTTCCTGTAATGCACTTTCAATATCTTTACTTGCTTTTCTAGGAGTAGTGTTAGTTTGTAAGGAAAATCCATTCATCAATATATCATACGACCCTTGATTTTCAAGGCGCCGGAGCACCACCTCTGTTTTTCGCTCACTCACCCCATATATCATACGACCGCCGCTCATTGAGTAGCGTGCCGGAGCACCGCCCTAAAACCCACCAAACACCACCACTCAACGGCCTTGTAGTTCAGGTCGTGAACCTTACAGCCGAGACTAGTTCCTCTCTCGGCTATAATCGTTTGATTAGAAGACGAGTTCAGACAGGCGCACCATCTAAACACTTTCACCCACTTCAAACACCTCGACGCACGGTAGACCGTGTTGGCACGCCCGCGCACAAACGTACCCCGTCGAAAAGCAGGAAACCGCGTGTTAACGCATATCCCCTCGGCCCGGAACTCCATGCCGTGAGATTTGCGCAGCAGACAATTCTGTATATAAATCGAATGTTAGAATGAATTAGAAAATCAGTTTTCATTCGATTCTATTCCATTCTCCATAATCATTGTGTTCCTTATTATTCTTGATTAAGAGTTCCGCAAGAAACCTTTGATCAAGTGGTATCAGAGCGAACGGATTCTGATGTAGCCTGTGGCTTATGGTCTCAACTTGCAAACAAATCGAGGTTTCGGGTCAAGAACTTGTTGGACCATTAATTTCAAAAAAAGCTCTTCGACAAAAGAAGAAGAAATCAATGGTAGAAGGAGAAGGAACCGATGCTAAGATTGCGTTGTTGGTGCAACAAATGGAGAAAATGACACTGATGATGGCAAAGTTGGTGGAGGATCTTGCACGCAAATCGCAAGATGAGATTCCCGAAGATTCCAGGACGAAGACCTCAAGAACTAAAACATCCAAAGTTAAGAAAAGGATGCAATTTAGTGAAGAGGAAGATTCCGATGAGGAAGAGGAGTCTGCAGAGGAGTTTGGTGCAAATCAAAGCCAAGAGAAGGAATCGGATGCTGATAAAGCTAGTAAGTCCAAAACTTCTATGAATGGTCTTAAAATTGATGTTAATATTGATATTCTGGTGTATGATGGTAAGATCAATACTGAGAAGTTGGATAATTGGATTGACCAATTAGAAACTTATTATACTATTTATGAGTATAATAACCATGAGAGTATCAACTTTGCAACATTAAAGTTGACCAAGCATGCTTTCACATGGTGGAAGGCTTATAACAAACGTTGACTAGGACGTGGAAAAATTTTAGGGGAGCCATAAGAAAGCAGTTTTACCCTGTTGGCTTCGAAGAGGATAGATGGTTCAAGTGGCAGCATTTGAGGCAAAGTTTTGGATAGTCAGTACAAGATTATGGAGTCGAGTTTCAAAATCAGGCTATGGTGTTGGACCTAGACTTGGAAGACCATGAACTCCTTATGAAGTTTATTGGGGGCTTGCAAGTGTATATTCGCAAAGAGTTGCAATTGCTCAAGGTTGAAGACTTTGAAGAGGCAATAGTAATGGCAACTGCCATCGAATCAAAGAACAAGAAAGTGGACAAAAAGGAGGACAAGAAGGATTCAAGGAAATTTGAAGTTGGGAGTAGCAATAGTAAAAATAGGGAGCAAAGTTCTGGAAAGAAGCAGACAACTGTGAGCATTGCAATAAGCCAGGTCATAGTAAAGAAACATGTTGCATTCTTCATCCCGAGCTTAGGAAGAAAGAAAAAGAGAAAAAAAAGTAACTGAAAAGATCTTAAAAGAGCATTGACTGCTAACAAGACTGTGGAAATTCCAGAAATGGTGCAACCCGACACGAAGTTGACTCATGACCCAAAAGCTTGTTCATCCGGAAGGTCATGAAGACTTGTTTAATGTTCGTATATAGGTAAAGCATGATTTGATAGACACTATAATTGATCCGAAAAGCCAAAAGAATCTCATTTCAAAGGCATTAGTCAGGAAGTTGCGATTAACAACCATTCCTCATCTGAACCCATACCCGTTGGGATGGATATAGAAAGATGTTGAGTCACAAATTACTCGACAATGTACTTTCAAGTTTGCAATTACTAGAAAATACATTGACGAAGTGACTTGTGAGGTTGTACCATTTGATGTATGCCAAGTAATTTTTGGTAGTCCACACTTGTGGGATCGTGATATAGTGTTCTATCGACGACATCAAAAGTATAGATTTCAGAAGGATGGAGTAGAGTACTTCATTCATGCCAGCAAAGTTACCTTGAGTAATAGTTTGATTCGTGCTAATCGAGCTAAAAGGATGGTGAATGCTTGTGGGAAGTTCGTCTTATTGGTGGTTCGACCACGAGAAAACACCCCATCTACATATGTGTTATCTACTATGATGCTTACTCCTAGACAGAAACTTGATATAGAGGAGTTACAATTGCGATTCTTAGACTTGTTTGAGAATGTTGAAGGCTTACCACCGTAGCACCCAGTAGAGCATGAGATATAACTCGTTGGAGAATCTCCATTGCCTAATTTGGGTATGTATCGTCATTCATTGCAGGAGAGCGAAGAAATCAAGAGATAAGTCAAAGAGCTCCTAGAGCAAGGAGTATTGAAGCGAAGCTGCTCACCTTGTGGATCCCCAGTATTGTTGGCCCGAAAGAAAGATGGCAATTGGCGTATGTGTATTGATTTTCGGGCACTCAACAAAATTACTATTAAAAACTGATATCCATTACCGAGGATAGATGATTTAATGGATCAACTACAGTCAACTTGATGGTTCACCAAACTAGATTTGAAGTCTGGTTATCATCAAGTTATAATCAAAGAAGAAGATACATGGAAAACCACATTCAAAACCAAACAAGGCCTCTTCGAGTGGCTAGTGATGCCGTTTGGTTTATGTAATGCTCCGGCAACATTTATGTGTCTCATGAATGAGATACTTCGTTCATTCATTGATGATTTTGTCATTGTTTACTTGGACGATATCTTGGTGTTTAGTCCTACTTGGGAAGAACATTTGATTCATGTTGAGAAAGTGTTGGAGACATTGAAGCAATATCAGTTACGACTGAATCTGAAGAAATGCGAGTTTGGGAAGAGTTCTCTAGTGTATCTTGGTTTTATAGTTGGTGACAGAGAATTGAAAGTTGATCCGTCCAAGGTGCAGGCTATTACAGATTAGTCTAGACCTTGTACAGTAACTGAAGTACGTAGCTTTATGGGAGCTTGTCAGTATCTACGTAAGTTTATCCGCCATTTTTCTCAAATTTATGGGCCATTATTTGAATTGACTAAGGTGGGAAGAAAGTTTGAATGGTTAGATAAACATGAAGATACCTTCAGATTGTTTAAAAAGAAGATCTCAGAAGCTCCAGTTTTAGCTTTGCCCAATTTGCAAAGATCATTTGAGGTAGAAACGGATGCGAGTAATTACACCTTGGGTGGCATTTTGAAGCAAGATGGGAAGCTAGTTGAGTATTATTCTGAGATGTTCAATCCTGCAGTGCAAAATTATCCTACATACAATAAAGAGTTGTTTGCCTTACACCAGTGTGTGAAACATTGGAGATGCTACCTATTAGGTAAGGAAGTGATAGTGCACTCAGACCACAAGCCTTTGCAATACTTACAGACACAATCCAAGTTGCAGCAAGCTCGACACATGAAATGGATGTCCTACTTGCACAATTCAACATCATTATCAAGTACAAGAAAGGGGTTACAAAAAAGTTGGCAGATATGTTTCCTAGACCTCTAGGACATTCCGCTTTAATGGTGGCTATGCAACTCCAACCTGTGGTACTTTCCGAGTACGTAACAAGTTATGATAGTGATCCAGAATTCAAAATGTTCTTTAATAAGCTACAACGTGGGAAGCCATGCCAATTTGAGATGAAGGATGGCTTAATGTTCAAGGGAAAACAACTATGCATCCCCAACAATGGAGACCGATTGCAATGGATCAGGGAGGCTCATACTTCTAGATGTGCAAGTCACTTCGAAGTTGACAAAACCCTCCTTAATCTACAACATTATGTTTATTGGCCTCGGATGCATGTGGATGTTTCTCATTTTATTCGAGGTTGCGTGTTATGCAACACCTCAAAACCATCAAGGAAGTTGGGGTTGTATACACCACTTCAGGTACCAAATAGGCCCTGGGAAAGTATCTCAATGGATTTCTTGGATGGTTTGCCTACAACTACCATTAGGTTTGATTACTTGTTTGTTGTGGTGGACAGATTCAGCAAAATGGTGATCCTAATTCTGTGTAAGAAGACAATCTCAGGAGAAGGTGCCTCAAAGTTGTTTTTCCACCATGTTTGGAAACATTTCGGGTCACCTACTTCTATCATTTCGGATCACCTACTTCTATCATTTCGGATCGAGATAGCAGATTTCTTGGTCACTTTTGGAAGTCTTTATGGGGATTGATGGACACAAAGCTGAAACATAGTACTGCTTTTCATCCTCAAACGGATGGACAAATAGAAGTGGTCAATCGGACCATGGTACATCTATTGAGATGATATAACTCTAAGCATCCTCGTACTTGGGATGCAAGTTTACCTTATCTACAATTTGCCTTTGATAGGGCAATTCATAGTTCTACTTTGAAGTCACCTTTCGAAGTGTGTTTGGGCTACCTACCTTCGAGTCCATTTGATATGGTCTTCTCAGTTGGGGAGCAATTACAGAAGTCACAACAGCGATACAAAGCGCAACATGACAGACATAGGCTCTAACATGACTTCAAAGCAGGTGATCTGGTTTGGTTAAAACTCAGCAAGGAAAGATTACATGGTGTAGGAAGGAAATTAAAGCCAATTCGATATGGACCATTCAAGATCTTGGAAAAGATTGGAGAGAATGCATTTCGACTTGAGCTGCCACCTTACATGCAGATGTATTCAGTAATAAATGTCGAGTATTTAAAACCCTTTGAGCCATCATTATTGGATGATGATGAAGACATTAAGGATTATCGACTTCCCCCACTGGACTATCTATGGTTTGAGAGGGAAGACCCATTGATGGCAGACTGCATTCTTGAGAAGAAAGCCACTACGACTCGGCGTGGTCAGATAGAATCCTATCGCATTGGAAGAAAGGGGCAGTTTCCAAGCAAGTTAAAATGGTTTTGCAAGGAAAAATGAATTCAAGAGTTCCCTCATTTGCAGTTTTAGCTTTCGCAGGAGCTTCAGCTTCCCTAAAATGGGAAGCCATGATCCAGGTGGATCTTCCATACGTAATACAATATGGTATTAAATATGTTACTTAATTATCATTTTATTTAATTATTATAAACCCATTAAAAGTTTGCAGTTCAAACCTAATGGATTTGAAACCGTTCAAACTTAAAGGTTTATATTAATTAAACTTTTTAAACCATACATGACGTAAGGTTTAAAATCAATTGTTATTTTTAGTTTTCTATTTTTAGAAAACTCATTCTGTATATAAATCGAATGTTATAATGAATTAGGAAATCAGTTTTCATTCGATTCTATTCCATTCTCCATAATCATTGTGTTCCTTATTATTATTGATTAAGAGTTCCGCAAGAAACCTTTGATCATTCTTCCCCGTCGTCAGCTGGTGAATCGACTCTATGTGTCTCTACCCGAGGTGCTCCCCACCGAGCTCGCATCTGGTATGATGTCTCAGTGGACCCATACTCTGGATATGCTTGTGCGCAATTATCTGAATCCCACTTCCCAGCATGGGAAAGTGAGTTGGAAAGCTGCTCATATTCTCTTCCAGCTTGTGATTGAGCAATCTGTCAGCGTTGAGTTTTATGTTCGTGAAAGCCTCATTGTCATTGGTGCTGCAAATGCCACTGTTCCGACAGCAAGCCTTGTTCTACCTCAGGTTATCATAGCCTTGGTTGCTCATGCTAGTGTCCCTACACTGTCTACAGACGATATTGGCTCGTCCAACACCATCAAAGTCAACAACCAGGTTACTTTACATCGCAGTGATGCTCATTGTACCTCTGGTAGTTTCTCCATTGAGGAACAGGCTCTTTTGGATTCATTCTCTGCATCCCATCAAGTGACGCATGTGCTTCTTCATCGCATTTGGAATCACCTTGACACCTATAGTGAGCTGTTGCTGACACTGGATGGGCACATTCAGCCCACTGATCCTCCTCGTTCTACTCAAGCTCGCATCCTCTAAGGTTTCTTTGTTTCACTTCTGGATTTGTTCATTTTCTGCAGTTCTCTTTGTGTTCCTTTGGATTTCCTAAACAAAAAGGGGGAGAATATTTTGTGGCACATATGGGATTTAGAGGGAGTAACTTGACTGTCGAAAGTAGAAACATGAAATTTAGGGGGAGATAACCTTCTGTTTTGTAGTAAATTTGCTTAACCTCCTGGCATATGCAATATTGTTGTTTAATTGTGCTAAGTTCTGTTTATTATTGTTTCAATTCTATTATGTTTCACTGGTAGTCTGTTTGTTGGTGTGCAGACATTACAAAAACTGAATATCTGTTTGACAAAGTAAAGTAGGGTGTGTAGGTTCATCTTGTAAACGTGTCTGAAATGTAATCTAGTGTTTTGTCTAGGAAATGCCAAAGAGGGAGATTGTTAGTACGAAAATTGTATTGGCATTTCCTAGACTTTAGCATAGGTTGAAAATTAGTTTGTGAGGAATTGTTACTGGATGTTTTGGCACAACTCATTCAACCCCATACTTCCGAGGCATGACTTGACCATATGAGAAACTTGACAACAGGTAAATCATGACATCATCATGCATTCATGGTAGGATTTATAGTTGAAGTTATTTTCAATGTTATTGTGATTGAAGTTAAAATATTGGCGGTTCCTATAGTGACATGCACTATTCTTATCCCCTAATTAACTTGTTTTAGGTGATAATTGGTTCCTTATAAAAGTGGTTGTTTGGTGTCATCACTAAGTGTTCATTTTGAATCAGAAGTTATATTCTTATTGTATCGGAATTTATATTCTTATTGAATCAGAATTGATATTGTTAAATGGGATAATTGTTTTGGCGTCTCAATGAAGAGACCTCTTTGCATCAGGTTTAGAAGTCCTAGTTGAATTGGTTTTGAGAATCAGTGTTGCATAGCACATGTGGTCACGTGGGTTTCTTACTAGTGAGAGAAACCTGCATGGAATAAAACGATTGTTGTTGCTTTCATTGTTGGGCTTTTCACGGTATTATTTTGTAGAGCATATTGAATCTGTTCGTGGAAAAACTGATGTGTTTATTTTCTTTGGTAAGTCATCAAGTGCTCCTTTGTTGCTTGGTGATTTATCTAATCTTTTCTTCATTCATATTGCATATGCATGTCGGTGACTCATACGGTTGAGGGCACCAAGACTGTTGTGGCATTTATCCTTCAAAGAGCTTGAAGCAATCATGACCAGTATTGCGTTCAACATAAGGAGTGTCAAAGATCATCGTGACAGAAGTTGAGCTACACAGAAGTTGGTAAACTTTATCTAGATTGAGTCTAGGATAAGTGTGTGAGTACTTCTTGTAATCTCAATTCTATAGTGGATTTGTTCTGGACTGAGGAGTCCCGTGCATTTTCCCCAGAGGTGGGGTTTTACCATGTAAAATAAATATTTGTGTGTTCCTTTACTTTAAGTTCTGCACATTTCAGGATTGATAACCCATATCAATCCTGCTTTGAAAGTTTGATTGTATTTGTTGCTAATAAAATTGAATTAGCCTATTAACCCCCCCTCTAGGCATATATAGTCATCCTACAGGTAATTTCACATCATGTAAGAGGGTATGAAGGCCAACCTTGAAGCTCTCCAATGCATTCTCTCCAATAGATAGGGTAGATTGAATATCAACTTCCTTGCCTCGAATGACCTCACTGCCACCAAGTCCTAGCATAGCTGAGCCTCAACAGGTCCATGGCTCTAAACATCCTCGGAGACCTCGGCAATGATGGTAGCCCTCCTCTCCTCAAGCTGAATTTGCTTGTCAATACTTGTGACCTCCTGGTGCCTTTGGCAAATAACCTCAATCCTCAGCCTGATGATTGTACTCCAAAAAAAAAAAAAACCCGTTGGCATTGGCCGTGTGATCAGCGAAGATGGTCTGATGGTCCACATAGCCTCTTGAGGACGAAAAGATAAGTCCTCAAAAGCTTTGGAAGTTGTGAAAAGTAATGAAGTATGTGGAGTTAATTGAAGAGTCTGACCGTGTGCCCTCATCTCAATGGAATGGTCGGCTGGATCTCGAGAATTTGAGGTATGACATGGGAAAATATGAACCTACTCTATAATGTTCATCGGGTCGATCGAGGTGGTCGAAAGATTAAGAGAAGCCTCCTAAAATGGTTCCAACTTTTAATAAAGAAACTGGAGGAAAGTAAAAATAAAAAAAAAAATGATGGAATTGAAATACAAAGATTACCTGATGATCTGGAATATGGGATGAGTACTTGACGACTTCGTGATCAATCTCTCGATCTCTCGAAGGCTGGGTTACTTGATGAGTTTTCTTCATGCTAACATCATCAACTTTCAATTAATCTAGCCTAATTTACTTCACAAAACATTTTTTCTACTCTAATTATATAAACGAGAAATTAAGCATGCATCATACTCACGTAAACACAAAAGGGGTTTTTCATTGAATGATTTAACAAACTAAAACAACCAATAAGACAAAATAAGTACAAGAATCAAAGCACATAAAGATAAGAGTTCAAATTGATGAAATCACTAGGACAATGAATTCACCACTAATAATCCGATCTAGCCTCTTATTCACCTACCTATTAGCTAATCAATTGATGTTGCTGCTTAGTTTTCATTTTTCATGAATTACCTATGGTATTTAGGCTAACTCGTATATTCCTACATGTGTTTCCCTCTTTTCGGCCTGGTGGGCTGATTGAAGGATTTTTTGGCCTTTTTTTAATTGAGTGTGCGGGTGTGCCACTACCAAGCCACAAATTTGGCTTGAATAGAATGTGAGTAGATGATGCGTCTGAGATCTAAATTTAATCAAACGATTGTTCGGTCGAGCAAGGAACCTCTTCACAGCCTAGGTTCTTAAACTACCTCAGGTCAAGGCTTTATGTGAGCAACCAAGTGATGTATAGTAGGGATGGCAACAAGCCGGTTAGGGGCCGTGTATAGCAATACTATCCATGTCCTTGCTACCCATACCAGCCCCGTCCCCACCCCTATCCTCAGTTTGAATTTTTGGGGAATCCCCATCGAGGGTTGGTATCCCAAACCTAGTCCAAATCCCTAATTTTTTGAATAAAAAAAAATTATTCATGTTATAACACTTAAATTTCACCTTAAACTATCATTCAATTCAATTTGATTCAATTGAACTATAAAATTTCACTCAACTATTTAAAATCATCTCAATTTAGTTTGACAAAGTTTCACCATTCTACAAAGCTTAGGACAACTTTTAATTGTTGTGGCATTCATTGCAGAAGCAGATACTGATGCATAATCCATTTGATGACTAGATAACTACTGTTCTAGTCATCCCATCTAACACACCAGATGTTCATCATCACTGAGCATGAAAACACCCAGAGAATCAAGTGGGGATTCTCTGTTAGCAACCAAGACTATTGGTGTATTTGGGATTGTGTTGTACCATATACCACAGAAGTATTTGGTGGAATTTTCAAGTCTGAAGAAGCCTAAGGCGAAGGTTCCTGTGGTAAAATCATATACTAATAATTAAAACTTCAAAGTTTCCTATCTTACAAAGGTTAGGGTAACTTTTAATTGTTATATATTTATTAATTATAAACAAATACATCACTTATCGGGCCGGGTTCGGAGATGGGGAAAACAACAATACCATCCCTGCCCCATCTTCGATCGGGTATTTTTAAAAATTGGGGATCCCCATACCTGGCCTTGTTTGTCCCCCAAATCTCCCCCTTAGGGCCGGGGACTTGATGGGGACCTAACCCGACGTGGATTTCTGCTATCCCTAATGAGTAGTGTGCGGAGATAGGGATGGCAACGGGCCGGGTAGGGGCCGGGTATGACAATACCATCCCCGTCCCCGCTCTCCATCCCCGCCCCCATCCCTGAACCAATCCCCGTTTAATAGGTTTCGGGGAATCCCCGTCGGGGGACTATCCCCCATACCCGCCCCGATCCCCGATTTTTTTTACATAAAAAATATATATCATACATTTTAACATTAAGTTTCATATTAAATTATCATTCAACACATTCAAATTAACTATAAAGTTCAACTCAACTATTCAAAATCACATCAATATGAAAATCCAAAGAAGATTAGGAAGAATTAGGAGAGGGGGGTTAACTTAGGGTTAAACATAAATATTATAATTATATATTTATTTATTTAAATATAAACATATATATTTTCGGGTCGGGTTCAGGGATGGGGACGCCAATACCATCCCCTCCCCATACCCGTCGGGGATTTTTCAAGTTCGAGGATCCCCGTACCCGATACCCGTTTAGCCCCGAAATCTCCCCCCGTTAAGGTCAGGGACCCGACGGGGACCCGCCCCCGCGGGGATTTTTGCCATCCCTATGTGGAGATGAAGAATGAAAGAGAAAGTAAAGGGGATATAAAGGAAATACAATTAAACTTAATGGAAAATGCAAAAAATAAATTAAAGTAAGGCAATGACGGAAATTAAATTGAACTCGATTACATTCGAACTACACATTTTCACTCAACACTCAAAATCATCTCAATTTAATTTAAAAAAACTAATAAAATCATATAATAAAAAACATATGTCCAAAGTTTCACCATTTTACAAAGTTTAAGGTAACTTTTTAATTGTTATATTATATTATATATTTAGTAATTAAAAATGTAATTAAAATCACCTCTAGCATGCTGGAAGTGTTTCTTCAATAAAATTTCGAAGTACTTTTATATATAAATATTTTCTAGACAAGCTTTAAATTTAGTTCAAGTAATTTGAAAGTTAAAGGACTTTGTTTATATATATATGCTGGGCTTAAATCTTCCCACCTATAAATGGATAAACCATTTATGCCTAAACTAGCTGCCATGAATGAAAGTTTATGTCAATTTTATCACTTTGTTTAAGGTAACTTTTTATTTGTTATATTATATAACATATTTTTTAATTAAAAATAAATACATTACTTATCGGGCCGGATTCAGAGATGAAGATAACAATACCATTCCCAATCCATCTCTGATCGGGTATTTTGAAGTGCAAGAAATCAAAAGCCGACGGCTTAGAGAAGACGCCGTTTGAAACTCTCCGAATATGTTGCTGTTACAATTACTGAAAGTAGAGAAGTGTTTGCCGTTACTCATATCACTGAAATTTCTCGGCATATAACTGAAATTGCTCATTTGCAATAAAGCTGTTGTCACCTCTCCCTAAGATAGATGGGTGGAGGAGGAAGGGTGGGGCTAGGGGTGGGCACGATTCGGTTTGGACCGATTTTTGTCTGAAATTAGAACTGATTTGGTACTATATATCTGGTTTGATTCGGTTCGGTTTTAATAAAAAAAATTACCAAAACTTTCCGATTTGAGTTGAATTAGTTTCGGTCTGGTTTGATTTTGAATCGGATTATAAAAATTATTTTTAAATACCATTTTCAACGGAAATTTTATTTTTTTGACTTGAAAATTAACAAATTATTCAATTTCATATAAAAATAAATATTAAAACTAAAAAAGAGAGATACTTTGATATTGAACTTGGATAAATATTAGTTATGAGATTAAAAATATAGTATTGAATATAAATAAATATAGAAATTATATATATTTTAATTTGACTAGTTCGATTCGGCCCAATTTGGTTTTGAAGACATAGAACCGGAACCAAAACCGATCTGATTTTTGACCGGTTGTTGACTTTTTCGTCAACTCGATTTTTTTTCGGTTTAATTCGGTAAGGTTCGACTCGGATTTCCGGTTCGCCGGTTTGAATGCCCACACCTAAGTGGGGCTGCGGGCTGGGTTTTTATTATTTTAACTTTTTATAAAAAAATTATTTATTTGACTTTTATTTTAGTTAAAATTATAATTTACATTTATTATAAATGGAAAATTGGATGAAATTTGAAAAACTTAACAATAAGAGCCAAAAAATTGACTATTTTGATAGGTTTGCTAAATTTACTGATTTTTTAGTTCGGTGGTGTCCTTTATTTATTTATTTATTTATTTTAGTTATCGTCACTCCCTCCAGAGTCCAATCTTCATAATTTCCAGGCTTCCACTTTCAGAGAGGAGAATTAGGATTAGGGTTTGCACTTGCAGTGATAAGCAACTCCATGGCTCTGTTGCCATTTAATCACCCTTCTTGCACTCTTTCCTCACCACCACCACCACCACCACAATCTTCTTCTTCTTCTTCTCCTTCTTGTCTTATTAGATATAATTTGCCCTCCAATTCTCCAGTATTTGCAAGTTCTGCCCTCCTCCGCCCTCTCCGTTGGCGCTCAGACCACCACCAGCACAACCACCAGCTCCGGTCTCTGACGCCGGTGAAGGTGACGGGCAGCCTCTCCTCCGCCGTGGAAACTTCAGGTTCAGGCAATAGCAGTCAAGTTGAGGAAGGAGAGAAGAAGCTGCTACTCCAAGTCAAGGATTTAACGGCGGTGATTGCCGAATCGAAACAGGAGATTCTCAAGGGCGTTAACCTCACCGTCTACCAAGGAGAGGTTCATGCCATAATGGGAAAGAATGGTTCAGGGAAGAGCACTTTTGCCAAGGTACCTATTAGCCTTGCCATGTCTCTGTCTTGTTTGGAATTAATTCGAAACAATTAATCAATTAATTCATATAAAAGATAAAATTAAGAAAATGAAAATGTGCATCCGTACATTCATTCATTGATTCACTAGTTCAGGTTCTGGCTGGGCATCCGGAATACGAAGTTACAGGAGGCAGTGTGGTATTTAAAGGGGAAAACTTGCTGGAAATGGCAGCAGAAGACCGGTCACTTTCTGGGCTTTTTATGAGTTTCCAGTCTCCAGTTGAGATCCCTGGTGTCACCAACATTGATTTTCTCAACATGGCTTACAATGCCCGCAGAAAAAAATTAGGACTGCCTGAGCTTGGACCAATTGAGGTAGCTAAAACATTCACTGTTTTCAAACCAGCTGACTCTGTTGGTTTTAAGGCTTCATTCATATTTTTATTTATGTCATTGTAGTTCCAATGCTTATTTCTTTCCCAAACTTGATCTTGTTCATGTTCATTCATGTCTTTGTTTATCCTCATTGCAGTTCTATGCTTATATCTTTCCCAAACTTGATCTTGTGAACATGAAGACCGACTTCCTCAATAGAAATGTTAATGAAGGCTTTAGTGGAGGTGAAAAGAAGCGCAATGAGATTTTACAACTGGCGGTATGGCTATCATTCGTAGTTAATCTTCTTGCTTACATGATTTTGATCAAACAAAACTTTATTCTTAAGAAAATGCCTAGTGTGTGTTGCACATATAGTGCAATTATGATACTTGTATTTCTTGGAAAATATAGTAGTAAGATTTTAATAGGTTGTCATCCCTTCACATTTCTTTAAGCTGTACTTTCTTCATTGCATGTCTTTACCGTATTCATATGCATCGTCTTAATGCAGGTTTTGGGGGCAGAATTGGCTATATTGGATGAAATTGATTCTGGGTTGGATGTTGATGCACTTCGAGATGTAGCAAAGGCAGTGAATGGGTTACTGACTCCACAAAATTCTGTATTGATGATTACTCATTATCTACGACTTCTAGAATTTATAAAGCCAACGTGCATCCATATTATGGTAAGTCATTGGAAGAAATAAAAACATAAATGGATGAGAAAGGTTTTGGGTCTTAGTTCATGTTTTTTGTTGCATGAAATTAGAAAACAAAAGGAACAAGTAAAAAGGAATTCCTTAAAGTAAGTATGACATTGTGAATCATCTAGGACTACTTAAACACATGGTTTAGATTTTTGCTTTGCTATCTGAATGGCCATGGCTCCTTGTAAGTAAATGCGCTATAGGTCGAGTGGATAGAATGCCGTCAGATGCCCCTGATACAATAATGGACGCCATTATTATTTCCCCTAGGAAAGAAGAACACATAATTTGCCCTATAATATGCTGGGGAATTTTTTAGTGGCTATCTTTTGGGACAAATAGGGCTTGGTTAATGCCTCCCTGTGAGTTGCCTCTCATTTTTATTTTTATCAATGAGTAAACAGGGCAAAATTAGAGAGTTTTATTATAAAAGCCCTAGATGCTTGTAGCGTAGGAAATATATAAAATGAGCGTAACTTTGGAGCTACATGCTCTTACTTTACTAGAACTGGAAAAACAAAATCTGTTTCTTTTGTTAAATGAAAAGTTTAATGTTTCAGAAGGCGTAGAAAAGGTACTCAATATGGTTGACTGCCAAGAAATTATACAGAATAATAAATAAACATCCGCTGTCTAGATTCACTTTCAGTTTGGATTTAATTGTTTAAATGATTGATTTCATAGGAGGATGGGAAAATTGTGAAGACAGGCAACATCTCCTTAGCAGAGGTACTAGAAAAGGAAGGGTACAAAGCAATTTCTGCAGCTTAACAACATGCAAAAAGGTATTGCTATCTCTTTCTCTCTCTTAAACCTCAAAGTATCTATAGTATTTAAATAAAAATCAGAGTCAGTTTTATCTGACTTATTTAGTGAAACTTTGCAACCTATTGTACTTGAGTCAGGAATTTGTCCATTTCGGTTGTTGAAGGTAGAAAAAAAAAACAAAAAGTTGGGTTTAGAAAAGCTCATGTTGTTACTGATTGATGATGACTGCTATTTAGGTGTAAAACTCCATTTAGGTCCGTTTGGATGAAGGAATTGAAAATTACATAAAATTCTAAAATGAAGGACTTTAGATTTCCATAATTTCAATTTCCTGCAATTGAATTTCAATGTTTGGATTTATGTATGTCAAATTTTGTAAATGATAGAATTTTGTGAATGGCACTATGGAAATTGTGAAATGATTCATATTTTGGTGGAAATTAAACTCGGGAATTTGATGCCCCAATTTCCACTATTTTTTCTGCTCGTCATTTAATAAATTACACGCTTAAGTTGCCAAACAAGGGAATTGTCAATTTCTCCTCTTTAATTCCCGACTTGTAGCTAAATTCCGAGTTATTTTCTCTCATCCAAACGGAGAGAACCTTTTGCCCTTGATTTGGGGTCTTTGAAGTTTTGCTCTGTTTTTCTGTATGCTTGTACTATTCTACCTCTTATATTTTTTGGTAGTCTCGATATTGCACACCAGCTCTTGCTTAGCATGTGATTTTCCTCTGAAATTGTTGTCGGAATATTACATATGACGTTTGTGAATGAACTTGACAGTCTTTTACATTGATGTCAAGGTTATGTGCATTTAAGTTTAAAAACAGTTATATATCTGTACTAATAATCTAGTGCAACCACCAAGGTCAGTATTGTAGATGTGGTGACACCGGAATTTGTGGAAACCAGCTCCTAATTTCAGCCTCAAAGGAATTCCAAATTCTTACATTAATCACCCCATCTCAAGGGGTTGTACCAGGGTCCGAATTTTGAAGTTAAAGCAGGGATTATTATGCTGAAATTTAATTGCAGACAAGATTAATTTGGAAGCCAAGTCGGTCTAGAACTTAAAGGTTTTTTACGGAAGCCCTATTTGGAATTTTCTAAAAGAATTTATCGTCATTTAAGTGAAGGTAGTGCATGCTGTCTGGACCTACACGAGAGTCCAGAAAAAGAGTCTTCCCATTTGCATATTTCTCAGTTATCATTGTCATGGAATGCCGAAAGCTACCTATCTTGGAGGGTTGTTCCAAGGATCTATTGCTTTTAAAACACCCCATTTTGTTTCTGCTGGGGCATTGAGCATTGGAATGAAACTTTTATCCTTAAACTTCGTATCTCCTTGGTGGCCTCTCCTTTGGATTGTGAGTTTTCTTAAACTCTGTATCTCCTTGGTGGCCCCCATTGGCGTTTCTTGAGTGGTTAGTATTCCTTTGTGCTTCCGTCTGAGCCTCCGGTATCTTGTGGACCTATTACAACAATGATCCATAGTGTTTTCTAATGCATTATTCATGACCCATCATGGTACCCTTGAGGGAAAACGATAGTAACTACCCCTACATGCTTTTAAAGGGAGAAACAGAATACATCTATTAGTAGAACAAACCATTTTACAAGCATGAGAATTAAAAACAGGTTAGAAGTCAATAGAAATATTTTTGCTCAACACTTTAACTCAAGGTGTACCATCACCAACCTTTTCAACACATGACATGTGTTCATTGACATAATCATAGTTAACGTTTTGCTTTGTATTTATGAAATTATGGTTATGTCAATGGATGTGTAAGTGTAGAGAAGGGTGGTGTATGTACACCTTGGATTAAAGTGGTTAGCAAAAATGCTCTCGAACTCAATAGGGTCTATCCTAAAATTTGTGTTATTTGCCAATAAATTAGAATCATGTAGCATCTAATCAACGACTGAAACCCTACAAGATATAGCATGATCTCCGCCAAAAATAAACAACTCTTTGTAAGTAAATCATCGAGACGAAAAAACATACAGAGATTGCAAGTTGCAACTTCCCTTTTGTAATGTTGGTGATTGAGAATTATCAGATGCCCAAAGTAAAATAATAATAATAATTATAATAATAATAAATCAATCAATCAATAAAAGCACTCCAATTCAATTTAACACACTTGAACCAATTCAGACCTAGAATGAATGTATGTATGTGAAGTTGTTTGGAGATTGGGGAAAGGAGTGAGTAAAGAATGGGAAGTCATTGAAAAATAGAAAGTCTAGAGAGAGGAAAACCAATTCTGCCTGCCCCATTGGGAAGTCACTGAAACAGTATCACATTGTAGCGTTTAAGATACTTGATCAATAGGACTTTCAGTAAACAACTGCAACTGTGATTGTGGAGCGAATCAGGAGCTGTGAACTGAAATTCCTTTGAAGGACTGTCGATTAGAATTCTATTTCCGGAAACAGTTCAGAAGTTTCTGCCCTTAGTTTGTTGATTCCGAAACAATGACGTGTTATAGGCCAAAATATATGATGTTTGAGGAACGTCTGGATCACCTTTGCTTTCATTTCTTGAGCAACTTCAATTGTCTTGCAATTCTCATTAGGAAAAGAAACAAATTACTTGATACATTTGTTTGCTGTTGCATCTGTTGTGAATAAGTCAGGAAATGCGTCTGTTGTATATAAGTCCGGCAACTAAAGTTCTTATGGTTTTTCCTCATTCTTGCAGATGTGTTACAGTCTTCGGAAAACACAGGTGCAGATGTGATGCAATCTTCGGAAGACGCCGGTACAGGATCGGGGGACATACATTTTTTACGCACATTATAACACACTTTGTAGACCATTAGATTAAAACAGTTTTAACGGTTGAGATTGCATCTTATAATGTCTACGTTGGGAACATCCGAGTTCAATTTTCCTATGCCTTCCTGTTTCTTTCTTAATATTTCGCCACCTGTCCCTTACTTAACAGAGAGATCACGAAGGTTAACTCGAAGAGATTTTCTATTTACACCCCACACTTCTCTTAGTTCACCCAAATACTTAAATCATTAAGCTGTAAGTTTTATTATTGTGTAAAAAGACAAAAAAGGTCATCCAACTTAATACTTAACCCTAGTACATCTATACACACACCCCACACACCCCACCACTCTTCATATTAAGAACAATAAGGGCATAAATCTGTTTTATGTGCATATATATGCATGGTTGCAATGGTTTATTAGAAATCGAGGGCTCTAAATATGGGTCTCTAATATTGGAGATGTTCTTGATACACAGTTCCTATGTGTTTCTTAAATAATATTAACTTGCAGATTTTATTGTTCAAGAATCACACAGTTTGGTGATTTACTTGTCTATGCGTTTGAATAGTTTTCGTCCAAAATCTTTATTTTGTTTCCTGAATTATTTTTTCTTCGAATCATATACCATAAACATATCTTGTGAATTTCTTTGCAAAACTGATTATATATAATAAGGTCATACACCAATTCCTCCAAAACTGCTAATAAATTCACGTTTCATCGAAAAAGAAAGTACCCTATTCACAAATGTTGTAATGGGTTCCATATATATATCATAAGACCTAGGACTTGAGTTCCAAAAGTTCAACTTGGCAAGTCTTTGAACCCCTTGGGAACTTCGAAAGTTCCTGCCGCAACCTCATCTCTTCTGCTACCCCAAATCATTGGTATAACAAATTATCACCTTAGTCAAAACCTTGCCATGCTTCAGTAAATACTTTGCCACCTCCATCTCGTATAGCCTCTCGTGGAATCCCCGTATGCAAATAGTTTTGAGGTTGGACAACAAGCAAACAGGCACAGATTCTGGTGGACGCCATTCATGTGCTACTAGAGAACCCTCAGCATGTTTCCAACACCATTGTATGTTCTAGAGATTATTCAAAATTAATGAATTAGCATTAGAGCTTGCAGAACATACTTCCTCCTCTAAGGGTAGCTTGTGGGGTTTAAATATAATTTTTTATTTATTTCTTATTTTGTCAACTTGAGGTGTATTTAAGGGTAGTTTGGGAAGATAGTGGGGTTTTCTTAGAAATTGTGAAATTTTAAAATAAAAGCTGAGGTGAACTTAGAACATGGGGTCAACTAAGAGAAGTGTGGGGTTTAAATAGAAAATCTCAACTCGAATTGATATTGAATAATAAAACAAAGATTGAAAAGAAAACTTTGTTTTTAATGTACCCTTCATCTTCTTCCTCTGGCTTTCTAACCATCCAATGAGAAAAACCCATCGATCAAAGTTCATCCTTTCAGAAGTTGAAACAATAGTAAAACCCAAATTGGCACTCTTCCACCGTCTTGATCCCTCGCCATATCGATGTCTTCACCTCCACCTTCAGGGGATTGTAGCCTACGCATCTAGTTCAAGGGTTAATCTAGCACTTAAACCCTTTGATCCCTCTCAATACCTAAACTAATATCCAAAATAAATTAGTAATTCTTTTAGTTGTTGAAGAAACGCATAACATATTCTTCAAAGATGAATCCAAAAAATATTAATCAATTATGTTATGTTCCTCGTCTTTCTCGATAACAAAACAAGTCAAAGATAATTAGATTTTGGGAGAAAGGGAAGAAAAGAAACAGACCTAATTTCCAAGGAAATTGTTAATGTGAATGAAGACCCAAATAAGATCGATAAGCCTGTGAAACTGCAAAGAGTTTAAAAAATAAAAAAAAATAAAAAACTTTTTTTATTTTCTTTTTTAATATTTGTTGTTTTGAACCATGAGTTAACGGGTGTTATCACTAGGTTTAGTATGGGACAGATGGCAAAATATTAAGAAAGAAACAGGAGGTCACAAGAAATTGGGCACAAGAAAATTGAACTCCAAACATCCTACTTAAATGCAGTCGTTATATTCTAATTTCTGTTTTGTCTCCTCTCTCTTCCGTAAAAGAGATACCTTTTTAATTTTATTTCTTCTCCAGACTTTTTGAAAATTGTACTTTTTTTGTTGTTTTGCCAAAATTAGGAAGGGGAGGAGGACACGCACAGGTGTTAAGAGGATTTGAACTCAGGATTACTTGGGATATCAAAGACTTGGGTCAATCCAACTAAAACTCCATTGATTTTTGAAAATTATAGTTAAAAATCACTTTTTTTTTAATCACCTTTAGATAACTCATCTTTTTGCCCAGTTCGTAGCTCCCTCCCACCCCATCTTTTTCACCTTTTAGAAAACTCAAACTCTAAAAATTGGTGGCTAATGGGAAACTCAATTTAGAAGCTCGATGATATATATACAGAAATTCTCTTATGCGGACATCCGGACGTTATTATCGTGCGGACGCCATGTATTTTGTACTACCCCTTTCTGCTTTCATGCCTATTTATAATTGAATCCGCACGATAATAACGTGCGGACATTTTGGAGAAATTTTTAAATGTTCCGGGTACACCACGTGGCTAGTGTACCATCCAATAAACATAGGACATGTGGAATTATTGTCTAACTTACTGCATTTCTTTTTATAACATGTGGCGGACTCCACATTTTGACATACTATAAGACATACATTTAAAACCATTACATTATGATTCATTCAATGATTCGGATTAGACTTGGTGACAATTAAATTGATTTTTATTTTATTATTTAATGACAGTCCTGATCTCTTGGACCACAAGAGTCCAAGAAATTGTGGTAACTTACGGTTGAATATTAATCCAATGGTTCAAAAAAGTTTCTTAAAAGGAGTGCAAGAGTGAGTGAATCGTTGAATTTACATCCAACGGTGAGTGACCATAAATCTCTTGGACCCCTATAGTCCAAGAGATCGGGACTGTATTTAATGATTCGGAATATCACTGAATTATCTCTCCTTTATGTTTTCTTATCGTTCTCTCTTTCTTCTCCATTAAACATTCGAATTATCTTCTCCTTCCCATTGTCAAATACACCAACCCATTCTTCTTCTCCGGTGAAAACAAGTGTGGGAACATGAATTTTGGCAACCAATCACAACGTGACATGCGGATAGTGGAATATTTTTTAGGTCAAATAATTGTGCTAATTAAATTCGATTTAATTAACCAAATATCCTTGATTTACAATAGGAATATCTCCCCAAATTAATGATCCGATGTTTAGCAAATCTCCTTGATATTATCCTGTCATTTAAGGAAAAGAATAATTCCCTTTCATATGGGTATTATTCTCTACAAACTCTAACCGACAAGGAGACTCTATAAATAGATGGCTACACTCCACACATGAGGTAATCCTTTTCTAATCCGAAAAACCTAGAGAATCTCTCTCTCTCTCTCTCTCTCTCTCTCTCTCTCTCTCTCTCTCTCTCTCTGTGTCCACACCTCCCTCTCTCCCCGTGAGAGAATACTCCGTCCTTTAAGTTATTTCTGCATTTCCTCGAGACCATTTAATTGACTTAGGCATCAAAGTTTGGCCAAAATCCCTCGAATGTGCTCCGTTGACCAAAGCAAGTATGACAACGACGGCTGGACTGGTAGAAACCTTAATTTTGATGCACGGCTCTCCTCATGTAGCGAGAGAGCGACCCTCGTCTTTATAATTTCAACTCCTTGAAGTTGTAGAAAATAGAGAGAAAATTCTCTCAACTTTTACTGACGACCCTTTTATGCTTCCACTTTTAAAAAATAAAAAAATAAAAAATAAAAAACCCACGTAAATTTGAATTAGGTCAGTTGGCTAAGGCAATATACCCACGCTGCACCTAAGTTCGATCTCCTTTAATGTCTTATCATGTTATTATATATATATATATAATGGAAAACATGGTAAAGGACTTGTTACCATTGCAACTTGCATGTCCAAGGCCCACCAAAGGAAGAAATAATAATTTCAATGGGATGATGGGCTTGTTTGTTGCCATTGGTGTAAGTCTACCATTATAAATTACCATCCAGATCAGGTGAGAACGCTTATGTGAGAACATTATATAAGAATCAATCGCAGCCGTTGAAATGCATCTAAACGGTTCAAGAGAAAAAGCAAGCTGACGGTGCATACGGGTAGGCTACAGTTTCCCCATAGTAGAGGTGTCAAGTCGCGCTTGGTTCGAAAAAATGGCACATTTCTTATTCCTGACAGTGGCGCCTTTCTTGTCAATGGAGTTATGAATGAACCCTAATCATAACACCCAAATACCTACCAGACATCAAGTTCTGTATTCCTCATCTCTTCTCACAGAAACTCCCTGGTGTACTGTTTCTGTTTGACTTGCTCTTCTGTTGTCGCAAAACCTCCGTCATCTAGTAATTCTCAACTGAACGTTCTGAATCGGTACGTTTCTGTCGAATTCCCTCTCTCTCTTTGATATTAAAGTTTGCATGTGATATTGCATTCACTTAATTTCAATTGCTTTAGGATTTTAGGGAGAATTTTAGGGCTTTGATTTTCTGGGTAAGAGTAGTCTGTCTCTGTACGGATGTGTTTGGAAAAATATAAATTGGCCAGAGTAATTTGTGTTGTGTTTTGTACTTCGTATTTTTGTTTGCATTCTGGTTGTTTGTTGTGGTTTTGTAAAATTCGAGGAATTTTCATCTGTTCCTCATTGTAATCCTGCTTTGGCCATGTAGTGGTGTGAGTGTAGGGCATAATTTTAGGAATTTAATAGGGCTTGGAAAAAAAATAATAATAAGTACTAGTAGAAGTAGAATGCATAAGAGAAAATTAAATCTTAACTCTGAATATGAGATGATTTGGGATGCATAAGGATCAATGCATCTTATAGTAGGTATCAATTATGTATCTGAATTTGTTGAAATTAGTGTTGTAGGTGAAATTATGTATCTTAATGTGTTGAAAATAGTGTATCAGTTTTGTAACATGATATGTTGAAAATTCCGTTAGTAGGTATCAATTATGTAATGTGTTGAAAATAGTGTTTGTAGGTTTGAAAATGTGTAGATAATATTGTGAGTAGGTATCACTTATGTATGTTAATGTAGTCATAATATTGTGAGTACGTATTAGTTCTGTTTCTTAAGCAAAATGTGTCCTTTACAGGTATAAAATGGATTCTGGGTTTGAGCTTTGTTTCTCGGAGTCAGAGGTGAATAATCCGTGTGTTGCGCAAACAGTCCTATGTAATTTTGGGGTGCAAATAGTCCTATGAAAATATTTAGAAAAAGCTGTTTTGGGCACCTGTTGGGACTCTATAAAATTGCATTTAGTGGTCAAATTGTGCATGGTTTGGCATTCCGGCGAGTCGTTGGACTTAGTGTGAAGGACATGATGGGCCTTAGTTATGCAATAGGGTCCAACGTTGCTCAATTCAGTGTAAAGGATTTTTGTTTGATAAGTGGTTTGAAATGTGGAAGAGAGCCCTGACATAACGTCTGCCGGGGAAGATAATAAGCGATTTATGAAAGTGCATTTTACCAACAAGAGTCACATTACTTGCCAGGACGTAGAAAATGCATTCCTAAAGTCCGAAAGAGGAAGAGAGGGACTCATTCAAATTGGGACTGTTGTATTTTGTGGAGTGTGTGATAATGGGTAAACCCCAAAATGTAAAGATAAACGATGACTACTTACATTTGGTTCATAAAATGGATGAATTCAACAAATATCCGTGGGGATCTATATCATTTGAGTGTCTACAAGATTCTCAATTGTTTGTTATCGTGAAGAAAGAGAGAAATGAAGACAAGGATGGGAAGGGGAAAGGAGAGAAAAAGCGAAAAAAGGCGGTGCAGAGTTCAGTGAGAAAAAGGAAGAAAAACGTAGAGGATGAGAATCCTAAAAGAATTAACAGACCTGCATGGAATATAAAGGGATTGAGCTATGCTTTTCAGGTATGATTTAGTTCAAAATTAGTGTTTGTAAAATTTAAGTTCGTAACTAAATACTGACTTTGATAATCTATTTGTTGTAGATTTGGGCGTATGAATTAATTGCTGAATTGGGAATTCCTCCCCTTAGATATTGTAGGCAGATTGAGGAAACTGCATTAGTCCATCGAATTTGCTGGTGGGAATCCACAAATAAAGTGCCTGAGTTTAGAAAGCTGAACGCTTATATATTTCAAAGCAAACAGGTGTGTAGTTAATAATTGATTTCAACAGTATGTTGGTTTCATGAGGAAAACTGTTTACTATTGTATATGACATGTTAACTATATATGTTTGACAGCCTGTTATACTGCGGCTCTTATGACCAAGTGAATTGGAGATGAGACAATCATATTGGAGTTTGGGATAAGATGTTCCTGAATGTGATGCACCTGGTGTAGCCCCGCGGGTATGTAAGGACCTTGATGAATTAAACTCTGTTGTGCAGCAGTTGAGGAATAAGGTTGCAGTATTGCACCGTGAGAAGGGTGAGCTGGAGGAGAGAGTTTTACGCTTAAAAAAGTGTACTAATCATGCAGAGTCCAGGAAGAGTGAGGATGATGGAGAGGAGAGACATAAGACTGAGGATGTTGGAGAGGAGACACATGAGACTGAGGATGGTGGAGAGGAGAATGATAAAATCGAGGAAGGTGGAGTAGCTGAATTGAGAGAGGAGTGTGTACAAAATGCGAAAGAAGAGGTGCAATATACAACCCTGGATATAAATTGGGATGATCCAGATGTGGTGTCTATCACCCTTGTTAAATTCCTTATGAATCCTCCTCGAAAGATTGACATGTCCACTGCGGAGGGTGAATGTGGCAAAGATGTTATAGTTGGGGTGGGGCGAAAGAGGGGTCGGGGAATGAGTGAGAGTCTTGGTCCTGTGACGAAGAGGCCAAAGGTACTGGTAAGGGAAACTCCATGGCAAGGTCGGGAGATTCCCAATACTTTGAAGGACACACTTGCTGACCCCCTAAGGCCTATTCCTCGTGATTCCCTTTTGGAGGTGGCAAAATTCTGATGGGAATGGGGACAAGAAGTCAAGTAAATTCCCTTTGCGCGTCCTTAGTGAAATGTAAATGGTTTATTATGATTCCTATTGAGTCACTGGTGAAACGGAATTGATAATAACAATGATTGACAAATATAGTTCACATGTGCGGTTATGTGAAGACGAAGCTATGGAAGGTTCGCATAACTTCTTTGTTCGGTTGCTAACCAAGGACGGTTGGTTGGATGACTCGGTAAGCATTGATTGATTTGGGATTTTGTCAATAAGCACTTGCTATGTAGTAATTTATTGATTTACTAATGGAAACAACCCTTTTATGTAGAACATTGACATGGCCTTGCATTTGCTACGGGAGCGACACAACAGGTCTAGCAAGTGGGCGGGTTCTGACTGGACGATACTGGACACCACTTTTCAAGTCTATATTATTTCATAAGCATTGTTTGTTTTGAAATTCCGTATCCGTTATGATGCATAACTCGTGTGCCCCTATGCAGAAATGTGTTGCCTTGAATTACACGCAAATGAAGTCGTATATCGGAAAGGACGAGAGGCAGCACAGCAACGGTCTAGTGGGAATGGTGACAGGCGAAAGGCATAAGTTGGCTAAATCATGGTCGTCTGTGAATCAAATTTTTTTGCCCTTCAACCTACAAAGGCAGAAGCACTGGATCTTACTTGTTATCGCTTTAAAAGAGTGTGAGATAAGGGCATATGATTTAAAAGTAGATCTGTGCAGAACTCAAGCCATCCAACGGGCTATGCAGCTGGTGGTGAAAATACTGCCCCGGTTGTTACACGAAGATGGATATATTGCCGACAGTCTACTTCACAAAAGTGAGTGGCCAGTTATTCACGTTTTGGATGCGGGTGAGTCATATTTGACCTAAACACATTGTATTATGAAAGTGCGTTTTTGTTGTACAATGAATGACAGCTTCTTCGCTATGTTTCAGGGGTGACTATGGGATGTACATTCTCAAATACTATGAGTTTCTGAACTCCAATGTAGACCTAGCCAATATTTCCCATCACGCCATGCCCTTGTATCGGTTGAAGCTCGTTGTGCAGTTGATGCAGGGATATTGGAACCTGTGATTAATTAGGAGAGGCAATATGACATAACTGGGTGGGTGTAGTATATGAACTTGCAAACTTCATTTCACTAGGTGGGCGGTTTGTAATTCTGTAGGTAACAATTCTTGAACTGAAGAAATTCATATAGCTTGGTATTGGCTCAATTTGCGAGATAGAGAACTAACCTTTCTATAATATAGGGGAAGCTCGAAGAGCTTTCTTCACATACTTCAGCACATCTTTCCTGTTTGTACAAAGGTTTTGAAAAGGTAGTTTTGAGTCTTACTTGTTAAGGAACAAACTCTTCTTTATGATCCAACTCCCCCTTTTGACTTCAAATTACATAATATGTTATTTTTATTGGGTTCAAATACAACCTGTAGGAAACCGTGAACACATGTTCTTGATACTATGCTGAACCATAAACCGTAAATGGTGCATGATTGTTTTCAAATGTGGAATAAATAGGAATATTTCTTGCAGGCATATAAAATGTTCAAAAATTCATTTACTAATTATGCTCAATGATTAATTCATAATAGTAGATTTCCAAACACTTCTTCATATTTCATAGCTGTCCAGATTAGAATATTACAAAATATATACTTGAAAAGCCAAAAGAGAACAAAATTTAAAAATATATACTTGGAAATTGCTTGAAGATTTCCAAACACAAAAAGTTTCTTACTTATTCATCACTTTAACTGCCAAATTCAGAAATGATAGAACTAACAACAGTAGGAGGATATTGTTAATGCCCTTCACTATACAGATGACTTCAGCATATACATTAAGTTCCTTCACATCCAGCTGGTTTTGAATGTGAGATTCAGTTGGCATGTTGCCTCCAGTCACCCATTCATAGCCACTACACCTTGTAGCTCCCTAAAAATACATAACAAAGTTACATTTTTTAGTTTCAGATTACAATGTCAGACCCAATTCTTCTACTCTGTAGCAATTTTCATTGGCTGAGGCAATGGCCGATCTAAGTTAGTGTTATTGGCTTAGGGAAGATAATACTTACATATGTTGTGAAGCACTTCCAATACGTCTGACCATATTCCTTTCTGATTTGGAAACTAGCTTCACCATCTCAGCATTGCACTACTGACACCTCTTTGCTTGAGTGTTTGTTGAAGAATTCGACATAGCTTTGCCCATAAGGGAAAATGAAGATAATAGAAGATGACAACCCTTCCAAAAATTTGCTCAAAACCCCCAAATTCTTCTCCTTAAATTCTGAAAAAGAATTGTATTTTATTTTTTGGGGAGAACTAATATGGAGTTTCAAGTTTGAATTGTCCTGTTTTGGTCGTAAAAATCCGTGATTGTGAGCGGGAAATTTGAAATTCGTAGTAATGTTTTTTATTTTTTAACCCTAACCCATGAGCAGGTTTTTTTTTTTTGATCTAATCTAAAGGAAAGAAAAACATTGGTTTGGGGAATTTTAAATATTTTTTAACCCTAAGCACTCCATAGTAAACCCTAAACCGTAGGCGGCAAACCCCTACACCTTTGAAGTCGTTTTTTAATTCAAAATTTCAGTGGAAACGATTAAAATTTGAAAAAACTGTCCTGTGGCGGCATGGGAATGCGCCACTTGGCGATTAGGCTTGCAGCTCCCCGCTCCAACGCCTACACTTGGCATTTGTTGTATATTTTATTCAATTTTTTTTTTCCAAAAATCGTTAAAAATGCCTAAAAATTATGGAAAAAATTGGGAAATTTCCTAACTCTGTCTGGGGATGAATACTTCATAGGGAAAGTACAAAACCTGGTTTACGAGCGAGTGAAAAATAAAATTAGGGAACGAACCCTACATTCGAATGATGCAAATGAAAACACTAATACACTTTCTAAACCCTACACTCTCATATGTTCGATCACATTAATCCCATATCCAAATTTGTTTGCCCTTCCCTTTTTCCGGATATGTCATCAAAGAAAATCTTGTCTCGATCGTTGAGGAATATTTCGGCAATTTTTCACCCTCAAATTCGATTTTTAATTGAATATTTAAGTGGAAACGATTAAAAAATACAGAACCTAGCGTGTGGCGGCATGGGAATGCGTCGGGTGGTGGTCAGGCTTGTAGCTCCCCGCTCCAGCGCCTCCACTTGGCATTTGTTGTATATTTTATTCAATTTTTTTCCCAAAATCGTTAAAAATGCTTGAAAATTACGGAAAAAATTGGGAAATTTCCTAACTCTGTTTGGGGATGAATACTTCGTCAGGAGTTTTGGGTTAATACTTGGAAAAATATTTTCTGTGGCAATTGATATGTAATTCATTATGTTAGTGGAAAAGGATTTCCGTAATATGGGAATCAATTTTTTTTTGTTTGGTGCAGAAATTCTAAAAATTG
Source organism: Prunus yedoensis (assembly GCA_005406145.1). Lineage (NCBI taxonomy): Eukaryota > Viridiplantae > Streptophyta > Magnoliopsida > Rosales > Rosaceae > Prunus > Prunus yedoensis. Next base: position 1,888,814 of record BJCG01000015.1, on the reverse strand, counting down.
CTGGACAAATCCGAAAATAATGGGGAAATTTCAGAGATGGTTATAATAAAAATGGGAAAAACCCTCCACTTATGTTGTTGGTTAATTTTGATATTTAAATCATTATGTAAGTGAAAAAGGATTCCCGAATGACTTAATTTCACTTATATTTTGTTGCAAATATAGTTTCAAATGAAGGACAAATCAGGAAAGTAGGTGGAAAATTTTGGGGGTATTTATGGGATCATCAGAGTATCTTAGAAGATCAAGGTTGGATCAGACTTCCACTGTCAACGAAGTGACTGAAAGGATAATCCCTTTTCGGGTTGACAACACACAACCTCCCTGCCATATTCCTGTCTGTCATCTTGAACGAATGCCAGTTTGGGGGATATGAACCATCAATTCCCCATGTGAGAGCACTTAGTGAAACGATATAGGACCCAAAACCATAAACAGACTTCAAATGAAAACAATACAACCATTATGTTCACACAGTTTCACCTTTACATAAAGACAGTAAAAACCAAAAACACAGTTTCTTAATAAAACACATATCATAGCATGTATATAGACCTTAAATCCACGAGGTCATCAACTGGAGTTCATGCTGGAAGCAGAACAGCTCCCTCTTCCATTTGCAGGGTTCACAGTACTTCCAAGCATCTATGTTGCGACAGTATTCGCCCATGTTGTGCCATAATAAAAAATACTCCTGATTACCCTCACAATTAATGCAGTCTTGAAAAAAAACGTTCGTCTGCTGTAAATTTTGCAAGCGTTGGTGGAGTCACGATGCCACACATTGTATACCGCAACAGTCGATACATTATTGAATCCCTACAAGCTTGCCTGTTCATTTTCTTGGTTTTGCTGAGATGGCACAAAAACTCCATCGCATCCTCCTTTCCCTTGCTAGGGTTCAACAGCTCTAGCAAGCTAACAACGTGGGAGGCTTCCATATGCCCTGCCATAGCCGCCACCCGCAGGTTCTTCAGCGCCTCATCATCTTTCAATAGGAAGAAGTCATGAATAACTTCTCTGTAAATGATTTCTGGATTGTTATGTTCTTTGCACTTTTGCAAGAACTCAATAATTTTTCCTTCATCAAACCCGTACTAGTCCTCATGCCACCGGTACTTATCTACTGACACGGTTCTCCAAACCTCAGGATCATTCAGCATTTCTTGAAATAACTTGCATGTTCCGACCATGCTGCACAGATCTTCAGAGGACTGCTTTGCAACCATAAGCAACACCTTAAACCATGCCAATTGTGGAATATCCATCTCGGTTGTTGGAGAAGAAGGACTGAAAAGGGTCTCTGGAGGATTTAATATTCATGGTGTTGTTTGTGGACCAAGAAGAAAGTGCTGGATTATATGTACCCAACCGTTGTGACCCACTTTACAATGGACGAAGACAACTATGGGTTTAGATCAGTTATTATTGTCTTCATTTCCCAAGCGGTGTGAGTGAAACGACACTTCACAGTCATCGATGAAGGTGGACGCACGGAATTAGTGTTCGTGCGCGAATGTATTTACAGCATTTATTAAACTACTTATCACTGTCAGCAGTCAAAAAATTATAAAGGTAACTCGTGATAATTATTATGTTTACATTACATCAGCACTTATGAAGCAAATGACTAAGTCACATTTGAACATGACCAAGTAATCAGTTTCATTTTGCCAACTATGAAACTAAATATCAACGCACCATTAACAGGAAAGTAATGATCACACTATATACGATACTAATAATGCAAAAATGACATCATCACGTCTGAAGGTAACTTGCATTTTAACATTACCAAGTAAGCAGTTGCATCTTGCCAAATATGGAACTAAATATGTACGCATATCACCAGTACAAAAAAAGAAAACTGTGTTTATGATACTGATAATGCAAATATGACATCACACATTCTGAAGGTAGCTTACATTTCAACCGCGACACGTTAACAGTTAAATCTCTGCAAATATGATACTTACTTTGTCTGAATATCACCTGTAAAGAAAATGAAACTACTATGTCTGATACTAATGATGCAAATATGACATCACCACGGAAATTAGGTATCTAAAGTGGCCGCTCCCTAGTCCAAGTGGACAAATTAATTTTGGTGGGTAAAATTAGTAAGGGGACTGCTGTATAAATAACAAAGTGATATATTTTATCTCACATTGCACCGCCAGTTGATCCAAACAACCCTCAACTCACCATGGGTTCAACTACGAAAATCCCCCCCATACTTATAGCAACTCCACCAAAAAATGCAGAGCCTATCTCACACAAGAATAAGAACGCTGAAGATGTTCCTGTAAGACCTGCGAAATCCATGAACTTTTCATCTGAGGACCAAGATGATGCAGGTCGTATCGGCTAGATGCAGTACGATGCGTTGAAGATTGAAATAAAACTTCAGAAGATACGTCTAAGATGGTATGAAGAAACATTGGGGAAGGAGAAAAGTCAAGCGAAATTACACCTTCGATCTGTCAAAATAATGAAACTGAGGGTTAGGCTTGCAAATGAGGCAGTGCGGATGACGGAAGCAGAAGCACATAAAGGGTTTGATCTGTTCCGAGAGTATGTAAAATGTGTTGTTCCAAGCTAGAACTGGGACGGAATCACCATGGAGTAAACCATCGCTCGACAACGTTCATTTTGGTTATTTTCAGTAAGTTTGTTTGGAAAAAATAAGTGGTTCATTTTGATTGCGTTAGTTCCAAGTTTGTGTGCGCTCCTGAAGGTGTAACCATTTTGCTTTGGACACTTCAGATGGTATTGTATATGTATCCAAGCTGTAAGATGTGAAGAAAGAGCGAGTGAAAAATATGGGAAACTGCTTTTGGTTTATTATGCTTACTTTTGTAAAGTTAAATGGGTATGCTTTAATTGAAGTTTCTTTACATTATTTTCTGTCAACATATTTAATTTTTCTTTACCAAATGCCAAAAAAGAATTGGATAGTTTTTAGCATTGATTGGATCTCTTATATGGAGTTGTTGTTCGTAAAATGGAAATATGAGGTTTGTTTATTCATGTGAAATATATAATTTGACCAATGAAATAACACGAATAATATTATGTGTGTCATTTGAAAGGAGAAAATACAACATGTTTAATTTCCCAATAATTAGATATGAAGCAAATGTAACCGATAGTTGTGTTATTTTAAATTAGATAATGAACATGAAGGAAATAGACGGAAAAGGTTTGCAAAACATAATGTTACAGTTGAAAGGAAAGCGAGTTCAAACCATATTCCGAAGATGAAGTGTACACTCTATATTGTCACATCTGATGAAATTGAGTACGAAAGTGGGTTTGAAAAGCACTTTCGATGATTTATAGCTTCCCCTAGTTGTGTAATGGCACAACTAGCTGGAATCAATTTTGGGGCAATTTTTCCGATTTTTCTCCTTGTTATTATCATGTCTTCAATAATTTTGCAATAAAAAATTATGAAAATAACGAAATACAACACATGACGGGACCTGACACATCAACCTTGGGTAGGTGCACACGTGCATGTCAGTGACCATTGCCTCACCCTTCCTTTGCAAAAATTGGGATAATATGTCGACAAATGCTACCACCTCATTGAAAGAGCGGGAAATCAAAATTCATGTGTATGCTTTCTATGATTAATACGAGGCTTTATTCCGAATTCAACCTAACTAAATCAAATACTCTCATTACTGGAAAAAAAAAAAAAAAACTGATGTGACATATGGGAAAAACAGATAAAACAAATTGCTGAATACTCCAGGACGTCATATATAAATGTTGTCGTATGGCTATGGGATACTCATTGCCGTTGATCCACATCTTATTTTCTTCCTGACTCTTCTTTGGAGTTGTGTTTTGTGCATACAACGAATCCCCCAATCTGAAGAAACTGAAGATTTGTCAACATGTCAGCCAGTTCACACGGCAATGCTAATCAGGGGGACTCCAATAGGTCATGGGAATATGCCCCCAATTATCCAAGGTCCCCTCTACCACCGCTGCCACTTCCAACCTCCTTGGCAAGTGAGGGTGACTCTGATGATCCTGCTGTGGAAATAAATGATATGAAGAACAAACTGGAACACGACTCCTCCTTGGTCCATTATTGGACTCAAAAGTGTGTCGGAGCTAAGCAGAAGTTAGTGTATTTGACGCGCCCAGTGAACAAAGCGCGTTACAGAAAAGAGAAGAACAGAATTCGTGGCCAAAGACAAAAGCACAAAGCAGAGGATTTGCATATGACGGAGGAGGATGCTACGTACGAACCTTTGAGCATCCACAAAGGAGTCGACAAACATGGCCAAGCAATGTATGTGGCTTTCAACGAAGGTTTTGAGCAATTTCGACGGTTCGCTGTAGATGTCCACAAAGATATTGATTGGGATGCCATAACTCCGTCTGCTGCATAGAAAATCATCTTCGGCAGTGTACACCCAATAGAGCTAGGCCACCAACCAGCAAAAGCCAACGATAATGATAGCTGGTAGCCATATAAATCACTAGGCCATTGTTATTCACTTGTTTGTTTTTTGTTAATGCCCAATCTGGGTTTGTGCTTATAAGTTTATGCCCGATCTGACTTACGTGCAGCTTATTCGAGTTTACATTTGCTGTCATAGCCTTGGGTTATATATTCTTACCAGAGTTCAATCTTATTTCTTCAATCACTAACTACTGGATTAGCAAAGTTCAGTTACTAATACTGCTCAAGCTTTTGGTTTGATTCATTGTCGGTGGGTCGATAAATTTTTTCAAGATTCTCTAACACAAATATTTGGTTCTTTGACACATTACTAACACATAGTGATGGTTTCAAGATTCCCTTACTGACACACAGTGATGGTTTCAAGATTCCCTTACATACATATTTCATTTTCCTTGCAACCGTTGCAAAGGTGTATAAAACTCACATTGCATGAATCCCAAACGAATCCTTTCAAACAAGGCTTCATGTTCTAAAAACACCAAAGCCCCAGGATGGACATCCACCTTCAATCAAAGATGGATCCGAAAGTTCGAGTTACGCATAATTATTGAAAGCATGGTGCCGTTCACGACCATCCTTGTGGGACATGCAGGGATCTATTCGCGGTAGGTCCAGAAAATGTTCAATACTATCGGTCCCCAACCCATTCTCCCCCAAATCCCCCATCTCTCATTGTTTGCATGTGTAAACCCCCAAATTTAGAGTGGTGCCGAGATTGCTACAACGACAAATGCATTCTAGATTGGGAGGAATGTGGTCACTTTGAGTCAAGTGATGACTCTGATGCTGATAACTAAGTGGCTCTTCAAATAACTTATTGTTCACTTTAATGTAGTTTTTTTAATTTTATTTTTCTATGTCCGAATGTAAGTCATGCAATACGTGTGTGACACTTAATAATTATCGAATACAAATGTTACTTTGTTTTTGGGCGGTTTCACTGTTGCTGTTCACAAACCTTAGTTCAGTATCAACATGAGGCACTTACATAAAATTCACTAAAGGTTCCATACGATTTCCAACACAATGCAAATTGGTATCAACAAATATTCAAACTCCGGAACTGTAAATGAAATCAAACTCTTGCATAAATGACTCTGTTATAGTAGGTTCCCTGTCTTGCGTGCTCTGACTGCGCTGCAAATTCTCATCAACTGTATCACCAACTTCTGCGTCGGAAGATGAAGAGCTGCAACATCGAAAGAAATAAACAAGTGAACAGTCACTTATGGGCTCCCAAGTTTTGGACAACTCCGTCTATCATGATCAGTCTTCCTACATTCACTGCACCGCCGTTTATGTCGTTCCGCTGCCTTCTCTTTTTGTCCTTTCACTCTTCTCGCACGCCCTTTTGCTTTTACTAGATGGGATGGGAATCTTTCATTCAGACTTGGGGAGAACTAGTTCCAACCTCTCCATTGGGTTCTTCTTTGACACGAGCTCTTGATGACAACAACCTTATAAACTTCCCACGAATGTTGTCAAATGAATTTTCCAGCAACTCAAAACCTTCATCCCACAACAAAGTAGAATCTATCAAATCACCTGCAACTTTGCAAAGTTTCGATCTCTTAACCAAAGCCAAACCGTCCACGCAATCTTTAACTTCATTGTCATTCTTATCATATACTACACCGCGCTTTGCACTTTGAAGCCATCGTTTAAATATGCAATTGTTTGGCAAGTGCTCCACCTGCTTCATTCTTAAAAATGCTAGGATGTGTCAGCACGGAATACCTCAAAATTCAAATTCTTTGCAGCTGCAATAAGTTTTATCGGCATCTTTATCATGCACAAGCTCCTTCATTCGTGTCACCCCCGGATTTACCCTCTCACTTACTTTGTACCTGCACTGGGTCTCATCTTGCTCTACAAGTTCGAACAAGCACAAACGGCTTCTGAAGTCTTCCCTCTCAAACATTTCAAGAATTTCCCGAGTGTAAATGCGTGCCATTTGATGTTGCATTGGTGTTTGAAATGGCAGTGAAGGTTTTTCATTGGTATCAATATGATCAGCCATTAACTCCTTGTACCTCTGTGAACCAAGAGCTCTTTTAAAACGTACAATGAATTCCATCAATGTATTTTTCCGGTTATATATTGTTTGAAAAATGCATGACAGCTTTCAGCCCATTGACTACTTGACATCCCAACCAAAAACACATGTTTTACATATGATGGAACCCAATTCTCTTGCAAAGCATGAATCGAGCTCAGCCATGGATGGTCTTTCAGCCCATTGCTTGTGATGATTTCATCCCATTTCGCATCAAATTCTTCTTTCGTGCCCATACCCCATATGCATTTGCACATTTCCGAAAAACATTCCCCAATGCCAGGTTTCTCCATAAACTTATTCAAGATATGTCATATGCAATATCTATGGAATGTTGTTGGGAGAGTTAAAGCAATTGCCTTTGACATGGCTGCATCTTGATCAGTGATGATCATTTTGGGTGGCTCACCTGGCATGGCTTTCTTGAATTATTCGAACAACCATACAAATGAATCTGTGATTTCACTAGTTAGGAATGCAAAACCAAACAACACTATCTGCCTATGGTTATTAACGCCTAACAAAGGCGCAAAGACCATCCCATAGCGGTTCATGTTGAACGTCGTATCAAATACCACCACATCCCCAAAAAACCCATAAGCTCGTCTTGACTTTGTATCTACCCAGAAAACATTTCCCATCCTTCCTTCCGAATCTACCTCCATATTGAAATAAAATGATTCATTTTTTCCTTGCTTAGCCAAAAAATACTCCTTCAGCAGCTCAGCATCATGCCCAATCACCTCCCCACGCATGTCCTTTGCATAATTATAGATATCTCTCCTAACAAACCCAACATTTTCCAATCCCCCTACTTGCACCTCAAGAAGGCTTACTTGTTTATGTATAGGGATATTAACTTTGCTCATATGTGCACTATAAGCCTTTGTAGACTCTTTTAAGTTACGGTGAGATCTCAATAGATGGACTTTATCAACTGTGGTCATGTCATGGTTGTGTACCTCATTGAATCCTACAACAGTGTACTTATTCTTCTCTTTTACCTTCAAAATCGCAAGTTTAGCCTTGCACCCAGTTCGAGTACAACATCGTTGTCTTCTCTTACGACTAACAGTGTTTGTCAACGAATACCCTTATTTACAGCATACATATTCTTTCCTTGTTATCTCTCCTGTGAATGTGCACGTTCTCGTTATAGAACACCGAATGCCGAATCCGGCTTTCGTGACATACATATTATAGAAATTGAACACATCCTCACAGCAATCAAATTCAAGTCCCAATTTTGGTTTCAAGTCCGAACTAATTTCCGGTGTCACCTATCCTTCGCACTCCATTTCACTGTTCTTGCAATTTAACCCTGAATATCACATCACCACCATCATATATGACATGAAAATCACTCTCTGTGAAACATTAAAGACCTACATACACACTAATGTAACTCGTGTTGATGCCCAATATTTGACACATGCTTTCAAACAGCTTTAAAATATATTTTAATTAAAATATGACATCAAAATGACTCTTTCGTGAAACATTAAAGACATACATACAACCTAATCTGACTCATGCTGATGCCCAATATTTGGCACATGCTTTCAAACAGCTTTAAAATATATATTAACTAACATATGACATGCAAATGACTCTGCTGAAACATTAAATTGACAACTGATTTCCAACTTCAAAATTTCAACAAATATGACAGCTTAACGTAGCCATTTTAGATATGGAAGTCAACCTCAAAAACTTTTCATCTTCCTCAACCCCTGTTTTGCCCGCGCTCAAGGATTTCAAAACCAACACAGCATAACCACAACGGTATAGTCATCACTTTCCAACTCAACGCTAGTTTCGACGTTGCTCAAGGATTGACGTATGTTCCGACCCCAAAAACCCAACCACAAAGATGAAATTATAAAATCCAAGATTCCTTTGTTTCGCCTGAATGGGAAACCCAGAAAAATGAGGGTACCATTTCATTTATGTGTTCTTTCTCAAACTGAAAAACGATTAATAGGGACACTCTCTTCAGTGTTACAATTCTTCCTCAATCAAAGCTGATTAAAAAAATGGCTTCCTCATTGAACTGAGCGAACAGCTGATTTGGAGGGGACATTTTGGAGGGAGGAGAGAGAAGAAGGCCTCGTTCTAATACAACACTTACACTTACAATTGCTTTTCATACAACCGTTAAATTAGATCCAACGGTTTTCTCATGTTATGTTCTTACATAGGCGTTCTCACTAGATCCTCGCCCTATTACTATTGCTGAAGTTTTTATTTTCATAACATGACCCATGTGATAGGGTAGGGGGGGGCCGACCCAACCCATTTTACATGCTTATAATGGATAGATGGGAAGTATCGGATCAATGAGATTTTTGCGAAAAATCAACCAGTAACTTGAAAAAGAGCATGATAAAACAGGTGGTATAACGTCAACGCACCACACACATATATATATAGAAATTCTCTTATGCGGACATCCGGACGTTATTATCGTGCGGACGCCGTGTATTTTGTACTACCCCTTTCTGTTTTTCTATTTGTTTACAATAGGATCCGCACGATAATAACGTGCGGACATCCTGATAAGAGAATAACTGTATATATATATATATATATATATATATATATATATATATATATATATATATATATACACAAATCATATTAGGGAAGGGAAGAATCTAACCTGGACTTTGGGTGCATGGATAAATATTCTTAACGAGCTAAAGTCCTTTAATATTGCCAACATATAGCATTATAAAAAATAAAAAATAAACTCCCCAATCTTTTACAAAACAAGTCACCAATAATTTGGAAATTTAATACTATGCAGCGAAGGTCAATGGCAATCTGTGTTCGAGAGGAGAGAGGTCTTTTTTTTTTGGTCAAGGAGAGGAGAGAGGTCATCAACAGAATGGCGTAGGGGGACCATGAATAATTCTTTCTGAAGCTGAGAAGCAAAATGGGTGTGCATCATATGGTCAATTTTTACGACAACGGCAAAGCAAACAGACCCAGGAAACCAGGAACGAACAAAAGAGGGAAAGGATGAGGGTTTGAAGACTAACAGAAATCTGGAATAAAAAATAACAATCATTGCGCAATTTAATACGTAGAAAATAAGAAATCATCTTATGTCTTATCAATCAGTTTTTTTTTTCTTGCACTAAAATAGATTCAATGGCTGAAGTTACATTCGTTTATCCATTCTTCTGAGAAGGAGACAACCGATGTTTTGACCACTCTTCCAGAGCCCTGCGGTGTAGAGCATTCATCCTTATGTAAGGACGCTTTTCTCGAATTAATTTCTCAGCATTTTTCCAATCCTCTGCCACCCCAAGAGCAACTAATAGTGCACACATGACAGCCACACTTCTTCCATGACCTAAAACAGACAACATAAAAGAGAATTGCTAATTACAACTCACTACCATCGGCCATCAAACATCGTTTAATAGAAAGCAAACACATAAGAATTTGTTATGAAACATATAAATGATTCTCCGAAAAAAGAATCTTCAAACTCCACCACTTGTGTGTTTGCATAAATTTTACTAGGGTTCCATTTGGATTTGTGTATTTAAATCAAAGGACTTAGATATAACAATTTACTTTAAAATATTTGCATAAAATATTATAAGAACATAAAAAGACAGTTTTGATACTGTTAATTATGGATGGACAAGAAAAATTCAAAATGATTTCTGTTCATCTGAGGGAAATGGATTTAGATTGATTGGAATCCAGAAAAACCAATCCAGTTTGCAGAATTTCTTTTTCTTATTGATTCCTTGGGGAACATGGAAGCGTCCTGACTGCAAAAAACTCTATAACCAGACAGTTAGGAATTACAGTCTAAAGGACTATATGTATGGACGAGCCCTCAAAATCACCCCAAATCTCCAACTTCGGCATCTTTAGCATGTTTGGCAATGGCTGACCCAAATACTAGAAATCTGGGAAGCTCCATCTTGTTCAAGTTTTTCTAGCCAAATCATTCTTAAATCTCAGTCTAATTGCATTGTTTCCAGTATTACTATACTAGAATAACCAGGTTATATAACACATATCTTAATGAAACAAGACCTCACCAAGAAGCTGAAAAAATAAAAAGCTGTTCCTGTGTTTGTTAGTGTGTTTGCAAGCTAAAAATTTGAATAGTACTCTGTCCATATCAGGGTATATTCAAGTCATTATACTCACAATTACATGCTTAAAAGTACAAAAATTACATTAATAAATGTGTGTGAGATGTACTGATGCAGGAGCATCTACAAGGCTCTCTAAAAGTACTTAGGCCATAAGTCAATTGGGCTAGGGTTCTAGTTTCTTCTTTTGTTCTCCTATTCTAACTAGGATTTGGCTTAATTTCCTGTTTAGGTTTTTAATTTCCTTTGTTAATTAGGTTTTATGTATTCTAGTATAAATAGGCCATTAGGACTCTTGTATTCAGTTTTTGTTGATGAATATAATTTCAGACTCAAGTCTATAGAGTTTCTAATGGGATTTTGCCCTAGAACTCAATTATCTTCGTTCCTTCTTCTATTTCATTGCTTTATCCTTCTATTCCCTGTATTTTGGGTATGTTGGGTCGCTGACCAGCAGCTTATAGCAGCTGCCCTGCATCATGTACTGCAGAACCAAAAGCTGTGGCAACATTTTTTCCGAAAAGAAAAGACTGGGCAAGGTCGTATCTCTCTTCAAATAGAGACAGTCACAGTAGTTTCAAGGGAAATTAGAATTAAAAACGTATACGAAATGATATGCCAGTTAAGTTTTCTTTTTTACATTTTTAAAAAAAAGATAATACATAAGTTCATAGTGCCGAGCATTTCAAAGATGTATTGAGAACCCAAAGCAGTGTGAATAATTTCACCCTCTTTTTGAACAGGGGTGGATTATAACACTTCCATTGTATAAATATTTTCGTTTTATGTTGCATGAACATTTCAAAGGAATTTAAATTTCACATGGCTGGCACAAAGGTGGAACTTATGCTATTAGAATGCCATTGGGTTTGGGGAGGGAAGTGAGGAAGTGGTAAACAATGGAGGATAGAGTTTTTTTAGTTTTTTTTTTCTTTCTTTGGGGAAAGAAACATAATTTTATTAAAGAAGGACAGATAATTACAAAGAGGTAAAAGAGGGAGGTTGCTTAGGTTGGAAACTTAGTGGCTTGAGTTTGGATAGGTAGAATGAGGTACCAGAGGGAGCAAGGTACAAGGAGCTAGAAGAGGGCTTCTAGCTCAACGACAGTAATCAGGGTGCTAATTAGAAACTTTATCGTGGTATGAGAGCAGGAGATCCTGAGTTTGAATCCCTGCAATTGCATCGCTCCTATATAAGTTTGAGTCTGCATAGTGATCTCAGATGGTGGAGACAGACCCATATGTGAGGGGCCATTAGAGAATATAAAAGCTTAAGCTTTTTGGTAAAGTGGTAAACCAGCAAACTTTGTCAATGCTGTTACAAATTTTTTGTATTAGGTGCAAGTTTCCAACCTCAGTAACCTTCCATGGAAATTAAGGGATATCAGATAAAGCTGTCGAGGAGAGGAAGTCTGGGGGTTCAGGATAAAATGCCTAATAAAGTTCAGATGATTAAACAAAGGGGTAAGTTCTCTATGAATGTCCTTCCAATTCTATGGAGGAAGAGATTGCTAGGAAAGGGCACGAACCATCAAACATAGTTTTGGGTGAGGGGCTGTGTCCTTTGGCAGTGGAAGAAGATACCAACAGAAACAATTTTCCAAATTGGAAGGTTAAGATGCAAGGGCCATTCTTTTCTCATGATAATCAACCCTGATATGGACCTAAATGATGAGGGCTAGGATTATGGGGTCCCCACTTGGAAATATGCCATGATTGAAGCATAAGATTCCTTGTCTTTACCCTGTTGGCTTTCCTTTGTTTTTGTCTTCTTCTTTAGGAACATAGTTTGCAGGAATGTGCAGGGTGCTGTGCTGGCAGTAAATGCTCCTGGCTTCTGGTAGAGAGGTGATCAAGTACTATGAAATGGAGGTGTTTGCTATTTTTGAACCTTGGATAAGTAAGGATAAAACTGGTACAATGATCAACAAGTTGGAGTTTCCCAAAGCTCAAGCAAAGGATGCCAGTGGTTTTGCAAGAGGTATTTGGATATTATGGGAAGTCACAAGAGTATCTACTAAGATCATGACTACTAATGAACAAGTCATCACAGCAAGCACTGCTTACGCAGTGGTAAGAACTGGCTTTTTGCGTTGCAAATGATAGCCCTGCCCTACTTAAATAACTGGGTTGTGGAAGTTCCTTGTTGAGGCTTCTGAGAGCCATTCATTGTTTTAGGTGCTGGCTGGATACTTTTAATGGAATTCATTTTAGCAGTGAGAACAATGGGCTGTGTCCGCAAGCACAATGAAAGGTTTTAGGCAATGGATTGATAGGGAGCCTATCATTAATTTGGATTCACAGGACCCAAGTTCACAAGGTCCAACGGCAGAGAAACTGGAAGAGTTGTTTTGGAGATGATTTTTACAGGGTGGAAGAGTTGTCAATGGGGTTTATATCAGACATTGTCAGAAACCTGTTCAGAACTATGTCAAATTATTGTCCTCCTATGTCTCTCTTGGAGTCAGATAAGATTCCTAATTATTTTAGGTTTTAGCTACTTGAATGAAACATGAGAACCTTGGTATATTGGTGGATGACTGCTGTCCTTAGTGTCGGGATGTTGGGCTCAATGAAGCTTAAGAGTCCATTGAGAAAGAGGTGCTGAGTAATTTGTCTCACAAAAAGAGAAGGTTGTGAATGAATTCAAAAGGCTTTGTACATAAACTATTCCCTGTTTCTTATCTTGCAGGAGCAGTGGTTGTTCAGAAGGCAAGAAATTCTTGGCTGAATGAAGGTGACTGAAACGATAAGACAGTGTCCTCAGGGCTTAATTCTAAGGCCAACTTATATGCGCATTGCAACACAAATACCCCTTCTGAACTATATAGATATCTAAAACCAAAATACCAGACACTTCTTATATAATATATCTAAAGCAAGAAGAGCTCAGAATGAATTAGAATTATCAAATATGCATTGCAACAACAAGTGGCTCTCATCATCAGCATGATATATTAACAAAAATGAACTCATTTTGCAGCATACCGTATGCACAGTGGACCAAAACAGGCCTTTTCTGGTCCCTCTTTCGACAAGCCCATTTGACAGCGGATTCAATGGCAGCCGGCTGAGGAGCCCTTGTGTCCCATGTTGGGACACACAAATAAGAATGCCCTGAAAACTCCGGCCTTCTTGGCAACTCACAAGTGCAATCAACAATGGCAGGGTCATCTGGTGGCAGTTTATCAGGGGAAGAAGGCCATCCGCCGACATACAAACCCTCGCAGATTTCACTATAAGGAGCCTCTCCACTGAGCAATCTTCGCAATGCCGAGAAGAATCGGACAAAATACAAGTATGGGCTGAACATAATGATTGACCAAATTGGGAAACTCCCATCTGGGTTCTTGCCCAACAGCATGGGAAGGTCTACGGATGGGTGAGAAGCTAAGGAAACCAACATGGATACCAAAGAGGCATACAAAAATGGAATTGATAGCAGAGTGAAACCTAACCTTCTCAGGTTTGCGAAGAAGAAGAAGAGCACTGCTGCTTTCAACCCTATCAGAACTGATAGGCCGACACCCATCTTTGCTCTATCCAAAACTCACCCCAACACTGTTTTTCGGTTTTTTTTTCTTAAGAAATTGTGTCAAAGCCCAGAAAACGAAATTAAGAAATTAAGAAACACACACCAACATCCTCGGAGAGAATGAATGAACCCTGTTTGGGAAAGGACCAAAAAAACATCTTTCATTTTGGGAAATTGGCGGCTTTGCCCCCGGCGCACCTAATTTTTTCAATAATATCCCCATTTTGAAACCTAATCACAAATGCCCCTCATAAAACTCCCAATTGAGAGTGTATCGCCCCTCTATCACTTGTTTTTTCTTCCAAGTCTTTGCTCTCTCACTAATCATCTTCTGTCTCTAGTCTTTCTTCGACTCACGCCCTCCGTCGTTGACCTCCGCAGAGAGGCCAACGTCGCCATCCGACTCGCAAGCTCCACAGACAAGCCACAGTCGTGACCAGCGACCTCCATCGTCGATCTCCACGATGGTGCGAATCCTCCAACTCAAAGCCTCTCTGTATAATCTGGTTTTCTCTCGACTTTCAGAGCCAGTAAACCCACCCCACCCCCTCCCCCCAAAATCGCAATCCACACTCATTCTCTGGGCTTCGTCTTCAAATCCCAAATCTATATAAATTCTGAGTCTCTCACCTCTTTCTTTGCTAGTTTCTGCAATTATAGAAAATAATGTTTGTAAAGTAATATTCTTGGAGAAATTATTGATTAATTTTGAGTCTCAAGGATTATGAGAAACTAATGGGTCTTCTTAGGGATTTGGTTAGCAGCAGACAATGTTATTGGCAAAGATTAGGAAAATTAATTGTTCTCTACTATTTTTGCTGTTTTTTGAAATTTTATGGTGTCTAACAGAGTTTGTTTTATATTTTGCCTCAGGTTTCAGTTTGAAATACTTGCTTAAGAGGCTACATTCTGTCAAGAGGTATGAATAGCTAAAACTGTTGCTTTTTGGTTAAGAGGTATATTTGCTTCAAAATCTTGTTACCATTATCCACTTGAAATTGTTTGCTACTATCTATATGTATAATGTTTTGATCTGAAAATGCGACGAAATTATTGAAGTGCTTGAAGGTAGGCATTGCCCTAATTTTTTTTAACCGTTATCCACATGTAAATGTGCTGGATGATGAGTAAGAGAGATGTTAGTGAATAACAATAAGAGGTTGATGGATGCTGCAGCTTGTTTTCATTTTACTTTGTTGCTGTCCATTTGGGTATGGGGAAGGATAATCAATCTGCAAATATCGATTGAAACTTGAACCCTTAACATATATTTTTTTTTGGGAGCAATTAGATATATCCATGTTTCTGATGCCCCTTCGGTCTGCAATATAAATGTTTTTTTTCTTTTTATTTTAGAGCAATCAGATATAGTCTTGTTGATGCCCCTTTGGTTTGGAACATAATCTCTCAGTTGTGCAGACAATAGTGAAATTGTATAGTTAGATTTAAAAAAAAACCAAAACTAATATGTTTTAGTATTATTACGGTTAATTCTTTTGTTTGTTCAAATTAATAATCCTGTCCTCCCTGCTATAAACATGCCAATTTGCCAATTTGCCAATGTCATCCCCCTCACATACTTCACATGGCCAGGTTCTTTTGAAGTTTTTCTTTTGCTTATTGAATTTTATTACTCAGTTAGGTTTTTATTCTGACCAAAAGAAATTGAAGAAACACCTTTTTAATTGTGAATGAGAAATGTTAAAGATCGGTGGAGATTGATGGATTTTGGTTTTGCAGGTTTTTCAGCTCAAGGTTGATGATGGGGTAGCCTACGGGTTGATTTTTTTTTTTTGGCCACTTTTTTATGTATGTCTTAAGATGTAATGAGATAACATTGTTAGTTCATCAATTCATGAAAGTCAAGTTAGAAGGAAATTTGTCAATATCTAGTTTCCATGGTTTTATCGTTTCCCCTTGCAAAGAAGAAAAAAAATACAAATGTAACCAAATTAGTGATTTAATTGGCAAATGCCATGACAGATTGTATTGAATATGTATTGAACATGTATAGCCCTTTATTGCTTGAATATGTTGTTTTTATATATTCGCAAGCATATGCAATGGAAAAAATCTTTTATTTATATTATACATTGAAGAGAGCAACTGTATTGCTCGCGTATAACCTTTTTTTTTCAAGTCTGTGTTGGAATGAAATTAATGGGGGAGTAAGGAGTTCTTGGATTGCCATTGTATATCCCTTTATTGCTTGTGTATTGCTATTATATTGCCCCCATATATCCACTTTTTTCAATTCTGTGTTGGAATAAAATTATAGTGGGATTATGAGGTTTTCGTATTGCCATTGTATAGCCCTTTATTGCTTGTGTATTGCTATTATATTGCACCCGCATATCCTTTTTTTTCAAGTCTGTGTTGGAATAAATTTATAGGGGAGTATGGAGTTTGTGTATTGCCATTGTATAGCCTTGTATTGCTACTGTATTGCTCCCGTATATCCTTTTTTCAAGTCTATGTTGGAATAAACTTATAAGGGGGAGGGAATATGGAGTTTGAGTATTGCCATTGTATAGCCCTTTATTGCTATATGTGAGCAATACAATAGCAATACCTAAGCAATTAAGGGCTATACAATGGCAATACAAAAACTCCATAATCCCACTATAATTTTATTCCAACACAGACTTTAAAAAATTGGATATACGGGGGCAATATAATAGCAATGCACAAGCAATAAAGGGATATACAATGACAATACAAAAACTCCATACTCCTCCATTAATTTCATTCCAATACGAGACTTGAAAAAAAAAAAAGGTTATATGCGAGCAATACACTCTTCAATTATAATATAAATAAAAGTATTTTTCCATTGTATACACTTGCGAATATATAAAAACAACATATTCAAGACTGAAATTTCTCAAGTAAATTGAACTCAATTTCATTCCATGAGGACTAAATAATTACATGGTCAGTCTGATACACAAATAGTTGCTCAATTACATGTGTTTTTTTCCTTATAACTACAGTACACTTCCTGCAACTGAATGGAATGTTGTCCCACGCCAAATTGATGAAGGTTCTCAATGCCAACAATCTTACTGTGGGATATGGGCCGTGACATGATCTCACTCTACCAATTGTTGCTTCACCTTCTCCAATTCATCCATCATCTTCCTATACAACAGAAACAAAATAAAGCAATGTCAATATGCACATATATAAATATGAATATACATAATAATAAAAAAGACAAATTGGTATTAATGAGGTACATCTTTGATCTGCTCTATTGGAACCATCACTTTCCTTTTCTGCAGATGTGCAAAGGCACAAACAAGCCCAATTTAAAATCTCCTACTTACGTATCAAGAAAAGACAAATTTAAACTCAAAGCAGACTAAGTTTCTTATAAAAATAGAGTTCATTGTTTTTCGTCTCAATTTCATTTGCAACTTATAACTCACATGGTATCCAAAATTTCAAGCAGTGCATGACAACTCAATCAAGTTAAATCCAGAACAATGAGAAAACAACAATATTGATCAATGAAAGAATTATGAAAGAGGCTGATCATTGATCAACAATATTAACTCCAGAACATAGACACCACAGAGGTATGCAATACAATTTACTTTCATTCAATTTCTACACAAAAATAATCTTTTAGATTGATATAGCCATTCATTGCAAACTGAAATTTCACAGCCATGAGAATAATGCCAAGAGGAAGAGTATCATATCACCTCCGAATTGGAAAACATCTAATGGACGAGGAAAAGCAAACCTACTAACCACAAGACGAAAGACCTCACTGCTCAAGCTTGATCAGCGCACATCTATGTGGACGCTAACCCCCGTATGATCATATTGCTTATTTTTTCTATTCTTGGCATTGGCTTTGCACCATTTATGTTTTAATAGTATACATGAATTGTTTCAAGTTAAAAACTTCAAACCGTAGGTCCTAATTATAGGCAGTAAATTATGACTTAATAAAAAATAGCCATTGGAGTTGGATATAGGGAGCTGAAAGCATCACATGGCTCAAAGAAACCAAATCAGGGGACTACGTACAACAGAGGCACTAGTGCTAGCTAGTACTGCAGGCCAGGGTAGGGCAGGGCATGGCAGGGGACATTTGGATGCAAATGCTAGAGATATAGACCCTTTCTTTTAGGTAAATGAGAGAGAGGAAGCAGCAGCAGCAGCAGCAGACCCTCTCTATGTTTCTTTTGTTTGCTCACATACTTTTTTGCCATAACATGAACTTTATTTCTCAATTTCACAATGACACAAAACAATGTAGTATTAACTTGTTCACAGCACAAGTTAAATGGCGACGTCCAAACGAAAGGAACTCAAGATATGACACAAAAACGGAAAAATAAGAAAATAAATCTAATAGAATTCCAAATATCAAATGACACAACCAAGTATCCATTCACTATAAACTGACATTATATGGCACTTGTGTAAGTCCTCATGTAAAAACAGGGACATTTCTCAAGCATAGTTAAAAGGAAATCAAACTAATGTCAACAGTGATCTAACAAAACCATTATGCACTGTAAAGACATCTTCGTAAACAAATTATAATAAAACTCACATGTTCTTCCTTCCAATTAGATGGGTCATTGGGTCCTCCTAGAAGTTCACCTTTAAGTATATACTATGAGAATTGTCCCAATTGGTTTGTATCTCAAAGAATACCATAGTGCGCTCATTAAGGTGATTCATCGAACACCTGCAGGCCATCTTTTTCATGCACTCATCAACTCAGCCTAACCAAACAAATAGAACCATATATACGGAACAAGCAAATAAGCATGATAAATAAAACGATGTACCAAGAATTTGGATTTTGAGCAATTTTCTAGACCACTATATGAAATTGAAACAAGCAAAAGAAAACCCAAATAACAGATGGGTATGAAAGTAAAGGCGAAAAGCTAAGCTGGGTGCTTAGGACTAGGTATATGGATTTCAGGAATGCTGAAGAAAATTGAGAAATTTGTTGACCCGGAGGGGAAGAATGGCGGTTGAAATAGGTGATAGAGAGTGAGAGATGGAGGTGGAGAACAGCGGCCGAAAGAGAGAGAGAGTGAGATCGCCGTCGCCGATGTGGGTTCTGAGGAGGTGACAGTTGCTGTCACTGATGTGGTGAGAGGGAGAGAGAAAACAGAAGAGAGGACAGGTGAGTGAGTGAGTAATCAGAACCACAAAAAAAGGTGCCACTAGGGCGATACACAGGCTTTATGGAGGTTTTATAGGGGATATTTGTGATTAGGTTTCAAAAAAGGGATATTAGTGAAAAAAACATGCGCGCCGGGGGCAAAGCCGCGTATTTCCCTTCTTTTTTTCTATAGGGCACTTCCAGCAGTGAAACCCTTGCTATTGCAAAGGGGCTAGGGCTGATACTATTCACATGAATACTATCTGCCCTTACAAAAAGTAAGTTGCACTTCTAGCAGTTGCCATGGCAAAAAGCAAGTACTATTCAATTTTTTGTTTTTTTCACAAATTTGTTTACCTAAACAATTAATTTGGACAATATTTTCGGATGAGATTTTTTGATAAAATATTCGGATAAGATTTTTTATTTCAAATTTTAGATAAATTTTTGTTTCAAATTTCAGATAAATTTCAAAACATCTTCCATGATGCTCTATGCCCCTCCGATTTCTTGAGAAAAAGTCATAATATGATAGAGAAAAATTAAACTTGAAAGTGAAAAAAAATATTGAGTAGAAAGTGAATAATAATTGGAGGAGGAGAAGATGTATGAGGATTTTTTGTTAAAAGTAAAGAGTAGGGATTTGTATTTATAGAAAAAA
Source organism: Prunus yedoensis (assembly GCA_005406145.1). Classification (NCBI taxonomy): domain Eukaryota; kingdom Viridiplantae; phylum Streptophyta; class Magnoliopsida; order Rosales; family Rosaceae; genus Prunus; species Prunus yedoensis. The sequence continues at coordinate 1,868,813 of BJCG01000015.1, read as the reverse complement.
AAAAAAAAAAAATCAGATATTTTTGGGTTTTTTTTTTAAAAAAAAATTTGAATTTTTTTTCATATTTTTTTTGTAAAAAAATGTCTTACCGTTTGATTGAAAGACAAAAAAGAAATCTAACAGCCCAGAAGCCGCCACATGGCACCAGCTCTCGGGCCAGCACACAAGCTCCCCCTACCTTCAGGCTTGCCCAGGCCTGTGGCCCCCACATCCTGCCCGGGCCAGCAATTGCTGCTGGAATCGCATTTTGGGCTCAGCCCCCTGGAAGTGCCCTTAGGACAAACTACATAAAACCCCCTAAACTATACGGCCATTTTCAAGTTCATACCTAATTTTAGAGATATTTATGAGTACGTACTCAAACTCCCAGAAATCCTACAAATTGCCCTCGTCCGTTACCTAAACTGTCCGTGAGTTTGTTAAATGCTGACGTGTTAAGATTGGGACCCATTTTTTGATGACGTGGACCAAAAATTAATACAAAATTATTTTACTGTTTAAATTACTTTTTTTTATAAAAAATCTCTCTCTCTCTCTCTCTCTCTCTCTCTCTCTCTCTCTCTCTCTCTCTCCAGAACCATCCCAGCCATAACCCCACCCCCATCTTCAACCATCATCGTCACAACTCACGAACCCAGCCCCATCGCAACCCCAGCCACCCCACAATCCATGAACCCAGCCTTGCTACAACTCACGAACCCAGCCCGTACCCCAGCCACAACGTAATCCACTAAACCCTAAACCCTAAACCCACGAACCCAGCCTTGCTCGCCCTGACCTACAAGCCCAACAATTCAAACTTTCTCCATATGATAAAACCCTGCAACACATTTTCTCCAAAAGCGAGACCCCAAAGTCTGTGATTCTATCACACTCTGCAAGACCCATTTGCCAAAAACCCCAATCCACGATCTGTAATCAATGAACAACCTTGCAAACTCAAAACGCTAATCGAATTTGCATACCCAATTGCTTCTAGGGCTTGGTTCGAGACCAAGCTACAAAATCCCAAATCCAAATATGTCAAATTATGTGATAAATTCAATAGCGAAACAACTCCAAAATTCCCAATATTCTTTCTCCTTTTGAGCAAAACCTTGGACAATTTGGGACACCCCTTTGCCAAAGCGCAAAGACCTTCGTCCCCAGCATTATCAAAGATCAATACTTCATCAAATTGGTATGAAATTTCATGTGGGGCTTTCATACTGAGGTTGATTACCTCGATTTTGGGGCATGTTTGGGCCAAGAATGCGAGGTCGGTGTCGGTGATGAACTTTGATGTTTCGAATGTGACTAAATTTGGGAATCTGGGTAAAACTTGAAGAGGAGAGAGAGAGAAAGAGAGAGAGAAAAACAAGAGTGAGAGAAGGGGGTCGGGGGTGCGCTGGTGGTGTTGTGAGGAAGATGATGGCTACGACGGGGATGGGGGGTGGGGTAGAGACGAAGAGGGGCTAGGAAAGGGTGGGCAAGGCAAGGTCGTAGTGAGGTTGGCTAGGTTGGAGAGAGAGAGAGAGAGAGAGAGAGAGATTTTAAATTAATTTTAAAATTAATTTTTATTAATTTTTGGTCCACGTGGAAGTCCACATTATCAAAAAATAGGTCCTATTTTTGGCACATCAGCATTTAACAGACTCACTAATGGTTTGGCTAACAGAGAGGGCAATTTGTAGGGCTTTCGGGAGTTTGAGTGTGCACTCATAAATGTCTCTAAATCTGGGTATGAACTTGAAAATGACCCTATAGTTTAGGGGGTTTTATGTAGTTTGTCCTTTTATTTTTTAATCAATAAAACATCTTTTTATAGGGTTTGTTACACTATAATATTTAGACCAAATGTAAAATTAACCATATTTAACTACAAAAAATACCATTGATACACCCTAATACACTCTATTATATAACACCAAACTCATTCAAGAGCTGAATGCCAAACACTATTAGACCAAATCCACCTTACTTCTGAATACAACGGAACTACTATAAGGGCTACAGTGAACTATAGCCTAGTGAGATTTTTGGGAAAAAAAAAACTTAACCTATATATTTGTCTTCTTTCAAATATAGTCTAGTATGTATTAACCTACTAAGTTTCAAAAAAATTCAGTTCTTTATGAATTTAGTTGCATGGCAACAATAAAAATACACATTAAAATAGGTACACTTTGAATTTTGTTGTTGAACATATTTTTATTTTGATAATATATGGTTTTTGGTTGCATTTAATATGTATTTGTTTTAACTTAAAGCTTATTGGAAATTGCATGGGGTTTGTAGCTCAAATAGATAAGACCATTTAAGGTTCAATTTTCCTTTCCCCATATCGCTTGCATCCAAATAATTTTTTTTCAATTATTGGAAATTAATAAATTGAGCTATGAACTAGCGTAATTTACATGATTTAATGTATATTTTTATTTCTACAAAGATTAGAAATTGTAAGTACAAAAACATTGATCATTAGATTTTTAGGTAATAAACTAGCCTACCGGTTGAAAAATTCCTGAATCTGCCCTTGCTGCCTTATACTCCATCAGACCACCAAACCCACCTTGTTGCCAAACTTGCTACTTAACCCACCAAAAGCTACCGACCAAACTTCAAGGTATGTAACTAATTTTTGGTGAAGCTAGTGCCTCCTGCAGATTAGACAACTTATCATGTGTAGTAGAGTGTTGAGAGGGAACTATCTTTTATACGCAAGGTCAAAGAATCGGGGGTTGTCTATCTTCTTGGTGACGGGGATATTAGGGCCAGGAAAGATTCTTGGTTTATTAAGAAGTTAATCATCAATTACTTCTATGGCTGTGAGTAGTCCCAACACCTGGCCATTTACCAAATCTTAGACATGTTGACTTTTACTTTATGGATAAGCTTAAACATCTAGGAGATGAGTTTTATGGTTATAACCAAACCAGGGCAGCTTTGTTCCCAGCATTGAAAACCTTAGGATTTGTTTCTTGCCATGCTTTAATTGAATGGAAGGAAGCAACTGCGATGTCAACAATAGCGGTGTTTCCCTTCCTTGAGGAGTTGAGTCTTAGTTCTTTGATGCAATTGAAAAAATGCTCCCAGTCATTTTCCATCTCTCCGTAAGTTGAACATACATGTTCTTGACAATGTCATGCCAATAGAAAACATATGTAGCCAACTAACCACTCTCACTTCCCTCTGCAAGGGATTAAGGAGCTTACTTCTCTGCCAGTAGGGATGGTGGAAAAGAAGAATCTTCGGTCGCTATTGGCCATTTTGAAACCTAACGCACTTACCTGATGGACTACTACACAAACTTCCTCTTCTTGACGAGTTGTTTATATCAAGTTGCCCTAATCTAGAGCTCATTCCAATTACAGAAGGCGTACCATGTCTCCAGAAACTCAACATTAAGGATTATAAGAAACTACCAAGCTTGCCGAGTGGGTTAAAATATTGCAATCTCACATCAATTCCAATTCCACAAGTCCTCCCACCATCCCTCCGTTTGTTGGAAGTTGAATTTTGTGGTGCATTAACAAGCTTAGCGGGTGGTCTTGAATGTCTTACCACCCTTCAAAAGTTCAGTATAGCTTATTGCCTTAAGCTAACAGCCATTTCAATTCACAGTCTTACCTCCCTCTGCAAATTGTTTATTTATGATTACGGACCGGAATCCATCAATACTTCTCTGGAGGAGTTGTCTTTACTTGATTGCACATCCCTCCATGATTTGAACATTCAAAATTGCAAGGGGTTCACAAGTATATTTAGTGGGCTAAAATCTTGTACTTATCTTCGTTCGCTGTGTGTTAATACTTGTCCAGACGTGATGCATTTACCGATTGATGGGCTACAAACCCTCATCTCTCTTGAGGGGCTGAGAATATGTTATTACCCTAATCTAAAAGCTGTTTCCAGTTTGGACAACCTGACATCCCTCCGTGAGTTGCATATTTATAGCTGCGGAGGATTGACAAGTATACCAAATGGGCTAGCCTCCTACACATCTCTTACCAATTTGTCAATCGACTCATGCCCCAACTTAGTATCTATTGCAGAGGATGTATCCAGGCTGCAATCCCTTACTCGTTTATCAATATTTGATTGTGGGAAGTTACAATGTTTGCTGACTGGCCTGCAGTTTCTGACCCGTTTAGAACATCTCTGACAATCGGTGAGTTCTCGGAGGAGCTTGATTGTTTCCCTGATTTTGAGGCTCCACCAAGAGTTCAAAATATAAGGTTGTGGGGATGGCCAAAGCTCAAGTCTCTGCCTCAACAAATTCAACACTTCACTTCTCTCACATCTTTGTCTATAATATCTTTTAACCAAGTGGAGACTTTGCCAAAGTGGTTGGGTAACCTTACATCTCTTACCTTCCTGGGTATTTAGAGGTGTAAGAATCTGATGTATCTACCTCCAGTCAAATCTATGCAACACCTCGACAAATTACAAGAGCTAGTGGTTGATGGATGTACCGATTAGAGGAAAGATGTGCAAAAAAGGTTGGCCTAGAATGGCCCAAGATTTCTCATGTTCCAAACGTCACAGGTAATTTCTTCTCAAATATTTTTTCACTTTTCTCTCACTTTTCTTTTTCTTTTCTTCAGTACTAACCAAACTTGTTTTTGAATCAGTTTACTGATGGATTGATGGATTAGTAATCTCGGGGGAAGGGGAAGTACATGTCCAAAGAGTTGCTTCAGGTTTCACATTGAAGTGCAATGTAAGCTTTTCAAGTTTCTCTTTTTATTTCTCTTCTTACGTACGTTTCTATTCGATCATATTTAACCAGTTTCCTTGATGCGATTTATTATTACTGCATAAAGTGTAGACTCTCAAGAGGCTCTTACTACGCCTTTCAGGTACATACTTCTTTTCCCTTTGCACTGCATATGAGATCACTTATGTTTAGCTTATATGTAAATTTGCGTAGGTTTGACTTGTATGTATATTCACATGTTTAGCTTCAATTCTTATCATTTTGTTCATGATTTGTCTCTTCTCTCCTGTCGCATTTTCATTTAATTAATTAAGTTATTGGCTGTTAACATCTTTCTCAACTCAGCAGTTACTTTGGTTTGCAATATCAAAGACTTCCTAGCCTCATGGAAGAACAAAATTAATTGCTTTAAACTCAATATTTTGCAATCACAATGTTTTTGCAGTAACAATTTCGACTTTAGAGGAAAATTAAGTGTGCTAACTAGTTCAGAACATAAATTACTGTACATACAGAACATAGGACGATAATTCAGCTCTTGCATGATTTCATGCCAACTTTTCATATCCTCAAATAGAGCTTTTGAGTCCTTAGAGCATCCACACTGGGGGGGTGTATAATGGGGTGTATGTTAAAATATACACCCGTTGTGATGAATCACCCGCAATGGGGAGGGGGGGGGGGGGGGTGGGGTGTAAATGAATGTATAATTACATCATCACCATGAGATGTAAATTTAGATGCAATTGTACATCTTTTTTTACATCTCCTTCGGGTGGGAACCAGCTGAGAAAAAGAGAGGAAAATGGAGAAAAGTCAGCATAAAAAGGTGGGACCCACAGCTACAGTAATTGTTGGAAAAAAAATTCATATGCGGTGCAATTTTTTGGTTGTTATCTTCCCCCCTCCCACCCCCAGCGGTTATATTGCAACAGCCAACGACTTGAATTTTCAAAAAGAGTAAACAGCCAACATTTAAATCAAGTCCAGCAACTTTAATTTTTGAAAAACATGCTAACAACAAACGGCTTGAATTTTTGGATAAAATCATATCTTCTCCGAATTTAAATATTTCTAGGTCTATTTGTTTGAAAAAATAAAATTAACCTAATACAAAAAAAAATTATAAATTTAATACAAAATAAAAATTTAACACAAAAACCAATTATGACAAACAAATCAATTATACATCTTTAGATTTACATCGTTTGCCATTGGAGCAAAAAACGTATTTCCACCCCCCGGAGGTGTAAAGGGGATGTAAAAATGGCTTTACATCCCCAAATTTACACCTCCCCACTGTGGATGCTCTTAATTTCACATTATTAGTTTGGGTTTTGTGGCAGTCTAAACATATATAATTCTCACATTAATCATGATTTTGGATTAGACAATTTAGCTCACTTTTGACTTTCTGCCAGCTCTTTTTTCCCTTTGATACTATATTTTACTGTTTCGGCTGTCTTCCTTTCCAAGCGAAGAGGAATATAAGTCGACTCCTTTTCCTTAGAATTGTATGACATGATATGTATGTGTTCTAATTCCATGAATGATCCACTAAAATCAACGATAGACACATTTTCTTCTTTTAAGTTAATTTTCAATCATTATTCATATAAAAGTCAACTAAATTAGAAGTTGTTTAGCCGTTTGATTCTTGTCATTTTTGTTTCAATTTTATCAAACAAGTTATTGTTTCACTACTACAATAAAGGCAAAAGAAGACGGGAATTTACCATCGTGTATCCGGTTTTCAAACTGTCATGAAATCGACCGACATCTTTTCCAAAAGAAAACCACGACGGTAAATCCCCGTCATTGTTATAACAAACAACGTCACTAACAAATAACAACCGATGTCTGTGCATTTAAAAATGAGCCAAAAAAATTGTCAAGGATAAGAATAGACGACCAATTTTAACAAACAAACGTCGTTTACAAGGCAACACATGACATATTTTAACAGAACATGGCCGCAAGAGACGCATACCATGACGAAAACTAAAACTCACAGCCATTACATATACCTTTCATGACACATGATCAAACAAGAAACGTGAAATACAATTATGATGTCTTTAAATAAATAAAAGATGACGTTATTAATTTATACTACACCACCACTATTTATATAACCGTCGTGAAATAAATTTTCCACTTCGTTTTTTCCATTAATATTGACGTGGAAATAGCGGTTAGGGTCATTACTTACGACACATGTATTTCTATAGACGACGTTGTATTTAATGAACAACGTCGTCCACAAATAAAAGACAACCATGTTTCAGAATTTATACGTCATCTTTTAAAACATGATCGTCGTCTAATATATTTTAGACGGCACAAATTGTCAGTCGATCGCCTTATAAATTTATATTAACGACATAATCTGAAAATAAACGACGTGGAAAATATGTTAGGGTCATTACTTACGACATATTTATTTCTACAGACGACGTTGTGTTTGATGGAAAATGTTGTCATCATGTAAAAGACAGCCGTGTTTCGACATTTATACGTTGTCTTTACCAAAATGATAGTCGTCTAATCTATCTGAGACGACAAAGTTTGTCAGCTAATCGCCGTGGAAAATACTTTTAACGACATAAGAATAAAAAAAAGATGCGGATATTCCCATATAACGTTGTTTTTGTAAAAGAACGACATCCAAATATCCTTTTACGTCGACAAATTTACCTCTAGATTTCAAATAACGTCATGAATTGTTCTTTTTCCACTTCGTTTATGAGATAACAAGCGATGTGGTAAAATTTAAGACGATGATTTTTGAGTTGTTACGGACGAGTTCATGATCTAAGACGTCATCTTTTGTAACGTTCAGGTTAGATATCTCATCTTTTAGACGTCGGTATTGTGGGATTGGAGTCGTGTTATTTGTAATTACATGTCAACTCTTTAGGCTTCTCCGATGTGATATCGTTAATAACTATTTCACAATACTGTCGTGGTTCTTCATTTTTACATTGCTTTTAGACGTCGGTAAATACATTGCCGTCATTGAATGCTCCCAAACGTCATTTTTTAATGATAATTTTATTAAAACAGACGTCTGTTTTTCACATTTTTATCAGGACCGTCGTTTTATATTCTTGAATCAGTATTTTTTGTACTGATTGTTTTGTGGCCAAAACCTGCATAATGAAATTGAAGAAAACACATTACAATTACAAAATTAATGTCATACACTAGTGCTGTTTAGGGCATAAGTAATTTCATAAATTACAAGAGCATCATTCAATTCATATATCTTCACACCCATCTCGAATATTTTGACTCCCAAACTCACCAACCAGTTCATCAAATGTGTCAACATTTGACATCCTTCTAGTAAATGGCTCACACTCAATTCTCACATCACCTAAGACATCATCACCAATAACATCATTATATTCTTTTTTTTTTTTTTTGGTTTCCCAGGGTATCCCCCGCGCGATTGCGGAGACTAAAACCCTCGAGGTACGGTCAGGCACAAAGTGGGGACCTCTCCCAACAGAGTCTGCTCTATTCGCAAGCGCCTGGGATCGAACCCAGGAGCTCTTGTTTAAAGGATCCAAGCCCCTTCCACTTGGACCAACTCTTGTTAGTACATCATTATATTCTTTATTAGGCATTGATACCGACCAACCACGATGCATCGGGTCGTCAACAAAAAATACTTGTTTGACTTGAGAAGCCAAAACAAATTGGTTATTCCTATGTCCAATTTTACTCAAATCTACAAGGGTAAATCCAAGTTCGTCGACTACAAGGCCAGAAGTACTATCTATCCAATCACACCTAAAGACTGGGATTGTAAACTTTTGGTAGTCAAGGTCCCAAATTTCTTGAATGACACCATAAAAACCCATATTTGAGAGAATTGGGTTTTTATCCTTGATCGGTTCATAATTGTATATCATTTTGTACCCTTCTAGCTTATGATTTGGTTATGTTTTTGAGTTAAACTTGTGCTTTTAATCCTTTTTGTGTTTATCTTTCAGTTAATTGACATTTAGGTAACAATGATGACTTTGGATAGGAAATGATGCAATGCATGCATGTTAATGCTTGATTTGGGTGAATGGAAGAAGGGCTTAAAGACAAACACATTTTGGCTACAACTCCTTTCCAGCCCAATTTCGTAGGTCAGCTTCTTGGCCTTGGATCAGCATTCTATGGGGCTTGGATGAGGTGAAGATCTTCATAAAACTTGTTCCAATGGGTGTCTAGTACAACATATCCAAATTTTAGCCCAATTGGACATTTGTGGAGTGCTCAGCCCGCCCAACACTCAACCCAGCTCAGCAGGATTTGCTGCTGCCAGCTTTTAGCCATGTGCCTCCTTTTAGCCATGTGCCTCACCCCAGCTGCAACTGACTTTGTACCCAACATAATGAGTGAAGTTGGGAGGCATTCCAGCTATGAATTTCTGAAGGAGCAAGTTGGCACATGCTGGAGCTATTATAGAGAAAGCATGTGCATGCATGTGAAGCTAGAGAAAGGAGAGAGAGAAGAATGAGGAATGATGAGAGGCATTTTTGCTTCAGCCTTTGAACATGGGAATTGAATTGGCAGATCACTTTGGAGCTGGAGATCAGCTTTTGAGCTATTAAAGAGAAGCATGTGCATGCATGTGAAGCAAAAAGAAAGAAATGAAATGAAGTCAATTCCAGTCTCTGTTCGGCAGCCAACTTTCAGGGCTCAAAACGCACACTTCTACTGCTCCGATGGGAATACTTTCTTCATAGAAGTTGTTCCAATGGGTGTCTAGTATAACATATCCAAATTTCAGCCCCATTGGATAAGTTTTGAAACCTGTGGCCTTCCTACACCAAGTCTGGTTCAGAAAACTCGTTTTTTCAGCAACCAAAAGGCAACCACATGGGTTGGCAGCAAAAGGCAACCACATGGGTTGGCAGCAAAACTGATCACCTTTGAACCCATGTGATGAAAGCTTGTGCAGCAGCAAAAGATGAAGGATGGTGTGGGAATTCATCATGTTGTTCCTCCCTCTTAGCCCTATAAATAGAGAAGCCTTCAAGCTTCAAAACACACCCCAAGGGGGGAGCTCTCAAACACTTCTCTAGAGCTCCCTTCCCTTCTCCCCCTCAAATTCTCTTAGTTTCCTTTCAAGTTGTCAATTGTTGTAACAAATGATTTTACTAAATTTTCCTTCAAGTTTTCTTAGTTCTACTTTAATTTTATTTGTAATGTACATTCTTTCTTAAGTATTCAAGTTTAATTAGTTTCCAAGTTTCAATTATGATTTTTGTTCTTATTCATTATACTAATAAGTTAGTATGCTAGTTTGAATGATTGATCACCATTTAGGCTTGCATGTTAGCTATCTTGGTTTGAATTAAGAGTAGACACCATGCTTTAATTCGAATTGAACTATGAATAGGAAGAGTATGTATGGACATTCGACAACAGGGATTAGATACATACTTGGTTGTTTAAAATGTTCTTCTATGCTTAATGGGTTCCTAATGCTTAATTTTAGGTTAGACAACAAATGATCAAATTAGGGAATTAGGAACACAAGGTTAGAACCAGACACCATGGCCTAATCATACTTTAGCTAGAATCAATCCGTTAATCTAATTGAACTTGGGAACTTATTTGCTTGAGTTATTTCTCTTTTTTCTTGTTTTATTTATTTTCTTTTCCATTTCTGTTTTGTGTAGGGAAAATGAATTGGATCATTCAATCACCAATCCTCGTGGGATCGACCTCGCACTTACATATGCTATACTACCAAACGGCTCGTGCACTTGCGAGTATCACAAGTTGAGGATGCAACTGAATCCATTTTGGTGCAGTGAATCCGACACAACAATCCTTGGCACTAGCAACTTGCATGGTATGTGCAAGTAAATAAACTCCACTATTTTGAAATGTCCGCACATCATCTTGTACCTTGATGTTAAATTGAACAACTTTAATAAGATAGCTCCTATATGATGGCACTGCCATGTTTGGACCAACTTCTAGCCACCTTAAATTTTCTGATACACCATGATTGTCTTCCTCATTAAGTTCACTTTGAACATGCAAATTAATCATATCTTAATTCAATCTAACATAGAAAGAAGAAAATTAAAAGTCCAATATGTTATTCAATAACATATACCTTGAATTGTAGCCATTGAATGAAAGTGCTATTGTGCTTATCTTGCAGCCACTTTGTTCTCTTTCTAAATTTTGGATAAGCAGTCTTGATGCGGATCATACGTTCCCTACATGACACGAAAAATTCATGCATTATGGTCCCAAACATATAAGATAAACATAAGGAATAATTTAAAATGGAAACTGAAAGAATAAAACTCATACTCGATATAAGGTAGGATTTCCTCCGTATTCTCCAAGACATATAGATGTGCTTGGTTCAATAGGTCCTGATCAACTAAGCTCACTGTGCAACCTGATAATGGCTTTGAAACTCCTATCTTCTGACTTGATGGCACTCCAATTGTACTAATATCAGATAAATGTTCGATGCAAAATTCTACAGCTTCTTCAGCTATATAACGCTTAGCAATGCAAACTTTGGGATCAGTACAGTTCTGAACATACCCCTTTAGAACTTTCATATATCTTTCGAATAGATACATCCATCTAAAATATACTGGCCCACATAGATGAACTTTTCTGACAAGATGTACTACTAGATGAACCATGATACCGAAGAATGAAGGTGGAAAGTATTTTTCAAGCAAACACAAAGTAACTACTATATCTTCTTCCAACTTATCTAGCTTGGAAACATCAACCGTCTTTGCACATATAGCATTGAAGAAGAAGCACAAACGAGTTATTGCATACCTTGCAGGCTTTTCCAAAATAGAACGAATTGCCACATGGAGCAATTGTGGCATTAAGGTATGACAATCATGTGATTTAAGGCCAAGAAGTCTTGAATCTTGTAAAGATACAAGATTTTTTATATTTGAAGAATAACCTTCAGGGACCTTCATACCATAGAAAGAATTGCAAACCACTTTCTTCTCTGCTATTGACAAATTCCAAGGCCCTGGAGGCAAATGAGTACGTCTTTCTCCATACTCGAGTTGCAAATCAGTTTTGACCCCCATGTTCAATAAATCTAACTGAGCAGCAATCTTATCTTTATTTTTTCCAGGGATCTCCAGCAATGTACCAATGATACTATCACAAACATTCTTCTCAATGTGCATAACATCTAGGACATTCCTCACTGGAATGTATTTCCAATACTCAAGATAAAGAATTTTAACTTCCTCTTCTAACAAACTCTGTCACCATCATTTTCACCTCCACCTCCCCCTTTTTTTGAGCCCCATATGTAGTTAATATCTTCAAACATATGCAACACTTCTTCTCCAGTGAATGGCTCAAGAGGCGTGCCATATTCAGGTTTCCCTTTAAAACCTGTACGTTGCCTCCTATAGGGATGATTGATTGATAACCATTTTCTATGCCCAATATAACAAATTTTGTGGCCATTTTCTATGCCCTATATGGATGATTGATTGTATCATGGCCGTATATTGGACAAGCTTTATATCCTTTAACAACACAACCAGATAAGTTTCCATAGGCGGGGAAATCAATAATTGTCCACAGTAATGCAGCTTTGAGTGTAAAGTATTCTCCTATATGTGCATCATACACTCCTCTAATCCCATCCTACAAAGATTTTAAATCATCAATCAAATGCTCCAAGTAAACGTCTATATCATTTCCGGGTTGTTTATGACCGGAAATCAAAAAGGTCAATATCATGAACTTTCGTTTCATGCACAGCCATGGTGGGAGATTATATGTAACTAAGATAATTGGCCAGCAACTATATCTGCTACTTAGAGAACTGTGGGGATTGAATCCATCAGATGAAAGAGCCAATCTCAAGTTTCTCGGCTCATTACCAAACTCGGGCCATTTATCATCAACAAGTTTCCAAGACGGGGAATCTGCCGAATGAGACATTTGACCGTCAATTGATTTTCTAGCAGCATGCCAAGTCAAACTCTTAGTTGTCTCATGTAATTGAAACATCATTTTAAACCTTGGAATTGGAGGAAAATACCACACCACCTTCACTGGCACACCCTCTTTCAAGATTGAATCTTTGCCTTCCTTCCATCTTGAGATACCACAAGTAGGACAATTAGTTGAATCCTCATACTCCTTCCTATACAAGATGCAATCATTGGGGCATGCGTAGATTTTCTCATAACTCAGCCCCAATGCACACAAAGTCTTTTTTGCCTCATACATAGAAGTCGGTATTGTATTTCCTTTTGGAAGCAAATCGCCTTGAAGTATCAATAATTTTGTAAAACAGACATCACTCATCCCATGTTTTGCCTTCAAATTATACAACTTCACTAATACCAATAACTTGGTGTACTTTCTACAACCAGGGTACAATGGTTGATCTCTATCCCCAATCACATTGGCAAACTCATAAGGATCGGATCCAAAATCACCAAAATTATTATCATATCCATCTCTATTTCTTCATACACAAAACTATACCTACTATGGTCATGTTGCGTCGATTCAGCTGCACCAAAATGGATTCAACTGCATCCTCAACTTATGATACTCACAAGTGCACGAGCCGTTCGGTAGTATAGCATATGTAAGTGCGAGGTCGATTCCACAGGGATTGGTGATTGAATAATCTAATTCAGTTTTCCTACACAAAACATAAAAACAAGAAAGAAAATATATAAAACAAGAAAGAAAGAAAAGAAAATAACTCAAGCAGATAAGTTCCCAAGTTCAATTAGATTCACAGATTGATTCTAGCTAATTCCGTAAGTATGATTAAGTCATGGTGTTGTCTACCGCGCAAATCTCACGGCCTTGGGTCCCGGGCCGAGGGGATATGCGTTGACATGCGGCTTCCTGCTTTTGGATGCGGTGCGGTTGTGCACAGGCGTGCCAGCACGGTCTACTGTGCGTCGAGATGTGGTGTAGATGGAAGTGGTGAAATGATGTGCCTGTTTGGACTTGACTTTTAATCAAACGATTGTAGCCGAGAGAGGAACTAATCTCGGCTGTCAGGTTCACGGCCTGAACTACAAGGCCGTTTAGTGGTGGTGTTGGTGGTGGGTTTTGGGCGGTGCTCCGGCGCGCTGCTTAGTGAGCGACGGTCGTATGATATATGGGGTGAATGAGCAAATAACAAAGATGGTGCTCCAACGCCTTGAAAATCAAGGGTCGTTTGATATATTGATGAATGGATTTTCCTTATAGTCTAACACTACTCCTAGGAAAGCAAGTAAAGATATTGAAAGTGCATTACAGGAAAATACAAATTGCTCCGTGGGAGGCTTTGGTTTGGTGTTTGAACCCTTTGAATGTAGTTTGAGCTCTGTATTTATAGGAAGAGTTCTTGAATGTGAAATCGAGGCTGAAAATCTGCATGGTGGAGCCTGATCAGAGCAAGTGGATGGTCCAATTGACATTTGGGATCGTGAAGTATGGTGGTGTGACCCATAAATCCTGGTAAATCTCGGTCGCCGCCCTAATCGTGGTATCTGCGCAATTGGCCGTGGGGACGCATTTATTGCTCTGATAGTTAGTCACCCAATCTCTCAAGCTGTAAGAATTCTTGTGAGAATGTCTGCATCTAATCACTCTGATTCCTGCCACTTCAATCACTTCCCACCTTCCCTCGTGCATTTAATGCTTATTTGTGGCCAGTGGGTTTGCTGCAATAAACAGGGGCATTACTTCATTAAATGAAGCATGAGACCCTGCTATCACGTGATGATTTGACTTTAATGCCTTTGGCCGTAATTTTGTCCGGCCTCAGCCTCGGCCTATCATCTAGGCCGAGATGATCGTGCCTTAGCAATTTTTCTTTCGTCTTCAGGAGGGCCAAATATCTCGGCGAAACACAGCGTTTTAATCCTTCGAGCGAGGGCTAGGGTCGAGAAAAAGGGCTCCTTCGGCCGATTCATGGTCGTGATTTATTAGGCCCAAACATTGCCCCCATATCCCTGGATTCTTCGGCCTTGGCATGGGTAGGGGCCAAATGGATTCTAAGGGATGGACCCCTTGCATTCCTTCTGAAGTGATTGACAACTAGGGCATTAAATGCACAGGTCAATCGGCGTATTTAATGCCTCAGGCACATCGCGTAGGCCATCATTACCCAGGGCGTCGCTTCGCCTCGTCAAATGAAACGACGGTCTCTGGGCTTTCGACACGTCATCGTGCTTTCATTTTGTGCGAGCCATTATTTTGCCTCGCCAAAAAAAAAAACGTTGGTCCCAGGTTTCTGACATATCTTCGCGTGCTCTAAGTGCGTTGTCAGGCCGTTTCATCTTACGAGAACCACGCCTCTTTGTTTTGAATTCTAGCGCCAGTATAAAAACCCAGACTCCTTCGCTTTTTCTTCACTCTCAAAATCCTTGAGTTTACGCTCCTCAAAAGTTCACTCTGTCCTTCTCAGTTTTCTCAGCCCTCAAACATTCTTAAGCCTTTCTCTGATTCCTGGGCTTCATCCCTCTTCGTCTCAACCTGCTCTGATGGCCCCTATTGTAGCCCTTCCAAAGCCAAGGAGCTACATCTGCTGAACCTCATGATTTGGCAGTTTGGCCTGGTCCAGATGGTTCCTCCTCTCCTGCTATCCACCCATCGCCCTTCGTCCTGGAAAACCGACGTGAGCCAAAACCAAGATGCGGCCGAGGTTCCTCCCCCTCTCCGGGGGAAGATGACCCCCCTCCCTGTGAAGCCAAGGAGAAACTGCAATGCGATTGACGAAGATGGGAGTACCCAGTACGATGACTAACTCGGCCATGTTTATTCGGCCGAGTGCCCCGGCCGCTTACCATGGCCAAAGTGGAGGCCGCTTATCATGGCCAGAGTGGAGGCCGCTTACCATGGCCGAAATGACGGTCCTTGCGCCTACCGTGTCCGGAGTGACGGCCCTTGCGCTTACCATGTCCGGAGTGACGGCCCTTGCGTGGTTGGTGACGACATGGGTGGCGGGGATACTGCCTCGGGGTGAATCGTCCGTCTGTCCAGCAAGAAGATCATGAAGCCGTTGTTCGTAGATTTAGGACGTGATCTTTTATTATGTGTATTTGTAATCAGCCATGACCTGGCTGTTTCTTTGTAAACATGTCCCCTTTTTAAATGAAGTATGATTTTCCTTCCCTCTTGTTTCGCCGTTCCATTTACTTTGCCAATTGCAATCCTTAGCACTCTTTCTCGGCCGTTTTCCATAACGACAGGGTATACTTCTTTAAGTACTGGCCGTTTATTGGCAAGTTGTGCCATTCCCCATCCCTATATTTTAACTGAAAAGCACCTCGGCCGAGGATTCGTTCGATAACAAACGGTCCTTCCCAGTTAGGTGAGAATTTACCGAACCGAGGGTCCTTTGTCCCAATAGGAAGCACGGCTCGCCATACTAAGTCGCCCTCGGTGAAAGTCTTTTGTTTGACCTTTCTGTTATAGGCTCTCGCCGCAATCTGCTTTTGTGCCTGCATTAGGTTATAAGCATCGAGTATGGATTGCTCCAAATCTTCAGACTCCTGAGCCATGGCCTGCGCATAATCCTTCCCTCCTTGTTTAGGCTGTTCGGCCACACGAAGAGACCGAACCTTCAATTCCATTGGAATGATGGCGTCATGACCGTAGGTTAAGGCATAAGGAGATGTGACTGTGGCCGAGCGTTTCGAGATCCTGTAAGCCCAAAGGGCTTCGGGGAGCAAGTCGTGCCATGCCTTAGGCCTTTCCTCAATCATTTTCTCAAGAATGCCCTTAATTACTTTATTGCTTGCCTCGGCCTGTCCGTTTGACTGGGGGTAGTAAGGTGTTGAGTGGACCAATTTGATTCCCATACTTTCGGTGTATTCCCAAGTCTCGGCCGATGCGAAAACCGGGCTGTTATCGGCCGTAATAGTTTCAGGTATACCGAATATGTGGACGATGTGGTTCTCAAAGAACTTAACCACCTGTGCGCTAGAAATTGACCGATAAGACTCTGCCTCGACCCATTTAGTAAAATAGTCGGTCGCCACCAAAATCCATGCATGTTGGTTGGACGCGGCCGGGTGGATCTTGCTGATGATGTCCACGGCCCACCCTCTGAACAGCCACGGTTTAGTAACCGGGTGGAGGGCTTTGGCCGGTACCCTTTGTATGGGGCCGTAGATTTGACACTTGATACACCCCTTCGTGTGATTCGGTCATGATGACCTTGATGTCTTCGGCGCTGGGACATAGGAGCAATAAGCCATCTGACCCCTTCCGATATAGCTCGTGTTGATAAATTAAATAACATCGAGCCTGGAAACATGTAGTCCTCTCATGGCTGCTGGAGAGGTTACGTAAATATTTCACTATGTGGTAGCGCCAATCGGCTTCGGCCATGCAGACTTCGTCGGTGAGCTCGGCCGAAGATACTTGTGCTGCCATTCCTCTTTCGGCCAAAGCCGGCAAGGTACACCTCTCGATTCTTATCACACGATCGCGGTTGTCGTTCGGAATATTCACGCCTGACGCTATCTGGGCCATTTCATTAGCCTCATGGTTTTTGGCTAGCGGTATGTGGACAAAGGAAATCCTGGAGAAATCGTCGGCCGTATTGAGGGCCGTCACGTAATACATAGTTAAATTCTCGCTTGTGCACTGGTATTCCCCGGTCAGTTGTTTAATAACTAGCTGAGAGTCTCCATAGACCAAAACACGGGTTGCCTTCATCTCTTTCAGGATTTCGAGACCGATAATGAATGCTTCGTATTCGGCCTGATTGTTGGTACATTTGAAATCAAGTTGGAATGCGAATTGCCATCTTTGCCCTTGAGGGGACTCGATCACGACTCCGGCTCCTGACCTGGCCTCGGTACTGGAGCCGTCGAAGCACATGGTCCAATAGTTCTTCTCCATGCGGACCATGTCGATCTCGACCTCTAACTCCTCTTCTTGCCCCTGGGCCGGGTGATGAGCCAGGAAATCGGCCAATGCCTGACCCTTGACCGACTTCTGAGCCGCGTATGATCGGCCGAGTGAGCATATACTTTATGAGATCGGTCTTGGAGATAATCTGAATAACCGAAGGAAGCATGTAATGGCGCAACTTGGTAGCCACAAAATAAAGTGCCAAGCACAATTTTTCAATCGGCGAATAGTTTAGCTCGGCCGTGTTAAGAGTGCGGCTCAGATAATGCACTGCTTGCTCTCGTTCCGACTCGTTGTTCTGAGCCAGCAGACAGCCGATAGAACCCTCTGAAGCCGAAATATAAAGCCTCAAGGGTTTCCCTCTCTTTGGCGGCATAAGGACCGGTGGCTGAGATAAATATTTCTTGATGTCGTCGAGGGCCGCCTGATGTTCTGCTCCCCATATGAATCGTTCCGTGTCTTTCAGTTTGAGCAGAGGAGTCAACGGTCGGATTTTTCCTGCCAAATTGGATATGAACCGCCTTAAAAAGTTGACCTTACCGAGGAAGGATTGGAGTTCCTTCTTGGTCTTCGACGGAGGTGCTGCCATAATGGCCGTAGCTTTATTTTTATCCACCTCGATCCCTCGTTGGTGAACCAAGAAACCGAGGAAGTTTCCAGCAGTGACGCCGAAAGCACATTTCTTAGGGTTCATCTTTAGGCCGTAGGCCCGCATTCGGTCGAAAGCCTGCCGGAGGTGGGCTACGTGGTCGGCTATGGATGGGGATTTTACAACCACATCATCGATGTAAACTTCAACGGTTCAGTCAATAAGGTCATGAAAAATAAGGTTCATAGCTCGCTAGTATGTCGCGCGGGCATTCTTTAGGCCGAACGGCATGACCACCCATTCATAAGTTCCGATTGTGCCTGGACATCTGAACGCCGTCTTGTGGACATCCTCTTCGGCTATGAAAATTTGGTTGTAACCAGCATGGCCATCCATGAAAGACAGAAGTTCGTGCATTGCAGCTCCATCTACCAAGAGGTCAGACATAGGCATGGGGTATTCGTCCTTGGGGGTTGCAAGATTCAGATTTCTGTAATCAGTGCAAACCCTCAAAGCTCCAGTCCTCTTTAAAACTGGTACAATGTTGGCCAACCATTCAACGTACCGGGGCCGTTCGAATGAAGCCGGCTTTAAAGAGCCGTTCAATTTCCTCCTTGACTTTATGTTGTACCTTGGTGGAGAATCGCCTCGGTGACTGCTGGAAAGGCCTGAACCCCTCCTTGATTTTTAATTCGTGCTCGACCAAACTTCTCGGCAATCCAGGCATCTCATGATAATCCCAAGCAAAACAATCTTTATATTCATGGAGCAGGCCGATAACTTCGGCCGCTAATTCTGGGTTCAAAAGAGGCCGTGGTTCGGCTTCCGACCCTACATTTATTTCTAACAAAGGGTCCTGGACTTCGGGATAGCCATCTTCCATCTCGGCTGGTGCCGTTTCTAGGTCCTCAATGGTCAGAGCGCCCGCCTCGTCTAATTCGTGGAGGAACTCAATCAGGTTGATCGGTGAGTTTGGACATAAAGATTCCCTCGCCCAATGTTCTAGCAGTCTCTCTAGCAAGTCAGTCACGGCTGCTGCTCCTTCTTCTCTAGTGGCCTTGTCTGTCATCTAAAGGCTGGTGAGGTCGATCAACACTTCGCGCGCCGAATCCTGTCGGACATTCTCGGCACCTAGCTCCAGTACTTTTTGGGCCGTCGTTCTGGTTGGTCGGCCGCTTGCATCGTGGCCGGTGAGAACAACCCATCCAACGTCGTCGTCATAAATCCGTGCTTGTACAGCATTGGCCTCGAAAGGTTTTTCGTCGGCCGGGTGTATAGACACCTTCTGGCCGTCCCAAAAGATTAACAGCTGGAAGAGGGAAGACGGTATGCACCCAGACTGGTGAATCCAATCACAGCCGAGTAATATGTTGTAGTCGACGCTGGATTCAACCACGTAAAAGGCCGCGACTCTTGTCTGGTTGGCCACGATAATCTTTAATGGAAATACGCCGATAGTTTTAGACTTGTCGCCGACAAAGCTGCTCATGACCACGTCGCTGGGGATGAGGTCCTCCTTTAACTTGTCCAGCTTCCTCATCAGGGAATGAGGAAGGATGTTGACCGTTGCCCCACAGTCAACGAAAACCTTGGACACGGGCACACCCTTTACATGAGCTGAAATGTACAACGGCTTGAGGTGTCGGTATTTTTTCGGCTCATCTCGAGGTATTACCTCGTTAAACGCCATGGCCAACAATTCTTCCTTTGTCTTTGGCCTCTGGTCAAGCTGTTCTTCGGTCACGTCATCATCCAGGGTGTTGGTCTGCCCTCCTAGGGCTAAAAACTCAGATGGTAGCACCAAGACCATGTTGATGCCGACCTCCTCCGGCTCCAGCGGGTTTCCCCTACCAGCCTCCTCGTCGGCCTCACAGCCGTCTTTGGTGAGGACCTTTTCCTCGATCATCCCGAGGATTCCTTCGTTTTCTTCATCAGAGATTCCCAAAGTGAGGTCGTCTTCGGCCTCATGCCGAAAGAAAGGATCATCGAAACCCTCGATCATGGGCTTTGCGGTCCCCAGGATATCACCTGTGGATGCTTTAATCTCAGGGGGGGGGCCGAGGCCTCGTCCTCCTCCTCGGGGACCCATCTAGCCTTCGCCAATGTGTCCCTGGCCATTAGGTAATCATCCAAATGGCTTACCCGGGCCTATTCCTCGGCTATTAGACCAAAGACGGTGTCGGCCGGAGTCACAGTAAAATATTGGCGGAGATATTCCAAGTCGTCCTTGTTGAATGGGGCCTCAGCCTCCAAACTTGCTAGGCCCGGCTGGTATCCCAGCATTCCTCTTGCTCTGGCTTCCCTGTTTGCCTGGTATACGGCTTTAATGGCCGGGTCAGATCTACTGGTGATGAGGAGCCCCTCCACCTTTGTGTTTTTGAGGGCTAACTCCACGATTTCACAACTCTCAGGGGTCATGCCGTATAGGTCTGTGGCCGAGTGGTCTTTATGGAATTCCATGAGAAAGGACAGATTGTTGGCCGAAAAAGGGGGGTCCCTTCCGCAGTAGACGTCGACGATACCCTCGTCCATTCTCTCCAAAACCGCGGCCTTCGATTGAACCGAAATGGCCGTCGTTCCATAGGCACTTTCGTCCTTGGAGGCTTGATGCTGGCCGTTGTTGCTGTTGGGGGCACAATTAGTGTGGACGATAGCCCGTCTATAGTCGCCACTTTATTTTGGCTCTTTGAACCTTCGGCCTCAGTTGTCTGTATTCTGGCCTGCTGAACCTGTCTCTGCATTCTCCTCAGCTGGGTTTTTGTCAGCGGCTCGGCCCTGCCCCCAAGCCGTGTATGATACCAACGGGCGTCACGTATGATCGGCGGTTTGAAAGTCTTCACCAGCCTAGGGCAGGCCTCGTTCTTGTGGCCTGCCGGGGTACTGGGGGTCTGTGCCCTTAGCTAGTCAAAAACAGTTCTGCTGGCCGGCCGTCGGTCGTACTGTCCGCCAAAATGCTTTTCGGTCGGTTAGGATTGCTCGGCGGCCTTCCTTTTGTTCTCCTGCGGCCTGATCTGACCGATCTCGAACTTGCATCGCTCGCAAAACAGCGGCTCTAATTCGACCGTTGGCTCCTTCCCTATACCCGGCTGGGAGTTGGGCATCGACCATGTTGACGACAGGTGGAGGGAATGGCTTGGAGTCAACCTGCATGGCCGTCTTCTCCGGAAACTGGAGCTTCTTTTCGTCGATCAACTTCTGGATGACATCTCGCAAGACGTGGTATTTGCAAAACGTCTTCCCTTTGAGCTCGTCGGGCTTCGGAATCTTGTGGCCAAAGGACAATTTAACCTTTTTCTCGGCCAATAGCAGGTCGAAGATAGCCTCTACCCTTGTTAAGTCAAAAGTATAGGCCTTTGTTTCCCGCGTCGCGAACCTGGCGTCGGGAATTTTGGTGCGGCTATTGTCGGTCTTAACAAGTCCTTTGCAGACGAAGGGCTTGTCTATGCTGACCTCGGCCGAACTCATCTCTACTTCATCGCCCTTGGCCACCGCAGGGCCGTCTGCTTCGGCGTAGCTGACAATGGGATTTCTGTAGTAAGTTCCTTTCAAAGCCGTCTTCTTCTGCATCTCTTCCTTCAACAAGGATGCATATTTGTCCACCTTGTTGGTCAAGTCATGCATGTCCCGGAATTCAAGTCCCTGGAATTTCTTCCGGTACTCGAATTCAAGCCCTTCCTCGGCCATCTTGACAAATTCCCTCTCTGGCAGGTTTGTCCGGCACCAGTTCCTACACGTTTTGAACCGCTGCAGGTAATCACGAGGTGATTCGTCTGACGCCTGGCTCATTCTAGCTAGCTCGGCGACTGTTATCTCTCGGTTGGTCTGATAGAAATGTTCGTGGAATATTCTTTCCATGTCAGGCCAATCCCTCACCGAATTTGCTGGAAGGTTTATGAACCATGAAAATGCCACGCCGGTCAAGGAGTGAACAAACAAACGGAGCTTTTGAGCGTCCGAATCGGCCTCTCCACACTGGGCCGTGAAACGGCCTATGTGTTCGATGGAGGAGGTCTGTCCATCCTCGAAGAACAGCATGAATTCTGGCAACCGATAGTTCCGAGGAAGAGGGTGTTGAGGCCCAAAAATCCAGAGGTTAGGCCCAAGCTTATTCTCGGCCCAACGCAAATAATTAATCACAAAAGAAATCCGATCGGGGCATAATCGGAAGTTGTGGGACACACCTACACGAGCCATGAGTCACACATCACGCCAAGCAAGCATGCCAAAAAATGCAACGGCTTTATAAATTCACGCTCATCCGGTGCTATTTAATTCGATCTCGACTTATCATAGCGCAATTAAATTCAAGAACAAGCACAACGAATAACCATGCGATGCCATTGCGCCATGCTACAAGCTTGAGTGGGCCCAAGCCACATAATCACTCGGGGCTTGCTGAGAAGGGTGTGGCATGGATGGGTACGAGCACTCACAGGGCCCATTGAGGGACCGAGGAATGGAAGTTTTATGCCACTTGGGGGCACTGAAACTCAGGCCCATTCCCCGGGCCGAAGTACATGGGTTAGCATGAGAGAGAAGAATAGGGTCCAATGCCTTAGGAAGATATCCCATAGGCTACTGTAGTATTTAGGAAAATCCACGATAGTTAGAAAGCCCGAAAAACAAATAAAACACTTCCAGCAGTTGGACGAAAGCGTGCAGGCCGCTGGAAGGGAAAACACCAGTAACCTCAAAATTATGCACGAAGCCTAGCCCAGCGTCTCCTAGAAAAAGCCAACATCAAACTCCACCCATACCAGAGCTCCCATGTGGTCAACCAAGGGTCATAGCAAGGACCATAGGAAATCCATGAGCATAGCAGAAATACCTACTGGGTAAAAGACTTCGCCCATTCTCCCCTTTCCTCTGTAAGCTCCAATTCAAAAATAAAAGGCAAAAGCGAGTGGCGCCTCACCTCCATGGGAAGGCTCAGCTGCACAAAACCTTGGAACCATAAGAGGCCATTGATTCAGGCACCCTTGTCAAGGATTTTTCACAAGAAATGAGGCAATTGGAAAAAGGGAAGGGAAAAGTGGGAATGGAGGATCGACGAAATTGGACTTCTAAGCGCCTATAAAACAGAGCTTCCTCTACCCAGCAACACACACCATTCCAGAGCAAGACTAAGCTTTGTCAAGCTAACTGGAATTTACCCCATCTTCTACTCCCCTCGTTTCTCTCTGTTCTAAGATAGAAGCCATCCTAATTCTCCCCTCTCCCACCTCAAACCTTCTTTTCTGCAAGAAATTCATGCTTTGGTCTCTCTCTCTCTCTCTCAAATTGCTAAACCTGTGAAAGTTCAGCTCCCATGCCACAAGCTCCTCACGCTAAGTCATTAACGAATTTCATGTGTTCTTCTAGGTGTTAGTGAGAAAAACCCAAACGTATTTTTCTAAGGCTTCAGCAAGTCTTTTAAAAATTCTTTTGGGAGTTTGGTTCTTGAACTTAGGCTTCAGGAGGATCTTTTTGTTCCCTTTCTTCTCACAGCAGCCCAAGCCCATTCGTTAGGCTGCTGGAACAAAAAGACCCCCACAGAGGGATTCGGTCGATTTCTGGCGGGTACAGCCTTGTATATCGTGGCGCACCTGGCCGCCTCTGGGCCGTCCTCGATCATTCGCCAAACGTCTTCGAGTCGGAGCCCTTGAGGTGGCGCCTCTTTCTGGGCCACACACGGCCGTGGGGCCTGTTGCACATCGTTTTGCGGCCTTACTTGTTGGGCCACTGGGACAGGGGACTCGGCCGGTATGACTGAGCTGGTTGACGCCAGATGAGCGCCATGGGTTTGGCCGAGGTGCGTGTGCATTGCCGCTGGAAAGGCTGAACCGTAGTGAAGGTGAGAGCCCAGCGAAAACAATGACGCCTATAATGGTGGTGAGACGATCGGATTGCTCTGACCGTATTGTTGCGATGAAACAGTGGTCGCATTGCTTGGGCCAGGATGGGTCTGGATGGCCGTAGTGTAAACTAGTCCGAGTGGATGGATCGCGGGATGCGCGAGGCTACTTTGCCCTAGCGATACGGCCAAAGCATGGAGCGGTCCGTGTGTTGTCCCTACCAAGTATGTTGGTCCGGGATTCGCCCATGTGGGCTGGGACTGCCCCCAGCTATTTGTCGGCGGCAGAGAATGCTGGTCGTAGCCTGACACTTCAGTGCGGCCAGAGAGGCCGAGGCTACTGCTTTCACCGTAAGGCTCGATCCTTTCGTGCTCTTAGCCTTTCTGTCCGGCTCTGGGAGGCATCGTGGGCGAGGTTGCCGGCATCCTCTCCTGAAAAAGCATTCGCAGCTCTGAGGAGAATCTGTCCATCGCGGCCATGAAGGACGTTTCTATCCTGTAGGCCTGTTTGGACATCAGCTCCTCCACCATTGCCTGTTCTTGTATGGACTCGGCCGTGCGAACCGTCGTTACTGGAACGCTGGCCGAGATCTTGACCGAATGTTCGGTCTCGGTGGTGATTGGTGAAGTGGACTCAGGAGTCTCAGAAGTCATTTCGACTGCTTTGTTTTTGAGCTTTGCCTGTGCCCTAGTTTCCACCATAAGTTTTCGACAAGTGTCCCACTGGGCATGCCAAAAGTGTCTACCGCGCAAATCTCACAGCCTAGGGTCCCGGGCCGAGGGGATATGCGTTGACACGCGGCTTCCTGCTTTTGGATGCGGTGCGGTTGTGCGCGGGTGGGATTGTGTTAGTGAAGATAGCTTGTAAAACTAGTAAACTAAATACGACAATAACTCAATCATTTCAACCGTCGTGGTATTAAAACCCAAACGATAGTTTATTAATAAATGCGTCGTGGTATGCATTTTAAAACAGCGGTAAATGTAAACCATCTTTGTGTTTTAATTTTAACGACTGTGATTCACAATAACGACGTCTAATGGCTTTTTGAAAATCAGAGAATTCAAAGTTCAGAGATGTTACCATTTCTTCCTACTTTTCCCCATTCTTGGAAGTATCATCCTCAAAATGTAGCGCTCTGACATCAAAATTTAGTAATATAACATTTCACATGACAGTACTTAATTACCGACGTGGTTAGTATATTAAAATGACATCAATAATAAACAACTGACGTCTTATGATATAATTACAAAAACAGAGTAGTGATTCCAGATTCAGACCTTTAATGATGTTTTTAAAAAAATTCGATGTGGTAATATTTTTCACACGACGCAAAAATATAATAGAAGATGTAATAAGACTTATCACGGCAATATAGTTTAATAAAAATTTAAAACAGAGTGAGTACGCTTACAATTAATTTTGCTTTCTCTGCAACCTTTGGATTCGAGATGTTACCGTGTTTGTCTTCTCTAGCTTTCTTCCATAAGGTAGATCGATCAATTTCTACCCCGAGCATGGTTTCCTCCAACTGATCCTCCAAACCAGCATATCCTTTTCGAGACAATCGATGATTGTACTCAAGTATCTCCCTCCTCTGTGATTGTTCAAAATGCATAGACACAAATTTTTCAGATAACCTTGAAGCTACAAAGGCATCCCAGTCTGCTTTCTCTATGAATTTGTATATTTCAGGGGGTTGGCTTAATTACTTCTTCTCCTTGATGAATGGAAGGATATGATGCCTTGTTAGTGTAGACTTGAAATCCTTCCATTTCTTGGCAGCAGAAGATAACACCAGTTTCTTGCCCCCTTGACCTACCACAAAAGCCATGTCAACGGCTTCCCAAATCTGCTCTTTTATATCCTTAGATATTTTAGCCCATTTCTTGTCCACAAGTGGGACTCTGGATTGTGCCAACACACCAATGTAGGACTGCATCTCAGTATGTGCAAGGCCACATGGTTTCCCCCTTTTATTGTACTCAACAACTGGCTTGATTTACTGAAATTTTCTCTTCACAACACGGGGCATTGTGCTTATACCCCGACTTGACTTTGGCTCTTCAGAAAATGTTGTCGTGCTGCCTGGTTCTGTCTCAGCAGATGAAACAAACTTCATCTTCTTCGAGGACTTGGCTTGAGGATTTACAACTTTAAGCTCCTTACATTCATTTTTTTTTTTCAAGCCAGAGTCCTTACTTTGGGATTGAGAAACCACGGTTACAAACAAATCAAACCTGCAAGTGAAAATATTTCAGATGAAATTAAGAAAAAACACGACAGTTATTTAAAAGAACTGACGTGTTATAATATTTCACACGACGTAAGAACATAACAATCGACGTAATAATACATTTTCACGACGGTACTTAACTACTGACGTGATTAAATATTAAAACGACGTTAATAATAAACAACCGACGTTTTATAATATAATTACGAAAAACAGAGGGTTGATTCCAGATTCACACCTTCAGGGGAAAATCTTTTGGATTTTCATTTACTAAAACGACGTTTTTAAAACAATTCGACGTAGTAATATATTCATACGACGCAAATAATAATATACCGTTGTGGTATTACAATTAAAACGACATCAATAATAATATACTGTCGTCTCTACAAGAGAAAAACAAATTTGGAAAAATGTAAAAAGATTTTCAAAACAAAAACCATTGTTCAGAGAAATCAAACTTGCGATGAATATATCCTAAAAAATCAAATACAAAAAGAGACGATCATTTCAAAAAACAACGTAGAACACTTTCACACGACGCTAGGATGACTGAAGAACCATCGTGGTCTATAAATCTAACTACGTAAATACGAAGCCACCGTCATCTTATTTACTTGAAGTAAAATAAACAAAGTAGTGTTCAAACTTGGAAACTTTCCTTCTTTGTCTGCAAATTTTATCAAACTTGGAAAGAAAAATGATTTTAGCAAGAAAAAATGTAAAAAGATTTAAAAAATGACAATGATATGCGCATGCAAAACATGAACAAAAATAGTGAGAAATGCTTACCTTTTGCGTGCAATAAAAGTTTTCTCTTGGAGTTTGGTGTTTCAGTTCAGAGACGAAGACGAAGAGGAGAGGAAGATGAAAAGTTTTCTCTCAGAGATATAGAAACAGTGCTTTGAGAATGAAAAATGAGAGAAGTTGAAAGTTTTTCTCCGATTTGGAAACAGTGCAAGTGTAGGTCAGGTAGGTGAAAAGTTTAAAATATTAACATACCGTTTCATAAAACGTCGCGATTAATAGAACGCGCCTTAGTATGTATCATTATACGGTGCCATAGGTTTATACCGCCTTATGACATCAGTTTCCACAACACCTAGTTTTAAGAAAACGCCGTTTTTATTAGTTTTAAGAAAACGCCGTTTTTATTTCTAATTACACGATGCTTTTTTCTTCAAAAAGATGTATCACTACTACAAAAAGGGAAAAAGACAACCAGAAAAAGACAACGGTAGAACAAAAAACCGTCGTTGTTTTAAAAAAGACGACAGTAACAAAAAACCGTCGTGGATAAGTGACTTAAACAACTAAAAAACGGAGATACTGTTGAATTTTTTTTTTTATAACGACGCACACAAATAAAAAAGCGTCGTCTTATTAAAAAGGTTTTCTTCAGAGTTAAAATCTAACCAAAAAACAACGACAGCAGGTATGACAAGCGTCGTCTTTTAAAAATCAAGTGTCTTTTTTTTGGTAAAGACGACGGTTTTTTTATAAAAAGGGTCGTCTATTATGAAGTAAAGACGATGGTTTTTTATAAAAAGGGTCGTCTATTATGAAGTAAAGACGACGGTTTTTTTTATAAAAAGGGTTGTCTATTATATGTAATGACGACGGTTTTTTATAAAAAGGGTCGTCTATTATGAAGTAAAGACGACGGTTTTTTTATAAAAAGGGTCGTCTATTATATGTAAAGATGACGGTTTTTTTTTATAAAAAGCGTCATCTTTTAAAACACGCTAAAAAAAGGCCGCTTAAGTGAATTTGCGCTAGACAAATTTTCAAATTTTCCCCCGTCTTTGAAAACCTTATCTCTCATTAACAAGCATCGTCTTTTAAAACACACTAAAAAAAGGCCACTTAAGTGAATTCGCACTCGACAAATTTTCAGATTTTCCTTCGTCTCTGAAAACTTTATCTCTCCCTCCTTGAAACCCTCCTGAGCTATCTGAAACACTCCATCTCTCACCTTTCTACTCCTCATACGTACCTACCAGCCATCGACACAGCGACGCCGTCAACGCCATCGTTCTTCGCATCAGTCATCGCCAACCGCCATCGACGCCATATTCACAGTCAACGACGACGATGTCCTTGAAAACAGATCTAGAGACCTTGCGAGATGGGAAAATCCTAGAACATGATATTTGGTCTTCGATGACAGATCTCCATCGCGCCTTCTTGGTGAGCTCTTGCCATCCACGTCACAAAAGCAACTCTAAGTTAGTCAAAATGTTCTTCTGTATTGTGTTACAAATGAACTTTTCCTGCATAAGCTTATGCTTGTATAGATGATGCATATTTTTTGTTAGTTAAGATGACCTTGAAAACATATCTAGAGACCTTGCGAGATGGGAAAATCATAGAACATCAGAT
This sequence comes from Prunus yedoensis, assembly GCA_005406145.1. Classification (NCBI taxonomy): domain Eukaryota; kingdom Viridiplantae; phylum Streptophyta; class Magnoliopsida; order Rosales; family Rosaceae; genus Prunus; species Prunus yedoensis. The sequence continues at coordinate 1,840,161 of BJCG01000015.1, read as the reverse complement.
TTGGTCTTCGATGTCGCCTGAGGTTCGATGACAGATCTCCATCGCGCCTTCTTGGTGAGCTCGCCATCCACATCACAAAAGAAACTCTAAGTTAGTCAAAATGTTCTTCTGTATTGTGTTACAAATGAACTTTTCCTGCATAAGCTTATGCTTGTATAGATGATGCTTATTTTTGTTAGTTAAGATGACAGCAAGATAATGTAATCTTATTGTGGTTTTTGATTGCTCAGGTAAGATGACATGGAAAATAGGTGCTGTAGCTTATATCGAGTGCAGCTCAAAGGCCCAGTTGGTAGGCAACTTAGAAGAATATAAGATCCATTTGACCAAGATGACTTAGAACACTACTCCAAGATGACAGCTGAATGTGGAGAACAAGTACAAATTGTGGAAGATACAACAACCATAGGTTATGCTTTGGATATGGTATTTTGTAATTATAGGTTATAATGTTATAAATATGGTATTTTGTATGGATATAGTAGGAATCAAGATTGGTAAACAATGTAATTACAATTGAATCTTCAAGTTTTATGAAAGAAATAATTTTTTAGGATATCTAAAATGAAATTAGTACATCATTTTTACAGATAATAAACGGCGGTTTTTTGGAACAAAACTGTCTTTTTTAGATTTAATAGACGTCTTTGGATATAATAAACGATGGTTTTTTCAGAAAAAGTGTCGTCTTTACATTTAAATAGACGACGGTTTTTTCAGAAAAAGTGTCGTCTTTACATTAAATAGACGACGGTTTTTTTAGAAAAAGTGTCGTCTTTACATTTAATAGATGACGGTTCTAGAAAAAAAGTGTCGTCTTTACATGTAATAGACGACGGTTCTTTTAAAAACCGTCGTTTTTACATATAATAGACGACGGTTAATTACCGTCGTAGTTTGACTTTCAAAAAGATGACAGTCAATTTAACGACGATTTGAAAAAGAAAAAGACGACCGTGTTTCCCCGTCGTCTATTTCAATTTTTGTAGTAGTGTATCCAGTCATTTTCAAATTTACCCAACGACCTTATACTCAATAATAACGACATGAACAATTTATAGCACGTCGTTTTAATTACTCACACTGACGTGTAACTTTTTTAATTTCACAATAAATTAGTTTTTCAAAAAATAACAACATCGTTTTTTTATATACCGTCATTGTTAATTACATTTATACGACCTTATTTTAGTGTTAAACAACGTTTATATTTTCATTTACACATCACAAATGTTAATACAATTGAAATGGTATAAAAGATTACTTTATAAATAAGGGTTTTTCTGTCTTTCTTTCGCCTTCATTTTTCAATTAGGGTTTCAACTTCTTCTTTCCCTTGGCTCTGTCTCACCTCTCTGGAGGCACATCACCTCTCTCTCTCACCTCACTTTCATTTTTCAGTTTGGATGTTGATGTGTGTGCGTGTTTGTGTATCTGAAAGACACAAACACGCACACATCATCTAAAAAATTGTCTTTCTACTGCGGTCGTCATTTTTCTGAAAGCAAATGTTTTGGATGTTGATGTGTGTGTGCCTTTGTGTATCTCAAAGACACAAAGACACACACATCATCAATTTCTAAAATATTGCCTTTGTGTGTTGGTTCAATTATGATGAGGAACAGAGTTCATTCTGGTAAGACTTCACTTTAATTTGATGGTGACGATGGTTTTCTACACAAACCGTCGTGGGTTATCACAAATCTTGTCATACTGTTTATCTACCACCGTAGGAAAAAAATTCCAATAAATAAATCTTAAAAAGAAATTAAAATTAAACCCAAAGTTCTGGCATTAGTATTATAAAGAAACACTATAACATGAATTTTGGAGAAGAAAAAAAACCCAAAGTTAGCCAGTTGTCCCTTCTTGATATTTAATTGATGTGTGAAATTGTGAAATTTAGTCCTTCGTTTCACAAAATGGCTTTGTTTTTTGTTGCTATTGTTCTTATGAGTCCATGGTGTCACTCCAACATCTGTAATCCTCTGTTTCACAATGCATGGTTTCAGCTATATATATGGCATATCAGTTGTAGATACATGTAGTTTAAGCAAATCACTATTTCAGGAAGTTGTTGATCTATTTTCGTTTTTCTTATTTCTGCAATTAAGGTCATGGACTCTTGCACGGTTGCATATCACACAGAACAAAGGTCTTATTTGATAGCATGTCATTTACCGATGCTATTTCAAGAATCAGGTAAATGAATCTCTAGTTATAAGCTTTTTACCTACATTTCAAAAGTTGAAGGTAATTTTGAACATTTCTTGCTAAGTTTGTCTTGGTGTTATATTGTCTTGGGATTATCCAAGGGGCTGTCTCAGACAACATTTTCCCCAGGATTTCGAATGAAGAAATCTCGAAAGGGTGCTTGGGACATTTTACATCTGGAATTTCATGGTAATAAGTAGGTCAAATCCATCAAATTACAAGGTCTGCGTCGTGATTTTGAGTACACAAGGATGAGGGATGATGAGACCTTGTTTGGGTATCTCACTTGCTTACTTGAGCTTGTGAATCAGATGAAGGGATATGGGAAAGATCTATCTAAAGGAAAGATTGGTTCAAAAACTACTCATAAGCCTAACCAAGGAGTTTGATCCCGTCTGCTATGTGATTGAACAAACGAAGGATATTGAGACTATTGAGGTACAAGAAGTGATTGCTGCATTAAGGGGATTTGCTCAATGTCTTGATAAATATGCTGAGAGCAGTACTGAGAGAGCTTTCAGCAGTATGAGCATAAACCAAAAGGGATCTCAGTCAAATACTGATGTTGGTAATAACAAATCAAAGAAGAACTGGAAATCAAGCGAGAAGAAAGGGGATTCTAAGCCTCAAAATTATGTCAATCAAGGAGGAAAGCATGGTCATGGAGACAAATCTGAACCGGCCAAGGGAAAGTGCAATCATTGTGACAAGCTACACTATGGTGAATGTTGGTTTAAAGGGAAACCAAAGTGTCATGGCTGCAATCGGTTCAGGCACTTCATCAAGAATTGTGATCAAGCAAACAAGGCAGGGAAGCTTGCTAACTTTGCAAATCAGGTAACAGAAACTGCAACTATGTTTTATGCATGTCACTCTACTACCATTGGAAAGAATGTGAATATGGGGTATGTTGACAATGCATGTAGTAATCACATGACCTCCCATGAGTCTTTGCTTGTGGATATTGATAAAAACGTGAAGTGTAGAGTCAAAATGGGCACTGGTGACCTGCTACAATCAATAGGTAAAGGTACTTTGGTCATAGAAATGTAGGGTATGACTAAACGTATTAAAGAGGTCATGATTGTGCCTGGCTTGGATGAAAATCTGTTAATTGTAGGACAGATGGTAGAGCATGGATATTGGCTTGTATTCGGTGACAATGAAGTTGACATTTATGAGGATAGACAGATGAAGGATTTGGTTGCAAGAGTACCAATGAAAGGAAACAGATGCTTCCCTCTAAGCCTAGAATATGTCAATCCCTCCACGGCTAATAGAGCAACAATTGTAGAGCCATCTTGTTTGTGGCATAGAAGGTTCGGACATCTACACTATACCAGTTTGATGCTCCTACAAGAGAGAAAGAATCGAACCGTGCTTGAGATAGCTAGGACAATGATGATTGAGAAGAGAATTCCTTTGAAATTTTGGGCAGAAGCTGTAAATACAGCTGTGTATCTACAGAATCGATGTCCAACAAGTGCATTGAACAACATAGCACCATTTGAAGCATTTAGTGGAAGAAAACCAGGTGTTAAACACTTGAGAATCTTTGGTTCTTTGTGTTAAATTCACATTCCTTCACAAAAGAGGCACAAGCTAGAGGAAACCGATGAGAAGGGAGTATTTGTAGGATATGGCAGTTGTGAAAAAGGGTATAGGGTACTCAACTTGAGAACTCAAAAGATTGAACTATCTAGAAGTGTCATCTTTGATGAGGAGGCAATTTGGAATTGGGAATCAAATGAGGCAGTGAGTATCTCTGTACCCTGGAATGATGAAGCAGGTTCACAGACTTCGGACTTGGATTCAGAATCAAGTGATCTACAACAATCTATACAATCTCCCTTGAGATCATAAGGAAGTACAGATCTGCAAGCTGCTCAAGAATCAGATCTACATGATTCCCTAGTTTCAAACTTTGAAACTTATGATCACACTCCAAGAAAATGGAAGAGTTTGAATGATGTGTATGCTCAATGCAAGATCAGCATCATTGAACCTGAAAGTTTCAGTGAAGCAGTCAAAGATGAAGCCTAGAAAAAGGCTATGATAGAAGAAATGTTAATGATAGAGAAGAATTCAACTTGGGAATTAGTTGATAGACCAAGCAACAAACCGATTGTGGGAGTGAAGTGGGTCTACAAAACCAAGCTAAACCTTGATGGCTCCATTCAAAAGCACAAAGCAAGGCTTGTAGCCAAAGGTTACACATAGAAACCAGGGGTTGAAACCTTTGCACCAATGGCAAGGTTATACACCATTAGAACACTCATTGCACTAGCTGCACAGAAAGGTTGGAAGCTGTGGCAATTGGTTGTTAAATCAGCATTTTTGAATGGTGTGCTTGAAGAGGAAGTATTTGTGGATCAACCGGATGGTTTTTTGGTTGAAGAGGCTGAAGATAAAGTGTATAGATTAAGAAAGGGCTCTTTATGGTCTAAAACAAGCACCAAGGGCCTGGTATAGTGAGATTGATAGATATCTCATTCACTGTGGTTTTCATAGAAGCTCAAGTGAAGCAACTCTATATGTGTGAAACAAAGAAGGAATTGGTGTCTTGATAGTATCAATCTATGTAGATGATATAGTCTACACAGGGAGTAGTACAAGAATGATGGAAGAGTTTAAAACAGAGATGATGTGCAAGTATGAAATGTCAGACTTGGGTTTACTTCACCACTTTCTTGGAATGGGGGTAACTGAAACTGAAGGGAGTATTTTTATACATCAGAAAAAGTATGCTCTCACTCTCTTGGATAAATTTGGGCTCAAGGATTGCAAATCAGTGAGCACTCCATTGGTTGCCACTGATAAATTGCAAAGAAAGGATGGAAGTGAAGCTGCAGATGAAAGTCTGTACAGGAAAATTATTGGAATTCTTTTATATTTAACAGCAACCAGGCCAGACATTATGTTCTCTGTTAGCCTGCTTGCACGGTTTATGCATAAGCCCTCTAAGAAGCATTATGGAGCTGCTAAAAGGGTTCTAAGATACATCCAAGGAACAATTGACTTTGGGATTGAATATGTGGCTAGTAAATATGCCCTGTTGATTGGTTATTGTGATAGTGACTGGAGTGGATTTGAAGAGGACATGAAAAGCACCTTAGGGTATGCCTTTTCATTTGGAAGTGGTGCTTTCTCATGGGCTTCGGTCAAGCAACATAGTGTAGCACTGTCAACTGCAGAAGTAGAGTATGTAAGTGCAGCTGAAGCAACCTCACAAGCCATTTGGCTTAGATTTTTGCTTGAGGACTTTGGAGAAGAACAAGCTACTGCAACTACCCTATTTTGTGACAACACTTCAGCCATAGCCAAGTTTAAAAACCCTATATTTCACCAAAGAAACAAGCATATTCACAGGAAGTTTCATTTCATCAGAGATGCAATTCAAGAAGGTGTGATTGATTTGGTCTACTGCAAAGGTGAAGAACAGATTGCTGATATTTTCACCAAGGCTCTTCCCAAGGACAGATTCAGCTATTTGAGAAGCCTACTTGGTGTGAAATTAGTTAGCAATTTAGAAGGGAGTGTTGAAAAGTAAATTGCTTACTAATTTCCCATTAGTAAATGATTTACTTAATATAGTTTACTTCTTTTATTTCAGGTGAGTGTTAGATAGGCTAACTTGAGCTCATATGCCAAGTGTAAGGTCTCAGATCAGTTCTCTTATTACCAACGGCTTACATACCTTGTACTGCCATGTGTCATAATCACATTGGCTCTTGTATTTGAATGGTGATGATGTAAGGAAAATAACGAATATGAATAGAAAAGCATGACCTCTGTAATTGTTAGAATGTTGCAGTGAGAATTTTCATCTCTCTTTGAGCTGACTCTCTCTCTTTCTTTTCTCTGTGCACTTTCTCTGCTCAGTTGTGGTGGAGATGGTGATGGTGGATGTGATGGTGGGGCTAGTAGTGGGGGCGACGACGATGACTGTGTTGGTGCTGGGGGTGACGGCGACGACGATGACTGTGTTGGTGGTGATGGCAGTGGTGATAGCCATGATAAAATGGTGGTAGTAGAAGTGGTGAAATTATACCTTGAGAAGAAAAATAATTTATCAATCAAAATCTCTAGGGGTAAGCAAAGATTTGTCAATACCTAAAATTAGTCTATAATAAAACGAAATCCACCACTTTATGTATTTCCTTTAAAATCAATGAGTTTTTGAATACAAACAAATTTTTATTTTTTTAAAGTTGTGATTGAATACATCCAAATTTGAATGGAGTTTAAGAAGTCTGTATTGAATACACCGAGAATTGTATAGACTTCTATAAAATCATGATTGAATACACCTAAAATTTTAAACTTCTTTAAAATCTTTTAAAATCTAAATTGAATACACCCCTAAGACTCTCAATAAGCCTTGCTTTGCTTGTTCGTTACAATTCCTCAGTATTCTGATTTTCCAAAATCTTCCAATCCTAGTTTTGAAAAAGAAAAGGCCAAAGCTCCTCACTATGTATTCTCCTATTCGTTTGATTGAGGAATCTGATTTTCTCATGTAAAAGTTGAAGCATCTATGAGATTGAGTCTATCCTTTTCTTCATAGCTTGATGTTGATCTCTGTCTTGTTAAAGCTGAAATTCTTAACCTTCTTAATAAGTAAAATATTCTTTAAGTAGAGTGTTCTTTAGGGAAAACCAATTTCCTCCTGCGTCTATAAATTCGTTCATAACAGAGACAACAAACTATATGACTCTTTAAACCTTGTTCAGTTTTCCTTAATTAAAATAAGCATTCTGCTCTTTACTTGTCTTGAGCGTACATACCAAAGGGTGAACTTATGGCTGCTGAGTTTGTGCTTACTTTTGCTGCCCAGGGAGTACTGACCAAGGTCACTGCACTCGCCACTGAGCAACTCAGTCTTGCTTGGGGATTCAAAGGAGAACTGGCCAAGCTCAGGGATTCATTATCCCTCATGCAAAACATCTTACATGATGCTGCGGAGCAACCAACAGATCGGGGCCACACCGTCAAAGCTTGGTTGAAGAAACTTAAAGACATAGCACAAGATGCTGATGATGTGTTGGATGAATTCCAGTATGAAGTTCTTCGAAGTAAACTGGAGCTGCAAAACCACATGAAGAAAAAGGTACTCAACTTCTTTTCAATCTCCAATCCCATTGCTTTTCGCCTTAAAATGGCACAAAAAATTAAGAACATCAATCAACTTTTGGCGGATCTCAAGAGTGAGGCATCTTTGATTGGACTGGTTGCAAAACAAAAAGAGGCAACCACCCAAATTATGGGGAACAGAGAAACCGTCTCAAGCTTTGAAGAGGATGAAAAGATTTTCGGAAGGGAGGAGCTGTTGTCAGATATAGTTAAGACTTTGATCAATTCCAGCAATCATGAAAATCTTTCCGTTATGCCCATTGTGGGAATGGCAGGCCTTGGAAAGACAACTTTGGCCAAATCTGTATACAACGAACCAGAAATAGATAAATCATTTGACAAAAAAATATGGGTGTGTGTATCTAACGATTTTGATGTCAATTCAATTTTAAGAAGGATCTTAGAAATACTTAACCCCACAAATGCTAGGATAGAAAGTCGAGAGGCGTTGCTTAAAAACCTTAAAGGAGAGTTGGCAGGGAAGAGATATATTCTTGTACTTGATGACGTTTGGAATGAAGAACGTACAAAATGGAGTAATTTGATGAGTTGTTTCTCAAAACTTGGTTCTCACGGAAGCACCGTGATTGTCACCACCCGCAGTGCCAACGTTGCATCAATTACGGAAACAAATCCTAATCTTAGGTGTAATTTGGATACTCTACAAGAAGATGAATGTTGGTCCATATTGAAGGATAGAGCATTTCCTAATTATGGTAATGCTCCTATTACTGCACATCTGGAGACAATTGGAAGGCAAATTGCAAAAAGGTGTGGTGGTGTACCATTAGTGGCAAAGGTATGTAAATGTTATTTTAAAATCCTAATATAATTGAACTACTCTTTACTCTCATCAAAATTGCACACATTATATATATATATATATATATATATATATTCCTAATCTCTATAATATTTGCATAAAAGTCATCCGATCCATTTAGTTTGGTACGTTATTAATAAAACTCCAAGTAAGCAAGTTACTAATTATTACATTTTTTCTCATATCTCTCGCATGCATTTCGCTTCATCTAAACTATTATAATAATATAATAGTTTCAAACAAGACACATCAGCTACAGAATAAAGTTTAGCCAAGTCCTCAAAGAAAACTTTGTTGTGTCTCAAAACTCGCCAACATCACATCTCATATCTCATAAAAGAGTTAGCCAAGTCCTCACCAAACTTGGCCTTTCAACATTAACTCTTCTCCTCACTCATCCACTACGTAGCCATACAAGTGTAATCCAAGTCCCTGTACTAAAATTACGATACCTAACTGACTGCACCCATCTTCAATTTCACAAATTTTAATTTCATGATCAGCACCACCTCAGATAAATTTCCCTCACTAACAATATTCATGAGTTAGAAAATGCATCCTCCTCAAGACAATGAATTCACCAGTCAAATTCCTCGTGGATAGTGCCGCAATACTCGTGGTAGCTCTAGCTCCATTCGCCAACCACACTAATTAACTTGTTTATGATTACTTACGAATCTATGTCTGCAACGGTTGTTGCAACTCCAATCTCACCCCTCTTAGAAACAAACTTTGTCCCTCGCACATGGTCCCGTTCGTACCCTCACCATGCCAATGGGAACCAAGACTGCCAATCTTTCCAACGCTCAACGTTGAAAAATACATCCAAAATTTATCAACCATAATCTTCAATGACTAGTTCACCCTTAATTTTTGAAGGCTGTACATATCTTTTGCTTACTCCTCAAACCAAAGTTCTAATACCATTTGTTAGCGAAAGCTTCACAAGAAACCTTTAAAATCCCAAGCATACATATCCAAAATATCAGATTACATGGTTCATCTTAAATTTGGCTATGCCCATGGGATATGGTGATGAATCCGCTAATGGAGCAGAAAATTACAATTAAAAAGGAAATAACCTCTTCCACCATGCAAATTTGGCTATACCTAATTGTTTATTTTGATCATTAGCAATTTTACATATACATCTTAACTAACTCATGTACCAACAGGTTTTGGGAAGCATGTTGCGTTCTAGAACTATTAATGAATGGTTGTCAATTCAAGAAAGTAAAATATGGGAATTACCCGAAGGCGAGGATAGAATCATGTCAATTTTGAAGTTGAGTTTTGATAATTTGGAATCAGCATCTTTAAAACATTGTTTTGCATATTGCTCAATATTTATGAAAGATTTTGAAATTGAAAGGGAGAACTTGGTCCAACTGTGGGCGGCCGAAGGATTGCTACACTCTTCAAGTAATCCAGATCTAGAGATGGAAGATATAGGAAATGCATATTTTAATATTCTATTGCAAAACTCCTTTTTTCAAGATGTTATAAAGGATGAATATGGAGTTGTTATAACATGCAAGATGCACGATCTTGTGCATGATCTTGCAGAACTAGTGTCAAAATATGATAGAGAAGACAAACCTGACATTCGACATATGGCACAGACTCCTATCATACCACAAGGATTTTCAAAAAGCAATGTTGGGAAATTGCGGTCCCTATTTTCAAATGGTGAAGGCCTTAGCAATGGCTTGTCAAGTTTTAATGCTTTACGTGTGTTGAATTTATACAAGGCTAACATTGTGGAGTTGCCAAGCTCAATTGGCAGGTTGAAACACTTGAGGTATTTGGATGTTTCTGAAACAGGAATCAAAGAACTTCCAAAATCTATTGGCAAGCTTTATAATCTGCAGACGTTAAGAATGTGTGATACATGGAATCTTGGAAGGTTTCCAAAGGAAATGGAAAATTTGATCAACTTGAGGCATGTTTATTTTGACGAGGATAAGGAAGTTCCATTTGGGATAAGACGATTGACTCATCTGCAGACATTACGTTACTTTACTTTGGATAGGGAAAGGAATCATGAAATTGGAGAGTTGGGTGGCTTAAACCAATTAAAAGGTGAACTAACTATCAGATCTTTGGAACAAGTGAGGGACAAAGATGAAGCAGAGGAATCAAATTTAGGAGGGAAATCAAATATACGAATTTTGACATTAGAGTGGGGGTCGTACAGCCCCAGAAACAACACAAAGAGTGATGTACTAGAAGGCCTCCAACCGAACCCTAAGCTAGAAATCTTAAAGATTGAAAACTTCATGGGTGTTAAATTAGCAACATGGATGATGAGTGGTTTGTTGCTACTCGATTTGAAAGAGATCCGGTTATCCAACTGCAAGGAATGTGAAGAAGTCCCATCACTCGGCCATTTACCACATCTTAGGCATGTTGAATTCCAAGGTATGGATAAGCTTAAATGTGTGGGAGTTGAGTTTTATGGTTATAACCATGTTTACGGTGGTGCAGCAGGTACGAGTACGAAAAGGATTGAGATGAGGGCGGCTTTGTTTCCATCATTGAAAACGTTAAGTTTTGATGATTGCCCAGCTCTAATTGAATGGAAGGAAGTCGATGTGATTACGCCAACAAATGAGAAAGCAGTTGTGTTTCCCTGCCTTGAGGAGTTGACTCTTCGGAAATGCAGGGAATTGAGAAATGCTCCAAATCATTTTCCATCTCTCCAGAAGTTGTTCATACATGATAGTGACCACGTGATGCCAATAGAAAATATATGCAGTCAACTGACCACTCTCACTCACCTTAAAATTGGTAAAGCCAAAGAGCTTAGTTGTCTGCCAGTAGGGATGCTAGAAAAGAACCAGAATCTTCGGTCACTGCTTATTGGCGGTTGTGAAAAGCTTAGCCATTTACCTGATGGGCTACACACACTCTGTCTTCTTGAGATATTGGAAATAATTGATTGCCCTAAGCTATCATGCATTTCAATTCACAGTCTCACCTCCCTTCAGGGATTGCATATTGAAAATTGTGGTGGGTCAGCGAATCTACAGATGGTTGATAAGGAGTTTCCTTTAGATGATTTGACAAGTTATGAATGCAATGGGTTGAAAAGTACACTGATCAGTGGGCTACAGTCTTGTACCTCTCTACATTCGGTATGTATCATAAACTGTCAATATTTGAGGCATTTACCGGTGGATGGGCTACAAACCCTCGTCTCTCTTGAGGAGCTGTACATAAAGGATTGCACTAATCTAGAAGCTATTCCCAGTTTAGACAACCTCACATCCCTTGCGGAGCTGTACATAGAGGATTGCACTAATCTAGAAGCTATTCCCAGTTTAGACAACCTCACATCCCTCCGTGAGTTGTCTATTTGTGGTTGTGATGGACTCACAAGTCTACCGAGGGGGATTCAATCCTGCACATCTCTTAAAAAATTGACAATCAGTAAATGCCATAGTTTGATCTCTCTGGCAGATGTCGATGTGTCCAGGTTGCAGTCTCTTTCCAATTTAGAAATATTTGATTGTCGGAAATTAAAATATTTACCAACCGGGCTACACTCTCTGAGTTTGGAAAGGATGAAAATCGGTATGTTTTGGGAGGAGCTCGATTCCTTCCCTGATTTTGAGCTTCCATCACAAATCCGATGGTTAAAGATCTCAGGGTGGCCTAAGCTCAAATCTCTGCCTCAACAGATTCAACACTTGACTACTTGTCTACAATCTTTGTCTGTAAGGTCTTTCGACAGCATGGAGGCTTTTCCAGAGTGGTTGGGTAACCTTACATCTCTTATCTCCCTGCGTGTTAAGGAGTGTAAGAATCTAATGTATCTACCTACCGTTGAAGTTATGGAACGCCTCACCAAATTAAGCGAACTAGACATTGATGGATGTCCCCGTCTAGCGGAAAGATGTGCCAAGGAGAGCGGCCCAGAATGGCACAAGATTTGGTACATCCCAGAAATTATAGGTAATTACTATTCTCAAATCAAATCATTCATTTTTTGTTCATTTCCCTTCCCTCACTTTTCTTTCTCACGGATTAACTACCATAGTTGACGGAGTTGACCAGTTTGAAGAATCGGAATCTTCGAGTCATGATTGGACTGACTCAAATCCTCACCAAATTAGCACAATTAGATGTTCATGTTTTTCCTCCTAATTGCTTCAACTTTCACATTAAAACGCAAAGTGAGTCTACTCTTCTTCTCCAATTAATTACGTTACTCTCTGATCATCGGATTAGTCATTAAAATAGTTTTTAGAGCTTTCTTCTTAATTAAGAATGTTTTTTCTGAGCTTTGTGCTTCGTATGTTGCTTTACTCACGACATCTATCATCATTTTAATTGGTATAAATTGTGTATTTTCAGAAGGCTTTTACTCGAATCGGAAGAATGAGGTGCAATAGGTGAAAACTTTATCCACGTGACCGAAATTCATGAGAATTATCCTAATAATGATATTATACCTTCCATATGATTATAATATATAACAATTATATCACTTCCTGGCTTCGTTTGTTCCAATTCTTGCTAGAAATCATTTTCATATTGAATTATCCAAATATTAATTGCACAGGCTTAGTTGAATCCTTAGTTGTCTATTGATGGCATCTTACTGAATTGGAAGAACAAGTGATGCGCAATAGATGCAGGTACTTCAGTTGAAGTGCAACATAAGTTTTTCAGGTTTCTCTTTTTATTTACGTATGTTCCTCTTCGATTATATTTAACCAGTTTCCCTGATGCAATTTATTGTTTCTGCATAAAGTGTAGGCTCTCAGGAGGCTCTTAATACAGTAGAAGAACAAGTGATGATGTTTGATAATTTTGATATGCCTTTCAGGTACTTAGTTTAGTTCCCTTTCCACCTCATATGGTTATGTGCCCTGAAAATATATTTCAATATATGCCGGAGATCATATGAGATCACTTATGTTTAGCTCGTATGTAAATTCTCGTAGGTTTGACTTGTACGTATATTCACATAAACAGCTTCAATTTTTATCATTTTGTTCATAATTTGTCTCTTCTCTCCTGTCACATTTTCATTTAGTTAATTAAGTTAGTGACTGTTAACATCTTTCTCAACTCAGCAGTTTCTTTGGTTTGCAACATTTAAGACTTCCTAGCCTCTTGGAAGAACAAAATTAATTGCTTTAAACACAAGGATTTGCTATCACAATCTTTTTGGAATAACACTTTCGAAATTGGAGGAAAATTATGTGTGTGTTAAGTACTGCGGAAGACAAATTACTACATACAGAACAGGGGACGATAATTCAACTCTTGCATGATTTCGTGCCAACTTTTCACAGAAGAGAGAACAGAGGGAATTCATTTCTGTTATACCTTTTTCTGCCTCTATTGTCTCATGTCCATATTTTATCATAAATGGAACATATATAGGGAAAATTGGATTATTCTATTTGATGGTTTGACCCATTTTTTTCTTTTAAGTTTTTTATTTTTCAATCATTATTCATATAAAAAGTCTACTAAATTAGAAATTGTTTAGCCATGTCAATTCTTGACGTTTTCTTTTCAGTTTTATCATACAAATTACAGTTTTTGTGTTCATACTTCAGATGATCAATAAATAGAAATTTATATATATCCCAAATTTATATTTCTAGCATTAGTACTATAAACAAACACTATAACATGAGTTTTGGAGAAGAAAAAAAAGCCCAAAATTAGCCAGCTGTCCCTTTTTTATATTTAATTGATGTGTGAAATTGTGAACAGAAGCTTTTAGTCCTTAGTTTCACAAAATGGCTTTGTTTTTGTTGCTATTGTCACTGCAGCATCTGTTGTCTTCTGTTTCACAATGCAGGTTTCATATCAGTTGTTGATACATGTAGTTTCTGGAAGTTGTTGATCTATTTTCATCTTTCTTGTTTCTATGATTTAGGTAGGTCATGGACTCTTGCTTGGTTGCATATCACACAGAACAAAGGCCTCTGTTCCTAGAGTTTCAGGATGAACCTTCATCAATATTAGCTAGTCCTATTTGATAGCATGTGATTTACCTATGCTGTTGCAAGAATCAGGTAAAGGAATCTTCAGTTATAAGCTTTTTAGAATCATTTTCAAAGTTTAAGGTAATTTTGAACATTTCTTGCTAAGTTTGTCCTGGTTTTATATTGATCGTGCAGAGTCGAGATTGAAGAAGAAACTCATGCATGCGATGTGCCTGTCATCTAAACTTATTGTTTTATATTCTTATGAGTTGCATCACAAGGTCAACTTGGTGCAGCTTAATTAAGACAAGCACTTCTCCTGGAGAACACTTTTCCTAGCTAATCAAGCCCTGCGTCCTGTCTCTTATAAAAAGAGATAGTTTTAAGTCCTTTTAGAAGAGTGAAAGCCATGGCCACAATTTAGAGAGATCTAGTGAGTTTTTGATGTATTTTTGGAGAAATGGGATGAAGGAAGACAGATTAATTTAGTTTGGTTGCAAGAACCTACTTGTTCTTTTTTCTCATATTCTTGTGCACTTTTGATTTAGTGAATTGTCATTGACATTGCCCGTGGATGTAGCCCAATTTTAGGTCAACCACGTTAAATATGGTGTTTCTTTCTCTGTTTATATTTTCAGTTCATCGTTCTCCTCCTATCATTACTTTTCCTATGTTTGGTTTGTGGTGTAGGACTAGAGAGTTAAATGTGGCAAATTCCTTACTCTGTTTCAGGTTGACACATCAAATGCGTAGTTGCATTGGCGTGTTTTCAGAATCACAGAGGTGATTTACCATGCCCCATTGAAGGGCTCCCAAAAACTACACACATCGATCTTCCATCCAGGTCCAAAACTATCAAATAGCTCATCATGTATATATGTAGTGTTGTGAGTCTCCATTTGGTTGCTTTGGAGATTGATTTGAAAACCTTTCTTGTAATAACAGAGGTACTTTGTGAGAGAAGAGTTATTCATGTTCGTTGATCTTTGTTCCCCATCGGTTTGCACTTTGCGTTATTAATCAATTGATTTCTTGGATATGGTAGTTTATGTCAAGCAAATGTAAGCAAATTTTCTCACAGTTATAAGCAAATAATAATAAATAAATAAATAACACACACTAAGAAGGGCTGCAACTGATAAAAAATGAGTTGGAATGAGAAAAGCATAAACATGCGTTTATTAAAAAGCGTTAACATCCACCTTGTAATGCTGTATGTTGCTTCAATTTGGATCAAAATCTACTTTTGATTATAAAAAAATATAATTAATAAAAAAAGCCCAAATGTTTAAAATGAACCCATGAACTGCAGAGCGAACTCAGCTGAAACAAAGAGCAGTCTAAAACACAAGAGTGAACAAAATAGAGAGACAGATATGTCCCTCATCTGAGTAGAAGTAAGATTTGGGGGTTGCTATTGAGAAACAACGGAAGAGAGAGATGCATGTACAGAGACAGTTCAGGAGAAAGTTGCATTTAGGTTGCTAACTTGCTCACCAGGTCGTCGGATTTCCTATTTACATAGGGTAGTGTTTTGGGATTTTAGTTTCTTATTACTTCAGTCTAATTGTAACCCAAGTTATAAATAGGACTTTAGAGGGTAGTGTGGAAAACATAACGATGGTGATGTGCTGAGGAAGCAAGATTGTGGCTGTTGATTTCTAAAAGTAAGCCTCTCAATAAGCCTTGGTTGTTAGTTAGCTCCCTCAGTTATTCTGATTTTCCCAAATCTTCCAACTGTCACCCTAGTTTTTAATGTAATACGTATGCTCTGTTTCATGTGATTGAGGGAATATGATTTTATATGTAAAAGTTGAAGCATCTAGACGGTGGTGGAAGTGAATGGACTTTCCCTCCTTGGGATGAGGCTATCCTGATAATGTGTGTGATTAATCCCAAAGAAAAAATAAGATCCATTCTTTTCTTTACAGCTTGGTTTGGTGCTGATCTCTGTCTTGTTAAAGTTGAAAGCTGAAATTATTAACCTTCTAAATAAGTAAAGTGTTCTTTTAAGTAGAGTGTTCTATACCTTCCATTTGGATGGAGGAAAATAACCCGGGATTTAGCTAAAAATCGGGAATTGAAATGGGATGAGGGGAGAGATTAATTTAGTTTCACTGCGGGAGAACCTATTTGTTCTTTTTTGTCATATTCTTGTACTCTTTTGATTAAGTGAATTATCATTAGCACTGCCCATTTTGGGTCCACTTAAATATGACACTTATTTCTATGTATTTGCTTGAGATATGGCAGCTGAGTTTGTGCTTACTTTTGCTGCCGAGGGAATACTTACCAAGGTAGCTGCACTTGCCACTGAACAATTCAATCTTGCTTGGGGGATTCAAAGGAGAATTGGCCAGGCTCGGGGATTCATTATCCCTCATGCAAAACATCTTACGTGATGCTGCTGAGCAACCAACAGATCGGGGCCACTCCGTCAAAGCTTGGGTGAAGAAAGTGTTAGAAATATGCCCTTAAAGTCAACTAATTATGTAATAGTTAGAGTTAAGGACATCTTTAATAAAAGACATATTATGTTATCAATGGGCAAGAAAAGTTGTTTTATACATTAAATCATCTTATATTATCTTTCAATATGTAGAACAACCATAGCTCAAGGAATACACAAAGTGGATATGAGAGCTATGTAATTAGATTGCATACATGGAGACTTCTCATCATCCCTAATTCCTGAATATATTCCTGGTCATAACAATGTTGATTGGGCGTCAATATTCCGCAAAGATTGATATAACCATTATTTCGTACATTTTTTTTTTTATCTTTCTCTTAGATTCTTGCTATGTTCTTGAGTGATTTTAGTCCATTTTTACTTAGTTTTGTGTTTTACTAGGTTTCTAGAGTAAAGATGGAAAAGCAAGCAAAAAGAGCAATTTGGGGATTGAAATATGATGTGCAATCCTGGGAGCAGAATGTGCTGTGCAAAACAGTCAACTTGACAAAATATACTATACTTCCTCAGAGCGAACCAGCTATTGAGCCTTATATCATTAGAAAGATACGGATGTTAGCTTTCTGTAGAATTTTACAGTTTGTGACTCCACTTGATTCGGACTTGTGTGGAGAGAGTAGTGGCCATTTTAGTATAGACAGTTCAGCAGAATGTGTTCTGCGAGTTTGGCAAAATAATCCTTTTGAAGTTCAATCATTAGAGTTTAATTTGTGTCAATTACATTTGGGAAGTGTCTACAAGGATGCAAGGTTATTTTCTAAGGTCTGATCCTATATTTAGTAGGATTTTGGATGCCAACTCATCAAAGACAATTGAAGCCAAACTAGGAAAGCATAGTTACCAAGTCAAAAGAGGATTTGTTCCCTATTTAAAGAAGACCAGAAAATAGGATTCTCTTATGCTGGGGTTGAAGGAGAGTCAAAGAGCCGCTGCCATCGTCAAGTTCTCGAGCATCGTCACAATCCATAAGTTTTATTTTATGTTTTCTAGTTTTTCAATTATGTTTTCTTTGAACATGAGTAACTAAATTATACTCTAGCGCGAGGATGACACCCGAGCATGGATAGTTATGATTTCAAATGTTATTTAATGGATTCTAAGTTTCTTTTAGATGAATGTTTAATCACTATTTTAAATGTTGCTATGTGTTTAAGTTTTTTTATTGATCACCTTAGGGCTTTGCATTTAGTAAATTGGAAGATGAATTTGAGGCAGAACTCGCAATATAATTCAATTAGCTTCTTCTTGTGATTAAGTGTGGTGAATTACATTATTGCTTGACGAAGAATAATGGTTTGCTTGGTTCTCTTGTTTTCTAGAATGTAATGAATCTAACTTGTTAAATTTATGCCTTAACCAGGATAGATTGTAGGATTGGGTATATGATCTTTGTCCGAACTAGAAAAGAATCTTACACTTATGGAAAACTATGGTCTGAGTGCCTGAAAAGGACTTAGATATGGGAAATATCATCTAAAGAATCGAAAGAATCGAAAGAATCTGTTGAATGCATTGAAATCTACCTTGGATTGCTTGTGGTTGATTTCGAAACCCTAGACCTTCATCATTGTTTTTCAACCTTAAAATTCAACATTTTTATTCTCAATTGTTTTTATTAATTTCTTGTTTGTTTCATAAACTTTCACAAGAATAATCTTTACAAATTCACTTGCGTATCAGTTAAATTTAATTTAGGTATTCGAATCCGCCTTAGGGAAGAAAATAAATTTGGAAGATGCACTTACTCAATTGACTATGTCTACCACCCAATTTATGACTGGAAGAAAAACCCAATTTCATAATTAACATGCTTCTATTTGGAATTTGGAGGTGCAAGTAGGCCAACTAGCTAATATATTGAGTGGAAGAAATCAAGGAGTATTGCCAGGCCAACCCGAAATTAATCCGAAAAATCAAGAACAAGTAATGGCAATCACACTTCAGGAAGGGAAGCAAGTGAATACATTGGTCGACTTGGAAAAAGAAAAATTAGAAAAAGAGGAAGAAGTTGGGAAATCCCAAGAAGAAGAAAATCATGCTGTTATGCTGACCCCTTCTCCTCCATTGAAGCCATATGTCTCACTGATCCCTTTTCTGTAGAGGGTAAAGAAAAATAAAATTGATGGGCAATCTTCTAATTTCTTGGAGACGTTCAAAAAGGTACAAATGAACATTCCATTTTGCTGCAGCTTTGGAACAAATGCCAAGTTATGCAAAATTCATGAAAGACATCCTCTCCAAGAAAAGGAAATTTGGTGATCATGAGAAAATCCAACTGACTAAAGAATGCAGTGTCATCCTGCAACAGAAGCTTCCACCAAAGAAAAAAAATAGAGGGAGTTTTAAAATTCCATGCACTATTGGAAATAATTTCTTTGAAAAAGCTTTATGTGATTTGGGTTCTAGCATTAATTTACTACATTTATATGTTGCTAAAAAGATTGGTATTGGCAAAATTAAACCAACTACTGTTTCTTTGCAGATGGCGAACAAATCAATCACATATCCTGATGGAATTATTGAAGATGTTCTAGTAAAAGTCGATACACTCATATTTCCTGCTGATTTTCTAGTTTTGGATATGAAAAAAGATTCTGAGACACAGCTAATTTTGGGCCTTTATTAATAGGAAGAGTTTAATTGTGGAATTTAATTTGTATATCATCTCTAAGGAGTTGAGTCAACCCACTACCTTGTTAAAGGGAACCTATGGATCTGCACACCCAAAAAATGTGATTAGAGGTACAAATAAGGAGAAATGAAATGAGGAGACACAAGTCAATGGTTGATAATCAAATGTCAAAGTAAACGGTCCAAAGTCAACATGTTGACCGGAGCAATTGACCAAAGTCATATAGTTCGACCGGGTCAATTAAGTAAGACTATAATTATAATTTAATAGTTAAATTATAATTAAAATATTAATTACGGAATTAATATTGACATAGAGAAATATTGAATTGAGATTTTAAATATGATTTAAAAAGAAAGGGACAAAATAGCCCAAAAGGCTATTGGGCCCAAGGAATAAGTAGCATAAGATGACATGACCCATGGACCAAATGGGGCCCCAAATACCCACCCAATTGCCTTTTGTGTTATCCTATATAAGCTAAGTGTCGGAGAAAACCTAGCTAGGGTTTTTAGTTTCTTACTTTGGTTGATGAGTGATCAACTTTGTATCTCATCTTCCTCTAGGAGCATTTGGCGTGGTGAGATAGAGAACTCCAGTCTTGGAGCCTTAAGGTGAATGAGTCAAAATCAAGATAAACAAAAGGCCTTTCCAACAAAGGTGTTCATTCTTTAGAAATCAAGAAAAGGTCATCAAGGGTAAATATCTATTTCCTTTTTCCTTTTTCTATTTGTGTTCAAAGAGACTAGGCTAAGATACTTGGTTTAAAATGAAAAAGGTTTAGCTCAACTAATATAAATAAAATGAATCTGCCATTTAGAATTGTTATATAGGTTGTGGCCAAAGTTCATTTTCTAAGCATTAGATGCATGTTTCCTTCAGAAAGTTAAAGACATAGCACAAGATGTTCATGATGTGCTGGATGAATTCAGGTATGAAGTTCTTCAACGTAAACTGGAGCTGCAAAACCACATGAAGAAAAAGTTACTCAACTTATTTTCAAACTCCAATCTCATTGCTTTTCGCCTTAAAATGGCATGGAAAATTAAGAACATCAACCAACTTTTGGTGGATCTCAAAACTGAGGCATCTTTGATTAGACTAGTTGCAAAACAAAAAGATGCAACCCCCCAAGCTATGATGAGCAGAGAAACTGTCTCAAGCTTTGATATGGATGAACAGTTTTTTGGAAGGGAGGAGCTGTTCTCTGATATAGTTAAGACCTTGATCAACTCCAACAATCAGGAAAAACTTTCCGTTATGCCCATTGTAGGAATGCCCGGCCTCAGAAAGATAACCTTGGCTAAAAAAAGTATACAACAAGCTGGCTATAAATAAATCATTTGACAAAAGAATATGGGTGTGTGTATCTAACAATTTTGACGTCAATTCGATTTTAAGAAGTATCTTAGAAATACTTAACCCCAAAAATGCCATCATAGAAAGACAAGAGGCATTGCTTAAACACCTTCATGAAGCGTTGGCAGGGAAGAGATATATTCTTGTACTCGGTGACATTTGGAACGAAGATTGTACAAAATGGAACAATTTGATGAATTGTTTGTCAAAACTTGGTTCCCAGGGAAGCACTGTGATTGTCACCACCCGCAGTGCAAACATTGCATCAATTACGGAAACAAATCTGAATCTTAGGCGTACTTTGGGTTTGCTACAAGAAGATAAATGTTGGTCCATATTGAAGAATAGAGCATTTCCTGATGATAATGTTGTTATAAGTGCATATTTGGAGACAATTGGAAAGCAAATTGCAAAAAAGTGCGTAGGTGTACCACTAGTAGCAAAGTTATGTACCATTTTAAATCTCATTATAATTGATTTTTAAACTAAGAACTACTTTCCCCACATCATTATAATTGATTTTGAATCTCATTATAATTGATTTTTGCATGTAATTCGTCTTTAGTTTGGTAAAATATTAGTCTGACAAAAACCTTTTACATTTTCACTTTGCCCCTAATACTTGTAGGGAGCCTGACTTTCAAGCCCAATAGCAGAGCCTGAAATAGTACAAACCCGCCCATATAGAAATTGAGATTTTCTATTTAAACCCCACACTTCTCTTAGTTCACCCCATGTTCTAAGTTCACCCCATCTTTTAATTTAAATTTTCACAATTTCTAAGAAAACCCCAGCATCTTCCCAAACTACCCTTAAATACACCCCAAACTGAAAAAAATAAGAAATAAAATAGATTTTCTATTTAAACCCCACAATTTTCTTTGTTCCCAGTAGAAAAAAACACAAACAATTAGAACCCTAAACCCGAAATTTAATACTTTCTAGAGAAAGAAAACAACTTTACCTCTCTCCAAGAACTGTAACTAGATTCCAACACTTGGGTATTATTGAGTTGATAATCAACAAACCTTTCCATCAACTCCCACGCATATTTAAAGAGGTAGGCTCGTCAATTTTCTATGTCTTTAAAAAAGGAGTAATTTGACAATAGGATGCAGAGGAGTTTGTATTTTTCTAAAACTTGATATGAAGAGTGGTGGGGTGTGTGTGGGGTGTGGGGTGTGTGTATAGATGTACTAGGGTTAATTATTAAGTAGGATGACTTTTTTTGTCTTTTTACACAATAATAAAACTTATAGCTTAATGATTTAAATATTGGGGTGAACAAAGAAAAATGTGGGATTTAAATAGAAAATCTCTAGAAATTCAATTAAAAAACCGAAAGTCTATGTACAAAAACAAAACATCACTCAAAAAATATATAAATTACAACATTGACACCCACTGAAGCCCAGCCCAAGTTTCGTTATAAAAACCCAAACTAAATTACCACTTTGCCACCACTCTTTCAAAACAAAAATCCACTTTAAAAACAAGTCCAGCCAAACAAACCAAAAGAAATTAATAATGGGAAAAGCAGACTAATCACGCAACCCAAGGATTTTATTTGCACAAGAAAAGAGAAAAATAGAGCAAAAGCAATTAAAAAAGTCAAAAAGATAGAAATCACATGCACAAGAAAATTAAAAAAAAAGAGATAAAAAAAGCTATGTCTCAAAACCCACCAAACTCTTTTATTGGCCAAGTCCCTCGCATCGTCCCCTAGCCTCACCATGCCTATGGGAACCAAGACTCTGCCAATTTTTTTCTTACGCTCAACATGGAAAAATACATCCAAAATTTTATCAACCATAATCTTCAATGACTAATTCACCCTTCATTCTTTAAGGCTGGACATATATTATTTGCTTACTCCTCACAAACCAAGGTTATGATAACATTTGTTAGTGAAGCAATAGTAAGAAACCCTTAAAAGAGCAAGCATACATATTCACGAGATGATATTTACATAGTTCATCTTACATTTGGCTATGTCCATGGGAGATATTGACAAATCCGCTAATGGAGAAGAAAATTATAATTAAAAAGGAAATCAAGTCTTCCACCATGCAAATAATCTCTCTCCTTTGTAAGTCTCTCATAAAACTCTCATAAATTTCTTGTTATTCATTTACCCAAGACTTTTCCCATGGAAAAAATTTGAGGCTAAACAATACCGATGGAAACCCTCTTAATAACCCGGCTTCATATCGTCGATTGATTGGAAGACTATTTTATTTAAGGTTACAAGGCCTGATATTCTTTTTGCAGTTAATATCCTTAGCCAATTCATGCATCAACCATGTCAACCACATATGAAAGCTGCCACACGTTTAGTTCATTACTTGAAGGGATCACCTGGTCAAGGTATTCTTGTTGAGAGTATTTGTCCCACATTGAAAAGTTAAGGGACTTAGCCTGGGTTTATAAGGAGTTGGGCTACTCTCCCCATTGCCAATCGGTTTTGGGGTGGAATCTCAACTTCCTTCATGGTATCAAAGCAAGGCTTCACGTGTTGGGCCCAACGGCCACACGTGCTTCCACGTCACCTAATATGTGTTGTCCACGTGTTAGGTTTGAAAGTTCACCACATGTGCGGGGGCGTGTTGAGAGTATTTGTCCCATATTGAAAAGTTAAGGAACCTAGCCTGGGTTTATAAGGAGTGGGGCTACTCCCTCCATTGCCAATTGGTTTTAGGGTGGAACCTCAACTTTCTTCAATTGTATTATCATCTCATAATGAATTAACACTACAAGCTTTCTATGATTCAGATTGGCAAGTTGTCCTATGACAAGAAGATCAACCACTAGTTATCGTGTGTTTCTAGGAACAAGTCCAATTTCATGGAAAACAAAAAAAAGCCTACTGTCTCTGGATCTTCTTTAGAAGCCAAGTATAGGGCTATGGCAGTAGCTACTTATGAGCTACAATGGTTAAGAAATCTTTTACAAGATTTTGGTATATCACATTCTCTTCCTAACACACTTTATTGTGACAACAAGGCTACCATATACATAGCAGCAAATCCAGTTTATCATGAGGCGAACCAAACTTATTGAAATTGATTGCCATGTTGTTCATAAAAGAATTCAAGACGGTTCATTACGTACTGTATTCACTCCTTCCAAAGAACAAATTGGAGATATCTTTACCAAGGCATTAGGCAAGGAAGCTTTCCTACGATTAAAGAGCAAGTTGAACGTTTTGGACATACATGCTCCAACTTGAGGGAGAGTGTTAGAAATCAAGCCTTAATTGGAGGATGACTTTTGATTGAAGGTTACCTTGTATAGTTGATTTACTTGGACGTCACTTCTTTTCCTTTTTTTATGTAATTGCCTTAGACATAGGATTTAGAGATTATTTCCTTGTTGTAAATCTTTAGGATTGTTATATATTTGTACACTTTGTATAATGTTGAATACAGAAAACATTCACCATATTTTCTTATATTTAGGACTCAAATTTAGTCCACAAATTTAATATCTCTAACAAAACACATAACCTACATATTTTTTTAAATACTTATAAACTTATATATGTTGGCGAGTCCTTACTTAGTTAGGATTTTGGTTCCTTACTTAGGTTTTTTGTTACTTACCAGTTTATTTAGTCCTATTGTAATTTATATTTATTTCCTATGTTATTTAGGGTTAATATACATCTTTGTACTTCTTTATAAATATCTCCATATTGAAGAAGAATAAAATATGAGCATATCTGACAAATATAAGCATAACTGAATATTCGCCCTGCTTTGTTTGACATGGTATCAGAGCCCAGGTTCTCTTCTGACATGGGGCTTGCGTTCTCCTTCCAATTTACTTGCTCTCATCCCCTCCTGTTCAAAGGAGGAGGAGAGGGGGACGAAGATATTGCCTATTTCTTGGCTTTCCGCTGAATTAGGAGGAATTCTTTTTTGTCATTCCTTTGTCATTGCCGATGTTTTTGCTGTGTTTCGATCCATCCCTACAACATAAAAAAATTGTAACCCTAAACAATACCAATTTCCCCTCGCCACTATATCTACCTTGCTACTACTGTCGTTGGTGCCATCCCCGCCTTTATTTATTTACCTGCTTCTGGTTCTACTTCACCTACTGCTTCTCTTACCCCTATTGTAATGGTTCATACTGAATCTTCCACCAACCTACCCTTGGGATCCAAATTGAATGGATCCAACTGTGTGATTTGGGCTTCAATGATTGAACTCTACACTACTTCACAAGGAAAATTAGGTTACCTAACTAGTGACTCTGATGCCCTAGATTCCAAAGATCCACAATTTGGAAAGTGGAAAATTGATGATGCTATATGGAACCTAGTTTGTTGAATATCTTTCATACTTACTTACTGTGTCGTGTTCACAAGGTTTCTGTGTTCTACCGTGGTCATAGGGTTTTGTTGTTCTGCCGTGCTCACAAGGTTTTTATGTTCTGTATGTGCCCAATTTTTTATGGTTTGCTCTTGTGTTTCTGTTGCGAGCTTTACTTTGGTTTGTCAGTTGTTTCACTCGTGATTGACCCTTCTCTACAAGTTGGTCGATTGGTCAATGTCGAGTATGGTGTTCTATAACTTACTTGTCAAGTTGGGTATGTGAAACATCTTTCACTACTACAAAAAGTGAAAAAGACGACCAGAAAAAGACGACGGCAGAACATAAAACCGTTGTTGTGTTTAAAAAGACGACGGTAACAAAAAACCGTTGTGGATAAGTGCCTTAAACAACTAAAAAATGGAGGTACTGTTGAATATTTTTTTTAAACGATGCACACAAATAAAAAAGCGTCGTCTTATTAAAAAGGTTTTCTTCAGAGTTAAAATCTGACCAAAAAACAACGACAGCAGGTATGAATCCACCGACGTAGAAAATAAAGACAACAGTTCACCAAAAAACCTGCCGTGTTAACTCCTAACTAAACACGACCAACTGTTCTTTGTCCACATCGTATAATATAATGGAATACATCAATATACTACGACGGTGCCTTCTTTTTAAACTGCCGTCTTAATTTTTATTTCTTTTTAAGATTTAATTATTTTTTAATTTTGGTAGCCTACGAAAATTAAAATGAGATCCCAAGAGATATGATATCTTACCATTGAGATCTTTGGATCCTGATCATAATCGAACCACCAAAGTGAAAAAGACAATATTTTAAATACACAAAATCCAAAAAGAAACCAGAAATGAACTTACCACGGCAAACTTTGAGAAAGACAATGTTTTGAAAGTTAATGATGTGTGCGTTTTTGTGTCTTTGAGATACACCAAATTATTGTCTTTGAGATGTGAGAGAGAGTGATGATGTATGTGTGTATGTGAGAGAGGAAGACGAGCCTCCAGAGAGGTTAGAAGAACTTGGAACCCTAAATGAAAACTGAAACTAAAAGAAAGCGTCAAATTTATACAATATATCTTTAAAACCCACGGCAGTCTTTATACACATACCGCTGTCTAATTGTACAAAACCACGTCGGTTATTCTTTAATGAAATCCACGTCGTATAATTTAATGGAATCCACGTCGTATAATATAATGGAATCCACGTCGGTATATTACAAAAAATGACGTGTTAAACAATGTACCATGACGCGAGAGATTAAGTTATCGACTTATTATTTTGGAGTGTACTACAACGGTACGTACAACACTACTGTCGTATTTATTTACCACGTCCTAAGTTCAAATTACCGTCGTATTTTTTCTATTTATACGTCTGCCTTCTCTGTAAACCGCCGTCTTATTTTATTGCTTTTTAAAATTAATTAATTTTTCTTTTATTTTGGTAATATCTTTCTTAACACAAAACAAAATTTAATTCACAATCCTCAACAACATTTTTTGTCTTAAAAGGCAAATCTCTTCGTGGTTTATTTTCTGCCTTCACCCTCAGCTTGTTCAACTATTTCTTCCTCTCATATGCAAGATGGGCCCTCTCCTTTCTTTTATGCAGATCAATATTTAATAGGAGCAATATTTAAAAGGCAAATCTCTACTGATCAGATGAAAGCTTGCCTAACAAAACAATAATTTCAAATAATCAAAATCAACAAGAATGACCATCTTGGTCTTGTGAAAAGCTCACTTGAGAGCATCAGGAATGACCATCCTCTTTATCTTATCATAAGTAGGTGGAACACCCTCATATGCCTTCAAACGGGCAAGTGCAGCTGCACCATGTCTGGTCTTCTAAGGAATCATTCTGCAAACCAAAGACAATTTATACAAAGAAATTCACCATCCTTGGTCTTGTGAGGAATCATTCTGCAGAAAACGCAACTAAAAGCATTTGCTTTCATAAAGACAATTTTTTAGAAGTTGATGAGACAGAGCAAAGGGCAAGAAGAAGTTGGAACCCTAGTTGGAAACTGAGAGTTAAAAAACGCGTGAAAAAATCATATTTAAACAAATCATCGTAAATATCCACGTCGGTTCTATTACACATAGCGACGTCATATTTAACTAATCAACGTCGTCCTTTTCACTTCTGCAAAGAGAACGGCGTCGTGTATTACAAACTTTTGTCATGTATTAAAAAGAGAACGACGTCGTTTTCAAAACCCCTTGGATTTCGAAGGACAACATCAGTTTAGATAAACAAGCACCGTCATAACCACATCAGAATTCCAAAAGTCGTTTGGTTGTAGTGATAACCACATCGGTTCTGACTTATTTACCATCGTTATAACTAAATACTAGGGCGGTTTTTACTAAAAATGTCATAGTATTGAACTCTGGGAAAATATATAAACTTTTCGTCACCTGACCTAATGTTCTATGGTTCTCTCTCACCGATAAAATATATCAGTTTCCCTCTCATTTCCCAAAAGTAGCATCATCGTCTAAATCTCATCATCGTCTTCATCTTCGTCTCCAAATCACCATTTTCTTACGTTGGAAGGAAACTTTCTTTGCACGCCAATGGTTTTTTTCTCAAGCTCTTTCCTTTTTTTAGATTTCATTTGAAAGCCGTCATTGTCTGGAAACAAGATTCTGTCAAATTGAGGAAATCTTTCACTGGTTTTGATTAAATTCATTAGTCCATCACTCTCACGATGTCGAAAGACAACAGTTCTATCTTGTTTGCGACAATAGAATCGACACACCATGACGATCGTTAAATTCGACCTATTGCAAACTGCACGACGGTGGTTAATAACCGTCATGGTATGACAATTAATACGTCGGAAACAAGATAAAACCATCATCTGGTGGGAGAAGAACTGTTGTTTTTCTTGTATCCCGTCTCAGTAAGATGACGGTTGTATTTTGTGTTTGACGTTGTAATTTTTAAACTACGTTGGTTCTTAGGCTGAATAACCGACGTGGTGTATAAACATTTATGTCATGAACGAGATAAAACGGTCGTCTTATTTCCGTACATGGTCTGAGAGACTATTTAATAGGACGTCGTTGTTTTCGTGTTACCGTCGTGGTGTTGTATTTACGACGACAATGTTGTTTTAAAACCGTTGTCCTAAATTAAATATCACGGCTGTATTTTTTGTTACGTCATTTCTTTATTATTACGTCGTTCTTTTTTAATAACCGACGTTGTTTTCCTTGCAGATTAATTAAAAATGGTTTCGAAATCTCAAAACAAGGAAGCTCAAGTGTCCGATGCCAAATCAGTTTCAAAGGCTCAACTAATTGAAGCCAAATCAGTTTCAAAGGCTCAAAGGGATGAAGCCAAATCAATTTCAAAGGCTGAAATGGATGAAGGCAAATCAGTTCAAAGCAAATCCTCAAAGAGGATGAGATTTTCTTCTACTTCCGATAAAGACCCCAGCACAGCCACATTTGTTGAGGAGCCAAAATCCACCCGCGGTATCAACACAATGAGCCGTGTTGTTAAGAGGAAAATTCAGAAGATTAAGCCTGTGGTTGAGTTCAATAAAAGTGGCAGACCACATGGCAAGGCTGCTATTAAGATGCAGTCTTATATTGGTGTTTTGGCACACACCAAAGTCCCTCTTGTGGACAAGAAATGGGCTCAATTGCCCAAGGACGTGAAGGAGCAGATTTGGGAAGCTGTTCAAATGGCCTATGTTATTGGGGATGGGTGCAAGAAGATGGTCCTGTCCTCTGCAGCCAAAAAATGGAAGGATTTCAAGTATAACGTAACTAGGCAGTATATCCTTCCATTCGCACATGACAAGGAGAAGTTAAAAAAACCCCCTCAGAATTACAAGTTCATAGAGAAATCGCAATGGGATGCCTTTGTAGCTTCAAGGTTATCCCTAGATTTTGCGGCTGTGCATTCTGAGCAGAAACAGAGGAGGGAGAAATTGGAGTACAACCATAGGTTGTCTAAGAAATGGTATGTTGGTTTGGAGGACCAATTGGAAGAAACCATGCCCGGTGAAGAAATCAATCGAGCTCTTCTATGGAAGAAGGCAAGAGAAGATAAAACAGGAAACATCCCTGATCCAAAGGTTGCAGAGAAGGCAAAAATAATCGTAAGTCTCACTAACTCTGTTCTAAATTTGAAAAACAGAGTGTTTTATTTTGGTATAGGCATCGCACGTTTAAATTACCGACGGACGTTATAAAATAAACACCACGACGGTTTTTATTTACCGCCGTTTAAAAATGAATAGAATGTCGGTTTTTGAATAAATCAGACATCTAGATAGAACTAATACGACGGCTTAAATTCCGAAGATGGCCGTTTTGTTTTAAGTTTACTCACGCACACACTCTCCCTCTCTCTGTCTATTTCACTAAAATTTATGGTGCACAATTTCTAGAAAAGAATGCATATTTCAATCGAGTTTTTTCACTTCTTCATTAAAATTTACGACGGTTTTATCTCATCTAGACGTTAGAATGTATATACAACGACGGTACTTTTATGCAGCCGTATGAAATTAAGTCCTACGTCTGTTTGTTCAATAGTCCGTCATCTTACTTTAAATACTACGGCGGTCTTTGATTTATGTTTTAATCTGTTTGATTTTGAATATACAACGGGGTTTTTTCTCCAATGTTGTAAAGTATAAACAACGACGGTATTTAAATACCGATGTGTTAAATTAATACTGCGTCAGTTATTTAAGAAAACTGTCGTTGTAAATGATATATTACGTCGGTTTATTTATCTGTTTAACACTCCGCTCAGTTTCTAACAATCTCTCTTTCTCTCTTTTAGGATGATTTGCAAAAGCAAGTCTCCGAAGGCACTCTGACTGTCTCTGAGAGCAATGATGTCCTGACTTTTGCTTTGGGAATCCCCGAGCATGGTGGGAGAGTCAGAGGAGTTGGTGCTGGCGTTTCCCCAACTCAGTTCTTCAATTTGCCGAAACAGCAGAGAGTGAAATTTGGTGACAAATTGAAGGAAAGTGTGATGGAGGCAGTCAGAGAAGAGACCTTGAGGATTAAGGTAAGGTCAAGGGAAACTATAATGGAAGCAGTCAGAGCAGAGAGGGAGGCTATGTTGGCACATTTCCGTCAACTAGTTCCTAAATTTGATCCCAGCATGCTCAAAACCCCAATTACTCCAATTACTTTACCCCCTCAAGATCAAAGCCCAAAAAATTCAATGTCTGATAAGGCAAGCTGCTCTAGGGCCACTGTTATCAAACCCCTAGCTTTGGGATTAGAAGATCCAAAGCTTGATGCTAATACTACTGGAAACAGCAAGAGGACACGGTAAAATCTCTGATATTTTCATTTTCTGCCTTTTAAATTTTAAATAGACGTCGCTCTTTTAAATATCCGACGTTAACATTTCAAACAACAATGGTATATATTTACCGACGTTGGAAAACAATAATACGTCTGTTTCTTCCAAGAACCATCGTGTTGAGTTAAATACCATGACGCTTTTACTTGTTTTGCAAATTATTGGTCATTAAAAATAACGACCGCGTTTTTTGCCGTCGTCTAATTCTTTTATAAACCATCGTCTATTTCATGATAGCATTAATTGCATTTTAATTAGACGGCCTTTCTTTAGTGTAGCGACTTTATAAAGTTTACACAACGACGGTTATGTATTTACCGACGTCTATAACCTTTCCTCCGTCAGTATTTACTAGAAACTGTCATTTATATTATACACCACGTCTGTTTTTGGGGTTTAGTTAGAGTCGTTTATTTTAGTTCACACACAAACTAACTTATATTTCTTTATTTATTTCTTTTAACAGGTTCTCTCAAAGCTAGACATGCCACCTCCTCTGTTAGTCTTATGCCAACATTTCCAGACCAAGTTGTTGCCTAGTAACGAGGCTCTGACAATTCACATGCCCAAGGAAGTGTTTGGCTTTGAGCATGATACCTTCCTCTTCACTGAAGATATTTTGCAGTTTTGTTCCATGGTTGAGATTGGAACCACAGTGATATCAGTATACATGAGGTAATTCTAGAAATCCCATTTTGTTTTACATTTCCTTTTCTTTTAAATTAAATTCTCATTTAATTGACTTTCATATATTTAGGTACCTATTTGACTATTTAAAAATGGCAAATATGGTAAACCTTATTGGCCTCGTGGACCCTGGGCTAGTTAGCTCTCAATCTGGATCTATATCAGACCGAACAAAACCTGTCAACCCGCCTGAAAATAGCATATGGAAATCAATTTTTCTTGGTCCCTTATAATCCAGGGTTAATACCCTTAATTATTTAAAGTATTTTCCTAAGCTTGTAATATTTTTCTTTGTAGTACTATTTAACCTATATGGATTATTATGTGTAGAGGTCATTGGGTGATGGTAATTGTGAGACCAGCAACAGAGACTGCCTATTACATGAATTCACTGCCAAAACGCTCCATTGACGACGACATGAAAAGTATAGTGAATACGTAAGTTGATTTCTTCTGATCTAAGATTTTTTTTCCTTTAAAGCATTTGAATATACGACGGTTTTTTATAATACCGACGTTATAATGACAATACAACGACGGTAAGTTATTACTGACATTTTAAATCATTTATTATGTTAGTATTGTCTTAAAAACACCGTCTTAATTTAATAACCACGTCGTTTGGGTTTTATTTAAGAACATTTTAATTTTTTCTGTTCAATTTTTTGTTATACGACGTTTTCCTCTTACCGACGTTATAATGTTACACAACGATGGTAATTTTTTACCGCCGTTTGAAACAAAATACCACATCATTTGTTTTAAAACTCCGTAGTTTTGACTGATTTACCATGACAGTTACTATTTGTATTTAAATTTTTCGTTTTGTCATTAACACCCTTTGTTTTCTTGTAACAGGGCAATTAAAATGTTTAACATTCATATAAACAAAAATTCATCACGTAAACAGCCCATTTGGAAAAATCTACACGGCACTCTTGAAAACCAACAAGTGTAGAGTGTGGCTATTACGTGATGCGATTCATGAGAGATATAATTCATGATCCAAACCTAAATTTCGAGAAAAAGGTAAAAGGCAAAATTTTAGATATACTTTCTTTATTTTACTACGTCAATTTTTTCTTTAAAACCGTCGTTTGTATCTTTATAACACGTCGGTTTTTTGGTTTATTTTGCAGTTTGAAAAGAAAAAAGATCGAGTTCAGTATACACAAGAACATATTGACGAAATTAGGCATGAATGAGCAGAATTTGTGAACAAGTTATTGCCGAAAGATAATTGATGTACATAAATATTTATGAACAATGTTTAGGTTTATTTTAGTTTATTTAAAATGTACATAAATATTTTTATTGTAATCAATTGAACAACCATCATAAAAATTAAATTTTTTTAAAAAAATTTGTTTAGTTCCCAAAAACCGACGTCTGATTCTAATTTACACGTCTCATATGTGTACACAATGGTCGTTTTGCTGTAACTGGAAATATAACATCGACGGCAATTCTTAAAAACGACATGTAACAGTCGTAAACATGACGGTTTATAATTAATTCATCTTGTACAGATGAATTTTGTACCGATATACTACTTCTGTTAGTACAACCATATTGACGTCTTAATAATATACAAAGGCGGTTATTATAACAAATTTGACGTCGTATAGATAAACAATGTCGGTGATCTAAAATAAGATGACGTGGTAATACAATAACCCACGTCGGTTCTCCAAACAATTGACGTCGTTTTCTATTCGTTTCGACGTCTAAAAAATATATGACATCAGTTTGTGATGTTTAATGTCGTTGTAAAAGGATACAACGTCGGCTAGGTCATTTGGCATTTAATTTTAACAATCCTGATTTCTTGGACCACAGGAGTCCAAGAAATTGTGGTCACCTACCGTTGGATGTAAATTCAACGGTTCAAAAAAGTTTCTTAAAAGAAGTGCAAGAGTGAGCAAACCATTGAATTTACATCCAACGGTGAGTGACCACAAATATCTTGGACTCCTGTGGTCCAAGAGATCGGGACTGTTAATTTTAAATGACTTTTATATTTTATTTAATTCCATATTAAATTCAAAACTAGTTCCAAAAATTAAATTGACAACTACCAAGCACTCATTCAAATATTGTCTCTCCCCTAAAGCTTTAAAAAATATAATTTTACAAATATTTTTTTTATTGTATTTAATTACTAATATTAATAATATATTCAAAACAAAATCTGAAAAATATACCGACAAATTCTATGCACTCATTGAGACAATATCTTGACCGTTAAGGCCTAAAAAATGTAATTTTAGTTTTCAAAGTTCAAATGATAACAAAATTCAAACAAATTTAGAGACAAAGGACGGAGTACTTTACATAACATAACCCTAAAGTATATGTGATGCATTAGTGCCCATAAATTCAAAATGATGAAATTCATATTTTAGCCTACTATTATAGAAGGCATTGTTGTAAGGAGTCCGTAGCAATTTTCGGTTCATTTTTCTCATACTTGTGTATTTTTTTTTAAAATTATTGTAAAATTTAGGGTTTAGGGTTTAGGGTTTATTGAAACAACGCCGGTTTTCTCCCGCTCTTTTTGGTGAACTACGTAAACCCAAACTAATTGAATCGGGTCTACGACGTCGGTTATTAAGTGGCGACGTATGTTATGTTTACAACGTCGGTCTTGTGTGGAAACCGCCGTCGTAAGTACATATTAGACGTCCATATATAAGTATTTACCAACGTCGGTCTTGTGTGGAAAACACGATACTTAAAATTTTTTGACCACGACCTAAAATTTTCAGAATTTTCCTTTAACCCTAAAATAGTTCATTCTCTCTCTTCAACATAAATTTGTCTTAAAGTTTTCGCTCTCTCTCAAAGCATTGGGTATATTCTCTCAGCTCTCTCTCAAGCTTTTGTTATATTCTCTCAGCTCTCTCTCAAAGCATTGGGTATATTTTCCAAGCTCTCTCTCAAGCAGTAGTTATATTCTCTCAGCTCTGTTGCATTCCTAAGAGGACACAAATTAATGTGCAAACAACCAATTAAAAATACCCGCAAGTGCACGAATCTATTGAAGTATAGATTATGTAAGTACGGGGTCGATCCCACGAAGAACTTGTCGGTTTCCTATAAGTTCTAAAATGAGTATGTAAATAACACTTAATTGACACACCACAAATGCACAAATGCAAAAAGGAAACTAAAAATGAGCAAAGAAGTGTAAAAGAAATGAAACAACACAAGAAAACTAAAGAAAAACACAAACAGCATTTTCTATCACCATTTTATCACCTGTTTATCACCTGTGAACAGTGAAAATGAACAGTGAATAGTGTCGTGAACAGTGACTAGAGACCGGTCGTGTGAACAGTGACGACCGGTCGTTTTTTTCCAGAATCGAAAATTGAAAAAATTGTGAAGAGCGACCGGTCGTTAGAGGATGACGACCGGTCGTTAGTTACAAGAGACCGGTCGTTTTTGCTGTGCGACCGGTCGTTTTTGCACAGAATCGAAATCCTGTTTTTTTCAATTTCGACCTCTGTCCAGTTTTTGACCTATAACTTTCCAACCGTTTATCCAAAATTCATGTTATTTTTACGGTTGGATTCAGCACAGAAAATGCAAGAACACATTGCGGACCAAAAGTCCAAAACAATTACGGAAACAAACAAAATTCAGTGACAAAGACACAAAACGTGTCAAGCATGCAACTCACACACACATTGGGGGGGGGGGGGGTTTTGGTTTGGTTCAAGTGACCTATTTCTAGTGTATGAATGTAAATGGACTTCAAAACTAAATGAGAATGGCAGAGATGAATTATCAAAATGTGAAATGAAAATGTAACAAACACTAGGGTTTCGGAATCCACCCTAAACAATTCTACCTATGTTCATGAATACTCAAGTAGTGAACTCTAAACGTGTTGATGAAGATGTTCGCAATCAAGACCATGGGTCGTGGCTCAAGACGCATTGATTCTCTCTAATATACGTAAAGTGCATGGTTCGTGCTACAATACTTGTGCCCTCCTCATAACCGAACCTAGGTATGGTTCGTACTTCGATTCAATTACAAGGAAAACCCATTAAGTTCAAAGAGAATATGAACATCACAAGAATCCTAATAGCATGGTGTTTACATTAGGTATTCAAGAAACCAATTCACATGGATGGTTCTTACTCCATCCATCTATTGCTTAGGAAAACAGGAATATACACATAATCCCAACAATCTCAAGAAGCATGCTTTCAAAGATGGCCAACCAAGGAAAAACACACATCAAGGATAGATTAATTTGGTGAATTGGAATTCATCAACAATATTCAGAAATTCATACACTCAAGCATCAAAACAATAAGGTAATCATGTTTAGGGCTTCAACCTAAGCCCTAGCTATGGAGTTTAGTTGCTCATACTTATTCCAAATACAAATTCAAAATAAAATTAGAAAGAGTTTACAGATTTTGTGAAAGTGGTGAAAGCTTGAAGTCTTCAATGGTGGAAGTCTTCTTCTCCACTTTGCTTGGCTGCACCTTGGCTTTCTCCTAGCTCCAAGCTCTCCCAAAATCTGCTATGTGTTGTAGAATGATAGAATTCAGAATTCCCCCACGTTCGAAGGCTCCTCCAAATCAGAATGCCTCTCCCTTTTGCTTCCCTCTCTCTCCTTCTTTCTAGCTTTTACTAAAGTCTTTGTCTCCTTGTCTCCTCCTCATGATGAAGCTTTGTCCTTGAAAATATGCTCTTTGCCTCAGAAAATATCTCTTTTACTAAGGTAAGTTCTTGTTACCAAGTGTTATGGTAACAAGAATTTTCAAGTGACACATTGGAGGTAAAAGCTGGACTACTTCGGATTTCTGGAGCTGTGGTAACATGCTGGATCGGTTGGATAGGCAAGACTTGTCCAATGGAGCTCAAATTTGGATATGTTGTAGTTAACATCCATTGGAACAAGTTTCATGAAGATTTTCACCTCATCCGAGCACCAGAGCATGCTGATCCCAGGCCAAGAAGTTGACCTACGAAAATGAACCAAAACAGAATTTATAACAAATAAAGCACTTTTAGCTCATTTTCATTCCAACCAAGGTAAAATCTAAGGAAACACAAAAAGGAAGTAAAAAGCTCTAAAATGTCAAGAACTAACTCAAAATAGTGGGTGAATAACATGAAAAATCATGTGTAAAAATGAACCGAACAAGCTCCCTCTCAATATCCAGGTAAGTACAACCCTAGTCCCTTTAACCCTAATCTCTTCTTAAATCCATAAATATTTTCATTGGTAGCTATGGGTTCTTAATTGGTAGCTATATTAGGGTTCTTTTATGTTTTGGTATTTGCATTCTTGTAATAATTACTCTCTGTTTGGGTTCTTTTATGTTTGTTTGGCCATGGGTTCTTGGAAAAGGAATGGGGATGGGATATTTAAGCTTTTTTTTTTTTTTTAAAAACCACGACGACGGTTGATGGATCAAACTGTCGTCTAAATGTTTATTATACGTCGGTTGTTCATTTACTCTCGTCGTTTGAGTTTTAAGCCGCAATTGGTAGCCTAAAGACAACTGTTTCTCCATTAAACGTCATCTTTAGGCTACCAGAACCCCATACAAATTTTTGGGTTTGGGTATCTTAATGATGACGGTAACTATATGTTGTAAAAACAGTCGTCTTGTTCGTGTTTTATATTTTATTTTCAATTTGTTCTCTGCTATTTGAATGAGGTAGTGTTTCATTGCTGGTCTTTCCACTTTAATATATATATATATATATATATATTTATATGATTTTATAGAGTGTGAAATGGATAAGTCATGGATGCATGCGAATATAAGATCAAAGGCATATGAGTTAGGGGTGGAAGGATTTTTGAATTTTGCTGTAGAAAATCATGGAAATACAACTCATATTCATTGTGCATGTGTTAAATGTGGGAATATTCGATTGTTTGGGTTTTGAATTATAAGGGAACACTTAGGGCCCGTTCGGTATCATTTTCAAGGGCCATTTTCTGTTTCTGTTTTCTATTTTCATGTGAAAACGTGTTCGGTGGGTTATTTTGAGAAACAAGCTGAAATTGTTCTCTGGGATTGAAAATGAAAGTATGAATAAATGTTGAAAACGCCAAAAAGTCGTTTTTGTTTTCCGCATTTTTGTTTTCAGTCTCTCCAAATCAAAGCCAACTCTCCTCCGTCACTTGAGCAAACAATCCAATCAAATTATTTCCAATACAATCAAATCTCCTCATTCCAGCCATAATCAACCCCAAAATTTCAAGGAAAAAAAAACTCATAATCACACAAATCTACAACTAAGAAAAAAAGACAGAGAGGAAGAAGAAAAGAAAAGAAAAAGACAGAGAGGAAGAAGAGAAAGAATCAAAAAGAGGGAGAAGAAAGGAAAGGGAAGAGAGAGAGAGAGAGAGAGAGAGAGAGAGAGAGATGAGAGAAACCAGCCACCTCATACCCAGCTCAACCACCATCACCACCCAATCTAACCACCACAACCATTAATTAGTGGAACCAAAGAGGTGGGTTGATGTGATTCATGCCATGGAAGGAAGGAGGAGTGAGAGTGAAAAAGAGGGAAGGAAGAAGAAAAAAGAAAGTAGAGAAGAGGAAAGAAGAAGGAGTGAGAGTGAAAAAGAACGGGTTTGGGAAGGAAAGAAGAAGAAAAGAGGAAGAAAGAAAGAAAAGGAGAAAAAAGGAGAAAAGAAAAAAGAAAAAAAGAAAGGAGATAAAAGATAGTTTTATCTTTTAAAAAACAATAGAGTTTTTCATTTGTTAAATAATACATTTTAAAAAATATTTTTTCAAAACAAAAATGAGCAAAAATACCCTTGAAAAATAATTCACATAATATTATTCTCAATTTGTACTACAATATATATTTTCATTGTTTATAATAATTTTAGCCTCTAAAAATATCAGAATTTAAAAATAAAAATAAAAAGAACTGAAATTATAAAAAATACACCTGAAAAACAATTGTACTACCAAACACGTTTTCATTGTTTTTGTTTTCTAAAGATGTTTTCTAATTATCTACCTGACGCATTTTCATTTCCTGAAAATGCAAATTTGTTTTCTTGTTTTCATTCTCTAAAAATATTCTCTGAAAACACTCTTTGAAAACGTTACCAGACGGGCCCTTGTACTTTAGTGAAATTGACCAAAGCTATAAGAGTTGGACATGGCATGGAGAACCTTGGGAATGGACTACCAATGCTATAGTAGAAATGTGGAAGAAGATGAGCAAAGTAGGTTCAATTATGTTTCTGAAGAATTAGGGATGGATGATAATGATTTTGCCAATATTGGATCTGATCTTTATGAGTTTGCCAATGTGATTGAGGATGGCGATGAACCCTTGTACCCTGGTTGCAGTAAGTACACAAAGTTGTCGACTTTGGTGATGTTATATAATTTGAAAGCAAAACATGAGATGAGTGATGTTTGTTTTACAGAATTATTAATACTTTAAGGAGAATTGCTTCCAAAAGGAAATACACTACCTTCCTCTATGTACGAGGCAAAAAAGACTTTGTCTGCTTTAGGAATGAGTTATGAGAAAATCCACGCATGTCCTAATGATTGCATTTTGTATCAGAAGGAGTATGAGGAAGCTACTAATTGTCCTACTTGTGGTATCTCAAGGTGGAAGGAAACCAAAGATGGGTTCTTGAAAGAGGGTGTGGTAGCGAAGGTGGTGTGGTATTTTCCTCCAATTCCAAGGTTTAAAATGATGTTTCAATCACATAAGACGGCTAAGAGTTTGACTTGGCATGCTGCAAGAAAATCAGTTGATGGTCTTATGTCTCATCCAACGGATTCCCCGTCTTGGAAACTTGTTGATGATAAATGGCCCGACTTTGGTAATGAGCCAAGAAAATTAAGATTGGCTCTCTCATCTGATGGATTCAATCCCCACAGTTCTTTAAGTAGCAGATACAGTTGTTGGCTAGTTATTTTAGTTACATATAATCTCCCACCATGGCTATGCATAAAGCGGAAGTTCATGATGTTGACCTTATTGATTTCCGCTCCTAAACAGCCCAGAAATGATATAGACGTCTACTTAGAGCCTTTGATTGATGATTTAAAATCTCTGTGGAATGGGATTAGAGGAGTGTATGATGCCTACATAGGAGAATACTTTACACTCAGAGGTGTAGTACTGTGGACAATTAATGATTTTCCTGCCTATGAAAACTTATCTGGTTATGTCATTAAAGGATATAAAGCTTTTCCAATATGCGGCGATGATACACCTAGTCACAGGTTGAAAAATGGCCACAAAATTTGTTACATTGGGCATAGAAAATGGTTACCAATCAATCATCCATATAGGAGGTAACGTGCAGCTTTTAATGGAAAACCTGAATATGGCATGCCTCCCGAGCCATTAACCGAAGAAGAAGTGCTGCATATAGTTGAAGATATTAATTACATATGGGGCAAGGAAAATGGGGGAAGTGTTGGTGAGAATGATGGTGACAGAGTTTGTTGGAAGAAGAAATCAAAATTCTTTGATCTCGAGTATTGGAAATACCTCCCTATGAGGCATGCCCTAGATGTTATGCACATTGAGAAGAATGTTTGTGATAGTATCATTGGTAAATTGCTAGAGATTCCTGGAAAAAATAAAGATGGGATTGCTGCTCAGTTAGACTTATTGAACATGGGGGTTAAAACTGATTTGCAACCCGAGTATAGAGAGAGACGTACTCGCTTTCTTCTAGAGCCTTGGAATTGGTCAAGAGCGGAGAAGAGAGCGGTTTACAATTCTTTCTATAGTATGAAGGTCCCTGAAGATTATTCTTCAAATATAAAAATCTTGTATCTTTAAAAGATTCAAGACTTCTTGGCCTTAAATCTCACTCATACCTTGATGCAACAATTGCTCCCTGTGGCAATTCGTTCTATTTTGAAGAAGCCTGCAAGGTATGCAATAACTCAATTGTGCTTCTTCTTCAATGCTATATGTGCAAAGACGGTAGATGTTTCCAAGCTAGATAAGATGTACTACTAGATGGATGTATATTTTAGATGGATGTATCTAAAATATACTAGCCCACATATGAAAGTGCAATACCGTCGTTGATATGGGCTAGTATATTTTAGATGGATGTATCTGTTTAAAAGATATATGAAAGTGCTAAAAGAGTATGTTCAGAATCGTACTCGTCCCGAAGGTTGCATTGCTGAGCAGTATATAGTTGAAGAAGCTGTAGAGTTTTGTTCCGAACATTTATCTGATGTTACTACAGTTGGAGTGCCTTCAAGCCAGAAGATGGGAGTTTCAAAGCCATTTTCAGGTTGCACAGTGAGCTTAGTTGATCTAGACTTGTTGAACCAGACACATCTATATGTCTTGGAGAATACGGAGGAAGACCTACCTTATATCAAGTACGTATGAGTTTAATTTTTCATATGTAGCCATTTTAAATATTATTACTCCTTATGTTTATCTTATATACAAGGGACCGTAATGCGTGATTTTTTCGTGTCAATTGTAGGGAACATATGATCCACATCAAGACCACTTATCCAAAATTTAGAAAGAGAACAAAGTGGCTACAAGATAAACACAATTCAATGGCTATGCTTTAAGGTATATATGTTATTGAATGACATATTGAACTTTTATGTTAGATTGAATTAAGATATATGTTTAATTTGTAGGTTCAAAGTGAACTTAATGGGGACGACAATAATGGCGTATCAGAAAATTTGAGATGGTTAGCAGCTGGTCAAAGCATGGCAATACCATCATATAGGAGCTATCTTATTAATGGTGTCAAATTTAACACCAAGGCACAAGATGATGTGTGAACTGTCCAAAATAGTGGAGTTTATTTACTTACACATACTATGCAAGTTGCTAGTGCCAAGGATAAAAACCATATTGTCTCCAATATGGGTTTTTATGGAGTTATTCAAGAAATTTGGGACCTTAACTACCAAAAGTTTAGAATCCCAATCTTGAGGTGTGATTGGATAGATAACACTTCAGGCCTTGTAGTCGATGAACTTGGATTTACCCTTGTAGATCTGAGTAAAATTGGACATAGGAATTACCAATTTGTTATGGCTTCTCAAGTCAAACAAGTATTTTATATTGACGACCCAATGCATCGTGGTTGGTTGGTAGTGTTATCAATGCCTAATAGAGAATATAATGATGTTATTGATGATGATGTGCTAGGTGATATTAGAATTGAGTGTGAGCCATTTACTAGAGGGATACCAAATGTTGACACATTTGATGACCTAGTGGGTGAGTTTGGTAGTGAGAATATTAGAGATGGGTGTGAAGATATATGGATTAATTGATTGTTGTAATGTATGACATTTGTTATGCAGTTAATTGTAAGACATTAATTAATAGCTCTGTATATCATTTTAATTTCGATCACATTTTCATTCTGCAGGCTTGGGCATGACAAATAAAAAATTAAAAATAATGGGTTAAAGCTGAAAATACGACGGTCAAG
This sequence comes from Prunus yedoensis, assembly GCA_005406145.1. Classification (NCBI taxonomy): domain Eukaryota; kingdom Viridiplantae; phylum Streptophyta; class Magnoliopsida; order Rosales; family Rosaceae; genus Prunus; species Prunus yedoensis. The sequence continues at coordinate 1,798,737 of BJCG01000015.1, read as the reverse complement.
TTACAAAAATAGCAAAAAGATACATCTAAAAAATAACCAACGTCGAGTTTTCAAAAACGACGTCGAATGCCAATGCAAAAATGAAATAAAAACCGCCATTTGAAAAAGAAAACACGTCGGTTAATTCAAATTAATTTAAACATGGTTAATAAATATTAACAACAATGACGGTAAAGAAAATAATCAACAACGTACAATAAAGAATAACACGACGGAAGAGAGCTCAAACCAATGAATTTAAGGATACCATCGATTGATGATTACCATCGTAAAAACAATGTTGCACGTCAGTTATAATAAAACAATTGACATCCCGGAGAATACACACGTCAAAAAAGGTTATAAAAGAGACTTAACAAAGACTAGCCACGTCATGGAATAAACAAATCACCGACGTAGTAAGATACATAAAAACGTTGAATAATTGGATTCTTGGGACATAGTAAAGCCCTAACCACGACCTTCATTTTACAATAACCGACGTCAAATCCATAATTCAAGGCGTTTCCTTACTTCTTAATGATGGTTAGGCTAAAAGCGATGATGTCTCAGAGATTACACACGTCTAAGTGGCTCACAAAAGAGACTTTTAAAATGCCAACCACATCAAAGCCTATACAAACCGACGTTGTAAATAATTAACCACGTCCAACAATATGACTCCTAGGCCATAGTAATTGCATTAAACATGATAGATATTTTAATTAACCGACGTGCAATATTAAATCCACGTCGTTTATTTCTCTGTTCAAGCCGTCAAAATCATTTTCAACGTCTGTGGTGACCTAAAGGGTCGTGGTTATTTGTTTGTTACGTCTGTCCAAGTAAATATGTGTCATGTTAAAGCTTTCAAACGTCACTTTTTTTTTACAAAAGTGACGTCTGATTGACCATGTTATATGTTTTAGTGTCTACCGCGCAAATCTCACGGCCTGGAGTTCCAGGCCGAGGGGATATGTGTTGACACGTGGCTTCCTGCTTTTGGATGCGGTGCGGTTGTGCGCGGGCGTGCCAGCACGGTTTACCGTGCGTCGAGATGTGGTTTGGATGGAAATGGTTAAGTGGTGCACCTGTGTGGACTTGACTTCTGATCAAGCGATTGTGGCCGAGAGAGGAACTAATCTCGGCCGTTAGGTTCACGGCCTGAGCTACAAGGCCGTTCAGTGGTGGTGTTGATGGTGGGTTTTGGGCGGTGCTCCGACGTGCTGCTCAGTGAGCGACGGTCGTATGATATATGGGGTGAATGAGCGAATAACAGGGATGGTGCTCCGACGCCTTGAAAATCAAGGGTCGTATGATATATTGATGAACGGATTTTCCTTACAAACTAACACTACTCCTAGGAAAGCAAGTAAAATATTGAAAGTGCATTACAGGAAAATATAAGTTGCTCCATGGGAGGCTTTGGTTTAGTGTTTTAACCCTTTGAATGTAGCTTGAGCCTTGTATTTATAGGAGGAGTTCTTGGAGGAGTATTTGAGGCTGAAAATCTGCATGGTGGAGCCTAATCAGAGCAAGTGGGCAATCCAATCGACATTTGGGATCGTGAAGTATGTTGGTGTGATCCCATAAATCCTAGTGAATGTCGGCCACCGCCTTGATCGTGGGTTCTGCGCTTCTGGCCGTGGGGACGCATTTATTGATATGATAACTGGTCACCTAATCTCTCAAGCTGCAAGAATCCTTGTGAGAATGTCTGCGTCTAATCACCCTGTTTTCTGTCACCAAATCCTGACTCCAATCACTTCCCCCCTTCTCTCGTGCATTAAATGCTTATTCGTGACTAGTGGGTTTGCTGTCATAAACAGAGGCAATACCTCATTAAATGAAGTATGGGACCCTGCTGTCACGTGATGATTTGACCTTAATACCTCTGGCCTGTAATCGAGGCCGAGATGATCATGCCTTCGCAATTTCTCTTTTGTTTTTAGGAAGGCCAAACATCTTGGCGAAACATCGCGTTTTCGTCTTTCGAGCAAGTGCTAGGGCCGAGAAAAGGAAGCCCTTCAGTCAGCTCATGGCCGTGATTTATTAAGCACAAACATTTAGACGTCAGTTTTTTTATTTAGTTAACGTAGTATACATTAACCACGACGGTTTCTACGTTTTACACATCGGTTTTATTTCTATTAGAGACATTGATAATCATTTTTACGTCGGGTTTGTAGTTGTTCTCGACATTTAACATTATTTAAACGTCTATGTTTTACTAAAATCATTGTCTAATATAGTCGAAGTAGTCTTTTTAAGCTATTTATGTATGAATTAGACATCGATTTTAGTGTTTTTTTGACGTGTAATATGTTAACGACGTCGGTTATTTTGTGTCGTTATTTTATGTATTAAAAGATGGCGATCGATTTCACGTCGGTTTTAAAACATGCTACACGATGGTGGATTCCCGTTGTCTATTTCAATTTATGTAGTAGTGTTTGTCTTAACTTGAGGGGGAGTGTTGGCGAGTCCTTACTTAGTTAGGATTTTGGTTCCTTACTTAGTTAGGTTTTTTGTTACTTACCAGTTTATTTAGTCCTATTGTAATTGAGATTTATTTCCTATAGTAGTTTGGATTTATTTCCTATGTTATTTAAGGGTTAATACATCTTTGTACTTCTTTATAAATACCTCCATATTGGAGAAAATAAAAGAATAAGCATATTTGACAAATATGAGCATAATTAAATATTTCCCCTGCTTTGTTTAACAATATATACTAGGCGAAAGACGAAGACAAAGACGAGAATCACAATCCCATCTCCTCTCCATTAAGGTAAGACCTGCGGAGATAGAGTAGGGAAAAATTATCACCCCTAGCAGTTATTCGAATTTGACTTGACTTTATATAATATATAGTAGAGATTTTAGAGAATGCGTTAAAACATTTGTGGCACTACATGACATTGTGACTGATAAAATAAAATATAAAAAAAAAAACTCATTTACTAATACAAAATTAAGTCAACCCATTTGTGACATTTCATGGCATTGTGAGTGACACTGAAAAAACCCTCATTTTACTAATACAAAATTAAGTCAGTTCACCAAGAATAATAATAATAAGAATGACAATGAGTCTCATAATTGCTTAATGATGAAAATGAAAAATATATAAAAGCATTGAAAAATGTTTTGGAATTAATTATAAACAAAGAAAGAAAGAAAGAAAAAGGAAAGAAACAGACCAACCCAACCCCATATTTGTTAGTCGTTGTGAGAGGAGCATATTTGATAATCCAACAAGAAGAGCAACCGTTGCAGTAGTGATGATGAAGCAACAGAAGTAATTTGCTCGTCTCTCTCTCTCTCTCTCTCTCTCTCTCTCTCTCTGTGTCAACTTTTTCATCATATCCTCCCTTACCACTTTCCCTTGCATTACAAGCAAAGTTCCTATCTAAAACACTAGCCATTCCTACTTTATACTTTCTCCTTTCATTCACAATAGCTAGTAATAATATTCAACAATGGGAATCTGTTTCGGGAAGCGGAAGAAATCGACCGCGGAGATAGTGCCGCAAAACCAGCCGACAACAACCGTCCGATTGTACGGCTCCCCTAGAAGCACCGCCTACATCCGAGTCGCCCTCAAATACAAGGCGGCAGCCGTCTCGCTCCGCTGCGTGGTCGTCGACACATGCGGCGGTGACGACCACAACGCGAATGAAAATTTGGTTGCAGCCGTGGAGGTGGCCGGTTCATCATCACCCCAGACGGAGAGGGTTTCAGGGCCTCCCAGCACTCTGCTGCAGTTCATAGACACCAGATTCCCGCACCCGCCGCTTCTTCTTCAAATCGGCTCCGCCGAAACGACGTCGTTAGTGGCGGCGGTGGTTAAGCTGACTGAGCTGCAACATAGGAGCATGACGTGGCACTTGGAGAGGTTGGTGAGGTGGACGACGGATCTGGTGACACGTCAGAATAAACGCGGAGGAAGAGGAGGAGAGATTGATCCGACGGTGGGGACTGCGCGGATGGAGGTGAGGAAGTTGGGGAGGAGCTACACCCAGCTGTTGGAGCTGATGTTGGAACACGCTCAGATGGAGGAGAGGCTCCTCTTCCCTATCTTCAACTTCGCTGATCCAAGTACCTCACCTACCCTTTAATTCTAATTAAATTTTTTTTCTATCATGGGATGAATAAAATCTTTTTTAAGATAATTATTCCCTTTTATATCTTTTATCTCTTTTTTTTAGCTCTGTATATTAGTTTTTAAGACTTTCCATTTGAGAACGATTTTCACACCAATCTTGCAATTTTTAGGGGTGTAGTTAATTAATATTGTAGACGATTTCTAAAAACCTTTTTTAGGTGACAGCAGATTTCATGAATTTCAATAGATTTTTTGTAGGGACTTTTGGAGATCTATCTAGACTTTTATTACAGTGCATTTGGATGAGGAAATTTAAAAGGGTAAAGGAATTCATAAATGATGGAATTTAAAATGACGAAAATTAATGTTATAGAATTTGTAAAGTTTCTTATTTGAATAACGGATTTAAATACAGAATTTAACCTTTATTTGTAAAGTTATCTTTTTCTTTTAAACTCAATTTCTCTTGGAATTCTAAAAATAACGACTTTCGGATAGAATTTAAAGTTGGGATTTCTGACATCCAAATTCCATGGTTTTTCCCACACTGAATTTCTAAGTTTCTATGTTTTTTTATCCAAACAAGTTCCTATCAATTTAGAAATTTTGACTTTTGTCAAAATTCCAAGTTTATTTCCCTCATCCAAATGCATGGTTACAGATTTTAGTAGATTTTTATAAACTTATTATATTAATTTCTTCTACATATTTCATTTGTTAGTTGACAGGGACTTGGTCAAAAGTATGTTCGTTTGTTCTTTTATTGTTATTAGGATTTAGATGTAATACTGTGGAGAGATGCTATAGATTCGTAGAGTATTATACAATTTTCAGTTGAAGTAAATGTGGTTACTTAATTATGTGAAAAATTACTAGACGGGATTAACGAGTTATCTATACTATTTTGAGTGTAGAATCAAAAGTGTCCTCTAAAGCAACTTATACCAATTAGTTGTTGATTTAGTATATTTCTCTTCTTAATGTTGAGAAAAGTCATAAGCTCAGCTACCCGTCTTAGTTGATTTAAAAAACAACTTAAGCAACTTATTCCTCATAAGCATCCCCCCCACACACACATTTTTTATCTTTCCTATATTGTGTTATATATAATATATAGAACTAGTAAAACAACCTATAATGATTGAATTAATACTTAGGTGTTTTATATACTTGTATTTTCAATTTCGACCCCCAATTTTACGATTCTAGCTCCGCACCTGTCTCTATCCCTCTGTCACTATGAAAGAATGAACATGAGATATGTTCATTGAGGATAATGTGATGATGATGATGATGATGCAGGAATTTGTAAAGCTGCAAATGAGGAACATGCAAGGGACCTACCCATTATGAATGGCATCAAAGAAGATATCAAATCCATTGAGGTTATCGACAATGGGAGCCCTGCCTACCAAGAAGCTCTTTCCAACTTTTATAAGCGCCTTAAATCATTACAGGTGATGGTAACTACTTCTAGTCTACTTTATGCATACAACATATAATGGCTACGTATGCCACAAAGACAAGCATTCTATAATAAAGTTTATATTTCTCGTGATGCACATTCACTACAAAAGCACTATTCGTGGCTAATAGTATAATGGGCACGAATAAACGTCATTGTTAGCTAAACCTTAATAGTGCTTTTAGCCACTTAATCATGTCATTGATTATTAATTAACTTTCCTTGTAGTGATCATATGCTTGTGTGGCCTTTTTTAACTTTAAGTTTTTTCTATGATCTTGGGCTAAATTGTATTATTTGGAGTTACCAACAGGAGCGTTACAGACAACACTTTCTGGAGGAGGAGAGAGAATTATTACCCTATATGGAGGCAGCTGAGCTGAACAAAGAGCAGCAACAAAGATTATTGGACGAGTGTGTGGATGTGATGCAAGAATCACACTCACATAATTTGTTCATTTTTCTTCTTCAAGGGCTTCTCCCTCATGAAGCCATGCACTACTTGGACTTGATCTCTATGTGCAGCAACAAAGAACGGACAGCTTCTATGCTTCAAATGATAAATTAATAAAATCCGATTCCAGTTGTTGGCTTGTATGTGTCGACTTTGATATGCAGAGATTAGTGACTGCGTTTCTCATGTCACTTGGAACTACTCATAAAGTAGATAATGTCAGAACCATGTAGTTTCCAAAGGCTTTTTCTTTTCATTGATGACTCAAGATTTTCTCTGCGCCCTATTTCTCTCCCATATATGTCATGTGTTGACACCTGTCCATAAAAGGCATAGAAGTGATCGAACCTCGAAGATTGAAGCAATAGAAGACTCAAAATTTGAGTACGAATACAAAGAAATCAACGGAGGTATTGAATCCTTTGGAAACCTAAGGGTTGTGTAATTATTTTGAATAGTAAATGTTGTGTGTTAAACTGAAGGTGTGGCGTTCCTTTTATACTGATTTTGCCCTACTTTAAGTTGGATCCCATCCTGTTGAAAATAGGAGAATCAAATCAAATCCTTATACTTTTTCCCCTAAGTAATTTTGATGCGGTTTCAGCTATGGAGCTGCCAAGTGGGGCCGGTTCGTGGGCTGGAGCAATACCCACGGCCACAGCCACGGACCGTGAGATGGAACCATGGTCTCAGCGGTGGTGTGCCGCGGTTGGTTCAACGTCATGCCATTGTAATGGCTTGAGCCCATCACGGATTGCATGGTCGTGTCGGTCTTGCTTCTCGTGTGCTTGCTTCCAACCATGATTGTTCAGAAGGCTTTGGTTAAGTGATGAATGGAAGGAAACGGATTCCTTATATTTGAGAGCAGTGCTTTGATTATATTTTATTGCTCTCAATGAAAGCACCAAAATGTTTGTGCTAATATTTACACTGGGGATTATTCGCGGATTGATTCCTTCACACTTTGAACTTCCTTCTTCTTCTTCTTCTTCTTCTTCTTCTTCCTCGCTCCCTGTAAAATAAACAAGAGTCAACGGACCACACCTAGGGGGTGTTGGCCAAAGGCCCTCTGATGCCTAACTCAGTTAAATGATCTTGAAAAATATACGGAGATAATAGAAAGAATGGAGGTCTTCTCTCATGAGGAGAGTTGGGTGGCCGTAGCCGTGTGAGGGAGAGAGAGAGAGAGAGAGAGAGAGAGTTGCTAGGGTTTTTGGAATTGAGTTTAGGATTACCTCATATGTGTTGTATAGCCATGTATTTATAGAGCTCTTGCCTTCTAGGGTTTTTCAGAGAATAATTCTAAACAATTGGAGAGATGGGATCAATGAGGGAGATTTAATGAAAATCAAATCCCGAATTTATGGTAATATCCTTATTTTAAGTGTAAACAATTGGCCAATTAAATGGAGCACAATTGTTGACCTAATGAATATTCCCATTGTCCACATGGCGCCTCATGATTGGTTGCCGAAATATGTGTTCCCACATGTGTATATACATGTTTATATGTATATTATAATAAGATAACTCAAGTTTTGACACAATTTTTGAGATTACTCAACTTTCAATGGATGAGATTAAATATGACATGGATTTTTGACATAAAAAATAAATTAAAATGTTTTTCTCTCTCTTCTCTCTATTTTCTCGGGTTGGTAAATTTCTCTCACCAAAGTTTTTTTTCCTCTCCTCTTTCTCTTCCCCATCACGTTCTCTGCTAACTCTTTCTTTTATCAGACAAAAAAACCCTTATTGATCTTTCTCTCTTTCTTTCATTCTATTTAACTGCAAGAAGAGGTACCTCTCTTCTCTAGAAATGAAGTTATTCATATCAATGGGTTTCAAATTGTTGTTAATGTTTCTGAATCTTTGGGTTTAGGATTTATGGATTTTAATCTTCTCTTTCAACTTTGAACCAAGCCATTAAAAACCTTAACACATAATATTGCCCTGGTCTTGTATAAAGAAACTTGTAAATTGAAGTTATGCGAATCAATTTTACCACCATTTCTCAAGTCTTGCAAATAGTAGCAGTAAGGAAGATTGTGCGAATTCAAAATATTATTTGGGTATCATTCTTCTTCACCATGATATCCAAACTTGTCGAAAGGTAATCCAATTTTTTTTTTAATATAGAAAAAAGACGAAAAATCAAAGTAAAACTTGGGAATTTAAACCTATTATGTAGGATTTCATTAGAACATCAAGACACAAGGGTTTGAGCAGCTGAAGCAAAAAAATTGAAGAGATAAACGGAAAGAAAGAAACAGCGAAGAGCAAGGTTTTTTGTTGGGTTTGATGACAGAGAGATAGTAGAGAACGTGTAGGGAAGAGGAAGAGGAAGATGAAAATGAAAGAGAGAAAAAAATGATTTATTGAGAGAAATTTATCTTTCCAAGAAAATAGGGAGAAGAGAGAGAAAACTACTTTCATTTATTTATTTATTAAGTCAAAAAGCCATGTCATGTATAATCTCATCCATTGAAAGTGGAGTAATCTAATGGCCCAAAAATTATGTCAAAACTTGTGTAAAAAACATAGTGCCACGGATCCGCCCCCTATATATATATATGTGTGTGTGTGTGTGTGTGTACATGTACATATCTATATTATAATACACACACTCCTTTTTGTTTAGAAAAATGGAGTGAGAAAATCAGTACCCTATATATATATATAAATTCTTCTATGCAGACATATAGACAATATTATCATGGGGACACTGTATTTTCTACTACCCCTCCATGATTTCCTCCCTATTTACAATGGCATTTGCACAATAATAATATGCAGACATCCAAATGAGAGAATTATATATAAAGTCCCCTTTTATTCAGGGATCTCTTGAGGAACACCATTTAGGGTACCCTACGAATTTTTTTTCCAACGATCCAAATCATCTATTTTTTAGGTCTACATTCATAGATCATCCTTGCAAAAAATTAGACAAATCAGAAACCATTTCAACATCCAATTGTATCATACAAAATCAATGAACATGATGCTTCAAGAAAGTACTAAAATTTCAATAACACAATTGAGTGATCAAATGATATCGGATTCTAGTGATTTTTTGTAGAGATGATCTTTGAATGATTATCTAAAACATAGACTATTTGGATTAGTGAAATACAATGCGAAGTGGGCCCTACAAGGGTGTCCCTTGATAGGCATATTTTATATTATATATTTAGCCCCATTCTTAGTATATTTTGGTTGATATTTTGGAAGAATTTTGATATTTTGAATTATATTTCCAATATAGGACTTTCGACTTCCTTTGGAGCAAAACATAATCAAATGGACGAATTTTGGAGTAATTCCAATTGGAGGACGTTCGTAAGTCACTTAGCTTGATCGTGTCAAAATTTCAGATTTTTCTACCAAGCGGTTATTCTCTGGCGATAAAATAAAGGAGCAGTGTGCAGTGCTGGAATAGTGACATTTTGGGCTTTTATGGCATTTTTGGAGCCCGAGATGACCTCAGGTGGGTTCGTGACCTTCTGGAGAAGTGTTCAGAACGTTTTTATCTTTAAAACAAGCTATCTTGGGCCAGATTTGGAGGAGTTTTGAGACCAAAACGTGGCTGGGCAGATTGTGGGCAGATTCTCCTAATCCAATTTGGATTTTATATCCTTGTGGGGATTGGGCAGCTAGGTTTTAGGAGGTATTTAAGTTATTTTTCACAGCACATTTAGGACTTCTCTTTTGGCTTTTGAATGTGACTTTTACGAGTTTTTGTAGAACTTCTACTTCAAGGTATTTTCGATCTTTGTTATTTTAATGAAGAGCTTGATGATTTTAATTATGAACATGTGTAACTAACTTTCTTTTGCTAGGGTGAGGCCACGAGCCTTAGTAAGAATATGTAGTTTCTGTCCAATTTGCTTATGATTATATGCATGCAGGTTTTCGAATTATTCATCACTGGGTTAAACTATCTAAGTGTCTTGATGCTTGATCACCATTAGAATGTTTAGAAAAGTAATTTGATGCAGTTTTGGTCGGAGGTCGGTCCCTGAAATTGACGAAGGCTTCTTGTGATTAATATGTGCAAGTTCACTTAGGATGAATACCACGTCTTAAGGGTTGCATGGTTTTTCAAAAGGTTTCATAGAACTTAATGAGTCATGTATGTTTAGATTTGATCTGAATACCACAGACGGATTGCATGTGTGATATACGCTCTATGTTGGGGGTCCAAGTAGGCATATATTAGGAATACCTAACCTTCGAAATATGCATGTATAGGTCATAAGTAATTGGGAAAACTATATAGAATAGTTAAGGTGACGGCGGATCCCTAGTGCTTTCTTAATTTGATTTCTAAAAATACAACTGTTTCTCTTGCTCTTAGCTTTAATTTTGCATATTGCCTTATTTTTATTAGTTAAATTCGTTTTAATTTAAGGTCTTCAAATCAAACATCTCAATTTTCTCTTTTACAATAATTAATTAGAATTTGGTTTGCTACGAGTTATTTAATAATCCCTGCGGAGAACGACCTTGCAAGAATCATTTATACTTCAACAACTTTGTCATTCTTGCAAGTTTTATAGGAGTTTTAACACTGTTTGCGCAGATACTAAAAGGCCTATCAAGAATTTGGCGCCGTTGACGAGGATTATTTAAAATAATTCGTTCTAATTAGATTCTGCATTAATTATTGTTGTACATACATACAAAGAAAAAAAAAGAACTAATTTTCGTTTTTATTTTATTTTTACAGATCACAGCAGGGCAGTGCAGATTACAATCAATGCATGGTCAGCACACGTTCAGTGGTTTAGCAATTGTTTCCATTTGATCCAGAACCTGAGCAATCTTTAAGGAGGAGATGCAGGGAGCAAAATTTGTTGCGGGTTCCTTCACTGCAAGGGACTTTTCTGCAGTCTATATATTCTGAGGACCTGCACAGTAAAGAAACAATGGCTTTTGTTATTCCAGAGGCTGGTGATCCTTTGGGTAATTCTTTAACAGCTCATGCCACTAACATACTAGGTTGCATTACATATTCAGCAGTGGAGGAAGGGTCTACATTTGAAATCAAGCATCACATGTTGAATATTCTACCTACATTTCATGGGTTATCAACTGATGATCCTAACATGCACATTGCAGAATTTTTAATGGAATGCAAGAATATTTTGGTGAAAGGATTCTCAGCTGAATCTATTAAGCTTCGTTTATTTCCCCACACATTGAAAGATCAAGCAAGGAGATGGCTCCTCACACTTCCATCTGGAAGCATTAGCACTTGGAACCAACTCAGTGAAAAATTCTTAAACAAGAATTATCCAGCTTCAGAGACTCTCAACATGAGAACTCAAATTTTATCTTTTGCCCAAAAACCAAATGAAGTGTTTCATGAGGCGTGGGAACAGTTTAAAGAGTTGAATAGAAAATATCCACATTCTGGTATTAACAGTACTGATCAAGTGCATATATTTTTCAGAGGGTTAAATATGACAACAAAAACTCCTATCAACGCTTCATGCGGAGGTTCGTACAAGGATAAAAATGCACAAGAGGCTTGTTTATTATTTGAAAAAATGGCAGCAGATACACGGCAATGGGCAGTTGAGCAGCCACAATCTAGGTCTATTTTTGAGCTATCTAATGGTTCTCCATATATGTTGGCACAAATTGAAAAAATGGAGAAAAAGCTTGAAAGATTTGATGCAAAATTTGACATGTTATTACAAAGAACTCCAGGTTCACAGGTTGTTGTACAACATCCCTTACCAGTTGCCTGCAGCATTTGCAATGTGACAACCCATGATTTTTTGAGCTGTCCGCATAAAGATGCTTATCCGGAATTTGCAGCGGAGCAAGTTAATGCATTTAATAATTTTCAGCGTCCAAGATATGACTCGTATTCAAATGTTTACAACCCAGGTTGTAGAGATCATCCTAATTTTAAGTGGGACAAAGATCAACTTGCATAGCCACAATTTCAACAACAGGTACAGTAAACTGCTGCGCCTAATTTGAAGAATCTCTCAATGGAAGCTATATATATGGGTGTAATTAATATATATATATATATATATATATATATATATATATATATATATATAGGGTTAGGATCTGGGGACACACATCAAACTACACATTTGGACACACTTTCTTAGTCATTAGATGATGAGTAATCCAAGGGTTAGAAATGCATCTGTTATGATTAAAATTCTATCTACTTTTTGAAAACATTAATGCACACCAAGTACGAGGTTCATCCCTCTTCAATACATCACTTGTTTCTCTCTCTCCTTTCCCTACAATGAAACTCTACCGTCTTTATCCTCTCTCCTTCTCTGTAACCGTTCTTCTCCTACCTTGTTATCTTCTCCACAAAATGCAGAAAAATATCAGAGTTTTTTAAAAAGGCTTATGAAATGTCCAAATGGGTTGCACAACAACTGACAAACTTGATTAACAAAAAAAAAAAAACATTCAAGAAAAATTTAAGTGAGGAATAGAGAACATTTGAAGCTTTAAATTTGGAAATAGTCATATACTCATTCTTAGCACTTTAAATTTTGAGATAGTCATATACTCATTCTTAGCACTAATGATATAGGTAAACCCTACACCATTTAATTTCTATAAACAAACCAAAAAAATGACAGCTGACCCTGTTGAATTTAATTTTTATTATTAACTGTATTGAGTGTTTTGGGATTTTTATGAGGTTTTGGGGTTGGGCTTGTTTTAAGAAAATGATGGCAGTTTTGTAATTCATAAGAAGTTAAAAGCCTCTTTCTTATGTTGTAAAAGAGTTTTAGGTGTGTTCTAAAGTCTATTTCATATAAGGGATTTTTTTTAAAAAAAATTTGAGCCCCTATATAGGGTATAATAGTGAATCTCCCTTAAATTTGTACTAACAGAGCTTGAAGTTTGAGCCATTCAATTAGCTTATGAAATTATTATTTTTTTATTAACTTATTTCGTTGGGTCCATCTTTTTTATTTATTTCATCTGCCATGCCACAATATTGTTCCTACAGAAGCAAGGCAATTTGCATATTGAAACAAGATTAAGAAAACCCCTCATGAGTTGTCAAATTCTATTCTATTTAATTTTTGGTTGGGTAGCAAACTAAGAATATATTTATTTGATTGATGTCTTGTTTAAGTAAAAGTGCAGAGCTTTGAAATCTGATTGATATCCTTGTTTATAAACACCTTGCAAGATGCAAATTCTAATCATTCACATGGCTTTGGATTCTTCTGTTTGTTTCCAGTGTTCTTTGGCAAGGCTTATTGGTCTGATAGTTTGTCTAGAGTGGTTGTTTTTTATTTTTTGATTAGCTCTGCCATTTTTCTGGTGGATTTCAATTGAGGAGTAGATGGTTTTGGATAGAGAGCGATAGGATATGGGAGGAGGAAATGGAGAATTAGTGGAGAGGTTTTTTTTTCGTTAATTAATAAATGAATTTAGTGGAGAGATTGACACAGTATTCTATTACTATGTCCCTAATTAAATAGAATAGAATTTGACACAGTATACTTTAATCTAAGACGTAGCCTTACTATCATTCTCAACACTAGATACATGTACATGGACATAATCATAGCTCCATAAATAAAAAGCAAAGAGTTAATCATAATTATTTCAATGGATATGTGTCAAGTGGTGAGAATGATGGCAAGGGTACACTTTGGATTAAAGTAGACAACAAATATATATATACACATCTTATATATTGGTGAGCATAACAGTAGTTAATCCTCTCTTTCCATATGGGTTTATTAGTTCCCTCTTAAGGAGGTGTTTTTGGTGGGCCCGGTATTAGTAATCTCATCTAAGAATAGGATTAGATAAAATAAACATATGACTAAATTTAGGCCAGGCCAGGCCAAGTCAAGCCTGTGTAACAAACAACCCCTGGGTGTCTCGAACTAGGTCTTGTGTTAATAACCCATTACATAAATCCAAACCATCGTCTTTTAGCCCACCATGAATTAAATTGACAGACTTACTTTACTAAAAAGCCCTTTAACCCCAATTTAGATGGATAAACGATTCGACTTCTGCTGAAATTTCGGCAAAATCTCCCCTGTAACTGGGACAATTCTCAATTTTTTGTACCTACAAACAAACACCATAACAAACCCAACTTATAGCATGCACAAGGTAAAGGCACGCACGACAGTTAAGATTATTCCAATGGCCTTCACGCCTTCAACTCAAACTCGAAATGAGCAAACAGAGCAACTAAAGATTTAGTTTACAACCTAGGGAAAAGTAAAGTAGAGAAAGATGAATGATTTTAAGTTTAAGCAAAATGATCATTGTCCGATCAAGAGTGATCCGACTGCTCGATCGAGACCAAACTTTCGGGACCTGTATAGTAGACTTTGTTGGACCTATGGGAATTTTCGGATAGGAAATTGGAGGTCATGGGCCTCGTGGCCCTAATTGACCTAGATGGTGGGCCTCGCTAGCTGATCGAGACATTTTAGTTAGGAGGTGTTTGTGGTTTGGTTGTTTGATTTTAAAATGGTATTTTGCTATGAGAGTTTTATTAATTGTTTATAGAACTATTATTCTATCATCGTTACTTTCCCAAGATGATATATTTATGTTTTATTATGCGGATTTGAGTTGAGTTGATTTTAAATGTTTGGTGATATGTTTATGTTTATTTTTCCATTTGTGTTAAATCGTTTGAAATTGGAAATACTGTTGCCTTCATAAATATTAATGTCTTCGAACATCCTAGATGCCTTCAGAAATATTGATGTCTTTAAACATCCAGGTTGCCTTTGGAAATATTGATGTCTTTGGACATGTAGGCAAGCTAGTGTCACGGGATGACTGTTTGAAATCTTCCTCCCGTGTGGCCTTAGACTTGATCGCCTCTCAAACAAGCTAAGTCAGCCTTCATTCTTGCAAAATAAGATTGACCCAAGCAAGAACACAAAAACAAGAGCTAGAACAATAAGAACACTTAAGAACACTTAAGAGAGTTTAGGAGAATATATGTTTGTATTCCTACTCAGTGCTTTACAAGTTGAGGGGTGAGGATACACAATAAGGCAACCTCCTTATATAGAGATCCTAGTTTTGCCTACTACCCAAAATCGAGGGCTAGGATTGAAACAATCTAATTATCCGGAATCTACCACTACTGTAAATTGAATCTAGACATGTGGACTAAGAGATCTAGAATGATCCATCCGACGGGCTGGGCCTTGAGCTTCTCTTGTTGGGCTTGACCTTCACAAATTGATCCTTTAGGTTGGCCCAATAGTTGTTGGGTTGAGTCTTCAACTTGCGGGCTGTGACACTAGGTTAACTTAGGTGCAGTGCAGTCACAAGTTTATAATTTGTTTGTTATATGTTCAGTTTATGCCAAGATAATTTTGCTAATCGGTGTGTGATTTATACATTGTGCTTGCTGAACGCTTGGGAATTAATTATGTTGTTGTACATGTAGATTTATGGGGTTTGAGCCTTTTTTAGGGGAGACTCTGCCGGTTTTTCGGTAGAAGTCAAACCTTAAACCCGTTTTTGGGATTAGGGCAAGAAGGGTATTTTGGTCATTTGTGCTTGACACCTGCCATGTGTTGGACACGCACGGGGTTCGACATGGATTCCAAAGTGGAATTTGGGTCGAGTCCTGTCATTCACCATCAATCATACTCCCGAAACACAATCGAAAGGCTCAATAGTCTTATCTTTTCCAACCTAAACACGTACACTCCACTAACCGTACTCAGTCATATGGAACCTTGTCCCAATAAACTATCGATCTCAACCAAATAGTTCTTTTGCTAACAGTGATGTACTTGTCATCATCTGGTTAGCGTTCCCCACTACCCTCCTTTGGTTAAACTCATAACAACTTCCTGCTCCAACTTACAAGTCAACCATACCTTTTCCTGAAAGTTCACCACAAACTTTCTAGCAGAGTTAACCCAGGGCTCAAACAGAACTAACCCAATAGGCCTTTGGTAAAGCCATTTCGAGACCACAAGAGTAACCTTAATGTCTCATTAGCATGACAAACAAAAACTTTTAACCCAAAAATCATTACTCCTTAATTGAGTTAACCAACTCTCATAGTTAACTCAAACAACCTTAACAACTAGAAGTTAAAGTTCACCATGTGTCAAAGAAGATGAACTTACTAAACGTACCTGAAACGTCTTATGAGGTCATCCACGTCGAAGAGGCATTACTTCAGAACAAAACACACCACACTTAATGATACTAAGGATGCCTACAAGGTGCGGAGTCCACAGGAAATTGAACCCAATGCTTTGATACCCAATTGATAGGACCCACCCCGGATTCCCTATGACGAACCCTACTTCCAGTCCAACATGTAACCTATGATGGACCCACTTTACTAAAAAGCCCTTTAACCCCAATTTAAACAGATAGACAATTCGACTTCTACCAAAATTTTGGCAAAGTCTCCCTTGTAACTTGGACAATTCCCAATTTGCCATACCTGCAAACAAACACCCGAACAAACCCAACTTCTAGCATGCACAAGGTAAAGGCACACATGATAGTTAAGACTATTCCAATGGGCTTCACGCCCTCAACCCAAACTCGAAACGAGCAAGCAGAGCAACTAAAGATTTAGTTGACAACCTAGAGAAAAGAAAAGTAGAGAAAGATAAAGGAGGAATTCCTACAGTGCGGACAACCATGATGCCTAAACGTGGTGGTCTCTACCTCGGATATCTAGAACCTGGGGGCCGCAAAACAGAAAATGTGAGTGGATGAAAACAAAGCGTTAAACATAATTTATATTTAATATAAATAACCCCCTTCGTTTTAGAGAATAATGCCAAAACACTATGCAACAAAATCCTTTTGTATATGTACATATATAACGTTCGATACTTAAAAATAATTCTATTCAGTAATTATATTAAGATATACGATAAGGAAAACTATTTAATTAATACTCCTCAAATTCTTGGAAAATGTAAACTTATTCATTTAATCCTTATTGTAAAACCGTATATTTCAAACCACCAAAATAAACCTGTTAATATAAAATATAATAATCAAAACCCAAAAATCCTTTTCCCCACAACCATACCCTTTCTTAGGCATATGCTTGCAAAACATAAAATGCCAAGTAATTTCCAAATATCCAAACTCAAATCCAAATTTCATTTCAAATGTTCATACCTGTGCAGAGTAGTCTCAATGCACGTGCTCAAGAAATCTCAACCTGGAAAGTATCTTCACAAATTACCCGTATACATATAATATATACACACCCAAACTCAACACATCATCATCATGTATTGAGGGAAACAATCAAACAGGAGGATTGTTTGACTAGACCACAGGATAGCAACATTTTACCATGTGACTAGGGATGAGTTGTCCAACTGGGGGACTACGGTCCACAACACACATGCCGGAATCCTACATCGTACTTGCGACCAAACCAAACCAAGTCCCACGCATGCAGACTGCCCGTCAAGGGCCTACGGCACACCTTGCCAAGGGTGCCCGAATCTCAACCCACATGCTGGCATCCTTCATCGAACATGTGGGCCCACATGCTGGCATCCTACATCACACGTGTGCTAAAGTAACTAGTAACCAGTATCCAAGTATCAATGTCCAAGTATCAGTATCCAGTAATAGTATCCGAGTAACAGTATCCACCTACACGCCGACATCCTTCATCTCAAGTGTGGGTAAAGTAACCAGTATCCAAGGGTAAAAGGAAGTGTCGAAATTGACTATTTCCTATGGGTAAAAGGAAGTGTCGGAATTGCCTTGTTTCTAGAGGGTAATAAGAAGTGCGTGAAGGATATCTCATTTGCTACACACATTGGAGAACTCCAAGTAATGGGCTTGGCCTTTGGTGCTCCTAAATAGCTAGCCCAAAGTCTCCATTATCCAAGAGCTTCCGTGGGCCTTACGGACCTCAGTAACCTTCCACGCCATAACCCCTCGTGTAAGCCCCGTGAACTACATGACTTGGGTGATTGGCATAGGAAAAATGTATTATTGGTTTGGCATGACATGTACACTATTTCTATATTTATTTAATTAATTAATTTTCAAAATACAACTTGGATTAACGCATGACCAACATTATATGTTATATTGAGTTTTAAATATCTTTGGGCTTCTCATGACATTTTGGGCCTCAACAAATAGATATAACCAACTCCAAAAATCCCATAAGACATTGATAAAAAATTCATATAAACCAAATCCCATGTTCAAATTCCATAAACAAACCCAATATCGCCCAATCCATATACTTTAATAATAATAATAATAATAATAATAATAATAATAATAATAATAATAATAATAAAATCCCTGGAAATCCCATATCACATTGTAAAAGCCAAGACTAGCCCGATAATAAAATCTCATAACCTCATTAACCCAAAATAAACCAATTTCCAATCAAATCACATTTATGCAAGCAATTCCATATTTGAAAAACAAATGTCCACTCACAACAAGTCCAACACTGCTCAATCCTAAGAGGGCTCTTCCTCTGGAGTACTAGAAGCATGGGTATCTATTCTAGGTGGTGGCACGACTTGGAGGGGACGGAAATGTCGCCAGCAATGTTGATAGTTTCTATCGAAACTTCCAGTCGAAACCGCTGCCAAATCTCAGGTCTTTGAGTTAGGAAATTGGGTGGATCACATAGAGGAGAGAGAGACGGTTCTTTTAGGACCAGAATCGTCGAATTTGGTCTCTGCTAAAAGGGGTAGCGTCGCTAGACAGAGAGAGAGAGAGATAAGAGACAGAAAGTCGAGAGAGGAGAGAGAGAAATGAGAGAGAAAGAAGGATGGCATATATTTTTAAAATTTGACTTTACAAAAATTACGATTGTGCTACTACACTTCTGTAGATCATAATTTCTTCATTTTAACTTCGAATTGAACCTGTTGCCAGTCTACAAACTCATATCAATGAGCTCTATGCAATGGTACCGCTCAATTCCCCAAAATCCTTCCAAAACAAAAAGTGACTAAAATACTCTCATTCTTAAAGGGCAAAAAATGTAATTGCACAATTAAATAATTAAATAAAAAAATTTATTGGATTGGGGTGTTACACATATTTACTTACAAATAATAGACGAGAAATAAAAATCAAATCAACTAGGGGGTAGTTAATTTGATTTCCCATTCCACAGCATCCCCAACTTGAATCGGAAAGTTTTTTTGGTCTGAAACTAAACCCCTCAGTGCATTATGTCATAGAAAAAAATCATAAAAAACTTGAAGCCGAAAGTTAACCTTGAGGAATTAAAAAAATAGTAAATTTGGCTTACATCCTTCAAGTTCAATTTGCTGTACCTACAACCCTTCACTTTTTGTTCCTATAAATAATACCCAATTTGTATAAGTAAAACCCATGACTAGAATCCAATATAGCAAGTTACCTAATTAAGCATAAAATATGATTTATTGTACTTTTTAGATTCCAAAAATACCCCCAAGTAAGCCATTATTGCATTTTGTATATTAATGTAGGAATCAATGTGGAAACAGTTTTTAATTGGATTGTATATAATGATAGACGTTAAATTTGGAAAGTTCTCCAAATGGTTGTAATGGATATAGAAATTAATTTGGAAATATTTTTTTTTAAATTTAACAATAAATACAGATTTAGGTAATCGGTTTGTTTAATAAAAATGTTTATGTTATTTTCTTTTTATGAATTATACATGACTAATAATTTACTTTATAATTATTTATGAATAATACTGTACATGCTAATTATGTTGAAAAAATAATGTACCTATTACTTGTTCTATGAAAAATAACTAATAATCTTTTTATTGTTTGTTTTATGAAAAATATAATTTACCTAGTATGAATAGTATACTTGTTTTTAATTTATAAAAAGTGTACATAATTATCTGTTCCAATATACCTACATTAATTTTAATGTACTTACGATTAGGATTTAGGTATTATATGTCATCCAATATACCTACCATTTGAATAATATACCTACTACAAAAATATGTATAGGTAAATTATCTACATGATACGACATCCAATATACCTACTTTAATTTTAATATACCTACATTATATGTAATTATGGTTTATATGTATAGCTATATATACATATTATATATGAATTAACATATATTATATGTATTATGAAAATATTTTGATTTGTTGAGTCCAGCAACACCATAATAATGGAAAGGCTAGATATTAGGGATTGTTTAGGAAAAATCGCTGGATAACAAAAATGGCAGGATTTTGTAAATAAGTAATAAGAAATGGGCAACTTTTATCCTTTATGGCATCCGTTTTCAAAATTGGGTTTTGATTGGAAGTAAATATGTAGATGAATTTTTGTATAGACTATTAGAGTTGCAAGGGCCTATTATATAATGACCCTAAAAAAAAAGTAAAAAAAAAAAAAGGAAAAATTGGAAGGGTCTTGCACTTTCTGTCGCTCACTATCACTCTATCTTCTGCTGACCAACAGTTCTGGTTAATTACCAAACCTCATGAACTCCGCTTGAAATTTGACCTCATTTTCTCGAGAAAAAGAAAAACCCTCAGTAACATTTCACAGGAAACGCAAAGGCCCGAGAAAGAGAAGGAAAGAGTTAGCGTGGTTGTGGAATGGGATCGGGCGCCGCAATCCCCCAATGGACCTCAGAGCCTTGCATCATGGGCATCGATGAAGCTGGCCGAGGACCTGTTTTAGGTCTGCTTTCTTCTCGTTTTCCATGTTTGTTTGTTTTTCCATTTATACATATGCACAACACTTCAACTTGGTTTTCTGTATGTCCAATGAGAACAGGTCCAATGGTGTACGGATGCTTGTACTGTGCTCGCTCGTATGAAAAGACTCTCTCCTCTTTGAATTTTGCAGGTTTAGCTTCATTCTTCAATGTCCTTTCCTTTACTCATTTTTAGCTTTAATCTAATTCCCCGGGGGTGGGGGGGCAGCCTGGGGGGCGCGGGGCGGGGTTTTAAGATTTAGTTATCTTTGAAAGTTGAGGAACTTGCACTTTCTATGATTTGTCGGAAGTAAAAAGAAATTGTTATGCTATGATGGATGTTCATTGTGATCTGATGATGTTAACTGTTATGCTAATAAAATTAAGCACAAAACAAAGGAGTCAAATCAGCTGTTGAGTCATAACCTCGAAAAATAAAATATAGAAAGGGGTACAAGTGTGGATTGGATATTATAATGATTAGTCTAACCCCAAAGAAAACATCAATGTTTTTCTGTGATTTTGGAGATATGCTCTTCAAATGGAACTGCCACATATTCGCCTTCTGGTCAATACCACGCAAGACAAGATTTCAAATCAACTAGTCACCTAAACATATCATTATGTGAAATACAGGTCAATTGAGCACACCATGTCAAACTTGTAGATGTGGAAATGAGTCATGGCTTTGATCCAGATTCTTGAATTTCAGTACTTATGATGCATCAAATATATCGGTTGGATTATTACTAAAGAAAATGGATGACCACAGATTTTTGTTCTTTTTATATGCACAAAAATACTTGAACATCACATGTACATATCACCTGAGTCTTCATTGCTTTTGAAATCATAATATTGTCTTCAATTGTATGGAAATTAGTTTTAAGCTTTAGCTTGGTGGGCCAAGTTCACATAAAAGATCTGATTCACACTTGTGTTACTTCACACCATATTCTAGTTTTATGATGTTTGGGATGCCTTCCTTAGAATCAATTGATTGGGGGAAATGACCCTTTCATCTGCAAAGTTCTACTTAGTGTCTCCCATGGCTCTACGTTTGCCTTTTAGAGTGAATCTCTTTTTATCAGAAAATTCTGAGCTCCTTTTTTCGTTCAATATGGCATCATAAATCACACCCCTCCCTGTGTTTTTTATTCTGTTTT
Organism: Prunus yedoensis; assembly: GCA_005406145.1. Classification (NCBI taxonomy): domain Eukaryota; kingdom Viridiplantae; phylum Streptophyta; class Magnoliopsida; order Rosales; family Rosaceae; genus Prunus; species Prunus yedoensis. The sequence goes on along the minus strand of BJCG01000015.1, from coordinate 1,776,853 downwards.
ATTTCCTGTAGATTCGAAGACACTGAAAGAAGAGAAGAGGGAGGAATTATTTGAGAATTTGAAGGCTGACGAATCCATTGGGTGGGCTGTTGATATCATAGATCCAAGGGAACTTTCGGCCAAAATGCTGAAGAAGTCAGTGAAAATATATGAATACTTTTTCTCAAGTCAATCACATGCTGCCGCTTTCTTATCTGATTTCTTTTGTTTGTTTTCAAAACAGAAATAAGATAAACCTGAATGAAATCTCACATGACTCTGCCATTGGCCTTATCACTAAAGTCCTAAACATGGGAGTTCTTCTAACTGAGGTAAACTGTTTCTAGCTTAAAAAGATTACTGGTCATCTGAAGGTCTTTTATTTACATATACACATGTTTCAGATCTCAAATACTTTTAAATTGAATTTTCCACACATTATTGATGTAAAAAGAGAATGCATATTCTTAATTCTAAACACAAAGCTATTGTGAGATAAATAGTTTGCTGTAGTAAGCACTTGTGTTATCTGGTAACAGGGTGCCATTATGGTTAACAGAAGCCATCTGAAAGAGAAACACGTAGACACTGTCGTAGGATCTGTCAATGGAAAAGGCAATATGGACAAAGAATATTAAATAAAAAAACAAGAAGTAGGACAAAGTTAACAGGAGGCAGTGAACAAGGTGAAAGCTCTTTAATGGTATTACATTTTCTGTTTTGAAAACCTTAAAAAATATTTCGTCTATAATAAAAGAATATGTTAGATAAGTTTCCCTGGTGCAACCTTGTTTCTAAGTTACAATCCTAACTGAACTATGCAGTTTTATTGTTCTCTCACAATCTTATGGAAACCTTTTTCTCCGCTTTCTTTTTCTTCCTTTTCTTTAAGTCCCTGTTTTGTGCAAGCCTCTAAAGGATATATGGAGAAGGTTCATCTCAATTAAATAGTTTCTTGGAAATTATGAGGCTTGACAAAGCAGTGATTTGAGAAATCACAATTAGCGTTGTTAGGTTATTTTTTAAAAAGGTAATAATAAAGTGGTTGATAAAGTTACAAATAATATATGTTTCAGGTTTACGTGGATACGGTGGGAGATGCTGAGAAGTATAGGACTAAACTGTCTGAAAGATTCCCTGCTGTCAAGTTTGTCGTTGCAAAGAAGGCTGATAGTCTTTATCCAGTTGTCAGTGGGGCAAGCATAGTTGCAAAAGTAATTACCTTCCCCTTGTGTAACTCCACACTGAAAGTCTGGAGGCTAAAATAATTTTACTTTTCATTCAATCATCCAGGTCACAAGAGACAGAGCTTTGCAGGACTGGGTGCTTGAGGAAACAGCTGAAGACTTGCACAAAAACTTTGGTTCTGGATATCCTGGAGGTGAAAGGTTTATGGCTTTTATCTTTCTTTCCCAATAACTTTGTAAACATCATATGGTTACTGTACTTGGAGGAATCTGGTTATTGTTTTGTTTCCACAGATCCAAATACTAAGGCCTGGTTGCAACATCACAAACACTTGGTTTTTGGATTCCCAACATTGGTCCGTTTCAGCTGGGGTACATGCACTCCCTATTTCAAAGACATTGTTGAAGTCTTATGGTCAGTCCCTCTGCACTTTGTTAAAAAATTCTATCACAAACTATTTATTAGTTCATTGTATGTACCTGCACATTCATCGTCTTTTCCAATTTCTTTTGTATCTGTATGGAGTAAGTTTTGAGTTTCCTTCTGCTTTTTATAGAAAGGGGTAAGCATGAGTTGACATTGAGGATATTCCAATGAAGCAAAGCTCTACCCAAGGTTAAAAGTACTGTGGAAATACCGGTAGTTTCCAGATTTATTGGTAGAAATATTGGTAAAAAATTACGGAAAATGACGGAAGGTTTCTTTAAAGTACTGTGGAAATACTGCTAGTCCCTGAATTTCAAGAAACCGTAAACCAACCAATAATCAGTAACCATATAAGCTTTATAAAATATGTGTGATGGAGATTACTACAGCCAAGTTCAAAATGGTATGCAGTGCTAATAATAAAGAAATTTTGAATTGTATGTTGAAACTAATTATTGAAACTTTAAATACAATTAGGCAAATATTGGATTTTACCTATTTCAAGTGAGGCTCCTTTATGTGCCAATTAGCATTGGATTTTGATATTTTTTGTTATTTTCATAGGGAATCCAATGAAACGGATGCAGATGGTTCTAGCAGTGCTAATGGCAAGCGGCAATTGAAATTAAGTAATTTTGGTGTCACAAAATCCAAGAGAAAGATTGAAGAAATTGAATCAAGTGGTAAAGGGCGCTGCAAATTTTTTATGGCTCGTAAACTTGAGCAAGTCACTCAATTCTAAGTAGAAGGTTTGACACGTTATGATTTGTATTTTTTTCTTCTCTCCAATTATTTGCCTTTCTTGATTCAAATCAGAGAATCATTGGAGTTTTGCTTCACCGTTCTATTTATTGAGAAAGGCAAATGAAAAAACTTAAACAACCTATTGTAGTGTTTTTGTTTTTTTTAATTTAATTTTTGATAGAGGGCGAGTAATATGATGAGGAAAATTTCTTTCGTATCTGTGCAATCCACCGTATGTCCATTTTGGAGTTATAATATTTGCAATGGTGCAGTTACAAAGGAATTCTTTTGATTGCTCTTGTGACATACTAACTGAATGATTAAACATAATGATGCATGCAGACATGTTTCATGAATCATGTGATATAATCCAGGGACAAAGTTCAAGTGTGTACGACTTATAAACGGCTTGGAGTTATGAAATCCGGTGGGTGTAGACCTTTAAATTTAGAATACAGACACAAAATTCAAAACCTGCTGTCTCATTCTTTTGTCTCATACAAACACAATCGAAAGAAGCTAACTCATGTAATACTGCAAATCTTCTTGTGTGCTTTAGATATCATTGATGCACAAGATGCACAAACCCGAATTTGTTTAGGCAATCATTCATAATACAGGGTTTCCTAACATTTGTTGGAAAATGTTACTCTCACAAGGAGCCAACTGCAAAACCGAGACACACAAACTAACAGTTTATGTACAATGATAGCAAGCAACACTGTCTTTTCATGCTTCGGCTTTGTCTAGTATCAGAATACCATATACAGATGTACAAGAAATGCCCAGCTGGATGCGAACAAGGTGGGCAGTCCAATGCATTTCTTGTTGCTGTTGGCAGCACCATGGTGATTGTTATGGTGGCGATTGTTAACTGAACCTGCTGTGTATACAGGTACGAAAGTTGAACCTTGTGTATTTGGAGATCTGGTCCCGCCGTTATTTCCATTCTCACCAGTACTAGTTGATCTGCCGTTTGCACTTCCATGACTGAATCCATGTTCAAGTTTGCTGCTATGTGCTATTCTGCTTCTGCTATTATCGCTATCATCATCACTACCATTGCTTCCATGTCCATCTGCACCTTCATCTTCTGTGGTGGTTTCCTGCATAAATTCTGCAACGTATTCTTTTAGAAGTTAACCAGTACCGAAACTTGTTCGACAAGGTCACAGATTTCTTTTTGTTTTTGCCATTAGGAAATCAGAAAACTTCTGTATATAAATTTTTATATTTTTTAATTTTTTTTTATCTGGCATTAGCGGGGTTGGGGGTGTTGGTGGTTGAATTATTCTCAAATAGAGCGACTTTCTTTTTGGTCCAAAAACTTGTAGGGGAAGAAGAGTTGGAAAAGATTGTAATGGTAATAGACTCGATTGTCAACTCTGTTTCAAATCGAATGCTCAAATTGTGTTTCACGCAACGAATTTTCAATGTAAAATATGCCCTTGTTCAACTGAACTTGTTCCTTTCTTGTTCTCTGCAACAACCCAAACGTTAAAACCAAGTGTAATTGACTAACCAACTACAACTTCTACCAACTTATTATCCAAGTGCTCGTACTTCTTTTGCTAATTCTTCTTAGCATCCTAGTTTTTTTTTTTATTTAACTCTAAAAAGGACATAGCTAATTATATTTTGTTTCCTTAAAAAATCTTATTTACCTCTCGTTTCCGTTTGATCCACGAAAACAATATTTGGTTCTTAATAAGAAACTTGTGCAAGGAGCTTATAGCTCAATTGGTTAAAAACATTTATCCTGCATCTGGAGTCTTAGATTTGATTTCCCCTCTCCCCTAATATAGCATGTATTAATCAAAAAATAAAAAAAACAGCAACTTTCAATTACTTGCGTTGGTGTTCCTTTTCACTTTTATGTTTAGATAGTTTTGATTTTTGAGTTCTTACAACCAAGAAGCAACCAAGGATTACAGTTTATAAAAGGGAAAAAGTTATTGCCAAGAATAAACTAATTAATAATAGAATATCCGAGCAGAAAGAGTTGAGAAGAGCACCTGAAGGCGAGGCCTTGCGAGGAAGAGATGCAGGTGCCACAAGGTAATGGTGGGAAAAGATCATCAGAAACAACCCTATTTCTATAATCCCCATTAATTCCTTCCTTCCCAGCAGCTGCCGCTAATTCATGCAAAATAGTTAGTTTAATTTTAAGGCCTAATTTTAATAATAAAGTGAAGCAACAGCAGACGTAGATGATGATGTTGTTGGCCTTATCCTTTTTCCCAAAGTGGTTCACTGAATAAAGTTTATTCTTGGTACACTCATTAGGTGCTTCCCTTTTTTATCCTGGTCGAAATTTGGTGCCCACTTGTCTTGGTGCATGGGCCACAAATATGAAATTCTTTCCTCTCGTCTTTGATCTGATTTCATTGTATATTTTTCAAATTTACAGATGGAAAACTTTTTTTTTTGGTGTGTGTGATAGCTACTGTATTAGGTAAATCAAGATAATCATTATACAAAATAATTAGGTAAAAGGTCACTTTCGGTCCCTGTAGTTTGCCGTTTTTACCACTTTGGTCCCTGTAGTTTCAATTTGGTCAATTTTGCCCCTGTACTTTCAATTTCGAGCAATTTAAGGACAATCGAAATTTTCTGTCAAATTTCTTTAATGCCCGTCATCTTTTGGTCACGTGCCCCTCACGTGAAGGGGCAATTTCGTCAAATCGTGCCCACCTAAAAGCTGCCCTCTCTCTTTCTTCTTCAGATACAACTTTGGGATTATGGGTTAGGGTTTTTCAAAAATTTTCAGACCTGTGGGTTCTTCGAAAATGTCAAAATCTGCTACCCAAGCTCCAAAATGCCTATTTTGCAATGGTGAAATGAGAATAGCAACTTCAAAGACTGATAGGAGTCGTGGAAGACGATTCTGGAAGTGCAATACATCATATGTAAGGTCAAAAGTTTTTTTTTTTGTGATTTTTTTTGGATGTAAATGGGGTATGTGTGTTTCAGTGTATTGTTTTTGCATGTTTGAACAGGGAACACTTTACTATGCTGGATTTCTATGGGATGATGAGATCAACAATGGGCATTTGATGAAAGAGAATGAACCAACTAGAGGAGCTGAAGAAGATGAAGTGAAAAAGCCCAAGAGATTGCAAGGAGCTAATGTCAATTTCGAAAATGGAATTAGGGATCTGTTGCTTGTCATTTGTGGATTTTTACTTTTAATTTCTATTCTGTTGGTTATGAATTTGGTAATGAACTTGATTTGAAACTGAACTGCATAATCAGTTTCAGTTTTAGGCAATGTACTGTGTTGTGAATTTGGGTTAGTTTCAGTTTTAGTTTTGGTCAGTTGTTGTAGGCATTGCTTGTTGAAATTATGTATGTCCTTTTGTCCAGGGACAAGGGGTCGTCCGGGTTTAAAGTTTAGGGCTGTTCTGGGTTTTCTCTCTGGTCTGTGGGTGTTGGGTCGTTTTTTTCTTTAGTCTTGTTCTTTTTCTGCAGTGGATTCCTTATCCACTCTTGTATTTTGCTCCTATCTTAATACAACTGTTTCTATTAAAAAAAAAAGTGCATGAGTGCAATTTGCTTGCGAAGAGTCTCCAATTGCTCATCAATCATCACCTTCACATACAACACTCCTGTATTTCAGTTTTAGTTTTGGTCTGTAGCAGCTTCTCCCACTCCATCATCCTCAAAATACCCACAAACACATAACAAGAAAGTAAAGAATTAGTGGGTGGGTGCAGTGTTCCCATGAAATCTGTGATTGATAAATAAATATGATTTACCTACCCATTTTACATATGATTTTCATTTGTAATAATCAATCATCATATCCTTGTTTTGGAAGAAAGGACAAATAAACAAACTGAAGGAAAAAAATTTGCGATTAATGACCAAACATTCATACATAAATTGAAAGCTGTTACATACAGAAATTGAAAGCTGCTACATACAGAATATTCATCTCCAGCTGCTACATACAGAATATTCATCTCCAACTTCATAACTGAATATTCATATCCAAATTCATTGTCTACATTCACAACTTCATAACAAAATATTCATCATGTTTTGAATGTAAACACAGTTTCTAAACAAAATATTAATCTCCAAAATCATATTGTCTTCATTCCAACCCAACTTTAGTGTTTGCATTCACAACAAAATAGAGTATGTATCAACCATTCACTTCTTGGAGCAGCTTGTCCTTGGTGGATTGAATGAGTTTGGTGGATTAACATTTGACCTTCTCTTTATCTGCATAGGAATAAACTTGTGGAATCATTGTTGAAGGAATAAACTTGTAAAATTAATAATGACATTAATTATGAAAAAAAACTTATAGGGAGTTTTTTTCTTTGTGCATTTGCAGCTGCAACCACTTGCCTTGATTGCACGTTAACAGCTACATTGATTGTAGGAGATGCCACAATAGTTGAATGAGATTGCACATCAACAGCTACATTTATTGGAAAACTAGATTGCACATTTGTAGAGGTATTAGGTCTCCTTTTCTTCAAAGAGGCGGGAAGACCCCATCTTTTATCAATGTAAGTACTAGATGGAGGGTCTTGTGGTTGATTGGAGCAATTCCTCTTGTTGTGACCTTTTTTCCAACACTTGGTGCAAGTCACAGTCCCAAACCTCTTGAGTTTGGTACCATTTGCATCAAATCCCTTCTCCATTTCAATATCTTTTTTTCTGCTCCTCTTTGGTCTCCCCGGTTGTTTTCTAACAATTGGAGGCAAGAGTGGTATTTCAGTTGACTTAGGCCACATGTTAAAGCCTTTCACAGGATGGATGATTGGCTCATAAGCTTTTAAGTAAGTGGCCTTGTGATAACATTCAGCCACATAATCTTCAGGTTTAGCCCTATAGAGATATATGGCAGCAACAACGTGGATGCAAGGGATGCCGTTAAGATCCCATCTCTTACAACTACATGTCCTAGAAGCTATATCTATCACATGTTGATCATGTAAATACTCCCCCACTTGAAATTCATATGGTCCAGCTTGAGTTGCCATACAGTTTCTAGATGAATGTATCTTGATTTGTTCCAACTTCTTTTGAATTTTAGGACAAATGACCCCATCATGTTTTGACATGGCTTCTCTCTTCATTTGCAACCTTTTCATAAGGTTACACCTTATCATTTCAAGCATAGTTAGTATAGGTTTATCTCGAGCATCCAAAATGTAGCTGTTGAAGGTCTCACACATGTTATTTAATAACATGTCACACTTAGGAGCAGTACTAAACCTATGCCTAGCCCACTTATCTAGGTCTTTCCCCATCAACCATTCATAAGCTCCTAAATTCAAATCTTTCAACTTATTCATCTCAACTTCAAACTCATACCTGTTAGAAGCCCTAGCTGCACTCCATAACAGATCCTTGAACACTTTGCCCTTGAACTTTTCCTTGAAGTTCCCATACATGTGCCTAACACACCACCTATGTTGTGCTTCAGGCACTACAATGTCAAATGCTTTGTCAAGTCCCTATAAAACAATAATCAGATAGCAATTAATATGTGCAAAAAATTAATCAAACATCAATCAAATAATAATTATCCCTATGTTGAAACCATACCTTTTGTTGATCAAATATGAATATCCATCCATGGTCATTTACAGGACCAAGATCACCAATCAACAACTCCAAAAACCAGCTCCATGTCTCTTTAGTTCCCAACTCAACAGCAGCATATGCAATGGGGTAGATGTTATCATTAGCATCAATCCCCATTGTAGCTAATAATTGCCCTGAGAAAGGGCCCTTCAAGTGGCATCCATCAACTCCTATGATGGGTTTGCAACCAGCCAAAAATCCCTTCTTGCATGCATCAAGGCATACATAAAGCCTCTGAAAATGTGGATGGGGCTCTACCCTTATCTTCATTGTGCTCCGAACATTAGTTGCTTTCACCTCTTCACAGTACTCCCACAACCTTGAGTATTGCTCCTTGTAAGTCCCTTCGATCATCTCCATGGCTTTCTTCTTTGCTCTGAAACACTGACTATGTGATACATTATACCCTAAATCCCTCTTCACTGCCTTCCTTAAATTCTTTAACTTTATCTCAGGCTCATCCATGATACGACCTAAATATTTTTTAGCAATATACACACAGTTGACATGTGGGTTAGTAGGAGTTCGCAAGCAAGTATGCTTATCATTAAAGCTCTTGATCTGCAGGGTTTGCTCTAGTTGCATAACTGAAGCATGCAACATCCAAGTGCAGTTTTTACACTTCGCAGTGAGCCTCCTCTTATCATTTTTCACAAATTTAATTGCATAGTTGCCCATCACTGAATAATTCTTCAAAGCTGTTTTCAAGTCTTCCTTGCTTCCAAATAACATTCCCTTTTCAAACTTAGGGTTATTCAAGTTAGACTTGCAAAACTCTGGATATTTCCTCCTCCTTTCACCTTCCTCACTTGAAGAATTGTTAGGAGAGTGAAATCCTTTCTCTGAGTTGTTACCATCACTGTCTTCTTCATCCTCAAAAGCCACAAAATCCTTAGGCAGGTAAGTATTTCCTACTCCTCCAAATTTGGACTGTATATTTGCATCAAACAAGTCATTGTCATCTAGGGTAGCATCATTGTCAGTTTCATAGATTTCCTTATCTGACTCATCACCACTGTCCTCTATTCTCCACCTCCTACCCTCAACATAAGTGTCTTCTTCACTGTCCTCTTCTTCACTACTCTCCTTTTCTGTATCCTCTTCATGAACAACATTCTCAGCAATTTGAGAATGCACAGGGACCTCCGCAGTTCCTACATTTTCATTCCCCACTTGTACATTAACTTGAGTAACCTGTGATTGTTGACTAAAAAGCTCATCAAAAAACTCATCTGGGACCTCATCAAATGCTCTGGTATAAGGAAATTGGGGTAGCCCAATGTCTAAAAAAATTTGACAGAAACAACGTTTATATAAGTGAAATGCATGTATCTCGTGCACTTTATGCAAACAGGAGGAACTTTATGCAAATAAGGGGGGACCACGACAAATACAGATACCATATTTATTCATTTACTTCCTAAAGTCTTAACTTTTTCCAGCTACCATTCCACTAAGAGACAAGTCCTAACCCAGTACACTACACCTTTTCAAAACTAGAATCTGACAAAGCAAAAAAATCAGAATATGAAAAACCCACCACAACTCCAGCACTAACTCACCAAAACAATTCAATAAAGAATGCATTGAAAGCCTAAACAACTTGGAATATTGAAAGCCCCAAACAATTGAATAAAGATCCCAAACCAACTTGAACCTAATTTTAAAATCGAGTTCTCACCTTTTTTATTCCAACATCCACTTCCTTCACCTCTCTTCTTCATTGTTGATGATGTGAAAGTCTAAATCCAGCAAAATAGTGTCTTGTTTTGAAATTGATATTCAAACCCTAACTTTACTCTGCCCAAAGTCGCGACTTCAGTGTAATAGAGAAACACGCAGCTTTTTTTTTTCTTTCTTTGGTTCTGAAGAAGAAAGAGAGAGGACAGCTTTTAGGTGGGCACGATTTGACGAAATTGCCCCTCCACGTGAGGGGCACGTGACCAAAAGATGACAGGCGTTAAAGAAATTTGACAGAAAATCTCAATTGTCCTTAAATTGCTCGAAATTGAAAGTACAGGGGCAAAATTGATCAAATTGAAACTACAGGGACCAAAGTGGTAAAAACGGCAAACTACAGGGACCGTAAGTGACCTTTTGCCAAATAATTATACTTAATATAGCTATTACTCAATCATTTTCCTTACACGTAATAGTTGTTACCTTCATTGATTTCTACACACATGTTTACAACCCTCGTGAAAATTTACTAAATCCTTGTAGGAATCAAAAATCTCAAACTAATAAGTCGTCACGTGTGCTTTAATTGAGAAATCTTATCTTGCTGATCCTACTATCACGAGTAACTTAAGCGTGAGACTTTTTGGCACACACCACACCGGTATGTTCAAGGACTCACAACTGCAGTTATTTCTTAGATTTCAAAGTACAATAGGCCTCTCGCAAGGGGGGAAAATCATATCCCACAATCCTTCATATACAATTAATTGAAAAAAATACATAAATTAGACTTCGTATATAGAGCGTCTAATTATGTTGGGTAGTGGATGAATTTGTACCTAGCTCTATGAACACTTACTGATACATTATTTATTCTTTATGGACATTTAGATAACAACCGAATTAATTTTTAGCTAAGGGCGACTAAGTTTGTGTTTCCCCGTTGTTCTATGTTTCTGGTGTGCGACTGGTCATGCCGATTGGTCATGTGTTTTTTAGTTGTTCTGTTTTCTGTGGACTTCGGTACTTTCTACTTGTAGCCTTTGCTTGTTACTGTTTTCGTAATGGAGATATCCATTTACCAAAAAAGTTAATAATGACAAAGAGACCCAATGTCAAAATCGAATCAGCAAAAACGTAGGAATAAAGGAAATAAAAAGGGCTAACAATAAAAGAGCCCCTACAAGTTTGGGTCATTCTTAATATGGGCCCCGGGGTATAAATTTCATCAAGTTACACCCCAATATTTTCAAACTTGTCCAATTTTATCCTTCCGATAGGAGTAACTGATGACGTGGCCATTGTGGGACCCACCCCACTGACAATTTAATTATTATTTATACTTATAAATAAAAGGGTAAACTACATAAAAGTACCAAACCTTCTAAAATTGGTCACACCATTACCCAGTCTGTCAGTGGAGTCATTAAGTGATGACGTGGCATATCCGACATAGCTCTTTTTTGCTTGTGTGTTGGTTTTTTGCCGGCGTGGATTATTTCTGACCCCCGAACCCTGAATTGACATCTTCATCTCGGCATTCGACAGAAACCTGTGAAACCCTAAATCCAATTTCAAATCTAAATCGAATGGAGGCCCCCTTCTCTAGCATTGGTAAGAGAGCTCGCGTTTTCACGTTTTGGACAAACACAAACCCGGATTGTTGTTTCTGAGGCTGCGCGAACTATGGGGTAAGTTTGTTGCGATTTTCATAGGTGCGATTGCTAATTAGGGCTTGCTTGTGTCTCTTTACATAAACCAAGAAGCTGCACCTTCTTTCACTGGATTGATCCCAAGATTTGCGAAAGGTCAAGGAATGTGATACTTAGGCTTTTGAAAAGCTTTTCAAAGCATGAAGAGGGGCAGAGAAAAGCTTCTAGAAGAGTTAGTTTCCTATGGGTTTTACTGCTAGGGTCATGGTTCACTATCTTTATGCTTCTGTTGCTTTTGAGTGGGCAAGGATGCAAAAAAGATGAAACCAACCACAATGTGAGGCTAGAGCTAGAGTTTTAGGTAGTGTGCATTGAGTATTAGTGAGCCACTTTTGAAGTCGTGTGGCTTTGTAAACTGCATTAAAATGTAGGTAGCTTATAATGGTACAAAATGATCCCATCCATATAAGCCAAATGTTTAACCATCCAACCTATCTCAACCATAGACATCATGTCCTTGTCAATATAGTCAAAATATGCCATATCACCTCCTACACAGAAATTGTCACTAAATCTACCACCATGAAACATTGTAATAGTGAAATGCTCGGATCAACTGCAATGCACATAAAACAAACAATGACACAAAAAATGAAGTACCGACTTGACAAAAATGCAGTACCAATCTGGGACCACCTAAAATTGCATATGCAAACTTACATGCCTAACCTAACTTTCTACATTGACTACTTTACTAACCAGACAAAATCTCCTTTATTAAAAAAAGAAACCCCAAACCCTAAAAGGTAACAGCCCTATTAGAAATATGCCCTTAAAACCAACTAATTATGTAATAGTTAGAGTTAAGGACATCTTTGATAAAAGACATATTATGTTATCAATGGGCAAGAAATGTTGTTTTATTCATTAAATCATCCTATATTATCTTTCAATATGTAGAACAACCATAGTCCAAGGAATACACAAGTGGATATGAGAGCTATGTAAGGAGATTGCATACACAGAGAATTCTCATCATTCCTAAATCCTAAATATGTTCTTGGTCATAGGAATATTGATTGGGCGTCAATATTTTGCAAAGACCAGTACATACAGTATTGTCTCTTTATGTTGGGAACGACAAGGTCTTAAGTCATTAAGTGTGGAGACACATCGATATGTGTGTAGGTGCTTGTAGAAGAACAAGTACACTGAACGCAATCTAACATATGAGTTACAGCATGGAAGTCTTTACTCATATGTCAAGTTGGAACTCATAAATTGCAATGGTGCAAACTAATCTTTAGACCTGAGGCATCATAGATGTTTTGTGGCTATGTTGTTAATCTTTGAGGCAACTATGGTCATGCTGAATTAGGCATAGCTTAAAGGTACTCATTATAGGATTCTCAATAGAGTCATGGAAGCAAATGAATGTACAACAAGGAATCTCTACTATCAATAAAGGAGAGAGAAGACTCTAAGATATGATTGGTCAAATCTCTACGCAAAGTAGTGGAAAAGACTTGAAAGAAGAAGTCTTCAAATCTTACCAGAATAATCATATAAAAGGAATGATTCACATTAGGATATTGACAATCGGATTCCATTATCTAATAATGTGAATAAGGGGTATTGACATAAGAGAAGGATTCAATTGCACAGTCATTCCAATTTGAATAGGTTCTTTCACAATGTCTCATTTAGCTCAGATAATCGTGACTTACTGCTAGGCGACAACCATGGCGGATGTCCTAAAAGGTTTCAATTAACCTTTATTAATAGGAATAATTAAATTGTGGAATTTAATTCGTATATCATCTCTGAGGAGTTGAGTCAACCCACTACCTTGCTAAAGGAACTTACGGATCTGCACACCCAAAGAATATGATTAGAGGTACAAATGAGGAGAAATGAAATGAGGAGACACAAGTTAATGGTTGATAATCAAAAGTCAAAGTCAACGATCAAAAGTCAACATGTTGACCGGAGCAATTGACTAAAGTCAAATAGTTCGACTGGGTCAATTAAGTAAGACTATAATTATAATTAAAAGATTAATTGTGGAATTAATATTGACATATAGAAATATTGGATTGGGCTTTTAAATATGATTTAAAAGGAAAGGGACAAAATAGCCCAAAACGATATTGGGCCCAAAGGATAAGTGGCATAAGATGACATGACCCATAGACCAAATGGAACCCCAAATACCCACCCAATTGCCTTTTGTGTTGTCCTATATAAGCTAATTGTTGGAGAAAACCTAGCTAGGGTTTTTGGTTTCCTACTTTGGTTGATGAGTGATCATCTTTGTATCTCATCTTTCATAAACCAAAAATTGGTCCAATCAAGAAGTAGACTAGCATCCATACTTCTTGATTGCCTTCTCTTCATCTCTAGGAGCTTTTTGTGTGGTGAGGTAGAAGACTCCAATCTTGGAGCCTTAAGGTGAAGGAGTCAAAATCAAGAGAAAGAAAAGGCCTTTCCAACAAAGGTGTTCATTCTTGAGAAATCACGAAAAGGTCATCAAGGGTAAAGATCTATTCTCTTTTTTCCTTTTCTATTTGTGTTCAAAGAGACTAGGCTAAGATACTTGATTTAAAATGAAAAAGGTTTAGCTCAACTAGTATAAACAAAATGAATCCGCTATTTAGAATGTTTTTGTTGTTTAGGTTGTGGCTAAAGTTCATTTCCTAAGCATTAGATGCATGTTTCCTTCAAGCCTAACCCCAATTTCTAAAAAGGCAACAACCGAAATCTTCACAAAAGGAAACTTATTGAAAACAACTGTAAAAAACACTATCGTTGGATACCAAAAGCATACAAAACAATAAGGGTATACTGCCGAATTGCCCCTGAACTTGTACATAACTCTCAATTTACCCCCCCCCCCACCCCCCGACCTTCTTTTTAGTGAATTAAAAGCTCGAATTAAATTTTATTATCAATGTTCCCCCCACCGTGAAAATTTGAACATTTCATTCATAAATCCGTCTATTTGACCCACGTTGACTCTTTATTGAGGGTTATTTTTGTCATTCAGCGCGGATTGAATTAGCAACCTCTCTCACACACTTCTCACATTGCTTTTAGATTGGTAGAGTTAGAAAGGGACCAAATTAAGGGCAGGAAAAAGGACGAAATCGAAGGTTGGAGAAGGACGATATCGAGGGAATCTGAAAGTTTTTTCATAAAGCTTCTTTTGGCTTTATTGATTCGACACAACATGACTCTGGATGTGTTGCCTCTGCAGGCGCGGAACAGAGGGCCTCCTCCCAAGTACAGTAAGTAATCTCTTTTCCCAATTTGAAATTGTTTAAGCTTGTGTGGTCCTTGGTCTGTCGGTTGTTTGTACATTTTGTGGTGTTGTCTGATATACTTTTTTGAATAGGAAACAATGAACAAAATATCGATAATTTCGCCAAAATATCGGCGAAATTATCGTTTTTTGGGGGCAGCGATATTTTCACATGATTCCATTCATTTATCGTCAATTTATCGATAATTTCCTCAATAATATTGCGGTAATTTCAGTAGCGATATTTTCGTTTAAATAACAGCTGCAAATGGTCAATATATCGCAATATTATCGATAATATCGCGATATGAACTTTCAAGATGATCGAATTGCAAAAAAGAATCAGATACTCCATCTAACAATTCAGGGGAACCCACAATTCAGAAACCTAATTTTGAACAAAACCCAGTGAACATGATCCAAAAACTCAATCAAACCTTCTATGAAGTAAGCAGAAGAAGGCCAGCCGCTAATGGTGGTCATAGACATGGTCTCCTCCTCAGTCAAAGGGTTGACCAGCTTATCGACCAGCTGAGCTAGATTGGTGGATCTTGACCAAGGCGGTGGAACCCAATAGGAGGTACCGGCAAGAAACAGGAGCCAATCGGGTGCAGATCGGCGGACCATGATCAGGTGGATGACGTCCTCGAGCTTTCGCAAAAGGGGATCAGAAGGAGAGTCGGTGGATGAGTCTGTTGTTGGGTCATGGTGGAAAGGAAGGTTGGATTGGGCCCAGAGGGTTATGAGGCGAGAGGAGGAAGATGGCGATGGTGTGGATGAGAGGTGGCGGCTTAGAGTAAGGGTTTGAGAGATGGACATTGCCATTGAGAGGTGGTGGCTTAGGGTAAGAGGAAAATATGAGAGAAAATTTAGGTGTTTGAGAGAGAGAGTGGTAGAAGACATCAAAAGCTTTTTTTATTAGTGAATTTTTAATGTTTTAATTTTTGGTTAATGGAGGTTTGAAGAATAGTGGATTCAAAATAAATTTATTTATGTTATTAGTTAATTTTCAATCTTCACTATTATTTTTTAAGCATGGTAAAGTGCTTAATTTTCATGAAAAATCAAGTTGGTTTACATCTTTAATTATTTTTCAATTTTTGATAAATAATAAATATAAGAACGTGTACCATGTCATGATGTCCAGTGAATAACGTGAAATAAAGTTACTCATGTATCTTACCATGCAATTTATAAAGTATAAAATATTGCAGTAAAAATGATAAATAAATTACTACAGGGTGTTTAATTTTCTTTCATTAATTACTCTAGATTTTCTAAGTCACAGAGTTTGTCAGCTTGCAATATAATCAACTTAAATCACTCAAACCTACTATGCAATGCATTTCCTTCCAATCTTTTGTATTAAAATAATAGATGATTGACTAAATAAACTTTTTACAAAGTTTCATTAAAAATTTCCATGTTTTTATCACAATTTTCGTGGTTTTTATCTAATTTTTATCGATATTGATATTTTCCCGATATTTCCATCGATATTTCCGTGTTTTTGAACCACCGATATTTCCGAAAACTTCGATATTTAAGACCTTGATAGGAAATACTTGTGGTCCCGAAGCATTTGTGTTGTTTTTTCTGCATAATTGTCGGTGGACCTAAGTCAATTTCAAGTTTAGAATGGTAGTTGGGCAGTAAAGATAAGTTGGTGTGATAAAATAGTGGTTTTATATATCATTTCTGTTTTTTTTAGGTGATCCAGATTTGTTCTCCCTAGAAATTCACCATGGAGGTTATATTGCAGAGGGGAAGTACGTTCAGGGTAAGGTTACATGGGCAGACAACTATAATGCTGACCACCTATCAATGCTTAACCTATTTGATGTTGCTATGTGTTTAGGATATGACCATCAAAAAATACAATACCACTACTGGAACAAAAGGAGGGGGTTTGTTCCAATTGAAGTAGATGCCCATGTAGTTGAGTTTGTGGAACATACACCTACCACTAGAGTTCAACCTTTATATCTCTCATATAAGCATCAACCACATTTCCCACAGAGCCAGGCATCTGCATCTACTCCACAATTGGGGTTGGAAGTAGAAGTTGAAACTGGAACTGATGTTGGTGAGTTGGGGAACCAGTTTGTAGAAGTGGATGTTGATTTAGATGATGATGGTGATGATGAGGCAGATAATTAGGGAGATAATGAGGCAGATGATAGTGAAGATGATGAGGTTGAAGATGATGATAGTGGAGAAGAGGCTGAAGATGATGATAGTGAGACAGACATTGAGTTCATTGACTCTGAGTTTGAGTAGTCAGATGAAGAAGGGTTGAAGACAGTCTTTGAAGAGGGTGATAACTTGTTTGATAAACATGTAGTTGATGAAGAAAATGAAAAATACAATGAAGAACCTGGTGAGGTTGATAGTGAAGACTACAATACCGACGAACTTGTAAGTCTTGATGAAGAATCTGATGAGGATGAAGGTGTGAAAAATCATAGCCGCAGAAGAAAAGCTCCTAGGTTTAAGCAATTTAGAAGAGAATTTGGTTTGCTGAAGCCAACATTTCATTTGGGAATCAAATTTACGAACATGGAGCAATGTAGGGAAGCAATAATGTATTATGTAGTTTCATGTGCACGGCCATTGAAGTGGGTGAGGAATGATTCGAATAGGGTGAGGCTCAAATGTGAAGGAGATAATTAACAAAAGGTTTCATGTCCATGGATGTTGTATGCTTCTCATGTGGGGAAAGGTCCAACTACAAGGATTAAGACATATGTTCCAACGCATACATGTAGTAGGAGGTAAAGAACCAAGTATGCCACTTCATCATGGCTGTCTATGATGAGGAGTTAAGAGATAATCCCAATATGAAAGTGACAGATTTCATGAAGTTAATAAAGAAACAATATGACATAGATGTAACTGAGGCTCAAGTTTATAAAGCCAAGAGTTTTGCAAAAATCAAAATTCAAGGTAGTATTCAAGAGCAATATGGTAAATTGTGGGATTATTATGAGGAGTTAAAGAGCAATAACCTTGAAAGTACTGTCATTGTGAAGACTGATTTGCAAGGTGAGAATCCTATTTTTAAGAGGATTTATATATGTTTTGGAGCACTTAAAAAAGGATTTGTGGAAGGATGTAGACCAGTGGTGGGTTTTGATGGGTGCCATGTTAAGGGTTCTCATCCAGGACAGATTCTTAGTGCAGTTGGGGTTGATGGAAATAATGGTATGTATCCAATTGCTTTTGCTGTTGTTGAAGTTGAAAACACAGAGACTTTGAGTTGGTTCTTTGACATATTCTTTAAAGATGTAGGTATTCAAAATGGTAATGGGTGGGTTTTCATTACTGATAAGCAAAAGGGTTTAGGGAATGCCCTTCAAGCTTTGATGCCCAATGCTGAGCACATGCATTGTGTGAGGCACTTGCACAATAATTTCAAGCTTGCAAGCCATACTGGTGCAGCTTTGAAGCAGAGGTTGTGGACAGCAGATAGGGCAAAAACAATACCTGTATTTGAAGATAAAATGGAGCAGATGTTGGGTCTATCTGAGGCAGCTTATAAAGTGGCTTGAGGAGAGACCAGCTGCTCGTTGGAGTATATCACACTTTAGTACAGTCCCAAAGTGTGATATACTTCTAAACAACTTGTGTAAGTGTTTTAATGCTGCAATTCTAGAACCAAGGGATAAGCCTATTGTTACTCTTTTGGAGAGAATTAGAACCTACTTGATGCTTAGAATGGCTAGACTTAGAGAGACAGTGTCGCCCCATGAGGTTGGTTCAAGAATATTTACTATTGTGGAGAAGAATTCAATTGAAAGTGGCCACTGCATAGCTTTGTATGTTGGTGGGGGGAAGTATCAAGTTAATAGCATGTTGGGAGCTATGTTTGTTGTGGATTTAGAAAGGCATACATGTACCTACATAAAATAGGACTTAAGTGGAATTCCTTGTTCACATGCCTTGGCTGCAATAGCAAAGAGTGAGCACAGACCTCTGGATTTTGTGGATGCACTTTACAAAAGGCCGACATAGGATAGGGCTTATGAGGGCTATATATCTCTAATGCCTAGTCAAGCATATTGGAAAAAAAAGGGCATGTACCTATCAAGCCACCTCTTTATTGCATCCAACCAGGAAG
Organism: Prunus yedoensis; assembly: GCA_005406145.1. Classification (NCBI taxonomy): domain Eukaryota; kingdom Viridiplantae; phylum Streptophyta; class Magnoliopsida; order Rosales; family Rosaceae; genus Prunus; species Prunus yedoensis. The sequence continues at coordinate 1,758,156 of BJCG01000015.1, read as the reverse complement.
GCCCAAGCTTAGCATAAATAAAGAACCTGATGAAATACCAAAAGGGGCTACAAAACTTAAAAGGTATGGCATTGTAATGACATGCCACAACTGTGGACAAGAAGGTCACAATTTTGCTGGTTGTCCCCAAAATGGATAGGTTAGAATTGTTCTTAATTTATTTGTTTATACATTTCATTTGTTGAAAATGGCTATGTTAACATGTGATTGGACTGTTTTTGCTATGTTAACATGTGATTTGTTGTTCTTGACAATGAAGGGGCAACCTAGAGGTACTAGAGCAAGAGGCGGTAGAAGGGAAAGAGGAGCAGTGAGGGGAAGAGGTGCAAGGGGTAATAGAGGTGTTGATACTGTAAGTGTCAATGCAAGTGGAACAAGAACTTTTAGGGGCAGAGGTTTTATGAGAGGCAGAGGTGTTGTGAGTGAACAACAACAAACTCAGGCCAGACCAAAGTTTAATGTAAGTTCTTGGATTATTGTGGTGTGTTTTGAATCAATCATTGCATCATTGAAGGCTTATGGGATCTATGCTTGCAACAGGTGAAAAGAGGAGCTCATGCCCTTCATGTCATAAGGAAGACCAATCTATTTGGTAGTTCACAACCTACCCAAGGTTCAAGTTCCCAACCTGTGAAACCTTCAAGTTTAGAAGCTTCTTCACAACCTGCCCAAAGTTCACAAGCTCATCAAGGTTCAAGTTCACAACCTCAACCAATGGTAATTTCTCCAAAAAGGCCTAGGCTAAAATCTCCAAGAAAACGAATAAGGCCATGGAGAATTTAGTCAGCAATTTGAAGTGAATAGTTGAAGAGTTGTGATTTTTATTTTGGTGTTCTGGATTATTTTGGTTTGCAATCTATTTGCTAGTCTATTTTTTAACTGATTTTGATTTGAAGTGAATGGATGAATATGTATTTTTGAAACTAAATTTGGACAAGCTTTGATGTAATCACATGTGAATTCAAATGTTGTATTTTGCCATACTTTGAAGTGCAGTTCATTTGGTGTGATAGTTACTATTTCAATGGTCAAAATGACAACTTGCATTTTCATTCACCAAAACAATTCTTACATTGATTACAATGGTCACAACACTCAGAATTTCCAATTACACACCCTTTCTTACCCTTAGAAAAAGCCAATCACTCATCTCTTTGTAACCATTACAAATTTCCAATTACCCATCTATTTCTACCAATTTCAAAACCCAAACACCCATCCCTTTCTAACCATTACAAAATGCCAAGCACCCATCCCTTTCTAACCCTTACAAAAACTTACAAAATGCCAAGCACCCATCCCTTTATAACCCTAAACCAAAATGCCAACTACCCAACCCTTTCTATAGCTGCCCATTCATGCCTTTATTTGCATTCGAAATCAAGCATATAATAACCCCAAACATGCACAATGACACCCAAAACCATGGGGTTTTCAGCTTCAAATTCCTTTTTTTTTTTTTTTTTTTTTTTGCTTACAACTTGTTAATTCTCCTCAGCAGTCGTAAAATTATTTGCTTTGATCTATTGCACATAACAAAGTTTTTGCGAACACAGAGTTTTAAAAGGTGGAAACTCAAAACTGCAAATTTGAAACCCAAACTTCAAAATTCAACTCACCTGCGCACAAACATAAAATCTTTGTCCTGGATGTGAAGAGGTCTAAGAAGTCTAAATTTTTGCAACCTTCCCACAATAGCAGACCCGTGATGGCTACATCCATGAATTGCCATCTTCCAACTTTGAACTCCCTCTGTGTAACCCATCAATGCTACCAGATTAGTTTGTCCTCATCTCTCTCTCTCTCTCTCTCTCTCTCTCTCTCACCAACCTTAGATTTCCCACTCCAACCTTCGATTTCGTCCTTTTTCTTGGCCTCAATTCGTTCCTTTTCTAACCCTACCAATGTGAAAGAGATGTGCGAAGTGTGTGAGAGAGGTTGGTGATTCAATCCACACTGACTGATGAAATAACCCTCAGCAAAGAGTCAACGTGAGTCAAATAGACGGATTAATGGATGAAATGTTCGAATTTTGACGGTGGGGGGAACATTGATAATAAAATTTAATTGAAGCCTTTAATTAGCTGGAAAAAAAGGTCGGGGAGTAAATTGAGAGTTATGTACAAATTCAGGGGTCAATTCGGCAGTATACCCAAACAATAAAGTATGAAACTCAACCTCACATGTTTTAGAAGTTCGAAACTTACCATAATTTGGTGCAATTTCTCCTCAAGGTCTACAAACACCGACACAATAACCCTAAATTCAGACAATATTCGAAAGCTTTTTTTAGTTCAAAATGGTTCTACATCGAAAGGTAGGTGAAAAGGAATGGGGTGGTTTGAGATCACTTTTGTTTACCGTTTGGGGATTAGGGATTTCAAGCCACACATTTGGGGATTAGGGTTGAGGGTACACCAGATTCGACACATGTCCAACAAGTAGGTGGGAAACCTAGAAATTATCCCCGTCATCTTTCTAAAACATTGGCCCAACACGAGTCCAACACGCAAGCAAAAAAAAAGCCATGTTGTATATGCCACGTCATCATTTAACAACTCACTTTCCCCAGCCGCACCAACCCCTACCCACCTCTATACCCATCGCCACCCCATACCCAACCCCCGCAACCCAAAACCTGACCACCCCATCCCCAGCCACAACCCATAGCGCCAGCCACAATCCACTCGCAACCCACAACCCCAGCCCCATTCCCTCACGACCTGACCACCCCATCGAGGAACACTTCCTCTTCATCGACAATTCCACCAATCCGAACTTAACCAACTCCAAAAACAACAATCCAAAGAGACCCATCTCACTCCCACTCTGCAATCCAAACCCATTTTCAAACAAACTGAATTGAATTTCCATGAAAATTATAAAGAAACCCAACTCAATCCCATTGATCCTAGCCTAATTCTTGAGCTGGTTCTAAAGAAACCAACTCATTGCAACCCTGCAATCCTTGAAAACCCAATTCAATTTCATCGAAACTGAAGTCAAAATGATACGTGACCTCATTGCAAATGCGCATAAGGTCTCTCGATGGATGCTGGGAAGCTCGTGCTTGTGGCAGTAAGATAGTTTTATCCATCACAATTAAATAGAGGGAGAGGGTGGGTGATGTAGGACAAATCATGGGTTTGTTCCTATGAAAGAAATTTGGAAAAAGGGGAAAAATTCAAAATCAGAAAATTGGCCTTCAAATATAGAAAATCATGCTTGGACATCAAATATGGCACTATGAAAAAAATGAATGTGTATCATTGGGATTTTCGGGTTGCTTGATTTCTTGTGAAAATCTATATTATATTTATACTTCTAGAATAAGTTATCAATTTGGATATTATTTTCCTGATATGATTTTAATTAGGATTTTAATTATTTTCTTATTAGTTAAGTTTTAGGAATATTATGAAACCTAGGATTTCCTACGATTTTAGAATTTCTTTGTTTTCTATTTAAGCCAACTCATGGCACTGTATTAATTAGTTTTAACATATTATTTATTAAATTTAGTGATTTTCTCTATTTTCTGGTGGATTCCAGTTGCTGATGGATTTCAGCTTATCTTCTTGGATTTAGACGTTTGTCAATCTGTAAACCTATGCTTCCGTGCTGCGTCAATGGGGGTCGGTTGCAGGTGGGGTTTGGGGCTGGGGTTGTGGGTTGCTGGTGGTATTGGGGCTAGGAGATGTGGGTTGCTAGTGGGAATAGGTTGGGTATGGGTGGCGGTGGGTATGGAGATGGGTAATGGTTGGTGGGGTTAGGGAAAGTGGAGGGTGGATAGGGTTTGCTTTTATTTTGTTTTATCCAATTTCATTAATTTTTTTGGGTTGGGTTGGGTTATAGAATTAAATTCTAAAATTTTAAATTATTTATAAGTAAAAATAATAATTAAATTGTCAGTGGGGTGGGTCCCATAACGGCGACGTCAACAATTAACGATTGAACACATGGTCAACTTAACGAAAAGATAAAATTGGACAAGTTTGAAAATATTGGAGTGTAACTTGATGAAATTGATACTCCAGAGCCCACCCCAAACCTTTACAAAACAAAGTAATATGCTACCCAACTTTAGACACTAATGCAAATATCAATTCAAAACACAAGAATACACAATTTCATCAGGACCTTACACCCTTGTTCACGGATTTCGAGCTCCTACTTGATTTCAAGCTTGCAGCAACTAAAATGTAGCCCATTTCTAGCTAGAGAATATCTCACTAGTGTTCGAGCTCAAGGATGGGCTTTGGTAAAGTATCCAGAGGTTTCGCACTAACAAATGTCAACTTTTGAAAGGAGCGTTAGTCGGGTCATCAAAGCGAGTTTTTAAATTTAATCATACGGTTGCCAGATCAAAATTCCGGGCATAAGCATTCAGACTAGAGAACAGCTCCACCCGATATGTCCCCAGAGACTTAGTTGGTGAGGTTGAGGATAATGTCGGGACAATGAGAGGACAAGTAGGGAGGCAACAAAAATAGTTAGCATTGCACAATTCCAAAAAATTCTTGCATTCCAATATGAAACAAGCAAAGGTTAACAAAGTGGCGCTAGTCACCATGGGCGGCCACCCACCTCACAACCTGCAAACAAGCGGAGGTCACCTTCCGACCTCACAACCTGCATTGCACTACCGATATTCTAATTTATGATGACGGTGGAAAATATGCCACATCTAAGCTAACTCTAGGAGTCTGCCTTCTGGTCTGAAAATATTCAAATGATTACTAATTAACTTACAGGAGCATTAATTATCATTTGTAACCAGATCGAAGGCGACATAAATGCAGTTGATAAGCATTACAGAAAAATTGAGTCACAATATTTTACAAGAATTAAACGTGAATGATGTGAAGTGCAATCTGAGAAACCCAAGTTCAAAAGTGTTCTTTGGCTTCTTTCTTCAAAATCAAATGAATTTGAAGAATTATATTTAAGGTCACCATTATTGCAGTCTGGACTGAAACAACAAACAAATGCATTCCCACCAAGGTTTCTTTTGTTCAGATGGAAGCACCTTTTTCGACTTAGAAAATGCATCTTTGAAGTCAGTGACTGCCTGGTTTAGCGCCAATAATAGACGGAGCTGCGCCTCTGGTTGCCTTAACATAGGAAACATAGTCACTGTGGTGCATTGTACATAAGGTGCTCTGGTAGCGGGTCAATTTTATACGCTTCCGAAGCGATTCAGTGATGGTGCCATTATAACCAGCTTTCCGCATCAATGAGTCAATTGCTTCTATTTTTGTCCAAGCTGAAACCGAAGCAGACCAGAATAAGAAACAAAACTTTAGCCAAACATAAAATTGCATAGAAAATTTGGATTAATGGTCCACTAAAACCCAAATCGCATAGCTTGCCTCAAAGTGCATAAGAAACCTAACTGTAAATGGGACCTTATCTTCAAAATGAAAGTATTCAAAGAAGAGAGTTGTTTACAAAACATATTTTCAAATTTCAGCTCACCTGACTCTGTTATAATACCTGACAAAAATATGTACATTATAACTTCTTAAACTCTTTAGACTTAGTAATTTTAAATAATTAGTGGATGAGCAACAACAGAAACCATGAAACTGCAAATTAAAAATTAAAAATTGGGAAATAGGTGACTGCATGACCAATAAATGATTCACTACTCAAGCCCTCCGGATGAAATTTTTTTCAATAAAAGAGAGGATCATTTCAGTTCCAGTGCTACAATGAACCTGTTTTCATTTTTTGGTATAGCATACGTAGAAAAATTGTTTAAGTTTACAATTAGGAGACGGAATCATTTTGGGTCATAAGGCCTTTCATTCCTTTGAACAGTAATGCTCCAACAATTATTTGTATTTTATTTTTTCACAAACCCAATTGTGATTCCATGACCATCAAACAATTGTGATTGAGTTGTATTCATAGCTAACTTCATTTGTTATTTTTCGATTGTTTGGAATCCGTTTCGGGTTTAGGTTTTCAACGTAGCATCTAGGCTTCCTAAAACCCAAATCTGAAGCTCTAAATCCTTAATATCTTAAACTCACGGTCAACGCCAAAGGTACACCGCCAGATTTTCAAAGCTATTACTTTTCTCTCAAAATAATTATATGAAAAAAAAGGCTATTATGCTTACTTTTTGCGCATGCATTTTAAAAAACCCTGTGTTAGGCTAATAATAAATGGGAAAAATTACCTTCATGTGCAGCAATCTCAGGCAAGTATGTGGCGCTGCGCCTTGTACTATATTCGGGATCAGTGAACTCAATAATTATTCCATGTTTTCCAATCTGCAATAATTATTAATTCAGAGGGCAAGCCAAACTTCGGAAATTCTTTCAAAGAGTAAATCACAAGTGCTTCTCATACATGCTACAATTTTTAGCATCTGATCGTTAATCTACCTGTCATATATATAGGAAAAATTAATCTATATAATTAAATATCTATCCATATAGAAATTCTCCTATACAGACGTCCGTACGTTATTATCGTGCGGATGCCATGTATTTTCTACTACGCCTCCCTACTTTCTTCTCTGTTTACAATGGCATCCGCACGATAAAAACATGCGGACATACAGATGAGAGAATAACCGTCCATCCATATGTGGCTGATCCATCTAAAAGTACAGCAAATATCACTTTTGGTCCTTGTAGTTTGGTCCAAGTTCCACTAAGGTCCTTATAGTTCCAATTTGCCATTGTAGATTGCTAACCATTGCAATTTCAAGGAGACACCCATAATTATGTGTATTTACTTGATGGAATTGCTTGTCACATGTAACATAATTTTTTTTTTGTTGAGAAGAAACATACCATGTAGCAGTATTTCAGTCTTATTACTTTTGAAAATGCTAAAAAATTCAACATTATTTTTTAAAAATAAAACAGAAAACTTGGGATAGAAAGTAATACAACATGCAATTTAGAGCTATATTTGGCGTAAGGTCTTTTGTAGACATTGTACATGAAACGAATTTGCATGAAAAAATCAGTATTCGAGTTGGGGCTTAACGGGTCATGTTGAAAACGGGTGGACATGTTAAGCTAACAGGTCGTGTCGTGTGAATTCGCGAATACCCCCATTAAGAATATGATAATTTTGTAATTATATATATCTTTCCTTTTTTCTTTTTTCTTCCCTTCTCCCCTACCCCAACTTTTCTTTGGTTGAATTTTTTTTTTTCAGATTTAATTTAATTTGTAATTAATTTTTTTCTTCAGTTTTTTAAATTCTTAATGGGTGAATCGAGTCATTCGTTATTTTAACAGGTTGTGTTCGTGTTTGGTATTTTCCACTCGTTAACTTAATGGGTCATTTCGTGTCAAACTATTAAGAAAAGCGAGTTGACACAAACACAGTAAACACAACCCATTTAGTCTTTTGGACCCTTTTGTTTGGCTTTCAGAAGTGACGTTGAGTGGTTGGTTGTGACGTGGTATTTGGGGATGAACCACACCTCTCAAAGATGAGACTGCACAGGTCATGTGGTTTGGGTAGGATGGATGGTATAGGTGGTGGCATTTGTGGCAAAGTAGGTGGTGTTGGGTGTTTGTGCTAGTGCTTCTAGGGATGGAGAGGGTGAAGAGAACAGTGGTGGAGCCACCATGGGGTCAATGGGGTTAGATGATCCCATGGCAGCCCTGGGTATTGGTTGGAGCTCCCTGGTTTTGCCCTTGGCAGCCATGGGAGCAACTCATGGAGAAGAAGCTGCTGCTGAGTTCTTATTTTTTTAAACAACCTGGCAAAAAGAGGTCCTTTTGGCCAAGGTTATATTTTTAAATGACCTGGCCAAAACGACTCCGTTTTGGGCCAGGCCTAATCCCCTTCCCCTAATTGATATATCCTTTATAATCTTAAACAAATTAATATATCCTAAATTAATGTTCTAAACTCTAGCCTAAATGAAGTGAGTAGGAGGATAATCCTTTAAATATAGTATATTGGGCTTAGGAATTATTATTTTAAAGAAATTGATATATCTGTAATGAATTAGAATTTATTGGTATGTTATTGATATTGTTTCATTTTTTATTTTAAGTACAAGCGATAGTCTAAACTAGAGGGGAGGGGAATTGATTGATTTTGTTATTTGGATTAGAGTTTATATTGACTGTTATTTGTACTGTTTTTTATGGAGTAGAATTTATTTATTGATTTTATTATTTGGATAATTGGATTAGAGTTTATACGAATTAAAATTGTTATTCAAATTAATCAGTTTATAATTGATTGATTGAATTAATTAATAAGTAGAATTATGGAACGATACTTTTAAGAGAAAATTACCTATGGATAATTCGTCTAATCCGAGTAGTTCAAGTGCAAGTGCAAGACCGATGGAGTTAGATGAGATATTGACAATTGTAATTTGTATTGATAGTTTTGCCATGAATTATGAATGGAAGTATTATATTTCTGGTTTTTAGTATTATTTTCTTCTTGAAGAAATTTTGACACTTTTACTCTATGACCCTATGAGGTTACAATCCTGGATCCGCCACTAGAAGAGAAGGCCAGCATTCTAACGGTTTGAAATAAGGGGAATAGTGATTAAATGATTTTTAATTTTTTAATATTGTATTAAGCAAAACAGCTGATATAATGCTCCCACACGTGACCAGCACATGCCACTTCTGCCAAGGCAAAATATGAAATTGTGGATACATCTTGAATTACAGTTCCAACATAGAAAACACTGAAAGTACATGGACCTTATTGCAGCTTAACTCAAATTATGGGGACCAAAAGTGAAATTTGGCATTTTACTATTAACTAATAATCTCTGCAATATGTTAGAAGCTAAAAGGAACATATAGTTACACAGAGATTATTGAAATCGCCTATTCAGTATCAGGGACAAGAAATCGATGCATGCAGTGGATCACTGCAAAGCATAATAAACTAGATACATAGAATAATCCTAACAAATATCCCAATAAAGAACTTGAACATACCTCCCAATCAAGGTAGTGGCTAGCAGTTTCGTAATCCGTCAGAATGGAAACTGTACATTCCAAATAAGGTAATTCTTTCAGTTGTATTGGGGGGAACCTACGGTCCTTCAAAGCACTGCAGAACATTAACAAGAAGGACCAAATGACTATATAATACACCAAAAAAAAAAAGACGCTGCATTAGTTGAGGAAAATAACAAATAACATTTAAATAAAAAAAAAAGAGAGCAGTTTAAACCAGGTAAGGGAGCATTAATTTTAGTTTGGAAGTATGCGAGGGAAAGATTTTGGACCTCCAACCAGGAGTTGGGACACAATACGATAAGTTGCAAGAATTAGGGCCTTCAAAATGCCAATATCAGCTAGGCATGGTGTGGCATTGCTTGTGACTTTGCTCGTTTATATATCTGATCTAGATTAAACAAATATGCCCTTATGTAATCCTAATGGGGAAAATGGATATGTCTAATTAGACTAGGATAAGAATTATCCTTCTAGTCTCCTAGTCTGAATAAGCAAACATTAAGGCTCCTTTGAAAAGGAGTGGTCTTATAACTGAAACTCTCCCTCTAGAAAAAAAAAAATGCAGCAAGCATAGAGAAAATTCCAAGGACTTGCTGCACGCGCACTATCACTTCCAAAAGAAAGGTGCATCCATTTCTTAGCTGCACCAAATATACTTTGCCCCAAATCTCTAGTTTCATTTCTTTTTTCTTTTGTGGATAAAAACCAAGACGTGATGCCCATCATCACACCCTTGAGAGGTTTATCAAGCGGAGGTGCAAAGAACACTTGTGGAACATCAAGAATGTGGTATGACCATACCAAGAAGATCAAGAATGTGGATCATACAAAAAAGATATAGTAGTGCAGGTTTCGACAATGTGATATCATGTGACCAAGATTGCATGCATGAACTTCCTCTTCTTTAACAACTAAGCGTAGCAAGGTATAAATGCTAATCCTTAATGATTAGCTTAATGATTAGTTCTATAAGAAGGGAAGGAAATAATTAATAACTAAATCTGATGGCATCAAGGTAACAAACTTGACCATCCTTTTGATGTGCTCTTCGCTAATTTGCTAAATGGCACTACATATGGTCCATCCCAACTAATTTCTGGCCCATCTATCCATTGCACTTCTCTTCAATCCATAGGCGCATAGATGTGCACGCACAGACAAACACAAACATGATACCCTCATAGTTCATATTGAACAATCTGCTTTTGCAAAAATAAAGTATGAATTCAGATACATCATTCATGATTTACATAATTTAAGTTACCTGCCTTGAAAACGTAAAAATAAAAATGCACAAGCATCCACGAACAATGCACACAAATATAAATATCACATAGTACACACTGTCAAAGACTTATCTGAAATAACAAAGGAAGATATAGAAAACATGCAGACACATTACCGCGCGTACATGTGACCGCATATGATACAGAAATGGTCAAGATGTAAAGTACAAGATCTGTTGTAATACCTGTTTAGAGCATAGTCCTTGAATCCATTCATCAAGCTACGAGCTTCTAGTGTTCCAATGCATCCACGCAAACGAGTCTCACTTCCATTCACCACTTTCTTCCAAGTAACAAACAATGGACTGAGACCAAGGCATTGTTAATATCAGATGAGAAAGTCAATAGTATCAAGGTTCTGCTTTTTAAGACATACATCAATATATATACAGTTTTTCTCAAATCCAGATGTGCGGATTTTTTTTACATTTGGTGATGTTTTAAGCCATTGTGTGCTGGTCTTTTAATTCTCCGTCATAATAGCCTATATTGGGATCGTAGACAGCTTCATACTCTTGCAACTAGATGCCTTTTCTTTCATATTTTATTACTTTCTCAACTTTTTAGTTCAAGTAAAATTGTAGGACCTCTTGTTTTCTAATTTATTACCTTTCTTACTTCATATTTCAGTCACTGACGAACTATTCAATCATGACTGGACTGTTTCAATTACCAATGCATTATCTGCAACCAACATTGCTTTCTTTCAGTGGCTTAAATCTAGAGAACTTACGGATTGTACATATATATGGATGTGTCTATTGTGTTGTGCGTTCAGAGACAAGTTAATAAACTAATTTTTGGACTGCAGGTCATCCCCACATTATATATTTACAGTTAAGATGGATTTCATCCACTCTTACAAGGAAACCTTTGCTCAACAAATTGAAGATGCTTGCACCTGTAGCAATCCTCGTTCATGTTTAAAAATCTAACGAACAGCCACACAAGTTCATTCTCATAATCAAGAACGGATCTCAATCAAAAATCGAACTAAATGTACATCCTATCCCTTTTTAACTAGGACTGATTTCAAACAAGGAGGGTTCAATAGGTGGCCTCCCAACACCACTTATTAACCCATCCTTATAAAAGTTGTTTTGAATGCCAATACAGGAGATTACCCAAAGAAAGCATGGGTGAGCGTTAGAAACTTCAAAAATCACATGAAAAATCATAAAATATATAAACACCATGCCATCTCCTTACAATAAAAAAATATTAAAAATTAAAAAAAAAAAACTTTAAAATATATAAACACCATGCCATCATCACAATTTCTGGAAATAGTTAGTTTAATTAAACTGATAAAATCAATACATATACATGCGTAATTGTGGTATGGTTGTGTGACAGAGACAAAGAGAGGGGGAGAGAGAGAGTACTGTTGGCCCTCATCGAAGGCTGGGGCAGGAGGTTCTTCGCTGTTGTAGTGAGCAAGGAGAGTGTCGAAGCAGTAAGCCACCATCTCCTTCGTCGCCGACACCATTTTCGTTTATTATTATTCTTATATCGTCACTTGGTATATATGATCCGTTCGTATTTGATCGCTAATTTGGGGTTTTATAAAATGAATGAAAGTAAGAGACCTCTTTACAGAAGAGAGAGGATTTGGTGCCGGAAGGCAGAAATAATTGAGAATTTGACAGAGAAGAAAGCAGAAAAGAGAAACGCTTTTTTTCTTCTCTGTTTTCTATCGAGCATCGAGCATCGTTTTGAGGCCCTCCACCCAACAATATTAATAAAGCAAGCGGGGTACAGCCAACGTCTAGCCTTAACCCAATTAAAAAAGCATTGATTTTTTGGAAATAACGCTCAATGCCAATATAACTTGTAAAATACCATTTTACCCACACATTTCGCAAATATAACTTATAAATACCTATTTATTGCCTACTTTACATTTTTTCTCACTTTTTCTTCTCTCTCAGCTCTCTCTTTGATCTCTCTCTCAACTCTTTCTCACAGTTCTCTCTTCCTCCGTCAGTGCTCTCTCTCTCTTTGGGATGCTCTCTCTGACCTACTCGTTCTAGGTAACAGATCTCTTTCTCCTTTTACTCTCTCTTTCTCGCCCTCTCGCTCCCTAGGCCCCTAGCCCTTCACTTGCTGTGTTTGGATTTGAGCTGTTGGATTTATCTTCATCTGGGCTTTTGCGCCCTGTGGCTGGTCAAATCCATGATCATCAGCGTCCCCTGGACCCCTCTCTAGTGCGAACCACTCAACCTCTTGATGAAGAAGATGAGTGGGGTACAACCTTGGGCATCTGTCATTTTTGTTTTTCATCTAGTTCTCTTGTCTGGTTACTGAGAAAATTTTCGGGAAAGTGAAAAAGAACGAGAAAAGCTCGAATCTTTTTGCCCGATTTATGTGGTTTTTTGTAGTTCTGCTAAATTTACTCCAATAATTGTGTTATGCACGTTTGTGGTGCATTCGAGCATTGATTGCTGAATTCTTTTGTTGGGTGATGCTTAGACATTTAAGTTGATTTGGTTATTTTTATTTTTGTTGCGAAATGGAAAGCAGAAGCCGCTTTGTTAGTATTAGATGTGGGTTTGGCATTGCAATTTGAATTGGTTAGCTACATGATTGCCTAGAGGATCAGTAACTTGGGGATTATTTTCTGTCTTGTGAGTTTTGCTACCATGATTGGAATGATTTTCTTTTTAGTTTATCTTCCTGTTGGTTTGAATGGTCTTATTGTGAATTTGCGACAATGTTATGAATAGTTGAAGCCTTCGACAGCAGGTTCGAAATGTTTTGTGATTATGCGACGATGGTTTCACCAGATTACATATGTTGGGTTTATTTTGTGGTACTTTGTTTCACTTAGTATAATGTATTTTGAATGAACAAACAGAAGGGTTAGGGAACATTTTGTAATTGATCCTCATTGTATTAATATTGCCTATTTATTGAACATATATTGCCATCGTGTTGCTCATTTATTAGGATCATAGTGCCCCTGTATCGCCTATTTTCACGTATCTGTTGAAATAAAATTATAGGGGGCGTATCGAGTTTTTGTTTGCCAATAGCCCTATATTGCCTTGGTATTGCCACCGTAGTGCCCCAGTATCACCTTTTTTTCCCAATTCTTTGTTGGAATGAAATTATATTGGGAATGTGGAGTTTTTGTATTGTCATTGTATTGCGGCCCTATTGCCATCGTATTGCCATTGTAGTGTTGTGGTATTGCTTGTTATTGCACTTATATTTGTTTCTTATCACCTATTTTTTTCAAGTTTGTCTTGTGAATGAACTTATAAGGTTATTTTGTTAAGGAAAACGCTTGTTTGTATAAGATTATTTTGTAAAGGAAAATGCTAGATCATTGTTCATTACCATATAAATAAGGTACAACAAGCACCATATATGTACCTCTTCAATATGATTGGTATATTTGCCAATAATCCTTGTTCAACACCTTGCATAAGAATTGAAGAAATATTATTACATAACATTCTATAGTACTATTAGCTACTACATTTTCACATCAGAAAAATACTAAAATTAAAAATAAAAAAATCACTGCTCTTATCATCGACCTTGAGGGTCTTGCCATCTGTTGGTGCTAAGCAATGAATCCCACCTTTATCTACAATTAAGAATCATACAAGACATCAACTATACATGCAAAACCAAATAAAAAATATGAAAATGTTTACGATCATTCGTGTTTTTTTTTTTTGGTTACTTTGGGAGGAAAGAAACCCCTTGGATTTCGAACCTGGGTGTCAAGCAGGGGTAAAGGGGTAGGCCACCACCACTATGGTACCTGCTCTCGACGATCATTCGTGTTCAGCTTAACACATGACCTCTATCAAATACATGGGCATTATCAATTCTCACAAAAACAAGAACATTCTTCATGTTGTTCTCTGAGTTGTAAGTGACATGTTGCAGGACATTCATTGGAGAAGTGTTGCAGAGACGGATTCGATCAACTGATATGTCGTATGGCACATTCGAATCATGATCCACTGGGGAAACAACAGGTGGTTGCTAGAAATGATTACTGTTTAGATGATCATTTCCTTCATTCTCATTGCTTGGAAAGGGTTGTGGTTGTATTTCAGTGCTCATGTCATTTATATTGACAGGGAAGCTTGTATTGCAGCCAGCACCAAGTAGGGTGTCTTTCTCCAATGAAATGTTGCATTGGGCTGTGATATAATCAATCACTTGTTGGTCTTTAGAGACTTGTGAATTTGACAGTTACCAAAAAAAAACTATTTGTGAGAGGTGTGACCAAAATTAAATTTCAAATCTAACATAAGAAATTAAAGCAAGGTTTGAGTGAAGCATCATAAAATATCATACATCTTTGGAGATAAACAGCTCAATATCAACCCTCTGCACTTGGAACCAAAACTCTGGTCCCATCTCTTTCCAGCAAAATGTAAGTAAAAGTATACAGTTACATTTAATTATATGTTCAGAAAAGGACTTTCTTTGGGAACTAGCTAGGAAAATTGGGAACTTGAGCTCACTACCATGGCACTTGAATCCATGTTAGAAGATGAGTTCAACCAAATGGGCTGGTTTGATATTAATGGATGTGCATAAATTCTGCTCATGGTTAATGATATAAAAACACTAATGAATTTCTTTTGTCAAGATATGTATGGTAATTGGTAATTATGATTGAATGAGTAAACAAAAATGGTAAAATGAAAGGATATATAGGTACCAAGAGTCTAAGGACAAAGAAGAACGAAGTTGGGCAAGAAGATCACATGAATTTGTTCTTGAGTGCTGCATTGTATCCCTGCATGGAAGGACTGGATAAACTGGAAAAATAAGTTCATTTCCTCCATTAGTCTGAGTGTTCTCATTAGCCCTAGAAAAACAACAATCCATCAACTCAATAAACCGAAATTAAAAAAAAAATTAACCAATCTAAAAATTAGTCACAAAAAGAAACATGAAACTGTTAATTAAAAAGTTTCTCTTAACCTTTGGTCTTCACTCAATTTCCAAATAACACAATATTCCCAACCTTTCAAACCCACAAGGGGCCTAAGCCTCTCAGTCAGATTTTACATAATGACATCTATAGAGAATTTATTCAATAATGGATATTTGTTTTTAAGGAACAATCTATCGAATCTCATGATATGCAAAGATAATAATCTTCCAAAAGCCACAAGAGACCTCAGTTTTTGAAATTCTTGTCAAAATAATTCCTCAAAAGCTCCTTCACGTAGCCAGTCATGGCCAAAAGCTCCTCAATAGCCAGTCATGGCCAAAACCAGAAGTTCCAGCCATCTGTATAAGCATAAACCAAAAGGCATAAAAGTAAGACGATTTGTAATAGATATAAGTGAAAACAATAACCAATTACAACTAGCCAACATGCTAAGCTAATGATTTCACAGTAAAAAGTAGAATCCAACCACTTAATTAAACTACCCACATGCAAAACAAGAAGAAAAACATATTCGGATCAAACACTTTCCTCAAATTACACTAACCAGCAGTGACACAAAAAGAACAACAGATTATAATGCAATTGCAAGCCCATTCCTAGATCTTTAATATTGACTGATATGAAATCCACTGTAACTGAGTCAAAATGGTACTCCTTAACAATATAGCATGAAAATTAGAAAATACTATCAAGTAAATGAGCCAAGTTTCGACCCCGCATTCATAACATTGTAGCAAATTCACAATCAGACCATTCAAATCAACATGAAGAGAAACTAAAAAGAAAATCATTCCAATTATGGTAGCAAAACTCACAAGGCAAAATAATCCCCAAGTTACTGATCCTCTAGGCAATCATGTAGCTAACCAATTCAAATTGCAATGCCAAACCCACATCTAAAACTAACAAAGCCGCTTCCGCTTTCCATTTTGTAACAAAAATAAAAATAACCAAATCAACTTAAATGTCTAAGCATTACCCAACAAAAGAATTCAGCAATCAATGCCCGAATGCACCACAAACGTGCATAACATAATTATTGGACTAGTATAAGGTGAATTTAGCAAAACTACAAAAACCCACATAAATCAGGCAAAAAGATTCAAGCTTTTCTCGTTCTTTTTCGCTTTCCAAAAAAATTTCTCAGTAACCAAACAAGGACAGATGCCAAAGGCCGTACCCCACTCATCTTCTTCATCAAGAGGTTGAGTAGTTGACACTGGAGAGGGGTCCATGGGAAGCTGATGATCGTGGATATGACCAGCCACAGGGCACAAAAGCCCAGATCAAGATCAATCCAACAGCTCAAATCCAAACACAGCAAGTGAAGGGCTAGGGGGCGAGAAAGAGAGAGGAAGAGGAGAAAGAGATGTGTTACCTTGAACGAGTAGGTCAGAGAGAGCGCTGAGGGGAAGAGCTGAGAGAGAGAGCTGAGAGAGAAAAGAAAAGGCAAGAAAAAGTGTTAAGCGGGCAATAAGTATGTATTTATAATTATAAGTTGTATTTGCAAAATGTGTGGGTAAAGGTGTATTTGTAAATTAAGTTTGAATTGCAGTGGCATTGAGTGGTATTTCCCTCTCTTCTTGTTTTAAACTTTTTTTTAATACAAGCTGTTTTGACGTGGTCGAAATCTCAAGAAGCTGAGTTGGAAACCAAAATTTCACAAGATCTACCAAAAGAAAATCCATGCAAGAATACTATAAGATATAATTTAGGAACCTCTAGCCAGAGTATTAGACTTGATTGAGAAAATATCTTTCTAATCTTGCTCAAATGAATCATATAAGATAAGAGAAATCACATTAGAGATTTGACATGAATTCTTCACTGAGGGAACTTGTTGTACTAGTGGCAACTCCTTCACCGATCCGATGTCCTGCAATATGGCTAACAATTTTGAGATCAAACCAGCCATGATCACCATGCTACAAAATGCATTTATATTTTGAGGTTTGCCAAATGAAGATCCAAATATACATCTTGTGGTATTTTTGGAGATTTGTGAAACATCCAAGTTCAATGGGGTAACTGACGATGCGGTTTGTTTAAGGCTATTCCCTTTCTCCTTGAAGGATAAAGCCAAGCTTTGGTTACTGTCACAGCCACAAGACTCCATCTGTACTTGGGATGATTTATCCAAGAAATTCCTTGCTAAATTTTTCCCTCCGGCCAAAACTACAAAATTTCGACAAAGATATTATGTCATTCGCTCAGTATGACAAAGAGCATCTATATGAAGCTTGAGAACGATTCAAAGATTTATTGCGCAAGTGTCCTTACCATGAGTTACCCATCTGGGTTTTTTTATAATGGGTTGAGTCAAACAAGCAGGACATTAGTTTATGCAAAAGCTGGAGGTGGTTTAATAGCAAAAACGGCTATAGAAGCATTTGAATTATTGGAGACCTTGGTGTCCAACATTTACCAATGGCCTAGTGAGAGAATAAATCTGAAGCCAGCTAGGGTCTTGGAAGTCAACGCTATGGCTTTGCTAACAACACAAATTTCTAACCTTACTAAAAAAGTTGATTCTTTGAGTGTTAATGCTGTGAACACTAATACTAATTTTGGTTGTGAATTTTGTGCAAGCCCTCATCCAAGTTCAGAGTGCACTACAGAGAACCCATTTGCGTCCGCTGAGCAAGTCAATCAGGTTCAAGAATTTAATCGACATAGGAATTGTTGAGGCCCAAAAAGTCACGACAAGCCCAAAAGCATATAAAGCCCAATATGATGTACGAAATAGGGGATAAATTGGTCATGTATTAATTCCAATTATATTATCGGGAATTAATTCTACAAAATAAATATGTACACAAGCTTTTATACAAATTCTAATAGCGTCCATGTCGTGCCAAAAACTTATTCCTTTAATTTCGATATGTCACTAAGCTCGATCACAAAAGCCCTAGTCACCGTAACACGTGCCCAAGCATTCCAAGCACATGCCAAATAACTCCATGTCACGCTAATACATTTTTCCTATGCTAATCACTTACCAAGCTCACATGAACTCAAGTCATGTGGTTCACGGGGCTTGCATGAGGGATTGTGGTGTGGAAGGTTTTGGAGGTCCACAAGGTCCACAGAAGTTCTTGGATAATGGAGATTTTGGGCTAGCTATTTAAGAGCACCAAAGTCCAAGCCCATTACTTGGAGTTCTCCAATGTGGGTGAGCAAATGAGATATTCTTCAAGCACTCCCCTATTACCCACTGGAAATAAGCCAATTCTAACACTTCCTTCTATGCATAGAAAATAGTCATTTTCCAATACCTAGACCTAGCTTTACCTGTTGGAAATAATAATGTCCCAATACTTCCTATTACCCGCCGAAAACAAGCCAATTCCGACACTTCTTTTTACCTATTGGAAATAATCATTTTTCAATGCCTAGCTTTACCTACTATAAATAAAAATGTCCCAATGCTCGCTTTTATCCGGTGGAAATAGGATGGTTCCAACACTTTCTTTTACCTATTGGAAACCAAAAAGAGCTTTCACCTCATTTAAATTGGTAGGCATTGCTAGGCAAAAATCAACTTCTTTGGGTTTCTGCAAGCCTCTCAGCAACCATGAGAACCGACTTCTTTGAGTGGTTGCAAGCACCCCAGCAACCATCAGAGCACCTCCCTTCGGTTGCTGCATTCTAGCAGTCATTGCATTTATTCCTCAGCAATCAACCTCTATCCTTTGGTTGCTACAAGCATCCCATTGACCCATTCTCTTGGCTGTTGCAAGCTCCTTGCAGCCATCACAACCATGTCTCATATTTTCTCATCCTTGAAATCCATCATCTTTTCTATAAAGCCTCACCAAGCATAACTCCAAGCCTTTCCTTCCTCCTCATACTCTGCCAAGCTATAAACACCATAGCCTTCAAGCCTCAAGGTTTTCCTTCCATTCTCCTTCTCTTGAAACTCTTAAACCACCATAGCCAGAGCTTCAAACAACAAGTTCTCAACACCCAAACTCAAGCATATCCAACACCAAGCCAAGCACATGCATTAATTCTCATTTGCTAAACTTGTGGGTCTTTAGCTCCCACACTCCAAGCTCTACAATCTCTGTTCAACAAAAGCAAATCATCTCTACCCATTTTCAAAGATGCCGAAAAGGTGAACATAAGTCATGCAGCCGCTGGAAGCACAACAAAGTATTCCCCTATGACTTGCTTCTCCTTCGGGATTCTTAAGGCCTAATTTTCGCTAACTCAAAGAAAGGCACAATGAAAGCCTGATTCACCACTCTATGGCGGTCCAAGAAAGAACAAGCCCGGACAAGCCTTCCGACGGAAAAAGACCCCAACATAAATGGCGACTATACTGGGGACTGTACCATTATTCTTACATTGGCTCTTCCACCGCAAGCTTTGGGATCCTTTAGTCACCTAGAAACAATAAACCAGAGGGAAGAAAAAGATAAGAATGTTTTCTCTTTCTTTTTCTTTTGTTGGCTATCTACTTTGCAGAACAAACATAATATAGATTACTCACAAGTTCCCCTTGTCTGTGTCTTAAATCTCCATTCTCAAGGGCCCCAGGGGCTTAGGTGTAATACCCCAAAAAATTCAAGGTGAATTTTCATATTTTAGTAAAAAATAATATTATGCTGGAGAATGATTATGAGTATTTTATCAAGAGATTTTGGATTGAGATTATTAAATTAAGTAAGTTTAATTTGAAGTTGGACAAAAATGACCAAAAAACACCCTTATGTGTGAAAGATTACCAAAATACCCTTGTAGGAAAAAGAAAAAGAAAAAAGGAGGCAACGTGTAAGCCAAGCATTTCTTCCCTCCTTCATTCTTCCCTCCTCTTCTAAGAAAATTAATGGCATAAACTAGCATAAGATTTGGGATGAAAGAAATGAAATTTGGGTGAGGAAGAAAGGAGAAAATAGGAGGAAGAGAAGAAGAGAGTTTCTAAGGTGAGTAAATTTTGAAAATCTTGGTTTTAACCTTGTGGTTATGTGATTTTAATCCCTTCAAAAATAATTTGAGTCATATGAGTGTTAGGAAGATTGAATTGGAAGAGGTTGAACCTCTATTTTCGGATTGGGTGCATAGAGCAATTTTTCAAGTGTGGGTGTTTATGATTTTGGTTCTATTTTGAGTTTTTGATTAGTTATAATGATAGGTATGAAGTTTAGAAGAGTTTTAGAAGCCTTAGGAACCACTTGGGGTGTTAGAATGGTTGAAAACAACTTTGAACAAAATCTGGAAATTTGCATTTTTTGGAAATTTGCAGTCCGCGAGCCTCACTTTGGCTCTACTTTTCTCCCAATCCTTTGAGCGTTTAAGGAAGCCATCTGTTTAGTTTTAAACTAAACATGGCAAGGAACAAAACACAATTGGTTTCGTTGAATTTGGTTGAGTTTTGATACATCAAACACATGTTCAAAATTTGGAAAAAAATCTGTTTTCCGCAGAAAAACCAGCAACAAGTCCAACTTTGGAGCTAGTTTTCTCTTTCGTTTTAGTTCCATTTTGAGTGTGGTTTGTTGGGTTAGAAATCAGAGATATTAAGTTTCAAAACCACTAAAATTTTGCCCATTTTTGTTGACGTTTGGTTGGTTAAAATGGCTCACAAAATCTGGGATTTAATTTGGAAAACAGGAGAAATTGCAGGATATTTTGGGGAGGACGATGAATAGTAACCGGAAACAAGCCACTCGCGGCTCCGACAAGTGGTGGCGCTTGGCGGCTGTTCCGGCAGCCCCCGACGCCATATTTTTAGTAAATTCGACTAGATTTCTCGATCCAAGTCTGATGATATATGTTTTGAGTCAATCCGAGGTTGTGCAAAGTATCGGTTGTTGTGGGGCCCATGGGACCCAAATGGTAACTTTTGGATAACAGGTGTTGTTGGCCTTGTTTCAGTCATGACAAGGCATATGACAAAGTTTTAGATTATTTTGGACAAGATTTGACCGCTTTGGACCCCAAGTTGGTCCTAGGGGCATTTTTGTCATTTTAATGCAAAATCTTTGAAATGCATAAGGTTGGGGTTGGTCATAGGTGAAATAGCGTGAAGACTACTCAATAATAATTTGGATTTGAATTTGTTTAGGAATTGGATCAAAAGTGTAGATTCGACAACTCCGAGAACTTCCGAAGGTTAATTTTGGTACTTTAGCTAGCTAGACTTGAGATAGGGTTTCCTAATTCCCGATGATTGGGCTATGTCACTTTTAATCTTGGTGCTTATATATAGTATTATTAATATGAATATTATTGTTGCTTTGCTCGATGAATATTATTTTTGATGTTTTTCCGTGGATATTATTTGATGTTCGGTGAATATTATTATTCATGTGATTAAGCCTGATATATTATTATCTGTGTCATTATTCAGTAGAAATAAATGATGTTTGTGTTGCATTACATATGCATTATAAATACAGTGGTGTTTGGAGTGTGTGTGTCTTTTGAGATATATCTAAGGGGTGGGAGAAGGCTTTAAATATATTTGAGTAAAAAAAATGTGGAATATATTCAGGTGACGAGAGCAGAGCTTGAATATATCGAGGTGATGGGAGCAGGGCATCTAATGAAAAGTGAAAGTTGAGAAATTCGTAAACAAAAGAAAAATGGGTTAAGGGACGGATGGGGCGCTAGTTCATATTTTAGGGTATTCGGAGCCACAGTGGTAAAACGCATGGTATGGGACATGTAGGCTTGTTGCCCTAGGATATGAATTAGTGGGATTAGCAGGGAGTGAGTTCATGGCATCATCGCATAGGAAAACTTATTTATCTGGTATGATTGCATAATTTATATATCTTGTGTTGTTTGATGCATGACACTTTGATTAACTGTGATAACTGACCTTGAGGGGTTTGACGGTACCCTACTGAGCATTAGAATGCTCATACCCTAATAGATTGTGCAAGATTCAAGGCGAAGTATGAGAAAGCAGGTTTCAGCCAAGCTACCAGGCTTTTGTTGTTGATTTGTGTAACTAATATTTGTAAGTAGTCAACCGTTTGTTAAAGATCTTAGTGTGTATTTAACTACGAGTTATTGCGACTCTGATTCTGTGATGTTAAGTAAATTTGTAGTATTTGTGGCTCTATTTCTCATCATATCATGGTTGTAGGATTTTATTCTTATGACTATGGTATGACTCATACCATGATTCGGAAATATTCCTTATTTTCAAATCGGGTCATGACATTAGGCAAGTACATCATTCATGCCATTGAACAAACTGCACATGCAAACTCCAAATGACTTGGGGCTCCATCTAAAAAAAAGGAGTCAAAATGCAAATCCAAAGTCTCTCTGGTCAAGCAATTCAAATCTTCTATATGCCTACACATTGCAAGTCAAGATGAAAGCAACCAAAAACTCACCTTTATGCTATCAAGTTCCTTGCAAATCAGTAAGAAGATGACATTTCTCATGCTTTTGAGCCTCTCAATCAAGCTTGAAAAAGAAACAAGAGAGTACATTGCCCAAAATTAGGTGCTGGAAAGGTGTAAACAAAAAGGGGGTGCCGGAAGCATAATCGCGCAGGAAGCATAATTTTGTCGAAGACAAGTTGCAAGCAACCAAAACTCACCTTCATGCTATCAAACTCCAAGCAAATGAGACTTCTCATGCTTTGGAGCCTCTTAATCAAGCCTGAAAAGGATACATTAGCTAAGAATGAGACGCTAGAGAGGTATTGTAGAAGAAAAAAAAAAGAGAGGTGCCGGAAGCATATTTTTCCTACATTCATCAATTCTCTTGCAACATCCAAAATTATCACCTCCTCATGCAATTCCTCATATCTTCTCATCTTTGAAATCTATGATTTCCCTTACAAATCATAACCTCCTCATCACCATCATTCCTCTCAAGCAAACTTGAAATGCTCGTTTTATGAAGATGAATGCCCCAGCAAAGTAGAAGATAATGCATAAGAGGATGCATAAGCAAACAAGCAAATAAGCAAGCAAGCAAACAAGCAAACAAGCAAGTAAGCAAGCAAACAAGCAAGCAAGCAAACAAGCAAGCAAGCAAACAAGCAAACAAGCAAATTCATAAATCAATCCTTTACCAGACAATACAAAATCTCCTTTTTGCTTACCTCAAGCCTAGGATGATTCAATGGCAAGCAATTATCCTTTTCTTTTCATGTAAACCAAGTAATAACAACCCAACAAGCCATCTACAGGAGAATAATTACCAAGAATCCTATTGCAACTCCAAGATTGAATTTCCATCATCTGCCAACACATATAGCTATTGTAAAAAAAAACAAAACCAAAAGGCTAGACCATGCCAATATACATGCTGAAACCTTTTGCCTAGCATCCAACCCCACTGCTCACAAGTTTTGTTAACTTTCATAGCTAAAACCCATACACTCAAACATAGCCACCATGCTAAACGACCCAAAAGCTAGATTAAACTATGCTACTTGGGTCAACACTCTAATAACAAGCCCAAAGTCGGGCTGCTGGAATTCATAACAAGGCGTTGGAAGACATAGCTTTAATCAAATGCATTCCAAGCTTAACATCCAAGCATACAAGAATGATGTCGTTTGCCACTAGAACCCACAACTTGTGAAGTGGATGCAGGCATAAGCATTTTTATGCTCAATGCAATGAAGAAATTATATCAAACATGCAATTAATGAAAGGGTTCTTGTTGGCACTTACTTGAGGCAAACAAACACAAGAAGTTGCAGATGATGACTAGGGGCGCTTCCTTCCCAAACTTCCTTGGAATGGGAGAAGTGTTGGACAAGATCCATGAGAAGTTCAACACACTTCCATCTCTAACTTTGGTCATGCAAATGCTAGCTGGCTTCTGGAACAGTTCAAAACACATGTTGAAAGAACCAATAAGAAACCATGCAAATGCCTGACTTCATAACTACCATGCCAAGCATATATATATATATATATATATATATATATATATATATATATATAACATTGCAGCAGCATAAATTAGGTCTGCAAAGAAACAAACACGCAAAGAAGTAGACATACTAAGTAAAGCTACTTGGATGGGATCCCAAACTATTAGCAAGCACCACGAACAAGCAACATAATGTATATAATTCAAGTCCTAGGAATAATTTAAGTTCCGACAATTGAAATCTGAGGCGTTCCATGTAAACAATACAACTACTACATGAAATGAGTTACCATGCCAAATGCTGAAATGCTCAATGCAATGAAGAACTAGCAGACGAGCATCGACAACATAGGGCAACTATTACCTCTAATAGAGGTGCCATATTCTCAAAGAAAAGAGGCACCGAAAAGGGCATTCCAGGCACCGGAAGGATATAAGGAGGTGCAGAAAGGTATTCTCTCAGGCATTTGAAGGTTATTTTCCCTACTTGCACATGCTTAACTTGCGAATAAATTTATCGATGATAAGTTGCAACATGAAGCATGAATAAAAAAGGACTAGTTTTCCGCACTACAAGTGAGGTTTCATGCCTAGAAAAGCAAGTCATCTCATGCCAAGCAAGATGTGAAAAAAGAAGAAAAAAGATTCAGGCACAACAAGTCATTGCTAGGATAACAAGTCAGTTCTGAAGGAAGACAAGTCAAATTCTAACCAATCAAAACAACATGCCAAAGCAAAAGAAAAAGATATGCGATGTCCCAAGCTATGAAGAATTCCTTACAAAGCCTAGAAGGAGATTGCCCCAAGCTATGAAGTTGGGCAAGCTCAAGCTTCCAACAACCGTGAAAAAATTGCACTTGCAGGAAAGACCAGATATCAGTTTTCTTCTTTGCCAAAGCATAAGTCCAATGCATGACAACAAGCAAGTAAAGAAAAAAAAAAATCAAATAAACAAAGTATAAAGACGTGCATGAAGTTTGCTCCAAGCTACTAGAAAATTCATCTTTGAAGCAAGATGCTGGAAAGAACATAAAGGAAAGAAGAAAAGAGAATAAGAAAATTAGTCAATATCATGCCCACAAGCAATCAAGCCCCTTGAATACTATTCATTAGATTCAAGCATCTTGCTCTGAAAAAAAAAAAAAAAAAAGGACAAGAGAGCAATTATGTCCACAACCATGCTCAAAGAATCCTTTTCAAGGCAAATCATCAATAAATCAAGCAAGGCTATCATGCAAGGAACAAAATTTAAGCCAAGCAAAACAAAAATTGTCCTTTTCAACATGCCAAGAAACCAAGTTATCTCAATCTCAACCAATATCAAGCAACCATATCAGCAAGCTCTATACAACATATAAAGCAAGGCTCTTGTTAGAAGTCAAGCTATCCCATGCTAGGTTGGAAATAAAAAATAAAAATCCCTTATGCAAAGTACTTCAAAAACATGGAAGATACATGCAAGCCTAACAAATCAATTTAATCAAGCTTCAAAGCAAATCATTTCCAAACCACACTAGCTAAAGCTCTTATCAAGTAAACAAGCCCATTCACTTTGGTGTTGTAAACCAAGCAAAGAAACTGAAGTTGGACGAGCATTTATAAGAGACATTCAAACTAAGTCATGCAAGCCAATTAGACAAGCCAAGCTAACCCAAGCTAACCCAAGCTAACCCAAGCAAAAAAGCAAGGAAACAAGAAGTGTAACAGATAAAAGCAAATAATTAGGGTGTTCATGCTATTCCCAATTCATTTGAAGAAATCAAGCATAGGCATTGAAGACAATAAGCATGCTTATACAAAAGCGAGAGCAAATTGATGAATGAGGCCAGTGCTCAATGCACCAAAACATGCCAAGCAAAACTTATACACAAGCTTTCCAACCATTCTAACTAGAACATCCCACTTTTAGAATACCACTGGAAATTAGGTTTACAACCAATAAATCCCAAAATTTCCATATTAGACCTAGGCATATCAAGCTTTATTTTCCTAAAATTTTCTTGCGTTTAGAGCTAGGGAGTTGATCAACTCACACAGAAAGTCGATGATCAAAACAACCTGATTGGTCAGCTACTTAGGGAGATCAACTCAAAACAACCACACTTGATGAAGAGAGGAGTATGCACGAGCATGCCAGTGAGCAGTTCAAGAGATCCCAGGCTGGTTAGATAGGGACAAACGGGCTGGTTAGATCTTCTGCAAGCCGTACTCTGAGCCAGTCGATGATCCGTTCGAGGTTAGATCCAAGGATCAATGTGCCCAAGAGACTGGGCCCACATTCTAATGTCCACGCTCACTTGGGCCCACAAGGAAGTATCCAATCTAGGCTGCACCCACAAGGAGCTTGAGTTCGTGAACAATAGCTTAACAAATGCAATGATCGACGTTCACCAACCCGCTCGAGAGCCAACACACGGCGACAAGCCGTAGAGGAATCCTCACGAGCTCAATCTCCTAATATGCCACACGGACAAAGTAACCAAGGGGATCGACCCTTGAAAGTTGAGGAGGAAGTTAACCAGCGGCGCTCAAGGCACCGAAGACATCGACCCGAGCCAATAGCCCTGCGGGCAGAGGGTGTTAAGAAGCTATTGAATGACCAATTCCAAGGTCTCCAACTTAAAGGAAGCACGGAGGAGGCCCTGCATATGGAAATTGAACGAGTCGACTGCTCACCCTTTACAAACGAGGTGGAACGAGCTGCATCGCCGAAGCTGTTCACAACGTCGTCCATCATTCCATTTAAAGGTGACTCCGACCCTAAGAGCCATTTGAGGCACTTCAAGAGCGCCATGATCCTGTACAAGGTAGACGACGCCCTGATGTGCAAAGTGTTCGCGATGACTCTGCGAGGAGTAGCTCAAGACTGGTTTCACACTCTACCGTCCGCCTCGACAGGAAGCTTCAAGGAGTTCGCCCTCATTTTCACAAATGAGTACACCTCCTACCGGATGGTCAGAAAGCATGTAGATCACCTGTTCAACCTACGCAAGAAGCCAGACGAGTCTCTTCAAGACTACCTCAGAAGATTTAAGGCTGAGAAGGCGAACATCATAGGATGCAATGACCTAGTTGAATCCTCAGCTTTTAAGAAGGGCTTCCCAACTAAACAAGAGCTATACCGTGAGCTGGCCATAACTCTGAGCCAAACCTTGGCAGAAGTCTTCACGACGGAAGAGCGCTACACACTCTGGGACGATGATCATATTGCTGCGAAGAAAGCCAACAAGCAAGCTAAACACCCGATAAGGCAGATAAGCCAAAAGAGCAACAAGTTTGAGCATAAAACCATAGACAAGCACCGATCGAGGCCCCAAGAGGGAGGCTAAAAAATAGGAACCTTCACTAAGTTTACTATCTCGATCCACCAGATCCTGGCACAAGTGAAGGACAAGCCATGGGTGAAGAGGCCGCCGCCTCTGAGGGGAGACCTGGCAAGGAGGGACACCAGTAAATACTACGCATTCCACCGGGAGTAGGGGCATTACACCAACAATTGCAATGTCTAGAAAAGGCACCTCGAGGAGTTGGTCAGAGATGGCCATTGCACGGAATTCATCTAGCAGATCGAGAACTGTGATGCAGCTGCCAGGGAACCTCCCCAAAAAGTAATATAGATCAACACCATCCTTGCCGACTCCTAGCAGACTGGGCTGACCACTTAGGCAAGCAAGAGAAAGATCGCGCATGCGACTTACATCTCCCAAGTTATAACTAGTGATCCAATCATTGAGGACACTCTCGTAATCAGCTTTCAGAAGAAAGACTTGATTGGGCTTGATCTACCGCATAATGACACTATAGTCTCCTGCATCCAAATTGAACAAGCTATGATCAAGCGAGTTCACATGGACGAGGGTAGCGCAGCCAACATCCTGCAGCTATTTGTTATCCAATAGATTGGATTAGAGCCCAAGATCAACAAACTTGCTAGGTCGCTCACTGGCTTCAATGGGGCCACACCAATCACTGTGGAATGATTAACCTTGACATCCACTCACCCCCGGTGGTCTGCTTGCAAACCTTCATGGTCATCGACGAGATCTCCCCCTACAACGGAATCTTGGGTCGACCATGGATTAGCAAGATCGAAGCCATCACACCAGAAGATCTGCTACCCCATCCCAGGGGGAGGGATCGGGCAGCTCAACTGTGACCAAGCCATGGAGAGGAGATGCACAGCCCAAGGGCTTAAGAAGATCAAGCAGTTGCAGTTCACACCAGTAATGTAGGCTGCAGACGTGGCAGGACAACTCCCAACAGGCAAGCAAGGCTGAATGGGAAAGGAGTTGCTACCTCACAATAGAAATTAAGGAGCCAGGATCAAGGCGAGGGAATCTGCCCGGAGGACTCCCCTAAAAAGGGTTGGAAGCCTGAGGATGACGTTGAGTTAGTACCCCCTAATCCTGACCAAACAAAGAAGCGTAGATCGGCTCGCGCAAGAACCCAAACGAGAAGGATCGAGACAAGGGAATCCGGCCGGAAGGCTCCTTTGAAGAAGATTGAAAGCCTGAGGAAGACGTTGAGTTATTACCCCTTGATCCTGACCAGCCAGACAAAAAAGCACAGATCTACTCGCCATCTGACATGCCTGTCATCGACCCGAACATCATTTGCCACCGGCTCCATGTCAACCCTGCCAACAAGCCAATGGCGCAGAAGAGACGCAACTTTGCTCCAAGCAAGTTGCGATTATTAAAGCCGAGATCGACAAGCACCTAGCTGTCCACTTCATCAAAGAGGTCTCTTACTCAGAGTGGCTAGCCAATGTTGTTCTGATGGCAAAACAAGAAAAGGGCATATAGAGAGTTTGCATCGATTACACTGACCTCAACAAAGCATGCCTTAAAGACAACTTCCCATTGTCGAGAATCGTGGATTCAACTTCCGGCAATCAGCTGCTCAGCTTTAGGGACGCCTACTCCGGCTATAATCAAATCCTAATGCACGAGGATGACAAGGCGAAGACTTCTTTCATTATCGATAGAGGGACCTACTGCTACAAGGTCATGCCCTTTGGGTTGAAGAATGTCGGAGCAACCTACCAAAGGCTCGTGAATAAAATTTTCAAGGAGCAGATTGGCAAAACTATGGAAGTCTACGTGGACGACATTCTGGTCAAAGCCCCTGAGCACGCAGACCACCTCAAAAATCTCACTGAGGCATTCAGCCTACTTCGCCAGTATCGCATGAAGCTGAATCCAAGTAAATTCACGTTCGATGTATCGTCCGGTCGATTCCTGGGATACATAGTCACTCAATGAGCTATTGAGGCGCACCCACGCCAAATCAAGGCAATTCTCGAGATGAAGTCACCTTCAACAGTAAAGGAAATACAAAGTCTAATAAGTAGAGCAGCGGCCCTCAATTGATTCCTCTCGAGATATATCGACAAGTGCAGACCATTTTTCAAAGCTTTGAAGAAGGAACAAAAAGACAAATGGGACTAGGAGTACGAAGAAGCTTTCCAAAATCTACTTACCTCACTTCACCTCCCCTGCTCTCAAAGCCAGTTTCTAGAGAAGACATGTTTGTGTACCTGACAGTGTCCAACTCGGACGTCAGCGCAGCTCTCATTCGAGAAGAACTGGGGGCCCAATATCCGGTATTCCACATGTCAAAAGCTCTCCTCGATGCAGAGACTCGCCACCAGGAATTGGAGAAGCTGATTTTGGCCCTTACAATTTCTGTGAGAAAGCTGGGACTCTAATACCAAGCTCACCAAGTCATCGTCATAACTGACTTTCCTTTGAGGTCAATCCTCCACAACCCTGACGCTTCTTAACGACTCATGAAGTAGGCTATAAAGCTAATCCAATATGACCTTCTCTACTAGCCGAAGACAGTAATAAAAGCCCAGGCTTCAGGAGACTTTGTTGTAGAATTGACCCTATAGGCCGAAGAAGAGAAGATGGTCAACAAAAAGAAGGAAAGTTCGAGAGCAGACAAGACCTCTGCCGAACCTGACCAACCTAGAGACATGTGGCAGTTGAGCGTAGACGAAGCGTCGAACCAAAAAGGAGCTGGAGCAGGCATCGTCATCATCACCCCGGATGGAACCCTATTGGAGTAAGCTATCACGCTTGGCTTCTCAGCCTCAAACAACGAGGCAAAATACGAGACATTGCTCGCTGGCTTGCCCTTGGCAAAGGAGCTATCAATCAAGAAGCTGGCCATCTACTTAAAACAGTCCATGGCTATTCATGCAGTGGGCCATTGACTTGGTGGGACCCATGCTGACGGCACCTGCCAATAAGGAGATGATGATTGTCGCCACTGATTACTTCACCAAATGGATCGACGCCTACTCTACCAAGGAAGCTGACGTCAAACGGTTTATCTAGAAGAACGTCATCTGCCAATTCGGTTGCCCGCAGTCGATAGTCACCGACAATGAAACACAGTTCATGGGCCGCATTCCTTATAAAGTATGGCATCAAACAGTACTTGTCAACTCCCAGATACCTGCAAGGCAATGGCTAAGAAGAGGCATCCACTAAGATCATGTTGGATTGCCTGAAGAAAAGACTGGAAGGCGCAGAAGGAAAATGGGTCTACGAGCTGCCAGGAGTCCCATGGGCTTATCGCATAACCAAAAGGTGATCAACCGACGAGACACCAGTTTCTTTGGCCTATGGGACATAAGCAATCATCCCCCTACACATCACAGTCCTTTTCATGAACATTGAGGTTGACAATCTTAATCAAAACTGCAAGCAAATGAAAGTCAACCTTGATCTGCTAGAAGAGGGATGAGAAAGGGCCAGTGTTTGAGTTGCAACCTACCAACAACAGCTGATGTCCTACTACAATAAGAAGGCCAAGATCATATAGTTTCAACCTGGGGACCTTGTGCTCAGAAAAACTTTCATCACAGCACCAAGGCAAGGGTCAAAGAAGATGAACCCCAACTGGGAAGGCCCCTATGTGATCAGCTGACCTGGGGGCAGAGGAAGTTACACCCTCGACACTCTAGAAGGGAAAGAAATTTTGAGACAATGGAATGCCCACCACCTTCGGAGATACTATCCATGAAGCTCTTCGCTTATTAGTTGGGCTCCTAGCAAGCGATGAGCCTTCCTTACCCCTATTGAAGACAAGCTACTTTCGATGTTATCTATGTTGTTCATTTCTTTTATTCAATCAAGCAATGTAGTCACACCAACATCAATACAAGAGCAAGCTTTTCAATGAAGTATTTTTATCGAGCATTATGTCCCATAAACATACACATGCAGGTGACCAGCCTTATCTCCATTGAAGGCAAGCTACTTCCCGAGTACAAAATTCATGGAGTCTTTTTTTAGCGCTATGTCCCTGACATATATCCGCATGCGACAAGCCTTACCTCCATTGCAGGCAAGCTACTTCTTGAGTACAAACTTAATGGAGCCTTTTTCGAGCTTTATGTCCCCGACATATGCCCGTAAGCGACAAGCCTTACCTCTACTTAAGGCAAGCTACTTCTCGAGTACAAAATCAATGGAGTATTTTTCGAGCGCTATGTCCCCAAGATACGCTCGTCGGCGACAAGCCTTACCTCCACTGAAGGCATGCTACTTCACGAGTTCAAACTTCATGGAGTCTTTTTCGAGCGCTATGTCCCCGTGTTTGTGCCTGAAAATCTTGGCTTGTGAGGCTGACCGAAGGAACAACTTCTTGGGCAAGGCACTTGCCCAAAAGCTGAGCACGATAGGTTGTCATCCGCTCTTCCTCGTAGAATGAGGGAGATCTATGAAGGCGAAGTCTTCACGACCACAATGAGCTTTGAACAAAGAAAATAGTAACCCCTCAAATACACGGCCAGAGTGGAAAAGTCAAGGGGCGTTGCCATGTGTCATTAAGGTCCCACGCTTCATTTAATGAGATAATGCTCCTGACTGCAGCAGAAGACCCACGATCAGCGCAAAAGAAGAATTTACATTTAATGCATAAGCGAAGGAGGGAAGTGATTGGAGTCAGTGTACGGTGAGTAAAATCTAGATGGTTAGGTGTGAAATCTTATGACTTGCAAGGCTAAGTCACCAACCATCATACCCGAACATTAAATGTTCCCCCAAGGCCCAAGACGCAGAACCGACGATCAGGGCGGTGACTGAGATTTATGAGTGTCACACCACCATACTTCACATTTCTAGAGTCTTTTTTATAAATACCAAGCTCCAATTACATTTAAAAGGGTTCAACACCAAACACAAGCCTTCGACGGAGTAAATTATATTTTCCTGTCATTTATCTTCCTATAATGCACTTTCAATACCTTTACTTGCTTTCTTAGGAGTAGTGGCAGATTGTAGGAAAGTCCGTTCATCAATATATCATACGACCCTTGGTTTCTCGAGGCGCCGAAGCACCATCCTTGTTACTTGTTCCGTTCATTTCATATATCATACGACCGTTGCAATCCAACTGCACACCAGAGCACCACCTAAAAATTCACCATTAACATCATCATTAACGGCCTTGTAGCTCAGGCCTTGAACCTGACGGCTGAGATCAGTTCCTCTCTTGGCCACAGTCGCTCTGATTAGAAGTCAAACTCGAATAGGTGCGCAACTCATCCATCCATCCACTCGCATCATCATCGAATGTGTGGTAAACCGTGCCGGCATGCCCGCACACAACCGCACCTCACCAAAGAAGGACGACCCGTGTTGGCGCGGATCCCTTCGGCCCGAAGCACTAGGCCGTGAGATTTGTGGGACCAACACCCCGACATACGCATACAAGCGACAAGCCTTACCTTCATTTCTGGCAATGGAGCCTTTTTCGAGCGCTATGTCTTCGACATACGCCCACAAGCGACAAGCCTTATCTCCGTTGTAGGTAAGCTAATTCCCGAATACAAACTCAATGGAGTCTCTTTCAAGTGCTATGTCTCTGGACATACACTTACAAGATATAACGAGAATTGAAGTTTGAAAAACAACTGAAAATTCCATAGCAAAGCGGCTAACCAGCCAAGTTCAACAAGAAATAAGGTGGTCAACTAAAGACCACTTATTGGAAAAAAAAATTACAAGGTTCAAAAATAGAAAGAAAGGGATTACATCTACTATGGGACTTCGACGGATGGCCCTTAGACGATCACATCCTCAGCTGCCTCTTGATCAACTGCGCTGACAACAGCCTTATTTTGCTCAACTAGCACCATCTGCTCGGCAACCCCAGTTGCATGCTCCTCCTCATCTGCCCTAACCACATCAGCTGCACCACCTTTGGCATTGTCTTCCTCCAGTGCAACTTCGTCAGCTACCTGCTCTTCAACTGCTTCTACATCCACAGCATTGATCTCCTCACTTTGACCATGGGGCAAGTTAAGATAGAGCTGCTCACCATCTTCATGTTCGAGAGGGCAACAAGGAGGAGCACCATTCCTGCAGTCCAAGTATCCCAGGTTGATATACGTGGTCAACTAGCTTAGCACAAGTAGATTGACTTGACAGAAAGCCCGTTTTGAGTAGACTAGACACAGCCCACCCCTAGCAGAGCTATCACCAACTCCTAGACCAACAATTCGCACAACTGAAAGACGCTTTGCTCAAGCAGACGACTTTTTAGCTCTCTTGGCCATAACTTCCAACATTAAGTCAGCCCCGTGCTTGACTACTTGTGGCCTCGCATATGAGTTATGGTTACTAGGCAAATGTACAACCCTCTCAGTTTAATCCCCAGATCAGCGCAGACGACCCAAACCTTGCTTCTTAGCGACCTCCTTATGAGGCAGATCACTAGCTTTGGGCAATTCGAACAAAGACTTGAGCAGAATATCTCGGACCTTTTGCATGCCATTGGCCTTTTTGCTGTTCAAGCTACCAAGGTGCTTGATCCCGGCAGATGAAGAAGGAGCAACTCCAATGGGGATCTTCTCAGCACACGAGAGCGCCCTTGAGGAAGACTTGCTCGTGGCAAAAAGAGGAAGTTTGGTCAAGGACTCCTTCTGCTCAACTAGGAGACCATCTAGGTCCAAGCCATACAGCTTCCATCTTCCAACATCTTTACCAGGGGCAGACCACCAACCTCATTCCGATGTTCGTTCAGCAACCAGCGTTATTCACGAAACCTGATAAGGATGTTCAGAGCATGCTGAACCATCGAGCTTCTTGCATATCTCATTCTCTGTAAGCAGAAGACGAAAGTTAGTCAGATATACAGCAAAGTTTCATAAAGACTATGGCAGATCAAAGGGGTACAACTTACCATCACAGTAGGTGAGAGGAACGAATAGACCGTCGCCGACCTCCTCTTCCTATCTGGCGATGACTTCCAGCACGTTCGTGTGCCACACATGATGGCCTTGACTCATACTGTGAAAAGATTAGCAAGGCAAAGACCTCCTCCACTCAGGAGCCCAAGTCACAGAAGGAAGCCCAATTACAGTTGGACAACCTAATAGATAATTCAAACCTCCTCCATGCCACCACGCGCCATACAGAAGTTGGGGGCATTTGTGGAAGCAAAATATCGCAAATCCTTAGTCAAATAATTAAGCTAATCAATTTGGGAATTATTTGACCTAATTGGGAGTTACTCGATTTAATTGGGAGTTACTTGATTAATTGGGATTGATTTGATTCTTGCCTTAATTAGGGATTTGATTAATCAAATAACTAATTACACCAATCTCGCCAAATCAGGGTGTCTGTCGCGCAAATCTCATGGCCTGGAGTTCCGGGCCGAGGGGATGTGCGTGGACACGCGGCTTCCTGCTCTTGGGTGCGATGCGGTTGTGCGCGGGCGTGCCAGCACGGTCTACCGTGCGTTGAGGTTATTAGTGTGAATGAAGATGGTTGAATGGTTGAATGGTGCGCCTGTTTGAACTTGTATTCTAACCAAGCGATTGTACCCGAGAGAGGAACTAATCTCGGCTGTCAGGTTCACGACCTGAGCTATAAGGCCGTTTAGTGGTGGTGTCGATGGTGGGTTTAGGGCGGTGCTCCGGCGCGCTGCTCAATGAGCGGCGGTCGTATGATATATGGGGTGAGTGAGCGAATAAAAAGGATGGTGCTCCGGCGCCTTGAAAATCAATGGTTGTATGATATATTGATGAATGGGTTTTCCTCACAGACTAACACTACTCCTAGGAAAGCAAGTAACGATAATGAAAGTGCATTACAGGAAAATATAAGTTGCTTCGTGGGAGGCTTGGGTTTGGTGTTGAACCCTTTAAATGTAGTCCTGAGCTTTGTATTTATAGGAAGAGTTCCTGGAGGAATGATCGAGGCTGAAAATCCGCATGGTGGAGCCTGATTAGTGCAAGTGGGTAGTCCAATCGACATTTGGGATTGTGAAGCATGGTGGTGTGACCCCCTGAATCCTGGTGAATCCCGGCCGCCCCCCTTGATCGTGGTTCTCGCGCAATTGGCTGTGGGGACGCATTTATTGCTCTGAAAGCTAGTCACCCAATCTCTCAAGTTGCAAGAATTCTTGTGAGAATGTCCACGTCTAATCACTCTGTTTTCTGTCGCCAAACCCTGACTTCAGTCACTTCCCACCTTCCCTCATGCATTAAATGCTTATTCATGGCCAGTGGGTTTACTGTAATAAACAGAGGCACTACCTCATTAAATGAAGCATGGGACCCTGTCATCACGTGACGATTTGACTTTAATACTCTTTGCCGTGACTTTGCTCTGCCTCGGCCTCGGCTTGCAATCGAGGCCGAGATGATCGTGCCTCGGCATTTCCTCTATTATTTTCAGGGAGGCCAACTGCCTTGGCGAAAACGCTGTGTTTCAGTTTTACGAGTAAGTGCGAGGGCCGAGGAAAAGGGGTGCCTTCGGCCAATTTATGGCTGTGATTTATTAGGCACAAACACAGGGAAGAATAATTCCTTTCCATTTGTGGAATTATTCTTATGAAACCCTAGCCTCTGAGGCTCCTATAAATAGATGGCTACACACAAGGGTTGAGGTACGTCTAAAATCCTATATGAAACTCTGCGGAAATTCCCTCTCACAAACCCTAGCCTCCAAAACTCTTTCTCTCTCACACAAGGCTCCAGCCACTACACACGGCTCCGGCCACCCAATTCTCCCTATGAGAGCTCTGTACCTTTTTTAGCTATTGTTTTTCTACGAATCAATCGAACTAACTTAAGCATCGGAGGTCCTTTGGCCAACATCCCCCCCCCCCCCCTCCCCCCCCTCTTTCGAGTGTGGTCCTATTATTCCAATCTATTTTGCAAGGAGAAAGTAACAATGAAGAAGAGAGGGGAATCAATCGATTGAATATTCTTGTGGGACGAAAATCGCTCCCACAGTATTGGTGAAATTAAACCCACTACTATTTTTTTGCAGATGGTGGAGAGGTCAATTACATATCCAAATGAAATTATTGAAGATGTTCTAGTAAAGGTTGATACACTCATATTTCTAGTGGATTTTTTGGTTTTGGATATGGATGAAGATTCTAACACACAACTAATTTTGGGCCGCCCTTTCCTGATTACTTCATGCACTCAGATTGACGTAGAAGAAGGGTTACTAACTTTGATAGTTGGGAATGAAAAAGCGACATTCAAAGTTTTTGAAGCAATGAAACTTCCAAGAGAAGCGGAGGATTGTTTTCGCATGGAATTAGTTGATGAAATTGGTTCAGACACATTTGAAAAGGAGAATCCGAGCCATCCATTGGAATCTACATTAATCCACGCCGCTACCTCCCAAGATGACAACCCAATGGTTGCTTAATATGCCTAGTATTTGGATGCATCACAACCGTACAACCTGAGGCAAAGGAATCAGTTCGAACCACTAGGAGCGGCACCTCCTAAGGCTGCACCTTCTGTGATTTCTACACCTACATTCACTTTGAAACCATTGCCAATGCATTTGAGGTATGCTTATTTGGGAACTTCTTAAACTTTACCAATTATTATTGATGCAAATTTGAGTGAAACTGAAGAAGAAAAAGTCTTGTGGGTTTTGCAAAAACATAAAACAGCAAATTTGAGGGATGATTGTTGTAAAAAATGAAAATAATGAGTTAGTCTTAACAAGAACTGTTACAGGATGGAGAGTCTGCATAGATTACAGGAAATTGAATTCTGCAACTAGAAAAGATCACTTCCCGCTGTCTTTTATTGATTAGATGCTGGAAAGACTTGTTGGGCACGCTTATTACTATTTTCTAGATGGATACTTAGGGTATAATCAAATCCCTATCGTGCTTGAAGACCAAGAAAACATGACATTCACATGTCCATTTGGCACTTTTGCCTATCGTCGTATGCCTTTTGGGTTATGTAATGCTCCCGCCACTTTTAAGCGTTGCATGATGAGCATTTTTTTTGACATGGTGGAGAGATTTATTGATGACAAAATCCGCCCTGAATTCCCCCTTGGAACTCATGACGAACCCTATGCCTATCTGACACCTGGCAGATGTCGGGCCCAAATTGCCAACTTACCCTTCTTAAAACGAAACTAAAGGAAATTAAAACCGCCTTAGGGTTAGACTCCTACCAGAAAACTGGCAGAGTCTCCCCTGAAAAAGGCTCAGTCCAACAACAACACATATAAAAGCATAGTTTAAAACCCAAACGTTCAGCAAGCACAAGACAAGTCCACAAACTAAACCAAGTAATCCGAATGCCCACAAGCCTCACAACAATTCAGGGCTGTATCAAAGCATATCTAGCCAAGTTAAGTTTACAACAAGAGAAATTACAACATCATGAGGAAATCCTACATGAGGAAAATTGGAAGAGTAGTAGAAGAAGAAATTCCCTCAAGTGGTGGTATGGTACTCGTCAACTGCCTGTGGGGCGCAAAACAGTAAAGATGTGAGTGGACAAAAATAAATGTTATTAAACATAATACAAACATACTAACCCCGCTGTTTAAAAACTATTTTGAAAACCATTCAAACTTCCAATGTATATATATATATATATATATATATTGGTACAAGAAGACGTGGTTCCATATATACATAACTAATGTGAAGAGATAAATCAACAATGAACATTAAAACTAAAATTTAATAAACCGGAGATAAAATCATCAAATTCAATATAAAACATCTCAAAATTGAAAAATACTTTCCACCTAGGTGTACCCCATAAAATCCGTCAATTCCAAGTACTACACTTGTGGAACTATCCACTCCACATGTGTGGCACATCCTAGTAGAATCGGGGACATGAGGTCAGCCTGAGACTCAAATCCTAGCAGAATTGGGGGACACAAGCACTGCTACAAAAAGAGGAAAAGACGACCAGAAAAAGACGACGGCAGAACATAAAACTGTCGTTGTATTTAAAACGACGACGGTATTAAAAAAAACCGTCGTGGATAAGTGAATTACTGTTGAATATTTTTAAAAGACGACGCATACAAATAAAAAAGCGTCGTTTTTTTAAAAAGGTTTCTTAAGAGTAAAAATCTAACCAAAAAACGACGAGAGCAGGTATGAATCCACCGACGTAGAAAATAAAGACGACAGTTCACCAAAAAACCTGCCGTGTGAACTCCTAACTAAACACAACCAACTGTTCTTAATCCGCGTCGTATAATATAATGGAATCCACGTTTGTATACTATGACGGTGCCTTCTCTGTAAACCGCTGTCTTAATTTTTATTTCTTTTTAAGATTTAATTATTTTTTAATTTTGATCCCAAGAGGTATGATATCTTACCTTTAAGATCTTTGGATCCTGATCATAATCGAACCACCAAAGTGAGAAAGACAATATTTTAAATACACAAAATCCAAAAAGAAACCAGAACTGAACTGACTACTACAAACTTTGAGAAAGACAATGTTTTGAAAGTTAATGATGTGTGCGTCTTGGTGTCTTTGTGATACACCAAAACGCATACATCATTAACATCCAAATTATTGTCTTTGAGATGTGAGAGAGAGTGATGATGTATGTGTGTATGTGAGAGAGGAAGACGAGCATCCAGAGAGATCAGAAGAACTTGGAACCCTAAATGAAAACTGAAACTGAAAGAAAGAGTCAAATTTATACAATAAATCTTTTAAAATCACGGCGGTCCTTATACACATACCGCCGACTAATTTTAATAAACCACGTTAGTTATTCTTTAATGGAATCCACGTCGTATAATTTTATGGAATCCACGTCGGTATATTACAAAAAAACGACGTGTTAAATAATATGCCGTGACGCGAGAGATTAATTTATCTACTTATTATTTTGGAGTGTACTACGACGGTACCTACAAACCTATTGTCGTATTTATTTACCACGTCGTAAGTTCAAATTACCGTCATATTTTTTCAATTTATACGTCTGTCTTCTCTGTAAACTGCCATCTTATTTCTATAGCTTTTAAAAATTAATTAATTTTTCTTTTATTTTGGTAATATCTTTCTTAACACAAAACAAAATTTAATTCTCAATCCTCAACAACATTTTCATCTTAAAATGCAAATCTCTTCATCTTATATTAATCAATATTTACACAATATGTGTACACAAATTTGGCAAATACATCGTGGTTTCTTTTCTGCCTTCACCCTCAGCTTGTTCAACTGTTTCTTCCTCTCATATGCAAGCTAGGCCCTCTCCTTCCTCTTGTTCTCAAACTCCTGCACAGCCACAGATGAATATCTAATAATTTCAGAAAATCAAAATCAACAAAGTATGAAAAGCTCACTCCTCGATTCCTGGTTACATTGTAGTCCCCTTTTCCACAGTGATCAACTTCAAAACTCCTGTGTACCAAGGGTGGAACTAGCCTTAGAACCTGTTGTGGGTTGTGCCTTTGGGGTGGGGAGAGTGGGGGCTGGGAAGAAGCTTGGAAGAAGATGGGAGTGGGCTTGAGGTTCAGAATGAATAGACTTTTCTCTGATTTGGGAGGAACCCACTACAGCCACCACCTGAGTTTGTCTCTGCGAGCGTTTAGGGCAAGTGCGGCTTCCTTCAAATGGGCAAGTGCGGCTGCAAACCCATGTAGGTTCTAAGGCTGGTTCCACCCTTGCTACACAGGAGGATGTAGCAAACCCATGCTTTTAGAAAACCCATTTGCTTTCAGAAAACCCTAATTGAAAACTGAGAGTTAAAAAATGCGTGAAAAAATCATATTTAAACAAATTATCATAAACATCCACGTCGGTTCTAATATACATAGCGACGTCATAGTTGAATAATCAACGTCAGTTTAGATAAACAAAGCGCCGTCATAACTGCATCGGAAATCCAAAAGTCATTTGGTGCGTATTAAAAAGAGAACGACGTCGTTTTCAGAACCATAAATAACCACGTCGGTTTATTAAAATACACGGTCGTTGAATTTCTAAGTACAACGTCAGTTTAGATAAACAAAGCGCCGTTATAACTGCATCGGAAATCCAAAAGTCATTTGGCGCGTATTAAAAAGAGAACGACATCATTTTCAGAACCCCAAAGTAACTACGTCGGTTATTAAAATACACAGTCGTTGAATTTCTAAATACAACGTCAGTTTAGATAAAAAAAGGGCCGTCATAACCACATCGGAATTCCAAAAGTCGCTCGACAGTTGTGATAACCACGTCAGTTATTAATTATTTACCGTCGTTATAACTAACTAATACGGCGGTTTTGTAATAACAACGTCGTTGTATTGAACTCTGGGAAAATATATAAACTTTTCGTCACCTGACCTAATATTCTACGGTTTTCTCTCACCGATAAAGTATCGTAGTTTCCCTCTCATTTCCCAAAAGCAGCATCATCGTCTGAATCTTCGTCTTCATCTCCAAATCACCATTTTCGTCTTCGCCTTCGTCGGAAGGAAACTTTCTTTGCACGCCAAAGGTTTTTTCTCACTCTCTTCCCTTTTTTTACATTTCATTTGAATGTCGTAGTTGTCTGGAAACAAGATTCTGTCAAATTGAAGAAATCTTTCACTGGTTTTGATTAAATACATAAGTAGATACTCTCACGACGCCAAAAGACGACAGATTTGTCTTGTTTTCGACAATAGAATGGACACACCACGACGGCCGTTAAATTCTAGCAAACTGCACGACGGTGGTTAAAAACCGTCATGGTGTGACAATTAATACGTCGGAAACAAGATAAAACCGTCGTCTTTAGGTAGAAGAACAATCGTTTTGTAAATTTTAAACCACGTCGGTTCTTATTACTCACCGACGTAGTGTATACACATTTACGTCATGAAATATATAAAACTGTCGTCTTATTTCCATTCATGGTCTAAGAGATTGTTTAATAGGATGTCGCTTTTTTAGTGTTACCGTCATTGTTTGATATTATTACGTCGTTTCTTTTTAATAACCGACGTTGTTTGTCTTGCAGACTAATTAAAAATGGTTTCGAAATCTCAAAACAAGGAAGCTGAAGCATCAAAGGCCAAATCAGGTTCAAAGGCACAAGGGGATGAAGCCAAATCAGTTTCAAAGGCTCAAGTGGAAGGAGAAAAATCAACTCAAAGCAAACCCTCGAAGAGGATGAGATTTTCCTCAACCTTCGAGAAAGACTCGAGCACAGCCACATTTGTTGAGGAGCCAAAATCTGGCCGCGGTATCAGCACAATGAGCCGTGTTGTAAAGAGGAAAATTGAGAAGGTTAAGCCTGTGGTTGAGTTCAATAAAAAGGGCAAACCACATGGCAAGGCTGCTGTTGAGATGCAGTCTTACATTGGTGTTTTGGCACACACCAGAGTCCCTCTTGTGGACAAGAAATGGACTCAAATACCCAAGGACGTGAGGGAGCAGATTTGGGAAGCTGTTTAAATGTCCTATGTTATTGGGGATAGGTACAAGAACATGGTCTTGTCGTCTGCCACCAAAAAATGGAAGGATTTCAAGTATAACGTAACTAGGCAGTATATCCTTCCATTCACACATGACAGGGAGAG
Source organism: Prunus yedoensis (assembly GCA_005406145.1). NCBI lineage: Eukaryota > Viridiplantae > Streptophyta > Magnoliopsida > Rosales > Rosaceae > Prunus > Prunus yedoensis. The sequence continues at coordinate 1,716,271 of BJCG01000015.1, read as the reverse complement.
GTTAAGAGAAACCCTTGCTCTTTATAAGTTCATAGAGGAATCGCAATGGGATGCCTTCGTAGCTTCAAGGTTAACCCCAGATTTTGAGGCTAAGCATGCTGAGCAGAAAGAGAGGAGGGAGAAATTGGAGTACAACCATAGGTTGTCTAGAAAAAGGTATGTTGGTTTGGAGGACCAATTGGTAGAAACCATGCCCGATGTTGAAGAAATCGATCGAGCTGTTCTATGGAAGAAGGCAAGAGAAGATAAAACAGGAAACATCCCTGATCCAAAGGTTGCAGAGAAGGCAAAAATAATTGTAAGTCTCACTAACTCTGTTCTAAATTTGAAAAACAGAGTGTTTTATTTCGGTATAGACGTCGTTTATCTTCAAATAAGCGACGTTATAAAATGAACATCACGACGGGCTTAATTTACCGACGTTTAAAAATGAATAGGACGTCGGTTTTTGAATAAAGTAGACGTCTAGATAGAATTAATAAAACGGATTAAATTCCTCTATGAACTGCATTTTTGTTTTAAGTTTACTCACGCACACACTCTCCCTCTCTCTATCTATTTCATTGAAATTTGTGGTGCACAATTTCTGGAAAATAATGCATATTTCAATCGAGTTTTTTCACTTCTTCATTAAAATGTACGACGGTTTTATGTTATCTAGACGTTAGAATGCTTATACAACGACGGTAATTTTGTGCAGCCGTATGAAATTGGACATCTACGTCTGTTTGTTTAATAGTCCGTCGTCTTACTTTGAATATTACGTCTGTTTGTTCAATAATGCGTATACCGACGTTGTAAATTATAAACAACGATGGTAGTTAAATACAGACGTTTTAAATTAATACTACGTCAAGAATTTGAGAAAACCGTCGTTGTTAATAATTTACAACGTCGGTATATTTATCTGTTTTACACTCTGCTCAGTTTCTAACAATCTCTCTTTCTCTCTTTTAGGATGATTTGCAAAAGCAAGTCTCCGAAGGCACTCTGACTGTCTCCGGGACTAATGATGTCTTGACCCTTGCTTTGGGAACTCCCGAGCATGGTGGGAGAGTCAGAGGAGCAGGTGCTGGCGTTACCCCAACTCAGTTCTTCAATTTGCCGAAACAGCAGAGAGTGAAATTTGGTGACAAATTGAAGGAAAGTGTGAGGGAGGCAGTCAGAGAAGAGACCTTGAGGATTGAGGCGAAGTCAAGGGAAACTATAATGGAAGCAGTCAGAGCAGAGGGGGAGGCTATGTTGGCATATTTTCGTCAACTAGTTCCTAATTTTGATCTCAGCCTGATGCTCAAAACCCCAATTTCTCCAATTACTCCAATTACTTTACCCCCTCAAGATCAAAGCCCAAAAAATCCAATGTCTGATAAGGCAAGCTGCTCTGGGGCCACTGGTATCAGACCCCTAGCTTTGGGATTAGAAGATCCAAAGCCTGAAGCTGATACTGCTGGAAAACAGCAAGAGGACACAGTAAAATTTCTGCTATTTTCTATTTCTGCCTTTTAAATTTAAATAGACGTCGCTCCTTTTAATATCCGACGTTAAAATTTTAAATAACGACGGTATATACGTCTGTTTCTTATAGGACGCATCGTTTTTAGTTAAATACCATGACGCTTTTACTTGTTTTGCAAATTATTAGACATTAAAAATAACGACTGTGTTTTCTGTCGTCGTCTAACTCTTTTATAAACCGTCGTCTATTTCATGATTTCATTAACTGTATTTATATTAGATGACCTTTCTATAGTATAGCGACATTATAAATTCAACACAACGACGGTTATGTATTTACCGACGTGTATAACCTTTCCTCCGTCAGTATTTACTAGAAACCGTCGTTTATATTATATACCACGTCTGTTTTTTGGGTTTAGTTTGAGTCGTTTATTTTAGTTCACACACAAACTAACTTATATTTCTTTATTTATTTCTTGTAACAGGATCTCTCAAAGCTAGACATGCCACCTCCTCTCTTAGCCTTATGCCAACACGTCCAGACCAAGTTGTTGCCTACTAAGGAGGCTGTGACAGTTCACATGCCCAAGGAGGTGTCTGGCATTGAGCATGATACCTTCCTCTTACCTGAAGATATTTTACAGTTTGGTTCCATGGTTGAGATTGGAACCACAGTGATATCAGTATACATAAGGTAATTCTCCCTAATCCCATTTTGTTTTACATTTTCCTTTCTTTTACATTAAAATCTCATTTAATTGACTTTCATATATTTAGGTTCCTATTTGACTATTTAAAAATGGCAAATATGGTAAACCTTGTTGGCCCCGTGGACCCTAGGCTAGTGAGCTCTGGAGCTGGATCAATATCAGACCGAATAAAAAACTTGTCAAACCGCCTGAATACAGCAGATGGGAATCAATTTTTCTTGGTCCCTTATAATCCAGGGTTAGTACCATTTAAAGTATTTTCCTGAGCTTCTAATATTTTTCTTTGTAGTACTATTTAACCTATATGAATCATTATGTGCAGGGGTCATTGGGTGATGGTAATTGTGAGACCGGCAACGGAGATTGCCTATTACATGAATTCACTGCCAAAACGCATGGTTGACGACGACATGAAAAATATAGTGAATACGTAAGTTGATTTCTTCTGATTTAAGATTTTTCCTATAAAGTATTTAAATAAACGATGGGTTTTAATAATACCAACGATATAATTAAAATATAACGACGGTAAGTTATTACCGATGTTTTAATTTCACAACCACGTCAGTATTTTCTTAAAAATGTCGTTTTAATTTAACTACCACGTCGTTTGGGTTTTATTTAAGAACGTTTTAATTTTACTGCTCAATTTTGTGTTATACGACGTTTTACTCTTACCGACGTTATAATGTTACACGATGACGGTAAGTTTTTACCGCCGTTTTAAACAAAATATCACGTCTTTTTTTTTAAAACTCCGTCATTTTGACTGATTTACCACGACGGTTACTATTTGTATTTAAATTTTTTATTTTGTCATTAACACCCTTTGTTTTCTTATAACAGGTCAATTAAAATGTTTAACATTCATACAAATAAAAATTCACGTAAACAGCAGGCCATTTGGAAAAATCTACACGGCACTCCTGAACAACCAACAAGTGTAGAGTGTGGCTATTACGTGATGCGATTCATGAGAGATATAATTCATGATCCAGACCTAGATTTCGAGAAGAAGGTAAAACGCAACATTTTAGATATACTTGTGTTTAAAACCGTCGTTTGTATCTTTATAACATGTCGGTTTTTTGGTTTATTTTGCAGTTTGAGAAGAAAAAAGATAAAATTCAGTATAAACAAGAGGATATTGACGAAGTTAGGCATGAATGGGCAGAATTCGTGAACAAATTATTACTGAAGGATAATTGATGTAGATAAATATTTATGAACAATGTTTAGGTTTATTTTAGTTTATTTTAAATGTACATAAATATTTTGTTGTAATCAAGCGAACAAACATCAAAAAAATTAAATTTTGTTTTAAAACTTGTTTTGTTCCCAAACACTGACGTCTGATTCTAATTTACACGTCTCATACGTGTACACAATGGTTGTCTTGCAGTAACTGAAAATATAACATCGACGGCAATTCTTAAAAGAGACGTGTAATAGTCATAAAAAATGACAGTTTATAATTAATTCATCTTGAATAAATGAATTTTGTACTTATATACCACGTCAGTTCGTATAACCTTATCGACGTCTTAATAACATACAAAGGCGGATACTTTTAAATATCCGCCTTTGTATATTTAAACAACGTCGGTTACATACACTAAAATGACGTTTAATAGTCATAACAACGACGGTTTATAATTAATTCATCCTGTATACATGAATTTTGTACTCATATACTACGTCGGTTAGTATAACATTTTAGACGTCGTAATAGTATACAAAGACGGATATTCTTAAATATCCGCCTTTGTATATATAAACAACGTCAGTTTGTGATGTTTAACGTCGTTGTCAAGGGATACAACGTCAGATAGGTCATTTTTCATTTAATTTTTAATGACTTTTATATTTTATTTAATTCCATATTACAATTCAAAACTAAATCCAAAAATTAAACTGAAAACTACCAAGCATTGGAATATTGTCTCTATCCTAAAGCTTTAAAAAATATAATTTTGGAAATATTTTTTTATTGTATTTAATTACTAATATTAATAATATATTCAAAACAAAATCCGAAAAATATACCGGCAAATTCTATTCACTGATTGAGACAATATCTTGCCCGTTAATGCCTGAAAAATGTAATTTTAGTTTTCAAAGTTCGAATGATAACAAAATTCAAACAAATTTAGAGACAAAGCATGGTAATCCTTATACTTTACTTAACATAACCCTAAAGTTTATGTGATCCATTAGTGCCCATAAATTCAAAATTTTGAAATCCATATTTTAGCCTACTATTGTAGAAGGCATTGTTGTAAGGAGTCCATAGCAATTTTCGGTTCATTTTTCTCGTACTTGTGTATTTTTTTAAAATTATTGTAAAATTTAGGGTTTAGGGTTTTTTGAAACGACGCCAGTTTTCTCCCGCTGTTTTTGGTCAACTACATAAACGAAGACTAATTAGATTCAGTTTACGACGTCGGTTATTAAATAGCGCCGTCCTTTATGTTTACAACGTTGGTGTAAGTGTTGACCGTCGTCGTTGAAAAACGCGGTACTTTAAAATTTTTGACCGCGACCTAAAATTTTCAGAATTTCCGTTTAACCCTCAAATAGTTCATTCTCTCTCTTCAACATAAATTTGTCTGAAAGTTTTCGTTCTCCCAGCTCTCTCTGAATATCCATGTAAGTACAACTCTAGTCCCTTTAACCCTAATTCTCTCAGCTCTCTCTCAAGCTTTTGTTATATTCTCTCAGCTCTCTCTCAAAGCATTGGGTACGTAGATTCTCTAAGATCTGTCTCAAAGCATTGGGTACGTAGATTCTCCAAGCTCTCTCTCCAAGCATTGGGTACGTAGATTCTCCAAGCTCTCTCTCAAGCAGTTGTTATATTCTCGCAGCTCTCTCTCAATTTCCATGTAAGTACAACCCTAATCTATTCTTAAATCCATAAATGTTTTCGTTGGTAGCTATATTAGGGTTCTTTTATGTTTTGGTGTTTGCATTATTGTAATAATTGCTCTCTGTTTGGGTTCTTTTATGTTTGTTTGGCCATGGGTTCTTAGAAAAGGAATGGGGATGGGAGATTTAAGCTGTTTTTTTTTAATTACGACGACGGTTGAAGGATAAAACCGTCGTCCAAATGTTTGTTATACGTCGGTTGTTCATTTACTCTCGTCGTCTGAGTTTTAAGCCGCAACTGTAGCCTAAAGACGACTGTTTCTCCATTAACGTCGTCTTTAGGCTACCAAAACACCGTTCAAATTTCTGGGTTTGGGTATCTTAATGACGACGGTGACTATAGATGCCGTCATCTGAATGTATATTAAACGACGATTATTTTTTTCAAACCGTCGTCTTGTCCATGTTTTATATTTAATTTTCATTTTGTTCTCTGCTATTTGAATGAGGTAGTGTTTCATTGCTGGTCTTTCCACTTTAATATATATTTATATGAATTTGATAGAGTGTGAGATGGATAAGTCATGGATGCATGCGGATAGAAAATCGAAGGCATATGAGTTAGGGGTGGAAGGATTTTTGAATTTTGCGTCAGAAAATCGTGGAAATACAACTGAGATTCGTTGTCCATGTGTTAAATGTGGGAATATTCGATTGTTTGGGGTTGGAATTATAAGGGAACACTTATACTTTAATGGAATTGACTAAAGCTATAAGATTTGGAGATGGCACGGAGAACCTTGGGAATGGACTACCAATGCTAGTAGAAATCTGGAAGAAGATGAGCAAAGTAGGTTCAGTTATGTTTCTGAAGAATTAGGGATGGATGTTGTGTAGAAACAGCTGCACCAAAATGGATTCAGTTGCATCCTCAACTTGTGATACTCGCAAGTGCACGAACCGTTGGTAGTTTAGCGTATGTAAGTGCGAGGTCGATTCCACAGGGATTGGTGATTGAATGATCCAACTCAGTTTTCCTACACAAAATAAAAATGAAAACAAAAGAAACAAAACAAGAAAAAAGAAAGTAACTTGGACAAGATGGTGTTGTTTTAGAATCCACCCTAATTGTTCTAATCATGTTATGGCAGCAAGTAAACAAATTGATTCACTCATGAAGATGCTCACAAATAAGTCCATGGTGTTTGGATCAAATTGCATGAACATCACAAGGACCCCAAGCATGGTGTTTACATTAGGAGACCTAGAAACCAAATCACATGAGTTGCTAATGGATGGAATGAAGATGATCCCCAAACCTTCCCAACAAGAGCATAACGCATAAAACCTTAGGTGATCAATCAAAGGATGCAAAACAGCTCCATTAAAATAGTGAAGAAGAATTCATGAGTGAAATCAAACTTTATAAACTCAAACCATGATACAAGACTAGCAAGATGTTTATTAAAACTAATAACAGAAAAACAAAGTAAAACAAAGGAAATACAAGAAGAAAATAAAAGACAAAGGGAGGAGAAGAAGATAAGGACAGCATGCTAGAGATGGAAAAGATTCACCTCCATGGCTGCCAGGAGGCCAAAGCCTCCCAGCTGCTGCCTTCTCCCTTCTCTCCCTTTGTGACTCTCAACTTTCCCTCTCTTTGTGTACAATGGAAGTGTGAATGATGGAACTCCATTTCTGACTCTAGAGACTCCCTATTTATAGGCACAAGGGTTAAGTGAATCAGATTATACAATTAAATTCACTAACCACACCTATTTCACCTAACACACAATTACATTTGAAAACAATTCTTCTTCTCTTTAGGCTTAGTGTTGCAGCATCCACTTCATCTTGTTTTATTCCCTTTAGCTGCTGCAAAATTCCACTCCAAATATAAGAAATGCATCTGCTTCACCTAACTTCCCCACAATCAATAACACATCATGCTTATGCCATTATGACCTAAGCACACATAGCTCATCCTTAGGTCTGCATGACTAGAAACTTCAAGGGCTTACGAATTGGGCTTCCCTTAAGCAAATTAAGACTTTAAGCACTCAAACTTGAAGTTCAGAATGTCTTCTTTCTAGCCATATATCATTTGGGCCAATCCAAGGTCGGAGGAAGAAGTTAAGGCCGAAACAAATTGCTAACTCGTTTTGCGCGCTGACAAAATCCATCCTGAGCATGGTTCTGTGTTTGCTAGGTGACAGACTCCAGATTTATCCAATGGGGCTGAATTTTGGATATGTTATAGTATACACCCATTGGAACAACTTTCATGAATAATTCTGCCTCATCCGAGCTGTGTAGGTTGCTGAAACAAAGCTTGCAATATGACTTACGAAACTGGGCTGGCAAGGGGCTGTAGCCAAAATGAGTTTGTCTGTAAGCTCTTCTTCCATTCATCCAAATCAGGCCTTAACATGCTTGAATTACATGAATTATGCTCTTTTGCTCTATTGGCCTACAAAACACACAAAGAGAGGCAAATAACTCAAAATTCTAAGAAACTAAGCAAAATGAGTAAGTAAATTAGGCATGTATATGTATGAAAATATGAGCTTAACAATGGATGATAATGATTTTGCCAATATTGGATCTGATCCTTATGAGTTTGCCAATGTGATTAGGGATGGCAATGAACCCTTGTACCCTGGTTGCAGTAAGTACACGAAGTTGTCGGCTTTGGTGAAGTTATATAATTTGAAAGCAAAACATGGGATGATTGATGTTTGCTTTACAGAATTTTTGATACTTCAAGGAGAATTTCTTCCAGAAGGAAATACACTACCTTCCTGTATGTACGAGGCAAAAAAGACTTTGTCTGCTTTAGGGATGAGTTATGAGAAAATCCACACATGTCCCAATGACTGCATTTTGTATCGGAAGGAGTATGAGAATGCAACTAATTGTCCTACTTGTGGTATCTCAAGGTGGAAGGAAACCAAAGATGGGTTCTTGAAAGAGGGTGTGGTAGCGAAGGTGGTGTGGTATTTTCCTAAAATTCCAAGGTTTAAAAGGATGTTTCAATCACATAAGACAGCTAAGAGTTTGACTTGGCATGCTGCAAGAAAATCAGTTGACGGTTATATGTCTCATCCAACGGATTCCCCGTCTTGGAAACTTGCTGATGAAAAATGGCCCGACTTTGGTAATGAGCCAAGAAACTTGAGATTGGCTCTCTCATCTGATGGATTCAATCCCCACAGTTCTTTAAGTAGCAGATACAGTTGTTGGCCAGTTATGTTAGTTACATATAATCTCCCACCATGGCTATGCATGAAGCGGAAGTTCATGATGTTGACCTTACTGATTTCCGGTCCTAAACAACCCGGAAATGATATAGACGTCTACTTAGAGCCTTTGATTGATGATTTGAAATCTCTGTGGGATGGGATTAGAGGAGTGTATGATGCCCACATAGGAGAATACTTTACACTCAGAGCTGCATTACTGTGGACAATTAATGATTTTCCCGCTTATGGAAACTTATCTGGTTGTGTTGTTAAAGGATATAAAGCTTGTCCAATATGCGGCGATGATACACCTAGTCACAGGTTGAAAAATGGCCACAAAATTTGTTACATTGGGCATAGAAAGTGGTTACCAATCAATCATCCATATAAGAGGCAACGTGCAGCTTTTAATGGGAAACTTGAATATGGCATGCCTCCCGAGCCATTAACAGGAGAAGAAGTGCTGCATATGGTTGAAGATATTAATTACATATGGGGCTCGAAAAATGGGGGAAGTGTTGGTGAGAATGATGGTGACAGAGTTTGTTGGAAGAAGAAATCAAAATTCTTTGATCTTGAGTATTGGAAATACCTCGCTGTGAGGCATGCCCTAGATGTTATGCACATTGAGAAGAATGTTTGTGATAGTATCATTGGTACATTGCTAGAGATCCCTGGAAAAAATAAAGATGGGATTGCTGCTCAATTAGACTTATTGAACATGGGGGTAAAAATTGATTTGCAACCCGAGTATGGAGAAAGACGTACTCGCTTGCTTCCAGGGCCTTGGAATTTGTCAAGAGCAGAGAAGAGAGCGGTTTGCAATTCTTTTTATGGTAAGAAGGTTCCCGAAGGTTATTCTTCAAATATAAAAAAATTTATATCTTTAAAAGATTCAAGACTTCTTAGCCTTAAATCTCATGATTGTCATACCTTGATGCAACAATTGCTCCCTATGGCAATTCGTTCTGTTTTGAAGAAGCCAGCAAGGTATGCAATAACTCGATTGTGCTTCTTCTTCAATGCTATATGTGCAAAGACGGTAGATGTTTCCAAGCTAGATTAGTTGGAAGAAGATGTAGTAGTTACTTTGTGTTTGCTTGAGAAGTACTTTCCCCCTTCATTCTTTGATATCATGGTTCATCTAGTAGTACATCTTGTCAGAGAAGTTCGTCTATATGGGCCAGTATATTTTAGATGGATGTATCCGTTTGAAAGATATATGAAAGTGCTAAAGGGGTATGTTCAGAATCGTACTCGTCCCGAAGGTTGCATTGTTAAGCGGTATATAGCTGAAGAAGCTATAGAGTTTTGTACCGAGCATTTATCTGATGTTAGTACAGTTGGAGTGCCTTCAAGCCAGAATATGGGAGTTTCAAAGCCATTATCAGGTTGCACAGTGAGCTTAGTTGATATGGCTTGTTGAACCAGGCACATATATATGTCTTGGAGAATACGGAGGAAGTCCTACCTTATATCGAGTACGTATGAGTTTAATTTTTCATATGTAGCCATTTTAAATATTATTACTCCTTATGTTTATCTTATATACAAGGGACCGTAATTTTTCGTGTCAATTGTAGGGAACATATGATCCACATCAAGATCACTTATCCGAAATTTAGAAAGAGAACAAAGTGGCTACAAGATAAGCACAATAGCACTTTCATTCAATGGCTACGCTTTAAGGTATATATGTTATTGAATGACATATTGAACTTATTTTAATTTTCTTTCTTTCTATATATATGTTATATTGAATTAAGATATATGTTTAATTTGCAGGTTCAAAGTGAATTTAATGGGGAAGACTATAATGGCATATCAGAAAATTTGAGGTCGTTAGCAGCTGGTCCAAGCATGGCAGTGCCATCATATAGGAGCTATCTTATTAATGGTGTCAAATTTAACACCAAGGCACAAGATGATGTGCGAACTGTCCAAAATAGTGGAGTTTATTTACTTGCACATACTATGCAAGTTGTTAGTGCCAAGGATAAAAACCTTATTGTCTCCAATATAGGTTTTTATGGGGTTATTCAAGAAATTTGGGATCTTGACTACCAAAAGTTTAGAATCCCAGTCTTGAGGTGTGATTGGATAGATAACACTTCGGGCCTTGTAGTCGACGAACTTGGATTTACCCTTGTAGATCTTAGTAAAATTGGACATATGAATGACCAATTTGTTATGGCTTCTCAAGTCAAACAAGTATTTTATGTTGACGACCCAATGCATCGTGGTTGGTCGGTAGTGTTATCAATGCCTAATAGAGAATATAATGATGTTATTGGCGATGATGTGCTTGGTGATATTAGAATTGAGTGTGAGCCATTTTCTAGAGGGATACCAAATGTTGACACATTTGATGACCTAGTGGGTGAGTTTGGGAGTGAGAATATTAGAGATGGGTGTGAAGATATATGGATTGATTGATTGTTGTAATGTATGACATTAGTTATGCAGTTAATTGTATGACATTAATTCATAGCTCTGTATATCATTTTAATTCCGATCACATTTTCATTTTGCAGGCTTTGGGCACGACAAATAAAAAATAAAAAATAATCGGTTAAAGCTGAAAATACAACGGTCAAGTTACAAAAATCGCAAAAAGAGACGTCTACAAAACAACCAACGTCGGGTTTTCACAACCGACGTGGAATGACAACCCAAAAATGAAATAAAAACCGCCATTTGAAAAAGAAAACATGTCGGTTAATTAAAATTCATTTTAAAACGGTTAATAAATCTTTATAACAACGACGGTAAATAAAATAATCAACGACGAGCAATAAAGCATAACCGACGAATTTACGGATATAATCAATTGATGATTAACGTTGTAAAAACATTGTTGCACGTCAGTTATAATTAAACAATTGACGTCTCGGAGAATACAGACGTCAAAAAAGGTTATAAAAGAGACTTAACAAAGACTAGCCACGTCATGGAATAAATAAATAACCGACGTAGTAAAAATATAACAACGTCGAATAATTGAATTCTTGGGACATAGTAAAGTATAACCACGACCTTCATTTTACAATAACCGACATCAAATCCATAACTCAAGGCGTTTCGTTATTTATTAACGACGGTTAAGCTAAAAGCAATGATGTCTCAGAGATTACACACGTCTATGTGGCTCACAAAAGAGACTTTTAAAATGCCAACCACGTCAAAGTCTACAACCACCGACGTTGTAAAATACTAACAACGTCCTAAAATGTGAATCCTAGGCCGTAGTAAATGGATTAAACATGACAGGTAGTTTAATTAACCGACGTGTAATGTTAAATTCCCGTCATTTTGTTTTATGTTCAAGCCGTCAAAATAATTTTCAACGTCTGTGGTGACCTAAAGGGTCGTGGTTATTATTGTTTTTACGTCAATTCAAGTAAATATATGCCATGTTATATGTTTTAGACGTCAGTTTTTTTATTTAGTGAATGTAGTATTTATTAACCACGACGGTTTCTAATTTTTACACGTCGGTTTTGTTTGATTTAGAGACGTTGATAAAACTATTTACGTCGGTTTTGTAGTTGTTTTTGACATTTAACATTATTTAAGCGTCTGTGTTTTACTAAAACCGTCGTCCATTATAGTCGAAAGTTCTCTTTTTATGCTTTTATGTATTTACGTTGTGTTTGTAGTTGTTTTTGACATTTAACATTATTTAAACGTCTGTGTTTTAATAAAACCGTCGTCTATTATAGTCGAAAGGTCTCTTTCTGTATGGAATCGACGTCGGTTTTAATTTTTTTTATGACGTGTAATATATTAACCACGTCGGTTATTTGCCATCGTTATTTCATGTGTTAAAAGATGGCGGTCGATTTCTCGTCGGTTGTAAAACATGATACATGACGGTGGATTCCCGTCGTCTATTTCGTTTTTTGTAGTAGTGAAGGTCTGTCCTAGACGTAAATCATAGCAGGATCGGGAGACACGAGGTCAGCCCGAGACCCAAATCCTAGCATAATCGGGGGACGCGAGGTTAGCCCGAGATGAAAATCCTAGCACCACACGATTCAAGCATCCCTGAGACTCGTGGGGCAATGTCATACGCCCGTAGACTTATCCGAAGAGAACCAAGTTGTCTGAAGACATTTTAATTTCTGAAGGCAACTAGGATGTCCGAGAACATCATAATATCTAAAGGCAACCAATATTCAAAAAGGCAACAATATTTCTGAAGGCAACAACTAGGGTACCTATGGTGGGTATGAAAACATTTCCTGAATATGTTATAAAACCCTTTTTACATAAAACTACTACCCAAAACCATTTTCCAAATCCATTTAACACATGACAAGCCTCAAATAGCCTCGCTTGCTTTGAATATGGCAAAATCACCTTGCATAGCCTCACTTGACAAGCCTCAAAGCCTAGCTTGCTTTGAATATGGCAAAGCATACCATGCCATGGAATGCCAGGCCTCACATAGCCTCACTCGACAAGCCTCAAATAACCAAGCTTGCCGTGAATATGGCTAGTCATGCCTCACATAGCCACTCTCGACAAGCCTCAAATAGCCTCGCTTGCTAATAATATGGCAAAGCATGCCATGCCATGACACGCCAAGCCTCACATAGGCTCATTCGACAATCCTTAAATAGCCTCGCTTGCCTTGAATATGACAAAGCATGTCTTGCCCTGGCACCCCCAGCACACATAGCCTCAATCAATAAGCCTCAAATAGCCTATCTTGCCTTGAATATGGCATAGATTGCCATGCCATGGCACGCCAAGCCTCACATAGCCTCCCTCGACAAGGCTTAAATAGCCAAGCATGCCATACCATGGCACGCCAAGCCTTAGATAGCCCCACTCGACAAGCCTAAAAGATCCTCGTTTACTAAGAACATGGCCAAGCATGACATGTCATGACATGCCAAGCCTCAAACAGTCTTGCTCGAAAAGCCTCAAATAGGCTTGCTTGCCTTGAATATGGCAAAGCATGTCATGCCTGGCATGACATGCCTCACATAGCCTCACTTGACAAACCTGAAAAAGCCAAGCTAGCCTTTAATATGGCAAAGAAGGCCATGCCATGGTACGCCAAGCCTCACATAGTCTCGCTCAACAAGCCACAAATAGCCAAGCTTGCATTGAATATGGCAAAGCATGCCATGCCAGAGCATGCCAAGACTCACATAGCCTCACTTGACAAGCCTCAAATAGCTAAGCTTGCCTTGAATATGGTAAGTGATGGGCATATTTTATATCATATATTTAATCCCATTCTTAGTATATTTTGGTTCATATTTTGGAAGAATTTTGATACTTTGAATTATATTTCTAATATAGGACTTTCGACTTCCTCTGGAGCAAAACATAATCAAATGGAAGAATTTCAGAGTAATTCCAGTTGGAGGACATTCGTGAGTCACTTAGCTTGATCGTATCAAAATTTCAGATCTTTCTACCGAACAATTATTTTCTGGCAATAAAATAAAGGAGCAGTTCGTGGTGCTGGAGCCCAAGATGACCTCAGATGGGTTCGTGACCTTCTGGAGAAGTGTTCAGAATGTTTTTATCTTTAAAACAAGCTATCTTGGGCCGGTTTTGGAGGAGATTTGAGGCCAAAACGTGGCTGGGCAGATTGTGGGCAGATTCTCCTAATCCAATTTGGATTTTATATCCTAGTATTATTTTATTTTAACTTAGTTTCCTTGTGGGGATTGGGCAGCTAGATTTTAGGAGGTATTTAAGTTATTTTTCACAGCAAATTTAGACTTCTTTTTAGCTTTTGAACGTGACATTGTGGAGAGATATTGCTAGGGTTTTGGAGTTTGCGACTTTAATGTGTTTTCATTCTTTTTCTCCATGATTTCAGTTATGAGCATGCGTAACTAATCCTATTGCTAGGGCGAGGCCATAAGCTTTAGCATGACTATGTAATTTTATGAATGGATGCATGTTTGCCTTGAATTATTAATCACTGCGATTAAAACTATCTTTTTTTTTTAATGACTGATCACCATTAGGATATTTAGACAAGTAATTTGATGCAATTTCTGTTGGAACATCACCCTGAAATTGAGGATGGTTTCTTGTGGTTAGTAGTTGTAACACTACTACAAAAAGTGAAAAAGACGACCAGAAAAAGACGACGGTAGAACATAAAACCGTTGTTGTGTTTAAAAAGGCGATGGTAACAAAAAAAACCGTCGTGGATAAGTGCCTTAAACAACTAAAAAATAGAGGTACTGTTGAATATTTTTTAAAATTAACGCACACAAATAAAAAAGCGTCATCTTTTTAAAAAGGTTTTCTGCAGAGTTAAAATCTGACCAAAAAACAATGACAGCAGGTATGAATCCACCGACGTAGAAAATAAAGACGACAGTTCACCAAAAAACCTGTCGTGTTAACTTCTAACTAAACACGACCAACTGTTCTTTGTCCGCGTCGTATAATATAATGGAATCCACGTCGGTATACTACGACGGTGCCTTCTCTGTAAATCGCCGTCTTAATTTTTATTTCTTTTTAAGATTTAATTATTTTTTAATTTTGGTAGCCTACGAAAATTAAAATGAGATCCCAAGAGGTATGATATCTTACCATTGAGATCTTTGGATCCTGATCATAATCGAACCACCAAAGTGAGAAAGACAATATTTTAAATACACAAAATCCAAAAAGAAACCAGAACTGAACTTACCACTGCAAACTTTGAGAAAGACAATGTTTTGAAAGTTAATGATGTGTGCATCTTGGTGTCTTTGAGATACACTAAAACGCATACATCATTAACATCCAAATTATTGTCTTTGAGATGTAAGAGAGAGTGATGATGTATGTGTGTATGTGAGAGAGGAAGACGAGCCTCGAGAGAGATCAGAAGAACTTGAAACCCTAAATGAAAACTGAAACTGAAAGAAAGAGTCAAATTTATACAATAAATCTTTAAAACTCACGGCGGTCCTTATACACATACCGTCGTCTAATTGTAAAAAACCACGTCGGTTATTTTGTAATGGATTCCACGTCGTATAATTTTATGGAATCCACGTTGTATAATGTAATGGAATCCACATCGGTATATTACAAAAAAACGACGTGTTAAACAATATACCATGACGCGAGAGATTAATTTATCGACTTATTATTTTGGAGTGTACTATGACGGTACCTACAACACTACTGTCGTATTCATTTACCACATCCTAAGTTCAAATTACCGTCGTATTTTTTCTATTTATACATCTGCCTTCTCTGTAAACCGTCGTCTTATTTTTATTGCTTTTTAAAATTAATTAATTATTATTTTATTTTGGTAATATCTTTCTTAACACAAAACAAAATTTAATTCTCAATCCTCAACAACATTTTCGTCTTAAAAGGAAAATCTCTTCGTGTTAAATATTGATCAATATTTACACAATATATGTACACAGATTAGGCAAATACATCGTGGTTTCTTTTCTGCCTTCACCCTCAACTTGTTCAACTGTTTCTTCCTCTCATATGCAAGTTGGTTCCTCTCCTTCCTCTTGTTCTCAAGCTCTTGCACAGCCACAAATCAATATTTAATAGGAGCAATATTTAAAAGGCAAATAATTTCAGATAATCAAATAATAATTTCCAAAAACAATAATTTCAGTTCACGAAAACTAATAATTTCAGAAAATCAAAATCAACAAAGTGTGAAAAGCTCACTTCAGAGCATTAGGAACACCCTCGTATGCCTTCAAAAGGGCAAGTGCGGCTGCAAACCCATGCCTGGTCTTGTGAGGAATCATTATGCAAACCCATGCTTGGTCAAATTTATACAATAAAGCAGAAAACGCAACTAAAAACATTTTCTTTCAGAAAGACAATTTTTTAGAATTTGATGAGACAAAGCCAAGGGCAAGAAGAAGTTGGAACCCTAATTGAAAACTAAGAGTTAAAAAATGCGTGAAAAACTCATATCTAAACAAATTATTGTAAATATCCACATCGGTTCTATTATACATAGCGACGTCATATTTAAATAATCAACGTCGTCCTTTTCACTTCTGCAAAGAGAACGACGTCGTGTATTACAAACTTTTGTCATGTATTAAAAAGAGAACGACGTCGTTTTCAGAACCCCAAAGTAACCACGTCAGTTTCTTAAAATAAATAGTCGTTCAATTTCGAAGGACAACGTCAGTTCATATAAACAAGCGCCGTCATAACCACATCAGAATTCCAAAAGTCGTTTGGCGTGTATTAAAAAGAGAACGACGTCGTTTTCAGAACCCCAAAGTAACCACGTCGGTTTATTAAAATAAACAGTCATTGAATTTAGAAGGACACATCGGTTTAGATAAACAAGTGCTGTCATAACCACATCGGAATTCCATAAGTCGTTTGGCTATAGTGATAACCACGTTGGTTCCGGCTTATTTACCGTCGTTATAACTAAATACTAGGGCAGTTTTTAATAAAAACGTCATAGTATTGAACTTTGGGAAAATATATAAACTTTTCGTCACCTGACCTAATGTTCTACGGTTTTCTCTCACCGATAAAATATCTCAGTGTCCCTCTCATTTCCCAAAAGCAGCATCATCGTCTGAATCTCATCATCGTCTTCTTCTTCATTTCCAAATCACCATTTTCTTACGTCGGAAGGAAATTTTCTTTGCACACCAAAGGTTTTTTTCTCAATCTCTTCACTTTTTTTACATTTCATTTGAAAGTCGTCGTTGTCTGGAAACAAGATTCTATCAAATTGAGGAAATCTTTCACTGGTTTTGAATAAATTCATTTGTCCATTAGTCTCACTATGTCAAAAGACGATGTTTTATCTTGTTTGCGACGATAGAATCGACACACCACGATGGACGTTAAATCCGACCTAATGCAAACTGCACGACGGTGGTTAATAACCGTCATGGTGTGACAATTAATACGTCGGAAACTAGATAAAACCGTCGTCTGGTGGGAGAAAAACTGTCTTTTTTCTTGTATCCCATCTTAGTAAGACGACAGTTGTATTTTGTGTTTTGACGTTGTAAATTTTAAACCACGTTGGTTCGTAGTCTGAATAATCGACGTGGAGTATAAACATTTACGTCATGAACGAGATAAAACCATTGTCTTATTTCCATATATGGTCTAAGAGACTGTTTAATAGGACGTCGCTGTTTTCGTGTTACCGTCGTGGTGTTGTATTTAAGACAACAGCGTTGGTTTACAACCGTCGTCCTAAATTGAATATCACGGCTGTATTTTAGGACGTGGTTTCTTTATTATTACATCGTTCTTTTTTAATAACCGACATTGTTTTCCTTGCAGATTAATTAAAAATGGTTTCAAAATCTCAAAACAAGGAAGCTCAAGTGTCAGAGGCCAAATCAGTTTCAAAGGCTCAACAAATTGTAGCCAAATCAGTTTCAAAGGTTCAAAGGGATGAAGCCAAATCAATTTCAATGGCTGAAATGGATGAAGGCAAATAAGTTCAAAGCAAATCCTTGAAGAGGATGAGATTTTCTTCTACTTTCGATAAAGACCCCAGCACAGCCACATTTCTTGAGGAGCCAAAATCTACTCGCGGTATCAACACAATGAGCCGTGTTGTGAAGAGGAAAATTCAAAAGATTAAGCCTGTGGTTGATTTCAATAAAAGTGGCAGACCACATGGCAAGGCTGCTATTGAGATGCAGTCTTATATTGGTGTTTTGGCACGCACCAGAGTCCCTGTTGTGGACAAGAAATGGACTCAATTGCCCAAGGACGTGAAGGAGAAAATTTGGGAAGCAGTTCAAATGGCCTATGTTATTGGGGATGGGTGCAAGAACATGGTCCTGTTGTCTGCCACCAAAAAATGGAAGGATTTCAAGTATAACGTAACTAGGCAGTATATCCTTCCATTCGCACATGACAAGGAGAAGTTAAAAGAACCCCCTGAGCTTTATAAGTTCATAGAGAAATCGCAATGGGATGCCTTTGTAGCTTCAAGGTTATCCCCAGATTTTAAGGCTGTGCATACTGAGCAGAAACAGAGGAGGGAGAAATTGAAGTACAACCATAGGTTGTCTAGAAAAGGGTATGTTGATTTGGAGGACCAATTGATAGAAACCATGCCCGGTGAAGAAATTGATCGAGCTCTTCTATGGAAGAAGGCAAGAGAAGATAAAACAGGGAACATCCCTGATCCAAAGGTTGCAGAGAAGGCAAAAATAATCGTAAGTCTCACTAACTATGTTCTAAATTTGAAAAACAGAGTGTTTTATTTTCGTATAGACGTCGCACATTTAAATAACCAACGTTATAAAATAAACACCACGACGGTTTTTATTTACCGCCGTTGTAAAATGAATAGAATGTCGGTTTTAGAATAAATCAGACGTCTATATAGAATTAATACGACGGCTTAAATTCCGTTTTGTTTTAAGTTTACTCACGCACACACTCTCCCTCTCTGTCTATTTCACTGAAATTTGTGGTGCACAATATCTGGAAAAGAATGCATATTTCAATAGAGTTTTTTCACTTCCTCATTAAAATTTACGATGATTTTATCTCATCTAGACGTTAGAATATCTATACAGCGACAGTACTTTTGTATAGCCGTATGAAATTAAGTCCAATGTCTGTTTGTTCAATAGTTCGTCGTCTTACTTTAAATACTACAACAGTCTTTGATTTATGTTTTAATCTGTTTGATTTTGAATATACGATGGGTTTTTTCTCCCGACGTTGTAAAGTGTAAACAACGATGGTATTTAAATACCTACATGTTAAATTAATACTACATCAGTTATTTAATAAAACCGTCGTTGTAAATGATATATTATGTCGGTTTATTTATCTGCACACTCAGCTTAGTTTCTAACAATCTCTCTTTCTCTCTTTTAGGAAGATTTGCATGTGCAACTCTCCGAAGGCACTCTGACTGTCTGCGGGAGCAATGATGTCCTAACTCTTGCTTTGGGAATCCCCGAGCATGGTGGGAGAGTCAGAGGAGTTGGTGCTGGCGTTTCCCCAACTCAGTTCTTCAATTTGCCGAAACAACAGAGAGTGAAATTTGGTGACAAATTGAAGGAAAGTGTGAGGGAGGCAGTCAGAGAAGAGACCTTGATGATTGAGGCGAGGTCAAGGGAAACTATAATAGAAGTAGTCAGAGCAGAGAGGGAGGCTATGTTGGCACATTTCCGTCAACTAGTTCCTAATTTTGATCCTAGCCTGATGCTCAAAACCCCAATTACTCCAATTATTTTACCCCCTCAAGATCAAAGCCCAAAAAATCCATTGTCTAATAAGGCAAGCTGCTCTGGGGCCACTGGTATCAGACTCCTAGGTTTGGGATTAGAAGATCCAAAGCCTGAAGCTGATACTGCTGGAAAACAACAAGAGGACACGGTAAAATCTCTGATATTTTCGTTTTCTGCCTTTTAAATTTAGAATAGACGTCGCTCTTTTAAATATCCGATGTTAACATTTTTGAACAACGAAGGTATATATTTACCGATGTTGAAAAAAATAATACGTCTGTTTATTCCAAGAACCGTTGTCTTGAGTTAAATACCACAACGCTTTTACTTGTTTTGCAAATTATTCGACATTAAAAATAACGACCGTGTCTTTTACCGTCATCTAATTCTATTATAAACCGTCGTCTATTTCATGATAGCATTAACTGCATTTTCATTAGGCGACCTTTCTTTAGTGTAGCGACGTTATATAGTTCAGACAACGACAGTTATGTATTTACCGACGTCTATAACCTTTCCTCCGTCAGTATTTACTAGAAACCGTCGTTTATATTATATACCACGTCTATTTTTTGGGTTTAGTTAGAGTCGTTTATTTTAGTTCACACACAAACTAACTTATATTTCTTTATTTATTTCTTTTAACAGGATCTCTCAAAGCTAGATATCCCACCTCCTTTGTTAGCCTTATGCCAACATTTCCAGACCAAGTTGTTGCCTGGTAACGAGACGCTGACAGTTCACATGCCCAATGAAGTGTTTGGCTTTGAGCATGATACCTTCCTCTTCACCGAAGATATTTTGCAGTTTGGTTCCATGGTTGAGAATGGAACCACAGTGATATTAGAATACATGAGGTAATTCTAGAAATCCCATTTTGTTTTACATTTCCCTTTCTTTTAAATTAAAATCTCATTTAATTGACTTTCTTATATATAGGTTCCTATTTGACTATATAAAAATGGCAAATATGGTAAACCTTGTTGGCCTCGTGGACCCTGGGCTAGTCAGCTCTCAATCTGGAACTATATCAGACCGATTAAAACACCTGCCAAGCCGCCTGAAAACAGCATATGGGAATCAATTTTTCTTGGTCCCTTATAATCCAGGGTTAGTACCATTTAAAGTATTTTCCTAAGCTTGTAATATTTTTCTTTGTAGTACTATTTAACCTATATGGATCATTATGTGTAGGGGTCATTGGGTGATGGTAATTGTGAGACCAGCAACGGAGACTGTCTATTACATGAATTCACTGTCAAAACGCTCCGTTGACGACGACATGAAAAATATAGTGAATACGTAAGTTGATTTCTTCTGATCTAAGATTTTTTTTCCTTTAAAGCATTTGAATATACGACGGTTTTTTATAATGCTGACGTTATAATGACAATACAACGACGGTAAGTTATTACCGACGTTTTAAATAATTTATTACGTCAGTATTGTCTTAAAAACGTTGTTTGGGTTTTATTTAAGAACGTTTTAATTTTTTCTGTTCAATTTTTTGTTATACGACATTTTCCTCTAACAGACATTATAATGTTACACAACGACGGTAATTTTTTACTGCTGTTTGAAACAAAATACCACGTCGTTTGTTTTAAAACTCCATCGTTTTGACTGATTTACCACGACGGTTACTATTTGTATTTAAATTTTTCGTTTTGTCATTAACACCCTTTGTTTTCTTGTAACAGGGCAATTAGAATGTTTAATATTCATATAGACAAAAATTCAGCACGTAAACAGCCCATTTGGAAAAATCTACACGGCACTCTTGAACAACCAACAAGTGTAGAGTGTGGCTATTACGTGATGTGATTCATGAGAGATATAATTCATGATCCAGACCTAAATTTCGAGAAGAATGTAAAAGGCAAAATTTTACGAGGCATTCTTTCTTTATTTGACTACGTCAAATTTTTCTTTAAAACCGTCGTTTGTATCTTTATAACATGTCGGTTTTTTGGTTTCTTTTGCAGTTTGAAAAGAAAAAAGATCGAGTTCAGTACACACAAGAACATATTGACGAAGTTAGGCATAAATGGGCAGAATTCGTGAACAAGTTAGTACCGAAAGATAATTGATGTACATAAATATTTATGAACAATGTTTAGGTTTATTTTAGTTTATTTAAAATGTACATAAATATTTTTGTTGTAATTAATCGAACAACAATCAAAAAAATTAAAATTTTTGTTAAAATTTGTTTAGTTCCCAAAAACCGACGTCTTATTCTAATTTACATGTCTCATATGTGAACACAATGGTCGTCTTGCTGTAACTGGAAATATAACATCGACGGCAATTCTTAAAAACGACATGTAACAGTCATAAACATGACGGTTTATAATTAATTCATCTTGTACAGATGAATTTTGTACCGATATACTACGTCTGTTAGTACAACCATATCAACGTCTTAACAATATACAAAGGCAGTTATTATTAAAAATTTGATGTCGTATATATAAACAACGTCTGTTTGTACCATATCTGATCCTCCACTCATCCATTGACACGCGGATCACTTAAACTCCCCAAGTACCCAAGGCTCCGAACAATCAGCATCGGCTACCTATGGTATTGTCTCAAAGCAGCAAAAGGTCGCTACCGGCCCAGCACAATCTACAATTGGTATTCCCTACCGATTCTGCAGAATCAACCTCGAAGCACCCGCCCGAAATATCTAAAGACTCGTGTCAACCTCATAGGGCCCTCCCACAAGTCCCACATCGAAATTAAGTACTAAGAGCATACAAAATGCCCTCTATAAATAGGCCCCTTCACTACAATACAGGGGTAATACTTTTTAGCTTGATTTTTATATTTATACATGGTCAACAGCAAAAGCTCTTAGAAAACAAACTTACTTTGGCATCGGAGGGTCTTAGGCTGGTTCCACACCGGTTCTACACCGGTTCCATAGACCTTACGAGTCTCGACTTCCTTCTATTCAAGATTAGCATATGAGGACGGGAAGGACCTGCATCTAACACTCAATCGATCTACTAGATCGTCCACATTACTTGTAAGTTGCACTCATCTCTATATGTTCAGTTTTAGTGCCAACAACGTCGGTTATAGAAAATAAAATGACATGGTAATAGAATAACCCACGTCGGTTCTCCAAACAATTGACGTCGTTTTCTATTCGTTTCGACGTCTAAAAAATATATGACGTCAATTTGTGATGTTTAACATCGTTGTAAAAGGATACAACGTCGGCTAGGTCATTTGGCATTTAATTTTAAATGACTTTTATATTTTATTTAATTCCATATTAAAAAACTAATTCCAAAAATTAAACTGACAACTACCAAGCACTCATTGAAATATTGTCTCTTCCCTAAAGCTTTAAAAAATATAATTTAACAAATATTTTTTTATTGTATTTAATTACTAATATTAATAATATATTCAAAACAAAATCCGAAAAATATATCGACAAATTCTATGCACTCATTGAGACAATATCTTGCCCGTTAAGGCCTGAAAAATGTAATTTTAGTTTTTAAAGTTCAAATGATAACAAGATTCAAACAAAGTTAGAGACAAAGCACGGTACTCCTTATACTTTACATAACATAACCCTAAAGTTTATGTGATCCATTGGTGCCTATAAATTCAAAATGATGAAATCCATATTTTAGTCTACTATTTATAGAAGGCATTGTTGTAAGGAGTCCGTAGCAATTTTCGGTTCATTTTTCTCATACTTGTGTATTTTTTTAAAATTATTGTAAAATTTAGGGTTTAGGGTTTTAAGGTTTAGGATTGAAACGACACTGGTTTCTCCCGCTGTTTTTGGTCAACTACGTAAACCCAGACTAATGGAATCGGGTTTACAACGTCGGTTATTAAGTGGCAACGTATGTTTTGTTTACAACGTCGGTCTTGTGTGAAAACCGCCGTCGTAAGTACATATTAGACGTCTATATATAAGAATTATCGTCGTCGTTGAAAAACGCAATACTTTAAAAATTTTGACCGCAACCTAAAATTTTCAAAATTTCCCTTTAACCCTCAAATAGTTCATTCTCTCTCTTCAACATAAATTTGTCTGAAAGTTTTCGCTCTCTCTCAAATTGTTGGGTAGATTCTCTCAGCTCTCTCTCAAAGCATTGGGTATGTAGATTCTCCAAGCTCTCTCACAAGCAGTTGTTATATTCTCCCAGCTCTCTCTCAATATCCATGTAAGTACAACCCTAGTCCCTTTAACCCTAATCTCTTCTTAAATCCATAAATGTTTTCGTTGGTAGCTATGGGTTCTTAATTGGTAGCTGTATTAGGGTTCTTTTATGTTTTGGTGTTTGCATTCTTGTAATAATTACTCTCTGTTATGTTTGTTTGGCCATGGGTTCTTGGAAGAGGAATATGGCAAAGAAGGCCATGCATGGTACGCCAAGCCTCACATAGTCTCGCTCGACAAGCCACAAATAGCCAAGCTTGTGTTGAATACGGCAAAGCATGCCATGCCAAAGCATGCCAAGACTCACATAGCCTCACTAGACAAGCCTCAAATAGCTAAGCTTGCCTTGAATATGGAAAGCATGTCATGCCATTCCACCCCAAGCCTCACATAGCCTTGCCCGACAAGCCTCAAATAGCCTCGGTTGCCTTGAATATAGCAAAGCATGCCACCCATGACACACCAAGCCTCACATAGCCTCCCTCGACAAGCCCCAAATAGCCTCTCTTGACAAACCCCAAATAGCCTCACTTGCCTTCAATATGGCAAAGCATGCCACTCGTGGCACGCCTTGCATAGCCTAACTCGAAAAGCCTCAAATAGCCTCGCTTGCTTTGAATATGGAAAATCATGCCATGCCATAGAATGCCAAGCCTCATATAGCCTCGCTCGACAACCCTCAAATACCCTCGCTTGCATCAAATATTGCAAGTCATGCCTCACATTGCCACTCTCGACAAGCCTCAAATAGCACCACGTGCCTTGACTATGGTAAAGCATCCCATGCCATGTAACGCCAAGCCTCACATAGCCTCACTCGACAACACTCAAATAGCCTCGCTTACCAATAATATGGCAAAGCATGAGCATGCCATGACAAGCCAAGCCTCACATAGCCTCACTCGACAAGCCTCAAAACGCCTCACATAGCCTCGTTCTACAAGCCTCAAATAGCCAACCTTGCATTGAATATGACAAAGCATGCCATGCCATGGCATGCCAAGCCTCACATAGCCTAAGCCTCAAATACCCTCGCTTGCTTTGAATATGGCAAAGCATGTCACCCATGGCACGCCTTGCATAGCCTCACTTGACAAACCTCAAATAGCCCGCTTGATTTGAATATGGCAAAGCATGCCATGTCATGGCACGCCAATCCTCACATAGCCTCCCTCGACAAGCCTTAAATAGTCAAGCTTGCGTTGAATATGGCAAAGCATGCCATACCATGGCCAGCCAAACCTCACATACCCTCGCTCAACATGCCTTAAATAGCCTGGCTTGCCTTGAATATGGCAAAGCATGCCATGTCATGGCACACCATTTCCTCGTCTCCACTTCTTCATGGTTGTATTTGCAATACCGAGCTCTAACAGCCCCATAATTGACCCAACAGATGTGGGATTCCAAGAACATGATGCGCGCTGTAGATCCCAGGCATGGTTGGTGCCTCACTGCCTCAGCCATGTTCAGGGGAAAGATGAGCACTAAAGAGGTGGACGAACAAATTATCAATGTTTAGTACAAGAACTCTTCCTACTTTGTTGAGTGGATACCAAACAATGTGAAATCAAGCGTTACTTTGTTGGGTGGATACCAAACAATGTGAAATCAAGCGTTTGTGACATTCTGCCAGAGGGCTATCCATGGCATCCACATTCATCGTTAATTCGACCTCCATCCAAGAAATGTTTAGACGTGTGAGCGAACAATTTACTGCCATGTTCAGGAGGAAGGCCATCTTGCACTAATATATTGGCGAAGGAATGGATGAAATGGAATTCACTGAAAAAGAGAGCAACATGAATGATCTCTTCTCTAGGTATCATGAATACCATAATGCGACCGTCGACGAGGAAAGTAAATACGAGGACGAGGAGGAAGTGATGGAGGATATGTGAATGTAGAGGTAAAACCTAAAGTAGAGTGTGGATAGGCGGATGAGAGATCTTTGTGTATTGAGGGAAGATATGAGTCTTAAAACCTCACTCGTTTTTGTCTAAGTTCAAGTTTGGATATTATTGGTGGGGGAAAAGTTTATGCTACCACGTAGATATTATTTAAAGGTTGAGTGATTGTTTGCAAGTAGTCATGTGACATTTCCATGCCTGTTTGTTCTGTTGTGGGTCGGTCGATTGATTTGTGGTCAATTTTTTGTTCTATCTATCTAGTAAATCAATCTTCTTTGCTATTAATTATCTCAGTTGATCTTGCATGCGTACATTATTAATTCGTTCTTGGGCCCAACTATATTATTACGCATACGTTATTAATTTGTTTTTGGGCTAAAATTGGTCATGCTTGGTTAATTGTATATGTTAACAGCTTGTTTAATTAAGCTACGTCGAAAGATATTTCAAATTTGAACCCTGGCTTCCAATAAAATATAATAAAATTGATGCTATGGATATTAAAATGAAATGTGAAATTTTGGATCTCATTTATTTATATTAAGTAAGTTATATACCATGTTGATAACGTAAATTGAAGAGTTTTGTTTATTTTTTTTTTTTAATGAACTAGAGTTTATCTCCAGTCATAGGGCTAAACGTAGTCTAGGGCTAGCCCTTCAAAATATTAATTTTTCAAAGAATAGTGTAGGGCTAAATTTTTCCATCTCTAGCCATGCAGGGCTATATTTTAGGATTCTTCATATTTTATTATTTAAAGAAAAACTATGGTACAACACTTATACATTCCACAACTATGTATTGTTTAATTTAATTAAACTACTATTTAGAGACAATATTGCATATGTGACACGTATACGTTGATAACTTTTAAAAAGGCTATTTTAAAATAAAATAAAATATTATCCTAACGGCTAGTTGATGTCATCGATGACGTTAGCACACCTTTCATATTGGCTGTACGATATGCATTTGCACGAAATGTTTCGTGCTTTTGCCCACACTTGATAATTCTTGAAAAGCATATGCATGGGGCCTACAAAAAATTTTGGCCTATGCCAAAGTTGGGTTACAATTGGCCTGGTTGGAGGGCCTCCAAATTTGGCCAATTTTTTTTTTCGCCCATGGTTGGAGATGAATTTTGCATTATTTTAGGGTTATCTTTAGTTTATGACTTGTGGTTGGAGATGGCCTAAATATCTCTTCTAGTGACCCCTAACATATCATCAATCAATCAAGGAGCTAATCCAGATAGCCGCATAGGCGAAATAGGACACTCCCAAATCCACATTATAGTTCCAATTCGCAAGGCAATCGGCCACACAGTTTTTCTCCCGATAAAAATGATGCAGCTCACAAGTAGGAACTTGACTCATTAGCTGCTGACAGCTAGAGATTAAACTAGCAACGGGTGGAAAAGGATTATCTCATGCATATTGAACAATTGCACAGCCACAATCGAATCCATGTCAATAGTAAGATGAGAGAGACTTTTGTCCACAGCAAGTTTCAGACCAAAGATCAAGCCCCAAATCTCCGCTTCCAATATTTGGCATATCCCCAAATTAACAGTAAAACCTCTAACCCAGTCCCCATTAGAATTACAAATTATACTCCCAGCACCAATATTCCCAGAAACCGACTTTCGAGATGCATCCACATTCAGTTTAAAGGAACCCATTCCATACTCATTTTACCAGATCCTTGTTACTAAACTTTTTTTTTTATCACTATATACTAATTTTTCTAAAATATCAGCACATTAGTCAAATCGAACCATAGACATCCTAGCAGAAGAGGACTAGTAGTCGATAGAACAGTGGTTGTGGAGGATGGCTTAGTAGTCGATACTTTATGTGGTTGATGAGCATCGTCACTGAAGCTTGTAACTTGGCCACGTCAGTGGACATAGATGACCACGATGTCTGAAATTCAGCCTTCTGATCAGCCATCAACTTTGTGAACTGATCTTCCAATTTGGTGACATCTGCAGAAATTTTCACCTCGAACTCCTAATGTTGTCCAGCCAAATTGGCAACAGTTATATTGGGAGCCACGACAACAAGCACAGGCAAGTAAGCAGAGGAACCGTGGCAAAGCAAGAGGCTCTGAATACCAATTGATTTGGCACAACCCCTAGGGGTATGATTAAACACTCGAAACAATAGAAACGAGAAGAACATAGGGGGTAGAGGAGAAGAAAAGTTAGATCGAATGGACGAAAGAAAATAGAGAAACTAGAGAACCGAGAAGGAATGACAGAAATCAGAGAGTTTTAAGAAGAGAGTTTTAAGAGAGGGTTTATTCAATATCCAAATCTGAAGTTTAAAGAACTACATGGGGTATTTATAGCAAACTAAGACACGGAGACAACAGGATAAAAATCCCTAGCTAAAACAGAAATCCTAACCCAAATAAAATAGGAAACTTAGACATCTTACTAGAATTTGAAAAACTAGAGAATTTAGGAAACTAACAAATAAATTAGGAAACCGATCAACTTAGATCCTATGTATCCCACATGAATGAATTGGACAAGTGAGTTCCACTTACCTCCAACATCAGCAATTTAAAATTTCTAACGATAGGGACGATTTGGATGTGTAGAGGGTAACCTTAAGGACTATTAATGTCACACACACAAAAAAAAAAAAAAAAAACTTAAAAGGACCATTCGTGACAATTTCATAAACCTGTAAAAAGCCTTTTTCCTAAAGTAAAAGCCAAAAACAATTCTCACATTTTCATAACAATTAACAGTTGCTCATAAGTACTGACTCTACTTCAGGGAGACAAATTATGTGCCAAGTAAACAACAATATCCTTAAAATTAACAACTGAGTAACGGAACGAGCAGGTAGCAGAGGTTAATTACATGGTAGAAGAGGTTCTTGAGTAATGCAGAAGTTTACATATACAAGAACAATAACATTTTGTACACCAAGCGGAGAATGGCCACTACTTGAAGATTTTGTGTTGCGTAGCACCTTAACATTTGAAACCTCCGCAGGCAATTAGCCATAGTATGATGATCAGGATAAGGATTCCTCCTCCAATCATTAGTTTCATTTGGAGACTTTGCAGCCACATCTTACGTCGCAGTTGCCTTCCTTGCCTCTGGAAGCTGTCAGCCTGTATACAATACAAATACCCCAAGAAGCACATCAACTACAAACTCCTTATAAGTTCAAAATCAGTTTCAAATTATACACCCAGATAAGTGATGGCATGTACCTGGAACTGCAGGTTTTCTGTTTTGTCCACCAGAAGTTCAATTTTCTCCCCACGATCCAAAACCTGCCACCAAAAAAGAGATGGGGTTTACTGAATCCACTCCCAATGAACCTTCTCATGCCTTAGATGCTTTACAATATGGAAACACAAATGATAAAAACAAAGCAACTTATTTTCTTTCGATGAAAGCACTAGTGGGCCAGAGAACAAATATTTTCTTGTATCAAAGCGAAATAATGCTTACATCCAACCACCAGAGAACAAATATTTTCAGTCGTTTTTAGCATCCCCTCACACTCTGTTTTCAGCATTCGAGCACTTATAATATTCAGGCCGTAGAGTACATCCCAAACTAGTCTGATTATTATACTCACTTTTCTTACCACCCCTTAATGCCCTTAATTCAAATTGAAGGGCAATAATTATCACATAAGACATCTTTCAACTTTTCAGGAATAACATGGATGTAGGCTGAGAATCAATACAGGCCAGCATCTCATGATAATAAGTTTGCTCATCATCTTGTTTTGGGGATAACTAACTCCCCAACACCATCCAGACTCCCATGAGCCATATTGCTCCATCTGGCCATAAAAATCTTTAGTCGCATATAGATGAATCCTAGCATATTAGACCATACAGTGATGTAGAACAGCCCATAGGTATTAGATTTAGCACTCAAACAATAGAACATGGAAGAATATAAGAGATCGAGGAGACGAAAATCTAGATCGAAAAGATGAAAGAAAGGGCAGAACAGTAGAACAAGAAGAATATCGGAGGTTGAGGAGACGAAAATATAGATCGAAGGGACGAAAGAAAGGACCGAAATCAGAGAACCAAAAAGGAAGAACAGAAATCACATAGTTTTAAGAGAAGGTTTACTCAATATCCAAATCTGAATTTAAAGAACTACATGGGGGTATTTATAGCAAACTAAAACCTAGACATAATAGGATAAAAATCCCTTACTTAAACAGAAATCATAACCCAAATAAAATAGGAAACTTAAAACTAGAAATCTGGAAAAGTAGAAATCCTACTAGAATTTGGAAAACTAGAGAATCTAGGAAACTAACAAATACATTAGGAAACTAATAAATTTAGGTCCTACGCGTCCTGCATCATACAGTCCAGATGAATAAGATTTGCTATACATACATTTTTCTCTATATTACCAAAGATTGTAAGTCTACAATGCTTATGGAACAACCAACCCAGTTGATTGTTTTTCTTCACTCCCTAATGATGAAAAATAACTTCGTAATCATGATACTTTCCAAATTGTTCCAAAGCTAATAAATGTCTAGGGTTTAGGGTTTAGGGTTTCGGGTTTAAGTTTAGGGTTTAAGCTAATAAAGGTTGAACTCAATTCATTTGGGTTTAGGGTTGAACTTAAATATTTGATGCATACACAAACTTAGGGTTAATTACTCAAATGGTCTTCAAACTTGTACGCGATTTACATTTTGGGGCCTGAATTAAATTTTTCGTTCAAATGGTCCATCAACTCTATATTAATTACTCAAATGGTCCCACTGTTATATTCTGTCAATATTTCCGTTAAAAATGAGGGCAAATTGGTCATTATTTACCCTAAAATTTGGTTAAATCTAACAGAAAATTAGACGGTGGGACCATTTGAGTAATTAATATAGAGTTGATGGATCATTTGAACGAAAAATTTAATTCAGGCCCCAAAATGTAAATCGCGTACAAATTTGGGGACCATTTGAGTAATTTACCCCACAAACTTAATCAAAAGAAATGGAAGAAGATGAGCAGTAAAAAAGAAAGCTGCAAAAAGGTTAATAAACAAGAATCAATATCTAATCTCAATAAAGTGGAAGTTTAATATATTCTAAGGCACTACTATTAAATTGGTCCACTTGCACCACATAAAGCATATAGAAACTTCTGTTCAAGCACATAACTATATTTCCCTTACTCATCTCCAGCTCCACACAAAAATTCAATTACAGACGTGAGCATAAATAAGATGATATCAAGAGATAGCAAACGTACAAGAAAACAACAGGTCACAAGGAGCTGCACATGAAAGAAGCAAGTTATCCACTAACTACCCATCCCTTTATACGCACATAATACATCTCCCCTTTATACACACATAATACATCTCCAGAAATAATACCCAATTTACCTCAACATTCCAACACTGACAAGCAATAATTTATTCATACTCTATTTCAAAAGAGTCAAACCTTCAATGGGAAAGTATTGTCACCACTTTAAACTCAGAACAATGATCAATTAGGGCGTTTTTATCAGGTCTAATTTTATGACAAAAGGCACCTGTAACATATGCTAAGCACACACCATCCCTTTTGGACAACATGAGGTTGTCTTAATGATCACATGAGGATGACAGCACTTGTGACTGGTGAAAAAGAATGGAAGAGATCTGCTAAGAGTGAATGGATTGGATACTCATGTTTTCTTTTAATTTCTTTCCAGGTTGAGTTTTCTGAAGATGTGCATTGAGACTGCTCTGCAATTTTATCATCTTCTAATAATTTTATGACAATACAGTAAAGAGGTATGGATAATATCATCTTCTAACAATTTTATGACAATACAGTAAAGAGGGGATCATATTAATTAACTATGACACCAACAAGTGACCATGATATCGGCTACAGTCATGCATTGGTTTATCTTTTCATTTAAAACAAAAAACACAACACTCACATACATTTAAATTGTGGTTAAAACTCTTTATGGATAATATAAACATAGAAAAATGTCATTCAATGTAAAAAAGAATATGTAACTTAGGTTTGGACACACTTTTAACCTCTTCTAGGACATTCAACCTATAGCATAATTTAATAAAAAATCTGCCAAAATTGTAAAACTAGAAACAGAATATGCGAGGACCTACAAAACATTATTAATCATAACCATTAAATCAAAAGAGGGCCAGATGGAAATATTAGATGAGTCAGTATAAATAACAAACCAAATATGCAGACCTATTGAGGATGTAGAAACGTTATGAGCTACTGACTAGCATTCAAGATACAAAGGCAGATACAATAAATAAAATAAATAGGATGGTCTAACAAGAAAAGAATACATTTCTGTTTCACCACCTGAACTATCACTACATTGAAAATTTCCCAGGATTTCTTCAGTAAATTAATGGAATGAACTATACCAAAATAGCCAATATGGGGTTGGCTGTCTTTTGTTTTTGAATTCCATCTAATTGCTGCCAGTAGTAAGGGAAACTTTTTTAAATTTTGAGCGGAAAAAAAATTACCCATTAAAATACCAAAAATATTTTGATTTTGAAGTTTTAAAAATACTGCACATATATCCCTTCTCTCTCTCTCAATGGTGATGGGTTTGGGCGAGGATAGTGGCTGGGGGATGGGGGCAGTCCCCTTCGGGAGAGAGAGAGAGAGAGAGAACAGGTAGGTGATGGAGGGAGATCCGGACCGGGGGGTAATTGGGGTTGAATGTTGTGGCCTCAGGTGACACGGGGCTGTGGTTGGGTGGGTGGGGTGATCGGAGAGGAGGCAGGGCCCGTGAGGCAATGGGCAAGGTATGGGGTGGGGCAGAACCAGTGGGGCCAGTTAGGGAGATGGAGAGTTCGTGGTTACTAGGAACCTTTCCTGTTTTTCTTTATTTAAATTTTCTGTTAGACATATAAGGGAAATATATGGGAGAAAGTAGGGACGAAAGAATAACGGAGGGAAGGATGTCTACATGGAATGATAGTACAAACAAATTAAACCACAGTATCGTTCTTATGAAGACCCAGGATTTCTGTAAGAAACCCATAGTCTCAAGTGAAGAAGCAAGGAACAATGAATAAATGCATAAATTAACCATATCTTCAGAAAGTTCCATAGCCAAGATTATATTATCTTTTACCTTCTCAATATTGTCCATCATCACACCTTTGACCTCCGTGATTTGGGCCTTCAATTTGGAAAGCTTACTTATTTCTTCTGGATGCTCCATGCAATATTGCATGTGCTCCTTAAGCCTTGGCCTGTCAAAAAAAAAACCACAAAATTTAGTGGTAATGCTATATGAAATAGAAGACATTTGGATTCAAACAACAAAAGGCAGAAACAAGCAGAAACAAACCCAAATTCTCTGTCAAGATTGTATGCAATGCTAAATCGATCTTCAAACAGGTCATCGTCTTCATTATCGTCAGCAAGAGGATGTGGGCCTTCAATCTTATTATTTGAACCATAACGATGCTTGAAATCTTCTTTCACCCGTTCAAGGAACACAAAAGGCATACTCCTTCCAACCGATTCATCCGCAACAACAAGAAACACTGCGAACCAAATAAGAAGTTTAAACCACAGATTCTGTAATTAGAATCCAAAAAGCAATCTAACTGCAAATCTTAAAAGAATCCCCACCAAATCCATTGTCAAGCAGGAAGTTAAAGGTATGGCTATCACACGCATATGTGTACTTGCTGCTACTAGAAGGTAACTTCTGTAAGCATTGAACAGCAATGGTACTGAAGTTTCCGGAGAATGACGTGTGTTCAGCTAAAACAACACTTCCTTTTGCAACAAAGCTATATATCAATCCTTTGTGACTCATCTCTGAATTATCACTTCAAACACGTGAAGACGCACAAGAGAAATATCACCAGAACCTAAATGCAGTGGTAACCTACAGAAATTATATAAGTATGAAAAATTCATCAAATACATTAAACCAAAACACAGGATTAGCTTATACGCGATAAAGCATAGTTTAATTAAATCTGAACATAGTAATTGTCAACTACACCGAACGAACCCAAAGTAAAATTCAAGTCCTGAAATATCTACAAGTTCCAGTCAGTAACTAACTCCAAATCCAAGATGAGTTTTTGACATGCTTAACCTACCAAAACAAAAGAACATTAAAGAAAATGTTCACTTTTTAAAAAAATTTCATTCCTACCACATCTTTCCACCGTTTCCTTTTAATTTTCTCGGCAACCAGACAAAGGAATACGAAAAGGGTCAAAGATTTAAATAACAAAACCAAGAACCCACAATTCCTCTTAAAAACAGAAACGGGTCACGGTAAAATCTTGATCTACAACTAACACACAGAAATACGTAAGAAGGAACTTACTTGTCAGATCAAAACCTGATTTACGGAATTCAAGTCTTAGCGAATAAGTGCCCCAGAAGAGAGAGAGAGAGAGAGAGAGATGGTGGAGTCTAAAAGATGGGATGGTATTGAGTAAAGACGTTCTGTTCTGAAGGCGACGTGGTCCAGGTCTTTTTTGCTTGCGACCCGTAGTTTTATTTTTTTTGTCAAAGTTCACATCACTTTGTTTTTTTATTTTTTATTTTTTATTTTTTTATCACAAATATCCCTCAGATTTGTGAAATTAGGCTTTTTATCACAAATGGTCCATGAGGTTGGCGAAATTACCGTCTTTCGTCCTTAATGTTTTTTTGTGACACTAATAGTCCCTAAGGTTACCCTCCACAAATCAGAATGATCCCTGCTGTCAATTTTCGTCAAATTTTCTGTTAAAATGATGATGTGGCACATACATGGCCGCACATCCAATAATATAGAGCCACATGGTATTAAATAATATATTTAAAATAAAATTACATTTTAAAAAAAGATTAAAACTTAAATTTTAAAAAAAAACCTTCAGCCATCCCCTTCTGGTCCTCCGCCCTCCCCTGCGTCTACCCCTCTACCATTTCTCCCTCTCCTCTCTCTCTCTCTCTCTCTCTCTCTCTCTCTCTCTCTCTCTCTCTCTCTCTCTCTCTCTCTCTCTCTCTATTTTTCCATGCCCACTAAGAAATCCCTCCCTCGTCCCACTCAATTAAAAAAAAACAACAACAAGAAACCAACACAATTTCAAATTTTAAAGCTTGTACACTGTAATCACAAAAGCTTCATCTCTCTCAGCAGCTCTGACAAAAAAAGAAAAAAAAAATCCAACCATCATAGATTCACAACCACTTCCTCCACCCCTTCAGACCACCTAAACCCTTTGCCCATCATACCCATTCCAGATGTGGACCCCATGCCTTCCCCAACTATCGAAACCAATTATGCCCTTGCATCAGATCCATTTACCCAGCCAGATTCCGACCCAGTTCTTTGCTTGCCTGACCATCACCAATGAATCTGTGAGAGAGAGAGAGAGAGAGAGAGAGAGACGAGATGGAGGTGGGTTGGCAGGTTGGAACGAGGAGAGAGGTAAGAGGCGAGAAACAACTTCATTTTTAAAATAAAAATAAAAAATTTAAGTTTTAATCTTCTTATTTTTTCTACAAAAATTTAATTTTTTTTAAATATATTATTTAATGCCACATGGCTCTATATTATTGGATGTGTGGCCCATGTATGTATCAAGTCAGCATTTTAACAAAAAATTTGACAGAAGTTAACGGCAGGGATTATTTTGATGTGTGGAGAGTAACCTTAAAGACCATTAGTGTCACAAAAAAACCATTAAGGAAGAAAGGCGATAATTTCACCAACCTTAGGGACCATTTGTGATAAAAAGCCGTGAAATTATTATTATTTTCTTTTTTTGACATGATTGCTCTTTAACGCTGAATTTAGATGGGAGAAATAACCTCAAAATTTTACAATCATGTAATTTTACAATCCCTTAAAAATAGAATATAATTTTACAATCATGTAGTGAAAAAACCTCAAAATTACAAAATATGTCATTATTAAATTCACTTAATTTCACCTAATTTACATAAAATCAAGGGAAATTGGTGGCTTTGGCACCAGCTTAAGTAAACATTGGTAAAATGGCACTTTTTTTAAATAAATAAAAACCTTATAAATCTGGTGCCTATAAATATAACCTTCTTATAATACGCACTTTTGCCCAACTCTCTCGAAATCGACTCAGTGCTATGTGTTGCGACTTTTGCCTAACTCCCAATGCTCTCTCTCGCTCTCTAGCATTCGCACGATCTCTCTCTCATTCACAGTGTCTCTCTTTGTCTTTTTCGTTCGCTTTCTCTCTATCAATCTTGGGCCTCTCTCTCTCTCTCTCTCTCTCTCTCTCTCTCTCTAATAACCCGATCCTAAATTAATATTTAATTAATAAAATAATCATGTAAAAGACAATTATACCCCTAGAATATTTTATTAAGTTTAAAGATGACTTTTTTACCGGGAAGGAATTTAGAAATTTTATTAATAACATTGCATAGAGCACGTCGAAACGAGTCCGTAGACATGTAGTGGGCTCGAATCGGAGTTATAACGAGGAAAAAACAATAAAAAATTCAAATAGGGGCAAAACGGTAATTTTTGAAATCTGGATTTTAAAAATCAGATTTTTCTTTTGCTTTTTTTGGCCAAAAGTCTGCTTTGCTTTAAAGTTAAGTAGTTTAAGGTGTTTGGTAAAAATAAAATATCTCGATTATTTTAAAAGCAGTAGCCTTTTGACAGTAACTTTTAAAAGTAGGCTCTAGATTACTTTTCAAAGCTGCTTTCAAAAGAAGCAGAGATGAACCTTTAATGAATTTTTTTAATTCCCAAAATACCATCATTCATTTTAAAAAATGGCACCACCTCTACTTCCACATCCAACTCCACCACTTGCACCACCATATTCACTACCTCCACAACCACCATCGCCGTTGCCACCACCACCACAACCACCATCTCCTTCGCCGCCTCCACCACCACCTCCTCCACCTCCACCTCCACCTCCACCACCACCTCCACCACCACCACCTCCTCCACCACCTCCACCACCTCCACCACCTCCACCACCTCCACCACCACCACCACCACCACCACCACTACGCTGCAACTGCCACCACCACTACCACCTCCACAACCGCTATCCCCACCACCACCACTACCACAACCACCAACTTCACCTTCATCACCACCACCACCTCCTCTCCATCACCACCACTACCACCACATGATTAGTACATAACACTTTCAACATCATGTCTATTTTAGTCATTATTCATAAGTACAACAATTTTATATTAAAATTTACCAAACGGTTTTGACACTACTTTTTGTACTAACAGCACTTTTAAAATATTGTTTACCAAACATGGAGCTACTTTACTTTACAACTAATTATTTTTAAAGCATAGCAGAAGCAACTTTTTTTTTTTTTAAAGTGACAGCAATCCCAAACTGAGCTTCTCTTTCCTCTCCCTCACGAGCCAGCCCTTCCCCTCCCGTTTTTTCTACACAGCCGGTGGCCCCAATGAGCTACCGTTGTCGCTACAGGCCACGACTAGCCTCGAGATCAGACCCAAATGGACTGGCTCAGCCCTGTCGTAACATCCTGGTCCCTCCCCATCGACAACAGCTGCTCCAGCCGCCAAAAAATCAAAGAAGGTATGGATTTTGTAACAACCCGATCCTTAAATATTATTTAATTAATAATTTAAGAGAGGAAAAGACAAGTATACCCTTAGAAGATTTTATTAGGTTTTAAGTTGACTTTTTGACAAGAAGGAATTTTGGAAATCCACTTGTACCATTGCGCAGAGCGCGACGAAATGAGTCCGTAGACACGTAGTGGACTCGAATCGGACTTGTAACGAGCAATTTTCGAGCAAACTACAAAAAAGGGCAAAATAATAATTTTGGAAAAAATCAGTTTTTTTAAAAATGATTCCTCCCTTTCTCTCTCCTCACTCTCTCTTCCTCGCGACACCCCCCACCCCTCTGGTTTTCCAACCGACGCCACCCCTCCTCCCAGCCACCACCATCGACGCCGGCCAGCCCAGACCAGACCGGCGACTCCCCAGCCACCCAACCCGACGTCTTTCCTGACCAGCCGCTGCCCTGGTTTCGCTGTAAAAACAATACGTTCGGACCGTTGGATCATAGCCAAACTGGAGTATGTGGATCTAGGTATTTTAAGGATCGTGTAGGATTAAACGGATCATAAATCGGAGTCCCGGATGCTCCGGAAAAGCCAACCCTAGGGCTAGGTTTACGGAAAATCGTTCGTTAGTCCAATCGTTCGTTAGTCCGATCGTGCGATCGTGAGCAATCCGACCGTCCGATCGAGACCAAAATTTCGAGACATGTGTCCTAGGCCTTTTGGAACCTCTAGGAATGATCGGATCGGAATTCTGAGGTCGTGGACCCCACGGGGTCCCGAGTTGACTTTTTAGGGACTTTATCGCTTTTGAGTCCCGAGATACGTCTAAAGCATGTCCACTGAGAGGAAAAGCTAATTGGGCATAGGAATGACCTTTAAAGTGTTGCACGTGCTTTTAGGAGCCGGGGGTCAGGGTTTTTAATTCAATATTATATTACTGAGCAGAGTTTTTAATTAAAATATTATTATGATGGTAATACAGGCACCCGGGCACCAGGTGACCCGCAGGAGGGACCTTCAAAGGGTCCAGCTAGCTCAGAGTATCTGTGAGTGGACCTTTTTGTTTTCATAAATGAATTCATGCAAATTAATCTTATTACTTGATCTTGAATAAGTTATTCATTGCCCAGAGTTTTAATAGCTTGATTTATTGTTGTTTTATATGTTTGTTTTATATGCTGCTGAGTTGAGAGTGCCTAGAGATTTTGGCATAGCATAATTTTTAGATAATTAACAGATAAATTGGCAGCAGAGTTCAAGGGCAGATAAGAATTCATTTAAATCCTTATTTACTTTTCAGAACTTTATATTTTCTTAAAAGCCACCCTAAGTACCCAAGCATATAAAAAGGTTGCCTTCAGTTATATGTTGCCTTCGGTATAAAATGGTTGCCTTCGGTTATATTGATGTCGACGGACATCCAGTGCCTTCGGGTAGGTCAGCATGCTAGACACCGCCCCACGAGTTTCGGGGACGCCCAAACTGTGGGTGTGAGGAACGCGGCTCAAATGGACCAAGTGTCCCCTGAATCCCGCGAGGATTGCGGCTCGGGTGACTTTGTGTTTCCCGAGATCTGCTAGGACGTGTCACTCCGGTGGCACGAGGATGGAATTGACGGAAACTAAAGGAATTGACGGAATAATAAAAGGGTACACCTAGGTGGTAGATTAAAAGTTGATTTCAATGCTTTCGAAGACTTAACGTTTTATTCAAGTATGTGATTGATTACATATATATATAGAGATATGAATGCAGTGATTCCAGTACCAGTATTTATATAAGAAATGATTTAGTTTTATTACAGTTTTTACAGTGGGGTTAGTATGTTCTTATGCTATTTTGTTTAAAACCTTGTTTTTGGTCCACTCACCCTTTTTATGTTTTGCGCCCCCAGGCAGTAAGCGTGCATAGTGAGCCACCACCGGGCCGAGTCCATCTTCCGCTACGTATCTTGACAACGTAGGGTCTTGTACAATTATTTTACACCTGTAATCTAATCTGTGTAGAGCTCTGATATCGCCTTAGAACACTTGTTTAACTGTTAGTATGTAACTTTTTATACGCTGACAGTTGGTGTATATTTTATATGCATGTTAACAGGTGTAATCTTGGGTTTGATCCGTTTCAGGGGAGACTTTGCTGAGTTTTTCGGCAGTAGTCAAACCCCAGTTGATTTAGAAATTTTGACTAGAAGGGCAGTTTGGTCATTTGTGCTTGGCACTTGCCAGGTGTCGGTCATGCACAGGGTTCGGCTCGGATTCCAAAGTGGAATTTGGGTCGGGTCCTGTCAGATTTCCTCCGGTCGCCATCTTCGGTGATTAAGGTATGGATGTCCACCTATTTTTCATGCTCTAGCTGATGGTTGGGTAGGAATTGAGCAATTTCTAGCGTAGTTAATCCGATTTTCGAATTGGATTTTGGTCGGTTTTGGGATTCCGATTCCAGCCACTTCCGGCCACTTTTTGGAGTAGGTCCAAGAACAAAAGTGGCTCCAATCGATGTCCTGAACCTAGGGTAGGAATCTTGGCCCTTGATTTTGAGATTTTCCGGCTAGTGGTATCGCTTCGGGCACCCACGTGTTGCCCGCGCATGGGCAAGGTTTTATACCGACTTAGGGTTCCAAAATGATCCCCTGGTCCTCACAAGTGCATAGGTACTTTTGGATTTCGATTCGGACAACGTAAGAACCTCGAACGGATCTCGCCTATTACGCGATTCTCGGGTTCGATAGGTTTGAACCGTTGGATCGTAGTCAATTTCTTATATGTTGATCTAGGTAATTCCAGGATCGTGTTGGATTCGACGGATCGTGAATCGGAGTCCCGAATACCCGAAATGCCAACCCTAGGGCTAGGGTTATGAGAACCGTTCGACCGTCCGATTGTGCGATCGTCAGCAAGCTGACCGTCCGATCGAGGCCAAACTCTCAGGACATATGTCCTAAGTATATTGGAATCTCTAGGAACTTCCTGATTGGAATTTTGAGGTTGTGGACCCCACGGGGTCCCAAGTTGATTTTTTGGGACTTCATCACCTTTTTGAGTCCCGAGACACTTTTAGATCATTATGAACCTTGGGAAAGCTTTTGTGCACGTACTTCTAGGAACCCAGGGCCAAGGTTTCCAATAAAATAATGATGATGAGCTCTACTGTTTGTGTATGAGCTTTTAAGAAGCTCGTGTACGTGCGAGTGTTCATTGGTTTAATTATGGCATTAATTTCATGAATATATATGATCCCGGGATGAGCATGCATAATTGGAAGCATATTATACTATGCGAGGCTATATCTAAAGAGTTATTTCAGTGTTTGGAATTTATGCATAATTGGAGTTGAGGAAATCTCTAAAAGTATGAGTATTTATTTATCTGTTCATTTATCACCTATTTACTTATTCATATGGTTAATTGTGTTGTTAATATTATAAATATAATATTGGAAAGGGTTGTTAATCAGAGTCCTAAGGGACTAATAGACTAGTTAAATATTTAAATGTATATCTATATTGTGTCCATACACTCAGTAGCAGAAAATAGATTTGTGGAATAGAAGGCAAAGTTTGTGATAAATTTCTGAATATGACTTTCAAACCTACCAGAGGAGTACCCCCCCCAGTGTCTTGAAACCATTTGTCATTTATGACATGCCCCACAAGTTTCGGGGACACCCGAAACGTGCGGTGCGAGGATTGCGGCTTGGATTGACTTGGTATCTCCGAGGCTTGCGAGGATTGTGGCTCAGATAGAAGTGGTATCTCCGAGGCCTGCGAGGATTGCTGCTCGAGTGGACTTGGTGTCTCCGAGGCCTGCGAGGATGGAATTGACGGATCAAGAATGGGGTATGCCTAAGTGGAGAGAATTTAAGTTTTGAGATGCTTTTAAACTAAAATGGAGGAGTTTATACAGTACCATTATTTTCGTAAGTGATGGAGATATATATATATATATATATATATATATATATATATATATATATATGGGCCTTTCTCCATTGCGAATTACATTGATGCGGATTCAATACGGATTTCTATTTTGATCTGTTAGATGACTTGGGCAGTGGAGATTTAACACAACAAACAAGACATAAAAAAAAAACCCATATTTGACTTTGCACCGCCATTTGAGAACAGAGAAACAAGATACCACTCATCCCATGCTTTCTCTTTTTCATTTCATCTCCTCTTCGATTTTTTTCATCTCTCTTTTTTAGTCAAAATATATCAATGGAGGAGGTATGGCAAATGGGGCATGGACTATCTTACCCATTGTGATTGCAATTAGAAGGGTTGGCTTCCTTGTTTGATTCACTAGAGTGGAGATGGATCCCTTGTGAACAAAATCATGCAACTCAAATTGGTCTCGGAGTAGTGGTTGTGCAAACTGATCAGCAAAAGACCACTATTCTTCCCCGTGCTTTTCTGAGTTCTCTTCCCACCTGAAGAGTTTTCCCAAGCTTTAGTCCATACCAATAGCTCAAAGAACATAAATTTAGAACCAAAATATATCACACCAGACTAAATTGAAGTGCAATCGCTGACAACAAACAAAAGCTTCTCCACAAACAAAGAGTTAATTTTTCTTTGGTTTTTATTTTTATTTTTTCTAACACAATTGGGTTTGGTTTTTTTTTTTTGGTCTAAAACAGGGGTTTGCTTCTTAGACAATGATTTCTGAGATGAGTTTTTAGAGCTGATTTTTTCAATAATTTATGGGTTTTTTTCTTTCTTGTATGTCATTGTTTATTGAATCTCTGATATATATTGACTCAAAAAGAGAGCTGAAAAAATAAAACATGGAGGAGATGAAATGGGAAAGAGAAAGCATGAGCTGAGTGGTATGTTGTTTCTCTAGTTCTCAAATGGCGGTGCAAAGTCAGATATTGGTATTTTTTTATGTCTTGTTTGTTGTGTTAAATCTCCACCGCCCAAGTCATCTAACGGATCAAAATAGAAATCCATATTGAATTCGCAATGGAGAAAGGCCCGTATATATATATATATATATTTATATATGAGCCTTAAGTAAGTTTCGAAGCAAGGTTAAACAAGGTCTTCGAAGCTTGTTGATTTTATTTTTTTTATTTTTTATCTTTATGTTTACCTTAATCTATCTTTGTCTTCATCTTTATTTATTATGTATATATATATAATTTAAGCCAATAATGTATAAATTATATATATTGGTGTATGAACTAGAGGAAATTCAATAAGTGACTTACATATGTTTGAATATGAACTATTTCGAGGAATGCGGATCAGGTCGACTAAACGTCCCTTGAATTAAACGTCCCCTGAATCCTGCGAGGATTGCGGCTTGGCAACCATGCGTTACTGAGACCTGCGAGGACGTGCCACGAACTGAGACATGAGGAAATGACAAATAATGATAGACACATCCAGGTGGAAGAGGAATGTTTGTTTTATAATGTTTTAAACTGGTGTGAAGACTTATGAAAACGTATGAATGGATATATAAATATAAATGAACATATTCGGTTTCTGTACAAGTATAACAAGAACAGTATAAAAAGTGAAAGAACTACGTGTGGCTTGATCCCTAGTCAAGGGTACGTAGGCAACCTAGAATTCTAGGTGCAGCCGCGAGGTCAAGTGATTGAAAGGTAGTCCAGCTAAGTTATTCTAAAATCTCATATAGTTCTAAGCATGTTCTAAGAATTTGAATTGATTTTGGTTGGCAGAATATTTGATTTGAATTGTTAAGGCCTGAGGCCAGAGTGATATGATGTTTGATTTTCTTGGATATAATTTATTACACACTAGCAGTTGTGATATACATTTATATGTTTATTTGACAGGTAAAATTTTTGTGAAATGTTCAAATTATAGGGGAGACTCTGCCGAATTTTCGGCAGAAGTCAAACTTGAGATAAGTTTGGAGTTTAGTTGAAGGGTAATTTAGTCATTTGTGCCCGGCACCCGCCAGGTGTCGGATACGCACAGGGTTCGACTCGGATTCTAAAGTGGAATTTGGGTTTGGTCCTGTCACTATCTCTCTTAGTTGATTAGTTTTTTTCTTTCCAAGTCTCGTTCATTTTCTCCATAGAAATCAAATTGAGCTCTCTCTCTCTTGTTGATTGTTGGTGTCTCTCCGAGGCTCTGTTCCTGTTGCATTTAAAAGTACAAAATCTCCTAAGGCAGCATATTATTCATTTGAGTTCAGGTATGAAATCTCCTTCTTCAAACTTTAAGTTCATGTCTTTTTTTTTTTTAATTTTTTTATAATGTTGACTCGCAATGGCTGCCCTTTCCTCCCACTTTGAATTCTTCATTCTTACTTAACAGGTTCGTATGTTGTTTCTTTCAATTATTATCATTGTCGTTTTCTTCTTCTTCATGTATTTGGGTTTTATTTATTTAGTTTAATTTTTTACTTTATGCAAATGAAAAGGAACAGAATTGGAGCCTCCATTAAAATCATGGGGTAGTGATGAGGACATCTTTGTCAAACTCATTAGGCCCTATTTGGTGGGCTGGATAGGATGGATATTTTCAATTAAAATGGACATGGATCCTAATCATTGTTTGGTGGGGCAAGATTCTAGTGAGAATGTTGTTTGTGCAAATATTCTCACGAGAGAATATCCGCTT
Organism: Prunus yedoensis; assembly: GCA_005406145.1. Classification (NCBI taxonomy): domain Eukaryota; kingdom Viridiplantae; phylum Streptophyta; class Magnoliopsida; order Rosales; family Rosaceae; genus Prunus; species Prunus yedoensis. The sequence goes on along the minus strand of BJCG01000015.1, from coordinate 1,672,499 downwards.
GAAGATCCTTCGTCTCTAGAATTTCATTCTCTCTCTTGCTCGATTCCTGTGAAAAAGACCGGAGTAAATAGACCACACTTAGGGGGTGTTGGCCAAAGACCCTTCGATGTCTAAGTTAGTTTGATTGAATTTAGGTGAAACAATAGCTAAAAAAGGGTATGGAGTTTTCTTTATGGTGAGAATCGGGTGGTCCTAGCTGTGTGGAGAGACAAAATGGAGAGGACCGGTGGCTGTTGAGCCTTTTCTTAACAACTAAAACGAGTTATTAAAAGTAGCATCTTTAATTCTCACGAGTGCACGAACCGTTTATAGTATAGCTTATGTAAATACGAGGTCGATCCCATGGAGAATGGTAACTTGGTTCCAAGTTAAATTACTTAAAATGTAGCAAAACAGAAAAACAAGTAAACAAACAACTAACAAATGGCAAGGTCTAGGACAGAATCCTAGCAACACACATGCACTCGAAATAGGGGGTTTTGTTGTTGAAATGAAAACAAGAAAATGAAATGAAAGTGCTGGAAAGTAAACACTGGCAGTAATGAACAAGTTGTGAAACAATAATTAAGAGGCACTATGCCAAATTTCACTTTTAGCAACACTAGATAGGCATCGGTAAAGAGGGAAATCGATGCTGCTAGTAGATTAGGCATCAATTTCATAAATAACGATACTAAACAGATATAAAGACATCAACGCGCATTTTTGTTTATTTATGACGATGCCTTTATTCCCCTTTAGCATCATCTACATAAATACAGATGCCCAAAATGAGTAGTTTTTATTTTATTTTTAAGAGGTTCATTTTTTGGTGATATACCTCTGATGCCTAAAGTCTGAGTCAACGCCCTAACCCAAAATTTTTACTCTCCCTCGCAAACTCTCTCTGAAACTTCAGCTCCCTCTCAAACTCCAGCCCCAATTCTTCTAACTCCCTCTCAATTTTGTCACTCCCTTTGAAATTGTACCCTAAAAATTCATCTCCTGAACAAAACTCTCCTTCAGTCCCTCTGAAACTCTCTCTTTCTTCTCTCTCCTCCACCACTGCCCCATTCCTGCTAAAACCCTCAGATGCTCAACCATTACGATTCACAGTGAAAATCATTCTTCCATTCGACGATTCTGAAGCCAGCTCACACAATTTCTCAAGCTCATACGCTCAGACGGAAGTGTAAGTCGACGATTGTGTGATTTCATCTCTCAGTGAAGCATTTCCCTTTCCCCCAAAAGTTAGGGTTTTGATCACACCCCACACCTCCTCTTATGGTAAGCTTTTCTTCTCTCTTCACAACTAAAATTTAAGCTTAAACATTCTTTCTCTCAATTCTGGGAAAATCTTCAAATTTTTTGGAGTTGCAGAGCCGTAACTTTTAGAAAATCTTCAAATTTTTATGTAATTGTTGTTGTTACATCTTCCTAAGCAAGCATCTGCTACTAATTTGTCTTTTTGGATTAGAAAGTATAAAATTATCTAGAGATCTAAAAAGCTACTAGTGGCTGCTTGTTGTAATATCTTTCTGTATCTTTTTCTGGTTTCGTTTCGTACTTTGTTGGTTTGTAGAGTTTCTCTGTTTTGTGTCTTTTGGGAGGGGGGCTTAGAGCTTTTTTGGTCTCAGTCATTTTTGTTCCCACTTGTGTAATGCTTTTGTTCTCTCAGGTTTCCATAAACTTTTTAGAGTTAATATTCTATAAACTTTCTTTGTTTTGTGTGTTTTGTGAGGGGGGTTTATAGGTTGATTTTTTGTAGTTTGTAACTTGACGTTTTTAGAAAACCATCAGGGAAACTGAGGCAGTGGTATATGGAGTATCTACATGTGCCACACTTTATCCTAAAATCTCTCACACTCCTAGATCTAGATATGATGCTAGCTCATTGTTTTTCTTCATTCTTTTAAGTTCTTCCTTTTGCCTCTCTCTTGTTCTCCCAGATCTAGATCTGATGCTACGCAGCCACCATCTTCCTGAAACTCTGCTTTACTCTCAACGACTCTGCAAAGAAGTATCCAAAGAATCCAATACTTGGTTGGCGACTCTCTCTTGACCCTCTCTGTTCTTTTGTGTTAGATGTGCAATTTTTAATGTCAGTCTTGATATTTTTTGTTCGTTGCAGGTATTGATTTAGGAAAAATGTGGTATTGATTTTTCTAGGTTTACTTCTCTTTCTCTCTATATTATCAAATCTTGGGGGTTAATTTTTTGGGTTTTTGCTTTGTTCATTTTGGGTTTGTAGTGGGATCATTTCTTTCTCGATATATATTCCAACAATTTTCTGGAATCATATATATTCCAACTATCTTTGCTCTAATGCTTTAATATAAAAAATTCAGGTTCTAGCACATACAATAGTATCCGTTGTCGTGGCTGCAGTAATTGATCTGCAATTGTATTTCAGGTTCTAACACTTACACCAATATGAAATTTTGGTTCTGATTTGAGATATTGGCATGGTATTTGTTAAAGCCTAATTGATGTTTGATTTTAATTGTTTTTCTACAGTTGGTAGGAAAGCGTTGAGATGGGTATTAGTGAGCCTTGGATTACTAAAGCATTGAAGATGGAACTTCATCTCATTGGGTCATCCCCAAGAGTAGCCTCAAGAGTAACATATAATTACTAGATAGCTTAGTTCATTTCATTATGTTTTGTTTGCATTGTAAATGTGTTTTTAAAGTATAACATTTATTGTATATTAAATTAGTCTATCTAACTATATTATAATGGATGTAGTGCAGGGTCATTGAGGTTTTTGGGAATATGGTCTTCATCGATGCTAGCTTAGTTTCTAATATGTTTAGTTTGTTGTGTGTTGACAAGTGGTTTTGCTATTTTATAAGTATAATTTGTCAGTTTAGGTTTTGAATTGTTCTTTTATCTAAGATAGATCATTTATTAGTTTGGGTAGTTTGTTGGAAGTTGTAATGAAACTTAACTGTTGAAATTTAAGAAATGAGCTTCCTTTCTGTAGCATTTTAAAAGTTCTCCTCTTCTTTCCCCCATTATTTACCATAGTGAAGAGGGTAAAAATTTTGTTTAAGGTTTATGTGGTGGATCTTTTCCGACCTGTTTTTGTGTGTAATTTTGGCACTCTGTTTTCTATTATTATTTATATTAAAGCCCTATCACTGACAAAATATTATCTGAAAATGAATGTTTAGATGTTGGTATTTCAATATTGAGAAGATTTTTGTATCCAAAGGCACATTTGACAAAGGTAACCTCTGACCTCTGAGAAATATGCTTCTCATATGTTGACTACTCTGTTCAACCATCTAACAATCTGAGATGTTCTTGTGAAGACAGAAGCCCACTGAAAGGAAGGCTTTGAAACTTGCAAAAAGAGTAATTCCTATTCACTTATTTTTATATTTACGTTCTTTTTTGTGTTTTTGGGTGGAAGAAGAGGGATGGAATTTTAACCTGCTTACACACATTAGTCCAACTTACAATATCATAGGTCTGATCAGTACTTATCTCATTGTCTTTCATATGCTGACTGCAAAGGTTCACCATAATTTCAATTATTTAGGTGATTGCTTGTCTTGATGTTAGGACGAATGACAAAGGAGATCTTGTTGTAACCAAAGGCGACCAATATGATGTAAGCGAGCATACAAAAGAGAATGAGGTATTTCAATAATTCTTGACTCCTGCCTTTCCTGATTTTGGTGATTTTTTTTCACAGCAATGTGCCTCTGTTTTTTTGGTAGTTAGGTCTGTGTCAATTGAGAAAAAATGCTAGCTGTGCTTGTCCAACTCTCTACCCCATCACATGATCATTTAATTGCTAGTTTAAACATGAAGTGGGATCCAATTAATGACTTCTTGTTATCTAATTAGATTGATTGACAAATTAGATTTTCTTCTTCACCAATATGATTTCGTAAATTTGCATATTGGTTCATTTGAAGTGACAACATATCTTATGCAAATTTAGTACCTTACACTTTTTAAGCTTATGTTCATATTTTGTGTTTACATTCTATGTGTTTTTTTTTTCCAGTATAGAGCTAGAAGGAAGGACACGTACACCCAAATGGAATTGGATGAGGTGCGAGAAGAATTAGCAAGTCATGTCCTAGAATGGCTTTTTGATTAAGCTAAACATTCCTTCATTTAACATATCTTTCTAGCTAGTATTTTGCTTATGCATAGACAAGTATGGATAATTTGTGGTGTAGGGCTGGTAAATTTGTGATTTGGATGTGACAAGTATGGATCATTCAAGTATTTTGCTTATATATATATAGACAATTATGGATATATTTAAATTATTGTTGATATAATGTTTTTTTTTATGAGTAAGGGCAACACAACATGATGTGGAAATGAGGCATTTCTTAAATACTAATACAGTAACTAAGTAAAGTGTGATGTGAAACAAGCAAAATACCTACCCTTTCCTTGCATAAATAATGCCTATTGTTTATAACAACTTCAGTTTTCCAGAAATAACTAAAGTTGAAAGATAAAAACAACAACCAGACATCCATTATCACTGATGCTTAAAACGAGAAGTAGCATCAGCATTTATATAACCACCAGCACTATTGGAGGCTTTTCACGTCTGCAAAATAAAAAAAGCGATGATGTATAACATAATTCACAACACCATTATTTGTTTCTACGATGTTGAAATTGATAATATGCATCAGTATAGTAGATATCACTGATGCTGTTAGAGCTCTTTAGCCTCCTCTCTTTTGAAAGTACTGATGCTGTTTCGGGTTTAGGCGTCGGAAGTCAACCTTTTTTTGGCACCCGGAAATCATTTAGGCATCGGAGTTTACTTGATATCCGATGTAGTAAGTGATAAACAGCGACGGAGAATATCCGTTGCCTATTACATAGGAATAGGCAACAGTCATCAATACCACGGTATTTATGTGTAATAGGCAACGGATTTTATCCGTTGCTAAAGCCCTTTTTTGGCATAGTGAGGTGTTAGAGCCTTGGAATCCACCACTAGTCTTCCTATCCAAGTTATGAATGCATACAAATTGACTCAAGCTCATCAATAATAGATTATCGCATACATGCCTATGGTATCTAGGTCAAGATGCATGATTCTCCTAAGGTATGTGATTGTGCATGGTATCTACACAACACGTGATCTCTAATATGATAATCATTAAGGTCCTTGAGAATATGATAATCACACAAGTCCTAGAACATGGTATTTGTCCTAGTCAACCTATGGTTATTAACCCCTTGAATGACTCTCAGGCCATTCATGTGTTGCTTGTGAAAGGAGAGTAGAATTGGTGAATCTAAACCCTTTCCCAACCTGTGCTAGATGCATAAAATCCTAGTTAGCTACTCCAAGAAAATATACATCAAGCACATAATAAACTGGAGATTAACAACTTGATAATGAAAGCAAGGAAATCAATTAACTATGAAATCATCCATAACATTGAATATTCATGACTAGGGCTTCATCCTAAGCCCTAACTAAATGGATTAGTTAGACATAACTATGAATACAGAAAATAAGAAATACATAGATAGAATAAAGAGAAGAGAAGAACTAGTTGGTGGCAGCAAGATAGTTCTCAGGACAGCTCCAAGCTCTCCCTCCTTTGCAACTATCTCTCTTCTCTCTTTGTGGTGAATGATGGAATTTGAATGTGTGTATAAGTAATGGATGAAATGAATGTATATCCTTGAATGAGTGTGCAGCCCTCTATGTATATCCTCGAATGAATGTATATCATGGTCTCTTTATGGAAAACTTGACTTTTGTTCATCTTTCTAAGTTCCCAAGCTGATTTATCTCCCATGTGTGGCTACTCTTAAGTGTAGCACATGGTCCCAAAAAGTCAACCCGATACCTCGTGTGGTCCACGACCTCCAAATTCCAATCCAATAGTTCCTCGAGGTTCCAATGTGCCTAGGACACATGTCCTGAAAGTTTGGTCTCGATCGGACGGTCGGATTGCCCACGATCGCACAATCGGAAGGACGAACGATTTCCGTAACCCTAGCCCTAAGGTTGGCATTTCCGAAGTATCCAGGACTCCGATTCGTGATCTGTCGAATCCTACATGATCAGTTTGACTATGATCCAACGGTCCAAACGTATTGAACCCGGAAATTGCACAATATGCGAGATTCGTTCGGGGTTCAAACGTTATCCAAATTGAGATCCGTAAATTCCTACGCGCTCGTGAGGACACAAGGATTACGCTAGGATCAAGAGAGGTCCCAGACACCTGGCCCACGCGCTGGTAAGCTAAGAGTGGGTGTGCATAGCAAATTTACGGATCAAGAGTGGGTGTGCATAGCAAATTTCGGCGGCCATAAATCCTCCCAACTGCTAGCCCAAACTCCTACTCTAAGTAAAACACCTAATTTGGAACCACTTTTGTTCTTGGACTAGGGCCAAAAAGTGGCCGAAAGTGGTTGAAATCGGCGATGCAAAATCGGCAGAATTTCAACTCGAAAATCAACCCTTCAAACCTCAAAATTTCTCAAATCCTACCCAACCATCAACTAGCACGTGAAAAATAGCTAGAAATCCATACCTTAATCAAAAGATTTGGTGGCCGGAGGAGAGAGAAAGAGCTTGGGAAAGATCTGTCAGAAAACCGGTTAGAATACACGATTTTCCTGCGGTTTGGCAGCAGCGGACGGCGTGGAAAGGGTCGGGCTGAGCTGCTGAGGTGTCACCGGTCATTTCTGGGCTGATTCGGCGTCCTGTGGCGGTCGAATGGTGGTGGGTTATGGCGGAGGGAGGTGCGGCTGAAGGAAGAGAAAACAAGAGAGGTCTGGTCGTGTGGAGAAGAGATAGTGAGGAGAGAGAAAGAAAGAAAGTCAGTTTTAAAAATCTGACTTTCAAAAATTACAATTTTGCCCTTTTTCATTTTTTGATCGTATTTCCTTCAATACGACTTGGAATTAAGCTCACTACGTGTCTACGGATTCATTTCGTCGCGCTCTACGCAACGGTACAAGTGGATTTCCCAAATTCTTTCCCAGTCAAAAAGTCAATCTAAAACCTAATAAAATATTCTAAGGGTATAATAGTCTTTTCCTCGATTAAATTATTAATTAAAATATTAATTAAGGTTTGGGTTATTACAAAAATTCCAAATATCATCCATACATGTGATCAAACATGAAAGGTATGACATGTTATAACATTTATAACCACAAAACTAAGCCCATATGCTAAGCTAAGACTCAAAAAGGTGCATCTTTTCATAAACCTTAGCTCTAGATACCACTTGAACGGAAAATTAGGAGTAGGGATTTCTAAAATCCCAAGAGGCTATGAGAGGATAAACCATCTACCATAAAACTAAGCCCATATCCCAAGAGGCTATGAGAGGATTTCTAAATGTTATAACATTTATAACCATAAAACTAAACCCATATGCTAAGCTAAGACTTAAAAAGGTGCATCTTTTCATAAACCTTGTCTCTAGATACCACTTGAACGGAAAATTAGGAGTAGGGATTTCTAAAATCCCAAGAGGCTATGAGAGGATAAACCATCTACCATATACATATCTAATATGAAATCAAATGAAGCGGAAGCTAGGAAATGGCTAGAGGTTCATGCATATCTCATCCTAGGTCCTGTTTATGAAAGTATGCACCTATGACACTCACTATCACATACATAGAGAAGGTAGAGAGTGAGCTTAGCCTTGGAGCGAATCTTGAATTCAAGTAGATAGAGTGGTCTCTTTGTTGTTGATTGTCCACCTTGTTCTCCAAATTGGCACAATGTGGTTATTCTTCCCCAGAGTATCTTCACCAAGGTAGAATGAGAATAAGAGAATGAAGAACCAAAAGAAAGAAATGAGTGGTAGCCTTTCTTCCTCAAGGTGGCCAGCCAAGGAGGGGTTTGAGAGAGAGGTGTGATGTTTCCACTCTTCCAATTTTGCCAACTTGAAACCCTAATGAGATATGGAGCTATAGATATAGAGACACTTTGTATCACATGTGTCCCCAAAAAAACCCCATGTGCTGCACCCTCCCTCTTAGTGGCCTTTTTGGGCTACTTTGGTCCACCACATTAATCCTTTAATGTGTCACACTTTGCCTAAGTCCATAAGGTCCATTCTTATAAATGTTTAAGTCATATAGGACCAAAACTAAAGTTCTATAACTTTAATTCATTCATTTAAGCTAATCTAATTAGTTTAATTGATTTAATAACTTAACTAATTAAATCACTAACTTGTCTAACAACCATTGGTCCTGGTCAACCTTGTGTTGACCGCGTCAAGTCTCAGGTCAATGGTTTGACCTTTGATGTTTGACTTTTGACTTTAACTCATTTATTCTCTTTTTCAATTCTCAATCCATACCTTTTCAGTGTGCGATCTTATAAGTTCTAATTAGTGAGGCTGTGGGTAAGAATGATTACTTCTAAACTGAATGTGAATTTTATCCCTTTATACAATTCTCCCTATTGACGAAGACTAATTGTGATTAGTCCTTTCAGGGCTTCCACAAATCATGAGTGACACTTAGCAGTATGTCATAGTTATTCAAGCTAAATAGAATTCATTCTAAGAACCTAGTCAGTTTGTAATTACAATGCAAATTGGTCATTCTCTGTTACAATACTCTATGTCATGTTGTTGGGATATGGTTAACTCGTGTCAAATCCCTAACATGACATCTCTTAGTTATATGATTCAGTTGGATGCAATTGCGAATGTTCTTGTTTCAATTCCAATCCTGTACTTTTGCCAAAGATTCAACGAATTATATCTTTAGTGTATTCTCTCTTCTTACGAAGAGTAGATATTCCTTGTTGAACATTCACAAGCCTCTATGTATATGCTAAGTATCTTGAGGAAAACCTTTAACTGACATCCTTTTGATCCCACTGTATGGTGCTCTCAAAGACAAACAACCCATACACAAGACAATTGTGATGCCTCAGGTCTAAGGAGTAATTTGCATTATCACAACTTAGAATTCTTTGTTTGACACTTGTGAGTAAGACTTCCATACAAGAATTCTTAAGTTGATCACGTTCAGTGAACTCCATATCTATAGAGCACCTACACACCTCTCTCAGTGTCTCTAGACGAATGACTTGAGACTAATCATCCTCCCAACTAAGCAGTCATAGTGTGTATCAATCTTTGCGGATTACCATTGTTTAATTGGTGATCCTATGACCAGGAACAATTTAGGATTCGATATTACTATGATGGAAAGGTCTCGGGAATCTAACTTCTTTAGACTGCTTTCCATTCATAGTTTTATCTGTGGACTTGTTACTTTGTGTACATTATTTATCTTAGAGTAACATTCACGCCCCTTCGATTATATTAATTGAAGGAAATATGCATCTAATGCTTAGGAAATGAACTTTAGCCACAACCTATACAACAAAAACATTCTACATGGCGGATTCATTTTGTTTATACTAGTTAAGCTAAACCTTTTTCATTTTAAACAAAGTATCTTAGCCTAGTCTTTTTAAACACAAATAGAAAAAGGAAAAAAGGAATAGATCTTTACCCTTGATGACCTTTTCTTGATTTCTCAAGAATGAACACCGTTGTTGGAAAGGCTTTTTCTTTCTCTTGATTTTGACTCTACCGTAAGGCTCCAAGATTGGAGTCCTCTACCTCACCACACCAAATCCTCCTAGAGATGAAAAGACGGCAATCAAGAAGTATGGATGCTAGTTTACTTCTTGATTGGACCAATTTTTGGTTTATGGAAGATGAGATACAAAGATGATCACTCATCAACCAAAGTAGGAAACCAAAAACCCTAGCTAGGTTTTCTCGAATAATTAGCTTAAATAGGACAACCCAAAAAAGCAAGGGGAGAGCTCCCCTCTAGGTGCCGAATTTTTGGGTGGGTATTGGAGCTCCATTTGTTCCATTGGTCATGACATCTTATGCCACTTTATCCCTTGGGCTATTTTGTCCATTTCCTTTAAAATCATATTTAAAAGCTCAATCCAATATTTCTATATGTCAATATTAATTCCAAAATTAATTCCATAATTAATCTTTCAATCATAATCTAACTATGAAATTATAATTACAGTCTTACGCAATTGACCCGGTCAAACTATTTGACTTTGGTCAATTGCTTTAGTCAACATGTTGACTTTTGTCTCTTCATTTCATTTCAACTCATTTGTACCTCTAATCACATTCTGTTTGGGTTTAAATTTGGCGCGCCCAAGCCAAAAGCAGAAAGCCCACATCATTTTATGGCCACCTGATTTCTGACGCTCTCAGCCCGTCAGCACGCCCAGCCCGTTAACAAATAGGCAGGCCAAAACAAATGAACTCGGCCCAAAACGTTGGAGGCCTGGGAACAATGGAAATCAGGAAAGAGACTTGGGCCTCGGAAAAACGAAAATTGGGCTCAAAGCAAGCCAAAACCAAATGAAATAGTCCCACGTGATCTCTGACTTAGAAAAGTCAACAAAATCGGCTGAAATTAAAGATTGAACAGGGGCAGGTATAAAAGAAGGACGACTCTGAAAAAAACTCGATTACCAGAAGATCAAACTCCATTTTAATTATTCAAAAGATATTTCCTGTTCCAAAGAAAACATCATTTTCAAGGGATAAACAGACTCTGCCTCTGTGAAAAGAAGATAAGCGGGAAACAGGGAGCTGTTCAGAAACTGAGAACTTACCATCTCAAAATTCAGACTCTCGCAAAAGTAGCTGAAATAGAAGAAAGGCATGGCACCCCATCAAAATACAGAGAAGTGGTCACTTCAGGAGCTGATTGTTGAGTGCTTGCTTGCCAGAAATTGGATAGAACCCCCTTATTTTTCTTTTAAAAAAATTGAAGATCCTTTGAGATTATTTGCCGCCCAATATTAAAAGAATCAACTCTCCCACTCAAGAACATTTCTTATATATACAAGAGAGGGTGAACACAATCAAACACACAACCAAAAACTCAGTCAAAAGACAAACACTCAAATGATCACTTGATCACAAAAATCCCAAACCAAGTCCAACAGACTCAGAGTCTGAAGCATTTCAATTTCAAAAGCTTTTCAACAAGCTTGCAGAATCATCTTGTTTTCTCCCAGCAAAAACAGACTAGATCACTACTCCTGATTTGACTCCCAGTTCACAAGTCAACAATAACGAGATTTCTCTCGTTACAAATTTGGTTCAGCAAAAGCCAAGACAAGTAGAGTTTGAGTTTTCTCAAATACGAAAACCTCAACAAATTTATGAAGAGCCTTGACTAAGCAGCACAGGTACCACAGTACACCTCCAGCTCAAGTCCAGCCACTCCTGTCCCTTTCAGACTGGAGAAGTCCCAGTTCTGCCCATCCAAAAGCCTTCCAGGGTTTGAAATGAATTAAAGCTCTGCCAAATTCAGACTTGGTATCGATTTGCAGTTGAAGCCTAGCAGTTGAAATTGTTTAAAGTCCAGTCCAGCGTCGACACATCCAGTCCAACCTAGAACAGAAGCAACTACCCAGGCAGAAATGGAAGCACAGCCCTCTTTTTGTCTTTGTATAGTCAGTTTTCCCTTTTCGAGTCTTGTAAAGGGGAGTTCTGCCTAAAATTAGTTCAATCTGTTATCACTTATTCTGGCCAGAACTACCGGTTTTGTATTGAGAAAATTTATAAAGTCCTTACCTGTCTAAGGCATAGAAAAGAACTTACTTGGGAGATATTCCTCACCCAAATTCACAATCGTTTTGTTCGGAGTCAATAGCTTGGGGCGCAAGTTATTCTTACTCTCGAAGTCTGTTAAGATTGAAAAGTTGCTAATAGTGGCACGCTCAACACATAAAGAAAGTTAATTTATTGACCAAACCATGGTCTTTGAATTAATGATGAACTTTACCCTACCATCACAGGAAACAAATCAAAACGGGTGAACACATTCTTTGGGTGTGTAGATCTATAGGTTCCCTTTAGCAGGATAGTGGGTTGACTCAACTCCTCAGAGATGATATACGAATTAAATTCCACAATTAAATTCTTCCTATTAATAAAGGTTAATTAAAACCTTATAGGACATTCACAAACCATGGTTGTCGCCTAACATCAAGTCACGGTTATCCGAGCTAAATGAGACATTGTGAAAGAACCTATTCAAATTGGATCGACCGTGCAATTGAATCCTTCTCTTATGTTAATACTCCTTGTTCACATTATTAGATCATGGAATCTGATTGTCAATATCCTAATGTGAATCATTCCTTTTATATGATTATCCTGGTAAGATTTGAAGACTTCTTCTTTCAATTCCTATCCACTACTCTGTGTAGAGATTTGACCAATCATATCTTGGAGTATTCTCTCTCCTTTACTGAGAGTAGAGATTCCTTGTTGTACATTCATTTGCTTCCATGACTCTAATGAGAATTCTGATGAACACCTTAAAGCTATGCCTAATGCAGCATGACCGTATAGTGCCCTCAAGGATTAACAAGATAGCCACAAAACATTTATGATGCCTCAGGTCTGAGGATTAGTTTGTACCATTGCAATTTATGAGTTTCAGCTTGACATGTGAGTAAAGACTTCCATAATGTACTTGTTCTTCTATAAGCACCTACACACATATCAATGTGTCTCCACACTTAATGACCTGAGACCTTGCCATTCCCTACATATAGAGACGATACTGTGTGTACTGGTCTTTGTGAAATATTGATGCCCAATCAATATTCCTATGACTAAGAACATATTCAGGATTTAGAGATGATGAGAAGTCTCCATGTATGCAATCTCATTACAGAGCTCTGATATCCACTTGTGTATTCCTTGGATTATGGTTGTTCTACGTATTGAACGATAATATAAGACGATTTAATGTATAAAACAACCTTTCTTGTCCATTGATGACATAATATGTCTTTTATCAAAGATGTCCTTAACTCTAACTATTACATAATTAGTTGGCTTTAAAGGCATATTTCTAACAATCTCCCACTTGCACTTTAGAGCCAATCTGACATGTATCTAGTACCCATCTTCTCCATGTGTCGGTCCAGCTGAAGCTGACTCATAGGCTTTGTGAGTGGATTTGCTACGTTGTCTGCTGAAGCCACCTTGAGTACGCTAATATCTCCATTAGCAACATAGTCCCTGATTAAGTGATAGCGCCTCTGAATGTGCTTGGATCTTTGATGAGACCTTGGTTCCTTGGCTTGTGCTATAGCCCCATTGTTGTCGCAGTATAAAATGACTGGTGACTCAATGCTTGGAACCACTCGAAGTTCAGTAATGAACTTCTTCATCCAGATCGCTTCATTTGCTGCTTATGAAGCAGCTATGTACTCTGCTTCAATTGTGGAGTCCGCAGTGGTGCTCTGCTTGCAACATCTCCAACTGATTACCCCTCCATTCAATGTGAACACATATACAGAAGTGAATTTTCGATCATCAACATCAGATTCAAAATTTGAGTATGTATATCCTTCCACAAGTAATTCTAGGTTTCCTCATAGACTATGAACATATCATTGGTCCTTTTGAGGTACTATAACACAGTCTTTACAACACTCCAGTGTTCTGATCCTGGGTTTGATTGATATATGCTTGTGATGCTCACAATATTGTTGGCTGCGCAAATCTCACGGCCTAGGGTTCCGGGCCGAGGGGATGTGCGTTAACACGTGGCGTCCTTCTTTTGGGTGCGGTGCGGTTGTGCGCGGGCGTGCCAGCACGGTCTACCGTGCGTCGAGATGCGGATGTGGGTGAGGTGGTTAAGTGGTGCGCCTGTTTGGACTTGACTTCTAATCAAACAATTGTGGCCGAGAGAGGAACTGATCTCGGCCGTCAGGTTCACGGCCTGAGCTACAAGGCCGTTTAGTGGTGGTGTTGGTGGTGGGTTTCGGGCGGTGCTCCGGCGCGTTGCTCAATGAGCGACGGTCGTATGATATATGGGGTGAATGAGCGAATAACAGGGATGGTGCTCCGGCGCCTTGAAAATCAAGGGTCGTATGATATATTGATGAACGAATTTTCCTTACAATCTAACACTACTTCTAGGAAAGCAAGTAAAGATATTGAAAGTGCATTACAGGAAAATATAAGTTGCTTCGTGGGAGGCTTTTGGTTTGGTGTTTGAACCCTTTGAATGTAGCTTGAGTCTGATATTTATAAGGAGAGTTCCTGGAGGAGTAATTGAGGCTGAAAATCTACATGGTGGAGCCTGATCAGAGGAAGTGGGTAGTCCAATCGACATTTGGGATCGTAAAGCATGGTGATGTGACCCCATGAATCCTGGTAAATCTCTGGCCGTGGGGATGCATTTATTGTTCTGATAGCTGGTGACCTAATCTCTCAAGCTGCATGAATTCTTGTGAGAATGTCTGCGTCTAATCACTCTGTTTCCTGTCGCCAAACCCTGACTTCAGTCACTTCCCACATTCCCTCGTGCATTAAATGCTTATTTGTGGCCAGTGGGTTTGCTGCAATAAACAGAGGCACTACTTCATTAAATAAAGCGTGGGACCCTGCTGCCACTTGATGATTTGACTTTTAATATCTTTGGCTGTGATTTTGTTCGGCCTCGGCCTCGGCCTATAATCGAGGCCAAGATGATCATGCCTTCGTAACTTTTCCTTTGTTTTAGGAAGGCCAAACATTTTGGCGAAACGCCGCGTTTTTGTTTCACGAGCAAGTGCTAGGGCCGAGAAAAAGGGGCCCTTCGGTCAGTTCATGGCCAAGATTTATTAGGCACAAACAAATATAGCTGATATTAGGCCACGTACACAGCATGGCATACATTAGGCTCCCAATTGCGGAGGCATATGGGATCATGCTCATCTGTATCATTGCTTATGGGGTTTTAGGACTCATGCTCTTAGACAGGTGAATACCATGTTGACTAGCAGAAAGACCCTTCTTGGAATGTTCCATTTGGAATCTTCCGAGCACCTTGTCCACATACAGGGATTGAGATAATCCAATTAGTTTTCTCAATCTATCCCTATAGATCTTGATACCCAGTATGTAAGATGCATTTCCCAGATCCTTCATTGGGAAGGTCTTTGATAACCATAGTTTCACAAAGGTCAACATGCCTATGTCATTTCCAAACATTAATATGTCATCTACATATAGTACAAGGAATAAGACTGCGCTCCCACTATTATTCTTGTACACAGAAGGTTCATCTTCATTTTGGCTAAAATCCTTTAACGGTTTCATTAAAACGAATGTTCCAACTCCTTGAAGCCTGCTTCAGTCCGTAGATGGACCGTTGAAGTTTGCATACTTTTTTCTCTTCATGTTTAGATATGAATCATTTAGGTTGATCCATGTAGATTTCTTCATGAAGGTGGCCATTCAGAAAAGCCGTTTTCACATTCATTTGCCATATCTCATAGTCATAATATGCTGCTATGGCGAGAAGTATGCGGATGGATTTTATCATTGCTCCAAGAGAGAAAGTTTCTTCATAGTCGATTCCCTCTCTTTGTCTGTAGCCTTTAGCTACTAATCTAGCTTTATAGGTCTCTACCTTGCCATCTGAGCCTTTCTTCCTCTTGAAGACCCATTTGTTTCCTATTGGTACAATACCTTCGAGTGGGTCAACCAAAGTCCAAACTTGTTTGGCATACATAAAATCAATCTCAGACTTCATGGCTTCCTGCCATTTCTTTGTTTCAATGTCCAACATTGCCTTCTTGTAGGTTTCAGGTTCTTCCATGTCATCTCCCATAGAAGAACATGGTGTAGGCCCAGATATCTATCAGATGCTTTACTGGTCCTTTCAAATCTACATGGGGGTTGGGTGAGTGTGGGTAAAGGGACCGGGTTGTCAACTTGATCATTGTTGGCATCTGTAAATCTCGCGGCTTGGTGCTCCGGGCGGAGGGGATCTGCGTCAACACAGGGCGTCCTTCTTTGGTGCGGTGGTGTTATGCGCAGGCGTGCCAGCACGGTCTACCATGCGTTCGAGGATGATGCGATTGGGTGAATAGATGAGTCGTGCGCCTGTTTGAGTTTGACTTTCTAATCAGAGCGATCGTGGCCAAGAGAGGAACTGATCTCAGCCATCAGGTTCATGGCCTAAGCTACAAGGCCGTTGAATGACGGCGTTGATGGTGGGTCTTTAGGTGGTGCTCCGGTGCGTTGCTAGGTAGAGACAGTCGTATGATATATGAGATGAACGAAAGAGTAACAAAGATAGTGCTCCGGTGCCTTGAGAATCAAGGGTCGTATGGTATATTGATGAATGAGTTTTCCTACAAGCTGTCGCTACTCCTAAGAAAGCAAGTAAAGGTATTGAAAGTGCATTACAGGAAGATAAATGACAGAAGGTAAATGACAGGAAAATATAATCTGCTCCGTGGGAGGCTTATGTTTTGGTGTTGAACCCTTTAAACGTAGTTGGAGCCTGGTATTTATAGGAGAGGCCCTGAGGAGACAGCAAAGCTGAAAATCTGCATGGTGAGGTTGATTAGAGATAGTGGGTAGTCGAGTTGACATTTGGGAATGTGAAGTATGGTGGTGTGACCCCCATAAATCCCGGCCGCCGCCCTGATCGTGGGTTCTGCGTCTTGGGCCTTGGAGGAGCATTTAATGCTCTGGTATGATAGTTGGTGACTTAATCTTACATGTCGTAAGATTTTCGCCCCTAATCACCCTGATTTTACTCACCATACCCTGACTTCAATCACTTTCCCCCTTCCCTTGCACATTAAATGCTCTTACGTGGATCATAGGTCCTCTGCTATAGTCAGGGGTGTTACTTTATTAAATGAGGCATGGGGCTTTGATTCCACGCGGCAACGCCACTTGACCTTTCCATTTTGGCTGTGTATTCGAGGGGTCATTATTTCTTTTGTCCGAGATCACCGAGGCCGTGATGGTTTTGCCTTTACAGCTCACCTTTGTCTTATGGGAGAAAGCAAACGACTTGCTACGTTCGGCTTATGGACAGACGCTAGGGCCGAGAGGTAATTCCCTTGGTCAGTTTTATAGGCTGAGATTTATTAGGCACAAACATTGCCCCCACATTCCCGGATTCTTTGGTCATGGCATGGATAGAGGCCGATGAATTTTAGGGGATGGACCCTTTGCATTCCTTTGAAGCGACTTTGACAGTTGGTGCCTTTAATGCCCAAGCACGTCGTTTGAGTCATTATTGCCTTGATTTACGCGAGCAGTCGTCTCGTCTCATCAGTTGAAACGACGGACTCTAGGTTTCTAACACGTCACCGCGTGCTTGAGTACGCTGTCAGGCCAACAGTGGAAAGATCAAGGCATCTACCACTTGATAAAATTATTTGATCGGCCACTCGTCATGGACGGGTCGCTTCTGGCCGCGGCCTTTCCCTCCTCGGCGTGGAGGTGAATGCCGCGCTGGTCGCTCCTGAAGCTGAAGGGAGCTTCAAGGCCACATGGCCTACGGTCGCCGAGCTTGCTAGGAGCAAGGCAAAGTGTAACAACCCAATCCTTAATTAATATTTTAACTAATTTTTTAATAAGGAAAAAGACTAAACTATTCTTGGGATATTTTATTAGGTTTTAAGTTGACTTGTTGACCAGGGAAGAATTTGGGAAAACTACTTATATCGTTGCGTAGAGCATGATGAAACAAGTTCGTAGACACGTAGTGGACTCGAATCGGAATAGTAATGAAGAAGATACGAGCAAAGTACGAAAAAGGGAAAAGTTGTAATTTTCGAAAACTAGATTTTTAAAAATCTGGATTCTTCTTTCTCTCTCCTCACTCTCTCTTCTTCCTCGCGCACACCCCCCCTTCCCTGTTTTTCTTCTTGCTCCAGCCAACACCCCAAACCACCATAATCCCTTCTAACTGCCACCACACCTCACCGGACCGGCCAAGGAAGCACCGCCGCCACCTCCGCAACCCAGCCCAGCTTGCTTCGCCGTCCAGCCACGACGAATCTACCAGAAAAACCAGGAAATTGCGTCAGTTTTGGCAGAATTTTGTCGGCTCCTTTTGTCGTCATCCAGCCACCAAATCGGACAAGTTAGGTATGGAAATTCGACTAATTTTCACGTTCTAGCTGATGGTTGGGTAGGATTGGAGAGTTTTTGAGGTTTGAAGGGTTAATTTTTGAGTTGAGTTTCTGCTAGTTTTGCGTCGCCATTATCAGTCACTTCCGGTCACTTTTTGGCCACAGTCCAAGAACAAAAGAGGTTCCAAATTAGGCGTTTTACCTAGGCTAGGAGTTTGGACCGGCGGTTTGGAGATTTTCCGACCGCCGGAATTTACTTTGCACACCCACGCGCTGCCGGCGCGTGGGCAGCGCGTGAGTCAGGTAGCATGGACCACTCTTGGTCCCAGAACGATCCTCGTGTGCTCACAAGCGTGTAGGAGTTTACGGATCTCAATTCGGATAACGTTTGAACCCCGAACGGTTCTCGCATAGTGTGCGATTTCCGGGTTCCATACCTTCGGACCGTTGGATCATAGCCAAACTGGAGTATGATTGATCTAGGTATTTTAAGGATCGTGTAAGATTTGATGGATCGTAAATCGGAGTCCCGGATGCTTCGAAAAAGCCAACCCTAGGGCTAGGTTTACGGAAAATCGTTCGTCACTCCGATCGTGTGATCGTGAGCAATCCGACCGTCCGATCGAGACCAAATTTTCAGGACATGTGTCATAGGCTTGTTGGAACCTCTACGAACGTTCGGATTGGAATTCTGAGGTCGTGGACCCCATGGGGTCCCGAGTTGACTTTTTGGGACTTTATCACTTTTGAGTCCCTAGGTACTTTTAAATCGTGCCCATTGAGAGAAAAGCTAGTGTGGCCATATGAATGACCTTTAAAGTAATACACGCACTTTTAGGAGTTGGGGGTCAGGATTTTTAATTTAATACTATATTACTGAGCAGAGTTTTTAATAAAATATTGTGATGGTTATACAGGCACTCGGGCACCAGGTGACCCACAGGAGAGACCTTCAAAGGGTCCAGCTACCTCAGAGTATCTGTGAGTGGGCTGTTTGTTTTATAAACGTTTTATGCATTTTATTTTCATTATTTAATCTTGAATAAGTTTTACTGAATACGGCTTCCTAGCATGACTTGATAGATTTAAATATTCTGTTTATTTATGTGCTGCCTAGTGGAACATTTAAAAAGGGTTTTGGAAAGTCAGAACTGAGGTATTATTAGATTAAATGGCAGCAGGATTTAAGGAATAGCTTTATAAGTAGTTTTACAAACTTTAATCTTTTTCAAAATTATATATATACATTTATTTTAAGCCACCATAGGTACCCAAGGTTGACTTCAGTATAATAAATGTTGCCTCGGAAATAACGTTGCCTTCGGAATAAAATTATGTTGCCTTCGGTATTATTGATGTCAACGGACATCTAATTGCCATCGGGTAGTTCAGCATGCTTAACACAGCCCCACGAGTCTCGGGGACGCTCGAACCGTGTGGTGCTAGGATTGCGGATCAGGTCGACCAAGTGTCCCCTGAATTCTGCTAGGATTGCGGCTCGGGTGACTTTGTATTTCCCGAGGTTTGCTAGGACGTGTCGCTCCGGTGGCACAAGGATGGAATTGACGGATTATAAGGAATTGACGGAAATTAAAGGAATTGACGGATTATAAGGAATTGACGGATTGCTAAATGGGTACACCTAGGTGGTAGATTTAAAGTTGATTTCAATGCTTTGAAGACTTAACGTTTTAATCAAGTGTGTGATTGACTATATATACATATATGTACATAAAGATATGAATGCAGTGATTCCAGTACGAGTATTTATACAAGAAATGATTTAGTTTTATAATTGTTTTTACAGTGGGGTTAGTATGTTCTTATACTATTTTCTAAAACTTTATTTTTGGTCAACTCACTCTTTTAATGTTTTGCGCCCCCAGGCAGTAAGAGTGCACAGTGAGCCACCACCGGGCCGAGTCTATCTTCCGCCATCTTCCTTGACAAAGTAGGGTTTTGTTTAATTGTTTTATATTTGTAATCTTTTATGTGTAGAGCTCTGATATTGCCCTAGAACACTTGTCTAACTGTTAGTATGTAAATTTTTGTATGCTGGCAGTTGGTGTATATTCTTATATGCATGTTCGACAGGTGTAATCTTGGGATAGGTCTGATCGAAGGGGAGACTCTGCTGAAATTTTTTTGGCAAAAGTCAAACCCCAGTTTTAAGTGAAGCTTGACTAGAAGGGCAATTAGGTCATTTGTGGCCGGCACTTGCTAGGTGTCGGACACGTACAGGGCTCGGCACAGATTCCAAAGTGGAATTTAGGTCAGGTCCTGTCACAAAGAACATGCTCAATGACTCCATCGCTCCTCTCGGCGAAGTTGAGCACACCGCGTTCTTGTTGTATTGGCTATGCAAGTTCGTGTTTTGCACGCAAGCGAACAAGGTAACCATGGAGTTCGCCCACTTGGCCGATTACCTTGCACAAGGCGGAAGACTGGCGCTTGGTCCGTTTCTCATCGGCCATATCTACCGGACGCTCCACGACGTCATCACCGATGGGATGAAGCCGAAGCACGGCGGTCCACTCTGGGCCTTCCAATTCTGGCTCCAGACCTATTTTCCATAGCTGAGGGGGAGTGCAACGCCTGATGATACCGAGAACACAACACGAAGGCCTTCTATTTCAAGTTCTTCTATAACTTGCCCGAGAGGACGGGGTCACAATCCCTCTGTTCCTGGCGCACGACCTCTCTATGATCCCTGATGGTGAAACAGAAAATGACTTGAAGGAAATCTGGGGCTCCTTCCTAGTCACGCACGATCTGCACTGCGGCCTCTCCAGGGCTGGGGCTGAGGTTTATCTGCCGAACCATGTGGCGAGGTAGTTCGGTCTGGTCCAGACGATCCCACTTCCCCTGCTATCAATCAATCGGCTCTCGTCTTGGAGGGCTGACGTCGGCCAACATCATGGCGTGGCCGGTATCACTTTTCAGCTCCAAAAGTGGATGACCTTTCTCACTCTGAAGCCGTAGAGACATTTCAATGCGGTGGATGAGGATGGGAAGGCTTGGTATGAGAACTACATCTCAGCCAAGTTCGTACGGTCCGTTGAAGATGCCGTGATGGTGGCCTTGAAAAATGCAAATTGGGACCCCCTCCTCCCTAAGGCCATTTCTAGCAGAAGGGGTTGGGGGGGGGGGGGGGGGGGGGGGGCAAGGCTTGGCCAAAAACCAGCTTCCAGCAGCAAAATACAACCTGGGTAGAAGGTGGGACCCAGTGAACTGGGCTGGCCCGAGGGCAAGTCGAGGCCCTGATCCAAATCTCAGCTAGGCTGACGTCAGTGATGACATCAGGAACAAAAAAAAAAATTTAAATCTAAAAAAATACAAAAAAAATTCAGATTTAAAAAAAAATAAATACTTAGTCATATTTTTCACTTTCCACACCAAAAAAATTATCAGAAAATATTATCCAAATTAATTGTTTTGGTAAACAAATTTGTGAAAAAAACATAAAAATGAAGTGTTTGCCCTTTGCCATGGCAACTGCTGGAAACCAACATTGCTTTTTGCAATGACAGCCACTATTCATGTGAATAGTGGCTGCCCTAGCCCCCCCCCCCCCTGCCATGGCAAGGGGCAATTGCTGGAAGTGCTCTAAGACCAGCAGGGGAAAAAAGACATCGCCATACGCCATATGCCAGCAGCTCGGCCAAGCATCAGACCGCAGCAAGGTCGAGAGCATTGGCCGTGGCGTCAACTCCAAACCCTACCCCGTGGGCAATGGCTACGGTGACAGCACCAAGAACCTAGGCGCTCAGGACCGTGCCATCTCCTCCGCCGGTTCAGTCGATGGATGTTGATGGTAAGTACTTGACCCCTTGTCCCCCTTTCTTTAATATCTCTGCCTATGCCTGATCGCCTGTTTGTTTTATAGCTCAAGGCCGCAAGAGGAGCAGAGAGGTCATGGCCACCGAGGCTGCTCGTGAAGCGGAGGTGGCAGAAACTGTGGCCGAGGCTGGCAAAGGGGCGCAAGCCATAGGTGCCATGGCCGAGGAGGAAGTTGTGGAGCCGCCAAGAAAAAGGCTCCTCTTCGTCCTCTTAGAAGGTGAAAATGAGGAGGAAGTCCCTCCGGTGATGGTAAGTGAATGCCCCTATTTCTTCTTATTTACCTTAGGCTGCATCCTTTTAACATACTTTGATAATTTGGTTTTTTTCTCAGGACGATGCGTCAGACGCCAAAGCCGTTGCTGGGGAGGCGCCAGACGCTGAGGCAGCCATTTCAGAGCCAATACCGGTTTCCACGGCGGGGTCCCCACCAGTCATGACGATCGTGCCTGCCTCAGTCGCCATAATCCCAACCGAGTCGCCCCCAGCCGTGATCTGCCATTCTAGTAGCATCATGATTCGCTCGGTAAGTGTTTATTCTTCTCATAACAAGTTGATCTGTTTTTAGATTTCACTGCACCCCTTTAGCTAACGAATTTTGCCCTCTGCTCAGACCGTCCTTGCCTTTACCCACGGTTGTCACTACGACGAGCCCGCTAGTTACTTTGGTCGACATGTCCCTAACTCAAGAGCCGTTAGCCGAGGTTGAGCTCGGCATCATCGAGCCTGTGGCCGCCATTAAACCGAACCCACCATCACTTACCTCGTGGTTGCTAAGGCCTCCATTGTGCCGCCGGCTACTGAAGTGGGTATTCTTTCAGCGTTTCTTACTTTTTTCTTACTTTGTTGCCTCATACTTAACTGTTTTACTCTTTTAGGAGCCCGCTTCTTGAGATGACCTCGCCGAGTTGTACGCTAGCCTTCATGAGAAAGGAGGCAGCTCGGCCTCGGTCACTCCTTTGGACGAGGACTCCAAGGCTGTCATCGAACGTCTCCGAGAATTCCTGTTGATGGGGGTCAACCATATGGCCAATGCCGAGACTTTCGCTGATTTTAGGTCCTGTCTTGATATGACCATGTCCTTTGGTTTACTGGATTCGGCTCAGCTGGACGAGCTGCAGGTCTGCCTAGCCGACGGTGAGGAGATGATCGGTCGGTATGCTGAAGCTGGGCTGAGGATGTCTGAAGGGTGTTCTCTCGATCAAGAGCTGGCGGAGATTAAGTAACAGACCCAACCTGCCATGGTTTTTCTGAAGGAAAACGAGCTCATCCTCCAGAAGGAAAATGAAGAGCTTGCACTGGTTGAGGCCCAAATCGCCGAGCTCCAGGCCCGTCGAGATCTTATCCTTGAGCGCCGAAACCAGGCGGCGTCCACCAGCGCAGAACTGAAGTCCTCGGCCAAGCAGCTCTTGAAGACGGCGCCCGAGAAGAAAAAGGCGTTGGCTAAGAGAAAGCTGATCAGGACGAGATGGTTGGCAGATATGGATAATGGGGACATCACCTGGAGAAAGATCACTTGTCTAATCTGAGGGATGTTCAGCGAGGGTTTTTAGGTGCATGTAAATAGACCACATACATTTTTATTTTTTTATTAATCGGCCTCAATTGGTCGTTCTTTGTAAAAATGAACCTTTCGAAATTAAATGAAGTGAATATCTTTCTTTTCGAATATTTGTGTGCACGTCTCCCTTTTCTTGTCTTATCAAACTGTTGTCCAGTTCATTTGTTTACTGCAACCTTCATACCTCAATCTCGGCCGTTAATTGGCAAGTTGTGACGCTCCCCGTCCCCATCTTTCAACAGAAACGCTCCCCGGCCAAGAATTCGTTCAATGATAAACAGTCCTTCCCAATTCGGCAAAAACTTGCTGAACGGCGGATCCTTAGTTCCAATAGGAAGCACAGTACGCCACACGAGGTCACCTTCGGTAAAGGTTTTTTGCTTGACTCTTTTGTTATAAGCCATTGCTGCGATTTGCTTCTGAGCTTGCATCTGATTGTAAGCATCATGCCTCGCCTACTCTGGATCTTCCAATTCCTGGGTCATGGCTTGTGCATAGTTGTTGGGCTCGCAGATCTCACGGCCTGGTGCTCCGGGCCAAGGCGATCCGCATCTACACGTGGCGTCTTTCTTTTGGTGCGGTGCGGTTGTGCGCGGGCGTGCTAGCACGGTCTACCATGCGTCTTGAGGGTGATGTGATGGGATGAGTAGTTGGATTGCGCGCCTGTTTCGAGTACAACTTCTAATCAAATGATTGTGACCGAGTGAGGAATTGATCTCGGCCGTCGGGTTCATGGCTTGAACTACAAGGCCATTAGTGGTAGTGTTTTTGGTGGATGTTTAGATGGTGCTCCGGTGCGTTGTTTGGTAACAACGGTCATATGATATATGGGATGAACAAAAGAGTAACAAAGGTGGTGCTCCGGCCAATGGCGTAACCAGGAATTCTCTCAAGGAGGGTCAACATTATTAGCCAAGATAAATGGAAAAGCCATATCACCACCAGGCTTGTACTAGGATGGTTTAGAGGAGAAGAAAAATGCATACAAGGGATGTGCCATGAGAATAAAACTATGAGATAATAGATTAATAACCTAAAATCTTAAGTATCTATTGTTTTTCTACATAAATATTTTAGAATAAGTTCAATTATATAAGAAAACTTTGATGGTTGTTGTTCCAAAAATATTTAATGGGTTTTAAGACAATATTGGAAGATGTTGCTAATTAAACTAAACATGAATAAAAACACTTACGTGGTAGAAGGTCAAACCAATTGCTCCACCACCCACTTCCATATGCTTCATCAAGGGCGGAATCATGAATTTTTCAACGGGTGGGCTAGCTAAAGTTATTAGCTTAAAATTTAATGATTATTTTTTTGGTACGTATTTACAATTTCTATAGTCTTTGTAGAAATAAAAGTAAACATTAAATCATATAAACCACGCTAGTTCATAGCTCCATAAACTAATTTTCAATAAGTTTTAACATAAACCAAATAGGGTTTAACATCATAGTGGATTAGGCTTTTTACCTAGATTGACCTTAGTTCCTTCATGCATTCATATCATACATGAAAAATTGTTTTATGTAAAAATATTGACTAAGTATGAAAAATGGGTTTTCGAAATAATCATTTTCTGAAGATAATTTTTTGCGGCTTTTATTCCTCACACATCAAATAAGAAAACTTGATTTTATGGGATTTTAGTATGAAGTATATATTGACTTAATGAGCCATCATTTTTAGCTTAAATCGTATTTTACACTAAAACCGATTTTTCATATTTTGATTTGGTGGAAATTTGATTTTCTAGTATTTTTATTTGAATCCAAATAGGGGGTACTTCCTTATTTACATTGTAAACTTAAGTAAATGGAGTAATATAAAAATAAATAAAAGTAAAATGACAAAGACATTTACTTTAATGTTGAAACTGGAAATAAGGTAATCTGTACACTGTTACCATTGGGTCAGAAGGGTCAAATAAGGTAATCTGTACACTGTTACCATTGGGTCAGAAGGGTCATATGACCCTCCTAGGCCTTAATTGGCTCCGGCGCCTTGAAAATCAAGGGTCGTATGATATATTGATGAATTGATTTTCCTATAAGCTATCACTACTCCTACGAAAGCAAGTAAAGATATTGAAAGTACATTACAAGAAGATAAATGACAGGAAAATATATAATTTGCTCCATGGGAGGCTTGTGTTCGGTGTTGAACCCGTTGAATGTAGTTGGAGCCTGGTATTTATAGGAAGAGTCCTGGGGAGACAATCAGGCTGAAAATCTGCATGATGGGTTTGATCAGAGCAAGTGGGTAGTCAAATCAGCATTTGGGAGTGTGAAGCATGGTGGTGTGACCCCATAAATCCCGGTGGCGCCGCCCTGATTGTGGGTTCTGCGTCTTTG
This sequence comes from Prunus yedoensis, assembly GCA_005406145.1. Taxonomy (NCBI): domain Eukaryota; kingdom Viridiplantae; phylum Streptophyta; class Magnoliopsida; order Rosales; family Rosaceae; genus Prunus; species Prunus yedoensis. The sequence continues at coordinate 1,646,827 of BJCG01000015.1, read as the reverse complement.
GCTGTGGGGAATTATTTAATGCTCTGGACTGATGGTTGGTAACTTAACCTTTCAAATCATAAGACTTTTTTGCCTAATCACCCTTGACAGGACCCGTCCCGAATTCCTCGGAACCCAAAACGAATTCTGTGGAAATTTCGACATCACACCGATGCCGACCCACCTACTAAGAATCGAGACTTTCTGCCGAAATTTCGGCAGAGTCTCCCCTAAAAATTGGACTTTCCCCAAAATTTCAACCTGACAACAAAACACAGTTTAAACCCGACTGGGAGCATGCACAAGTTATCAACATGTAAAATACAAATAGGCCTCTAACCTTCAATTAATTTGAAACAGAACCCACAAAGTTCTTAAGTCAAAAACTACATAAACAATGCAATTGAATATCTCAAACAACTTTACGAATACCAGCGAAAACATCAAACAGGATTCAAATCCAATCACATATACAAAATCGATAAAACCTTTTAAACATAACATAATTCGTGGCTGCACCTAGGTGAGATCCCAGGCTGCCTACGTACCCTTGGTCATCATCAATGGCCACAACTCCGATAATATACCATTATTTAAAGCAGAACCAACAAATACATTTCAGATTTATCACCATTCAAATTCCAACAAAACACAATAAACACATTCTCAAACTCTTCCTTTATATCAAATCAACCCTGCAACCATACCCTATCCAAGGCGTATGTACATGGAACACATTATCAATTTCTTCTCTTTATGTCAATTCTTTCCACGCAACCATACCCTATCCAAGGCGTATGTTGCTGAACAACACTTCCCAATCCAGGGCTTAAACATTCATACATGTACAAACTCACAAATCCCAAACCAAAATCAAAACCACATATACATATATGTAATATAATAACACCCACCTCTCACCATCATCATGTACCAGGGGAAACAATCCAACCGGGGATTGTTGACTAGCTCACAAGTATCCGGCCTCAAACGCCCATGTGGCTAGGGACGAGCCGTCCAACTGGGGGACTAAACTCAACCAGCCCGTATGGATGAAGAATCAAGACCCGTACTTTTGAAATAGTCCTACGCGTGCAGACTACCCAATCAAGGGTCTACAGCAACATCCTATCAAGGATGCCCCGGGTTCCGTCATATCCAGACCATATCCACAATTTCTATATATCAATGTCCAAGGGGAGGTACATATGATGATGCACATCATGTACTGGGGGCAACAATCCAACAGGGGATTGCTGACTAGCTCACAAGTATCCGGCCTCAAACACCCATGTGGCTAGGGATGAGCCATCCAACTGGGGGACTAACTCTAACCCAACATGTACGGACGAAGAATCAAGACTCGTACATATAGAACGGCCCTACGCGCGCAGACTACCCAATCAAGGGTCTACAGCAACATCCCGTCAAGGATGCCTCGGGTTCCGTCATATCCAGACCATATCCATTTCCATGTATCCCAGTGTCCATATTCACTGTTTTCAAGTATCATCATCCAATGGGGGAGGTACGTATGATGGTGGAGTTCGTAATCCTTATATAAATATTATAAAGTAATATTCCCTTCCTTAATCCAATTTTTCCCAAGGCATCGTATTAAGAAGACATTCGAAGGGCCTGGACAAACTCCGACGGGCCTGGGCAAAATAAATCCCAAACATAAAACCCATAACCAGGGAGGTACCTAAGGTAGTGCTAAAAACACTCAAATTAACATTCCAAGTACCCCACACAAAATCAACAAAGATAGCACTTTCTGAATTATTATATATATAAACTCAAGACACTCGAATATGTCAAACCAACATGCACTGCAACTACTTAACAAAAATAAAGAATTCAACTATTAAATATAAACAGAAATTAAATAAACTATTAAATTCAAAAGCATAAGATTTCCATCACAAAACCATAAAAATAATCTCATAGACCCACATAAATCAAATGACGGTCAAGACCCGTCCAAAAGGGTCGTGCTAGTACTCCTTGAAGAGTGAAACTACCTCGGAAGACTCACGGTCAAGCGAGGGTCAAATTGCCCAAACTTAGTCAACCGGGCCCGCGGGGCCCACGACCTCCATTTTACGATCCGAAAGTTCCTATGGGTTCCACAATGTCTAGGATGCACGTCCTGCAAGTTTGGTTCAGATCGGACGATCAGATCGCTCGCGATCGCACGATTGAACGGTTATCGTAAAACGCAAGCTTTAAGTTATTGAATCGGAACATCTGAGGCTCCGATTCATATTCCTACACGATCCTAGGAATGCCTAGATCAACATATATTAAATGGGAAGCGATCCAATGGTTCTAACATATCGAACCCGGAAATCACACAATATGTAAAATCCGTTCGGGGTTCAAACGTTACCCAAATTGAGATCCGTAAAATCCTACGTGCTCGTGACAACCAAGGGATCACATTGGGACAAAATGCCCCTCTGATACAGTGCCACGCGCTGGCAACGCGTGGGTGTCCAAAGCAATATCGCATCACCGGAAAATCTCAGAATCACGGCTCCAAACTCCTACCCTAAGTAATAGACCTAATGTGGAGTCACTTTTGTTCTTGGGCTATGGCCAAAAAGCGGCCGGAAGTGGTCGGAAATTCAACCCGAAGTCCGGCCAAACTTAAATTCGAAAATCGAACTAACTACGCTCAAAATTGATGCAATCCTACCCAGCCAGCAGCTAGATCAGGAAAAATAGGTGGAAATCCATACCTTATACGTCCAATTTGGTGGAGAAATGAGGAAGAACGAGCGACTCAAAGTGTTTGAAAAATTCGGCTCGTGTTCGACATATTCTAGCGAGATTCGTCGGTTCCAGGGGCAGTGTTGGCCAGGGAAGGGAGAGGGAGAGGTGGCGGTGCGATCCGGTTCAGTCTCGTGGCCGGTGGTGCGACGAGGCGGCGGCGGCAGCTCTTGGAAGTTGTCGGCTGTGTAGAAAAACGAAGGGGGAGGGGGCTGGGTCACAGGAAGAGAGAGAGAGAGAGAGAGAGAGAGTGTGTGTTTTCTATTTTTAATAATTACGATTGTGCCACTGAGAGTTTTTAGATCGTATCTCTCTCATTACAATTTCGATTCAAGCTTACCGCATGTCTACAGACTCGTCTCAGTACGACCTACATAAAGGTACCAGCCACTACCCCGAAATCTTTCCGAATGAAAATGACCAAATTACCCAAACTCCGAGGGCAAAATCGGAAATTCATAATTCTTGAAAATAATTAATTCACTATTCCTTTTATTTTGGGTCGGGATGTTACAATCCACCCTCGTTATAAAAATTTCGTCCTCGAAATTTACTTACCTGTCTCGAAATTATTTCTTTTATGAAATAATTTGACTTTTGAAAGCTCCTAACAATTTTATCTCATCTCAACGGATTTAGTACTTTCAACTTTTAAGCTTTTTCTAAAAACTGTTATATTCCTATTTCTTTAGAATTGACAGACGATATCACCGATATAATTCTTTGAAAAGAATTCCAGAAAGGATCTTTTATCGATTTGTAATCATCATCCACCTCACCATCATCCACCTCACCGTGGTTATAAGCAACTTTGAACATTGCACACCTACTACAGAGAACACTATGAGTATCCTCCAGACGTTCTAGAAGCATTCTCTGAAGTACCCTTTCAGCATCCCTCCATGATCTAGAAGTGCACTTAAATGTCTCGAAAATCACATATTCCTATGTGATTTACTTGCTTTAACTATCTCCAATGAAATTCACTATTTGATAATCTGAAACCATTGAATCAGTGTCAACTTTAACCATTGATGACCAATCTGAATTGTCTTTGGTGCTAGCATTTCATCCCCTCAACGTATTTCTTACTAATATACTCTCCTTTGAGTAAATTCTTAGGACACAATAAAACCAAGTCTTCAATTATGAATCCTGTTCCATCTGTATGTATAAGAGGCTTTCCTTCTGTTTAGATTGGATTACCATACTCATCTCTAGATTCATATTCACAAAAGAATCTCCCAATTTCTTCCTACTTCTCTTCCCAGTTTACCTTCTCCAATCCTCGACATAACTGTCTCCAGTCATAATTCCTCCCAAATTGTTTCGTTCCAATGTGTATCCTACATTTTCATATGAAAACCTCAATAAAATTTTCAATCTGATTCAAGTAACTTTAAAATCCAGAAGTCGGATTTCTTCGAGAAACCAAGAAAACAATTTGCAAGACGTACTTAAAACGTCTAACGAGGTCATCCACGTCAAGGATGTCTCATTCTGTGATGCAACTCATAGCACTACCCATAACTCAAGGATGCACACAAGGTGCGGGGTCCACAAGAAATTGAATTGAAAGCTCTGATACCAAGTTGAGGAAATATTGCTCCCTTCGGCCTCGGCCTATAATGCCGAGGCCGTGAGGGTTTTGCCTTCACAACTCACCTTTGTTTTATAAAAGAAAACAAATGATTTGCCACGTTCACGATTTGCCACGTTCGGCTAATGGGCAGGCGCTAGGACTGAGAGGAAGCCCCTTTGGTCAGTTTTACGACCGAGATTTATTAGGCACAAACAATAGTCCTTCTTATCTTGCCTAGGCCGTTCAGTAACACGAAGAGACCGAACCTTTAACTCCATTGGAACGATAGCGTCATGGCCATAGGTTAAGGCCGTAGGGAGCTTTAAAGTCGCATGGCCGATGGTCGCCAAACTTTGTTGGCTCTGCAAATCTCATGGCCTATCGTTATTGGCCGAGGGGATCTGCGTCGACACGTGGCGTCCTTCTTTTGGTGCGTTGCGGTTGTGCGCGTGCGTGCCAGCACGGTTTACCGTGCGTTTGAGAGTGACGGGGTTGGATAGTAAGGTTGTGCGCCTGTTTGGGTTTTGACTTCTTTTCAAACGATTATGGCCGAGAGAGGAACTGATCTTGGCCGTCAGGTTCACGGCATGAGCTACAAGGCCGTTTAGTGGTGGTGGTTTTGGTGAATTTTAGGTGGTGCTCCAGTGTGTTGCTGGGCGGCAACGGTCGTATGATATATGGGGTGAGTGAAAGAGTAATCAAAGATGGTGCTCCAGCGCCTTGAAAATCAAGGGTCGTATGATATATTGATGAATGGATTTTCCTACAAACTGCCACTACTCCTAGGAAAGCAAGTAAAAGTATTGCAAATGCATTACAAGGAAGTAAATGACAAGAAGTAAATGACAGAAAATATAATCTCCTTCGTGGGAGGCTTGTGTTTGGTGTTGAACCCTTTGAATGTAGTTTGAGTTGGTATTTATAGGAGGAGCTCTGGAGGGAAAATCGAGGCTAAAAATCTACATGATGGGCCTGATCAGAGCAAGTGGGTAGTCAAATCGGCATTTGGGACCGTGAAGCATGGTGGTGTGACCCCACGAATCCCGGCCGCTGCCTTGATCGTAGGTTCTGCACCTTTGGCCGTGGGGACGCATTTAATGCTCTGGTCTGATGGTTGGTGAACTAACCCCTCAAGTTGTAAGCATATTTGCGCCTAATCATTCTGATTTTCCTCACCTCCAATCACTTCCCTCTTTCCCTCATGCATTAAATGCCCTTTCGTGGCTAGTGGGTCTGCTACAATAGCCAGAGGCGTTACTTCATTAAATGGGGTATGGGACCCTGATGCCACGTGGGGATGACCTTCCTCTCCTTGAGGCTGTGGAGAAACTTCAATGCGGTCGATGAAGATGGAAGGGTCTGGTACGAGGACTTTATCTCGGCCAGGTTTATTCGGCTCGTTGAAGAGGCCATGAGGGTGGCTTTGAAGAATGCAGATTGGGACCCCCTCCCCCCCAAGACTAACAGGGGAAGAAGACAACATCTGGGGCCGTGGTTCTCGCACCTCAGCCCATAGCAACCGAACAGCGCCATGCGCCCATAACTCAGCCAAGTGCTCAGGTCGTAGCACGGCTGAGGGTGTCGGCAGCAGCATCACCAACGGTCCCGGCTTCGAGGGTGAAAGCTGTGTTGGCAACGCCAAGGACCGTGGCGCTCGGGACCACGCCATCTCCCCCGCCGGTTCGACCGAGCGTCGCCGCTGGTAAGTACTTGCCCTTTTTATGCTCTTTTTCTTCGTTATTTCTAAGTCATGCCTGACCGTCTGTTCATCTTTATACCTCAAGGTTGCAAGAGGAGCTGAGAGGTCACGGCTACTGAGGCTTCTCATGCGGTGGGGGCAGCAGAAGCCACAGCCGACGCGAGTGGAGAAGCGCAAGCCGTAGAAGCTACAATCGAAGCGGCAGTCGTGGAGCCACTGAGGAAAAGGCTCCTCCTCATCCTTTCAGAGGGCGAGGACGAGGAGGAAATCCTCCCTGCAATCGTAAGTGAATCCCTTTGTTTCTTTACATCTACTTTCGGTTGCGTTCCTTTTAATACTCTGATGATTTTGGCCTTTTTCTCAGGATGAGGTGGCAGACGTTGAAACGGTTACTGTGGAAACGCCAAACGCCGAGTCAGCCATCGTGGAACCACCACTGGTCGCCTCGGAGGGCTCGCCGTTAGCCGCTACTGCCGTGTCTTCCTTGGTCGTCACGGCCTTCATGGAGCTGCCCCCGGTCATTCTCCGCCGCCTTAGTGGTATCACGATCCGCTCGGTAATTACTTGCTCTCATTACAAAAAGTTAGTTTCTTTTTAGATTTCGCTGCACGTCTCTAAATAATGCTCTTTCGCCCTCAGCCCCCCAAACCGACCTCGCCTCTGTCCATGACCGTTGTGACCATGCCTCCAACATCTTTGTCCCAGGAGTTGACGGTCGTGACTGAGCTTACAGTAATTTGGACCACGGCCGTTGATTTGCCGACCCCATCGCCGATTGCCTAGGTCGGCATGAATGTGCCGCAAGCACCCCGACTCAAAGTTCGGCAGTCACAACCGAGCTCACGGCTGCTGAGGTCTCTACCGTGCCGATGGCCGCCGAAGTGAGTACTTTAACTGTTTTACCCTTTCAGGAGCCTACTTCCTCAGATGACCTCGCTAAGTTGTACACCAGCCTCCAGGAGGAAGGAGGCAGCTCGGCCCCAATCGAGCCGTTGGACGAGGATTCCAAGGCCGCCGTTGAACGGCTTCGGGATTTCCTTCATATGGCACTTGGTCTGCTGGATTCAGCCTAGCTGGATGAGCTCCAAGTGCGCTTGGTCGAGGGCGAGGAGATGATCGGCCGGTACGCTGAAGCCGGGGTGAAGATGACCGAAGGGTGTTCCCTGGAGCAAGAACTGGCAGAGATAAAACAGCAGGGCAAACCTGCGATGTGCCTAAATTTCAAACATTGAGGACAATGTTCATTTCTAGGTTTGGGGGTATTGGAGTTTAGTAAGTATTTTTTATTTTTTTTGTTTTTCCTTTTTATTTTGAGTCTTGTTTTGTTTTTATTTTGGAGTCACTTTCTGAACACATATGATGAGATTGTGATAAATGTTTGCATGACTTAAATGAAAATTGGATTTCATTTTATAAAAAATTAAAAATTAAAAAATTTTGGCATCATTCTAGCATGATATGTTCGAAACCTTTGCACTTGCCATTTGTTTCATAATTTTCCAATTAAAGGATTCGCATGACCCAAAGAATTGTATCAAGCATAAATTAGACTTATATAACCATATAATGTGAGCTTTTGAGCCTTGTGCTTCATTTCATGAGTTTTATACACATACTCTTATTTTCTTGTCATCAAAGTTGTTGTTTGATCTCATTATTCATTAATTTGGTTGAACACTTAAAAGTCATTCATTCTTATGCAATTTGATTTCATGACATTTAAGAAGTGATATTGAGGCCCTCTTTGGATCGTTTGTGCCTTTCAAGCTAACCTTATGCATGCTTAAGCATGATTTTCCATTGTTAACCATTTTGAGCCTATATGTAAACCTTTTCTTTCATTTACCAATTTTACTTCCTTGCCTTAGCCCGAAAAACAAGAATTTACCTTTCTAAGGAACTCATGAGCTTTAATTTGGATGTGTTTTTCATGCTAGGTTTGGGAAGGGAGTTACATTTCAACCAAAAAAAAAAAAAAAAAATCACACAATTGGTGAAAGAAAAGAGAAAAGTTGGGATTATGTGGTGGTTGAAATGAAATTTCATTTTTGGGTTTCTTTATTGGCCTCAAAATAAATTGGTGTTTGTTCAATTAAAGGAAAGGAGTATGAATCAATGTAAATGAAGTTATAAGGAGTTTTGATCATGTAAAAGAAAAACAAAATCTAATCATGATGATTCGAAGTCTTGTAAACAATTATTTTATGCTCTTACATTGCAAGTTCCTTGGACTTTGTATTATCCATACCTTTCATTTCTTTCTCACCTTATACCCTTGACCCTATTACAACCTATCTTAAAGACCTAAATTGATCTTAAATGTCATGTGGTTGAATTGCATGCATTTTCTTACTTTTAAGTGTTTGGCATCCTTCTTGAGATCATATTAATGGAAATTCTTCATCTTCCTATTTTGAGTTAAGTCCTTTATGGTTTAACTCTAATCTCATGTTTATAACTGAGTGATGCATTGTACCCCTGAGTGATTCATTTCAGAGATGACAACTTTGGTGAGATTTGAAGTTGAACTTGTGCTTTGTATGATTTTTGAAATTGTGTGAAAATTAAGATTGGGGAATTTATTGCATTTGGCTATCACACTATTACACTTTGAGCATGTTGTGTTTTGAACTTTGCCACCCTATAAATATTGACCGAAACTGAGCTTCTATTGTCAAAAATTTTGAGTCATATGCATGAGTCATTTCTCTTCAGAAAATGTTTGGGAAGATTGTTTTGAGTCTTATTTTTGTTTTGTTTTTATTTCTATTTTTGTTTTTGTTTTTGTTTTTGTTTTTGTTTTTGTTTTTATTCTTGTTGTTTTGCTTAAAGGACTTACACAATTTTTTTTTAAAGTTTTCTAATTACTTTGTTTTACAAAGTCAGTAAAACGTTTGTGGGTATCGTATCTATTAAACCCTCAGGAGACACAACTCCTCCTACTAGGGATGCCTAGAGGTTTAAAGGCTTGTTACATATGCTCAATGCAATCGAGTTACCTACGAAAGTGGTCTAATTAACTTCTTGTTTTATTTTTATCTTTGTTTTTCGTTGTTTTGCTTGAGGACTAGCAAAATTTAGGTTTGGGGGTATTTTGTTACGTCGATTCAACTGCACCAAAATGGATTCAATTGCATCCTCAACTTGTGAAACTCGCAAGTGCACGAGCCGTTCGGTAGTATAGCATATGTAAGTGCGAGGTCGATTCCACAGGGATTGGTGATTGAATAATCCAATTCAGATTTCCTACACAAAACAGAAAAACAAGAAAGAAAATAAATAAAACAAGAAGGAAAGAAAAGAAAATAACTCAAGCAGATAGGTTCCCAAGTTCAATTAGATTAACGGATTGATTCTAGCTAAAGTATGATTAAGCCATGGTGTCTGGTCCTAATCTTGTATTCCTAATTCCCTAATTTGATCATCTGTTGTCTAACCTAAACTAAGCCTTAGGAACCCATTAAGCATAGAAGAACATTTTAAACAACCAAGTATGTATCTAATACCTGTTGTCAAATGTCCATACATACTCTTCCTATTCATAGTTCAATTCGAATTAAAGCATGGTGTCTACTCTTAATTCAAAACAAGATAGCTAACATGCAAGCCTAAATGGTGATCAATCATTCAAACTAGCATATTAACTTATAAGCATAATGAATAAGAACAAAAACCATAATTGAAACTTGGAAACTAATCAACCTTGAAACTAAAGAAAAGAATTTACATAACAATGAAAAGTAAAGTGGAACTAACACTACTACAAAAAGGGCAAAAGACGACCAGTAAACAACGACGGTATACCAAAAAACCGTCGTTGTTTTTTAAACGACGACGGTAATAGAAACCCGTCATAGAAACATACTTTAAACACCTAAAAAACGGGTACACGTATAGATATTTTTAAACCACGACGCACCAAATTAAAAAAGCGTCGTCTTATTACAAAGGTATTTTCAGAGTTAAAATCTGAACATAAAAACAACGACGACATCTATGAAATCACCACCGTAGAAAGTAAAGACGACGAAATAAAAAAAAGACGCCGTGTTAACTAATTAATAAACACGACCCGATTTTCTTAGTCAACGACGCATAAATTCAAAGAAATCTACAACGGTTAATTACAAAAAAATTCGCCGATTTAAATTAAGTTACCACGACTGTAAATATAAATTTATCGACTTTTTAATTATACAATACTACGACGGTATCCATAACTCTACTGTCCTTAGAATTTACTAACGACGACGGTTTGTTAAATTAACGGCGTACAAATTTTTTACCATTATTCGTCTATCATTACCAAAATGAACTATGTTCCTCATCATAATCGAACCATTATTCGTTTTTTACCATTGTTCCTCATCATAATCGAACCAGAATGAACAAAGGCAATGTTTTAGAAGGAGTTTGAGGGCAAGAAGCTTGTCTCAGCCACCAAGGAAGGTCTCAAGCTTGATGAGAGTTGAAGGAGAAGTTTGAGGGACTCTACAAGGTTGTGAATGATATTTTGGGTGACAGAGTGGGGAAGGTTGTGGTGTCTGACCATGTGGTAGACTCTCCCTGTTGTTTGGTGACAAGCGATCAGTATGGCTGGACTGCCAATATGGAAAGAATCATGAAGGCTCAGGCCTTGAGGGATAACAGAGTGGCTGGGTACATGTCGAGCAAGAAGACCATGGAGATCAGCCCAGAGAACACCATCATGGAGGAGCTGAGAAAGAGGGCTGATGCAGACAAGAATGACAAGTCAGTGAAGGACCTTGTTCTCCTTCTGTTCGAGACTGTTCTCCTTCTGTTCGAGACAAGAATGACAAGTCAGTGAAGGACCTCTGGGTGCAGAAAGCCAATTTTTTAGATGATGTGTGCGTGTTTGTGTGTTTCAGATGCACAAACGAGGTGAGACAGAGAGGTGATGTGCCTTCAGAGAGGTGAGACAGAGCCAAGGGCAAGAAAAAGTTGAAACCCTAATTGAAAAATGAAGACGAAATAAGAAAAGAAAGACCCTTATTTATAAACAAATCTTATATACCACGTCGGTTATTTTAAATTATCGACGTTTATATGAAAATATAAACGTCATTTAAACCTAAAAGAAGGTCGTATAAATAAATTAACGACGACATTATATAAAAACGACGTTGTCATTTTTTGGAAAAATAATTTATTGTGTAATTAAAAACTTAACACGTCGGTATGAGTAATTAAAACGACGTGGTATATATTTTTCACGTCGTTATTATTGAGTATAAGGTCGTTGGGTAAATTGGAAATGACGTGATTCATCTTTTTGAAGAAAAATGCGTCGTGTAATTAGACATAAAAACGGCGGTTAATTAAAACCTTGCGTCGTGTAAAGTAATATTATAGGGCAATGTTAACCTATAGCGCTGTATAATGTTTCATACTAGGGCGCTTTCTATTAATAGCGTCGTTTTATGAAACGGTTTGTTATTATTTTAAACTTTTCGCCTTCTTGACCCATACTTGCACTGTTTCCAATTCCGAGAAAAAATTTTAAGCTTCTCTCATTATTCATTCTCAAAGCACTGTTTCAAACTTTCAAGCTTATCTCCTAGAGAAAACTTTTCCTCTTCCTCTCCTCTTCGTCTTCGTCTCTAAACTGAAACACCAAACTCCAGGAGAAAGCTTTCATCGCAAGTAAAGGGTAAGCATTTCTGGAGGATTTTTGTTCCTGTTTTGCATGCGCATATCATTTTCGTGTTTTTAAATATATTTACATTTTTTCTTTCCAAGTTTGATAAAATTTGCAGACAAAGACGGAAAGTTTCCAAGTTTGAACACTACTCTGATTCTTTTACTTCAACTAAATAAGACGACGGTGGCTTGTTATTTACGTGGTTAGATTTATAGACCACGACGGTTTGTCAGTCACCCTAGCGTTGTGTGAAAGTGTTCTTCGTTGTTTTTTAAAACGATATTCTTTTTTTGTATTTGATTTTTAAGGATATATTCATCGCAGGTTTGATTTCTTTGAACAATGGTTTTTGTTTTGAAAATCTTTTTAATTATTTTTCTGTTGAAAATATTTTACGTTTTTCCTAATTTGTTTTTGTGGTATAGACGACGGTATATTAATATTTACGTCGTTTTATTTTCAATACCACGGCGAATGTTTATTATTAACGTCGTTGTAATATTTAATACTATGTTTTTTGTGATTATATAATAAGACGTCAGTTATTTATTATTTACATTGTTGTAATAGTTTATCACGTCGGTGGTTAATTACCGTCGTGAAAATTTATTATTACGTCGACTGTTTTGTTATTACGTCGTTTGAAATATTATAATACGTCGTAGTTTATAAATAATCGTCGTGTTTTTTCTTTATTTCATTGATATATTTTCACTTGCAGGTTTGATTTGTCTGTAACCATGGTTTCTCAATCCCAAAGTAAGTAGTCTGGCTTGAAAAAAAATAAATCTAAGGATCTTAGAGTTGTAAATCCTCAAGCAAAGTCCTCGAAGAAGATGAAGTTTGTCTCATCTTCTGAGACAGAACTAGGCAGCACGGCAACATTTTCTGAGGAGGCAAAGTCAGGTAGGGGTATAAGCACAATGCCCCGTGTTGTGAAGAGAAAATTTCAGAAAATCAAGCCTGTTGTTGAGCATAATGACATGGGGAAACCATTTGGCCTTGCACATAGTGAAATGCAGTCCTACATTGGTGTGTTGGCACGCACCAGAGTCCCACTTGTGGACAAGAAATGGGCTCAAATATCCAAGGATATAAAAGAGCAGATTTGGGAAGCCGTTGATATGGCTTTTGTGGTTGGTCAAGGGGGCAAGCAAATGGTGCTATCTTCTGCCGCCAAGAAATGGAAGGATTTCAAGTCTACACTAACGAGGGTTCATATCCTTCCATTCATCAAGGAGAAGGAGAAATTAAGGCAACCCCCTGAAACATACAAATTCTTATAAGAAAAACTTAAGGAGAATTTCAGCACAAAGATCTCATTACAACAATTGAAAACTAGAAAGAGAAACTAGGAGAATTTGAGGGAGAGAAGGGAGGGGAGCTCTAGAGAAGTGTTTGAGAGCTCCCCCCTTTGGGGGTGATTTATGAAGCTTGAAGACTTTTCTATTTATAGGGCTAAGAGGGAGGAACATCATGATGAATTCCAACACCACCATTCCTCTTTTAATACAATTCATAACTCCCACTTCATCTTGTCTATGTTAGTGTGGTTGGAATCAATTCCATCCCATACTTCTTTTATTTCACCTCAAGCTTTCTTCACATGTGATTTCAAAAGTGTTCAATTGTGGCTGCCTTTTGTTGCCAACCCATGTGGGTTTTCATTTGGTTGCTGGAAAAAATGATTCTTCTGAACCAGGCTTGGTCTAGGAAGGCCTAGGGTTTCAATATGTATCCAATGGGACTCAAATTTGGATATGTCATAATAGACACCCATTGGAACAACCTTTATGAAGAATACATTCCCATCTGAGTAGTACAAGTGTACGTTTTAGGCCTTGCAAGTTGACTGCTGAAAATAGACTGGAATTGACAATGCATTGCAGTCAACTTGTGGGCTTCTTTTGGGCTTGATCTTCCCTCCTACAAAATCTGGAAAAATCTGGATCTTCAAACCCTTTGAATTATCTTTCCTAGCATATGTAGCCCAACTCAAGAAAAAATCGGAAAGACCTTCAAATGTCATTTTTGGCCCAGTAACGCAGATGCTACCGAATTTGACCTTAATCTGCCAAAACTTGCATAACTTCCTCTAGGAGACTCGGAATCATGAACCGTAAAATGCTCCAGAAACTAGACTTCTGCATATTTCCAATGATATAGGGCTCATCATCGGGTTCATCCTGAGCAAGTACAGTCCAATTCGTGAAGTTGACTGATTTGCAGACATCGTTTTGAGCTAACTTGTCTCCAAAATGCATTTAATGAGTTTCAAGCTTATTACACTGAAACAAACACAAAATTTATTAAAAACACAAGTTTAACTCAAAAACATAATCAAATCATAAGTTAGAAGGGTACAAAATAATATATAAATATGCACCGATCAGTAAGCCCAAAGAGTTTCGGGAAGTAAGTCATGCCAAGCCCTAGGTTTTTCTTTAATCATCTTTTTAAGGATGCCCTTGATTACCTTGTTGCTCACCTCGGCTTGTCCATTAGACTGGGGGTAGTAAGGTGTCGAGTGGACCAATTTAATTCCTATCTTCTCGGCGTACTCCTGGGTTTCGGCTGAATCAAACACCGGGCCGTTATCGGCCGTGATAGTCTCAGGAATACTGAACCTGTGGACAATGCGACTTTCAAAGAACTTAACCACCTGTGCACTAGAGATTGACCAGTAGGACTCCACCTCGACCCACTTAGTAAAATAGTCGGTCACCACCAGAATCCATGCGTATTGGTTAGATGCAGCCGGGTAGATTTTGCCGATGATATCCACGACCCATCCTCTGAACGGTCATGGTTTAATAATAGGGTGGAGGGCCTCGGCCGGTACCCTTTGTATGGGGCCGTGGATCTAACACTTAATGCACCCTCTTGCGTATTCTATGCAATCTTTTAAAATAGTCGGCCTATAGTAGTCGTGCCTTCGAACCAACCATCTCATCTTGATGTCGGACTGATGAGCGCTGCAAATCCCTTCATAAGATTCAGTCATGATTACTTGGATGTCCTCGGTGCTGGGACATAGGAGTAATAGGCCGTCTGACCCCTTCCGATACAGGTCATTTCGGTAAATCAAATAACATCGAGCCCGAAAGCGCGTAGTCCTTTCATGGTGGCCGGATGGATCGCACAAATACTTGACTATAGGGTATCACTAGTCCACTTCGGCCTTGCTAACTTCATTGGTGATTTCGGCCGAAGACATTTGCGTTGTCATTCCTCGTTCGGCCAAAGCCAGCAAGGTGCGCTTCTCAATTTTTATCACGCAGTCGTGGTCACCTTCTGGAATGTTCACGCCTGACGCCACCTGGGCCATTTCATTGGCCTCGTGGTTTTCGGCACGCGTTATGTGGATGAAGGAGATTCTAGAAAACTCGTCAGCCGTGTTGAGGGCCATCACGTAGTACGTAGCTAGATTCTCGCTTGTGCATTGATATTCCCCGGTCAATTGGTTGATCACCAGCTGGGAATCGCCATAAACCAAAACGCGGGTTGCCTTCATTTCTTTCAGAATCTCGAGGCCGATGATGAGTGCTTCGTACTCGGCCTGATTATTGGTGCACCTAAAATCAAGCTGGAATGCAAATTGCCACCTTTGCCCTTGAGGGGATTCGATTACGACCCCAGCCCCGGATATGGTCTCGGTACTTGAGCCGTTGAAGTACATGGTCCAGTAGTTCTTCTCCATGCAGGCAATGCTAAAACAAATACTAGGTTCTTTACGCAACTTTGAAGATAAATACATTATTTAAGTTCAAGTGTCTCCTCATGTGGTAGTTTAAGGTGGAAAGTGCCTACTGCTTTTGCAAATATTTGGGTCCCATTACCAAGACGTAGCACTATTTCCCCTTTTTACAACTTCCTATGATCTGCTAAACCTTGCAATGTATTGCAAATGTGTCTGCTAGCTCCTGAATCCATTATCCAGGTGGAAGTTTCAACTGCCATTACTGACTCAAGGACAAAATTTCTCTCTTCATTAGTTTTGTTCCTTGTGCATGAAAGATGTACATTACATCTCTTCTTCCTTTTAGCATCCTTATGGAAGCTAATCCCTTTTGACATTATATGGTTCATTTCAGGCTTGAATGGGGTTCTACAGAAGTATCTACAAATATAACAGAAATAAAATTAGATTGTTTTAGTTAAGGCCATACATTTAGGGTCTTTAAATTCTATGGCTACTCCCACTATTTTAAACGTTTTCCATAATCCCTCAAAAATGGAAATTATTTGGATCACCACACCATAATAGGATCTAGGGATAATGCAAATAATAAAGAGAGAGTCCCCATATAATTTGGCCTCTAGCAAATGTATACCCCCAAATATAATTGTAAGGCACCATTGTACTAGTTAAGTATTAGCCCACCATTCTTGCAAAGTATAGTGATACAATCATGAACCTCATCATAATAGAATGTTGGTCCATGTTTGAGCCTATTCTTGCAACATCCAATGTATAAATGAATTCTTCCTAAGCAAGAACATCTCGCTGTCAGCCCCCCAAATCTGAGGCAAAGCCTTCACAAGGGTCAAGCCTATTCGGAATTCATAGTGGAAGGCCACGACTAGGCTTTCAAAAAGTCTATCATTTTTCTACTTAATTTAGTTAATTGAGAGTTTTAAGGTCTCATCATAAACATGTTTAATCCAATTAAACTACTTGGCCTTGGACAACTATTATTCTAAATCATATTAGTAGTTGTACGATACTCCCACTATTTGTTTTGCAAATCAAATCAATTTCATAAAACTCTTTTATTTGAGATTTGGGAATATGCACTACTACTTAACAGAAAGCCTTTGCATTTCCTTAAGTTTAGATAAATAGTCATCTATAGGCTTATGGATGATTATGGACTTGATTTCGATCTAACATCTAGCCAAGAGGTCGGATCTAAGGCCTTTGGAAGGATGTTGATTTTATTACGTGTCTTAACTACTTAAAACATTTATGGTTGTTATTGGGCGTTGGACCCATGAATAATACAAGTAATCTTGACTTGATTATTCCTTCTCTTGATCTTCCTTCTTCCCTACAACTATTTGAGAATAGAGAACATGAGATAGAGAACTTAAAGCCCAATGGACTTTAAGGGAATTACATTTGAGATTAAGAGAGAGGAGAGGCATGCAAGCCCCTATTTAATTTACGAACCAATAAATCAAACCTATTCCATTCATCTAATGAATAATCGGCCAATCACATTGTGTCATGTATTTGTGTTCATAAGTCCATAATCATCTCTTTGATTGTTTAATCTCATTAGATAATTAATTTAGAATCTAATTCTAAAAATTTGTTATTGGATAATATGAGCTTTATTTCAATGAAACATTTATTTCAAACAAATAAACAATTTTCACAAAGGATGAAAACACTTTTTCATTTAGTGAAATGGGGCAAAACCGCAATTAATTAAAGTTTTGGGCAAAACTGTAATTTTTCAGCCATTGCATAAACAGCCCCTAATTTACAAAAAATGCATGAGGACCCCAAAAGGGATCCTAGGGTGGGGCCTGCCATGTAGGAGAGTGTGTGTGTGTGTGTGTGTGTGTGTGTGTGTGTGTGTGTGTGTGTGTTGATATTTTGAAAAAGATGGTGTGACTGTGGGACCACAAGGTGGTACTATCATTTGTACCCTAAAAGCCACTACTACAAAAATGGAAAAAGACGACCAGAAAAAGACGACGGTATAAGATAAAACCGTCGTTGTATTTAAACAGACGACGGTATAAAAAAAACCCGTCGTGGATAAGTTCCTTACTGTTGAATATTTTTAAAAGACAATGCATACAAATAAAAAAGCGTCGTTTTTAAAAAAGGATTTCTTCAGAGATAAAATCTGACCAAAAAACAACGACAGCAGGTATGAATCCACCGACGTAGAAAATAAAGACGACAGTTCACCAAACAACCTGCCGTGTTAACTCCTAACTAAACACGACCAACTGTTCTTAATCCGCGTCGTATAATATAATGGAATCCACGTCTGTATACTACGACGGTGCATTCTCTGTAAACCGCCGACTTATTATTTTGGAGTATACTACGATGGTACCTACAACACTACTGTCGTTTTTATTTACCACATCCTAAGTTCAAATTACCGTCGTATTTGTTTAGTTTATACGTCTGCCTTCTCTGTAAAACACCATCTTATTTTTATAGCTTTTTAAAATTAATTAATTTTTCTTTTATTTTGGTAATATCTTTCTTAACACAAAACAAAATTTAATTCTCAATCCTCAACAACATTTTCATCTTAAAAGGAAAAATCTCTTCGTGTTAAATATTGATCAATATTTACACAATATATGTACACAAATTTGGCAAATACATCGTGGTTTCTTTTCTGCCTTCACCCTCAGCTTGTTCAACTATTTCTTCCTCTCATATGCAAGCTGGCCCCTCTCCTTCCTCTTGTTCTCAAGCTCCTGCACAGCCACATATGAATATCTAATAATTTCAGAAAATCAAAATCAACAAAGTATGAAAAGCTCACTCCTCGATTCCCATTTTCATCAAAATCAACTGTTTCTTCAAAACTCCTGTGTAGCAAGGGTGGAACCAGACTTAGAACCTGTTGTGGGTTGTGCCCTCGTATGCCTTCAAATGGGAAAGTGCGGCTGCAAACCCATGCAGGTTCTAAGGCTGATTCCACCCTTGCTACACAGGAGGAATGATTCTGCAAACCCATGGGAAGTGAGGAATCATTCTGCAAAACCATTTGCTTTCAGAAAGACAAGTGAGGGTTAAAAAACGCGTGAAAAAATGCTATTTAAACAAAATAACTGTAAATATCCACGTCGGTTATAATATAAATACCGACGTCATATTTGAATAATCAACATCATAACTACATCGGAAATCCAAAAGTCATTTGGCGCATATTAAAAAGATAACTACATCGGAAATCCAAAAGTCATTTGGCGAGTATTAAAAAGAGAACAGAACCAAAAGTAACCACGTCGGTTTATTAAAATACACAGTCGTTGAATTTATAAGTACAACGTCATTTTAAAAAAACAAAGCGCCGTCATAACCACGTCGGAAATCCAAAAGTCATTTGGCGCGTATTAAAAAGAAAACGACGTCGTTTTCAGAACCGCAAAGTAACCACGTCGATTTATTACAATACACAGTCGTTGAAATTATAAATACAACGTCAGTTTAGGGAAAAAAAGCGCCGTCATAACCACATCGGAATTCGAAAAGTCTTTCGGCAGTTGTGATAACCACGTCATTTATGAATTATCTACCGTCGTTATAAATAAATAATACGGCGGATTTTAAATAACAACGTCGTTGTATTGAACTCTGGGAAAATATATAAACTTTTCGTCACCTGACCTAATATTTTACGGTTTTCTCTTCCCAATAAAGTATCGTAGTTTCCCTCTCATTTCCCAAATCACCATTTTCGTCACCTGACCTAGCATCATCGTCTGAATCATCGTCTTCATCGTCCAAATCACCATTTTGGTCTTCGTCTTCATCGGAAGGAAACATTTCTTTGCACGCCGGTGTTATTGAAGGTTTTTTCTCACTCTCTTCCCTTTTTTTACTTTTCATTTGCATGCCATAGTTGTCTGGAAACAAGATTCTGTCAAATTGAAGAAATCTTTCACTGGTTTTGATTAAATACATAAGTAGATATTGTCACGACGCCAAAAGATGACAATTCTGTCTTGTTTTCAACGATGGAATGGACACACCACTACGGCCGTAATGCAAACTGCACGACGGTGGCTAAAAACCGTCATGGTGTGACAATTAATACGTCGGAAACAAGATAAAACCGTCGTCTAGTGAGAGAAGAACAATCGTTTTGTAATTTTAAACCACGTCGGTTATTGTTAATAACCGACGTAGTTTATGCACATTTACGTCATGAAATATATAAAACCGTCGTCTTATTTTCATTCATGATCTAAGAGATCGTTTAATAGGACGTCACTTTTTTAGTGTTACCGTCGTTGTTTTGTATTATTACGTCGTTTCTTTTTAATAACCGACGTTGTTTTTCTGGCAGATTAATCAAAAATGGTTTCGAAATCTCAAAACAAGGAAGCTGAAGCGTCAAAGGTCACAGCAGGTTCAATGGCACAAGGGGATGAACCCAAAACAGGTTCAGTGGAACTTGAAAAATCAACTCAAAGCAAACCCTTGAAGAGGATGAGATTTTCCTCAACCTCAGAGAAAGACTCGAGCACAGCCACATTTGTTGAGGAGCCAAAATCTGGCCGCGGTATCAGCACAATGAGCCGTGTTGTGAAGAGGAAAATTGAAAAGGTTAAGCCTGTGGTTGAGTTCAATAAAGATGGCAAACCACATGGCGAGGCTGCTGTTGAGATGCAGTCTTACATTGGTGTTTTGGCACGCACCAGAGTCCCTCTTGTGGACAAGAAATGGAAACAATTACCCAAGGACGTGAAGGAGCAGATTTGGGAAGCTGTTCAAATGTCCTATGTTATTGGGGATAGTTACAAGAACTTGGTCTTGCAGTCTGCCGCCAAAAAATGGAAGGATTTCAAGTATAACGTAACTAGGTAGTATATCCTTCCTTACGCACATGACAGGGAAAGGTTAAGAGAAACCCCTGCGCTTTATAAGTTCATAGAGAAATCGCAATGGGATGCCTTCGTAGCTTCAAGGTTAACCCCAGATTTTGAGGCTAAGCATACTGAGCAGAAGGAGAGGAGGGAGAAATTGGAGTACAACCATAGGTTGTCTAGAAAAGGGTATGTTGATTTGACGAACCAATTGGTAGAAACCATGCCCGAAGGTCAAGAAATCGATCGAGCTGTTCTGTGGAAGAAAGCAAGAGAAGATAAAACAGGAAACATCCCTGATCCAAAGGCTGCAGAGAAGGCAAAACTAATCGTAAGTCTCACTAACTCTGTTCTAAATTTGAAAAACAGAGTGTTTTATTTTGGTATAGACGTCGTTTATCTTTACATAAGCGACGTTATAAAGTGAACACCACGACGGGCTTAATTTACGGACGTTTAAAAGTGAATAGGACGTCGGTTTTTGAATAAAGTAGACGTCTAGATAGAATTAATACGATGGATTAAATTATTCTATGAACTGCATTTTTGTTTTAAGTTTACTCACGCACATACTCTCCCTCTCTCTGTCTATTTCACTGAATTTTGTGGTGCACAATTTCTGGAAAAGAATGCATATTTCAATCGAGTTTTTTCACTTCTTCATTAAAACTTACGACGGTTTTATCTTATCTAGACGTTAGAATGCTATACAACGACGGTAATTTTGTGCAGCCGTATGGAATTGTACATCTACGTCTGTTTGTTTAATAATCCGTCGTCTTACTTTGAATACTACGACGGTTTTTTATTTATGTCTTAATCTGTTTTATTTTGAATATACGACGTATTTTTATATACCGACGTTGTAAAGTATAAACAACGATGGTATTTATATACAGACGTTTTAAATTAATACCACGTCTGTCATTTAATAAAAACCGTCGTTGTTTATAATTTACAACGTCGGTATATGTATCTGTCATACACCCTGCTCAGGTTCTAACAATCTCTCTTTCTCTCTTTTAGGATGATTTGCAAAAGCAAGTCTCCGAAGGCACTCTGACTGTCTCCGGGAGCAATGATATCTTGACTCTGGCTTTGGGAACCCCGGAGCATGGTGGGAGAGTCAGAGGAGCTGGTGCTGGCGTTACCCCAACTCAGTTCTTCAATTTGCCGAAGCAGCAGAGAGTGAAATTTGGTGACAAATTGAAGGAAAGTGTGAGGGAGGCAGTCAGAGAAGAGACTTTGAGGATTGAGGCGAAGTCAAGGGAAACTATAATGGAAGCAGTCAGAGCAGAGAGGGAGGCTTTGTTTGCATATATCCGTCAACTAGTTCCTAATTTTGATCCCAGCCAGATGCTCCAAACCCCAATTTCTCAAAGGACTCCAATTCCTCCAATTATTTTACCCCCTCAAGATCAAAGCCCAAAAAATCCATTGTCTGATAAGGCAAGCTGCTCTGGGGCCACTAATATCAGACCCCTAGCTTTGGAATTAGAAGATCCGAAGCCTGAAGCTGATACTGCTGCAAAAGAGAAAGAGGACACGGTAAAATCTCTGCTATTTTCTATTTCTGCTTTTTAAATTTTAAAAAGACGTCGCTCCTTTTAATAGCCGACGTTAAAATTTAAAATAACGACTGCATATACGTCTGTTTCTTATAAGACACGTCGTGTTTAGTTAAATACCACGACGCTTTTATAAACCGTTGTCTATTTCATCATTTCATTAACTGTATTTATATTAGACGACCTTTCTATAGTATAGCGACGTTATAAATTCAATACAACAACGGTTATCTATTTACTGACGTGTATAACCTTTCCACCGTCAGTATTAACTAGAAACCGTCGTTTATATTATATACCACGTCTGTTTTTTGTGTTTAGTTAGAGTCGTTTATTTTAGTTCACACACAAACTAACTTATATTTCTTTATTAATTTCTTTAAACAGGATCTCTCAAAGCTAGACAAGCCACCTCCTCTTTTAGCCTTATGCCAACATTTCCAGACCAAGTTGTTGCCTGGTAACGAGGCTCTAACAATTCACATGCCCAAGGAAGTGTTTGGCTTTGAGCATGATACCTTCCTCTTCACTGAAGATGTTTTGCAGTTTGGTTCCATGGTTGAGATAGGAACCACAGTGATATCAGTATACATGAGGTAATTCTCCCTAATCCCATTTTGTTTTACATTTTCCTTTCTTTTAAATTAAAATCTCATTTAATTGACTTTCATATATTTAGGTTCCTATTTGACTATTTAAAAATGGCAAATCTTGTAAACCTTGTTGGCCTCGTGGACCTTGGGCTAGTGAGCTCTGGAGCTGGATCAATATCAGACCGAATAAAAAACCTGTCAAACCGCCTGAATACAGCAGATGGGAATCAATTTTTCTTGGTCCCTTATAATCCAGGGTTAGTACCATTTAAAGTATTTTCCTGAGCTTCTAATATTTTTCTTTCTAATATGAATCATTATGTGCAGGGGTCATTGGGTGATGGTAATTGTGAGACCATTAACGGAGACTGCCTATTACATGAATTCACTGCCAAAACGCATGGTTGACGACGAAATGAAAAATATAGTGAATACGTAAGTTGATTTCTTCTGATTTATGATTTTTCCTATAAAGTATTTAAATAAACGACGGTTTTACTAATACCGACGTTATTATAAAATATAACGATGGGAAGATATTACCGACGTTTTAATTTAACTACCACGTCAGTATTTTCTTAAAAACGTCGTTTTAATTTAACTACCACGTCGTTTGCGTTTTATTTAAGAACGTTTTAATTTTTTCTGCTCAATTTTTTGTCATACGACGTTTTTTACTCTTACCGACGTTATAACGTTACACAACGACGGTTAGGTTTTACTGCCGTTTTAAACAAAATATAACGTCTTGGTTTAAAAAACTCCGTCGTTTTGACTGATTTACCACGACGGTTACTATTTGTATTTAAATTTTTTGTTTTGTCATTAACACCCTTTGTTTTCTTGTAACAGGTCAATTAAAATGTTTAACATTCATATAAACAAAAATTCACGTAAACAGCAGGCCATTTGGAAAAATCTACACGGCACTCCTGAACAACCAACAAGTGTAGAGTGTGGCTATTACGTGATGCGATTCATGAGAGATATAATTCATGATCCAGACCTAAATTTCGAGAAGAAGGTAAAACTCAACATTTTAGATATACTTTCTTTATTTTACTACGTCATATTTTTGTTTAAAACCGTCGTTTGTATCCATATAACACGTTGGTTTTTGGTTTAATTTGCAGTTTGACAAGAAAAAAGATAAACTTCAGTATAAACAGGAGGATATTGACGAAGTTAGGCATGAATGGGCAGAATTCGTGAACAAGCAATTACCGAAGGATAATTGATGTAGATAAATATTTATGAACAATGTTCAGGTTTAATTTAGTTTATTTAAAATGTACATAAATATTTTGTTGTAATCAAGAGAACAAAAATCAACAAAATTAAATTTTGTTTTAAAATTTGTTTAGTTCCCAAACACCGACGTCTGATTCTAATTTACACGTCTCATACGTGTACACAATGGTCGTCTTGCAGTAAATGGAAATATAACATCGACGGTAATTCTTAAAAACGACGTGTAATAGTCAAAACAACGACGGTTTATAATTAATTCATCCTGTATAAATGAATTTGTACTCATATACTACGTCCGTTAGTATAACCTTATCGACGTCTAAATAATATACAAATGCGTATATTCCTCAATATCCGCCTTTGTATAAATAAACAACGTCAGTTATATACAACAAAATGACGTGTAATAGACATAACAACGACGGTGTATAATTAATTCATCCTGCATAAAAGAATATGAATTCATATACTACGTCGGTTAGTATAACCTTATCGACGTCGTAATAATATACAAAGGCGGATATTATTAAATATTCGCCTTTATATATATAAACAACGTCAGTTATATACACTAAAATGACGTTTAATATTAATAACAACAACGGTTTATAATTAATTCATCCTGTATAAATGAATTGTATTCATATACTACGTCGGTTAGTATAACCTTATCGACGTTGTAATACTATACAAAGGCGGATATTTAATAATATCCGCCTTTATATATTTAAACAACGTCTGTTATATACACTAAAATGACGTTTAATAGTATAACAACGATGGTTTATAATTAATTCATCCTGTGTATATTCTTAAATATAGTTTCAACGTCGGTTTATTATGTTTAAAGTCGTTGTAAAGGGATACAACGTCGGCTATGTCATTTTTAATTTAATTGTTATTGACTTTTATATTTTATTTAAATCCATATTAAATTCATAACTATATCCAAAAATTATACTGAAAACTACCAAGCATTGGAATATTGTCTCTATCCTAAAGCTTTAAAAAATATAATTTTGGAAATATTTTTTTATTGTATTTAATTACTAATATTAATAATATATTCAAAACAAAATCCGAAAAATATACCGGCAAATTCTATGCACTGATTGAGACAATATCTTGCCCGTTAAGGCCTGAAAAATGTAATTTTAGTTTTCAAAGTTCAAATGATAACAAAATTCAAACAAATTTAGAGACAAAGCATGGTACTCCTTATACTTTACAAAACATAACCCTAAGGTTTATGTGATCCATTGGTGCCCATAAATTCAAAATTATGAAATCCATATTTTAGCCTACTATTGTAGAAGGCAATGTTGTAAGGAATCCATAGCAATTTTCGGTTCATTTTTCTCGTACTTGTGTATTTTTTAAAAATTATTTTAAAATTTAGGGTTTAGGGTTTAGGGTTTTTTGAAACGACGCCGGTTTTCTCCCGCTGTTTTTGATCAACTACATTAACAAAGACTAATTGAATTCGGTTGACGACGTCGGTTATAAAATAGCGACATCCTTAGTGTTTACAACGTCGGGATTGTATAACAACCGCCGTTGTAAGTAATTATTACACGTCATTATAAGTGTTGACCGTCGTGGTTGAAAAACGCGGTACTTAAAAATTTTTGACCGCGACCTAAATTTTTCAGAATTTCCCTTTAACCCTCAAATAGTTCATTCTCTCTCTTCAACATAAATTTGTCTGAAAGTTTTCGTTCTCCAAGCTCTCTCTCAATATCCATGTAAGTACAACTCTAGTCCCTTTAATCCTAATTCTCTCAGCTCTCTCTCAAGCTTTTGTTATATTCTCTCAGCTCTCTCTCAAAGCACTGGGTACGTAGATTCTCCAAGATCTCTCTCAAAGCATTTGGTACGTAGATTCTCCAAGATCTCTCATTGGGTACGTAGATTCTCCAAGCTCTCTCTGAAGCAGTTGTTATATTCTCGCAGCTCTCTCTCAATATCCATGTAAGTACAACCCTAATCTCTTCTTAAATCCATAAATGTTTTTGTTGGTAGCTATATTAGGGTTTTGGTGTTTGCAATCTTGTAATAATTGCTCTCTGTTTGGGTTCTTTTATGTTTGTTTGGCCATGGGTTCTTGGAAAAGGAATGGGGATGGGAGATTTAAGCTGTTTTTTTTTTAACTACGACGACGGTTGAAGGATCAAACCGTCGTCCAAATGTTTATTATACGTCGGTTGTTCATTTACTCCCGTCGTCTGCGTTTTAAGCCGCAACTGGTAGCCTAAAGACGACTGTTTCTCCATTAAACGTCGTCTTTAGGCTACCAGAACACCGTTCAAATTCTCTGGGTTTGGGTGTCTTAATGACGACGGTGACTATAGATGCCCCTCGTCGGAATGTATATTAAACGAAGATTATTTTTATAAACCGTCGTCTTTTCCATGTTTTATATTTAATTTTCATTTTGTTCTCTGCTATTTGAATGAGGTAGTGTTTCATTGCTGTTCTTTCCACTTTAATATATATATATATTTATATGAATTTGATAGAGTGTGAGATGGATAAGTCATGGATGCATGCGGATAGAAGATCGAAGGCATATGAGTTAGGGGTGGAAGGATTTTTGAATTTTGCATTAGAAAATCTTGGAAATACAACTGAGATTCGTTGTCCATGTGTTAAATGTGGGAATATTCGATTGTTTGGGGTTGGAATTATAAGGGAACACTTATACTTTAATGGAATTGACCAAAGCTATAAGATTTGGAGATGGCACAGAGAACCTTGGGAATGGACTACCAATGCTAGTAGAAATGTGGAAGAAGATGAGCAAAGTAGGTTTAGTTATGTTTCTGAAGAATTAGGTATGGATGATAATGATTTTGCCAATATTGGATCTGATCCTTATGAGTTTGCCAATGTGATTGGGGATGGCGATGAACCCTTGTACCCTGGTTGCAGTAAGTACACGAAGTTGTCGGCTTTGGTGAAGTTATATAATTTGAAAGCAAAACATGGGATGAGTGATGTTTGCTTTACAGAATTATTGATACTTCAAGGAGAATTTCTTCCAGAAGGAAATACACTACCTTCCTCTATGTACGAGGAAAAAAAGACTTTGTCTGCTTTAGAGATGAGTTATGAGAAAATCCACGCATGTTCCAATGACTGCATTTTGTATCGGAAGGAGTATGAGAATGCAACTAATTGTCCTACTTGTGGTATCTCAAGGTGGAAGGAAACCAAGGATGAGTTCTTGAAAGAGGGTGTGGCAGCGAAGGTGGTGTGGTATTTTCCTCCAATTCCAAGGTTTAAAAGGATGTTTCAATCACATAAGACAGCTAAGAGTTTGACTTGGCATGCTGCAAGAAAATCAGTTGACGGTTATATGTCTCATCCAGCGGATTCCCCGTCTTGGAAACTTGTTGATGAAAAATGGCCCGACTTTGGTAATGAGCCAAGAAACTTGAGATTGGCTCTCTCATCTGATGGATTCAATCCCCACAGTTATTTAAGTAGCAGATACAGTTGTTGGCCAATTATGTTAGTTACATATAATCTCCCACCATGGCTATGCATGAAGCGGAAGTTCATGATGTTGACTATACTGATTTTCGGTCCTAAACAGCCCGAAAATGATATAGACGTCTACTTAGAGCCTTTGATTGATGATTTGAAATCTCTGTGGGATGGGATTAGAGGAGTGTATGATGCCCACACAGGAGAATACTTTACACTCAGAGCTGCATTACTGTGGACAATTAATGATTTTCCCGCTTATGGAAACTTATCTGGTTGTGTTGTTAAAGGATATAAAGCTTGTCCAATATGCGGCGATGATACACCTAGTCACAGGTTGAAAAATGGCCACAAAATTTGTTACATTGGGCACAGAAAGTGGTTACCAATCAATCATCCATATAGAAGGCAACGTGCAGCTTTTAATGGGAAACCTGAATATGGCATGCCCCCGGAGCCATTAACAGGAGAAGAAGTACTGCATATGGTTGAAGATATTAATTACATATGGGGCTCGAAAAATGGGGGAAGTGTTGGTGAGAATGATGGTGACAGAGTTTGTTGGAAGAAGAAATCAAAATTCTTTGATCTCGAGTATTGGAAATACCTCCCTGTGAGGCATGCCTTAGATGTTATGCACATTGAGAAGAATGTTTGCGATAGTATCATTGGTACATTGCTAGAGATCCCTGGAAAAAATAAAGATGGGATTGCTGCTCGGTTAGACTTATTGAACATGGGGGTAAAAATTGATTTGCAACCCGAGTATGGAGAAAGACGTACTCGCTTGCCTCCAGGGCCTTGGAATTTGTCAAGAGCAGACAAGAGAGCGGTTTGCAATTCTTTTTATGGTATGAAGGTTCCTGAAGGTTATTCTTCAAATATAAAAAATCTTGTATCTTTAAAAGATTCAAGACTTCTTGGCCTTAAATCTCATGATTGTCATACCTTGATGCAACAATTACTCCCTGTGGCAATTCATTCTGTTTTGGAGAAGCCTGCAAGGTATGCAATAACTCGATTGTGCTTCTTCTTCAATGCTATATGTGCAAAGACGGTAGATGTTTGCAAGCTAGATAAGTTGGAAGAAGATGTAGTAGTTACTTTGTGTTTGCTTGAGAAGTACTTTCCCCCTTCATTCTTTGATATCATGGTTCATCTAGTAGTACATCTTGTCAGAGAAGTTCGTCTATGTGGGCCAGTATATTTTAGATGGATGTATCCGTTTGAAAGATATATGAAAGTGCTAAAGGGGTATGTTCAGAATCGTACTCGTCCCGAAGGTTGCATTGCTGAGCGGTATATAGCTGAAGAAGCTGTAGAGTTTTGTACCGAGCATTTATCTGATGTTAGTACAGTTGGAGTGCCTTCAAGCCAGAATATGGGAGTTTCAAAGCCATTATCAGGTTGCACAGTGAGCTTAGTTGATATGGACTTGTTGAACCAGGCACATCTATATGTCTTGGAGAATACGGAGGAAGTCCTACCTTATATCGAGTACGTATGAGTTTAATTTTTCATATATATGTAGCCATTTTAAATATTATTACTCCTTATATTTATCTTATATATAAGGGACCGTAATGCGTGTTTTTTTCGTGTCAATTGTAGGGAACATATGATCCACATCAAGACCACTTATCCGAAATTTAGAAAGAGAACAAAGTGGCTACAAGATAAGCACAATAGCACTTTCATTCAATGGCTACGTGTTAAGGTATATATGTTATTGAATGACATATTCAACTTATTATTTTAATTTTCTTTCTTTCTATATATATGTTAGATTGAATTAATATATATGTTTAATTTGTAGGTTCAAAGTGAATTTAATGGGGAAGATTATAATGGCATATCAGAAAATTTGAGGTGGTTAGCAGCTGGTCCAAGCATGGTAGTGCCATCATATAGGAGCTATCTTATTAATGGTGTCAAATTTAGCACCAAGGCACAAGATGATGTGCGAACTGTCCAAAATAGTGGAGTTTATTTACTTGCACATACTATGCAAGTTGCTAGTGCCAAGGATAAAAACCCTATTGTCTCCAATATGGGTTTTTATGGGGTTATTCAAGAAATTTGGGATCTTGACTACCAAAAGTTTAGAATCCCAGTCTTGAGGTGTGATTGGATAGATAACACTTCGGGCCTTGTAGTCGACGAACTTGGATTTACCCTTGTAGATCTGAGTAAAATTGGACATAGGAATGACCAATTTGTTATGGCTTCTCAAGTCAAACAAGTATTTTATGTTGACGACCCAATGCATCGTGGTTGGTCGGTAGTGTTATCAATGCCTAATAGAGAATATAATGATGTTATTGGTGATGATGTGCTAGGTGATATTAGAATTGAGTGTGAGCCATTTTCTAGAGGGATACCAAATGTTGACACATTTGATGACGTAGTGGGTGAGTTTGGGAGTGAGAACATTAGAGATGGGTGTGAAGATATATGGATTGATTGATTGTTGTAATGTATGACATTAGTTATGCAGTTAATTGTATGACATTAATTCATAGCTCTGTATATCATTTTAATTCCGATCACATTTTCATTCTGCAAGCTTTGGGCACAACAAATCAAAAATTAAAAAATAATCGGTTAAAGCTGAAAATACGACGGTCAAGTTACAAAAATCGCAAAACGAGACGTCTTAAAAACAACCAACGTCGGGTTTTCACAACCGACGTGGAATGACAACGCAAAAATGAAATAAAAACCGCCATTTGAAAAAGAAAACACGTCAGTTAATTATAATTCATTTCAAAACGGTTAATATTGTTGTTTTTACGTCAGTTCAAGTAAATATATGCCATGTTATATGATTTAGACGTCCGTTTTTTTATTTAGTGAACGTAGTATTTATTAACCACAGCGGTTTCTAAGTTTGACACGTCGGTTTTGTTTGATTTAGAGACGTTGATAAAACTATTTACGTCGGTTTTATAGTTATTTTTGACATTTAAAATTATTTAAACGTCTGTGTTTCAATACAACCATCGTCTATTATAGTCGAAAGGTCTCTTTTTATGCTTTATGTACCAAATCGACGTCGGTTTTAGTTTTTTTGTGACGTGTACTATATTAACCACGTCGTTTTTTTTGTGTTCAAGCCGTCAAAATCATTTTCAACGTCTGTGGTGATATAAAGGGTCGTGGTTATTGCTGTTTTTACGTCAGTTCAAGTTAATATATGCCATGTTATATGTTTAAGACGTCAGTTTTTTTATTTAGTGAACGTAGTATTTATTAACCACGGCGGTTTCTAAGTTTGACACGTCGGTTTTGTTTGATTTAGAGACGTTGATAAAACTATTTACGTCGGTTTTATAGTTGTTTTTGACATTTAAAATAATTTAAACGTCTGTGTTTTAATACAACTGTCGTCTATTATAGTCGAAAGGTCTCTTTTTATGCTTTTATGTACCAAATCGACGTCGGTTTTAGTTTTTTTGTGACGTGTACTATATTAACCAAGTCATTTTTTTTGTGTTCAAGCCGTCAAAATCATTTTCAACGTCTGTGGTGATATAAAGGGTCGTGGTTATTGTTGTTTTTACGTCAGTTAAAGTAAATATATGCCATGTTATATGTTTAAGACGTCAGTTTTTTCATTTAGTGAACGTAGTATTTATTAACCACGGCGGTTTCTAAGTTTGACACGTCGGTTTTGTTTGATTTAGAGACGTTGATAAAACTATTTACGTCGGTTTTATAGTTGTTTTTGACATTTAAAATTATTTAAACGTCTGTGTTTTAATACAACCGTCGTCTATTATAGTCGAAAGGTCTCTTTTATGCTTTTATGTACCAAATCGACGTCGGTTTTAGTTTTTTTGTGACGTGTACTATATTAACCACGTCATTTTTTTTGTGTTCAAGCCGTCAAAATCATTTTCAACGTCTGTGGTGATATAAAGGGTCGTGGTTATTATTGTTTTTACGTCAGTTCAAGTAAATATATGCCATGTTATATGTTTAAGACGTCAGTTTTTCCATTTAGTGAACGTAGTATTTATTAACCAAGACGGTTTCTAAGTTTTACACGTCGGTTTTAGTTTATTTAGAGACGTTGATAAGCATATTTACGTCGGTTTTGTAGTTGTTTTTGACATTTAACATTATTTCAACGTCTGTGTTTTACTAAAACCGTCGTCTATTATTGTCGAAATGTCTCTTTTTAAGCTTTTATGTATGAAATCTACGTCGGTTTTATTATTTTGCTGATGTGTACTATATTAACTACGTCGGTTATTTGCCGTCGTTATTTCATGTATGAAAAGACGGCGGTCGATTTCTCGTCGGTTGTAAACCATGATACACGACGGTGGATTACCGTCGTCTATTTCGTTTTTTGTAGTAGTGAGCATCTTCATTTTCATTGGTTTCTTTTTAAAACTTTAGGGGACAAAAACTATATACTATATGAAAATGTCATAGGATGTCATAAAATGTTTTTGACTAACATTCAACATACAAATGTCAATTATCAAATAAGATCAAAAAGCATGCTTGACAAGAACTTCTATGAACATATCATGAACACCAAGAACATTTCAATAACCTTTTTCAAATCTTTATGACTCTTCATAAATCACACAAAAATCCTAAATTCATGCAAAATTCATATCCATGCTTAGAATTTCAAGACTAACACAACCATGTAAACATTTCACACATGGACACACACAAGACCCAAAAGGCCCCTCCTTGCCGCCACCCCCATTTGTGTTATCTCATGATTTTTCTTTTCATACTCCTACTCATTCATCCTATAACCCATATCCGAAGTGACATGAAAAAGAAAATCTAACGCATATATCACATAAGTTTGAAAACAAGCCCATATTAAAACCAATAACCGAAATGAAAGGCTCAAAAAGACTAGACCTTGGCTCTTGATACCACTTGAAGGAAATATGAATCTAATGCTTAGGAAATGAACTTTAGCCATAACCTATACAACAAAAACATTCTAAATGGCGGATTCATTTTGTTTATACTAGTTGAGCTAAACCTTTTTCATTTTAAACAAAGTATCTTAGCCTAGTCTCTTTAAACACAAATAGAAAAAGGAAAAAAGGAATAGATCTTTACCCTTGATGACCTTTTCTTGATTTCTTAAAAATGAACACCTTTGTTGGAAAGGCTTTTTGTTTCTCTTGATTTTGACTCCTTTACCGTAAGGCTCCAAGATTGGAGTCCTCTACCTCACCACACCAAATCCTCCTAGAGATGAAGAGACGGCAATCAAGAAGTATGGATGCTAGTCTACTTCTTGATTGGACCAATTTTTGGTTTATGGAAGATGAGATACAAAGATGATCACTCATCAACCAAAGTAGGAAACCAATCCTAGCTCGGTTTTCTCCAACACTTAGCTTAAATAGGATGACACAAAAAAGCAAGGGGAGAGCTCCCCTCTAGGTGCCGAACTTTTGGGTGGGTATTGGAGCTCCATTTGCTCCATGGGTCATGTCATCTTATACCACTTTATCCCTTGAGCCCGATAGCCTTTTGGGCTATTTTGTCCCCTTCCTTTTAAATCATATTTAAAAGCCCAATCCAATATTTCTATCTGTCAATATTAATTCCATAATTAATCTTTCAATTATAATCTAACTATTAAATTATAATTATAGTCTTACGCAATTGACCTGATCGAACTATTTGACTTTGGTCAATTGCTCCGATCAACATGTTGACTTTTGACCGTTGACTTTGAAATTTGATTATCAACCATTGACTTGTGTCTTCTCATTTCATTTCTCCTTATTTGTACCTCTAATCACATTTTTTGGGTGTGCAGATCCGTATGTTCCCATTAGCAAGGTAATGGGTTGACTCAACTCCTCATAGATAATATACGAATTAAATTCCACAATTTAATTCTTCCTATTAATAAAGGTTAATTGAAACCTTTTAGGACATACACAAACTATGGTTGTCGCCTAGCAACAAGTCACGATTATCCGAGTTAAATGAGACATTGTGAAAGAACCTATTCAAATTGGAATAACCATGCAATTGAATCTTTCTCTTATGTCAATACTCCTTATTCACATTATTAGATCATGGAATTTTATTGTCAATATCCTAATGTGAATCATTCCTTTTATATGATTATCCTAGTAAGACTTGAAGACTTATTCTTTCAAGTCCTATCCACTACTCTGCGCAGAGATTTGACCAATCATATATTGGAGTATTCTCTCTCCTTTACTGAGAGTAGAGATTCCTTATTGTACATTCATTTGCTTCCATGACTCTAGTGAGAATCCTGATGAACACCTTTAAGCTATGCCTAATTCAGCATGACCGTATAGTGCCCTCAAAGATTAACAACATAGCCACAAAACATCTATGATGCCTCAGGTCTAAGGATTAGTTTGCACCATTGCAATTTCTGAGTTCCTGCTTGACATGTGAGTAAAGACTTCCACACTGTAACTCCTGTGTTGTATCACATTCAGTGTACTTGTTTTTCTACAAGCACCTACACACATATCGATGTGTCTCCACACTTAATGACCTGAGACCTTGCCATTCCCTACATATAGAGACGATACTGTGTGTACTGGTCTTTGCGGAATATTGACGCCCAATCAATATTCCTATGACTAGGAACATATTCAGGATTTAGGGATGATGAGAAGTCTCCATGTAAGCAATCTCATTACATAGCTCTCATATCCACTTGTATATTCCTTGGACTAGTGTTGTTCTACATATTGAAAGATAATATAAGACGATTTAATGTATAAAACAATCATTCTTGCCCATTGATGACATAATATGTCTTTTATCAAAGATATCCTTAACTCTAACTACATAATTAGTTGGCTTTAAGGGCATATTTCTAACATTAATTATATTATATCCCTATAATATTCCATTTTATATTGGCTTCTAGGGCATATATCTAACAAGGTCATGTCCTAATAGAATTAAGGGCCAAACTAGAATACCAAGTGAATGCCTGACCAGACAAAGAACTACCAAATAACCTTAATTTAAGGAGAGGTTGTGTTTCTATTGATACATATTGGGTAGAAAATCGCCCTACATGTTCTAATGTAGAAGAATAACTATCCTCTCCATTAAATAAAGTAAAGGATGGTACCTTGAAACCTCTTGGAAGAGGTATGTCATCTATGGCAGCAAGATATGGCTTTCTATAAGTAGGCCTAGCTAGTCTTCAGACACCATTTTGCCCATTCAAGATCATCTGCCTTAATTCAACAATGTCATTCTACATAACCACATTTTAGTCATTGTTATCTGTCATGAGATAATTGTTTTGCTCCATATAAGGAATCCTTTCTCCCAACTCTTCATTAGACTCATCCATTAAATCTATAGGAGATAAAGTTCTTTGGAACTTTGCTCTACCATTGCCCCCATTGCTACCATTGCTGATGTTACTAGCTTGATTGGTGACATTGTTTGTAGTAGCAGCTTGTTTCCATCTTTCTCTATACCCCCTTTCTAGGTTTTGGTATACTTGGAGGAGGTAAAGTAGATCCATGCTTTGGATTTTGATGCTTGGCTTGAACCACTTTTGGTGCTGTTGGTTTGGGCATAGTCTGCTTGTCTTTGCCATTATTTGGCTGGACAATAGTATTCTCTGGGATGTTCAAACCCACAATTAGCCGGTATGTGGTAAGAAGGAAAATGGAGAATTCTGATTAGCATTCCCATGAACACTAAGTTGGCCTTGAAATAGAATCGAACTCCCAATAGATGCTACAATGGCTTGGAAACTAGCACCTTCCTTCCTTGGACTAATGGATTTTTGCTGCAACAGTTCAGCTGTTTTGTTATAACTAGCCTCAACTGCCATTGTGATGGCATAGTTTTGGTTTTGATTCAAACCAGTAAGACTCTCATGTATTATGTTGAATCCCTCTCTCATGACTTGCAGCATGCTGTCGAATTGTTGCAATGATGGGATCATTGTTACTTGTTGTTCCTAATCATTGGTTTGAACATAAATAGTATGGGCTCCTGCCTCTTGGATAAGTTCCATTTGGTGAGCTGATTCCTTCAAATAAATCTTTATGTGAGTTTTGTTAACCATACTAGTGACCCTACCGGGAGTGCCAAAAATATGTACGTGCCAAAAGTGTTTGTGGGCTTTTGGAGAACACTATGATTCCCCAAGTTCTTTGTAGGCTGTATTTTGGTTGCATTGTGTAGCTTGTTGGTAAAGAAAAGGTAGTTTGGGCCCTTGGGTTGGGCTTAAAGCTGAGCTTTCCTTTATATGCTTTAGGCATGCCACTACTAGTGTTTTACTCTTCTAGTAGGAAGAGAAGATGAATGATTAGATAATGTGAAGATGGTGTTGCACTCGTTGATTTTAACCTCTAACCAAAGCCATTGTGCTCCAAGTGGAGAATCTGTGTTGGATAGGTTCTTTCTATGCCTCAATTAAGAGGACTTTAACATTTCACTTGCTATGGAATAAAACTTGGAAGAAATAACAACTTTAAACTTATATCAAACAGAAAACACAATAAAAATCTAAAGATAACAGTGTTCGAAAGGCATAATATTGTTACAAGAAAGCAAATGCAAGTCCATATGAACCAAATACACTTAATTAAAAACAATAAGTAGCTTAACAGAGCCTAAGGGAAGCTCATTGGACAGAAATAGCATTCTTTGGACACCACTGTAATCTACTTGAGATGATACAATGAGTCCAATAAAGGTTGACAATATATGCAATGCTCAAAAAAGCTTGCAGATACAAATTTGATCTTAGATAAGCTAGAATGAACAACTAACTTATAAAATCATAACGACGTTGTCAAAGCGTTAAGGTTACAAACAATAACGACGTAATTCCTATAAGGAGTTGTCAGCTGGGAATTAGATAGATTATGTGTTTGGGAACATAAAAGCATTCCAATAAGGAGTTGTCAACTGTGAACTCAAGAGAATGAGAAAGGATTTTATTCAAGTCTTGGCCTTTGGTCTGCTAGGAGACGCTTTTGTGAAGTCGTTTGAGTCGAGTGTATTTGAAGTT
Organism: Prunus yedoensis; assembly: GCA_005406145.1. NCBI lineage: Eukaryota > Viridiplantae > Streptophyta > Magnoliopsida > Rosales > Rosaceae > Prunus > Prunus yedoensis. The sequence goes on along the minus strand of BJCG01000015.1, from coordinate 1,610,624 downwards.
TGTTCAAATAAGTTGTTCGTTCTTTAGAAAATTGGATGTCCTTTGAATCAAATCTTCTTTGGTTATTTATAGCCTTTTTGGTTCCTTGGCTTTGCACTCTAGGTAAAGAAGTGTCTTGGTTGAGTACCAATTTCTTCCTTTTGGCGGATCTCTGACCTTCCCTTAATCTTCATGATTTAGCTGGCTTTAAACCAATCGATGTGGTTGAGCCTCACGATTCAAATTGCATTTAATGAGGTTGTCTTGCCTCCTCTTCTGTCATTTGACTTTCGATCAGCTGTCAAGGTCAACTTTGAGTTCAAAATTGGATGTTCGGGCCTTTAACTAGGTAAAAGCAACGATCCTCTAGGATTAGTTAGAAACCTTTAAATAAACAAAATCCTCATATCTTTTATTTATTTAACTCAATAATTTCTTTTTTCAGAACCAATAATGGCATGCCACGTGTTGTCAAGAAACTTGATTTCCCTTCTAATTCATAAATTAACATTGCCATCTTAATTTATGACTTTTAAAGAAAAGAAATAAACTTGTTATTTTGGGGATTCAATCATTATCTATTTCAACATCCATTTAATTTTAGCTTTATAAACATTAATATAATCCTCTTCGGACATATTTTGTCCAATGAATTCTTGTCTTTTTTGGTTGACCAATCGTTGGTCAATGCTTTTAATATCCGGTGTTATCTGATGAGCTTTTGGGCCCTTGAACATGCATTTGTCAAGTTTTGGCCATTTATACTAGCTTTGACTGTTGGGCTTTAATCAATTGTTCACAAAATCGGCCCATTGATGGTAAAAATTGAGTTGTGCTAATTTTGTTCCAAACACATGCCATAAAGGTGAGGCTTTGAATCTTCTTCTCCTCCCTCTAACTATTTTGAGATATTTTATTACAGTTTATGCTTACCTCGAAAAGGACCTGTTGGGCATGTGCGTGGGGTTTGGCCGTGGAGTTTGCTTGTTGCGATTGTGAAGGTGTGCCACTATTGGTAGTGAAAAACTCCAACATATTGAAAATGTTAAGATTGGAAAATGCACACCGATATTGACTTTAATCAATCGATTGTGGATTGGGCGAGGAACTGACCCAATTAAGAGGACTTCAATATTCTTCTAGTGCGAAAATGGTAACTAAAAGAAGCTGAAATTGAACAGTAATGGAAATGACATAAGTTTATCGGAATATTTCTCTATTCAAACAACTTGAAAGAAAAAGGAAATACATAGACAACATAGCTTGAAGATTCTCTATTCATACCTGGATATATAAAATTAAATGGAGATTGAAGATTTCTCTATTCAATCTTGTACAAGAAAAAATCATACGAAGAGTTGGCAAAGCAAAATAAAGAAAATTCCTTAGGAGTTGCCAACTGGGAATTCAGAGAATGAAAAAGGAAGGTTGTTTCAAGCTTTTGAGCTGGGTTTATAGACGTTGAGTCTGGTTTTTGTTGATTGAGTTGTCTTTTTTTGCTGATGATTTCTCCTTCAATTTATAGAGAATGAGGTCAGTTGAGTGTTGGGACCAGCAGCCAATTTGAAGTACCCACTTGCCATTGATTTTGGTGAGTGGGTTGCTGAAAATACAAGGATACCCAAAAAAGTTGCTAAGAGGCTTCGATGAGAAATGACGGAAATTGCCACTATTAGACTTAAAGAAATCCAAAGTATTAGTCCACTTGCCATTGATTGGTGAGTGACAACCAAAAGTAGCTGACTAAAAGAAAAAGAAATGGAGAGATAATGACCATCATCTCTACTTCTTTCTTTATTCATTCTTTAGGTCCACTTGCATTATTTCTTCTCTTCTTTCAACCTTTTCACGTGTATGTTGAGCTTTGGCTTTATTTTAAAATTCTTCATCACAAAGAATATTAAAAGGTTTCCATCCACCCCATCATTATTTTATTCTTCTTTGAATCATCTCACTTGTGATGAAGTCTCTCCATTGATGAAGTGAAACTTGATTAGCAGCTACTAAATTTCTTCTCCGAACATGCCTTGATGCATAATAAACTGGGAATGCTAGATTGATCCAATTGCTGCCAATTTCTGATTTGTTGTTCCCCACATAAGTAGGAACAACATTCATGAAGAACTTAATTCTATTTGAGCAATAGAAAATCTGATTTAGCATGGTTGCAACTGACTGGTCATCACAAACTGCTGTCACGAATAGAAATCATGATTAATTCCCTGAAGATTCAATACTTGTGCAAATGATGCCAAATTCGGATATGTCATAGTGCACATCCAAATAAACAACTTTCATGAAGAACGAATGTTCATTTGAGGACTGGAAGCTGGCACGAATTGGGCCATAATTAGGACCGAATTGCCACTGTTTTCAGCTTTCACAGTTGCTCGTATGCTTCTGATGTCTGATGTCGTGAGGATTCCAAATTTATCCAAATGATCCCAACTTTGGATATGTTGCAGTAGACATAGAAATGAACAACTTTGATGAAGGATGAAACTTGATTTGAGAGCTGGAAGTTGACGTTTGGGCCCACTCCAACTGACTGCAGCAATGCATGTCTACTAGTCTAGCCATATTTCGGCCATTTTGATGTTCATATAACATTATCTTCCATTTTTGGCAAAAATTTGATACAAACAATTTCTTTTTTTGGTAAATACATATATTTTGTTTCAGTTTCAAGTTTATGTCTTATGCTTTATGTTTGACTGGGTGTTGAAAAGGCCCGACTTTTTGGCTTCATAATTTCTAGAGACGGGTGAGAATTGGGTTCTATGTTGACCACTTGGAAAGCTCTATCTCTCTCCTCGCCACCTGTTTATGTCGACATGTAAGCCAAACATTAACACTATTGGTAGTCTTGTGCTGCTTTCAAAGAAGCGGATAAGGTCAATAATAAGAGCCATGTAAAGGATGGAAAAAAGTGTGGTGGGCCTTCGCATCAAAAGGAGCTTTCGGTAAAAAGGTTATTTCCAATGTTTTTATATATACACATGTCATAAGGTCGTGTTTCTATGTCATGCCTACGTGGACTTTTAAATGTAAATGATTATAACTTGAAACTTTAATTAAAATCGAGTGCTGTTATTTTCATCCCGTTCTATTTCTTCATTTACCTTATTTTCAAAGTTTTAAAGAAAATTTTATCTTTTTGTAAAATAACTTATAAAGACTTAAGTAACCCACCTAAAAAAAAGCTAGAAACTAAACTTATGTGAAGAGTTAATTCAACGAGAATGCTAACAACTTCAAAAAATTATATTATAATATTAAAAGAATATTTAAAATATTGTCAAAGAAAAACATTAAAAACTTGAAGAACCCATCATCACTTCCTTCTTTCCCAAGCCCCACCCAACGAGCCACCACCCAAATAGCACCAGCCACCTAGCAATCACCATATAGCCCAACCCCAACAACACCCACCCGCCCAGCTAGCTCTCAAAACACCTAAAAACATTCACAATCATGCTCCTTATTTTTTAGTTAAAATTTAGCTAAAAACACACAAAAGTTATTTTAGAGGATCTCCAACAGAGTTGCTATACTCGGATCCTTAGCCATTTTGGCTAGAATGAAGGCAAAACGCAGCTCTAGCAAACTTGTTATTGGCTCTCTATTTTGGAGAACTCCCTATTTGAGTTTGGTGGCTCTCTACAATTAAAGAGGAGGAGAGAAAAATTGAGGGTTCTCTCCATTTCTTCCTCTTCTCTTTCCTTAGGCTCACAACCCTATCTCACCTCTTACTTTTTAATCTTTTAATGAACTTTTAATTTAGATAGGAGGAAAGAGAAATAATAAAATATTAGAGATTAGCCAAAATAGAGAACATTGTTGGAAAAAATATTTTTAAGTAGTTTGCTATAATAACTTTCTAGCCATTTTGGCTAAAATTTAGAAACTCTCCTGTAACATCTCCAGCATAGTTGCTATACTCTGATCCTCAGCCATTTTGGCTAGAATTAGGGCAAAACGCATCTCCAATTGACTTGCTATCTGGCTCTTTATTTTGGAGAACTCTTTATTTAAGTTTGGTGGCTCTCTACATTTATAGAGAAGGAGAGAGAAATTGAGGGTTATCCATTTCTTCGTCTTCTCTCTCCCTAGGCCCACAACCCTCTCTCACCTACTTTTTTATTTTTTTAATGAACTTGTAATTTAGAGAGGATGAGAGAGAAATAATAAAATATTATAGATTAGCCAAAATAGAGAACATTGATGGAGGAAATATTTTTGAAGTAGTTTGCTATAATAGCTTCCTAGCCATTTTAGCTCAAATTTGGCTAAAATTTAGAGACTCTCTTGGATATGCTCTTAGGAGCTCTTTATAAAATTTGAACTCCAATCATACTCCCTAGTTTAGGGAGTCATAAATACTATAATTATTTTTAATTCAATATAATTTGTCCATCTCTATACAAAATAATATTAAAAAATAGTTAGCATTAATTAAAAGTTTAAAATTGACAAGACCTGCCCCGGATTCCCCCTCAGAATCCATGACGAACCCTGCTTCCTGTCCAACATCGACCTGATGCCGAACCCACTATACCCATTCACCTTATTTAAACGAATAAACAATTCGACTTCTACCGAAATTTAGGTAGAGTCTCCTCTGTAATTGGAACAATTCCCAAATTATAGTACCTACAAACAAGTACAGAAATAACTCCAACTTCCAGCATGCACAAGGTAATGGCACATACAACAGCTAAAATTAAGGAAATGGGCCTCACGCGCTCTACCCAAAGGAAAATGAGCAACCAGAGCAACTAAAGGTTTAATTTACAACCCAGGAAGAAGTAAAGTAGGAAAAAGATAAAGAAGAAGTTCCTATAGAGCGGACAGCCGTGATGCTTCGACGTGTTGGTCTCGACCTCGGATATCTAGGACTTGGGGGTGTAAAACATAAAATGTGAGTGAACGAAAACAAGGTGTTTAACATAATTTATATGCAACATAAATAACCCATTTGTTTTAGAAAATAATGCCAAGCAACAAAACCCTTTGTTTGTGTACATATATACGAACTGATACTTGAAAAAAATAGTCCAATTTAGTATACTTATAACAAAATATACGATAAAAAAATCCATTTAATTAATACTTCTCACTTTCTTGGAAAACATGAACTTAATCATTTAGTCTTTAATGTAATACCATATAATTGAAACTTCCAAAATAATCTTGTTAATGTAAAATATAAACATCAAAACCCAAAATATCCTTTTTCTCCCGCAACCATACTCATTCTTAGGCGTATGCTTGCAAACATAAAATGTCAAATAATTTGCAAATACCCAATATCAAATCCAAACCTCATTTCAAAAATCCATACATGTGCAGAGCAGTCTCAATGCACATGCTTAGAAAACTCAACCTAGAAACAAGTCCACAAATGTACCCACACAAATACCCATATACATATTTACATAACAAAATCGATTTTAAAACCAAGATATCCCATAATCCCAATATAGCATGGTAATACCCAAACTTAACTTGACCTTTTTCCCTTCCTAGACCACTTTCTTCCAAAAAGCATGCCCGTATGCACAACAAGCAGGAAGGATCCTCACCAGTAAATAAGAATAAAAGTGTGTGTGTATATATATACATATAGGTATGACCACTACCAAAATTGTACCGAGGAAACAATCCAACCGGGGGATTGTTTGACTAGACCACATGGAAGAATCTTCAATAACCATGTGGCTAGGGAACGAGCCGTCCAACCAGGAGACTGGGCTTTCAGACACGCATAGCAAAATCCTCAATACTAGTACGGCTGAATTAAGTCCTACGCTCGCAGACTGCTCGGCCAAGGGTCTACGAAACACCTTGCCAAGGCTGCCCGGGTTCCGACATATCCAAGTATCCAAGTGCCAGGGAGGTACATAGGGTGGTGCTAATAGCACTCCAATATAGTATATTCCACATCCCACTCATACACCATACCCATATCCCATATACATAATATTCCAATGTACCCAATCCCATATACATAGACATCTGGACAATAATAGCGTTCATAACTCAAAAGCATAAATTCGATAACCCAAAATATTCATAAACCCCAAATATCAAATAAACTCCAATAATTCCATAAAATACTATGATCCACAAAATAAACAATATTATAATTTTATAAACTCTATAATTGATAGGACCCGACCCAAATTCTACTTTGGAATTTGTGTCGAACCCTGTGTGTGTCCAACACCTGGTAGGTGCCGGGCACACTTGACTAAATTGCCCTTAACTAAAACTCAAAATTCTTTTAAGGTTTGACTTTCGGCAGAGTCTCCCCTGTAAATTGGTCGTTTCCTAAAATTTGCACCTGTACAAAATGAAATTCATATATTCACAAGCGTTTAGCCTGCACAATGTTAGAACACACACAATCCAACAGTAAATCTGTGTGGCCTCAGGCCTTACAAACATCCTAGGGCAATATCAGAGCCTACTACTTTATTTCATTTACAAGATAGTGTGTTTAAAGTAGAATATCCTACATAAAGGAAGTGGATGAGTGGTGAGTGATGAATGACCGGTGGTGATGCTCCTATACTCGCTTACTGCCTAGGGGCACAAAACATTAAAAGTTTGAGTGGACAAAAGAAAGTTTTGCAAAATATAATATCAACATACTAACCCCACTGTTAAAAACATTTGAAAATTCATTTAATCCATGTTCTATATTCATACAAAAATCAAGCATGCATATTTATATCCATATAGTTGTTCCATACATCCAATCAATTCATCATCGAAGCCTCCCTAACTTCAGTCTCACCCTTCATGAATAAATACTAGATATGTTTTCACAAATATAAGCATATAAACCTTGTTAAGGTTGTAGGAACATGATGGTTTGACAAATAAGTCTGACTAGGGTTGCAAGAATGTATGTGGAGTGTAGTGAGTAAATTTAAGTTTTTATTTTGAATGATTTTGTTCTTAACAGTAATTATATACAAGCGTAAAATATGTTATTTATGTTTAAAATCAGTGTGGGTCAAGAGAGCCGATTGTGGGGTTCAAATAAAATCACCCTTACTATAAATATGATTCTCTTTTATCAATAAAGGTTTATGATTTTAAGCAAAATCTTTAAGGATTTGAAAAAATATTTACTTAGGGACCTAAATACGTACATGTGGACTATGGATGAAAAAAAAAAATCTTTAGCTTGGATTTTCAAAGGAATTTCTATTTTCTTTTAATATATGCGATAGCCTAAAATACAAAGAGAAGTGATTTCTCACAATCACACTACTAAAGGATTTTAAAATGGACTAGACTGTCTTAAAAAGAAACTCACATGAGCGAATTTTATTGATAACAAAAAATGATACACCTAGTTAAGGAGGAGATAATGAGCCATATACCCCTCAAACTTCATCTAATACATAAGATAGAAGCTAGTAAAAAAGGAAAATAATAAATAAACTTGCAATGCAAATACAAAATAAAACTATTTAAGTTGCACCCTTCGAGTCTTTAAAGAATTAAAATAATTAATTATTCATTTATTATCGATATTACCAGCTTATTTTTATTTATTTTTGCTTGTGTGTAATACTACATCACATTTTTTTAAAGTTGAAAAAAATTCCATATGGGCTATAACATAGATTCATCCCTGACTAAAAGTGTCATTATTTGTATGAAATCAATACCCTTTTTCATTGCCCTGGCCAAATGAATTTCTATTAATCGACCTCAGAAGCAATTTTCTATTAACGTAAATTCCTTTTTTTTTAAAAAGAAAAGAAAAAAGAGAGGAAAGAAGCAGAAAATAGCCGCATACATTTGGCACTAGTACAGCTCGAAACGACATGAAACAATAGTAAAATACCAATAAGGGAAAAAACGTGTTGATTTCGAAGTCTGAGTTGGTCTTTAGACTCTCTCTCTCTCAGCACCCAAAAATTATAAAAATATCGCGGCCTTCGCAATCCAAAACCTCTCTCTCTCTCTCTCTCCGTCCTCTATAAAACACAACCTCTCCAAATCTCCCACCAAACCCTTACATGCGAAATCTCCAAGAAACCCCGTCTCATCAGTCTTCCTCCTAACCAAAACCAAAACAGAAAAAAGAAAAAGAAAAAATAGAAAACCCAAAAACCACAAATGTTCCAAGAAACGGCGCCGTGTTGGTCGAGTATGGCTCAGTCGGCGTCGGCTCCGTGGACTCGGTTCGAGGACAAGCTCTTTGAGCAGGCGCTGGTCAGGTTCTCCGAGGACTTGCCCGATCGGTGGGAGAGGATCGCCGAGGAGGTTCCGGGAAAGACTCCCGAGGAGGTTCTGGAGCACTACGAAACTTTGGTTCATGATGTGTTGGAGATTGACTCGGGCCGAGTCGAATTGCCAAGTTACGCTGATGACTCGGTGGTCGGTTGGGATACGGCTAGTCAGATCTCTTTCGGGTCCAAGCTCAATAAGCATGGCGAGCCCGAGAGGAAGAAGGGGACTCCTTGGACTGAACAAGAACACAAGTAATTTCTTAATTTCTACCTTCGTTTAATTTTTTATTTTAATTCTGGGAAGAAATTTAGCATTTGGGTTTTACTTTATGGTTCGTTTAATTGAAAAATTCAACCAGAGAAAGACAATATTCTGGTTTTCTTGGTCATTTGATTTTAGAAAACAAACGAATAAAATGAAGGTACCTAATTTGGGTTTTGCTGGATTTATTGTTTTTTGCTTCTCCAAAGTGTACAAATTCTATGAATGATTTGTATTTCTTTGTTTCTGATTTTCATAGTCCACACCTCTTTTGGGAGTTGAAAATTTGAGGCAGGAATTCTTCTGCTTCTTTTTTTTATTGTAATTAAAATTTCTAAGTCAAAAATAGCCTAAAAAAAATATCTATCAGACTTGTAGCAGTGGGTTTATTTCAAATGTCTCAAATCCTTATTGTTTTAATATTCAAAGTAGTATTGCGGTAGAGTCTCTACATTGCTGTTTCAAAATTTGAGTTTGTTGGGTTCATGAAAAAGTTTTTGCCAAACTGAACAGAAGGTAAAGTTCATTAATCACATATGATTGAGCTGGCAAGTCCCTATTTAGAATGTGATTTTGTTGCTAAAATTGGAATGAGGATGCAACTGCTGTTCTGTATTCGGTCTAAAATCATTTCAAGAGGACGTATAGAAGACCAGATAGCAATGGAACTCTTCATTTGGGGATTTCAAGTAACTGAATTTCGTGCTTCATACAAGCTATGCTTGTAAACTGTTGAAGTCACTTTGTTGTTTTTTAAATAATCCTTGTGAACCAGAGAATTATCGAAAAATAAATGCTTGTAAAGTTACCATTGTTGACTTTAGAGACACAAAAGAGTTTCAATATGATGTTCTTCTGGCATTTGAGTGCTAACTTATTCAGTAATCTGTAAGGTTTACATAATTGAATCATTTTTCATTGATAGGTCATCGATACTGACAATCCTTAAATCTGTGGTTTTATTCTCACGATAATCTTATATTTGTTTTGGGTGTTGATGGTGCAATTATTACTTATATTATCTGCATATTTTACTTTCCCTGAATGAGAAATATGTTGTGTTGCTACTACAGATTTATAGATGATGCAGTTATGTTGGGAGATACTGATCCAAAATTACATTTCTACTTGCCAGTTTTATTCTAATGTTCACCTGATTTTCTTTTTGTATTCTAACAGGTTATTTTTAATTGGACTTAAAAAGTTTGGTAAGGGCGACTGGAGGAGCATTTCGAGGAATGTTGTTGTGACAAGAACACCAACCCAAGTGGCTAGCCATGCCCAGAAGTATTTTCTTCGCCAAAGCTCAGTGAAAAAGGAAAGGAAAAGATCAAGCATTCACGACATAACCACTGTAGAAAGTAACTCAGTAGCCGTCCCTGCTGATCGAAATTGGATTCCTCCACCTGGTGTTCCGGCGCAACAGCCTCCATTGCAACAGCCGCAGGGTCATTTGCCTGATCAAGGGGGTTCAATGGGGTATCAAGATTTTGTTTATCCGATGTAAAGATGCATTACAATCTCTTGCTGAATACTCTTGTATATAGAGGAAGTGACCTGCTATGACCAGTCCAATTTGTAAAGTTCTACATGTTTTTGTTCTCTTTTAGATGGTAGGCGATTAGGAGAGCATTGTGAAGTGAGTTTGAAAGTTTAGGTTCTGTTACAAAGTCTTTTGTGAAGAAAAATATGAATTAATGGATAATAGATGGGATCGTGTAGGAAATTACTATTTATTCATTCAACAGCAATAGAACCTCTTTTGCCCGGTGGCTTTTTCTCTGTGTTGAAGGTTTTTATTAGCATTATCAACATCCTTAGTGATATCCAAACGTCTCTGTTATGGCAGCTCCTTTTTAGTAGATATTTGAACTCCAATTGACTTTCTAGTTGTCTTCATACTGAGTGGTAGATATTTGCAGAATCTTAGGCCCTGTTTGTTGGCTCGTCAGTCTGTTTTCATTCCCAGAAAACACCTGAGATTTGCGTTAGGTGGCGAGGTTGAGAGAACATAGAAACGTTTTCTGAATCCGTATTCAACCTTTTAGTTATCATTCTGAAAACATCTTTTTAATGTTTCATTTTCTGTTTTCATTTTAAGAGAATGGATTCAACAAACAGAGCACCGCCACCCAGTCGAACCCAGAGCACCACCACCTGTACCAAATCGAAAATCAAATGCGACCATCAACAATATACATACCAAATTGAACCACCACCATCAAACCACCCAACCAATCTGCCTATCAAACCCAGGGGCGGGCCCTGTGCGGTGGCGCCCCCGAAAAAAAATTTGTTTATATTATATATATATATATATTAATATTATATAAATTGTATATATATTATAGCGTGCTAAACTTTGTACAAGAGTGCCTATAGTGGAGTTGGCTGCGACGCATATTCGCCTAACAACAGCGCCTGAATTCGATTCTCATCGAAGCCCTTCTATTTGCCCTTTTTTATACTATTTTTGCATTATAAATTATAACAACAAACTTTACATAATCTATATATATAAAGCAAAAGACAGAGAATGGTGAAACATTCAAAATACCAAAAAATGCCCTTAGTTAATACAAACATTAAGAATTTAAATTATTAATTAAATGAGGATAATATGGTAAATTCACATTTTTTCATATTAAAAAATTTTAAAATTAAAAGAAAAATCAGATCATGAATCCTATTTTTATGGAACACAACTACCCATTATCTTTTTTAATTCTAAAATAAATTTTAAACTTTTTTAAAAAGCCTCTCACAAGCGTGGAAGTGCATGCAGAGAGGCTAGTTATAAATAATAAAAACAGAAAGCCTTATATAAAAAAAAATAAAAAAAGGAAACATCGAAGCTTAGCTAACCACAAAAGCATTATATATATATATATCCCCCAAACACTTTCTACTCCCCCACTATCATTCTTTAAAAAAAAAAATTATAAATAAAAAAAAATAAAAAAAGATTTTCTCCTCCAAGAAAAGTACTCTCTTCATTTAAAAACAAAAACAAAAACTTCATAGTTTCTTCTGATTCTCTAGTACGTAATCATCATCATTCATCAATCTCTCTTTGGTTCTTTTTTCAATCCTGTGACAATTTTTGTTATTCTTTCAATTTTAGGAATTTCAACACCTAAAAAAGAAAACCCTAATTCCTAAATTCATAAAGACCATCAAAATCAAATAGTCAGCTTCAATCTCAATTCAAATTCAAGTATATATCTAAAATTTCAATCTATTCTATATATTACATGACTTACTTTATCAAATGGAAACATTTAAATTTTTATGAATTTGATTTCGGATTGTCATGACATGTTATTGATGGTGACTTTTAGTTATAAAAAAAAAAAATTGTCTATGACATTAAGTTATGTTAACTTTTTATTTCTAATATTTTGTATTAGATTATGTGAGGTCCCAATTTAAGTTTCGCACAGGGCCCTCAAAATCTCAGGGACGGCCCTGATCAAACCCAACAATATACATACAATCTGCAGAGAGTTGAGATGGGCTTTTGGAGAGAGAGAACGAGAGAGGTGGGGAGAGGAGGGATATTTTGTAGAGAGAATCCAGGTTTCAGAGGAAGGAGGAGTGGTACTGCGTCATGAAGAGAAACGGGCTGGGATTGGGAAGGAAGGAAGAAGAAAGGAGGAAGAAAGAAAGAAAAGGAGATAAAAAAAAGGAAGATTCACTATTATACTCAATATAGAGCTCAAATTATAAAATACCCCTATATGAAATGGACTTTATAAACACACCCAAAGCCCATTTACAACATAACAAAAAGGCTTTTAACTCATTTTAAATTACAAAACTTGTCATGATTTCTTAAACAAACCCAACCCCAAAACATATAAAAAGCCCAAAACACTCAATAGGGCATCAAAGTAATTTAATAATAAAAATTATATTCAATAAGGCCAATTGTCATTTTTTGGGTGTTTTTTGGGTTTGTTTATAGAAATTACATGGTGTAGAGTTTATTTATAGTTTTAGTGCTAAAAACTGGGTATTTGACTAAATATCTCTTAAAAAAATATATGAATTTTTATTCGTTAAATTATACATTTTTTTAATTATGTTTATAATAATTTTAGCCTTTAAAAAGAATCAGAATTAAAATAAAATAAAAGAATTAGCAAAATACACTTAAAAAATAACTAGCATATTATTATTCTCAAATTGTACTACCAGATGCGTTTTCATTGTTTGTATTTTCTGAATCCGTTTTCCAATTAATCTACCAGATGAATTTTCGAATCATAAAAATGAAAATTTGTTTTCTTTCTCATTTTCATTCTTTGAAAATATTCTCCGAAAACGTTACCAGACGGCCCTTAAGCACTTGCTTCCTGTATTTCTATACATAATCTTAAGAAGAGAAGACAATTTAACTAAAGATAAGTGTAACATCCTATCCCAAAATTTAATTTAATTTTCAAATTCTAAAGTGAAAGGACAACTTTAACCTTAGGGTTCCTTGGTGGTATAGAGTTGACTTTTTGTTCGAGGCTAGTTTTGGACATTCTCTTGGTTCCATTGTGTAGTGCTCGAGTTCACGAGTTCGTAAACACGTGGTGGGCCCAAATTGGAGTTGAAACGAAGATATTTTGGTCAATGAAACTGCAGTGGCACAATTGTAAGTATTATGAAGTTGGATTTTAAGTAGGACAAATGCGGGCCCACGCGAAGGATTTTCTCCCTCTCTCTCCCCAATCTCTTTCTTCTATCTCTATACACAATGCCTAGGCAGCGTTACTGGTGCCGTCACTGCTCAAGGCGAGACCGGACGGAAAATGACCGACCAAGGCTGGAAATTCCTTCACGGCCAGAGCACAGCACATCCCAGCCCCTCCAAGCGACAGCATGAGCTCGAAAAGGCCGAGAGGTAGGAGATTTTGTGTCGCCTTGTCTAACGACTCCGACAACCCTTGATGTCGATCTAGGCATGGATTTCGATCTTCTCCTCGTTGCTCTTGCTGATTGTGTACATGGTTTGGGTTGTTTTTGAGATTTGAGAGTTTGATCTAAACACCTAAAATGGTCGGCAGTTTTGGCTGGTTTCAGGCCACTCTGACTACTTTTTGGTCGGGGTCCAAGAACTAAAAATGTTTCCCTAGTTGTACTTGAACTGTGGGTATAGGCATTGACCGATGATTTGAAGATTTCCACTGCCAGAAAAATCTCTTAAGCCACCCTGTTGCCGATGACGAGTGGCGGCACGTGGACCCCATTGTGGCAGCCCATTTCGTTCTGAAATATTCCCCATGTCGTCCAGAGCATGATGGTATGCTCAGATTTGAATTTCGTCACCATTTCACTATCGAACGGATATTGCGCCTATTATGCAATATCCGGGTTCGATAGGTTCGGACCATTAGATCGATTCCATTTTAAGTTATGTTGTTCCCCGTACCACTTGGGTTGTATGGGAACTTACGGAGGTAGAATTAGACGTTCGGATCTTCCGGATCAACGATTCTAGGTCTAGTTTATCGATCATTGAGCGCTTGATGTCGATCCAACCATCGGATCTAAGCGAAACTTTTGGGACGTAACTGGTGGACTGTTGTGGACCTATAGGAAATTTTGGATCAAAGATTAGAGGTCATGGCCATGCGGGCCCAGCTGACCTAGATGGTGGACCTAGTCTGCTTGATCGGGACAAATTGGTTAGGAGGCGTTTGTGATTTGGTTGTTTGTTTTTAAATATTTTTATTGAATATTTATGAATTTTTATTCTAATCACTTTTACTTTCCAAGCATGATATATTTATGTTTTATTGTGCGGATTTGGGTTGAGTTGATTTAAATGTTTATGCATATTGATAATTGATGATAGCTTGGAAAGTAATAACGGTTTGAAGAATGGATTTGAAATGTGAATTATGGGAAAAAAAGAATTTATGAAATATTCAGGAGAGGCTTGGGAAGTACTCGAGTTGGGAATGGCTTGGATAACCCTAAATTTAATGAAATGATTGTTTTATGTTTATTTATTTTATGTGTTAAATGGTTTAAAATTGGATGTGCTGAGAAATATGGTTGACTTCAGGAATATTGATGTCTTCGAACATCCTGGATGCCTTCAAAGATATTGATGTCTTTGGACATCCCAGTTTCCTTCGAGAATAAAAGTGTTCTTGGACATACAGTTGCCTTCAAAATGTCTTCGATCATATGGTTGCCTTCAGATTGTCTTTGGAAACCCCAATTGCCTTTGGATTTTTCTACACGCGTGTGACATTGCCCCACGAGTATCGGGGACGCCTGAACCTTGTGGTTCTACAATTTGCATTCTCAAGTTGAAGCGTATCTGCCTTAGTTTTGGTAGGATTTGAGTTCTTAGGTTGAGTATATATCTCTGAGTTCTGCAAAGATTACATTCTCAAGTTGACCATTTGTCCATGAGTTCTGCTAGGATGTGTCACACATGTGTAGTATTTGGAATTGATGGATTATTTATGGAATTGACCGATTATTTATGGAATTGACAGATTATGCTGGGTCCTGTTTGGTTCATGGCAAATGAGGCTTGAGGATGGGAAATCAATAGCTTCCCGTGTGTGGTAAGTCCATGCATGGGAAATCGTTGCCTTGGACATGAGAAAGTAGGGGGAAAGTGAAGCCATCCTCCCCTCTTGGGTTTGTTCCCCCCTCATGAGAAAGTTTGGGAAAATGAACCAACATTAAATACACATTTTTCATGACCATAATTTCCCCATTAACAATTTAGAATCACAATATAGCATTAAATGCATTCTTTTTTTTTATTTGATTTCATATGGATATAATTGAAAAATTAAACAAACTTCATTTTACATTCCTACACAAACCAACATGTGAAATGAAATAAAGTAGTATTTCTTGATTACTGTCCCAGAATTACCAAACATGGGAAAGCAATCTCCATTCCATCCCTTGGGAAATGACATGGGAGGAGGGGGAGGGAAGGGGCCTATAACCCTTTGAAACTTTTGCTAATTGCTATGTGGCTTATACCTTGTGCTTGCTGAACACTTGGAAAATAAAGTGTTTTTGCTGTGTATGTAGATTTGTTTGGGATTAGAGCCATTTTCAAGAGAGGCTCTGCTGATTTTCTGGTAGAGTCAAACTCTAAAGTTGTTTTGGAATTAGGGAAAAAGGGTATTTTTGTAATTTGGGCTGACATGTGCCTGGTGTCGGATAGGGAGAGGGTTCTTCATTGACTGGAAGAAAATAGAGATTGAGCAGAAGCTTCAAATTGAAGTTGAGTCCAAGCTCGTTATTGACTGTTTGCATGATAGAGCGGAAACTTCATGGAATATGCAAGTGATCATTATGATATCCTGGCACTTTGATCCTTCTATGATGAAGTCCAATTTAGGCATATTTATCAGGAAGCTACTGTGGTAGCAATTTCCTCCTAGGTGCAATTATATGGAAGATCTTCACTCCACTTTAAATGTTCTTTGAAAATTCCCTACAAAACGTGAAACAATCAATCAGATAAACACCAGTTGTAGTGTTGGCCAAGGGCCCTCCGATGCCTAACTCATGAAATAATCTCAGGGAGATGTGTTGTATTTCTGAAAGGAACAAGAAAATTATCTCAGAAGGAGAGGGAGAGAGAATGGCGTGAGAAAGAGAGAGAGAGAGAGAGAGAGGTTTGAGTGAGTGAAATCTAGGGTTTGGTTATTCTCTTCCCTTTACACAATTGAATTCTCAATTACCTTGTTTGGTGTCTTTCTGGTGAGGTTTGAGTGAAATTCAATTGCTAAAACTATGCAATTACCAACCACTCCATTTACAGTACAAACCTGAATTGTCCCAATTTATTGGACCAATCGATATCAGATTGAGCCCAAAACATGGGGATCATCATAATATGGTGGGAGGAGTCATTTAGTGAGTTTTGAGTGAAATCCAATTGCTAAAACTATGCAATACACCAACCACTCCATTACAGAATGAACTTCGTATGAACCTATATTGTCCAAATTCTTGGACCAATTGAAATCGGACTGAGCCAAAAACAAGGGCAACGTCATAATATGGTGGGAGGAGTCATTTGGTGAGTTTTGAGTGAAATCCAATCTCTAAAACTAGGAAATACACTAACCACTCCATTTTAGATTGAACTTCGTATGAACCAGAGTTGTCCAATTTCTTGGACCAATCGATATCAGATTGAGCCCAAAACTTGGGCAACATCATAATATGGTGGGAGGAGTCATTTCGTGAGCTTTGAGTGAAATCCAATCTCTAAAACTATGAAATACCCCAACCACTCCATTCATATAACGAACTTCGTACGAACTGGAATTATCCAATTTCAGGGACAAATCGTTATGGGATTGAGCCCAAAACTTGGGCAACATCATAGTATGGTGGGAGGAGTCATTTGGTGAGTTTTGAGTGGAAATCCAATCTCTAAAATTATGCAACACACCAGCCACTCCAATTCGGAACGAACTGCCATTGAACATGAATTGTCCAATATCTTACACATATTGATTTCCGATCGAGCCCAAAACTTGGGCATCATCAAAATATGGTGGGAGGAGTCATTTGGAGAGTTTGAGTGAAATCCAATCGCTAGAACTATGCAATATAGCAACCACTCCAATAAGGAACGAACTGCCTTTGAACATGAATTGTCCAATTTCTTACACACCGATTGATTTCCGATCGAGCCCAAAACTTGGGCATCATCATAATATGGTGGGAGGAGTCTTTTGGGAGTTTTGAGTGAAATCCAATCCCTAGAACTATGCAATACACCAACCACTCCAATTCGGAACGAAGTGCCTTTGAACTTGAATTGTCCAATTTCTTACACCTATTGATTTCCAATTGAGCCCAAAACCTGGGCATCGTCATAATATGGTGGGAGGAGTCATTTGGAGAGTTTTGAGTGAAATCCAATCGCTAGAACTGTGCAATACACCAACCACTCCAATAAGGAACGAATTACCTTCGAACTTGAATTGTCCAATTTCTTACACCTATTGATTTCCGATTGAGAGCCCAAAACTTTGGCATCTTCATAATATGGTGGGATGAGTCATTTGATGATTTTTGAGTGAAATCCAATTGCTAGAACTATGCAATACACCAACCACTGCAATTCGAAACGAACTGCCTTTCAACTTGAATTGTCCAATTTCTTACACCTATTGAGTTCTGATCGAGCCCAGAACTTGGGCATCATCATAATATGGTGGGAAGAGTCTTTTGGAGAGCTTTGAGTGAAATCCAATTGCTAGAACTATGCAATACAACAACCACTCCAACTCAGAACGAAGTGCCTTGCAACTTGAATTGTCCATTTTCTTACACCTATTGATTTTTGATCGAGCCCAAAACTTGGGTATCATCATAATATGGTGGGAGGAGTCATTGGTGAGTTTTGAGTGAATCCAATCGCTAGAACTACGGAATACACCAACCACTCCAATTCGGAACAAACTGCCTTTGAACTTGAAGTGTCCAATTTCGTACACCTATTGATTCCGATCGAGCCCAAACTTGGGCATCATCATAATATGGTGGGAGGAGTCATGTGGTGAGTTTGAGTAAAATCCAATCGCTAGAACTACGGAATACACCAACCACTCCAATTCGGAACAAACTACCTTTGAACTTGAAGTGTCCAATTTCGTACACCTATTGATTTCCGATCGAGCCCAAACTTGGGCATCATCATAATATGTTGGGAGGACTCATTTGGAGAGTTTTCAGTGAAATCCAATCGCTAGAAACTACGAAATATACTAACCACTCCAATAAGGCACGAACTGCCTTTGAACTTCAATTGTCCAATTTCGTACACCTATTGATTTCGATCGAGCCCAAAACTTGGGCATCATCATAATATGTTGGGAGGACTCATTTGGTGAGTTTTCAGTGAAATCCAATCGCTAGAACTACGAAATATACCAACCACTCTAATTCGGAACAAACTACCTTTGAACTTGAAGTGTCCAATTTCGTACACCTATTGATTTCCGATCGAGCCCAAAACTTGGGCATCATCATAATATGTTGGTAGGAGTCATTTGGTGAGTTTTGAGTGAAATCCAATAGCTAGAACTGTGCAATACACCAACCACTCCAATAAGGAACGAACTGCCTTTGAACTTGAATTGTCCAATTTCTTACACCTATTGATTTCCAATCGAGCCCAGAACTTGGACAACATCTTAATAAGGTGGGAGGAGTCGTTTGGTGAGTTTTGAGTGAAATCCAATCGCTAGAACTATGCAACACACCCACCACTCCAATTCAGAACGAAGTGCCTTTGAACTTGAATTGTCCATTTTTTTACACCTATTGATTTTCGATCGAGCCCAAAACTTGGGCATCATCATTATATGGTGGAGGAGTCATTTGGAGAGTTTTGAGTAAAATACAATCGCTAGAACTATCCAATACACCAACTACTCCAATAAGGAATGAACTGGCTTTGAACTTGAATTGTCCAATTTCTTACACCTATTGATTTCCGATCAAGAGCCCAAAGCTGAGCCTCTTCATAATATGGTGGGAGGAGTCATTTGGAGATTTTTGAGGTGAAATCCAATCGCTAATAACTACGGAATCACCGACACACTCCAATAAGGAACGAACTGCCTTTGAACTTGAATTGTCCAATTTTTTACACCTATGATTTCCGATCAAGCCCAAACTAGGCATCATCATAATATGGTGGGAGGAGTCGTTTGGTGAGGTTTGAGGGAAATCCACTCACTAGAAACTATGCAATACACCAACCACTCCAATCGGAACGAATTGCCCTTTGAACTTGAATTGTCCAATTTCTTACACCTATTGATTTTTTATCAATCCTAAAAACTCGGGCATCATCATAATATGGTGGGAGGAGTCACTTGGTGAGTTTTGAGTGAAATCCAATAACTAGAACTATGCAATACACCAAGTAGTCCAATTCGGAACGAAGTGCCTTTGAACTGAATTGTCCAATTTCGTACACGTATTGATTTCCGATCGAGCCCAAAACTTGGGCATCATCTTAAGATGGTGGGCAGGAGTCATTTGAGGAGTTTTGAGTGAAAATCCAATCGCTAGAACTATGCAATACACCAACAACTCCAATAAGGAACGAACTGCCTTTGAACTTGAATTGTCCAATTTCTTACACCTATTGATTTCCGATCGAGAACCCAAACTTGGGCATCATCAGAATATGGTGGGAGGAGTCATTTGGAGAGTTTTGAGTGAAATCTCATCGCTAGAACTATGAAATACACCAACCACTCCAAAAAGGATGACTGCCATTGAACTTGAATTATCCAATTTCTTACCCCTATGATTTTCGATCGAGAGCCCAAAACTTGGGCATCTTCATAATATGGTGGGAGGAGTAATTTTGAGAGTTTTGAGTGAAATCCAATCGCTAGAACTACGGAATACACCGATCACTCCAATAAGGAACGAAATTGCCTTTGAACTTGAATTGTCCAATTTCTATACTATTGATTTCCGATCGGGAGCCCAAAAACTTTGGCATCTCGATAATATGGTGGGATGACTCATTCGGTGAGTTTGTGAGTGAAATCCAATAGCTAGAACTATGCAATACACCAACCACTCCAATAAGGAATGAACCACCTTTGAAATTGAATTGACCAATTTCTAACACCTATTGATTTCCGATCGAGCCAAAACTTGGGCATCATCATAATATGGGGGGTGGAGTCTTTGGAGAGTTTTGAGTGAAATCCAAATGCTAGAACTATGCAATACACCAACCACTCCAATTCGTAACGAACTGCCTTTGAACTTGAATTGTCCATTTCTTACAACTATGATTTTCGATCGAGCCCAAAACTTGGGCATCATCATAATATGGTGGGATGAGTCATTTGGAGAGTTTTGAGTGAAATCCAATCGCTAGAACTATGCAATACACCAACCACTCCAACAAGGAACGAATTGCCTATGAACTTGAATTGTCCAATTTCTTACAGCTATTGATTTCCGATTGAGCCCAAAACTTGGGCATCACCATAATATGGTGGGAGGAGTCGTTGGGGAGTTTTGAGGGAAATCCACTCACTAGAACTATGCAATATACACCAACCACTCCAATTTGGAACGAACCGCCATTGAACTTGAATTGTCCAATTTCTTACACCTATTGATTTTGATCGATCCTAAAACTTGGGCATCATCTTAATATAGTGGGAGGAGTCGTTTCGTGAGTTTTGAGTGAAATCCAAGCGCTAGAACTATGCAATACACCTAGCACTCCAATTCGGACGAAGTGCCATTGAACTTGAATTGTTCAATTCCATACACCTACTGATTTCCGATCGAGCCCAAAACTTGGGCATCATCATAATATGGTGGGAGGAGTCGTTTGGTGAGTTTTGAGGGAAATCCGTTCACTAGAACTATGCAATACACCAACCACTCTAATTCGGAACGAACTGCCTTTGAACTGGAATTGTCCAATTTCTTACACCTACTGATTTTTGATCGATCCTAAAACTTGGCATCATCATAATATGGTGGGAGGAGTCACTTTGTGAGTTTTGAGTGAAATCCAACAGCTGGAACTATGCAATACACCAAGCACTCCAATTCGGAATGAACTGCCTTTGAAACTTGAATTGTCCATTTCTTACACCTATTGATTTCCGATCGAGCCCAAACTTGGGCATCATCATAATATGGTGGGAGGAGTCATTTGGTGAGTTTTGAGTGAAATCCAATCGCTTGAACTACGGAATAGACTAACCACTCCAATAAGGAACGAACCGCCTTTCAACTTGTATTGTCCATTTTCTTAAACCTATTGATCTCCGATCGAGCCGAAAACTTGGGCATCATCATAATATGGTGGGACGAGTCATTTGGTGAGTTGTGAGCGAAATCCAAGCGCTAGAAACTAAGCATACACCAACCACTCCAATAAGGAATGAACTGCCTTTAACTTGAATTTTCCATTTTCTTACACCTATTGATTTCCGATCGAGACCAAATCTTGGGGCGTCATCGAAATATTGTGAAGGAGTTTTTTGGTGAGTTTTGAGTGAAATCCACTCACTAGAACTATGCAATACACCCACCACTCCATTCGGAACGAAGCGCCTTTGAACTTGAATTGTGCATTTTCTTAGACCTATTGATTTTCGATCGAGCCCAAAACTTGGTCATCATCATAACATGGTGGGAGGAGTCGTTTGGTGAGTTTTGAGTGAAATCCAATCCCTAGAACTTTGCAATACACCAACCACTCCAATTCGGAACAAAGTGCCTTTGGACTTGAATTCTCCATTTTCTTAGACCCATTGATGTCCGATCGATCCCAAAACTTGCTCATCATCATAATATGGTGGGAGGAGTCATTTGGTGAGTTTTGAGTGAAATTCAATCGCTAGAACTTTGCAATACACCAACCACTCCAATTCGGAACAAAGTGCCTTTGGACTTGAATTCTCCATTTTCTTAGACCCATTGATGTCCGATCGATCCCAAAACTTGCTCATCATCATAATATGGTGGGAGGAGTCATTTGGTGAGTTTTGAGTGAAATTCAATCGCTAGAACTTTGCAATACACCAACCACTCCAATTCGGAACGAAGTGCCTTTGGACTTGAATTGTCCATTTTCTTAGACCCATTGATTTCCGATCGATCCATTATTGCTCATCATCATAATATGGTGGGAGGAGTCATTTGGTGAGTTTTGAGTGAAATCCAATCTCTAGAACTATGTCATAGACCAACCACTCGAATTCGGAACAAAGTGCCTTTGAACATGAATTGTCCAATTTGTTACACCTTTTGATTCCCGATTGAGCCCAAAACATGGGCATCATCATAATATGGTGGGAGGAGTTATTTGGTGAGTTTTGGGTGAAATCCAAGCGCTAGAACTACGGAATACACCAACCACTCCAATAAGGAACGAACCGCCTTTGAACTTGTTTTGTCCATTTTCTTAGACCTATTGATTTCCGATCGAGCCCAAAACATAGGCATCATCATAATATGGTGGGAGGAGTCATTTGGTGAGGTTTGAGTGAAATTCAAGTGCTAGAACTATGCTATACACCAACCACTGCAATTCGGAACGATGTGCCTTTGAACTTGAATTGTCCATTTTCAAAGACCTATTCACTTCCGATCGAGCCCTAAACTTGGTCATCATCATAATATGGTGGGAGGAGTCACTACTGCAATAAAGTTAATAGACAACGGTTTTTAGCCATTGTTGAAAGTCTTCTAAAACCGTTGAGGTTAAGAGTGTCGTCTTTTCTACCTATTTATGACAACGGTCAAAAACCGTTGTAATATGTCACTTTCAACAACGGTTTTTAAGTAAAACCGTTGTAAATTCTCACAAATAAAACATGTATACAAAAGCGACCGTTGTAATATGGCCCTTTCAACAACGGTTATTGAGAAAAACCGTTGTAGTAAGTCCACTTTCAACAGTTTTGAAAAACCGTTGTAGTAAGTCACTTTCAACAACGGTTTTGTTAAACCGTTGTAGTAAGTCACTTTCAACAACGGTTTTGTTCAATAACCGTTGTAATATGTTCTTTCCACAACGGTTATTGATAACTTTGCACAACGGTTTTTAGAATAACCGTTGTAAATGTTCTTATTATACAATGGATGTTGGTTCTAACCGTTGTAATAAGAGGATTTCTACAACGGTTTGAATGGGTAACCGTTGTAGTTAATGATATTCCTTCAGTACTATGATTTAAAAATTAATTAATATTGTTGCATTCCAAAATTAACGAATATAGGTAGAACAATGATGTATTCATATTTCAATATGAAAAGTATTTGAACCTGTTCAATTACAACAATTTGAGGTCTACATGCAATCTAAAGCTTTGAATTTAGTACGTACATCCCAAAGCTACCAACCACAGAATCTAAAACTTTGTACATTCTATGTGAAAATTCTACCATTCACAAAATGACAATCAAAGTGATTGCCACGTAATCATGTTCAAAAGAAACCAAAACAGTGGTTGATAACCTTGTCCACTAGTCTAAGCCAAAAAACCTTGTCCACTTTGAGGTCTGAGCTACACATAATTGGTCATCACACAATCTGCCCACTCATGCCATACTTCATCAATTTGATTTTGTGTATCTGTACAATAATTTGTTTTACTCCGCTGTAACAAGATATCAAAAATAAGACTAATGATTAAATAGATAAAATAATTTCATAAAACTTTCAATTGAAGTCGAATTAAATAGAAGAGAGATAAGAGATATGACTACCAGTTCAAACTGGTACTCAGAGTATCAACTACACAGCATTCAAACTGTGGTATATACTTTATAAGTCCACACACAACTGTTCTAGTGAATCAGCATCAGGATGGTTCTGAGCTTTCGTAATGAGGCCAACACGATATCAAATCTAGAAATCTCTGCTTCAGCTGCAGATTTTGTGGCATGTTGCTTTTTCTTTCCACTGCTGTCTGTTACAAAAATGGATTATTAGAATAGATATATTTATGTTAGCAATAAATATGAATTAGCAATAAAACTGCACCAGTGATGACCTTGCAAAGAAAATGAGAAAAAGAACAGTAAGAAACTTGACAGCATTAGAGAACTTTATATTTCTCAAATAAAGACTCTTTATGATTAATCCGTTGAAAGACAGTTAATACCCCTAGATCTTTGTAATAGAAATTACTTGCTGCATATTTTTTTCTTTTTTCTTTCTCCCAAGCTCATATGAGTGCAAAAAATTTCATTTTTACATGTCACTTGGTAAACCATTGACTGGATTTGGCAGAAACTGAGAAACTTAGTAATCTAATGCATTCTTAATTTTCACTTATTAGCTAAGCACAAGAACGAATAAACAAAATTCCAGTAGAGATTCTACAATAACATGTTCAACATGATGATTGCACACTTAGAAACTATATCAAGCGGCAAGAAAATCTCTGATTTTTTAAAGGTAGGCCATTCATTATCAGATTCGTATAAACATTAATTTTGTTTCTGTTTTTCTTATTTGCTTTCGTTTTTTTTGTTCTTTGAGTCAAGCCTTAAGTATCTAACTTACTAAAGATCAAGTTAACTAACTCAGAAAATCCTTCAATCAAACTCTACTCAGAAAACTATGACAGTCACTGCTTGACTCAGGATAGCAGAAAAGAAACAAATTACCTATAAATACATCGGGGAGAAAAAGCATGCATTACAAGAGGTAATAATACATGGGCTCAAATTAGGATAGCAGAAGAAACAAATTACCTATAAATCGAGTACCTTAAGGGTCATGAAGATTTGCTTGACTCAACAAATCCACTGCTGAGAAGCCTCACCACATACTTGCGAGTATATCAACTTCCAAATTCACCTTTTGCCCAACCTTCTTCAAAGGAATCACCACGTTCTGCTGAGTATAAGCCACCAACATGAAATTAAAGTTGTCTTCTTTATCAAACACATCCACCATAGTCAAACTACAGAAAATTTCATTATGACTTCGTTATAGTATATGCTGCTGCTAGAATTTATCTATACATATTTGGCATATGTACAAGTTACAAATCAAAATTTTTCTAACCTGTCTAATCCAGAAAACCTCATGCATTATAATTTTTTAGGTGTTTCTGTTTCACACTGAAAACCTCATGTTTCACACCGAAAACCTCATGAATTAAAAACCATCACCACCAAAAAAATAAAAAAGCGTAAAAAAGGAAGATGGGAATCATTAAAGTTACCTCAGGCCTATTAGTTAGCAAGTAATATCACCATACTTCAACAAGGAATGTTGTATCTTTTACAGCTTTTCCAAAAACCTCCATGCCTTTACTCTTAGAAAACTTTCCTGTGAAAACCAAAAAAAATCCGGAAATGGCACAAACATTCAAATGCAGAAAAAGAGACCAAAACTGAATTCAAGGTTTGAAGACTATACCTCGGTTTGAATGCAAGGTTGCAAATACTTGTCAGTTTTGGAGGCCATATCCAAAGGTTGGGTTGAAGATCTCAACTCTCAACTCAAGTGAAGGGTTTGAAGGCGCTGGAGGAGCAAAGCAATAAACACGAGTGGCGTGGCTCGGGAAATATTAATTTAGAGAAGTCCATGGAACCTCTGCCATACAAAACAGAGCCATGACAGTAATCCCAGCAATATGTTCACTTATCTTATCCATTTCTAACAAGCTAGACATGATTATCACTATTGGTACAATACAATCATTAAATATTAATTGTTTATTTTTTCTTTAACATTTGAAACTAGCACTCAGATCTCTCTTTTATAGAAACAATTCCAAACAACCCTTTTTTTTCTAGAAAAAATTACGCACCCATTGTTCTTAGAAAAGAAAATACAAAATAACCCCTCCTGTATCCCTTGCATATCCATCATGTATCCATGTAGTCAACAAGATACAAATTCAGAGTATCTTATGCGTTTTGAGACATACTGGAAATTTAGTGACAGAGATTATCTACAAAGCTTTGAAGGAAGACAGTTCCTGAAAGCCAAATAGCAGAAGATCACATTATCTAAATTGGTTTTGTGATGAGGCTCCTCCTTACAATTTTGTACTAAAAAACTTTCCATGTTTGAAATGTCACGGATAGCTAAAACGTCCATTATTGACAACTCCAAATCCATAAATAACAGGCTATACAACACATTATCAAAATTCAAAGCACGAAAGCAACAAATTCACATACCAAAAAAAAAAGCAAAATAACCACATTTGAGAAACACAAATAATTAATTAATTAAAAATAAGGTATGGTCTCAAATCAAGAGAAGAATGCAAATTCATGCCGCTGGGGATCGAAATTGACTTGGTTAAATAAGATATGAAGCATTGGTCATATCTGAATCGAGTAAAGGAAGGGGAAAAACGGACAATTCAGATGAGAGGAGGCAGCCATGTGATTGAGAAACAGGGAAACAATGGGAAAATAAGAGAAACATAAACAGAGAAAACATGACAAGAAGTAAAGACAATTTGAGACATACCGTGGATCAAGAAAGAGAACCCAAAATTAAAAAAAGACAGAGATATCTCAAATGAAATTAAAATACACATATGAAATTGCTGCAGCATTAGCAAGACTAAACTGAGATTATCTGAACCCCACCTTCAAATTCGCAAACCACAGTGTTCTTATGAAAGAAAGGGGACTGAGAAAGGGGCCTGAGACTGAGAAAGGGGACCGGCCAGAGTTCTTATGAAAGAAAAGCACTTCATAGTTCTTACCTATCAAAGCTTCAGAGTGAGCGCAACAGCCGTAGAGGGCAAGAGAGATGGAAAAGCTAAGCACCTGCAGAGGAAACAAAGAGAGATGGTTAACACCCAAATCACAACAGTGTCGAAATAAATTGAAACCCTAATTTTTTTTCTTTACCTTTGTTGATCGAGGTAGAGCGACCGCAAGCCAACACCCAAATGGTTAGATTAAAACCCAAATCAATAACCCCAAATCAGTAACCCTAAAATTACAACCCAAATCCCTCTGAACTAGAAGGAAGAGAGACAGAAAGAGGGAGAGATGGAGAGAGAGAGAGAGAGAGAGAGAGAGAGAGAGAGAGAGAGAGAGAAGAGACGCGAGAGAGAGATAAGAGAGAGAGAAGAGAATGAGAACTATCGGGCCTTAAGAAAAAATATTGAGTCACTGTTCACTCCGTGCTTTTTTTTTAAAAAAGCTTTAATTACAACGGTTGAAACGAAACCGTTATGGAAAGTTGTGAAATAAAATTAGAAAACCACATACACTAAACCACAACGCTTAAAAACCCCTTTTAACAACGGTTACATAATAACCGTTGTGGAAGAAACAACTACAACGGTTTTGGAGCCAACCGTTGTGTATTTAGCGTTGTCTTTTTAAATATTGTAGTAGTGAGTCATTTGGTGAGTTTTGAGTGAAATCCAATCGCTAGAACTATGCCATACACCAACGACTCAAATTCGGAACGAAGTGCCTTTGAACTTGAATTGCCCATTTTCTTACTCCTATTGATTTCCGATCGAGCCTAAAACTTGGGTATCATTATAATATGGTGGGAGGAGTCATTTGGTGAGTTTTAAGTGAAATCCAATCGCTAGAACTATGCAATACACCAACCATTCCAATTCGGAACGAAGTGCCTTTGAATTTGAATTATCCATTTTCTTACACCTATTGACTTCCGATCGAGCCCAAAACTTGCTCATCATCATAATATGGTGGGAGGAGTCATTTGGTACGTTTTGAGTGAAATCAAATTACTAGAAGTATGCCATACACCAACGACTCCAATTCGATACGAGGTGCCTTTCAACTTGAATTGTCCAATTTCTTAGACCTATTGATTTCCGATCCAGCCCAAAACTTGGGCATCATCATAATATGGTGGGAGGAGTCATTTGGAGAGTTTTGATTGAAATCCAAGCGCTAGAACTATGCACTACACAAACCACTCCAATGAGGAACGAACTACCTTTGAACTTGAATTGTCCAATTTCTTACACCTATTGATTTCTGATTGAGCCCAAAATTTGGGCATCATCATAATATGGTGGGAGGAGTCTTTTGGTCAGTTTTGAGTGAAATCCACTCACTAGAACTATGCAATAGACCAACCACTCCAATTCGGAACGAAGCGCCTTTGAACTTGAATTGTCCATTTTCTTGGACCAATTGATTTCCGATCGAGCCCACAACTTGGGCATCATCATAATTTGGTGGGAGGAGTCATTTGGTGATTCTTGAGTGATACTTTAATCAATGCAATTAATTTATCCTCACTCATCATTCTACGTGTAAACCACATCTTCATATGAAACCTTTGATCGGTGCATATTTATACATCATTTTGTACCCTTCTAACTTATGATTTGATTATGTTATTGAGTTAAACTTGTGCTTTTATTCCCTTTTCTCTTTATCATTCAGTTCATTGGGCCTTAGGTAGTAATGGTGGCTTTGGATAGGAAAAGATGCAAAATGGTGCAAAAACGAGCAGACTGAGTTAGCAATTTGTTTCGGCCTTAACTTCCTCCTCCCAACTTGTATTGGCCCAATTAATATGTGGTTGGAAAGAAGAGATTTTGAATTGCAAGATGGACTGCTAAAACTTATCAATTGATGAAGCCAAGCCCAATCCATGGGCCCATCAAAATGCACACCATACATTCCAATCTATTTTCGGCAGTCAACTTGCAAGGCCCAAAACGTACACTTGTACTGCTCAAATGGGAATGCTTTCTTCACAGAAGTTGTTCCAATGGGTATCTATTATGACATATCCAAATTTGAGTCCCATTTGATACATATTGTATCCTCAAGCCTTCCTACACCAAGCCTGGTTCAGAAGAATTCGTTTTTCCAGCAACACATGTGCAACAGCAAAAGAACTTTATTAGCCAGCAACAAAGACTAGCAGCACATGGGTTGGCAGCAAATAAAGAGCCAGACCTCCATGCTAAAAGAAGAAACCAGCAATCCCATGTGAAGAAAGCTTAAGGTGCAACAAAAGAAGTATGGGATGGAATTGATTCCAACCACACTAACATAGACAAGATGAAGTGTGAGTTATGGGTTGTATTAAAAGAGGAATGGTGGTGTTGAATTTCATCATGATGTTCCTCCTTCTTAGCCCTATAAATAGAGAAGTCTTCAAGCTTCATAAAACACACCCCCAAGGGGGGGGAGCTCTCAAACACTTCTCTAGAGCTCCCCTCCCTTCTCTCCCTCAAATTCTCTTAGTTTCTCTTTCTAGTTTTCAATTGTTGTAATGAAATATTTGTACTAAATTTTCCTTCAAGTTTTCAAGTTCTACTTTAATTTTATTTGTAATGTACATTCTTTCTTAAGTATTCAAGTTTAATTAGTTTCCAAGTTTCAATTATGGTTTTTGTTTTATTCATTATGCTTATAAGTTAAAATGCTAGCCCTATGATTGATCACCATTTAGGCTTGCATGTTAGCTATCTTGGTTTGAATTAAGAGAAGACACCACGCTTTAATTCGAATTGAACTATGAATAGGAAGAGTATGTATGGACATTCGACAACAGGGATTAGATACATGCTTGGGATTAGATACCTGAATTGTCCATTTTCTTACACCTATTGATTTTCAATCGAGCCCAAAACATGGGCATCATCATAATATGGTGGGAGCAGTGGCGGATGCAGGAATGACCACTCATGGGGTCATAGTGTAAACTACCAAATAATTTTTTAAGATGAAAAAATATTGAAAATGAAACGATAGTACTTTCACTCATAATTAATGTCAAAAATAATATTACAAGTTACAATTGTCCACGACGAGGTTTCATATTTTGAAAACGTAGCATTATAGCTTCATTTTCAATACAAGCAAAAACATCTCTCTCAATATAAACCAACAAGCTATCATTCAACCACTCATCTCCCATTTTGTTCCGAAGTGGACCCTTAATAATATTCATGACGGAAAATGCCCTCTCCACTGAAGCTGTTGCAACCGGTAAAACTAGAGCTAATTCAATAAGCAAATACACATAATTGAATGCTAGATGCATCCTTGTCTCCACCATTTTTTTTGCAAGATCACTAATCCCTTTCAATTGGAGAAGTCACTACTCAAACGCACATGATGAATATAAACCTCAAGTTGATCTTCAAGTGCCAAAAGATCCTTATCCGAAAAGTCTTGAGGATAAAATTGAGCAAGGTGAAGTAACTTTTGTTTATCAAAAGCTACAAATGAATTCCACTCAAACATGCCAAACAATTAAGCAACTCGGTATTTACCTCATTGAATCGATCATCTAACTCCGTAAGTTGCTCATCAATGACATAAATAAAGAGCTCCACACGATAATGATGACGATTTGTCTTAATTGGAGCGTTACGCCTTGACCTTCCGGGAAGTACAAATGCCTCATCCATGTTAGGAACTCAATATGATGTTTGTCACAAAATGAAGATACTTCATCAACCAATGCATCAAACCCATTATTCCTCATCCAATGAAGTTTTCCTTGCATGATTTCACTAAAGCCATCGCATTCACAATTTCTTGATCCTTCTTTTGCAATGCTTGTGACAAATCATTTGTTACTCCCAATATGGCTTTCATCAAGAAAAGGTGAACAAACTCAAAAGTAAGCATTTCCCTCATTAATTTATTGCTTCACCGGCAATATCATTAGGATTATCATCAATAATCATTTGAAGCACATGAATCACGGATGAAAACATAGAAGTGATGCTAATTAAGGTACCATAATGTGAGTTCCATCGTGTGTCACCGGCACGTTTGAGACTTGTTTCTTGATTTAAGCCTCGACCCGTTATAAGACAATCATTTTCAAAAGCTATCACAAGTTCTTCTTGGAGTTGCGCTCTTAGTGCATCACGTCTCTTGCAAGATGCTCCAACATGATTAACAATGCTATTAGCCGTTGTGAAGAAAGAAGCAATGTCAATATTTTTCTTTGCCACGGCAACAAGAGCTAGTTGAAGTTGATGAGCAAAACAATGAACATAATAAGCACATGGTTGTTCTCTCAAAATCTTCGTTTTAAGGCCATTCAACTCACCTCTCATATTGCTTGCTCCATCATAACCTTGTCCTCGTAGCTTGGAAAAGCTCAAACCATTGGAACAAAGGAATGTGTCAATAGCATCCTTTAGTGAAGTTGAAGTGGTATCGGTAACATGTTGATGCCCACAAACCTTTCAATTACATGTCCTTTGTCATTCACATAACGCAACACCATAGCCATTTGCTCTTTTACCGAAATATCACGTGCTTCATCCACCATTATAGAAAAGAATCTATCATTTAAATCACTCATTATAGCAACAAGTGTTTCAAGGGCACATGAATTGACAAGATCTTTTTGAATGGTAGGAGCTACTAGCTTGAGATTCCCGGAGCATTTTCAAACACAACGGCCCTAACTTTCTCATCATTGTCTGCAAGGAATTGCAATAGCTCCAAATAATTTCCCTATTGCTTGAAGTGGCACTTTCATCATGGC
Organism: Prunus yedoensis; assembly: GCA_005406145.1. NCBI lineage: Eukaryota > Viridiplantae > Streptophyta > Magnoliopsida > Rosales > Rosaceae > Prunus > Prunus yedoensis. Next base: position 1,579,129 of record BJCG01000015.1, on the reverse strand, counting down.
CACGAAAAGCAAGACCTTGTCGCAATAAAAACTTAGTGCACTTAATTGATGCAATCAAGCATGTGCGATAAGCCATACGAGCTTGCTCAGAGTGTTTGTTCACGGCCGTTTCAATATGTGCATTTTGATTCATCAAATTTGTAGCCGCTTCTCTTGCTTGGTTATGAGCACTACCAACGGTCCAACATGCGTATTCATTCTTTCTCTCCCCTGCTTCCAATTCTTAAAGCCTGCTCCAGTGAATGCTTCACTACCTTGTCTGGCGCGCAAATGTCACGGCCTGGGTTTCCGGGCTGAGGGGATTCGCGTTAACACGCGGTTTCCTGCTTTTGGACGGGGTGCGTTTGTGCGCGGGCGTGCCAGCACGGTCTACCGTGCGTCGAGATGTTTGAAGCGGGTGTAAGTGTTTAGATGGTGCGCCTGTCTGGACTCGTCTTCTAATCAAACGATTGTAGCCGAGAGAGGAACTAGTCTCGGCTGTAAGGTTCACGGCCTGAACTACAAGGCCGTTGAGTGGTGGTGTTTGGTGGGTTTTAGGGCGATGCTCCGGCGCGCTACTCGATGAGCGGCGGTCGTATTATATATGGGGTGAGTGAGCGAACAACAAGGGTGGTGCTCCGGCGCCTTGAAAATCAAGGGTCGTTTGATATATTGATGAATGGATTTTCCTTACAGACTAACACTACTCCTAGAAAAGCAAGTAAAGATATTGAAAGTGCATTACAGGAAAATATAAGTTGCTCCGTGGGAGGCTTTTGTTTGGTGTTTGAACCCTTTGAAAGTAGTCCTGAGTCTTGTATTTATAGGCAGAGCTCCTGGAGGGGTAATCGAGGCTGAAAATCTGCATGGTGGAGCCTGATTACGCCAAGTGGGTAGTCTAATCGACATTTGGGATCGTGAAGTATGGTGGTGTGACTCCATGAATCCCGGTGAATCTTGGCCGCCGCCCTGATCGTGGGTTCTGCGCTTCTGGCCGTGGAGACGCATGTTATTGCTCTGATAGCCAATTACCTAATCTCTCAAGCTGCAAAGAGCTTTGTGAGAATGTTGGCGTCTAATCACTCTGATCCTCTGTCACCAAATCCTGACTCCAATCACTTCCCACCTTCCCTCGTGCATTAAATGCATTCTTGGCCAGTGGGTTTGCTGCAATAAACAGAGACCTTGCTCATTAAATGGAGTGTAGACCCTGCGTACGTGATGATCGACTTTAATGCCTTTGGCCGTGACCTTGCTCGGTCTCGGCCTCGGCCTCGGCCTATAACCTTGGCCGAGATAACCATGCCTTGGTGATTTTTCTTGTTTCTCTGGAAAGCCAACACCTTGACAAAACGCTGCGTTTCAGCTTGAGGCTGAGAAGAGAAGTTCCCCCGGCCAATTCATGGCCGTGATTTATTAGGCACAAACACTACCCACTTGTTCAAAATTGGATTTAAAGAGATAGCAATAAAGACAAATGCAGCATCTTTAAATATACTATACTCCAACCAATCGAATTCATCAAACCATTTAGGAATGAATCGTCTATTAATTCCCGAAATGCTACTTTGTGGGAAATTATGACCTCTAGGTTGACAAGGTCCTTTTTGTAGATATGCCCTTCGGATCTCATCTCTAATATTAGAATCATAATCAATCATTTGAGTTCTTAGTCCAGGTCTGCCTGAAGATTAGCCAAAATCCCATCTAACTCACTTTGTCTTGAACTTGAAGTTGAACCCAAAGTACCAACATTATTCGAACTACTAACCGAAGATGACTTTCCTTAAAAAATCGTTCCATAATTCTACACATAAATTAATCAAAATAAAAACTCAATCAATTAAAGAACACACCAAACCTATACCAATTAAGCACAACAAAATTCATAAATTAAACCCATATATGTAAAAATAACCAATTATTCAACAAATCAATACATACATCAACTAATAAATCTATAACCTATAATCAAAGTTCAAACCATCAATTTCATCTAAATAATTACGAATTTGATTTCAATTTAATTAAATATCATACTTCAACATTAATTTAGGCTTAGGGTTTAGAAATTAGAACTTACTTGAATTGAATTGTAAACTTTCACAAAAATAGTGGCGGCAACGGAACGGCTGGTGGTGAACGGCAGCTAGCACCCTTGGCGGCGGTGGCAAGGAAGGAGATGGTGGTAGAGGTCTTGGGGAGATTGGGGTTAGGGAGGAGAAATATGAAATTTTGGAGTTTGGAGGTTCTGTTTTCGGGTCTGTCTGCTATTAAGAAGCTGCAGCTCGTTTTTTTTTTTTTTTTTTTTTTTAAGTCCTAGACCAAAACGACGTCGTTTTGGCTAGGTCATTTAACAAAAATTGCATTGCCCAAAACAACGTCGTTTTGCAAGGCAGTTTAAAAAAAAAAAAAAAACTGAAAAGAACCCAGCCACCGAAGCTTCTTCTTCTCCATGGGGTCATTTCCATGGCTTCCAAGGGCAAAAACCAGTCCCTAACACTAAACTCAGATCTGCCATGGGGTCGTTTGACCCCATTGACCCCATGGTGGATCCGCCCTGGGTGGGAGGAGTCATTTGGAGAGTTTTGAGTGAAATCGAATCGGTAGAACTATGCAATTCACCAACCACTCCAATTCGTAACGAACTACTTTGACCTTGAATTGTCCAATTTCTTACACCCATTAAGTTTCGATCCATCCCAAAACTTGGGCATCATCATAATATATGGTGGGAGGAGTCATTTGGTGAGTTTTGAGTGAAATCCAATCGCTAGAACTATGCACAACTAACCACTCCAATTCGAAACGAACTGCCGTTAAACATGAATTGTCCAATTTCTTACACCTATTGATTTCGGATTGATCCCAAAACTTTGGCATCGTCATAATATGGTCGGAGGAGTCATTTGGTGAGTTTTGAGTGAAATCCAATCGTTAGAACTATGCAATACACCAACCACTCCAATAAGGAACGAACTGCCTTTGAACTTGAATTGTCCAATTTCTTACTCCTATTGATTTCCGATCGAGACTAAAACTTGGACAACATCATAATATGGAGGGAGGAGTCATTTGGTGAGTTTTGAGGGAAATCCAATCGTTAAAAATGCGCAACACACCAACCACTCCAATTTTGAACGAAGTGCTTTTGAACATGAATTGTCCATTTTCTTACACCTATTGATTTTCCGATCGAGCCCAAACCTTGGCATCATCTCAATATGGTGGGAGGAGTCACTTGGAGAGTTTTGAGTGAATTACAATCACTAGAACTACGGAATACACCAACCACTCCAATATGGAACGAACTACCTTGAACTTGAATTGTCCATTTTCATACACCTATTGATTCCTGATCGAGCCCAAAACTTGGGCAATCATCATAATATGGTGGGAGGAGTCATTTGGTGAGTTTTAAGTGAAATCCAATCTCTAGAACTATGCAATACACCAACCACTCCAATTCGGAACGAACTGCCCTTGTACTTGAATTGTCCATTTTCAAACACCTATAGATTTGGATCGATCCCAAAACTTGGCATCATCACAATATGGTGGGAGGAGTCATTTGGTGAGTTTTGAGTGAAATCCAATCGCTAGAACTATGCAAGAACACCAACCACTCCAATTCGGAACCAACTTCCTTTAAACTTGAATGTCGAATTTCAAACACCGATTGATTTCGGATCGTTCCCAAAACTTGGGAATATCATAATATGGTGGGAGGAGTCATTTGGTGAGTTTTGATTGAAATTCAATGGCTAGAACTACGGAATACACTAAACACTCCAATAAGGAACAAACTGCCTTCGAACTTGATTGTCCAATTTCTTACACCCATTGATTTCCGATCGAGGCCCAAAACTTGAGGCATCATCATATTGATTTCCGATCGAGCCCAAAACTTGGGCATCATCATAATATGGTGGGAGGAGTCATTTTGAGAGTTTTGAGTGAAATCCAATCTCTAGAACTATGCAATACACCAACCACTCCAATTCGTAACGAACTACTTTGACCTTGAATTGTCCAATTTCTTAAACCTATTGATTTCCGATCGAGCCCAAAACTTGGGCATCATCGTAATATGGTGGGAAGAGTCATTGGTGAGTTTGGAGTGAAATCCAATGGCTGGAACTACGGAATATACCAACCACTCAAATAAGGAATGAACTGCCATTGAACTTGAATTGTCCAATTTCTTACACCTATTAATTTCCGATCGAGCCCTAAACTTTGTCATCATCATAATATGGTGGGAGGAGTCATTTGGTGAGTTTTGAATGAAATCCAATTTCTAGAACTATGCAATACACCAATCACCCCAATTCGAAACGAACTGCCTTTTGAACTTGAATTATCCAATTTCTTACCCCTATTGATTTCCGATTGAGCCTAAAACTTGGGCATCAACATAATGTGGTGGGAGTAGTCATTGGAGAGTTTTGATTGAAATCCAAGCACTAGAACTATGCAATACACAAACCACTCCAATGAGGAACGAACTGCCTTTGAACTTGAATTGTCCAATTTCTTACCCCTATTGATTTCCGATCAAGCCCAAAACTTGAGCTTGATCATATTATGGTGGGAGGAGCCATTTGGTGAGTTGAGTGAACTCCAATTGCTAGAACTACGGAATACACCGACCGCACTAATTCGGAATGAAATGCCTTCGAACATGAATTGTCCAATTCTTACACCTATTGATTTCAGATGGAGCCCAAAACTTGGGCGTCATCATAATATGGTGGAAGGAGTCATTTGGTGAGTTTTGAGTGAAATCCAATCGCTAGAACTGCGCACTACAATAAGGAACGAACTGCCATTCAACTTGAATTGTCCAATTTGTTACACCTATTAATTTCCGATCGAGCCCAAATGTTGGGCATCATCATAATATGGTGGGAGGAGTCATTGGAGAGTTTTGAGTGAACTCCAAGCGCTAGAACTATGCTATACACCAACCACTCCAATTCGTAACGAAGTGCCTTTGAACTTGAATTGTCCATTTTCTTAGACCTATTGACCTCCGGTCGAGCCCAATACTTGGTCATCATTATAATCTGGTGGGAGGAGTCATTTGGTGAGTTTTGAGTGAAATCCAATCGCTAGAACTGTGCCGTACACCAACCACTCCAATTCGAAACGAAGTGCCTTTGCACTTGAATTATCCAATTTCTTACCCCTATTGATTTCGATCGAGCCCAAACTTGGATATCAACAAAATGTGGTGGGAGTAGTCATTTGGTGAGTTTGAGGTGAAATCCAATTGCTAGAACTATGCAATACACTAACCACTCCAATTCGAAATGAACTGCCTCTGAACTTGAATTGTCCAATTTCAAACCACCGATTAATTTCGGATCGTTCCCAAACTTGGGCATCATCATATTATGGTGGGAGGAGTCATTTGGTGAGTTTGAGTGAAATCCAATGGCTAGAACTACGGAATACACTAACCACTCCAATAAGGAACAAACTGCCTTCGAACTTGAATTGTCCAATTCTTACACCCATTGATTTCCGATCGAGCCCAAAACTTGAGCATCATCATATTGATTTCCGATCGAGCCCAAAACTTGGGCATCATCATAATATGGTGGGAGGAGTCATTTTGAGAGTTTTGAGTGAAATCCAATCTCTAGAACTATGCAATACACCAACCACTCCAATTCGTAACGAACTACTTTGACCTTGAATTGTCCAATTTCTTAAACCTATTGATTTCCGATCGAGCCCAAAACTTGGGCATCATCGTAATATGGTGGGAAGAGTCATTTGGTGAGTTTGGAGTGAAATCCAATGGCTGGAACTACGGAATATACCAACCACTCAAATAAGGAATGAACTGCCATTGAACTTGAATTGTCCAATTTCTTACACCTATTAATTTCCGATCGAGCCCTAAATTTTGTCATCATCATAATATGGTGGGAGGAGTCATTTGGTGAGTTTTGAATGAAATCCAATTTCTAGAACTATGCAATACACCAATCACCCCAATTCGAAACGAACTGCCTTTGAACTTGAATTATCCAATTTCTTACCCCTATTGATTTCCGATTGAGCCCAAAACTTGGGCATCAACATAATGTGGTGGGAGTAGTCATTTGGAGAGTTTTGATTGAAATCGAATCGGTAGAACTATGCAATTCACCAACCACTCCAATTCGTAACGAACTACTTTGACCTTGAATTGTCCAATTTCTTACACCCATTAAGTTTCGATCCATCCCAAAACTTGGGCATCATCATAATATATGGTGGGAGGAGTCATTTGGTGAGTTTTGAGTGAAATCCAATCGCTAGAACTATGCAATACACTAACCACTCCAATTCGAACGAACTGCCGTTAAACATGAATTGTCCAATTTCTTACACCCATTAAGTTTCGATCCATCCCAAAACTTGGGCATCATCATAATATATGGTGGGAGGAGTCATTTGGAGAGTTTGAGTGAAATCGAATCGGTAGAACTATGCAATTCACCAACCACTCCAATTCGTAACGAACTACTTTGACCTTGAATTGTCCAATTTCTTACACCCATTAAGTTTCGATCCATCCCAAAACTTGGATATCAACAAATGTGGTGGGAGTAGTCATTTGGTGAGTTTGAGTGAATCCAATTGCTAGAACTATGCAATACACTAACCACTCCAATTCAAAATGAACTGCCTCTGAACTTGAATTGTCCAATTTCAAACACCGATTAATTTCGGATCGTTCCCAAAACTTGGGCATCATCATATTATGGTGGGAGGAGTCATTTGGTGAGTTTGAGTGAAATCCAATGGCTAGAACTACGGAATACACTAACCACTCCAATAAGGAACAAACTGCCTTCGAACTTGAATTGTCCAATTTCTTACACCCATTGATTTCCGATCGAGCCCAAAACTTGAGCATCATCATATTGATTTCCGATCGAGCCCAAACTTGGGCATCATCATAATATGGTGGGAGGAGTCATTTTGAGAGTTTTGAGTGAAATCCAATCTCTAGAACTATGCAATAACACCAACCACTCCAATTTAGAACAAACTGCCTTTGAACTTGAATTGTCCAATTTCTTAAACCTATTGATTTCCGATCGAGCCCAAAACTTGGGCATCATCGTAATATGGTGGGAAGAGTCATTTGGTGAGTTTGGAGTGAAATCCAATGGCTGGAACTACAGAATATACCAACCACTCAAATAAGGAATGAACTGCCATTGAACTTGAATTGTCCAATTTCTTACACCTATTAATTTCCGATCGAGCCCTAAACTTTGTCATCATCATAATATGGTGGAAGGAGTCATTTGGTGAGTTTTAAATGAAATCCAATTTCTAGAACTATGCAATACACCAATCACCCCAATTCGAAACGAACTGCCTTTGAACTTGAATTATCCAATTTCTTACCCCTATTGATTTCCGATTGAGCCCAAAACTTGGGCATCAACATAATGTGGTGGGAGTAGTCATTGGAGAGTTTTGATTGAAATCCAAGCACTAGAACTATGCAATACACAAACCACTCCAATGAGGAACGAACTGCCTTTGAACTTGAATTGTCCAATTTCTTACCCCTATTGATTTCCGATCAAGCCCAAAACTTGAGCTTGATCATATTATGGTGGGAGGAGCCATTTGGTGAGTTTGAGTGAACTCCAATAGCTAGAACTACGGAATACACCGACCGCACTAATTCGGAATGAAGTGCCTTCGAACATGAATTGTCCAATTTCTTACACCTATTGATTTCAGATGGAGCCCAAAACTTGGGCGTCATCATAATATGGTGGAAGGAGTCATTTGGTGAGTTTTGAGTGAAATCCAATCGCTAGAACTGCGCACTACAATAAGGAACGAACTGCCGTTCAACTTGAATTGTCCAATTTGTTACACCTATTAATTTCCGATCGAGCCCAAATATTGGGCATCATCATAATATGGTGGGAGGAGTCATTTGGAGAGTTTTGAGTGAACTCCAAGCGCTAGAACTATGCTATACACCAACCACTCCAATTCGTAACGAAGTGCCTTGAACTTGAATTGTCCATTTTCTTAGACCTATTGACCTCCGGTCGAGCCCAATACTTGGTCATCATTATAATCTGGTGGGAGGAGTCATTTGGTGAGTTTTGAGTGAAATCCAATCGCTAGAACTGTGCCGTACACCAACCACTCCAATTCGAAACGAAGTGCCTTTGAACTTGAATTATCCAATTTCTTACCCCTATTGATTTCCGATCGAGCCCAAAACTTGGATATCAACAAAATGTGGTGGGAGTAGTCATTTGGTGAGTTTTGAGTGAAATCCAATTGCTAGAACTATGCAATACACTAACCACTCCAATTCGAAATGAACTGCCTCTGAACTTGAATTGTCCAATTTCAAACACCGATTAATTTCGGATCGTTCCCAAAACTTGGGCATCATCATATTATGGTGGGAGGAGTCATTTGGTGAGTTTGAGTGAAATCCAATGGCTAGAACTACGGAATACACCAACCATTGCAATAAGGAACAAACTGCTTTCGAACTTGAATTGTTAAATTTCTTACACCAATTGATTTCCGATCGAGCCCAAAACTTATGCATCATCATATTGATTTCCGATCGAGCCCAAAATTTGGGAATCGTCGTAATAGGGTGGGAGGAGTCATTCGGTGTGTGTTTTGTGTGAAATCCAATCTCTAAAACTGTGCAATACACCAACCATTCCAAGTCGGAACGAAGTGCTTTTTAACTTGAATTCTCCCTTTTCTTGCACCGACTGATTTCTGATGGAGCCCAAAACTTGGGCGTCATCATATTATGGTGGGAGGAGTCATTTGGTGAGTTTTGAGTGAAATCCAATCGCTAGAACGATGCATAAAACCAACCACTCCAATTCGGAACGAACTGCCTTTGAACATGAATTGTCCAATTTTTTACACCTATTAATTTTCGATTGAGCCCAAAACTTTGGCATCATCATAATATGGTGGGAGGAGTCATTTGGTGACTTTTGAGTGAAATCCAATCTCTAGAACTATGCAATACACCAACCACCCCAATTCGGAACGAACTGCCTTTGAACTTGAATTGTCGAATTTCTTACACCTATTGATTATCGATCGACTCCAAAACTTTGGCATCATCGTAATATGGAGGGAGGAGTCATTTGGAGAGTTTTGAGTGAAATCCAATTGCTAGAACTATGCAAAACACCAACCACTCCAATTCGGAACGAACTGCCTTTGAACTTGAATTGTCCAATTTCTTGCACCTATTGATTTCCGATCGAGCCCAAAACTTGAGCATCATCATAATATGGTGGGAGGAGTCATTTGGTGAGTTTTGAGTGAAATCCAATGGCCAGAACTACGGAATACACCAGCCACCCCAATAAGGAACATACTGCCTTTGAACTTCAATTGTCAAATTTCTTACACCTATTGATTTCCGATCATGTCCAAAACTTGGGCATCATCACAATAAGGTGGGAGGAGTCATTTGGTGAGGTTTGAGTGAAATCCAATTGCTAGAACTACGGAATACACCAACCCCTCCAATAAGGAACGAACTGCCTTTGAACTTCAATTGTCAAATTTCTTACTACCATTGATTTTCGTGCAAGCCCAAAACAAGGGCAACATCATAATATGGGCGGAGGAGTCATTGGTGAGCTTTGAGTGAAATCCAATCCCTAGAACTGTAAAATACACCAACCACTCCCACTCGGAACGAAGAGCTTGCGAACTTGAATTGCCCATTTTCTTACACCTATTGATTTCCGATCGAGCCCAAAACTTGGGCATCGCCATAATATGGTGGGAGGAGTCATTTGGTGAGTTTTGAGTGAAGTACAATCGCTAGAACTACGCAATACACCAACCACTCCAATTCGGAACGAATTGCCTATGAATTTGAATTGTCCAGTTTCAAACACCTATTGATTTCAGATCGATCCCCAAAAATGGGCATCATCATAATATGGTGGGAGTAGTCATTTGGTGAGTTATGGGTGAAATCCAATCACTAGAACTATGCAATACACCAACCACTCCAATTCGTAACGAACTGCCTTTGAACTTGAATTGTCCAATATCTTGCACCTATTGATTTCCGATCGAGCCAAAACTTGAGCATCATCGTAATATGGTGGGAGGAGTCATTTGGTGAGTTTTGAGTGAAATCCAATGGCCAGAACTACGGAATACACCAGCCACCCCAATAAGGAACATACTGCCTTTGAACTTCAATTGTCAAATTTCTTACACCTATTGATTTCCGATCATGTCCAAAACTTGGGCATCATCACAATAAGGTGGGAGGAGTCATTTGGTGAGGTTTGAGTGAAATCCAATTGCTAGAACTACGGAATACACCAACCCCTCCAATAAGGAACGAACTGCCTTTGAACTTCAATTGTCAAATTTCTTACTACCATTGATTTCCGTGCAAGCCCAAAACAAGGGCAACATCATAATATGGGCGGAGGAGTCATTGGTAAGCTTTGAGTGAAATCCAATCCCTAGAACTGTACAATACACCAACCACTCCAACTCGGAACGAAGAGCTTTCGAACTTGAATTGCCCATTTTCTTACACCTATTAATTTCCGATCGAGCCCAAAACTTGGGCATCGCCATAATATGGTGGGAGGAGTCATTTGGTTAGTTTTGAGTGAAGTACAATCGCTAGAACTACGCAATACACCAACCACTCCAATTCGGAACGAATTGCCTATGAATTTGAATTGTCCAGTTTCAAACACCTATTGATTTCGGATCGATCCCCAAAAATGGGCATCATCATAATATGGTGGGAGGAGTCATTTGGTGAGTTTTGAGTGAAGTACAATCGCTAGAACTACGCAATACACCAACCACTCCAATTCAGAACGTATTGCCTATGAATTTGAATTGTCCAGTTTCAAACACCTATTGATTTCGGATCGATCCCCAAAAATGGGCATCATCATAATATGGTGGGAGGAGTTATTTGGTGAGTTTTGAGTTAAATCCAACCGCTAAAACTACGGAATACACCAACCACTCCAATAAGGAGCGAACTGCCTTTGAACTTGAATTGTCCATTTTCTTACACCTATTGATTTCCAATTGTGCCCAAAACTTGGGCCTCAACATATTATGGTGGCAGGAGTCATTTGGAAAGTTTTGAGGGAAATCCAATCGCCAGAACAATGCAATACACCAACCACTCCAATTCGGAACGAACTGCCTTTGAACGTGAATTGTCCAATTTCTTACTCCAATTTATTTCTGATCGTGCCCAAAACTTGGGCCTCATCATAATATGGTCGGAGGAGTCATTTGGTGAGTTTTGAGTGAAATCCATTCTTTAGAACTACGGATTACACAAACCACTCGAATTCGGAACGAACTGCCTTTGAACTTGAATTGTCCATTTTGCTACACCTATGGAGTTGTGATCGAGCCCAAAACTTGGGCAACATCATAATAGGGTGTTAGTAGTCATTTGGTGTGTTTTGAGTGAAATCCAATTGCTAGAACTATGCAAAACACCAACCACTCCAATTCGGAACGAACTGCCTTTGAACTTGAATTGTCCAATTTCTTACACATATGGATTTCCCATCGAGCCCAAAACTTGGGCATCATCATAACATGGAGGGAGGAGTCATTCGTTGAGTTTTGAGTGAATTCCAATCGCTAGAACAACGGTATACACCAACCACTCCAATAAGGAACGAACTGCCTCTGAACAAGAATTGTCCAATTTCTTACACCTATCGATTTCCGATCGAGCTCAAAACTTGGACAACATCATAATATGGTGGGAGTAGTCATTTGGTGGGTTTTGAGTGAAATCCAGTCGCTAGAACTATGCAATACACTAACCACTCCAATAAGAAACGAATTGCCTTTGAACTTGAATTGTCCAATTTCTTACACCCATTGATTTTCGATTGAGCCCAAAACTTGGGCATCATCATAATATGGTGGGAGGACCCATTTGGTGAGTTTTGAGTGAAATTCAATGATTAGAACTACGGAATACGCCAACCACTCCAACAAGGAACGAACTTCCTTTGAACATGAATTGTCTAGTTTCACACCCCTACTGATTTCCGATCGAGCCCTAAACCTGGGCATAAGCACAGCATTGTGGGAGGAGTCATTTTGTGAGTTTTGAGTGAAATCGAATCTCTAAAACTATACAATACACCAACCACTCCAATTCGAAATGAACTTCCTTTGAACTTGAATTGTCCAATTTCTTACCCCTATTGATTTCCGGTCGAGCCCAAAACTTGGACAACAACATAATATGGTGGGAGGAGCCATTTGATGAGTTTTGAGGGAAATCCAATCGTTAGAACTACGGAATACACGAACCACTCCAAGTCGGAACGAATTGGCTTTGAACTTGAATTGTCCAATTTGTTACACCGTTTGCCTTTCGAACGAGGCCAAAACTTGGGCATCATCATAGTATGGTGGGAGGAGTCATTTGGGGAATTTTGAGTGAAATCTGATCGCTAGAACTATTCAATTCACCAACCATTCCAATTTAGAGTGAATGGACTGCATTTGAACTAGAATTGTCCAATTTCTTACACCTACTGTTTTCCAATCGAGCCCTAAACTTGGGCATCCTCATAATATGGTGGGAGGAGTCATTTGGGGAGTTTTAAGTGAAATCAAATCGCTAGAACATTGGAATACACCAACCGCCCCAATATGGAACGAACTGCTGTTGAACCTGAATTGTCCAATTTCTTACCCCTATTGATTTTCGATGAAGCCCAAAACTTGGGCATCATCATAATATGGTGGGAGGAGTCATTTTGTGAGTTTTGAATGAAATCCAATGGTTGGAACTACGGAATACACCAAAGACTCCAATAAGGAACGTACCACCTTCAAACTTGAATTCTCTAATTTCTTACCCCTATTGATTTCGGATCGAGCCCAAAACTTGGACAACATCATAATATATATGGTGGGAGGAGTCATTTGGTGAGTTTTGAGTGAAATCCAAATGCTAGAACTTTACAATACACCAACCACTCCAATAAGGAACGAACTGCCTTTGAACTTGAATTGTCCAGTTTCTTACAACTATTGATTTCCGATCGAGCCCAAAACTTCGGCAACATCATAATATGGTGAGAGTAGTCATTTGGTGAGTTTTGGGTGAAATCCAATTGCTAGAACAACGGTATACACCAACCACTCCAATAAGGAACGAACTGCCTCTGAACAAGAATTGTCCAATTTCTTACCCCTATTGATTTTCGATGAAGCCCAAAACTTTGACATCATCATAATATGGTTGGAGGAGTCATTTGGTGAGTTTTGAGTGAAATTCCTTCGCTAGAACTACAGAATACACCAACCACTCCTGTTCGGAACGAACTGCCTGTGAACTCATTGTCCAACTTTTTGCACCTATGGATTTCAAATCGAGCCCAAAACTTGGACATCACCATAATATGCTGGGAGGAGTCATTTGGTGTGTTTTGAGTGAAATCCAATCGCTTGAACTATGCAATACACCAACCACTCCAATTCGGAACAAACTGCCTTTGAACTTGGATTGTCCAATTTCTTACACCTATTGATTTCCGATCGAGCCCAAAACTTGGGCATCATTATAATTTGGTGGGAGGAGTCATTTGGTGAGTTTTGTGTGAAATTCAATTGCTACAACTATGGAATACACCAACCACTCCAATAAGGAACGAACGGACTTTCAACCTGAATTGTCCAATTTCTTACCCCTATTGATTTCCGATCGAGCCCAAAACTTGGACAACATCATAATATGGTGGGAGGAGTCATTTGGTGAGTTTCGAGTGAAATCCAATCGCTAGAACTACGGAATACACCAACCACTCCAATAAGGAACGAACTGCCGTTGAACCAGAATTGTCCAATTTCTAACCCCTATTGATTTCCGATCGAGCCCGAAACTTGGGAATCTTCATAATATGGTGGGAGGAGTCATGTGGTGAGTTTTGAGTGAAATTCATTTGCTAGAAGTACGGAATAAACCAACCACTCCAATTTGGAACGAACTGCCTTTGAACTTGAATTGTCCAATTTTTTATGCCTATTGATTTCCGATCGAGCCCAAAACTTGGGCATCATCATAATATGGTGGGAGAAGTCATTTGGTGAGTTTTGAGTGAAATCCAATCGCTAGAACGACGGAATACACCAACCACTCCTATAAGGAACGAACTGCCATTGAACCTGAATTGTCCAATTTCTTACCCCTGTTGTTTTCCGATCGAGCCGAAAACTTGGGCATCACCGTAATATGGTGGGAGGAGTCATTTGGTGTGTTTTGAGTGAAATCCAATCGCTTGGACTATGCAATACACCAACCACTCCAATTCGGAACAAACTGCCTTTGAACTTGAATTGTCCAATTTCTTACACCTATTGATTTCCGATCGAGCCCAAAACTTGGGCATCATTATAATTTGGTGGGAGGAGTCATTTGGTGAGTTTTGTGTGAAATTCAATTGCTACAACTATGGAATACACCAACCACTCCAATAAGGAACGAACGGACTTTCAACCTGAATTGTCCAATTTCTTACCCCTATTGATTTCCGATCGAGCCCAAAACTTGGACAACATCATAATATGGTGGGAGGAGTCATTTGGTGAGTTTCGAGTGAAATCCAATCGCTAGAACTACGGAATACACCAACCACTCCAATAAGGAACGAACTGCCGTTGAACCAGAATTGTCCAATTTCTAACCCCTATTGATTTCCGATCGAGCCCGAAACTTGGGAATCTTCATAATATGGTGGGAGGAGTCATGTGGTGAGTTTTGAGTGAAATTCATTTGCTAGAAGTACGGAATAAACCAACCACTCCAATTTGGAACGAACTGCCTTTGAACTTGAATTGTCCAATTTTTTATGCCTATTGATTTCCGATCGAGCCCAAAACTTGGGCATCATCATAATATGGTGGGAGAAGTCATTTGGTGAGTTTTGAGTGAAATCCAATCGCTAGAACGACGGAATACACCAACCACTCCTATAAGGAACGAACTGCCATTGAACCTGAATTGTCCAATTTCTTACCCCTGTTGTTTTCCGATCGAGCCGAAAACTTGGGCATCACCGTAATATGGTGGGAGGAGTCATTTGGTGTGTTTTGAGTGAAATCCAATCGCTTGGACTATGCAATACACCAACCACTCCAATTCGGAACAAACTGCCTTTGAACTTGAATTGTCCAATTTCTTACACCTATTGATTTCCGATCGAGCCTAAAACTTGGGCATCATTATAATTTGGTGGGAGGAGTCATTTAGTGGGTTTTGTGTGAAATTCAATCGCTACAACTATGGAATACACCAACCACTCCAATAAGGAACGAACGGACTTTCAACCTGAATTGTCCAATTTCTTAGCCCTATTGATTTCCGATCGAGCCCAAAACTTGGACAACATCATAATATGGTGGGAGGAGTCATTTGGTGAGTTTCGAGTGAAATCCAATCGCTTGAACTGCGGAATACACCATCCACTCCAATAAGGAACGAACTGTCGTTGAACCAGAATTGTCCAATTTCTAACCCCTATTGATTTCCGATCGAGCCTGAAACTTGGGAATCTTCATAATATGGTGGGAGGAGTCATTTGGTGAGTTTTGAGTGAAATTCATTCGCTAGAACTATGGAATACACCAACCACTCCAATGAGGAACAAACTGCCTTTGAACCTGAATTGTCCAATTTCATATGCCCATTGATTTCCGATCAAGCCCAAAACTTGGGCATCATCATAATATGGTGGGAGTAGTCATTTGGTGAGTTTTGAGTGAAATCCAATTTCGAGAACTACGTAATACACCAACCACTCCAATAAGGAATGAAATGCCTTCGAACTTGAATTGTCCAATTTGTTACACCTGTCGATTTCCGATCGAGATCAAAACTTGGGCATCATCATAATATGGTGGGAGGAGTCATTTGGTGTGTTTTGAGTGAAATCCAATCTTTAGAACTACGGAATACACCAACCACTCCAATTCGGAACGAACTTCCTTTAAACTTGAATTGTCCAATTTCGTACACCTGTTGATTTCCGATCGCGCCCAAAACTTGGGCATCATCATAATATGGTGGGAGAAGTCATTTGGTGAGTTTTAAGTGAAATCCAATAGCTAGAACTACGGAATACACTAACCACTCCAATAAGTAACGAACTGCCTTTGAACCTGAATTGTCCATTTTCTTACGCCTATTGATTTCCGATCGAGCCCAAAACTTGGGCATCATCATGATATGGTGGGAGGAGTCATTTGTTGAGCTTTGATTGAAATCTAATTTCTAGAACTGTGCAATACACCAACCACTCCAATAAGGAACGAACTGCCTTTAAACCTAAATTGTCCAATTTCTTATCCCTATTAATTTCCGACCGAGCAAAAAACTTGGGCATCACCATAAAATGGTGGGAGAAGTCATTTGGTGAGTTTTGTATGAAATCCAATTACTACACCTATTGATTTCCGATCGAGCCCAAAACTTGGGCAACATCATAATATGGTGGGAGGAGTCATTTGGTGAGTTTTGAGTGTGTTGAGGCCCAAAAAAGTCACGGGAAGCCGAAAAACATTTAAAGCCCAATATAACATATAATGTTGGTCATGCGTTAATCCAAGCTGTATTTTAGGAATTAATTCATTAAATAAATAATAGTGTTCATGCGATGCGATGCCAATAATACAGTTTTTCATATGTCAATCACCTATCAAGCTCACATGAACCCAAGTCATGTGGTTTACGGGGCTTGCATGAGGGATTGTGGTGTGGAAGGTTACGGAGGTCCACAAGGCCCACGGAAGCTCTTAGATAATGGAGACTTTGGGCTAGCTACTTGGGGGCACCAAAGTCGAAGCCCATTACTTAGAGTTCTCCAATGTGGGTAAGCAAATGAAATATTTTCCAAGCATTTACCTAGCTTTACCCATTGGAAACAAGCCTTTTCCAGCACTCCCTATTACCCGCTGGAAACAAGCCAATTTCAACACTCCCTTTTACCCATAGGAAATAGTCATTTTCTAATGCCTAATTTTACTTACTAGAAAATAGCATGCCCCAATACTCGTTTTCAACCATTGGAAATAAGCTGGTTCCAGCACCTCCCTTTACCTATTGGAGATAAAGAAAAACCCTCGCTCTCTATAAATTGGGAGGCATTTGGCCAGCCAAAATCAGTGTCTCGTGGTGGCTGCAAGCTTCTCAGCAACCATGAGAACTCATCTTCCTTTCTCTTTTCAGATGCTGCAAGCATTCCAGCGGCCATCCCTGCCATCAACCTTCATCCTTTGGCTGCTGCAAGCATCCCAGCAGCCATCAACTAACATCTCTTGGTTGCTTAAGCACCCCAACAACCATTAGACCACTTTCCTTCCTCCCTTTGGCCATTGCAAGCATTCCAGCGGCCATCCCAGCCATTCCTCAACCATCACCACCATGTCTCCTACTTTCTCACCCTTGAAATCCATCATCTTCTCTATAAATCCTCACCAAGCATAAATGCCCAAGTTTTGGGCTCGGTCGGAAATCCATAGATGTAAGAAATAGGACAATTCCAGTTCAAAGACAGTTCGTTCCGAATTGGAGTGGTTGGTGTATTGCATTGTTCTAGCGATTGGATTTCACTCAAAACTCACCAAATGACTCCTCCCACCATATTATGATGACGTCCAAGTTTTAGGCTCGATCGGAAATCAATAGGGGTAAGAAATTGGACAATTCAGGTTCAAAGGCAGTTCGTTCCTTATAGGAGTGGTTGGTGTATTCCGTAGTTCTAGCGATTGGATTTAACTCAAAACTCACCGAATCACTCCTCCCACCATATTACGACAATGCCCTGGTTATGGGCTCGATCGGAAATCCATAGGTGTAAGAAATTGGACAATTCAAGTTCAAAGGCAGTTCGTTCCTTATAGGAGTGGTTGGTTTATTCCGGAGTTCTAGCGATTGGATATCACTCAAAACTCACCAAATGACTCCTCCCACCATATTATGATGATGCCCAAGTTTTGGGATCGATCGGAAATCCATAGGTGCAAGGAATTGGACAATTCAAGTTGATAGGCAGTTCGTTCCGAATTGGAGTGGTTGGCGTATTGCATAGTTCTAGCAATTGGATTTCACTCAAACCTCACCAAATGACTCCTCCCACTATATTATGATGATGCCCAAGTTTTGGGCTCGGTCGGAAATCCATAGATGTAAGAAATAGGACAATTCAAGTTCAAAGACAGTTCGTTCCGAATTGGAGTGGTTGGTGTATTGCATTGTTCTAGCGATTGGATTTCACTCAAAACTCACCAAATGACTCCTCCCACCATATTATGATGACACCCATGTTCTGGGCTCAATCGGAAATCAGTAGGGGAATGGAATTGGACAATTCAGGTTCAAAGGCAGTTCGTTCCGAATTGTAGTGGTTGTTGTATAGCATAGTTCGAGCAAATGGATTTCACTCAAAACTCTCCAAGTGACTCCTCCCACCATATTATGATGATGCCAAAGTTTTGGGCTCGATCCGAAATACATAGGTGTAAGAAATTGGACAATTCAAGTTCAAAGGCAGTTCGTTCCGAATTGTAGTGGTTGGTGTATTGCATAGTTCTAGCAATTGGATATCACTCAAAACTCACCAAATGACTCCTCCCACCATATTATGATGATGCCCAAGTTTTGGGCTCGATCGGAAATCCTTAGGTGTAAGAAATTGGACAATTCAAGTTCAAAGGCAGTTCGTTCCTTATAGGAGTGATTGGCGTATTGCATAGCCCTAGTGATTGGATTTCCCTCAAAACTCAACAAATGACTCCTCCCACCATATTACGATGATGCCCAAGTTTCGGGCTCGATCGGAAATCCATATGTGTAAGAAATTGGCCAATTGAAGTTCAAACGCAGTTCGTTCCGAATTGGACTGGTTGGCGTATTGCATAGTTCAAGCAATTGGATTTCACTCAAATCTCACCAAATGTCTCCTCCCACCATATTATGATGATGACCAAGTTTTGGGCTCGGTCGGAATTCCATAGGTGTAAAAAATTGTACAATTCAAGTTCTAAGGCAGTACGTTCCGAATTGGAGTGGTTGGCTTATTGCATAGTTCTAGCGATTGGAGTTCACTCAAAACTCACCAAATGACCCCTCCCACCATGGTATGATGATGCACAAGTTTTGGGCTCGATCGGAAATCAATAGGGGAAAGAAGTTGGACAATTCAGGTCCAAAGGCAGTTCGTTCCATATAGGAGTGGTTGGTGTATTTCGTGTTTCTAGCGATTGGATTTCTATCAAAACTCACCAAATGACTCCTCCACCAGATTATGTTGATGCCCAAGTTTTGGGCTCGATCGGAAATCAATAGGGGTAAGAAATTGGACAATTCAGGTTCAAAAGCAGTTCGTTCCTTATAGGAGTGGTTGGTGTATTCCGTAGTTCTAGCGATTGGATTTCACTCAAAACTCACCAAATGACTCCTCCCACCATATTATGATGATGCCTAAGTTAGGGCTCGATCGGAAATCCATAGGGGTAAGAAATTGGACAATTCAAGTTCAAAGGCAGTTCGTTCCGAAATAGAGTTGTTGGTGTATTGCGTAGTTCTAGCGATTGGAATTCACTCAAAACTCACCAAATGACTCCTCCCACCATGTTCTGATGATGCCCAAGATTTGGGCTCGATCAGAAATCAGTAGGTGTAAGAAATTGGTCCATTCAAGTTCAAAGGCAGTTCATTCTGAGTTGGAGTCGCTGGTGTATTGCATAGTTCTAGCGATTGGATTTCACTCGAATCTCACCAAATGACTCCTCCCACCATATTATGGTGGTGCCCAAGTTCTGGGCTCGATCGGAAATCAATAAGGGTTAGAAATTGGACAATTCTTGTTCAAAGGCAGTTCGTTCCTTGTAGGACTGATTGGTGTATTCCGTACTTCTAGCGATTGGATTTCACTCAAAACTCACCAAACGATTCCTCCCACCATATTATGCTGATGCCCAAGTTTTGGGCTAGAGCGGAAATCCATAGGTCTAAGAAAGTGGACAATTCAAGTTCAAAGGCAGTTCGTTCGGAATTGGAGTGGTAGGTGTATTGCGTAGTTCTATTGGATTTCACTCAAAACTCACCAAATGACTGCTCCCACCAAATTATGATGATGCCCAAGTTTTGGGCTCGATTGGAAATCAGTAGGGGTTAGAAATTGGACAATTCAGATTCAAAGGCAGTTTGTTCCTTATAGGAGTGGTTGGTGTATTCCATAGTTCTAGTGATTGGATTTCACTAAAAACTCACCAAATGACTCCCACCACCATATTATAATTTGGCCCAAGTTTTGGGCCCGATCGGAAGTCCATAGGTGTAAGAAGTTGGACAATTCAAGTTCAAAGGAAGTTCAATCCGAATTGGAGTGGTTGGTGTATTGCATAGTTTAAGCGATTGGATTTCACTCGAAACTCACCAAATTACACCTCCCACCATATTATGGTGGCACCCAAGTTTTGGTCTCAATCGGAAATCTATAGGGGTAAGAAATTGGCAATTCAGGTTCAAAGGCAATTCGTTCCATACTGGAGTGGTTGTTGTGTTCCATAGTTCTAGCGATTGGATTTCACTCAAAACTCACCAAATTACTCCTCCCGCCTTATTATGATGATGCTCGGGTTTTGGGCTCGATCGGAAATCAATAGGGGTAAGAAATTGGACAATTCAGGTTCGAAGGCAGTTCGTTCCTTATAGGAGTGGTTGGTGTATTCCGTAGTTCTAGGGATTGGATTTCACTCAAAACTCACCAAATGACTCCACCCACCATATTATGATGATGCCCAAGTTTTGGGCCCGATCGGAAGTCCATAGGTGTAAGAAATTGGACAATTCAAGTTCAAAGGAAGTTCGTTCCGAATTGGAGTGGTTGGTGTATGGCATAGTTCTAGCGATTGGATTTCACTCGAAACTCACCAAATGACTCCTCCCACGAAATTATGATGATGCCCAAGTTTTGGGCTCGATCAGAAATCAATAGGGGTAAGAAACTGGACAATTCTGGTTCAATGGTAGTTCGTTCGTTATAGGAGTGGTTGGTGTATTCCATAGTTCCAGCGATTGGATTTCACTCAAAACTCACCAAAGGACTCCTCCCACCATAGTATGATGATGCCCAAGTTCTGGGCTCGATCGGAAATCCATAAGTGTAAGAAATTGGACAATTCAAGTTCAAAGGCAGTTCGTTCCGAATTTCAGTGACTGGCGTATTGAATAGTTCTAGCAATTGGATTTCACTCCAAAATCACGAAATGACTCCTTCCACCATATTATGATGATGCCAAAGTTTTGGGCTTGATCAGAAATCAATAGGGGTAAGAAATTGGACAATTCAGGTTCAAAGGCAGTTCGTTCCGAATTGGAGTGGTTCGTGTATTCCGTAGTTCTAGCGATTGGATTTCACTCAAAACTCACCAAATGACTCCTCCCACCATATTATGATGATGCCCAAGATTTGGGCTCGATCGGAAATCAATAGGGGTAAGAATATGGACAATTCATGTTCAAAGGCAGTTCGTTCCTTATAGGAGTAGTCGGTGTAGTCCGTAGTTCAAGCGATTGGAGTTCACTCAAAACTCTCCAAATGACTACTCTCACCATATTATGACGATGCCCAAGTTTTGGGCTCGATCGGAAATCAATAGGGGTAAGAAATTGGACAATTCATGTTCACAGGCAGTTCGTGCCTTATAGGAGCGATTGGTGTATTCCGTAGTTCTAGCGATTGGATTTCACTCAAAACTCACCAAATGACTCCTCCCACCATATTATGAGGATGCCCAGGTTTTGGGCTCGATCGAAAATCAATTCAGGTAAGAAATTGGACAATTCAGGTTCTAAGGCAGTTTGTTTCTTATAGGAGTGGTTGGTCTATTCTGTAGTTCTAGCAATTGAATTTCACTCAAAACTCACCAAATGACTCCTCCCACCATATTATGATGATGCCCAGGTTTTGGGCTCGATCGGAAATCAATAGGGGTAAGAAGTTGGACAATTCAGGTTCAAAGGCAGTTCGTTCCTTATAGGAGTGGTTGGTGTATTCCGCAATTCTAGTAATTGGATTTCACTCAAAACTTACCAAATCACTCCTCCCACCATATTATGAGGATGCCCAAGTTGTGGGCTCGAACGGAAATCAATGGGGGTAAGAAATTGGACAATTCAAGTTCAAAGGCGGTTCGTTCTTTATAGGAGTGGTTGGTGTATTCCGTAATTCTAGCGATTGGATTTCACTCAAAACTTACCAAATCACTCCTCCCAACATATTATGAGGATGCCCAAGTTGTGGGCTCGAACGGAAATCAATGGGGGTAAGAAATTGGACAATTCAGGTTCAAAGGCAGTTCGTTCCTTATAGGAGTGGTTGGTGTATTCCGTAGTTCTAGCAATTGGATTTCACTCAAAACTCACCAAATGACTCCTCCCATCATATTATGATGATGCCCAAGTTTTGGGCTCGATCGGAAATCCGTAGGTGGAAGAAATTGGACAATTCAAGTTCATAGGGTGTTCGTTCCGAATTGGAATGGTTGGTGTATTGCATAGTTCTAGCGCTTGGATTTCACTCAAAACTCGCCAAATGACTCCTCCCACCATATGATGATGATGCCCAAGTTTTGGGCTCGATCGGAAATCCATAGGTGTAAGAAATTCGACAATTCAGGTTCAAAGGCAGTTCATTCCTTATAGGAGTGGTTGGTGTATTGCGTAGTTCTAGCGATTGGATTTCACTCAAAACTCAGCAAATGACTCTTCCCACCATATTATGAAGATGCCCAAGTTTTGGGCTCGATCGGAAATCAAAAGGGGTAAGAAAATGTACAATTCATGTTCAAAGGCAATTCGTTCGTTATAGGAGTGGTTGATGTATTACGTAGTTCAAGTGATTGGATTTAGCTCAAAAGTCACCAAATGACTCCTCCCACCATATTATGTTGATTCCCAAGTTTTGGGCTCGATCGGAAATCAATAGGGGTAATAAATTGGACAATTCACGTTCAAAGGCAGTTCGTTCCGTATAGGAGCAGTTGGGGTATTCCGTAGTTCTTGCAACTGGATTTAACTCAAAAGTCACCAAATGACTCCTCTCACCATATTATGATGATGCCCAAGTTTTGGGCTCAATCAGAAGTCAACAAGGGTAAGAAATTGGACAATTCAGGTTCAATGCCAGTTCGTTCCCTATTGGAATCGTTGATGTATTCCTTAGTTCTAGCGCTTGGATTTCACTCAAAACTCACCAAATTACTCCTCCCACCATATTATGGCGATGCCCAAGTTTTGGGCTCGGTCGGAAATCAGCAGGGGTAAGAAATTGGACAATACAAGTTCAAAGGCAGTTCGTTCCTTATAAG
Source organism: Prunus yedoensis (assembly GCA_005406145.1). NCBI lineage: Eukaryota > Viridiplantae > Streptophyta > Magnoliopsida > Rosales > Rosaceae > Prunus > Prunus yedoensis. The sequence goes on along the minus strand of BJCG01000015.1, from coordinate 1,555,717 downwards.
AGTGGTTGGTGTATTCCGTAGTTCTAGCGGTTGGATTTCACTCAAAACTCACCAAATGACTCCTCCCATCATATTATGGTGATGCCCAAGTTTTGGGCTTAATCGGAAATCCATAGGTGTAAGAAATTGGACAATTCAAGTTCACAGGCAGTTCGTTCCGAATTGGAGTGGTTGGTGTATTTCGTAGTTCTAGCAATTGGATTTCACTCAAAACTCACTAAATTAATCCTCCCACCATATTATGATCATGCCCAACTTTTGGGCTCGATCGGAAATCCATAGGTGTAAGATATTGGACAATTCGAGTTCACAGGCAGTTCGTTCCTTATCGGAGTGGTTGGTGTATTTCATAGTTCTAGCAATTGGATTTTACTCAAAACTCTCAAAATCACTCCTCCCACCATATTATGCAGATGCCCAAGTTTTTGGCTAGATCGGAAATCGATAGGTGTAAGAAATTGGACAATTCAGGTTCAAAGGCAGTTCATTACTTGTAGGAGTGGTTGGTGTATTCCGTTGTTCTAGCGAATGAATTCCACTCAAAACTCACCAAATGACTCCTCCCATCATATTATGATGATGCCCAAGTTTTGGGCTCGATCGGAAATCCATAGGTGTAAGAAATTAGAATATTCAAGTTCATAGGCAGTTCGTTCCGAATTGGAGTGGTTGGTGTATTGCATAGTTCTAGCGCTTGGATTTCACTCCAAAGTCACCAAATGACTCCTACCACCATATTATGATGACGCCCAAGTTTTGGGCTCGATCGGAAATCAGTAGGGGTAAGAAATTGGACAATTCATATTCAAAGGTAGTTCGTTCCTTATAGGAGTGGTTGGTGTAATTCGTAGTTCAAGCTATTGGATTCCACTCAAAAGTCACCACATGACTCCTCCCACCATATTCTGACAATGCCCAAGTTTTGGCCTAGATCGGAAATCAATAGGGGTAAGAAATTGGACAATTCAGGTTCAAAGGCAGTTCGTTCCTTATAGGAGCGGTTGGGGTATTCCATAGTTCTACCAATTGGATTTCACTCAAAACTCACCACATGACTCCTCCCACCATATTATGTTGATGCCCAAGTTTTGGGCTCGATCGGAAATCCATTGGGGTAAAAAATTGGACAATTCAGGTTCAAAGGTAGTTCGTTCCTTATAGGAGTGGTTGGTCTAATCCGTAGTTCTTGAGATTGGATTTCACTCAAAACTCTCCAAATGACTCCTCCCATCATATTATGATGATGCCCAAGTTGTGGGCTCGATCGGAAATCGATAGGTGTAAGAAATTGGACAATTCTTGTTCAGAGGCAGTTCGTTCCTTATAGGAGTGGTTGGTCTAATCCGTAGTTCTTGCGATTGGATTTCACTCAAAACTCACCAAATGACTCCTCCCACCATATTATGATGATGCCCAAGTTTTGGACTCGATCGGAAATCAAAAGTGGTAAGAAATTGGACAATTCAGGTTCAAAGGAAGTTCATTCCTAGTAGGAGTGGTTGGTATATTACGTAGTTCTAACAATTGGATTTCACTCAAAACTCACCAAATGTCTCTTCCCACCATATTATGGTGATGCCCAAGTTTTGGACTCGATCGGAAATCAAAAGTGGTAAGAAATTGGACAATTCAGGTTCAAAGGCAGTTCGTTCCTTATAGGCGTGGTTGGTCAATTCCGTAGTTCTAGCGATTGGATTTCACTCAAAACTCTCCAAATGACTCCTCCCATCATATTATGATGATGCCCAAGTTGTGGGCTCGATCGGAAATCCGTAGGTGGAAGAAATTGGACAATTCAAGTTCATAGGGTGTTCGTTCCGAATTGGAGTGGTTGGTGTGTTGCATAGTTCTAGCGCTTGGATTTCACTCAAAACTCACCAAATGACTCCTCCCACCATATTCTGATGATGCCCAAGTTTTGGGCTCGATCAGAAATCCGTAGGTGTAAGAAATTGGACAATTCAAGTTCATAGGGTGTTCGTTCCGAATTGGAGTGGTTGGTGTGCTGCATAGTTCTAGTGCTTGGATTTCACTCAAAACTCACCAAATGACTCCTCCCACCATATGATGATGATGCCCATGTTTTGGGCTCGATCAGAAATCCATAGGTGTAAGAAATTGGAATAGGAGGGGTTGGTGTATTGCGTAGTTCTAGCGATTGGATTTCACTCAAAACTCAGCAAATGACTCTTCCCACCATATTATGAAGATGCCCAAGTTTTGGGCTCGATTTGAAATCAACAGGGGTAAGAAATGTACAATTCATGTTCAAAGGCAGTTCGTTCCTTATAGGAGTGGTTGATGTATTACGTAGTTCAAGCAATTGGATTTAGCTCAAAAGTCACCAAATGACTCCTCCCACCATATTATGATGATTCCCAAGTTTTGGGCTCGAACGGAAATCAATAGGGTTAATAAATTGGACAATTCATGTTCAAAGGCAGTTCGTTCCTTATAGGAGCAGTTGGGGTATTCCGTAGTTCTTGCAACTGGATTTAACTCAAAACTCACCAAATGACTCCTCCCGCCATATTATGATGATGCCCAAGTTTTGGGCTTGATCAGAAGTCAACAGGGGTAAGAAATTGGACAATTCAAGTTCAAAGGCAGTTCGTTCCGAATTGGAGTAGTTGGTGGATTGCATAGTTGTAACAGTCGGATTTCAATCAAAACTCACCAAATGACTCCACCCATCATATTATGATGATACCCAAGTTTTGGGCTCGATCGGAAATCCATAGGTGTAAGAAATTGGACAATTCAAGTTCAAAGGCAGTTTGTTTTGAATTGGAGTGGTTGGTGTATTGCGTAGTTCTAGCGATTAGATTTCACACAAAAGTCACCAATTGATTCCTCCCACCATATTATGATGTTGCCCAAGTTTTGGGCTCGATCGGAAATCAAAAGGGGTAAGAAACTGGACAATTAAAGTTCAAAGGCAATTCGTTCCTTATAGGAGTGGTTGGTCTATTCCGTAGTTCTAGCAATTGGATTTCACTCAAAACTCACCAAATGACTCCTCCCATCATATTATGATGATGCCCAAGTTTTGGGCTCGATCGGAAATCCGTAGGTGGAAGAAATTGGACAATTCAAGTTCATAGGGGGTTCGTTCTGAATTGGAGTGGTTGGTGTATTGCATAGTTCTAGCGCTTGGATTTCACTCAAAACTCACCAAATGACTCCTCCCACCATATTATGATCATGGCCAAGTTTTGGGCTCGATTGGAAATCAATAGGGGTAAGAAATTGGACAGTTCACGTTCAATGGCAGTTAGTTCCTTATAGGAGTGGTTGGTCTATCCCGTAGTTCTAGAGATTGGATTTCACTCAAAACTCACCAAATGACTCCACCCACCATATTATGATGAAGCCCTTGTTTTGGGCACGATCGGAAATGAATAGGGGTAAGAAATTGGACAATTCAGGTTCAAATGCAGTTCATTCCTTATAGGAGTGGTTGGTCTATCCCGTAGTTCTAGAGATTGGATTTCACTCAAAAACACACCAAATTACTCCTCCCACCATATTATGATGATGCCCAAGTTCTGGGCTCGATCGGAAATCAACAGGGGTAAGAAATTGGACAATTCATGTTGAAAGGCAGTTTGTTCCTTATAGGAGTGGTTGGTGTATTCCGTAGTTCTAGCGATTGGATTTCACTCAAAGCTCACCAAATGACTCCTCCCACAATATTATGATGATGCCCCAAGTTTTGGGCTCGATCGAAAATCAATAGGGGTAAGAAATTGGACAATTCAAGTTCAAGGGCAGTTCGTTCCTTATAGAAGTGGTTGGTATATTCCGTAGTTCTAGCAATTGGATTTCACCCAAAGCTCACCAAATGACTCCTCCCACCACATATGATGATGCCCACGTTTTGGGCTCGATCGGAAATCAATAGGGGTAAGAAATTGTACAATTTTGGTTCAAAGGCAGTTCGTTCCTTATAGGAGTGGTTGGTGTATTGCATAGTTCTAGCGATTGGATTTCACTCAGAACTCGCCAAATGGCTCCTCCCACCAGATTATGATCATGCCCACGTTTTGGGCTCGATCGGAAATCAATAGGGATAAGAAATTGGACAATTAAGGTTCAAAGACAGTTCGTTCCTTGTTGGAGTATTTGGTGTATTCCGTAGTTCTAGCGATTGGATTTCACTCAAAACTCACCAATGACTCCTCGCACAATATTATGATGATGGCCAAGTTTTGGGATCGGAAATCAATAGGGGTGAGAAATTGGACAATTCTGGTTCAAAGGCAGTTCGTTCCGTATAGGAGTGGTTGGTGTATTGCATAGTTCTAGCAATTGGATTTCACTAAAAACCAACCAAATGACTCCTCCCACCATATTATGATGATGCCTAACTTTTGTGCCCCATCGGAAATCCATAGGTGTAAGAAATTGGACAATTCAAGTTCAAAAGCAGTACTTTCCGAATTGGAGTGGTTGGTGTATTGCATAGTTCTAGCGATGGTATTTCACTCAAAACTCTCCAAATGACTCCTCCCACCATATTATGATGAAGCCCAAGTTTTGGGCTCGATCGAAAATTAATTGGGGTAAGAAATTAGACAATTCAGGTTCAACGGCAGTTCGTTCCTTACAGGAGCGGTTGGCGTATTCCGTAGTTCTAACGATTGGATTTCACTCAAAACCCACCAAATGACTCCTCCCACCATATTACGATGATGCCTAAGTTTTGGGCTCGATCGGAAATCAATAGGGGTAAGAAATTGGACAATTCATGTCCAAATGCAGTTCGTTCCTTATTGGAGTGGTTGGTGTGTTCCGTAGTTCTAGCAATAGGATTTCACTCAAAACTCACCAAATGACTCCTCCAACCATATTATAATAATGCCCAAGTTTTGGGCTCGATCGGAAATCAATAGGGGTAAGAAATTGGACAATTCACGTTCATAGGCAGTTCGTTCCTTATAGGAGTGGTTGGTGTATTCCGTAGTTCTGGCGGTTGGATTTCACTCAAAACTCACCAAATGACTCCTCCAAAAATATTATGATGATGGCCCAGTTTTGGGATCGGAAATCAATAGGGGTAAGAAATTGGACAATTCAGGTTCTACGGCAGTTCGTTCCTTATTGGAGTGGTTGTTGTATTCCGTAGTTCTAGCAATAGGATTTCATTCAAAACTCACCAAAGGACTCCTCCCACCGTATTGCGATGATGCCCAAGTTTTGGGCTCGATCGGAAATCAATAGGGATAAGAAATTGGACAATTCAGGTTCAAAGGCAGTACGTTCCATATAGGAGTGGTTGGTGGATTCCGTAGTTCTAGCGATTGGATTTCACTCAAAACCCAGCAAATGACTCCTCCCACCATATTATGAGGATGCCCAAGTTTTGGGCTCGATTGAAAATTAATAGGGGTAAGAAATTGGACAATTCAGGTCCAAATGCAGTTCGTTCCTTATAGGCGTGGCTGGTGTATTCCGTTGTTCTAGTGATTGGATTATGATGATGCCCAAGTTTTGGGCTCGATCGGAAATCAATAGGGGTAAGAAATTGGACAATTCAGGTTCAAAGGCAGTTCGTTCCGTATAAGAGCGGTTGGGGTATTGCATAGTTCTAGTGATTGGATTTCGTTCAAAATCGCCAAATGACTCCTCCCACCAAATTATGATGATGCCCAAGTTTTGGGCTTGATCGGAAATCAACAGGGGTAAGAATTTAGACAATTCAAGTTCAAAGGCAGTTCGTTCCTTATAGGAGTGGTTGGTGCATTCCGCAGTTCTGGCGACTCGATTTCACTCAAAACCCAACAAATGACTCCTCCCACCATATTACAAGGATGCCCAAGTTTTGGGCTCGATTGAAAATCAATAGGGGTAAGAAATTGGACAATTCAGGTTCAAATGCAGTTCGTTCCTTATAGGCGTGGTTGGTGTACTCTGTTGTTCTAGCGATTGGATTTCACTCAAAACTAAACAAATGATTCCTCCCACAATATTATAATGATGCCCAAGTTTTGGGCTCGATCGGAAACCAATAGGCGTAAGAAATTGGACAATTCAGGGTCAACGGCAGTTCGTTCCCTATAGGTGTGGTTGGTATATTCCATACTTCTAGTGATTGGATTTCGCTCAAAACTCACGAAATGACTACTCCCACTATATTATGATGATGCCCAAGTTTGGGGCTCGATCCGAAATCAATAGGGGTAAGAAATTGGACAATTCAGGTTCAAAGGCAATTCGTTCCTTATAGGAGTGGTTGGTTTATTTAGTAGTTCTAGTGATTGGATTTCACTCAAAACTCACCAAATGACTTGTCCCACCATATTATGATGGTGCCCAAGTTTTGGGCTCGATCGGAAATCAATAGGGGTAAGAAATTGGAAAATACAAGTTCAAAGGCAATTCGTTCCTTATAGGAGTAGTTGGTGTATTTCGTAGTTCTAACGATTGGATTTCACTCAAAGTCACCAAATGACTCCTTCCACCATATTATGATCATGCCCAAGTTTTAGGCTCGATCTGACATCAATAGTGGTAAGAAATTGGACAATTCATCTTCAAAGGCAGTTTGTTCCTTATAGGAGTGGTTGGTGTATTCCGTAGTTCTAGCAATTGGATTTCAATCACAACCCACCAAATGACTCCTCCCACCATATTATATTGATTCCCGACTTTTGGGCTCGATCAGAAATCAGTATGGGTAAGAAATTGGACAATTCAGGTTCAATGGCAGTTCATTCCTTATAGGAGTGGTCGGTGTATTTCGTAGTTCTAGCGATTGTAATTCTCTCAAAACTCTCCAAATGGCTCCTCCCACCATATTATGTTGGTGCCCAAGGTTTGGGCTCGATATGAAATCAATAGGGGTAAGAAATTGGACAATTCAAGTTCAAAGGCAATTCGTTCCTTATAGGAGTGGTTGGTGTATTCCGTAGTTCTAGCGATTAGATTTCACTCAAAAGTCACCAAATGACTCCTCCCACCATATTATGATGATGCCCAAGTTTTGGGCTCGATCGGAAATCAATAGTGGCAAGAAATTGGACAATTCAGGTTCAAAGGCAGTTCGTTCCTTATAGGAGTGGTTGGTGTATTCCGTAGTTCTAGCTATTGTATTTCACTCCAAACCAACCAAATGACTCCTCCCACCATATTATGATGATGTCCAAGTTTTGGGCTCGATCGGAAATCCATATGTGTAAGAAATTGGACAATTCAAGTTCACAGGCAGTTCGTTCCGAATTCGAGTGGTTGGTGTACTGCATAGTTCTAGCGATTGGATTTCACTCAAAACTCACCAAATGACTCCTCCCACCATATTATGATGATGCCCAAGTTTTGGGCTCGATCGGAAATCCATAGGTTTAAGAAATTGGACAATTCAAGTTCAAAGGCAATTCGTTCCGAATTGGGGTGGTTGGTGTATTCCGTAGTTCTAGCGATTGGACTTCACTCCAAACTCACCAAATGACTCCTGCCACCATATTATGATGATGTCCAAGTTTTGGGCTCGATCGAAAATCCATAGGTTTAAGAAATTGGACAATTCAAGTTCAAAGGCAGTTCGTTCCGAATTGGAGTGGTTGGTGTGTTGCATAGTTCTAGCGATTGGATTTCACTCAAAACACACCAAATGACTCCTCCCACCATATTATGATGATGCCCAAGTTTTGGGCTCGATCGGAAATCTATAGGTGTAAGAAATTGGACAATTCAAGGTCAAAGGCAGTTCGTTCCGAATTGGAGTGGTTGGTGTATTGCATAGTTCTAGCGATTGGACTTCACTCAAAACTCACCAAATGACTCCTCCCACCATATTATAATGTGGCCCAAGTTTTGGGCTCGATCGGAAATCAATAGAGGTAAGAAATTGGACAATTCAGGTTCATAGGCAGTGTTTGTGCCTAATAAATCACGGCCATGAATTGGCCGGAATTGGCCGGGGGAACTTCTCTTCTCGGCCTCAAGTTGAAACGCAGCGTTTTGTCAGGGTGTTTGGCTTTCCAGAGAAACGAGAAAAATCACCAAGGCATGGTCATCTCGGCCAAGGTTACAGGCCGAGGCCGAGATCGAACAAAGTCACGGCCAATGGGATTAAGGTCAGATCATCACGTGACAGCAGGGTCCCACGCTCCATTTAATGAAGCAAGGTCTCTGTTTATTGCAGCAAACCCACTGGCCAAGAATGAGCATTTAATGCACGAGGAAAGGTGGGAAGTGATTGGAGTCAGGATTTGGTGACAGAGATCAGAATGATTAGATGCCAACATTCTCACAAAGCTCTTTGCAGCTTGAGAGATTAGGTAATTGGCTATCAGAGCAATAAGTGCGTCCCCACGGCCAGAAGCGCAGAACCCACGATCAGGGCGGCGGCCGAGATTCACCGGGATTCATGGAGTCACACCACCATACTTCACGATCCCAAATGTCGATTAGACTACCCACTTGGCGTAATCAGGCTCCACCATGCAGATTTTCAGCCTCGATTACCCCTCCAGGAGCTCTGCCTATAAATACAAGACTCAGGACTACTTTCAAAGGGTTCAAACACCAAACAAAAGCCTCCCACGGAGCAACTTATATTTTCCTATAATGCACTTTCAATATCTTTACTTGCTTTCCTAGGAGTAGTGTTAGTTTGTAAGGAAAATCCATTCATCAATATATCAAACGACCCTTGATTTTCAAGGCGCCGGAGCACCACCCTTGTTATTCGCTCCCTCACCCCATATATCATACGACCGCCGCTCATTGAGTTGCGCGCCGGAGCACCGCCCTAAAACCCACCAAACACCACCACTCAACGGCCTTGTAGTTCAGGCCGTGAACCTTACAGCCGAGACTAGTTCCTCTCTCGGCTACAATCGTTTGATTAGAAGACGAGTTCAGACAGGCGCACTATCTAAACACTATCGCCCACTTCAAACATCTCGACGCACGGTAGACCGTGCTGGCACGCCCGCGCACAAACGCACCCCGTCCAAAAGCAGGAAACCGCGTGTTAACGCGAATCCCCTCAACCCGAAACCCCAGGCCGTGAGATTTGCGCGGCAGACAGGCAGTTCATTCCTTATAGGAGTGGTCGGTGTATTCCGTAGTTCTAGCGATTGTATTTCTCTCAAAACTCACCAAATGACTCCTCCCACCATATTATGTTGATGCCCAAGGTTTGGGCTTGATCCGAAATCAATAGGAGTAAGAAATTGGACAATTCAAGGTCAAAGGCAGTTCGTTCCGAATTGGAGTGGTTGGTGTATTGCATAGTTCTAGCGATTGGATTTCACTCAAAACTCAGCAAATGACTCCTCCCACCATATTATGATGATGCCCAAGTTTTGGGCTCGATCTGAAATCGAGAGGGGAAAGAAATTGGACAATTCAAGTTCACAGGCAGTTCATTCCGAATTGGAGTGGTTGGTGTATTGCATAGTTCTAGCGATTGGATATCACTCAAAACTCACCAAATGACTACTCCCACCATATTATGATGATGCCCAAGTGTTGGGCTCGATCAGAAATCAGTAGGGGTAAGAAATTGGACAATTTAGGTTCAGAGGCAGTTCGTTCCTTAAAGGAGTGGTTGGTGTATTCTGTAGCTCTAGCAATTGGATTTCACTCAAAACTCACCAAATGACTCCTCCCACTATATTATGATGATTCCCAAGATTTGGGTTCGATCGGTAATCAATAGGGGTAAGAAATTGGACAATTCAGGATCAAAGGCAGTTCGTTCCTTAAAGAAGTGGTTGGTGTATTCCGTAGTTCTAGCAATTGGATTTCACTCAAAACTCACCAAATGACTTCTCCCACCATATTATGATGATGCCCAAGTTTTGGGTTCGATCGGTAATCAATAGGGGTAAGAAATTGGACAATTCAGGATCAAAGGCAGTTCGTTCCTTTGGAGTGGTTGGTGTGTTCCGAAGTTCTAGCAATTGGATTTCGCTCGAAACTCACCAAATGATTCCTCCCACCTTATTATGATGATGCCCAAGTTTTGGGCTCGATCCGAAATTAATAGGAGTAAGAAAAAATTGGACAATTCAGGTTCAAACGCAGTTCGTTCCTTATTGGAGTGGTTGGTGTGTTCCATAGTTCTAGCGATTGGATTTCACTCGAAACTCACCAAATGACTCCTCCCACCATATTATGATGATGCCCAAGTTTTGGGCTCGATCGGAAGTCAACAGGCGTAAGAAATTGGACAATTCAAGTTCAAAGGCAGTTCGTTCCAAATTGGAGTGGTTGGTGTATTGCATAGTTCTAGTGATTGGATTTCACTCGAAACACCCCAAACACTACAAGAAAAACACCCTTTACTGACGGCTAAAAAGCGTCACTATAGCCATTAGATGACGGTTCCAAAAGCATCAGGGACGCCACTGTCAGGAAATTGTACCACCTTACTTGACGCTTATTATCTGTCAAGAAATAGTGTTTAATGATGGGTAAAAAGCGTCACGAATTAGTTAAGAACCGTCAACGAAAGTTTTTATTGTCGCTTAATAAGTATCAACAAATATTTTTCCCGACAATTAATAAATCTTTCTTGACGGTTCTTAGCCGTCATGAGTTGTATAACTAAAATTTTTTAAAAAAATTAAAATTTTGAAAAAGCTTCCTGGACAACTAAAGTTTGAAAGAATTTAGTAGCTAAATGAATATATTAAAAAAAATAACAAGCTGAAATTTAATATCCACTAAAATAGAATATTGAGGTACAAACATTCAAAAACTCGTAACAACATGTTAACTATCTTGAGAAATGATATTAAAAAAACATTAAAAAAATTACATTGAAAAAATACATGCTGAAATAAACCAAACTATCTAGTATAATAAAACGTAGAACTTCTAACTTAGAAGCTTGACTTTCCGTAGCACTTGTCTTTGTAGTTTAAGCCTCCATGTATACATCAATCTGCCAGTATAGGTAAGACATGAATTTAAAGAATTAAGAGATACAACCAATGAACCCATCAACCTTGTCCAACACCAATAGAGTCTCATACTACAAAAATTGAAATAGACGACGGGGAAACACCGTCGTCTTTTTGTTTTTCAAAACGTCGTTAAATCGACCGTCATCTTTTTAAATGTTAACTACGACGGTAATTAAACGTCGTCTATAACACGTAATGATGACGGTTTTAAAAAATACCATCGTCTTTACCCATAAATAACGACGGTTTTTATGAAAGAACCGTCGTCTATTAATGTAAAGACGACGGTTCTTTATAAAAACCGTCGTTATTTATGGGTAATGACGACGGTATTTTTTAAAACCATCGTTGATTGTATATAAAGATGACGGTTTTTTGTTAAAAAACGTCGTTGATTGTATATAAAGACGACATTATTGTATTAAAAATGGTCGTTGATTATATTTACAGATGACGATTTTTCCAATAAAACCATCGTTTTATCCCTGGCTCCTAAAAGTGCGTGCATCACTTTAAGGTCAATCCTATACCCACATTAGCTTTTCCTCTCAGTGGACACGCTTTAGAAGTATCTCGGGACTCAAAAGCGATAAAGTCCCTAAAAGTCAACTCGGGACCCCGTGGGGTCCATGACCTCAGAATTTTGATCCGATCATTCCTAGAGGTTCCGATAAGCCTAGGACACATGTCCCGAGAGTTTGGTCTCGATCGGACTGACGAACGATTTTTCGTAAATCTAGCCCTAGGGTTGGCTTTTCCGGAGCATCCGGGACTCCGATTTATGATCTGTTTAATCCTACACGATCCTTAAAAAGCCTAGATCCACATACTCCAGTTTGGTTATGATCCAACGGTCCGAACGTATTGAACCCGAAAATCGCACACCATGTGAGATCCGTTCGGGGTTCAAACGTTATCCAATTTGAGATCCGCAAAGTCCTACGCGCTCGTGAGGACACGAGGATCGTTCTGGGATCAAGAGTGACTCCTGTTATGTAACATCTAGGAAAAAATTAAATAAAATAAAATAAAAAGGATATTAATAAAATATATTTGGTTAACTTAATTATGAGTTATAAATAAATTTAATTTAAAATAATAATAATAATAAAATATTTATATTTAAAAAAAAAAAAAAAAAAAAAAAAAAAAGGGGGAGGCAACGTGTAAGCAAGCCTTCTTCCCTCCTTCATTCCTTCCCCCTTCCCCCATACAATCCCTTCAAAAAAATCTGGTTTGATCTCAATTTGGTGAGTTGTAAACCTAGGATAGATGACTCACCTAGTCTAAGCTAAGAAAAAAATTAATTGCTAAACTAAGATAAATTTTTGGGATGAAAGAATTGGAAGTTGGGGTGAGGAAGAAAGGAGAGGATAGGAGGAAAGGAAGAAGATAGTTTCTAAGGTGAGTTGATTTCGAAATTTCTGATTTTAACCTTGTGGTTGTGTGATTTTAATCTCTTAAAGGATAATTTGAGTTCTTGAATGTTAGGAAAATTGAATTGAAAGAGGTTGAACCTCTATTTTCGGATTGGGTGTATAGAGCTTTTTTTTTCAAGTGTGGGTGTTGTGTTTTTGGTTGTATTTTGAGTTTTTGATGAGTTCTAATGATAGGTATGAAGTTTAGAAGAGTTTTAGAAGTCTTAAGAACCACTTGGGGTGTTGGAATGGTTGAAAACAACTTTGAACAAAATCTGGAAATTTGCAGTCCGTGAGCCTCACTTTGGCTCTATTTTTCTCCCAATCCTTTGAGTTTTTAAGGAAACCATCTACTGGGTTTTGAACTAGACTTGGCAAGGAACAAAACACAATTTGTTTCGTCGAATTTGGTTGAGTTTTGATAGGTTGAACACTTGTTCAAAGTTTGGAAAAAAACTCTGTTTTCTGCAGAAAACCAGCCACGAGTCCAACTTTGGAGTTGGTTTTCTCCTTCGTTTTAGATCCGTTTTCAGTGTGGTTTGTTGGGTTAGAAACTAGAGGTGTTAATCTTAAAAACCACTATAAGTTTGCCCATTTTCACTGACGTTTGGTTGGTCAAAATGGCTCACAAAATCTGAGATTTAAAACTGGAAAAAACAGGGGAATTTGCAGGATTTTTTTGAAGATGATGAACAGTAACCGGAACAAGCCCACTCGCGGCTCCGGAAAGTGGCGGCGCGTGGCGGCTGTTCTGGCAGCCTCCGACGCCATATTTTTAGTCTATCAGACTCGATTTCTCGATCCGAGTCTAACGGTATAGGTTTCGGGACTTTTTGGAGGGTTTAGCTTGGAGAGTGGGGTGCACTCTCTATGTTAAGAAAGAAAAATGTTTTTATAAAAATTAGATTTTTTTTTCTAACTTCATCTATGTTATTTATTTATTTATTTATTTTTCCAAATTTAGGAACGGGAGAGAACCCGACCACCTCCGAAGGGTAATTTCGTCCTTTTAGCTTCTTGGATTCGAGGTAGGGTCTCTAACTTTTTCCCAATGATTAGACTATATCACTGTTAATCTTGGTGTGGATTTATAATATTAAATGTGAATATCCTGTTGTTTTGCTTGGTGTGTATCGTTAGGTGAATGCTAATGTTGTTTTATGAATGTTTATCGAATATTATATGATGTTTGATGAATATTACTATCCATGTGAATTAAATTTGAAATATTATTGTTTTTTTTATTTGAATTGTCATCATTCCACAAACATTTGAGCTGCATTTACATATGGATCATAAATACAGTTGTGTTGGGTCTGTGCGTAGTTTAAGGTATATCTAAAGGGTGGGAGAAGACTTTAGATATATCGGGAAAAAAATGTGGAATATATTCGGGTGACGGGAGCAGAGCTTGAATATATTAAGGTGATGGGAGCAGGGCCTCTAACAAAAAGTGAAAGTTGAGAAATTCGTAAACAAAATGAACTTGGGGTAAGGGATGGATGGGCACTAATTTGTATTTTAGGGTATTCGGAGCCACAGTGGTAAAATGCATGGTATGGGACATGCAGGCTTGATGCTCTAAAGTATGAACTAGTGGGTTTAGAAGGGAGTGAGTTCATGACATCATCGCATATGCATGATTTATTTTGTAATTGTGTAATGCATGCCACTTTGGTTAGCGGTGATAACTGGCTTTGAAGGGGGGGGAATGTTACAGTACTCTACTGGGCATTAAAATGCTCACACCCTAATAGATGTTGCAGGTTTCAATGCAAATCCCGAGGAAGGAGAAGTTCCACCAGAGGACTAGATCAGTGTTGTTAGATACTGTTTGTAAAATTATTAAGGAATAAATTGTGTAGAATATTACTGTAGTGTGTGTAACTAACTTTGAGCTACTGTGACTCTGACTTTGTACTTATTAAAATAAGTTTGTAATATTATTGGCTCTATTTCTATCATATCATAGTTATCGGAGTTTGTTTTTATAACTATGGTATGATTCATGCCTTAATTCGGAGATAGTCCCTATTTTCGAATCGGGGCGTGACATGTTACCTGACCCACGCACCGCCCACACGCCGGCAGCGCGTGGGTGTACCTAACAATTTCCAGTGACCGGATTTTCTCCAAATCGTCGGCCCAAACTCCTATTCTAGGTAAAACACCCTATTTGGAACCACTTTTGTTCTTGGACTATGGCCAAAAAGTGGCCGGAAGCGGCTGGAACTGAGCTCTCAAAGTCGGCAGAATTTCAACTCAACACTTAACCTATCAAACCTCAAAATCTCTCTAATCCTACCCAACCAGCAGCTAGAGCTCGAAAAACGGATGAAAAACCATACCTTATTCGTCACGATAGGTTGCCGGAGGAGAGAGAGCGAGAGGTTTGAAATTCGGAGAAAAACCAGCCAAAACCGAGCTGTTTCCGGCGGCTGGAGCTGTCGACGGAGGCGGCGTAGGTCTGGAGTGTGGCGGCGAGGTTGGGCTGGTCTGATCTTGGCCGGTTTCGTGTCAGACGGTGAGGTTGGGTGGTGGCTATGGAAGTTTGGAGGAGCTGCTGGAAAATTTTCTAAAGGGGGGAGGGGTTTGCGCGAGGAAGAAGGGAGTGAAGAGAGAGAGAGAAGCAGATTTTTAAAAATCTGGTTTTCGGAAAATACCATTTTGTCCTTTTTTCGTAATTTGCTCGTATTTTCTTCAATACGACTCGGAATTGAGCCCAATACGTGTCTATGGACTCGTTTCGTCGCGCTCTACGCAAAGGTACAAGTGGATTTTCCAAATTCTTTCCCGGTCAAAAAGTCAACTTAAAACCTACTAAATTATTCCGAAGGTAATTTAGTCTTTTCCTTCATTAAATTAATAGTTAAATAATAATTAAGGTTTGGGTTGTTTTAAAACTCTGGTTTTAGGAAAATACCATTTTGTCCTTTTTTCGTAATTTGCTCGTATTTTCTTCAATACGACTCGGAATTGAGCCCAATACGTGTCTATGGACTCGTTTCGTCGCGCTCTACACAAAGGTGCAAGTGGATTTTTCAAATTCTTTCCCGGTCAAAAAATCAACTTAAAACCTACTAAATTATTCCGAGGATAATTTAGTCTTTTCCTTCATTAAATTAATAGTTAAATAATAATTAAGGTTTGGGTTGTTACAACCTTCGACCGTGAATTGTCCAATTTTTTACCCCTATGGATTTCCGATCGAGCCCAAAACTTGGGCATCATCATAATATGGTGGGAGGAGTCATTTGGTGAGTTTTGAGTGAAATCCAATCGCAAGAACTATGCAATTCACCAACCACTCCAATTCGGAACGAACTGCCTAAGAATTTGAATTGTCCAATTTCTTGCACTTATGGATTTCCGATCGAGCCCAAAACTTGGGCATCATCTTAATATGGTGGGAGGAGTCATTTGGTTAGTTTTGAGTGAAATCCAATTGCTAGAACTATGCAATACACCAACCACTACAATTCCGAACGAACTGCCTTTGAACTTGAATTGTCCAATTTCTTACACCCACGGATTTCTGATCGAGCCCAAAACTTGGGCATCATCATAATACGGTGGGAGGAGAGATTTGGTGAGTTTTGAGTGAAATTCAATCGCTAAAACTACGGAATACACCAACCACTCTTATACGGAACGCACTGCCTTTGAACATGGATTGTGCAATTTCTTACCCTTATTGATTTCCGATGGAGCCCAAAACTTGGGCATCATCATAATATGGTGGGAGGAGTCATTTGGTGAGTTTTGAGTGAAATCCAATCGCTAGAACTATGCAATACACCAACCACTCCAATTCGGAACGAACTGTCTTCGAACTTGAATTGTCCAATTTCTTACCCCTATGGATTTCCGATCGAGCCCAAAACTTGGGCATCATCATAGTATGGTGGGAGGAGTCATTTGGAGAGTTTCGAGTGAAAACGAATCGCTAGACCTATGCAAAACACCAACCACTCCAATTCGGAACGAACTGCCTAAGAATTTGAATTGTCCAATTTCTTGCACCTATGGATTTCCGATCGAGCCCAAAACTTGGGTATCATCATAATATGGTGGGTGGAGTCATTTGGTTAGTTTTGAGTGAAATCCAATTGCTAGAACTATGCAATACACCAACCACTACAATTCCGAACGAACTGCCTTTGAACTTGAATTGTCCAATTTCTTACACCCACAGATTTCTGATCGAGCACAAAACTTGGGCATCATCATAATATGGTGGGAGGAGAGATTTGGTGAGTTCTGAGTGAAATCCAATCACTAGAACTACGGAATACACCAACCACTCTTATACGGAACGCACTGCCTTTGAACATGAATTGTGCAATTTCTTACCCCTATTGATTTCCGATCGGGCCCAACACTTGGGCATCACCATAATATTGTGGGAGGAGACATTTGGTGAGTCTTGAGTGAAATTCGTAACGAACTGCCTTTTGAGTGAAACCCAATTGCTAGAACTATGCAATACACCAACCACTACAATTTCGAACGAACTGCCTTTGAACTTCAATTGTCCAATTTCTTGCACCTATGGATTTACGATCGAGCCCAAAACTTGGGCATCACCATAATATGGTGGGAGGTGTGATTTGGTGAGTTTTGAGTGAAATCCATTTACTAGAAGGCACTGCCTTTGAACATGAATTGTCCAATTTCTAACCCCTATTGATTTCCAATCGACCCCAAATCTTGGGGATCATAATAATATTGTGGGAGGAGTCATTTGGTGAGTTTTCAGAGAAATCCAATCGCTAGAACTACGGAATACACCAACCACTCCTATAAGGAACGAACGGCCTTTGAACCTGAATTGTCCAATTTCTAACCCCTATTGATTTCCGATCGACCCCAAATCGTGGGAATCATCATAATATTGTGGGAGGAGTCATTTGGTGAGTTTTGAGCGAAATCCAATCGGTAGAACTACGGAATACACCAACCACTCCAATAAGGAACAAACTGCATTTGAACCTGAATTGTCCAATTTCTAACCCTTATTGATTTCCGATCAAGCCCAAAACTTGGGCATTACCATAATATGGTGGGAGGAGTCATTTGGCGAGTTTTGAGTGAAGTCCAAACGCTAGAACAATGCAATACACCAACCACTCCAATTCCGAACGAATTGCCTTCGAACTGGAATTGTCCAATTTCTTACACCTATGGATTTCCGATCGAGCCCAAAACTTGGGCATCATCATAATATGGGGGGAGGAGTCATTCGTTGAGTTTTGAGCGAAATCCATTTGCTAGAACGCACTGCCTTTGAACCTGAATTCTCCAATTTCTTACCCCTATCGATTTCCGATCGAGCCCAAAAGACGGGCATCATCATAATATGGTGGGAGGATTCATTTGGTGAGTTTTGAGTGAAATACAATCGCTTGAACTATGCAATACACCAACCGCTCCAATTCAGAACGAACTGCCTTTGAACTTGAATTGTCCAATTTCTTACACCTATGGATTTCCGATCGAGCCCAAAACTTGGGCATCATCGTAATATGGTGGGAGGAGTTATTTGGTGAGTTTTGAGTGAAATCCAATCGCTAGAACTATGCAATAAACCCACCACTCCAATTCGGAACGAACTGCCTTAGAACTTGAATTGTCTATTTTCTTACACCTATGGATTTCGGATCGAGCCCAAAACCTGGGCATCATCATAATGTGGTGGGAGGAGTCATTTGGTGAGTTTTGAGTGAAATGCAATCGCCAGAACTATGCAATACACTAACCACTCCAATTCGGAACGAATTGCCTTTGAACTTGAATTGTCCAATTTCTTACACCTATGGACTTCCGATTGAGCCCAAAACTTGGTCATCATCACAATATGGTGGGAGGAGTCATTCGGTGACTTTTGAGTGAAATCCAATCGCTACAACTACGGAATACAACAACCACTACTATAAAGAACGAACTGCCTTTGAACTTGAATTTTCCAATATCTTACCCCTATTGATTTCCGATCGGTCCCAAAACTTGGGCATCATCATTATATTGTGGGAGGAGTCAATTGGTGAGTTTTGAGTGAAATCCAATCGCTGGAACTACGGAGTACACCAACCACTCGTATAAGGAACGAACTGCCTTTGAACTTGAATTGTCCAATTTCTTACACCAATGGATTTCCGATCGAGCCCAAAACTTGGACATCATCGTAATATGGTGGGAGGAGTCATTTGGTGACTTTTGAGTGATATCCAATTGATAGAACTACGGAATACACCAACCACTCCAATTCGGAATGAACTGTCTTCGAACTTGAATTGTCCAATTTCTTACCCCTATGGATTTCCGATTGAGCCCAAAACTTGGGCATCATCATAATATGGTGGGAGGAGTCATTTGGCGAGTTTTGAGTGAAATCCAATCGCTAAAACTACGGAATACACCAACCACTCCTATGTGGAACGAAATGCCTTTGAACCTGAATTGTCCAATTTCTTACCCCGTTGATTCCCGATCGAGCCCAAAACTTGGGCATCATCATAATAATATGGTGGGAGGAGTCATTTGGTGTGTTTTGAATGAAATCCCATCGCTAGAACTTTGCAATACACCAACCACTCCAATTCGGAATGAACTGCCTGTGAACTTGAATTGTCCAATTTCTTACACCTCTGGATTTCCAAGAGAGCCCAAACCTTAGGCACCAACATAATATGGTGGGAGGAGTCATTTCGTGAGTTTTGAGTGAAATCCCATCGCTAGAACTACGGAATACACCAACCACTCCTATAAGGAACGAATTGCCTTTGAAGCGGAATTGTCCAATTTCTTACTCTTATTGATTTCCGATCGAGCCCAAAACTTGGGCATCATCATAATATGGTGGGACGAGTCTTTTTGTGAGTTTTGAGTGAAATCCAATCGCTAGATCTACAGAATACACGAACCACTCCTATCAGGAACGAATTGGCTTTGAACTTGAATTGTCCAATTTCTTACACCTATTGATTTCCGATCGAGCCCAAAACTTGGGCATCATCATAATATGGTGGGAGGATTCGTTTGGTTAGTTTTGAGCGAAATCGAATAGCTAGAACTACGGAATACACGAACCACTCCTATCAGGAACGAATTGGCTTTGAACTTGAATTGTCCAATTTCTTACACCTATTGATTTCCGATCGAGCCCAAAACTTGGGCATCATCATAATATGGTGGGAGGATTCGTTTGGTTAGTTTTGAGCGAAATCGAATAGCTAGAACTACAGAATACACCAACCACTCCTGTAAGGAACGAATTGCCTTTGAAGCGGAATTGTCCAATTTCTTACCCCTATTGATTTCCGATCGAGCCCAAAACTTGGGAATCATCATAATATGGTGGGGGGAGTCATTTGGGGAGTTTTGAGTGAAATCCAATCGCTAGCACTATGCAATACACCAACCACTCCAATTCGGAACGAGCTGGCTGTGAACTTGAATTGTCCAATTTCTTACACCTATGGATTTCCAATCGAGCCCAAACCTTGGGCGTCATCATAATATGGTGGTAGGATTCATTTGGTTAGTTTTGAGTGAAATCCAATCGCTAGAACTATGCAATACACCAACCACTCCAATTCGGAAGTAACTGCATTCAAACTTGAATTGTACTATTTCTTACCCCTATGGATTTCCAATCGAGCCCAAACCTTGGGCGTCATCATAATATGGTGGTAGGATTCATTTGGTTAGTTTTGAGTGAAATCCAATCGCTAGAACTACGGAATACACCAACCAGTCCAACAAGGAACGAACTGCCTTTGAACCTGAATTGTCCAATTTCTTACCCGAATTGATTTCCGATGAAGCCCAAAATTTAAGCATCGTTATAATATGGTGGGGGGAGTCATTTGGTGAGTTCGGAGTGAAATCCAATTGCTTGAACTACGAAATACACCAACCACTCCATTAAGGAACGAACTGCCTATGAACCTGAATTGTTGAATTTCTTACCCCTATTGATTTCCGATCGAGCCCAAAACTTGGGCATCATCGTAATATGGTGGGTGGAGTCATTTGGTGAGTTTTGAGTGAAATCCAATTGCTAGAACTATGCAATACACCAAGCACTACAATTCAGAACGAATTGCCTTTGAACCTGAATTGTCAAATTTCTTACACCTATGGATTTCCGATCGAGCCCAAACCTTGGGCATCATCGTAATATGGTGGGAGGAGTCATTTGGTGAGTTTTAAGTGAAATCCAATAGCTAGAACTATGCAATACACCAACCACTCCAATTCGGAATACACCGACCACTCCTACAAGGAATGAACGGCCTTTGAACCTGCATTGTCTAATTTCTTACCCATATTGATTTCCGATCGAGCCCAAAACATCACCATCGTTATAATATGGTGGGGGGAAGTCATTTGGTGAGTTTTGAGTGAAATCCAATTCTTAGAACAACGGAATACACCAACCACTCCTTTAAGGAACGAACTGCCTTTGAACCTGAATTGTCTAATTTCTTAACCCTATTGATTTCCGATCGAGCCTAAAACTTGGGCATCATCACAATATGGTGGGAGGAGTCATTTGTTGAGTTTTGAGTGACATCCAATCGCTAGAACTATGCAATACACCAACCACTCCAATTCGGAATGAATTGGCTGTGAACATGAATTGTCCAATTTCTTACACCTATGGATTTCCGATCGGGCCCAAACGTTGGGCATCAAGATAATATGCTGGGAGTAGTCATTTGGTGAGTTTTGAGTGAAATCCAATTGCTAGAACTATGCAATACACCAACCACTACAATTCGGAAGGAACTGCCTTTGAACTTGAATTGTCCAATTTCTTACACCTATGGACTTCCGATCGAGCCCAAACATTGGGCATCATCATAATATGGTGGGAGGAGTCATTTGGTGAGTTTTGAGTGAAATCCGATTGGTAGAACTATGCAATACAATAACCACTACAATTCGGAACGAACTGCCTCTGAACTTGAATTTTCCAATTTCTTACACCTACAGAATTCCGATCGAGCCCAAAACTTGGGCATCGTCATAATATGGTGGGAGGAGTCATTTGGTGAGTTTTGAGTGAAATTCAATCGCTAGAACTATGCAATACACCAACCACTCCAATTCGGAACGAACTGGCTGTGAACTTGATTCGTCCAATTTCTTACAACTACAGATTTCCGATCGAGCCCGAAACTTGGGCATCATCATAATATGGTGGGAGGAGTCATTTGCTGAGTTTTGAGTGAAATCCAATCGCTAGAACTACGGAATACACCAGCCACTCCTATAAGGAACGAACTGCCTGTGAACTTGAATTGTCCAATTTCTTACCCCTACTGATTTCCGATCGAGCCCAAAACTTGGGGATCATCATAATATGCTGGGAGTAGTCCTTTGGTGAGTTTTGAGTGAAATCCAATCTCTAGAACTATGCAATACACCAACCACTCCAATTCGGAACGAACTGCCTTTTTCCCCTAACTGTCCAATTTCTTACCCCCGTTTATTTCTGATCGAGCACAAAACTTGGGCATCATCATAATATGGTCGGAGGAGTCATTTGGTGAGTTTTGAGTGAAATTCAATCGCTAGAACTACGGAATACACCAACCACTCATATAAGGAACGAACTGCATTTGAACCTGATTGTCCAACTTCTTACCCCCATTGATTTCCGATCGAGCCCAAAACTTGGGCATCATCATATAATGGTTGGAGGAGTCATTTCATGAGTTTTGAGGGAAATCCAATTGCTTGAACTATGCAATACACCAACCACACCAATTCGGAACGAACTGCCTTTGAACTTGAATTGTCCAATTTCTTACACCTAGGATTTCCGATCGAGGCCAAAACTTGGGCATCATCATAATATGGTTGGAGGAGTCATTTGATGAGTTTTGAGTGAAATCGAATCGCTAGAACTACGGAATACACCTGCCACTCATATAAGGAACGAACCGCCGTTGAACATGACTTGTCCAATTTCTTACCCCTATTGATTTCCGATCGAGCCCAAAACTTGGGTATCACCATAATATGGTGGGAGGAGTCATTTGGTGAGTTTTGAGTGAAATCCAATCGGTAGAACAACGGAATACACCAACCACTCCTATAAGGAACGAACTTCCTTTGAACCTGTATTGTCCAATTTCTCACCCCTATTGATTTCCGATCGAATCCAAAACTTGGGCATCATCAAAATATGGTGGGAGGAGTCATTTGATGAGTTTTGAGAGAAATCCAATCGCTAGAACTATGGAATACACCAACCACTCCTATAAGGAACGAACTGCCTTCGCACCAGAATTGTCCGATTTCTTACCCATATCGATTTCCGATCGAGCCCAAAACTTGGGCATCATCATACTATGGTGGGAGGAGTCATTTGGTGAGTTTTGAGTGAAATCCAATCGCTAGAACTATGCGAAACACCAACCGCTCCAATTCGGAACGAACTGCCTTTTTACTTGAATTGTCCAATTTCTTACATCTATGGATTTCCGATCGAGCTCCAAACTTGGCCATCATCATAATATGGTGGGAGAAGTCATTTGGAGAGTTTTGAGTGAAATCCAACTGCTAGAACTACGGAATACATCGACCACTCCTATAAGGAACGAACTGCCTTTGAACCTGAATTGTCCAATTTCTTACCCCTATTGATTTCCGATCGAGCCCGAAACTTTGGCATCGTCATAATATGGTGGCAGTAGTCATTTGGTGAGTTTTGAATTAAATCCAATTCCTAGAACTACGGAATAAACCAACCACTCCTATAAGGAACGAACTGCCTTTGAACCTGAATTGTCCAATTTCCTACCCATATTGGTTTTCGATCGAGCCCAAAACGTGGGCATCATCATAATATGGTGGGTAGAGTCATTTGGTGAGTTTTGAGTGAAATCAAATCACTAGAACAATGCAATACACCAACCACTCCAATTCGGAATGAATTGCCTTTGAACTTGAATTGTCCAATTTTTTACACCTATGGATTTCCAATCGAGCCCAAAACTTGGGCATCATCGTAATATGGTGGGAGGAGTCATTTGGTGAGTTTTGATGGAGATCCAATCGCTAGAACTATGCAGTACACCAACCACTCCTATAAGGAACGAACTGCCTTTGAACCTGAATTGTCCAATTTCTTACCCCTATGGATTTCCGATCGAGCCCAAAACTTGGGCATCATCATAATATGGCGGGAGGAGTCATTTGGTGAGTTTTCAGTGAAATCCAATCGCTAGAACTACGGAATACGCCATCCACTCCTATAAGGAACGAACTGCCTTTGAACCTGAATTGTCCAACTTCTTACCCCTATTGATATCCGATCGAGCCCAAAACTTGGGCATCATCATAATATGGTGGGAGGAGTCATTGTTGAGTTTTGAGAGAAATCCAATAGCTAGAACTACGGAATACACCAGCCACTCCTATAAGGAACGAACTGCCTTTGAACCTGAATTGTCCAATTTCATACCCCTATTGATTTCCGATCGAGCCCAAAACTTGGGCATCATCATAATATGGTGGGAGGAGTCATTTGGTGAGTTTTGAGTGAAATCCAATCGCTAGAACTACGGAATACACCAACCACTCCTATAAGGAACGAACATCCACTGAACTACGGAATACACCAGCCACTCCTATAAGGAAGGAACTGTCTCTGAACTTGAATTGTCCAATTTCTTATTCGTACTGATTTCCGATCGAGCCCAAAAGTTGGGCATCATCATAATATGTTGGGTGGAGACATTTGGTGAGTTTTGAGTGAAATCCAATCGCTAGAACTACGGAATACACCAACTACTGCTATAAAGAATGAATAGCCTCTGAACCTGCATTGTCAAATTTCTTACCCCTGTTGGCTTTCGATCAAGCCAACACTTGGGCATCATCACAATATGGTGGGAGCAGTCATTTGGTGAGTCGTGGGTGAAATCCAATCGCAAGAACTACGGAATACACCAACCACTCCTATAAGGAACGAACTGCCTTTGAAACAGATTGTCCAATTTCTTACCCCCGTTGATTTCCGATGGAGCCCAAAACTTGGGCATCATCATATTGTGGTGGGAGGAGTCATTTGGTGAGTTTTGAGGGAAATCCAATAGCTAGAGCCGTGCAATACACAAACCACACCAATTCGGAACGAACTGCCTTTAAACTTGAATTGTCCAATTTCTTACACCTAGGATTTCCGATCGAGCCCCAAACTTGGGCATCATCATAATATGGTGGGAGGAGTCATTTCGTGAGTTTTGAGTGAAATCCAATCGCTAGAACTAGGGAATACACCAACCACACCTATAAGGAACGAACTGCCTTTGAACCTGAATTGTGCAATTTCTTACACCTATTGATTTCCGATCGATCCCAAAACTTGGGCATCATCATAATATGGTGGGAGGAGTCATTTGGTGATTTTTAGCGAAATCCAATCACTACAACTACGGAATACACCAACCACTCCTATAAGAAACGAAGTACCTTTGAACCTTAATTGTCCAATTTCTTACCCCTACGGATTTCTGATCGAGCCCAAAACTTGGGCATCAACATAATATGGTGGGAGGAGTCATTTGGTGAGTTTTAAGTGAAATCCAATCGCAAAAACTACGGAATAAAACAGCCACTACTATAAGGAACGAACTGCCTTCGAACCTCAATTGTCCAATTTCTTACCCCTATTGATTTCCGATCAAGCCCAAAACTTGGGCATCAACATAATATGGTGGGAGGAGACATTTGGCGAGTTTTGAGTGAAATCCAGTCGCTACAACTAAGGAACACCCCAACCACTCCAATTCGGAACGAACTTCCCTCGAACATGAATTGTCCAATTTCTTACCCCTATGGATTTCTAAGCGAGCCCAAAACTTGGGCGTCATCATAATATGTTGGGAGGAGTCATTTGCTGAGTCTTGAGTGAAATCCAATCGCTAGAACTACGGAATACACCAACCACTCCTATAAGGAACGAACTGCCTTTGAACATTAATTGTCCAATTTCTTACCCCTGTGGATTTCTGAGCGAGCCCAAAACTTGGACGTCATCATAATATGGTGGGAACTGTCATTTGGTGAGTTTTGAGTGAAATCCAATCACTAGAACTATGCAATACACCAACCACTCCAATTCGGAACGAACTGTCTTCGAACTTAAATTGTCCAATTTCTTACCCATATTGGTTTCCGATCGAGCCCAAAACGTGGGCATCATCATAATATGGTGGGAGGAGTCATTTGGTGAGTTTTGAGTGAAATCCAATCACTAGAACAATGCAATACACCAACCACTCCAATTCGGAATGAATTCCCTTTGGACTTGAATTGTCCAATTTCTTACACCTATGGATTTCCAATCGAGCCCAAAACTTGGGCATCGTCATAATATGGTGGGAGGAGTCATTTGGTGACTTTTGAGTGAAATCCAATCGCTAGAACTACGGAATACACCAACCACTCCAATTCGGAACGAACTGTCTTCGAACTTGAATTGTCCAAATTCTTACCCCATTGATTTCCAATCGAGCCCAAAACTTGGGCATCATCATAATATGGCGGGTGGAGTAGTTTGATGAGTTTTGTGTAAAATCCAATTGCTAGAACTGTGCAATTCACCAACCACACCAATTTCGGAACGAACTGTCTTCGAACTTGAATTGTCCAATTTCTTACCCCTATGGATTTCCGATTGAGCCCAAAACATGGGCATCATCATAACATGGTGGGAGGAGTCATTTGTTGAGTTTTATATGAAATCCAATCGCTAGAACTACGGAATACACGAACCACTTCTATCAGGAACGAACTACCATAGAACCTGAATTGTCTAATTTCTTACCCCTATCGATTTCCGATCGAGCCCAAAACTTGGGCATCGTCATAATATGGTGGGAGGAGTCATTTGGTGAGTTTTGAGTGAAATCCAATCGCCAGAACTACGGAATACACTAACCACTCCAATTCGGAACGAACTGTCTTCGAACTTGAATTGTCCAATTTCTTACCCCTATGGATTTCAGATTGAGCCCAAAACTTGGGCATCATCATAATATAGTGGGAGGAGTCATTTGTTGAGTTTTGGATGAAATCCAATCGCTAGAACTACGGAATACACCAACCACTCCTATAAGGAACGAACTGCCTTTGAACCTGAATTGTCCAATTTCTTACCCCTACTGATTTCCGATCGAGTCCAAAACTTGGGCATCATCATAAAATGGTGGGAGGAGTCATTTGATGAGTTTTGAGTGAAATCCACTCGCTAGAACTACGGAATACACCAACCACTCCTATAAGGATCGAACTGCCATCAAACATGAATTGTCCAATTTCTTACCCCTATTGATTTCTGATCGAGCCCAAAACCTGGACATCATTATAATATGGTGAGAGGAGTCATTTGCTGAGTTTTGAGTGAAATCCAACTGCTAGAACTACATAATACACCAGCTACTCCTATAAGTAACGAACTGCCTTTGAAACTGAATTGTCCAATTTTTTACCCCTGTTGATTTCCGATCGAGGCCAAAACTTGGGCATCATCATAATATGGTGGGAGGAGTCATTTGTTGAGTTTTGAGTGAAGTCCAATCGCTAGAACTACGGAATACACTAGCCACTCCTATAAGGAAAGAACTGCCTTTGAACCTGAATTGTCCAATTTCTTACCCCCCTTGATTTCCTATCGTGCCCAAAACATGGGCATCATCATAATATGGTGGGAGGAGTTATTTGGTGAGTTTTGAGTGAAATCCAATCGGTAGAACTATGAAATACACCAACCACACCAATTCGGAACGAACTGCCTTCGCACTTGAATTGTTCAATTTCTTACCCCTCTGGAATTCCAATCGAGCCCAAAACTTGGGGATCATCATAATATGGTGGGAGGAGTCATGTCGTGAGTTTTGAGTGAAATCCAATTGCTAGTACTACGGAATGCACCAACCACTCCTATAAGGAACGAAGTGCCTTTGAACTTGAATTGTTCAATTTCTTACCCCTATGGAATTCCGATGGAGCCCAAAACTTGGGAATCATCATAATACAGTGGGAGGAGTCATTTGGTGTCTTTTGAGTGAAATCCAATACCTTGAACTAAGGAATACACCAACCACTCCTATAAGGAATGAACTGCCTTTGAACTTGAATTCTCCAATTTTTTACCCCTATTGATTTCCGATCAAGCCCAAAACTTGGGCATCATCATAATATGGTGGGAGGACTCATTTGTTGAGTTTTGAGTGAAATCCAATTGCTAGAACTATGGAATACACTAGCCACTCCTATAAGGAACGAACTGCCTTTGAACCTGAATTGTCCAATTTCTTACCCCTATTGATTTCCGATCGAGCCCAAAAGTTGGGGATCATCATAATATGGTGGGAGGAGTCATTTGGTGAGTTTTGAGTGAAATCCAATCACTAGAACAATGCAATACACGAACCACTCCAATTCGGAACGAACTGTCTTCGAACTTGAATAGTCCAATTTCTTACCCCTATGGATTTCCGACCGAGCCCAAAACTTGAGCATCATCAGAATATGGTGGGAGGAGTCATGTCGTGAGTTTTGAGTGAAATCCAATCGCTAGAACTATAAGGAACAACAGAATACAACAGCCACTCCTATAAGGAACTAACTGCCTTACAACCTGAATTGTCCAATTTCTTACCCCTATTGATTTCCGATCGAGCCCAAAACTTGGGCATCATCATAATATGGTGGGAGAAGTCATTTGGTGAGTTTTGAGTGAAATATAATCGCTAGAACTACGGAATACACCAACCACTCCTATAAGGAACGAACTGCCTTACAACCTGAATTGTCCAATTTCTTACCCCTATTGATTTCCGATCGAGCCCAAAACTTGGGCATCATCATAATATTCTGGGAGAAGTCATTTGGTGAGTTTTGAGTGATATCCAATAGTTAGAACTACGGAATACACCAACCACTCCGATATGGAGTGAACAGCCTTTGAACTTGAATTGTCCAATTTCTCACACGTATGGACTTCCGTTCGAGCCCAAAACTTGGGCATCATCATAATATGGTGGGAGGAGTTATTTGGTGAGTTTTGAGTGAAACCCAATTGCTAGAACTACAGAATAGACCAACCTCTCCTATAAGGAACGAACTGCCTTTGAACATGAATTGTCCAATTTCTTACCCATATAGATTTCCGATCGAGCCCAAAACTTGGGCATCATCATAATATGGTGGGAGGAGTCATTTGGTGTGTTTTGAGTGAAATCCAATCGCTCGAACTATGCAATACACCAACCACTCCAATTCGGAATGAACTGCCTTCGAACTTGAATTGTCCAATTTCTTACCCCAATCGATTTCCAATCGAGCCCAAAACTTGGGCATCATCATAATATGGTGGGAGGAGTCATTTGATGAGTTTTGAGTGAAATCCAATTGCTAGAACTACGAAATACACCAACCACTCCTATAAGGAATGAACTGCCTTTGAACCTAAATTGTCCAATTTCTTACCCCTATTAATTTCCGATCGAGCCCAAAACATGGGCATTATCATAATATGTTGGGTGCAGTCATTTGGTGAGTTTTGAGTGAAATCCAATCGCTAGAACTATGGAATACACTAGCCACTCCAATAAGGAACAAACTGCCTTTGAACCTGAATTGTCCAATTTCTTACCCCTATTGATTTCCGATTGAACGCAGAACGTGGGCATCATCATAATACAGTGGGAGGAGTCATTTGGTGAGTTTTGAGTGAAATCCAATCACTAGACCTACAGAATACACCAGCCATTCCCATAAGGAACGAATTGACTTTGAACCTGAATTGTCCAATTTCTTAGCCCTATTGATTTCCGATCGAGCCCAAAACTTGGACATCATCATACTATGGTGGGAGGAGTCATTTGATGAGTTTTGAGTGAAATCCAATTGCTACAACTACGAAATACACCAACCACTCCAATATGGAACGAACTGCCTTTGAACCTGAATTGTCCAATTTCTTACCCCTATTGGTTTACGATCGAGCCCAACACTTGGGCATCATCATAATATGGTGGGAGGAGTCATTTGGTGAGTTTTGAGTGAAATCCAATTGCTAGAACTGCAGAATACACCAACCACTCCAATAAGGAATGAACTGCCCTTAAATCTGAATTGTCCAATTTCTTACCCCTATTGATTTCCGATCGAGCCCAAAATTTGGGCATCATCATAATACGGTGGGAGGAGTCATTTAGTGAGTTTTGAGTGAAATCCAATTGCTAGAACTACGGAATAGACCAACCTCTCCTATAAGGAACAAACTGCCTTTAAACGTGAATTGTCCAATTTCTTACCCATATAGATTTCTGATTGAGCAAAACTTTGGCATCATCGTAATATGGTGGGAGGAGTCATTTGGTGAGTTTTGAGTGAAATCCAATAGTTAGAACTACGGAATACACCAACCACTCCGATAAGGAGTGAACAGCCTTTGAACTTGAATTGTCCAATTTCTCACACAAATGGACTTCCGTACGAGCCCAAAACTTTGGCATCATCATAATATGGTGGGAGGAGTCATTTGGTGAGTTTTGAGTGAAATCCAATTGCTAGAACTACGGAATACACCAACCACTCCTATAAGGAACGAACTGCCTTTGAACCTGAATTGTCCAATTTGTTACCCCTATTGAATTTCGATCGAGCCCAAAACTTGGGCATCATCATAATATGGTGGGAGGAGTCATTTGATGAGTTTTGAGTGAAATCCAATTGCTAGAACTACGGAATACACCAACCACTCCTATATGGAATGAACTGCCATTGAGTCTGAATTGTCCAATTTCTTACCCCTATTGATTTCCGATCGAGCCCAAAACTTGGGCATCATCATAATCCAATCGCTTGAACTACGGAATACACCAGCCACACCTATAAGAAACGAACTGCCTTTGAAACTGAATTGTCCAATTTCTTACCCCTATTAATTTCCGATTGAGCCCAAAACCTGGGCATTGTCATAATATGGTGGGAGCAGTCATTTGGTTAGTTTTGAGTGAAATCCAATCGCTAGAACTACGGAATACACCAACCACTCCTATAAGGAACGAACTGCCTTTGAACCTGAATTGTCCAATTTCTTACCCCTATTGATTTCCGATCGAGCCCAAAACTTGGGCATTATCATAATATGGTGGGAGGAGTCATTTGATGAGTTTTGAGTGAAATCCAATTGCTAGAACTACGGAGTACACCAACCACTCCAATATGGAACGAACTGCCTTTGAACCTGAATTGTCCAATTTCTTAGCCCTATTGGTTTTCGATCGAGCCCAAAACTTGGGCATCATCATACACTACAAGAAAAACATCATTTTCTGACGGCTAAAAGGCGTCACTATAGCCATTAGATGACGGTTCCAAAAGCGTCAAGGATGCCACTGTCAGGAAAGGGTACCACCATACTTGACACTTATTATCCGTCAGGAAATAGTGTTTCCTGACGGGTAAAAAGCATCACGGATTAGTGAAAAAGCGTCAATGAAAGCTTTTCTTGTCGCTTAATAGGTATCAACAAATATATTTCCTGACATTTATTAAATCTTTCTTGACGGTTCTTAGCCGTCAAGAGATGTATAACTAAAATTTAAAAATAATAATAATAATAAAAAAAAGCTTCTTTGACAACTAAAGTTTCAAAGAATTTAGTAGCTAAATTAATAAATTAAAAAAATAACAAGCTGAAATTTAATATCCACTAAAATAGAATATTTAGATACAAACATTCAAAAATTCGTAATAATGTTAACTATCTTGAGAAATAATATTAAAAATACATTAAAAAAATTACATTGAAAACAATATATGCTGAAATAAACCAATCTCTCTAGAACAGTAAAACGTAAAATTTCTAACTTAGAAGCTTGACTTTCCGTAGCACTTGTCTTTGTAGTTTAAGCCTCCATGAACTCATCAATCTGCCAATAAAGGTAAGACATGAATTTAAAGAATTAAGAGATACAACCAATGAACACATTAACCTTGTCCTACACCAATAGTCTCATATCATGCACATATTCATTACCAAATACAAATGCCCACTTCTTTTGATTCAAATGCAGAGAATAACTTGAAGTCAACTATGCACAAAATATGATTAGAGACAATCACATTTCAACTTTACAAGAAACATCACATCTCCTCAATTTATCAAATCTCTCTTTTACAGAGCCCACTGTCTTCGTTAAAAGAAGAGGAGATCCAAACAAATCTTTGAAGCCAAAACTTGTCATATAAATAACAGATTAACCAATTTCTACCTGTGTTGTTTAGAAAGTTATTTGAAATTCTTTAAAGAGAGGAAACTCAAAAGTCTAATCAGTGAGAAAAATTATCACCACAATTAGCAAAAAGCATAAAATCAAATTCCAAGACCTGTTTTCTTAAAGACTACCTTCTGACCAGCACAATTAGAAAATCCCTAAAACCAGCATATAAGATCCTTCCTAAGCACTTAAATATAAAGCAGCACTTGAGTGATACTCAAAACATCGTCTGCATTAATGTAAGCATCATCATGCTCATCATCTAAAACATGTAAAAAACTAAAATAATAAAATCTTTATTGTTTCAATGTAGGCTCTGGGAAAATATTCACCTGCAAAGTTCCAAGAACATCTATGATCCAAACTATTCAAGCTGCCTAATAAGTGCAACAACAAATCTGATTATAAACCAAATCAACAACTATCCAAAAGTATTACAAAATGCTTACCTTTTTCTACATATGCTTTGTCCAAATAAAAAATGACAAACTGAAAATCTGCAAATATCACAGCCTAAAGATTAAAATCTCAAACTGCAAAAAGCACAGCCAATATTTGACAATATGGGTCGAGACCCAGTGGGATGAAATGAAAGACGGGGCAGCATGTAAATGTTGAGGAAGCGATTGGAGGTTCTTTGAGCTAGGAAATACCGGGGAGGTAGAAGAAGACAACTTCTTGATGTCATTATTCAAAACATCTACCAAGTCAGCACACTCATTGTAATATACAATCAATTGTTTTGAGGGAGCAAAGACCCAAATGATATTCAAATTAAGATACAGAAAGAACCTCTTAATAATTGTCAGTAAAAGATTTAGAAAGTAAAACTCTTATTCTAGTAACCAAACAGAGCATCATCATTGCAATAGATGAATCTTATTCTAGTGTTGTGCATGAAATATAATCAACTTAGAGCGAACTACCACCTGAACTTAAAGTCTAAAATGTGTAGAAACCAGAACACAGAGCATGTGTTCTTATTACTTTAGGAAACCAAAACTAAAGTAGAGAAATGAATTAAAACTAAAGGCTTTCTGCATTAGGCACTGATTTCAATAAAAATCACTAATTACAATGGAGCAAGAGATAGGAGCACATATCATCAATAATTGTCAAAGAACCAAAGATTTTAGAGCATGAGAAACAACAGAAAAGACAATAGCAACAAAATACAAACATAACCAACACCAATATTGCAGGCGAAGCAGAACCAAAGGCTAAACCAAGTGTCACAAAGATTATGAAAAAAGAGCAGGGCATCACTTCGAACAAAAACCATGGGATTAAATTCTAAAAAAAGATTGCTTTAATTTCATCACATCCAAAATAAAATAATCAAATACTCAAACGTAACCCTAAAATCAAATAGAAGAAGCCAAATTTCTTTACAAGGAAATAAAATCAGTGACAATAATCAAATACCCAAACAAAATCCTAAAATAAAATTGAAAAAATGGGAGTTCTTTATGAAGAAAAATAACCAACAACAGTTACCATAACCCTAATTGTCTTCGCCCATTCGCCCATCACAGATTTAGGAATAGATTTAAAGAGGAAGAGGAATAAAAGAGTTTACCTGTTAGACTGTCACAGTGGCGGCGAAGAGATTCCAGAGAAGATTGAGCTTGGCTAGTGACGAGGAAGAGCGACTGTGCCAACGGTGAGAGGAGTCATCGTGCGAGCGCGCTAGAGACAAGAATGGAAGAGCAGGAGAGAATAGGAGCGAGTGGGGAGAGAGGCTCAATGTGTTTGATTTCTTTTTGGGTTTGGTGTAGCGCCGTTGTTGCAGAGATGGATGAGTTAGAAGCTGGCGTTGCAGAGATGAAGAAGAGAGAAGAGAGATAGATCAATATAAACCTACGGGTTATATTTCCAATTTCAGAACTTTTTGCTCTTTTCATTTGTATTTCCAATTTCACACCTGAAGAAACAATGGAAAACCTAGGGCTTGTGATTTTGGGTTTTGTAACGAAGGATAAGGTGGTGACCAATATAAAAAGAACGAGTTCCGCCAAAAACAAAAGATAAGAGCGATTAGGGCAGAGAACACTTGGAACGAAATATTGCGAACCACAGAATAAGTATTGCCTTTTTTCGTTTTAAATAAGCGTCAAGTATAACAAGATCACTTGACGGTTTTTAAGAAGTGTCAAGTATAAAGGGCTTTAATTGACGTTTTTTATAAAATGTCACAAAACATTGCTCTATAGTTGACATTTATTAAAAAGTGTCAAATATTAGTAGAATAGTTGATGGTTTTTCAACAAGCGTCAACTATGAAGTGTCAACTAAGGCCTATTTTGTTGTAGTGATAATATGGTTGGAGGAGTCATTTGATGAGTTTTTAGTGAAATCCAATCGCTAGAACTATGGAATACACCAACCACTCCTATAAGGAACGAAGTGCCTTCGAACCTGAATTGTCCAATTTCTTACCCATATAGATTTCCGATCGAGCCCAAAACTTGGGCATCATCATAATATGGTGGGAGCATTCATTTGGTGAGTTTTGAGTGAAACCCAATCGGTAGAACTACGGAATACACCAACCACACCTATAAGGAATGAACTGCCTTTGAACCTGAATTGTCCAATTTCTTACCCCTATTGATTTCCGATCGAGCCCAAAACTTGGGCATCATCGTAATATGGTGGGAGGGGTCATTTGGTGAGTTTTGAGTGAAATCCAATCGCTAGAACTACGGAATACACCAGCCACTCCTATAAGGAACGAACTGCCTTTGAACCTGACTTGTCCAATTTGTTACCCCTATGGAATTCCGATCGAGCCCAAAACTTGGGCATCATCATAATATGATGGGAGGAGTCATTTGATGAGTTTTGAGTGAAATCTAATTGCTTGAACTACAGAATACACCAACCACCCATGTAAGGAATGAACTGCCATTGAGTCTGAATTGTCCAATTTCTTACCCCTATTGATTTCCGATCTAGCCTAAAACTTGGGCATCATCATAATCCAATCACTAGAACAACGGAATACACCAGCCACACCGATAAGAAACGAACTGCCTATGAACCTGAATTGTCCAATTTCTTACCCCTATTAATTTCCGATCGAGCCCAAAACCTGGGCATTATCATAATATGATGGGAGCAGTCATTTGGTGAGTTTTGAGTGAAATCCAATCGCTAGAACTACGGAATACACCAACCACACCTATAAGGAACGAACTGCCTTTGAACCTGAATTGTCCAATTTCTTACCCCTACTGATTTCCGATCGAGCCCACAACTTGGGCATCATCATAATATGGTGGGAGGAGTCATTTGATGAGTTTTGAGTGAAATCCAATTGCTAGAACTACGGAATACACCAACCACTCCAATATGGAACGAACTGCCTTTGAACCTGAATTGTCCAATTTCTTACCCCTATTGGTTTCCGATCGAGCCCAAAACTTGGGCATCATCATAATATGGTTGGAGGAGTCACTTGATGAGTTTTGAGTGAAATCCAATCGCTAGAACTACGGAATACACCAACCACTCCTATAAGGAACGAAGTGCCTTCGAACCTGAATTCTCCAATTTCTTACCCCTATTGGTTTCCGATCGAGCCCAAAACTTGGCCATCATCACAATATGGTGGGAGGAGTCGTTTGGGGAGTTTTGAGTGAAATCCAACGCGTAGAACTAAGGAATACACCAACCACTCCTATAAGGAATGAACTACCTTTGAATATGAATTGTCCAATTTTTTATCCCTATTGATTTCTAATCGAGCCCAACACTTGGGCATCATCATAATCCAATCGCTAGAACTACGGAATACACCAGCCACTCCTATAAGGAAGGAACAGCCTTTGAAGCTGAATTGTTCAATTTCTTACCCCTATTGATTTCCGATCGAGCCCAAAACTTGGGCATCATCGTAATATGGTGGGAGGAGTCATTGTTGAGCTTTGAGTGAAATCCAACAGTTAGAACTACGGAATACATCAACCACTCCGATAAGGAGTGAACAGCCTTTGAACTTCAATTGTCCAATTTCTCACACATATGGACTTCCGTTCGAGCCCAAAACTTGGGCATCATCATAATATGGAGGGAGGAGTTATTTGGTGAGTTTTGAGTGAAACCCAATTGCTAGAACTACGGAATAGACCAACCTCTCCTATAAGGAACGAACTGCCTTTGAACCTGAATTGTCCAATTTTTTACCCATATAGATTTCCGATCGAACCCAAAACTTGGGTATCATCATAATATGGTGGGAGGAGTCAATTGGTGAGTTTTCAGTGAAATCCAATCGCTAGAACTACGCAATACACCAACCACTATAATTCGGAACCACTCCTATCAGGAACGAACTGGCATTGAACTTGAATTGTCCAATTCCTTACACCTATGGATTTCCGATCGAGCCCAAAACTTTGTCATCATCATAATATGGTTGGAGGAGTCATTTGGCGAGTTTTGAGTGAAATCCAATCGCTAGAACTACGGAATACACCAACCGCACCTATAAGGAACGAACTGCCTTTGAACCTGAATTGTCCAATTTCTTACTCCTATTGATTTCCGATCGAGCCCAAAACTTGGGCATCATCATAATATGGTGGGAGGAGTCAATTGGTGAGTTTTGTGTGAAATTGTTGGGCCTATTCTTAACAACTAAAATGAGTTATTAAAAACAGCAACTTTAATTCTCGCAAGTGCACGAACCGTTTATAGTATAGCTTATGTAAATACGAGGTCGATCCCACGGAGAATGGTAACGTGGTTGCAAGTTAAACTACTTAGAATGCTAGGAAAACAGAAAACAAAGAAACAAACTAACTAACAATGGCAAGGTCTAGGACAGAATCCTAGCACCACACACGCACTCGAAATGGGGGGTTTTGTTGTTGAAGTGAAAACAAGAGAATGAAATGGAAGTGCTGGAAAGTAAACAATAGCAGTAATCAACAAGTTGTGAAACAATGATTGAGGAGTGTTAGAGCCTTGGAATCCACCACTAGTTTTCCTATCCAAGTTATGAATGCATAGAAAGTGACTCAAGCTTCATCAACAATAGATTATCGCATACAAGCCTATGGTATCTAGGTGCAGGATGCATGATTCTCCTAAGGCATGTAATTGTGCATGGTATCTACACAACACGTGATCTCTAATATGCAACCTAAGCATGGTATCTACTTAGAATAAAGCATACAAGAGTCATTAAGTTCCCTGAGAATATGATAATCACACAAGTCCTAGAACATGGTATCTGTCCTAGTCAACTTATGGTTATTAACCCCTTGAATGATTCTTAGGCCATTCATGTGTTGCTTGTGAAAGGAGAGTAGAATTGGTGAATCTAAACCCCTTCCCAACATGTGCTAGATGCATAAAATCCTAGTTAGCTACTCCAAGAAAACATACATCAAGCACATAATAAACTGGAGATTAACAACTTGGCAATGAAAGCAAAGAAATCAATTAACTATGAAATCATCCATAACATTGAATATTCATGACTAGGGCTTCATCATAAGCCCTAACTAATGGATTAGTTACACATAACTAAGAATATAGAAAATAAGAAATACATAGATAGAATAAAGAGAATAGAAGAACTAGTTAGTGGCAGCAACTCCCAGGACAGCTCCAAGCTCTCCCTCCTTTGCAGCTAGCTCTCTTCTCTCTTTGTGGTGAATCTGAATGTGTGTGTGAGAGTAATGGATGGAGTGAATGTGTGTGTCTATCCTCCTGGTGAATGAGCTGCAACTCTCTATTTATAGACTTCAAATTCGTCCTCCCATTGGCTGGTGTAGGCAGCCCACCATAAATCCTGGAAACTGCTCCCTCATTTGTGCAAACATGTTTCCCCATAATTAAGCATGCCATGTTTTGCTCCTTGAGATTTCCAATGCTGAAATGCCTCCCTAATTTGCTCAACATGTTAGGTCTAAAGTCAGGTACAGTTCAGTTGAGGCACAAGGCTCAAAGGGGGTGTGGAACACAAGGCTCATTAGCTGGCAGCTGCATATTAAAATCCTCCTGAGTATGCTTCAGTGTTTGACGGGCTAAGGACTCCAGTTATGTTCAATTGGGCTGAATTTTGGATATGTTATACTAGACACCAATCTGAACAACTTCTATGAAGGACGTCTCCTCATCTGAGTTGTGTAAGTTGCTGAAATGAGGCCTGCAAGATGACCCACGATATTGGACTGACAAGGAGTGTGACCCAAATTGGGTCTGTCTTTAAGCTTATATTCCTCTTGTGCTAATAAGCCCTTAACATGCATGGATTGTATCAAATGTGATCTCTTGCTGCCTTAACCTACAAAACACACAAACATAGGTAAGTGACTCGAAATAAAGAGAAACTAAACAAAATCACTAAGTAGAGAAGGCATGCAAATGTATGAAATTATGAACTTATCAGAAATCCAATCGCAAGAACTACAGAATACACCAGTCACTCCTGTAAGGAACGAACTGCCTTTGAACCTGAATTGTCCAATTTCTTACTCCTATTGATTTCCGATCGAGCCCAAAACTTGGGCATCATCATAATATGGTGGGAGGAGTCATTTGGTGAGTTTTGAGTGAAATCCAATCGCTAGAACTACGGAATACACCAGCCACTCCTATCAAGAACGAACTGGCATTGAACTTGAATTGTCCAATTTCTTACCCCTATTGATTTCCGATAGAGCCCAAAACTTGGGGATATCATAATATGGTGGAAGGAGTTATTTGGCGAGTTTTGAGTGGAATTCGATCGCTAGAACTACGGAATACACCAGTCACTCCTATAAGGAACGAACTGCCTTTGAACCTGAATTGTCCAATTTCTTACTCCTATTGATTTCCGAACGAGCCCAAAACTTGGCCATCATCATTTTGTGGTGGGAGGAGTCATTTGGTGAGTTTTGGGTGAAACCCAATCGCTAGAACTATGCAACACACCAACCACTCCAATTCGGAACGAACTTCCTTCGAACTTGAATTGTCCAATTTCTTACCCCTATTGATTTCCGATCTAGCCCAAAACTTGGGCATCATCATAATATGGGGGGAGGAGTCATTTGGTGAGTTCTGACTGAAATCCAATCGCTAGAACTACGGAATACACCGACCGCTTCTATAGGGAACGAACTACGTTCGAACCTTAATTGTCTAATTTCTTACCCCTATTGATTTCCAATCGAGCCCAAAACTTGGTCATCAACATAATACATTGGGAGGAGTCATTTGGAGAGTTTTGAGTGAAATCCAATCGCTAGAACTAGGCAATACACCAATCACTCCAATTTGGAACGAATTGTCTTCGAACATGAATTGTCCAATTTCTTACCCCTATGGATTTCCGATCGAGCCCAAAACTTGGGGATCATCATAATATGGTGGGAGGCGTCATTTGGTGAGTTTTGAGTGAAATCCAATCACTAGAACTATGGAATACACCAATCACTCCAATTTGGAGCGAATTGTCTTCGAACTTGAATCGTCCAATTTCTTACCCCCCAGCAATTTCCGATCTAGCCCAAAACTTGGGCATCATCATAACACGAACCACCCCTATCAGGAACGAACAGCCTTTGAACCACCCCTATCAGGAACGAACAGCCTTTGAACATGAAATGTCCAATTTCTTACCCTTATTGATTTCCGATCGAGCCCAAAACTTGGGCATCATCATAATTAGGTGGGAGGAGTCATTTGGTGAGTTTTGAGTGAAATCCAATCGCTAGAACTATGGAATACACCAACCGCTCCTATAAGGAACGAACTGCCTTTGAACCTGAATTGTCCAACTTTTTACCCCTATTGATTTCCAATCAAGCCCAAAATTTGGGCATCATCATAATATGGTGGGAGGAGTCATTTGGTGAGTTTTGAGAGAAATCCAATCGCTAGAACTACGGAATACACTAACCACTCCAATAAAGAACGAACTGCCTTTGAACTTGAATTGTCCAATTTCGTGCACATATTGATTTCCGATCGAGCCCAAAACTTGGGCATCATCATAATATGGTGGGAGTAGTCATTTGGTGAGTTTTGAGTGAAATCCAATTCCTAGAACAACAGAATACACCAACCACTCCAATTCGAAACGAACTGCCTTTGAACTTGAATTGTCCAATTTCTTACCCTTATGGATTTCCGATCGTGCCCAAAACTTGGGCATCATCATAATATGGTGGGAGGAGTGATTTGGTCAGTTTTGAGTGAAATCCAATCGCTAGAACTATGCAATAAACCAATCACTCCAATTTGGAACGAACTGTCTTCGAACTTGAATTGTCCAATTTCTTACCCCTATGGATTTCTGATCGTGCCCAAAACTTGGGCATCATCATAATATGGTGGGAGGAGTCATTTGGTGAGTTTTGAGTGAAATCCAATCGCTCGAACTACGGAATACACTAACCACTCCAATAAAGAACGAACTGCCTTTGAACTTGAATTGTCCAATTTCGTGCACATATTGATTGCCGATCGAGCCCAAAACTTGGTCATCATCATAATATGGTGGGAGGAGTCATTTGGTGAGTTTTAAGCGAAATCCAATCGCTAGAACTATGCAATAAACCAATCACTCCAATTTGGAACGAACTGTCTTCGAACTTGAATTGTCCAATTTCTTACCCCTATGGATTTCTGATCGTGCCCAAAACTTGGGCATCATCATAATATGGTGGGTGGAGTGATTTGGTCAGTTTTGAGTGAAATCCAATCGCTAGAACTATGCAATACACCAATCACTCCAATTTGTAACGAACTGTCTTCGAACTTGAATTGTCCAATTTCTTACCCTTATGGATTTCCGATCGTGCCGAAAACTTGGGCATCATCATAATATGGTGGGAGGAGTCATTTGGAGAGTTTTGAGTGAAATCCAATCGCTAGAACTACGGAATACACGACCCACTCCTATCAGGAACGAACTGCCTTTGAACTTGAATTGTCCAATTTCTTACCCCTATTGATTTCCAATCGAGCCCAAAACTTGGGCATCATCATAATATGGTGGGAGGAGTCATTTGGTGGGTTTCGAGTGAAATCCAATTGCTAGAACAATGGAATACACCAACCACTCCTATAAGGAACGAACTGCCTTCGAACCTGAATTGTCCAATTTCTTACCCTTATTGATTTCCGATCGAGCCCAAAACTTGGGCATCATCATAATATGGTGGGAGGAGTCATTTAGTGAGTTTTGAGAGAAATCCCATTGCTAGAACTATGCAATGCACCAACCACTCCAATTTGAAACGAACTGCCTTCGAACTTGAATTGTCCAATTTCTTACCCCTGTGGATTTCCGAACGAGCCCAAAACTTGGCCATCATCATATTATGGTGGGAGGAGTCATTTGGTGAGTCTTGGGTGAAATCCAATCGCTATAACTACGGAATACACGAACCACCCCTATCAGGAACGAACTTCCTTTGAACATGAAATGTCCATTTTCTTACCCTTACTGATTTCCGAACGAGCTCAAAACTTGGATTGTCCAATTTCTAACCCCTATTGATTTCTGATTGACCCCAAAACTTGGGCATCTTCATAATATGGTGGGAGGAGTAATTTGGTGAGTTTTGGGTGAAACCCAATCGCTGGAACTATGCAATACACCAACCACTCCAATTCGGAACGAACTGCCTTCGAACTTGAATTGTCCAATTTCTTACCCCTATTGATTTCCGATCGAGCCCAAAACTTGGGCATCATCATAATATGGTGGGAGGAGTCATTTGGTGAGTTTTGAGTGAAATCCAATTGCTAGAACTACGGAATACACCAACCACTCCTATAAGGAACGAACTGTCTTCGAACCTGAATTGTCCAATTTCTAACCCCTAGCAATTTCCGATCTAGCCCAAAACTTGGGCATCCTCATAATATGGTGGGAGGAGTCGTTTGGTGAGTTTTGAGTGAAATCCAATCACTAGAACTACGGAATACACGAACCACTCCTATTTGGAACGAACTGCCTTTGAACCTGAATTGTCTAATTTCTAACCCCTATTGATTTCCGATCGAGCCCAAAACTTGGGCATCTTCATAATATGGTGGGAGGAGTCATTGGTGAGTTTTGAGTGAAATCCAATCGCTTGAACTATGCAATACACCAACCACTCCAATGAGGAACGAACTGCTTTCGAACTTGAATTGTCAAATTTCTTACCCCTATAGATTTCCGATCGAGCCCAACACTTGGGCATCACCATAACATGGTGGGAGGAGTCATTTGGTGTGTTCTGAGCGAAATCCAATCGCTAGAACTATGCAATACACCAACCACTCCAATTCGGAACGAACTGCCTTCGAACTTGAATTGTCCAATTTCTTACCCCTATGGATTTCCAATCGAGCCCACAACTTGGGCATCACCGTAATATGGTGCGAGGAGTCATTTGGTGAGTTTTGTGTGAAATCCAATCCCTAGAACTATGCAATACCCCAACCACTCCAATTCAGAACGAACTGCCTCCGAACTTGAATTGTCCAATTTCTTACCCCTACGGATTTCCAATCGAGCCCACAACTTGGGCATCACCATAATATGGTGGGAGGAGTCATTTGGTGAGTTTTGAGTGAAATCCAATCGCTAGAACTATGCAATACACCAACCACTCCAATTCAGAACGAACTGCCTTCGAACTTGAATTGTCCAATTTCTTACCCCTATGGATTTCCGATCGAGCCCAAAACTTGGGCATCACCATAATATGGTGGGAGGAGTCATTTGGTGAGTTTGGAGGGAAATCCAATCGCTAGAAATATGCAATACACCAACCACTCCAATCCGGAACGAACTGCCTTCGAACTTGAATTGTCAAATTTCTTAACCCTATGGATTTCCGATCAAGCCCAAAACTTGGGCATCACCATAATATGGTGGGAGGAGTCATTTGGTGTGTTTTGCGCGAAATCCAATCTCTAGAACTATGCAAAACACCAACCCCTCCAATTCGGAACGAACTGCCTTCGAA
Source organism: Prunus yedoensis (assembly GCA_005406145.1). Taxonomy (NCBI): domain Eukaryota; kingdom Viridiplantae; phylum Streptophyta; class Magnoliopsida; order Rosales; family Rosaceae; genus Prunus; species Prunus yedoensis. Next base: position 1,513,097 of record BJCG01000015.1, on the reverse strand, counting down.
CTTGAATTGTCCAATTTCTTACCCCAATGGATTATCGATCGAGTCCAAAACTTGGGCATCATCATAATATGGTGGGAGGAGTCAGTTGGTGAGTTTTGAGTGAAATCCAATCGCTAGAACTACGAAATACACGAACCACTCCAATCAGGACCGAACTGCCTTTGAACCTGAATTGTCCAACTTCTTTCCCCTATTGATTTCCGATCGAGCCCAAAACTTGGGCATCATCGTAATATGGTGGGAGGATTCGTTTGGTGAGTTTTGAGTGAAATCGAATAGCTAGAACTACGTAATCACCAACCACTCCTAAATGGAACGAACTGCCTTTGAACCTGAATTGTCCAATTTCTAACTCCTATTGATTTCCGATCGAGCCCAAAACTTGGGCATCATCGTAATACGGTGGGAGGAGTCATTTGGTGTGTTTTGAACGAAATCCAATTGCTAGAACTATGCAATACACCAACCACTCCAATTCGGAACGTACTGCCTACGAACTTGAATTGTCCAATTTCTTACCCCTCTGGATTTCCAATCGAACCCAAAACTTGGGCATCACCATAATGTGGTGGGAGGAGTCATTTGGTGAGTTTTGAGTGAAATCCAATTGCTAGAACTATGCAATACACCAACCACTCCAATTCGGAACAAACTGCCTTCGAACTTGAATTGTCCAATTTCTTACCCCTATGGATTTCCAATCGAGCCCAAAACATGGGCATCATCATAATATGGTGGGAGGAGTCATTTGGTGAGTTTTGAGTGAAATCCAATCGCTAGAACTACGGAATACACGAACCACTCCTATCGAAAAAGAACTGCCTTTCAACCTGAATTGTCCAATTTCTAACCCCTATTGATTTCTGATCGAGCCCAAAACTTGGGCATCTTCATAATATGGTGGGAGGAGTAATTTGGTGAGTTTTGGGTGAAACCCAATCGCTGGAACTATGCAATACACCAACCACTCCAATTCGGAACGAACTGCCTTCGAACTTGAATTGTCCAATTTCTTACCCCTATTGATTTCCGATCGAGCCCAAAACTTGGGCATCATCATAATATGGTGGGAGGAGTCATTTGGTGAGTTTTGAGTGAAATCCAATTGCTAGAACTGCGGAATACACCAACCACTCCTATAAGGAACGAACTGTCTTCGAACTTGAATTGTCCAATTTCTAACCCCTAGCAATTTCCGATCTAGCCCAAAACTTGGGCATCCTCATAATATGGTGGGAGGAGTCGTTTGGTGAGTTTTGAGTGAAATCCAATCACTAGAACTACGGAATACACGAACCACTCCTATTTGGAACGAACTGCCTTTGAACCTGAATTGTCTAATTTCTAACCCCTATTGATTTCCGATCGAGCCCAAAACTTGGGCATCTTCATAATATGGTGGGAGGAGTCATTGGTGAGTTTTGAGTGAAATCCAATCGCTTGAACTATGCAATACACCAACCACTCCAATGCGGAACAAGTTGCTTCCGAACTTGAATTGTCAAATTTCTTACCCCTGTAGATTTCCAATCGAGCCCAACACTTGGGCATCACCATAACATGGTGGGAGGAGTCATTTGGTGTGTTCTGAGCGAAATCCAATCGCTAGAACTATGTAATACACCAACCACTCCAGTTCGGAACGAACTGCCTTCGAACTTGAATTGTCCAATTTCTTACCCCTATGGATTTCCAATCGAGCCCACAACTTGGGCATCACCGTAATATGGTGGGAGGAGTCATTTGGTGAGTTTTGAGTGAAATCCAATCGCTAGAACTATGCAATACACCAACCACTCCAATTCGGAAGTAACTGCATTCAAACTTGAATTGTACTATTTCTTACCCCTATGGATTTCCGATCGAGCCCAAAACTTGGGCATCATCATAATATGGTGGGAGGAGTAATTTGGTGAGTTTTGAGTCAAATCCAATCCCTTGAACTACGCAATACACCAACCACTCCAATTCGGAACGGACTGCCTATGAACTTGAATTGTCCAATTTCTTACCCCTATGGATTTCCGATCGTGCCCAAACCTTGGGCATCATTATAATATGGTGGGAGTAGTCATTTGGTGAGTTTTGAGTGAAATCCAATCGCTAGAACTATGCAATACATCAACCACTCCAATACGGAACGAACTGCCTTCGAACTTCAATTGTCCAATTTCTTATCCCTATGGATTTCCGATCGAGCCCAAAACTTGGGCATCATCATAATATGGTGGGAATAGTCATTTGGTGAGTTTTGAGTGAAATCAAATCACTAGAACTAGGTAATACACCAGCCACTCCTATGAGGAACGAACTGCCTTCGAACTTGAATTGTCCAATTTCTTACTCCTATTGATTTCCGATCGAGCCCAAAATTTGGGCATCATCATAATCTGGTGGAAGGAGTCATTTGGTTAGTTTTGAGTGAAATCCATTCGCTAGAACTACGTAATACACCAGCCACTCCTATAAGGAACGAACTGCCTACGAACCTGAATTGTCCAATTTCTTACTTCTATTGATGTCCGATGGAGCCCAAAACTTGGGCATCATCATAATATGGTGGAAGGAGTCATTTGGTGAGTTTTGAGTGAAATTCAATCGCTTGAACTATGTAATACACCAGCCACACCTATAAGGAACGAACTGCCTTCGAACCTGAATTGTCCAATTTCTTACTCCTATTTATTTCCGATCGAGCCCAAAACTTGGGCATCATCATAATATGGTGGAACGAGTCATTTGGTGAGTTTTGAGTGAAATCCAATCGCTAGAACAATGCAATACACCAACCACTCCAATTCGGAACGAACTGCCTTCGAACTTGAATTGTCCAATTTCTTACCCCGATGGATTTCCGATCGAGCCCAAAACTTGGGCATCATCATAATATAGTGGGAGGAGTCATTTGGGGAGTTTTGAGTGAAATCGAATCGCTAGAATTACGTAATGCACCAGCCACTCTTATAAGGAACGAACTTCCTTCGAACCTGAATTGTCCAATTTCTTACCCGTATTGATTTCCTATCGAGCCCAAAACTTGGGCATCATCATAATATGGTGGAAGGAGTCATTAGTTAGTTTTGAGTGAAATCCAATCGCTAGAACTACGTAATACACCAGCCACTCCTATAAGGAACGAACTGCCTTCGCACCTGAATTGTCCAATTTCTTACTCCTATTGATTTCCGATGGAGCCCAAAACTTGGGCATCATCATAATATGGTGGGAGGAGTCATTTGGTGAGTTTTGAGTGAAATCCAATCGCTAGAACTACGGAATGCACGAACCACTCCTATTAGGAAAGAACTGCCTTTCAACTTAAATTGTCCAATTTCTAAGCCCTATTGATTTCTGATCGAGCCCAAAACTTGGGCATCTTCATAATATGGTGGGAGGAGTAATTTGGTGAGTTTTGAGTGAAATCCAATCACTAGAACTACGCAATACGCCAACCACTCCAATTCGGAACGAACTGCCTACGAACTTGAATTGTCCAATTTCTTACCCCTATGGATTTCCGATCGTGCCCAAAACTTGGGCATCATCATAATATGGTGGGAGGAGTCATTTGGTGTGTTTTGAGTGAAGTCCAATCGCTAGAACTATACAATACATGAAGCACTCCAATTCGTAACGAATTGCCTTCGAACTTGAATTGTCCAATTTCTTATCCCTATGGATTTCCGATCGAGCCCAAAACTTGGGCATCAACATAATATGGTGGGAGTAGTCATTTGGTGAGTTTTGAGTGAAATGGAATCGCTAGAACTACGTAATACACCAGCCACTCCTATGAGGAACGAACTGCCTTCTAACCTGAATTGTCCAATTTCTTACTCCTATTGATTTCCGATCGAGCCCAAAACCTGGGCATCATCATAATATGGTGGAAGGAGTCATTTGGTGAGTTTTGAGTGAAATCCAATCGCTTGAATTATGTAATACACCAGCCACACCTATAAGGAACGAACTGCCTTTGAACCTGAATTGTCCAATTTCTTACCCCTAATGATTTCCGATCGAGCCCAAAACTTGGGCATCATCATAATATGGTGGAAGGTGTCCTTTGGTGAGTTTTGAGTGAAATCCAATCACTAGAACTATGCAATACACCAACCACTCTAATGCGGAACGAACTGCCTTCGAACTTGAATTGTCAAATTTCTTACCCCTATAGAATTCGGATCGAGCCCAAAACTTGGGCATCACCATAATATGGTGGGAGGAGTCATTTGGTGTGTTTTGAGCGAAATCCAATTGCTTGAATTCTGCAATACACCAACCACTCCAATTTGGAACGAACTGCCTTCGAACTTGAATTGTCCAATTTCTTAACCCTATGGATTTCCGATCGAGCCCAAAACTTGGGCATCACCATAATATGGTGGGAGGAGTCATTTGGTGAATTTTGAGGGAAATCCAATCGCTAGAACTAGGGAATACACAAACCACTCCTATCAGGAACGAACTGCCTTTGAACCTGAATTGTCCAATTTCTAACCCGTCTTGATTTCCGATCGAGCCCAAAACTTGGGCATCATCATAATATGGTGGAAGGAGTCATTTGGTTAGTTTTGAGTGAAATCCAATCGCTAGAACTACGTAATACACCAGCCACTCATATAAGGAATGAACTGCCTTCGAACCTGAATTGTCCAATTTCTTACTCCTATTGATTTCCGATGGAGCCCAAAACTTGGGCATCATCATAATATGGTGGAAGGAGTCATTTGGTGAGTTTTGAGTGAAATCCAATCGCTTGAACTATGTAATACACCAGCCACACTTATAAGGAACGAACTGCCTTCGAACCTGAATTGTCCAATTTCTTATTCCTATTGATTTCCGATGGAGCCCAAAACTTGGGCATCATCATAATATGGTGGAATGAGTCATTTGGTGAGTTTTGAGTGAAATCCAATCGCTAGAACTATGCAATACACCAACCACTCCAATTCGGAACGAACTGCCTTCGAACTTGAATTATCCAATTGCTTACCCCGATGGATTTCTAATCGAGCCCAAAACTTGGGCATCATCATAATATGGTGGGAGGAGTCATTTGGTGAGTTTTGAGTGAAATCGAATCACTAGAACTACGTAATACACCATCCACTCTTATAAGGAACGAACTGCCTTCAAACCTGAATTGTCCAATTTCTTACCCCTATTGATTTCCGATCGAGCCCAAAACTTGGGCATCATCATAATATGGTGGAAGGAGTCATTTGGTTAGTTTCGAGTGAAATCCAATCGCTTGAACTACGTAATACACCAGCCATACCTATAAGGAACGAAGTGCCTTCGAACCTGAATTGTCCAATTTCTTACCCCTATTGATTTCCGATCGAGCCCAAAACTTGGGCATCATCACAATATGGTGGGAGTAGTCATTTGGTTAGTTTTGAGTGAAATCCAATCACAAGAACTACGGAATACACGAACCACTCCTATCAGGAACGAACTGCCATTAAACCTGAATTGTCCAATTTCTTACCCCTATTGAGTTCCGGTCGAGGCCAAAACTTGGGCATCATCGTAATGTGGTGGGAGGAGTCATTTGGTGAGTTTTGAGCGAAATCCAATTGCTAGAACTATGCAATACACCAACCACTCCATTTCGGAACGAACTGCCTTCGAACTTGAATTGTCAAATTTCTTACCCCTATGGATTTGCGATCGAGCCCAAAACAGGGGCATCACCATAATATGGTGGGCGGAGTCATTTCTTGAGTTTTGAATGAAAACCAATCCCTAGAACTGTGCAATACACCAACCACTCCAATTCGGAACAAATTGCCTTTGAACTTGAAGTATCCAATTTCGTACAACTATTGATTTCCGATCGAGCCCAAAACTTGGGCATCGTCATAATATGTTGGGACGAGTCATTTGGTGAGTTTTGAGTGAAATCCAATCGCTAAAACTACGAAATACACCAACCACTCCAATAAGGCACAAACTGCCTTTGAAGTTGAATTGTCCAATTTTTTACACCTATTGATTTCCAATTGAGCCCAAAACTTGGGCATCGTCATAATATGTTGGGACGAGTCATGTGGTGAGTTTTGAGTAAAATCCAGTCGCTAGAACTACGGAATACAAAAACCACTACAATTTGGAACAAACTGCCTTTGAACTTGAAGTGTCCAATTTCGTACACCTACTGATTTCCGATCGAGCCCAAAACTTGGGCATCATCATAATATGGTGGGAGGAGTCATTTGGTGAGTTTTGAGTGAAATCCAATCGCTACAACTACGGAATACACCAACCACTCCAATTCGGAACAAACTGCCTTTGAACTTGAATTATCCAATTTCATACACCTATTGATTTCCGATCGAGCCCAAAACTTGGGCATCCACATAATATGGTGGGAGGAGTCATTTGGTGAGTTTTGAGTGTAATCCAATCGCTAGAACTACGGAATACACCAAACACTAAAATAAAGCACGAACTGCCTTTAAACTTGAATTGTCCAATTTCTTACACCTATTGATTTCCGATCGAGCCCAAAACTTGGGCATTGTTATAATATGTTGGGTGGAGTCATTTGGTGAGTTTTGAGTGAAATCCAATCACTAGAACTATGAAATACACCAACCACTCAAATAAGGCACGACATGCCTTCGAACTTGAAGGGTCCAATTTCGTACACCTATTGATTTCCGATCGAGCCCAAAACTTGGGCATCATCATAATATGGTGGGAGGAGTCATTTGGTGAGTTTTGAGTGAAATCCAATCGCTAGAACTACGGAATACACCAACCACTCCAATTCGGAACGAACTGCCTTTGAACTTGAATTGTCCAATTTATTTCACCTGTTGATTTCCGATCGAGCCCAAAACTTGGGCATCATCACAATATGGTTGGATGAGTCATTTGGTGAGTTTTAAGTGAAATCCAATTCGTAGTACTACGGAATACACAAACCACTCCAATAAGGCACGAACAGCCTTCGAACTTGAATTGTCCAATTTCGTACACCTATTGATTTCCGATCGAGCCGAAAACTTGGGCATCATCATAATATGGTGGGCGGAGTCATTTGGTTAGTTTTGAGTGAAATCCAATGCAAGAACTACGGAATACACCCACCACTCCAATAAGGCACGAACTGCCCTTGAACTTGGATTGTCCAATTTCCTACACCTATTGATTTCCGATCGAGCACAAAACTTGGGCATCGTCATAATATGGTGGGAGGAGTCATTTGGTGAGTTTTGAGTGAAATCCAATCGCTCGAACTACGGAATACACCAACCACTCCAGTTCGGAACAAACTGCCTTTGAACTTGAAGTGTACAATTTCGTACACCTATTGATTTCCGATCGAGCCCAAAACTCGGGCATCATCATAATATGGTGGGAGGAGTCATTTGGTGAGTTTTGAGTGAAATCCAATCGCTAGAACTACGGAATACACCAACCACTCCAATAAGGCACGACATGCCTTTGAAGTTGAATTGTCCAATTTCGTACACCTATTGATTTCCGATCGAGCCCAAAACTTGGGCATCATCACAATATGGTGGGATGAGTCATTTGGTGAGTTTTGAGTGAAATCCAATTCGTAGTACTACGGAATACACAAACCACTCCAATAAGGCACGAACAGCCTTCGAACTTGAATTGTCCAATTTCGTACACCTATTGATTTCCGATCGAGCCGAAAACTTGGGCATCATCATAATATGGTGGGCGGAGTCATTTGGTTAGTTTTGAGTGAAATCCAATGCAAGAACTACGGAATACACCAACAACTCCAATAAGGCACGAACTGCCTTTGAACTTGAATTTTCCAATTTCGTACACCTATTGATTTCCGATCGACCCCAAAACTTGGGCATCATCATAATATGGTGGGAGAAGTTATTTAGTGAGTTTTGAGTGAAATCCAATGCTAGAACTACGGAATACACCAACAACTCCAATAAGGGACGAACTGCCTTTGAACTTGAATTGTCCAATTTCGTACACCTATTTATTTCCGATTGAGCCGAAAACTTGGGCATCATCATAATATGGTGGGCGGAGTCATTTGGTTAGTTTTTAGTGAAATCCAATGTAAGAACTACGGAATACACCAACCACTCCAATAAGGCACGAACTGCTTTCGAACTTGATTTTTCCAATTTCGTACACCTATTGATTTCCGATCGACCCCAAAACTTGGGCATCATCATAACATGGTGGGAGGAGTCATGTGGTGAGTTTTGAGTGAAATCCAACTGCTAGAACTACGGAATACATCAACCACTCCAATTCGGAACAAACTTCCTTTGAACTTGAAGTGTCCAATTTTGTACACCTATTCATTTCCGATCGAGCCCAAAACTTGGGCATCATCATAATATGGTAGGTGGAGTCATTTGGTGAGTTTTGAGTGAAATCCAATCGCGAGAACTACGGAATACACAAACCACTTCAATTCGAAACTATCTGCCTTTGAATTTGAATTGTCCAATTTCGTACACCTGTTGATTTCCAATCGAGCCCAAAACTTGGGCATCATCGTAATATGGTGGGAGTAGTTTTTTGGTGAGTTTTGAGTGAAATCCAATCGCTAAAACTACGGAATACACCAATAACTCCAATAAGGCACGAACTGCCTTTGAACTTGAATTGTCCAATTTCGTACACCTATTGATTTCCGATCGAGCCCAAAACCTGGGCATCACCATAATACTGTGGGATGAGTCATTTGGTGAGTTTTGACTGAAATCCAATTGCTAGAACTACGGAATACAACAACCACTCCAATAAGGCACGAACTGCCTTTGAACTTGAATTGCCCAATTTCGTACACCTATTTATTTCCGATCGAGCCCAAAACTTGGGCATCATCATAATATGGTGGGAGGAGTCATGTGGTGAGTTTTGAGTGAAATCCAATCGCTAGAACTACGGAATACACCAACCACTCCAATTCAGAACAAACTGCCTTTGAACTTGAAATGTCCAATTTCGAACACCTATTGATTTCCGATCGAGCACAAAACTTGGGAATCAACGTCATATGTTGGGAGGAGTCATTTGGTGAGTTTTGAGTGAAATCCTATCGCTAGAACTACAAAATGTACCAACCACTCCAATAAGGCACGAACTGCCTCTGAACTTGAATTGTCCAATTTCGTGCACTTATTGATTTCCGATCGAGCCCAAAACTTGGGCATCATCATAGTGTGGTGGGAGGAGTCATGTGGTGAGTTTTGAGTGAAAACCAATCGCTAGAACTACGGAATACACCAACCACTCCAATTCGGGACAAACTGCCTTTGAACTTGAAGTGTCCAATTTCGTACACCTATTGATTTCCGATCGAGCCCAAAACTTGGGCATCATCATAATATGGTGGGCGGAGTCATGTGGACAGTTTTCGGTGAAATCCAATCGCTAGAACTACGGAATACACTAACCAGTCTAATTCGGAACAAACTGCCTTTGAACTTTAAGTGTCCAATTCCATACACCTATTGATTTCCGATCGAGCCCAAAACTTGGGCATCATCATAATAAGGTGGGAGGAGTCATGTGGTGAGTTTTGAGTGAAATCCAATCGCTTGAACTACGGAATACACCAAACACTCCAATAAAGCATGAACTGCCTTTGAACTTGAATTGTCCAATTTCGTACACCTATTGATTTCTGATCGAGCCCAAAACTTTGGCATCATCATAAAGAGGTGGGAGTAGTCATTTGATGAGTTTTGAGTGAAATCCAATCGCTAGAACTACGGAATACACCAAACACTCCAATAAAGCACGAACTGCCTTTGAACTTGAATTGTCCAATTTCGTACACCTATTGATTTCCGATCGAGCCCAAAACTTGGGCATCATCATAGTGTGGTGGGAGGAGTCATCTGGAGAGTTTTGAGTGAAATCCAATCGCTAGAACTACGGATTACACCAACCACTCCAATTCGGAACAAACTGCCTTTGAACTTGAAGTGTCCAATTTCGTACACCTATTGATTTCCGATCGAGCCCAAAACTTGGGCATCATCATAATATGGTGGGAGGAGTCATGTGGAGGGTTTTGGGTGAAATCCAATCGCTAGAACTACGGAATACACCGACCACTCCAATTCGGAACACACTGCCTTCGAACTTGAAGTGTCCAATTTCGTACACCTATTGATTTCCGAGCGAGCCCAAAACTTGGGCATCATCATAATATGGTGGGGGGAGTCATGTGGAGAGTTGTGGGTGAAATCCAATCGCTAGAACTACGGAATACACCGTCCACTCCAATTCATAAGAAATTGCCTTTGAACTTGAAGTGTCCAATTTCGTATACCTATTGATTTCCGATCGAGCCCAAAACTTGGGCATCATCATAATATGGTGGGAGGAGTCATGTGGAGAGTTTTGGGTGAAATCCAATCGCTAGAACTACGGAATACACCGACCACTCCAATTCGGAACAAACTGCCTATGAACATGAAGTGTCCAATTTCGTACACCTATTGATTTCCGATCGAGCCCAAAACTTGGGCATCATCATAATATGGTGGGAGGAGTCATGTGGTGAGTTTTTAGTGAAATCCAATCGCTAGAACTACGGAATACACCAACCACTCCAATTCGGAACAAACTGCCTTTGAACTTGAAGTGTCCAATTTCATACACCTATTGATTTCCGATCGAGCCCAAAACTTGGGCATCATCATAATATGGTGGGAGGTGTTGTGTGGTAAGTTTTGGGTGAAATACAATACCTAGAACTGTGGAATACACCAACCACTCCAATTCGGAATAAACTGCCTTTGAACTTGAAGTGTCCAATTTCGTACACCTATTGATTTCCGATCGAGCCCAAAACTTGAGCATCATCATAGTATGGTGGGAGGAGTCATTTGATGAGTTTGGAGTGAAATCCAGTCGCTAGAACTACGGAATACACCAAACACTCCAATAAAGCACGAACTGCCTTTGAACTTGAATTGTCCAATTTCGTTCACGTATTGATTTCCCATCGAGCCCAAAACTTGGGAATCATCATAATATGGTGGGAGGAATCGTGTGGTGAGTTTTGGGTGAAATCCAATCGCTAGTTCACACCAACCACTACAATTCGGAACAAACTGCCTTTGAACTTGAAGTGTCCAATTTCGTACACCTATTGATTTCCGATCAAGCCCAAAACTTGGGCATCATCATAATATGGTGGGAGGAGTCATGTGGAGAGTTTTGAGTGAAATCCAATTGCTAGAATTACGGAATACATCAACCACTCCAACTCGGAACAAACTTCCTTTGAAATTGAATTGTCCAATGTCGTACAACTATTGATTTCCGATCGAGCCCAAAACTTCGGCATCAACATAATATGGTGGGAGGAGTCATGTGGTGAGTTTCGAGTGAAATCCAATCGCTAGAACTACGGAATACACCAAGCACTCCAATAAAGCACGAACTGCCTTTGAACTTGGATTGTCCAATTTCGTACACCTATTGATTTCAAATCGTGCCCAAAACTTGGGCATCATCATACTATGTTGGGAGGAGTCATTGGGTGAGTTTTGAGTGAAATCCAATTGCTAGAACTTTGAAATACACCAACCACTCCAATAAGGCACGAACTGCCTATGAACTTGAATTGTCCAACTTCGTACACCTACTGATCTCCGATCGAGCCCAAAACTTTGGCATCATCATCATATGGTGGGAGGAGCCATGTCGTGGGCTTTGAGTGAAATCCAATCGCTAGAACTACGGAATACACCAACCACTCCAATTGCCCTGGAAGTTGAAGTGTCCAATTTCGTACACCTATTGATTTCCGATCGAGCCCAAAACTTGGGCATCAGTAGAATATGTTGGGAGGAGTCATTTGGTGAGTTTTAAGTGAAATCCAATGGCTAGAACTATGGAGTACACCAGCCACTCCAATTTGGAACGAACTGCCTTTGAACTTGAATTGTCCAATTTCGTACACCTATTGATTTCTGATCGAGCACAAAACTTGGGCATCATCATAATACGGTGGGAGGAGTCTTGTGGTGAGTTTTGAGTGAAATCCAGTCGCTAGAACTACGGAATACACCAACCACTCCAATTCGGAACAAACTGCCTTTGAACTTGAAGTGTCCAATTTTGTATACCTATTGATTTCCGATCGAGCCTACAACTTAGGCATCATCATAGTATGGTGGGAGGAGTCATTCGGAGAGTTTTGAGTGAAATCCAATCGCTAGAACTATGGAAAGCACCATCCACTCAAATTCGGAACAAACTGCCATTGAACTTGAAGTGTCCAATTACGTACACCTATTGATTTCCGATCGAGCCCAAAACATGGGCATCATCATAATATGGTGGGAGGTGTTGTGTGCTAAGTTTGGGTGAAATCCAATAGCTAGAACTGTGGACTACACCAACCACTCCAGTTCGGAATAAACTGCGTTTGAAAATAAAGTGTCCAATTTCCTACACCTGTTGCTTTCCGATCGAGTCCAAAACTTGGGCATCATCATAATATGGTGGGAGGAGTCACGTGGAGAGTTTCGAGTGAAATCCAATCACCAGAACTACGGAATACACCAACTATTCCAATTCGGCACAAACTGCCTTCGAACTTGAAGTGTCCAATTTTGTACACCTATTGATTTCTGATCGAGCCCAAAACTTGGGAATCATCATAATATGGTGGGAGGAGTCATTTGGTGAGTTTTGACGGAAATCCAATTCGGAACAAACTACCTTTGAACTTGAAGTGTCCAATTTCGTGCAACTATTGATTTCCGATCGAGCCCAAAACATGGGAATCATCATAATATGGTGGGAGGTGTTGTGTGGTCAGTTTTGGGTGAAATACAATACCTAGAACTGTGGAATACACCAACCACTCCAATTCGGAATAAACTGCCTTTGAACTTGAAGTGTCCAATTTCGTACAGCTATTGATTTCCGATCGAGCCCAAAACTTGGGCATCATCATAATATGTTGGGAGGAGTCATGTGGTGAGTTTTGAGTGAAATCCAATAGCTAGAACTACGGAATACACCAACCACTCCAATTCGGAACAAACTGCCTTCGAACTTGAAGTGTCCAATTTCGTACAACCATTGATTTCTGATCGATCCCAAAACCTGGGCATCATCATAATGTGGTAGGAGGAGTCGTGTGGAGAGTTTTGAGTGAAATCCAATGGCTAGAACTATGGAATATACCAACCACTCCAATTCAGAACAAACTGCCTTTGAACTTGAAGTGTCCAATTTCGTACACCTATTGATTTCCGATCGAGCCCAAAACTTGAGCATCATCATAGTATGGTGGGAGGAGTCATTTGATGAGTTTGGAGTGAAATCCAGTCGCTAGAACTACGGAATACACCAAACACTCCAATAAAGCACGAACTGCCTTTGAACTTGAATTGTCCAATTTCGTTCACGTATTGATTTCCGATCGAGCCCAAAACTTTGGCATCATCATAAAGAGGTGGGAGTGGTCATTTGATGAGTTTTGAGTGAAATCCAATTGCTAGAAGTACGGAATACATCAACCACTCCAACTTGGAACAAACTTCCTTTGAAATTGAATTGTCCAATGTCGTACAACTATTGATTTCCGATCGAGCCCAAAACTTCGGCATCAACATAATATGGTGGGAGGAGTCATGTGGTGACTTTTGAGTGAAATCCAATCGCTAGAACTACGGAATACACCAAGCACTCCAATAAAGCACGAACTGCCTTTGAACTTGGATTGTCCAATTTCGTACACCTATTGATTTCAAATCGTGCCCAAAACTTGGGCATCATCATACTATGTTGGGAGGAGTCATTGGGTGAGTTTTGAGTGAAATCCAATTGCTAGAACTTTGAAATACACCAACCACTCCAATAAGGCACGAACTGCCTTTGAACTTGAATTGTCCAACTTCGTACACCTACTGATCTCCGATTGTGCCCAAAACTTGGGCATCAACAGAATCTGTTGGGAGGAGTCATTTGGTGAGTTTTGAGCGAAATCCAATCGCTAGAACTACGAAATACACCAACCACTAAAATGAGGGACGAACTGCCTTCGAACTTGAATTGTCCAATTTCGTACACCTATTGATTTCCGATCGAGCCCAAAACTTGGGCATCATCATAATATGGTGGGAGGGGTCACGGGGTGAGTTTTGAGTGAAATCCAATCGCTAGAACTACGGAATACACCAACTACTTCAATTCGGAACAAACTTCCTTTGAACTTGAAGTGTCCAATTTTGTACACCTATTGATTTCCGATCGAGCCCAAAACTTGGGCATCAGTAGAATATGTTGGGACGAGTCATTTGGTGAGTTTTAAGTGAAATCCAATGGCTAGAACTATGGAGTACACCAGCCACTCCAATTCGGAACGAACTGCCTTTGAACTTGAATTGTCCAATTTCGTACACCTATTGATTTCCGATCGAACCCAAAACTTGGGCATCATCATAATATGGTTGTAGGAGTCATGTGGAGAGTTTTGAGCGAAATCCAATCGTTAGATCCACGGAATACACCAACCACTAAAATGAGGGACGAACTGCCTTCGAACTTGAATTGTCCAATTTCGTACACCTATTGATTTCTGATCGAGCACAAAACTTGGGCATCATCATAATACGGTGGGAGGAGTCTTGTGGTGAGTTTTGAGTGAAATCCAATCGCTAGAACTATGAAATACACCAACCACACCAATAAGGCACGAACTTCCTTTGAACTTGAATTGACCAATTTCGTACACCTATTGATTTACGATCGAGCCCAAAACTTGGGCATCATCATAATATGGGGGGAGGAGTCAAGTGGTGAGTGTCGAGTGAAATTCAATTGCTAGAACTACGGAATACACCAACCACTCCAATTCGGAACAAACTGCCTTCGAAGTTGAAGTGTCCAATTTTGTACACCTATTGATCACAAAACTTGGGCATCATCATAATATGGTGGGAGGAGTCATGTGGCGAGTTTTGAGTGAAATTCAATCGATAGAACTACGGAATACACCAACCACTCCAATTCGGAACAAACTGCCTTTGTACTTGGAGTGTCCAATTTCGTACACCTATTGATTTCCGATCGAGCACAAAATTTGGGAATCATCACAATATCGTGGGAGGAGTCATGTGGCGAGTTTTAAGTGGAATCCAATCACTAGAACTACGGAATACACCAACCACTCCAATTCGGAAAAAATTGCCATTGAACTTGAAGTGTCCAATTTCGTACACCTACTGATTTCCGATGGAGCACAAAACTTGGTCATCATCATAATATGGTGGGAGGAGTCATGTGGTGAGTTTTGAGTGAAATCCAATTGCTAGAACTACGGAATACACCAACCACTCCAATTCGGAACAAACTGCCTTTGTACTTGGAGTGTCCAATTTCGTACACCTACTGATTTCCAATGGAGCACAAAATTTGGGCATCATCACAATATCGTGGGAGGAGTCATGTGGCGAGTTTTGAGTGAAATCCAATCGCTAGAACTACGGAATACACCAACCACTCCAATTCGGAACAAACTGCCTTCGAACTTGAAGTGTCCAATTTCATACACCAACCACTCCAATTCGGAACAAACTGCCTTTGTACTTGGAGTGTCCAATTTCGTACACCTATTGATTTCCGATCGATCCCAAAAGTTGGGCATCATCATAATATGGTGGGAGGAGTCATTTGGTGAGTTTTGTGTGAAATCCAATCGCTAGAACTACGGAATACACCAACCACTCCAATTCGGAACAAACTGCTTTTGAACTTGAAGTGTCCAATTTCGTACACCTATTGATTTCCGATCGAGCACAAAACTTGGGCATCATCATAATATCGTGGGAGGAGTCATGTGGCGAGTTTTGAGTGGAATCCAATCACTAGAACTACGGAATACACTATCCACTCCAATAAGGCACAAACTGCCTTGGAACTTGAAGGGTCCAATTTCGTACTCCTATTGATTTCCAATCGAGCCCAAAACTTGGGCATCATCATAATATGGCGGGAGGAGTCACTTGGTGAGTTTTGAGTGAAATCCAATCGCAAAAACTACGGAATACACCAACCACTCCAATTCGGAACAAACTGCCTTTGAACTTGAATTGTCCAATTTCGTACACCTACTGATTTCCGATCGAGCACAAAACTTTTGCATCATCATAATATGGTGGGAAGAGTCATGTGGTGAGTTTTGAGTGAAATCCAAGCGCTAGAACAACGGAATACACCAACCACTCCAATTCGGAACAAACTGCCTTTGTACTTGGAGTGTCCAATTTCGTACGCCTATTGATTTCCAATCGAGCACAAAACTTGGGCATCATCGTAATATCGTGGGAGGAGTCATGTGGCGAGTTTTGAGTGGAATCCAATCACTAGAACTACGGAATACACCAACCACTCCAATTCGGAACAAATTGCCATTGAACTTGAAGTGTCCAATTTCGTACACCTACTGATTTCCGATCAAGCACAAAACTTGGTCATCATCATAATATGGTGGGAGGAGTCATGTGGAGAGTTTTGAGTGAAATCCAATCGCTAGAACTATAGAATACACCAACCACTCCAATTCGGAACAAATTGCCATTGAACTTGAAGTATACAATTTCGTACACCTACAGATTTCCGATCGAGCGGAAAACTTGGGCATCATCATAATATGGTGGAAGGAGTCATGTGGCGAGTTTTGGGTGAAATCCAATCGCTAGAACTACGGAATACACCAACCACTCCAATTCGGAACAAACTGCCATCGAACTTGAAGTGTCCAATTTCGTACACCTATTGATTTTCAATCGAGCACAAAACTTGGGCATCATCATAATATGGTGGGAGGAGTCATGTGGCGAGTTTTGGGTGAAATCCAATCGCTAGAACTACGGAATACACCAACCACTCCAATTCGGAACAAACTGCCTTCGAACTTGAAGTGTCCAATTTCGTACACCTATTGATTTCCGATCGAGCCCAAAACTTGGGCATCATCATAATATCGTGGGAGGAGTCATGTGGGGAGTTTTGAGTGAAATCCAATCACTAGAACTACGGAATACACCAACCACTCCAATTCGGAACAAACTGCCTTCGAACTTGAAGTGTCCAATTTCGTACACCTATTGATTTCCGATCGAACCCAAAACTTGGGCATCATCATAATATGTTGGGAGGAGTCATTTGGTGAGTTTTGAGTGAAATCCAATCGCTAGAACTACGAAATGTACCAACCACTCCAATAAGGCACGAACTTCCTCCGAACTTGAATTGTCCAATTTTTTACACCTATTGATTTCCGATCGAGCCCAAAACATGGCCATCATCATAATATGGTGGGAGGAGTCATTTAATGAATTTTGAGTGAAATCCAATCGCTAGAACTACGGAATACACCAAACACTCCAATAAAGCACGAACTGCCTTTGAGCTTGAATTGTCCAATTTCGTACACCTATTGATTTCCGATGGATCCCAAAACTTGGGAATCATCATAATATGGCGGGAGGAGTCATGTGGTGAGTTTTGAGTGAAATCAAATCGCTAGAACTACAGAATACACCAGCCACTCCAATTCGGAACAAACTGCCTTTGAACTTGAAGTGTCCAATTTCGTACACCCATTGATTTCCGATCGAGGGTAAAACTTGGGCAATATCATAATATGGTGGGAGGAGTCATTAGGTGAGTTTTTAGTGAAATCCAATCGCTAGAACTACGAAATGTACCAACAACTCCAATTACGCACGAACTGCCTTCGAACTTGAATTGTCCAATTTCGCACACCTATTGATTTCCGATAGTGCCCGACACTTGGGTATCATCATAATATGGTTGGAGGAGTCATGTGGAGAGTCTTGGGTGAAATCCAATCGCTCGAACTACGGAATCCACTAACCACTCCAATTCGGAACAAACTGCCTTTGAACTTGTAGTGTCCAATTTCGTACACCTATGGATTTCCGATCGAGCCCAAAACTTGGGCATCATCATAATATGGTTGGAGTCATGTGGAGAGTTTTGGGTAAAATCCAATCGCTAGAACTCGAAATACACCAACCACTCCAATTCGGAACAAACCGCCTTTGAACTTTTAGTGTCCAATTTCGTACACCTATTGATTTCCGATCGAGCCCAAAGCTTGGGCATCAACATAATATGTTGGGAGTAGTCATTTGGAGAGTTTTGAGTGAAATCCAATCGCTAGAACTATGAAATACACCAACCACTCCAATATGGCACGAACTGCCTTTGAACTTGAAGCGTCCAATTTCGTACACCTATTGATGTCCGATCGAGCCAAAAGCTTGGGCATCATCATAATATGTTGGAAGGAGTCATTTGGTGAGTTTTGAGTGAAATCCAACTGCTAGAACTACGAAATGCACAAACCACTCCAATAAGGCACGAACTGCCTTAGAACTTGAATTGTCCAATTTCGTATACCTATTGATTTCCGATCTGGCCCAGAACTTGGGCATCACAATAATATGGTGGGAGGAGTCATCTGGTGAGTTTTGAGTGAAATCCAATCGCTAGAACTACAGAATACACCGACCACTCCAATTCGAAACAAACTGCCTGTGAACTTGAATTGTCCAATTCCGTACACCTATTGATTTCCGATCGTGCCCAAAACTTGGGCATCATCATAATATGGTGGGTGGAGTCATTTGATGAGTTTTTAGAGAAATCCAATCGCTAGAAATAAGAAATACACCAAACACCCCAATAAAGCACGAACTGCCTTTGAACTTGAATTGTCCAATTTCGTACACCTATTGATTTCCGATCGAGCCCAAAACTTGGGCATCATCATAATATGGTGGATGGTGTCATTTGGTGTGTTTTGAGGGAAATCCAATTGCTAGAACTATGAAATACACCAACCACTCCAATTCGGAACGAACTGCCTTTGAACTTGAAGTGTCCAATTTCACACACCTATTGACTTCAGATTGAGCCCAAAATTTGGGCATCATCATAATATGGTGGGTGGAGTCATTCGGTGAGTTTTGAGAGAAATCCAATCGCCAGAACTACGAAATACACCAGCCACGCCAATAAGGCACGAACTGGCTTTGAACATGAAATGTCCAATTTCGTACACCTATTGATGTCCGATCGAGCCAAAGGCTTGGGCATCATCGTAATATGTTGGGATGAGTCATTTGGTGTGTTTTGAGTGAAATCCAATCGGTAGAACTACGAAATACACCAACCACTCCAATAAGGCACGAACTGCCTTTGAACTTGAATTGTCCAATTTCGTACACCTGTTGATTACCGATCGATCCCAAAACTTGGGCATCATCATCATATGGTGGGAGGAGTCATTTGGTGAGTTTTGAGTGAAATCCAATCGTTAGAACTACGAAATACACCAACCACTCCAATAAGGCACGAACTGCCTTTGAACTTGAATTGTCCAATTTCGTACACCTATTGATTTCCGATCGAGCCCAAAACTTGGGCATCATCATAATATGGTGGGTGGAGTCATTTGGTGAGTTTTGAGTGAAATCCAATTGCTTGAACTACGAAATACACCAACCGCTCCAATTCGGAACGAACTGCCATTGAACTTGAAGTGTCCAATTTCGCACACCTATTGACTTCAGATTGAGCCCAAAATTTGGGCATCATCATAATATGGTGGGAGGAGTCATTCGTTGAGTTTCGAGTGAAATCCAATCGCCAGAACTACGAAATACACCAACCACGCCAATAAGGGACGAACTGGCTTCGAACTTGAAGTATCCAATTTCGTACACCTATTGATGTCCGATCAAGCCAAAGGCTTCGGCATCATCGTAATATGTTGGGATGAGTCATTTGGTGTGTTTTGAGTGAAATCCAATCGCTAGAACTACGAAATACACCAACCACTCCAATAAGGCACGAACTGCCTTTGAACTTGAATTGTCCAATTTCGTACACCTATTGATTACCGATCGATCCCAAAACTTGGGCATCATCATCATATGGTTGGAGGAGACTTTTGGTGAGTTTTGAGTGAAATCCAGTCGCTAGAACTACAGAATACACCAACCACTCCAATTTGGAACAAACTGCCTTCGAACTTGAAGTGTCCAATTTCGTACACCTATTGATTTCCGATCGAGCCCAAAACTTGGGCATCATAATAATATGGTGGGAGGAGTCATGTGGTGAGTTTTGAATGAAATCCAATAGCTAGAAGTACGGAATACATCAACCACTCCAGTTCGGAACAAACTGCCTTTGAAATTGAAGCGTCCAATTTCGCACACCTATTAACTTCAGATTGAGCCCAAAATTTGGGCATCAGCATAATATGGTGGGAGGAGTCATTTGGTGAGTTTTGAGTGAAATCCAATAGCTAGAACTACGAAATACACTAACCACTCCAATAAGGCATGAATTGCCTTTGAACTTGAATTGTCCAATTTCGTACACCTGTTGATTTCCGATCGAGTCCAAAACTTGGGCATCATCATAATATGGTGGGAGGAGTCATGAGGTGAGTTTTCATTGAAATCCAATCACTAGAACTACGGAATACACCAACCACTCAAATTCGGAACAACTGCCTTTGAAATTGAAGTGTCCAATTTCGTACACCCATTGATTTCCGATCGAGCCCAAAACTTGGGCATCAATATAATATGGTAGGGGGAGTCATGTGGTGAGTTTTGGGTGAAATCCAATCGCTAGAACTATGAAATGTACCAACCACTCCAATTACGCACGAACTGCCTTCGAACTTGAATTGTCCAATTTCGTACAGCTGTTGATTTCTGATCGAGCCCAAAACATGGGTGTCATCATAATATGGTGGGAGGAGTCATTTGGTGGGTTTTGAGTGAAATCTAATCGCTAGAACTACAGAATACTCCAACCACTCCAACAAAGCACGAACTGCCTTTGAACTTGAATTGTCCAATTTCATACACCTATTGATTTCCGATCGAGCCCAAAACTTGGGCATCATCATAATATGGTGGGAGGAGTCATTTGGTGAGTTTTGAGTGAAATCCAATTGCTAGAACTACGAAATACACCAACCACTCCAATAAGGCACGAACTGCCTTTGAACTTGAATTGTCCAATTTCGTACACCTGTGGATTACCGATCGAGCCCAAAACTTGGGCATCATCATAAGATGGTGGGAGGAGTCATTTGGTGAGTTTTGAGTGAAATCCAATCGCTACAACTACGGAATACACCAACCACTGCAATAAGGAACGAACTGCCTTTGAACTTGAATTGTCCAATTTCGTACACCTATTGACTTCCTATCGAGCCCAAAACATGGGTATCATCATAATATGGTGGGAGTTGTCATTTGGTGAGTTTTGAGTGAAATCCAATCGCTAGAAATAGGAAATACACCAACCACTCCAACAAGGCACGAACTGCCTTTCAACTTGAAGTGTCCAATTTCGTACACCTATTGATTTCCAATTGAGCCCAAAACTTGGGCATCATCATAATATGGTGGGGGGAGTCATGTGGTGAGTTTTGAGTGAAATCCAATAGCTAGAACAACGGAATACCCCAACCACTCCAATTCGGAACAAACTGCCTTTGAACTTGAAGTGTCCAGTTTCGTACACCTATTGACTTCCGATTCAGCCCATAACTTGGACATCATCATAATATGGTGGTAGGAATCATTTGGTGAGTTTTGAGTGAAATCAAATCACTAGAACTACGAAATACACCAACCACTGCAATAAGGCTTGAACTGCCTTTGAACTTGAAGTGTCCAATTTCGTACACCTATTGATTCCCAATTGAGCCCAAAACTTGGGCATCATGATAATATGGTGGGGGGAGTCATGTGGTGAGTTTTGAGTGAAATCCAGTTGCTAGAACAACGGAATACACCAACCACTTCAATTCGGAACAAACTGCCTTTGAACTTGAAGTGTCCAATTTCGCACACCTATTGACTTCAGATTGAGCCCAAAATTTGGGCATCATCATAATATGGTGGGAGGAGTCATTTATTGAGTTTTGAGTGAAATCCAATCGCTAGAACTACAAAATGTACCAACCACTCCAATTACGCACGAACTGCCTTCGAACTTGAATTGTCCAATTTCGTACAGCTGTTGATTTCTGATCGAGCCCAAAACATGGGTGTCATCATAATATGGTGGGAGGAGTCATTTGGTGGGTTTTGAGTGAAATCTAATCGCTAGAACTACAGAATACTCCAACCACTCCAACAAAGCACGAACTGCCTTTGAACTTGAATTGTCCAATTTCATACACCTATTGATTTCCGATCGAGCCCAAAACTTGGGCATCATCATAATATGGTGGGAGGAGTCATTTGGTGAGTTTTGAGTGAAATCCAATTGCTAGAACTACGAAATAAACCAACCACTCCAATAAGGCACGAACTGCCTTTGAACTTGAATTGTCCAATTTCGTACACCTGTGGATTACCGATCGAGCCCAAAACTTGGGCATCATCATAAGATGGTGGGAGGAGTCATTTGGTGAGTTTTGAGTGAAATCCAATTGCTACAACTACGGAATACACCAACCACTCCAATTCGGAACAAACTGCCTTTGAACTTGAAGTATCCAATTTCGTACACCCATTGACTTCCGATCGAGCCCAAAAGATGGGCATCATCATAATATGGTGGGAGGAGTCATTTGGTGGGTTTTGAGTGAAATCCAATCGCTGGAACTACGAAATACACCAACCACTCCAATAAGGAACGAACTACCTTGGAACTTGAATTGTCCAATTTCGTACAGCTGTTGATTTCTGATCGAGCCCAAAACTTGGGCATCATCATAATATGGTGGGAGGAGTCATTTGGTGAGTTTTGAGTGAAATCCAACTGCTAGAACTACGAAATACACCAACCACTCCAATAAGGCACGAACTGCCTTTGAACTTGAAGTGTCCAATTTCGCACACCTATTAACTTCAGATTGAGCCCAAAATTTGGGCATCATCATAATATGGTGGGAGGAGTCATTTGTTGAGTTTTGAGTGAAATCCAATCGCTAGAACTACGGAATACACCAACCACTCCAATTCGGAACAAACTGCCTTTGAACTTGAAGTATCCAATTTCGTACACCCATTGACTTCCGATCGAGCCCAAAAGATGGGCATCATCATAATATGGTGGGAGGAGTCATTTGGTGAGTTTTGAGTGAAATCCAATCGCTAGAACAACGGAATACACCAAGAACTCCAATTCGTAACAACTGCCTTTGAAATTGAAGTTTCCAGTTTCGTACACCTATTGACTTCCGATTGAGCCCATAACTTGGGAATCATCATAATATGGTGGGAGGAATCATTTGGTGAGTTTTGAGTGAACTCCAATCGCTAGAACTACGAAATACACCAACCACTGCAATAAGGCATGAACTGCCTTTGAACTTGAAGTGTTCAATTTCGTACACCTATTGATTTCCAATTGAGCCCAAAACTTGGGCATCATCATAATATGGTGGGGGGAGTCATGTGGTGAGTTTTGAGTGAAATCGAATCGCTAGAACAACGCGATACAAAAACCACTCCAATTCAGAACGAACTGCCTTTGAAATTGAATTGTCCAATTTCGTACACCTGTTGATTTCCGATCGAGTCCAAAACTTGGGTGTCATCATAATATGGTGGGAGTAGTCATTTGGTGGGTTTTGAGTGAAATCCAATCGCTAGAAATAGGAAATACACCAACCACTCCATCAAGGCACAAACTGCCTTTCAACTTGAAGTGTCCAATTTCGTACACCTATTGATTTCTAATTGAGCAAAAAACTTGGGCATCACCATAATATGGTGGGGCGAGTCATGTGGTGAGTTTTGAGTGAAATCGAATCTCTAGAACAACGGAATACCCCAACCACTCCAATTCGGAACAAACTACCTTTGAACTTGAAGTGTCCAGTTTCGTACACCTATTGACTTCCGATTGAGCCCATAACTTGGGCATCATCATAATATGGTGGGAGGAGTCATTTGGTGAGTTTTGAGTGAAATCCAATCGCTAGAACTACGAAATACACCAACCACTCCAGTAAGGCACGAACTGCCTTTGAAGTTGAAGTGTCCAATTTCGTACGCCTATTGATGTCCGATCGAGCCAAAGGCTTGGGCATCATCGCAATATGTTGGGAGGAGTCATTTCGTGAGTTTTGAGTGAAAACCAATCGCTAGAAATACGAAATACACCAACCACTCCAACAAGGCACGAACTGCCTTTGAACTTGAAGTGTCCAATTTCGTACACCTATTGATTTCCAATTGAGCCCAAAACTTGGGCATCATCATAATATGGTGGGGGGAGTCATGTGGTGAGTTTTGAGTGAAATCCAATCGCTAGAACAACGAAATACCCCAACCACTCCAATTCGGAACAAACTGCCTTTGAACTTGAAGTGTCCAATTTTGCACACCTATTGACTTCAGATTGAGCCCAAAATTTGGGCATCATCATAATATGGTGGGTGGAGTCATTTGGAGTGGTTTGACTGAATCCAATTGCCAGAAGTACGGAATACACTAACCAATCCAATAAACCATGAACTGCCTTTGAAGTTGAATTGTCCAATTTCGTAGACCTATTGATTTCCGATCAAGCCCAAAACTTGGGCATCATCATAATATGGTGGGAGGAGTCATTTGGTGAGTAATATGGCGAAATCCAATAGCTAGAACTATGGAATACACCAACGACTCCAAATCAGAACAAACTGCCTTTGAACTTGAAGTTTCCAATTTCGCCCACCTAATCATTTCCGATCGAGCCCAAAACTTCGGCATCATCATAATATGGTGGGAGGTGTCATTTCTTGAGTTTTGAGTGAAATCTAATCGCTAGAACTACGGAATACACCAACCACTCTAGCAACGCACGAACTGCCTTTGAACTTTATTTGTTCAATTTTGTACAACTATTGATTTCCGATCGAGCCCAAACCTTGGGCATCATCATAGTATGGTGGGAGGAGTCATTTGATGAGTTTGGAGTGAAATCCAATTGCTAGAACTACGGAATACAACAACGACTCCAATTCGGAACAAACTGCCTTTGAACTTGAATTGTCCAATTTCTTACACCTGCTGATTTCCGATCGAGCTCAAAACTTCGGCATCAGCATAATACGGGGGAGGAGTCATTTGGTGAGTTTTGAGTGAAATCCAATCGTTAGAACTACGGAATACACCAACCACTCCAATAAAGCACGAACTGACTTTGAACTTCAAATGTCCAATTTCGTACACCTATTGATGTCCGATTGAGCCCAAAACTTCGGCATCATCAGAATATGTTGGGAGGCGTCATTTGGTGAGTTTTGAGGGAAATCCAATCGCTAGAACTACGAAATACACCAAACACTCCAACAAAGCACGAACTGCCTTTGAGCTTGAATTGTCCAATTTCGTACACCTACTGATTTCCGATCGAGCCAAAAACTTAGGCATCATCATACTATGGTGGGAGGAGTCATTTGGGGAGTTTCGAGTGAAATCCAATAGCTAGAACTACGGAATACTCCAAGCACTCCAATAAGGCGCACACTGCCTTTGAACTTGAATTGTCCAATTTTGCACAACTATTGATTTCCGATCGAGCCCAAAGCTTGGGCATCACCATAATATGGTGGGAGGAGTCATTTGGTGAGTTTTGAGTGAAATCCAATCGCTAGAACTACGGAATACACCAACCACTCCAATAAGTCACGAACTGCCTTTGAACTTGAATTGTCACATTTCGTACACCTATTGATTTCCGATCGAGCGCAAAACTTGGGCATCATCACAGTATGGTGGGAGGAGTCATGTGGTGAGTTCTGAGTGAAATCCAATCGCTAGAACTACGGAATACACCAACCACTCCAATAAGGCACGAATTGCCTTCGACCTTGAATTGTTCAATTTCGTAAACCTACTGATTTCCGATCGAGCCCAAAACTTGGGGATCATCATACTATGGTAGGAGGAGTCATGTGGTGAGTTCTGAGTGAAACCCAATCGCTAGAACTACGGAATACACCAACGACTCCAATTCGGAACAAACTGTCTTTGAACTTGAAGTGTCCAATTTCGCACACCTATTGATTTCCGATCGAGCCCAAAACTTGGGTATCATCATAATATGGTGGGAGGAGTCATTTGTTGAGTTTTGAGTGAAATCCAATCGCTAGAACAACGGAATGCCCCAACCACTCCAATTCGGAACAAACTGTCTTTGAACTTGAAGTGTCCAATTTCGCACACCTATTGATTTCCGATCGAGCCCAAAACTTGGGCATCATCATAATATGGTGGGAGGAGTCATTTGGTGAGTTTTGAGTGAAATCCAATCGCTAGAACTACGGAATACGCGAACCACTCCAATAAGGCATGAAGTGCCTTTGAACTTGAATTGTCCAACTTCGTACACCTATTGATTTCCGATCGAGCCCAAAACTTGGGCATCATCATAATATGGTGGGAGGAGTCACGTGGTGAGTTCTGAGTGAAATCCAATCGCTAGAACTACGGAATACACCAAGCACTCCAAGAAGGCACGACGTGCCTTTGAACTGGAATTGTCCAACTTCGTACACCTATTGATTTCCGATCGAGCCCAAAACCTGGGCATCATCATAATATGGTTGGAGGAGTCATTTGGTGTGTTTTGAGTGAAATCCAATCACTAGAACTACGGAATACACTAACCACTCCAATTAACCACGAACTGCCTTTGAACTTGAATTGTCCAATTTCGTACACATATTGATTTCCGATCGAGCCCAAAACTTGGGCATCATCATAATATGGTGAGAGGAGTCATTTGGTGAGTTTTGAGTGAAATCCAATCGCTAGAACTACAGAATACACCAACCACTCCAATAAGGAACGAAGTTCCTTTGAACTTGAATTGTCCAACTTCGTACACCTATTGATTTCCGATGGAGCCCAAAACTTGGGCATCATCATGATATGGTGGGAGGAGTCATTTGGTGAGTTTTCAGGGAAATACAATCGCTAGAACTACGTAATACACTAACCACCCCAATAAAGCACGAACTGCCTTTGAACTTGAATAGACACATTTCGTACACCTATTGATTTCCGATCGAGCCCAAAACTTGGGCATCATCATAATATGGTGGGAGGAGTCATTCGGTGAGTTTTGAAAGAAATCCAATCGCTAGAACTACGGAATACACCAACCACTCCAGTAAGGCACGAAGTGCCTTTGAACTTGAAATGTCCAATTTCGCACACCTGTTGATTTCCGATTGAGACCAAAACTTGGGCATCATCATAATATGGTGGGAGGAGTCATTTGGAGAGTTTTGAGACTAATCCAATCGCCAGAACTACGGAATACACTAACCACTCCAATAAACCACGACCTGCCTTTGAACTTGAATTTTCCAATTTCGTACAGCTATTGATTTCCGATCGAGCCCAAAACTTGGGCATCATCATAATATGGTGGGAGGAGTCATTTGGTGAGTTTTGAGTGAAATCCAATCGCTAGAACTATGGAATACGACAACCACTCCAATAAGGCATGAAGTGCCTTTGAACTTGAATTGTCCAACTTCGTACACCTATTGATTTCCGATCGAGCATAAAACTTGGGCATCATCATGATATGGTGGGAGGAGTCATTTGGCGAGTTTTGAGCGAAATCCAAACGCTAGAACTACGGAATACACTAACCACTCCAATAAGGCACGAAGTGCCTTCGAACTTGAATTGTCCAACTTCGTACACCTATTGATTTCCGATCGAGCCCAAAACCTGGGCATCATCATAATATGGTTGGAGGAGTCATTTGGTGTGTTTTGAGTGAAATCCAATCACTAGAACTACGGAATACACTAACCACTCCAATTAACCACGAACTGCCTTTGAACTTGAATTGTCCAATTTCGTACACATATTGATTTCCGATCGAGCCCAAAACTTGGGCATCATCATAATATGGTGAGAGGAGTCATTTGGTGAGTTTTGAGTGAAATCCAATCGCTAGAACTACAGAATACACCAACCACTCCAATAAGGAACGAAGTTCCTTTGAACTTGAATTGTCCAACTTCGTACACCTATTGATTTCCGATGGAGCCCAAAACTTGGGCATCATCATGATATGGTGGGAGGAGTCATTTGGTGAGTTTTCAGGGAAATACAATCGCTAGAACTACGTAATACACTAACCACCCCAATAAAGCACGAACTGCCTTTGAACTTGAATAGACACATTTCGTACACCTCTTGATTTCCGATCGAGCCCAAAACTTGGGCATCATCATAATATGGTGGGAGGAGTCATTCGGTGAGTTTTGAAAGAAATCCAATCGCTAGAACTACGGAATACACCAACCACTCCAGTAAGGCACGAAGTGCCTTTGAACTTGAAATGTCCAATTTCGCACACCTGTTGATTTCCGATTGAGACCAAAACTTGGGCATCATCATAATATGGTGGGAGGAGTCATTTGGTGAGTTTTGAGTGAAATCCAATCGCTAGAACTACGGAATACACCAACCACACCAATAAGGCACGAAGTGCCTTTGAACTTGAATTGTTGAACTTCGTACACCTATTGATTTCCGATCGAGCCCAAAACTTGGGCATCATCATAATATGGTGGGAGGCGTCATTTGGTGAGTTTTGAGTGAAATCCAATCGCTAGAACTACGGAATACACTAACCACTCCAATAAAGCACGAACAGCCTTTGAACTCTAATTGTCCAATTTCGTACACCTATTGATTTCCGATCGAGCCCAAAACTTGGGCATCATCATAATATGGTGGGAGGCGTCATTTGGTGAGTTTTGAGTGAAATCCAATAGGTAGAACTACTGAATACACCAACGGCTCCAATTCGGAACAAACTGGCTCTGAACTTGATGCGTCCAATTTCGCACACCTATTGATTTCCGATTGAGCCCAAAACTTCGGCATCATCATAATATGGTGGGAGGAATCATCTGAAGTGTTTTGACTGAATCCAATTGCCAGAAGTACGGAATACACTAACCAATCCAATAAACCACGAACTGCCTTTGAACTTGAATTGTCGAACTTCGTACACCTATTGATTTCCGATCGAGCCCAAAACTTGGGCATTATCATGATATGGTGGGACGAGTCATTTGGTTAGTTTTGAGTGAAATCCAATCGCTAGAACTACGGAATACACTAACCACTCCAATAAAGCACGAACAGCCTTTGAACTCTAATTGTCCAATTTTGTACACATATTGATTTCCGATCGAGCCCAAAACTTGGGTATCGTCATAATATGGTGGGAGGAGTCATGAGGTGAGTTTTGAGTGAAATCCAATCGCTAGAACTACGGAATACACCAACCACTCCAATTCGGAACAAACTGCCTTAGAACTTGAAGTGTCAAATTTCGTACAACTATTGATTTCCGATCGAGCCCAAAACTTGGGCATCATCATAATATGTTGGGAGGAGTCATTTGGTGAGTTTTGAGTGAAATCCAATCGCTAGAACTACGGAATACACCAGCCATTCCAATTCGGAACAAATTGCCTTAGAACTTGAAGTGTCAAATTTCGTACAACTATTGATTTCCGATCGAGCCCAAAACTTGGGCATCATCATAATATGTTGGGAGGAGTCATTTGGTGAGTTTTGAGTGAAATCCAATCGCTAGAACTACGGAATACACCAGCCATTCCAATTCGGAAAAAATTGCCTTAGAACTTGAAGTGTCGAATTTCGTACAACTATTGATTTCCGATCGAGCCCAAAACTTGGGCATCATCATAATATGTTGGGAGGAGTCATTTGGTGAGTTTTGAGTGAGATCCAATCGCTAGAAATACGGAATACACCAAACACTCTAATAAAGTACGAACTGCCTTAGAACTTGAAGTGTCCAATTTCGCACACCTATTGATTACCGATGAAGCCCAAAACTTGGGCATCATCCTAATATGGTGGGAGGAGTCATTTTTGGAGTTTTGAGTGAAATCCAATCGCGAGAACTACGAAATACACCAACCACTCCAGTAAGGCACGAACTGCCTTTGAACTTGATCTGTACAATTTCGTACACCTATTGATTTCCGATCGAGCCCAAAACTTGGGCATCATCATAATATGGTGGGTGGAGTCATTTGATGAGTTTTGAGGGAAATCCAATCGCTAGAATTACGGAATACACCAACCACTCCAATAAGGCACGAACTGCCTTTGAACCTGAATTGTCCAATTTCGCACACCTATTGATTTCCGATCGAGCCCAAAACTTCGGCATCATCATAGTATGGTGGGAGGAGTCATGTGATGAGTTTTGAGTGAAATCCAATAGCTAGAACTACGGAATACACTAACCACTCCAATTTGGAACAAACTGCCTTTGAACTTGAAGTGTCCAATTTCGTACACCTATGTATTTCCGATCCAGCCCAAAACTTGGGCATCACCATAATGTGGAGGGAGGAGTCATGTGGTGAGTTTTCGGTGAAATCCAATCGCTAGAACTACGGAATACACCAACCACTCCAATTCTGAAGAAATTGCCTTAGAACATGAAGTGTCCAATTTCGTACACCTAATGATTTCCGATCGAGCCCAAAATTTGGGCATCATCATTATCTGGTGGGAGGAGTCATGTGGTGTGTTTAGAGTGAAATCCAATCGCCAGAACTACGGAATGTACCAACCACTCCAATTCGGAACAAACTGCCCTTGAACTTGAAGTGTCCAATTTCGTACACCTATTGATTTCCGATTGAGCCCAAAACTTGGGCATCATCATAATATGGTGGGGGGAGTCATGTGGTGAGTTTTGAGTGAAATCCAATCGCTGGAAGTACGAAATACACCAATCACTCCAATTCCGAACAAACTGCGTTCGAACTTGAAGTGTCGAATTACGTACATCTATTGATTACCGATCGAGCCCAAAACTTGGGCATCATCATAATATGGTGGGAGGAGTCATGTGGTGAGTTTTGAGTGAAATCCAATCTCTAGAACTACGGAATACACCAACCACTCCAATTCGGAACAAACTTCCTTTGCACTTGAAGTGGCCAATTTCGTACACCTATTGTTTTCCGACTGAGCCCAAAACTTGGGCTTCGTCATAATATGGTGGGGGGACTCATGTGGTGAGTTTTGAGTGAAATCCAATCGCTAGAACTATGGAATACACCAACCACTCCAATTCGTAACAAACTGCGTTTGAACTTGAAGTGTCGAATTTCGTACACCTATTGATTTCCGATCGAGCCCAAAACTTGGGCATAATCGTAATATGGTGGGAGTAGTCATGTGGTGAGTTTTGGGTGAAATCCAATCGCTAGAACTACGGAATACACCAACCACTCCAATTCGGAACAAACTTGCTTTGAACATGAAGTGTCCAATTTCGTACACCTATTGATTTCCGATCGAGCCCAAAATTTGGGCATCATCATAAGATGGTGGGAGGAGTCATGTGATGAATTTTGAGTGAAATCCAATTGCTAGAACTACGGAATACACCAACCACTCTAAATAGGCATGAACTGCCTATGAACTTGAATTGTCCAATTTCGTACACCTATTGATTTCCGATCGAGCCCAAAACTTGGGCATTGTCATTTTATGGTGGGAGGAGTCATTTGGTGAGTTTTGAGTGAAATCCAATCGCTAGAAGTACGAAATACACCAACCACTCCAATGAGGCACGAACTGCCTATGAACTTGAATAGTCCAATTTCGTACACCTATTGATTTCCGATCGAGCCCAAAACTTGGGCATCATTATAATATGGTGGGGGGAGTCATTTGGTCATTTTTGAGTGAAATCCAACTGCTAGAACTACGAAATACACCAACCACTCCAATAGGGCATGAACTTCCTTTGAAGTTGGATTGTCCAATTTCGTACACCTATTCATTTCCGATCGAGCCGAAAACTTGGGCATCATCATAATATGGTGGGAGGAGTCATTTGGTCAGTTTTGAGTGAAATCCAACTGCTAGAACTATGGAATACCGCAACCACTCCAATTCGGAACAAACTGCCTTTGAACTTGAAGTGTCCAATTTCGAACACCTATTGATTTCTGATCGAGCCCAAAACTTGGGCGTCATCATAAGATGATGGGAGGAGACATTTGGTGAGTTTTGAGTGAAATCCAATCGCTAGAACTTCGAAATACACCAACCACTCCCATGAGGCACGAACTTCCTTTGAACTTGAATTGTCCAATTTCGTACACCTATTGATTTACGATCGAGCCCAAAACTTGGGCATCATCATATTGTGGTGGGAGGAGTCATTTGGTCAGTTTTGAGTGAAATCCAACTGCTAGAACTACGGAATACACCAACCACTCCAATTCGGAACAAACTGTCCTTGAACTTGAAGTGTCCAATTTCGTACACCTATTGATTTCTGATCGAGCCCAAAACTTGGGCATCATCATAATATGGTGGGAGGAGTCATGTGGTGAGTTTTGAGTGAAATCCAATCGCCAGAACCACGGAATACACCAACCACTCCAATTGGGAACAAACTGCCTTTGAACTTGAAGTGTCCAATTTCGTACACCTATTGATTTCTGATCGAGCCTAAAACTTGGGCATCAACATAATATGGTGGAAGGAGTCATGTGGTGAGTTTTGAGTGAAATCCAATCGCTAGAACCACGGAATACACCAACCACACCAATTCGGAACAAACTGCCTTTGAACTTGAAGTGTCCAATTTCGTACACCTATTGATTTCCGATCTAGCCCAAAACTTGGGCATCAACAGAATATGTTGGGAGGAGCAATTTGGTGAGTTTTGAGTGAAATCCAATTGCTAGAACTACGAAATACACCAACCACTAAAATGAGGGACGAACTGCCTTTGAACTTGAATTGTCGGCTTTCGTACACCTATTGATTTCCGATCGAGCCCAAAACTTGGGCATCATCATAATATGGTGGGAGGAGTCTTGTGCTGAGTTTTGAGTGAAATCCA
This sequence comes from Prunus yedoensis, assembly GCA_005406145.1. Taxonomy (NCBI): domain Eukaryota; kingdom Viridiplantae; phylum Streptophyta; class Magnoliopsida; order Rosales; family Rosaceae; genus Prunus; species Prunus yedoensis. The sequence goes on along the minus strand of BJCG01000015.1, from coordinate 1,480,142 downwards.
ATCGCTAGAACTACGGAATACACCAACCTCTCCAATTCGGAACAAACTGACTTTGAACTTGAAGTGTCCAATTTCGTACACCTATTGATTTCCGATCGAGCCCAAAACTTGGGCATCATCATGATATGGTGGGAGGAGTCATGTAGTGAGTTTTGAGTGAAATACAATCGCAAGAACTACGGAATACACTAACCACTCCAATAAAGCACGAACTGCCTTTGAACTTGAATTGTCCAATTTCGTACACCTAATTATTTCCGATCGAGCCCAAAACTTGAGCATCATTATAATATGGTGGTAGGAGTCATTTGGTGAGTTTTGAGTGAAATCCAATTGCTAGAACTACGGAATACACCAACCACTCCAATAAGGCACGAAGTGCCTTTGAACTTGAATTGTCCAACTTCGTACACCTATTGATTTCCGATCGAGCCCAAATCTTGGGCATCATCATGACATGGTGGGAGGAGTCATTTGGAGAGTTTTGAGTGAAATCCAATCGCTAGAACTACGGAATACACAAACCACTCCAATAAATCACGAACTGCCTTTGAACTTGAATTGTCCAAATTCGTACACCTATTGATTTCTGATCGAGCCCAAAACTTGGGCATCATCGTAATATGGTGGGAGGAGTCATTTGGTGAGTTTTGAGTGAAATCCAATCGCTAGAACTACGGAATACACAAACCACTCCAATAATTCACGAACTGCCTTTGAACTTGAATTGTCCAATTTCGTACACCTATTGATTTCCGATCGAGCCCAAAACTTGAGCATCATCATAATATGGTGGGAGGAGTCATGTGTTGAGTTTTGAGTGAAATCCAATAGCTAGAACTACTGAATACACCAACGACTCCAATTCAGAACGAACTGCCTTTGAACTTGAAGTGTCCAATTTCGCACACCTATTGATTTCCGATTGAGCCCAACACTTGGGCATTATCATAATATGGTGGGAGGAGTCTTTTGGTGAGTTTTGAGTGAAATCCAATCGCTAGAACTACGGAATACGCTAACCACTCCAATAAATCACGAACTGCCTTTGAACTTGAAGTGTCCAATTTCGCACACCTATTGATTTCCGATTGAGCCCAACACTTGGGCATTATCATAATATGGTGGGAGGAGTCTTTTGGTGAGTTTTGAGTGAAATCCAATCGCTAGAACTACGGAATACACCAACCACTCCAATAAAGCACGAACTACCTTTGAAGTTGAATTGTCCAATTTCGTACACCAATAGATTTCCGATCGAGCCCAAAACTTGGGCATCATCATAATATGGTGGGAGGAGTCATTTGTTGAGTTTTGAGTGAAATCCAATCGCTAGAACTACGGAATACGCTAACCACTCCAATAAAGCACGAACTACCTTTGAACTTGAAGTGTCCAATTTCGCACACCTACTGATTCCCCATTCAGCCGAAAACTTGGGCATCATCATAATATGGTGGGAGGAGTCATGTGGTGAGTTTTGAGTGAAACCCAATAGCTAGAACTACGGAATACACCAACGACTCCAATTCGGAACAAACTGGCTTTGAACTTGAGGTGTCCAATTTCGCACACCTATTAATTTCCGATTGAGCCCAAAACTTGGGCATCATCATAATATGTTGGGAGGAGTCATTTGGTGAGTTTTGAGCGAAATCCAATCGTTAGAACTACGAAATACACTAACCACTCCAATAAGGCATGAACTGCCGTTGAACTTGAATTGTCCAATTTCGTACTCCTATTGATTTCGGATCGATCCCAAAACTTGGGCATCATCGTGATTTGGTGGGAGGAGTCATTTGGTGTGTTTTGAGATAAATCCAATCGCTAGAACTACGGAATACATCAACTAGTCCAATTCGGAACAAACTGCCTTTGAACTTGAATGGTCCAGTTTTGTACACCTATTGATTTTCGATCGAGCCCAAAAGTTGGGCATCATCACAATATGGTGGGAGGAGTCATTTGGTGACTTTTGAGTGAAATCAAATTGCTAGAACTATGAAATACACCAACCACGCCAACTCGGAACAAACTGCCTTTGAACTTGAATTGTTCAGTTTCGTACACCTATTGATTTCCGATCGAGCCCAAAACTTGGGCATCATCATAGTATGGTGGGAGGAGTCATTTGGAGAGTTTTGGGTGAAATCCAATCGCTAGAACTATGGAAGACACCAACGACTCTAACAAGGCACGAACTGCCTTTGAACTTGAATTGTCCAATTTCGTACACCTATTGATTTCTGATCGAGCCCAAAACTTGGGCATCATCATAATATGGTGGGAGGAGTCACGTGGAGAGTTCTGAGTGAAATCCAACCTCTAGAACTATGGAATACACCAACCACTCCAATTCGGAAGAAACTGCCTTCGAACTTGAAGTGTCCAATTTCGTACACCTATTGATTTCCGATTGAGCCCAAAACTTGGGCATCTTCATAATATGGTAGGAGGAGTCATGTGGTTAGTTTTGAGTGATATCCAATCTCTAGAACTACGGAATACACCAACCACTCCAATTCGGAACAAACATCCGTTGAACTTGAAGTGTCCAATTTCGTACACCTATTGATCTCCGATCTAGCCTAAAACTTGGGCATCTTCATAATATGGTGGGAGGAGTCATGTGGTGAGTTCTGGGTGAAATCCAATTGCTAGAACTACGGAATACACCAACCACTCCAATTCGGAAAAAACTGCCTTTGAACTTGAAGTGTCCAATTTCGTACACCTATTGATTTCCGATCGAGCCCAAAATTTGGGCATCATCATAATATGTTGGAAGGAGTCATTTGGTGAGTTTTGAGTGAAATCGAATCGCTAGAACTACGGAATACCCCAGCCACTCCAATTAGGCACGAACCGCCTACGAACTTCAATTGTCCAATTTCGTACTCCTATTGACTTCCGATCGAGCTCAAAACTTGGGCATCATCATAATTTGGTGGGAGGAGTCATGTGGTGAGTTCTGAGTGAAATCCAATTGCTAGAACTACGGAATACACCAACCACTGCAATTCGAAACAAACTGCCTTCGAACTTTAAGTGTCCAATTTCGTACACCTATTGATTTCCGACCGAGCCCAAAACATGGGCATCACCATAATATCATGGGAGGAGGTAATTGGTGAGTTTTGAGTGAAATCCAATCGCTAGAACTACGAAATACACCAACCACTCCAATAAGGCACGAACTGCCTATGAACTTGAATTGTCCAGTTCCGTACACCTATTGATTTCCGATTGAGCCCAAAACTTTGCCATCATCATAATATGGTGGGAGGAGTCATTTGGAGAGTTTTGAGTGAAATTCAATCGCTAGAACTACAGAATACACCAACCACTCCAATAAGGCACGAACTGCCTTTGAACTTGAATTGTCCAATTACGTACACCTATTGATTTCCGATCGAGCCCAAAACTTGGCCATCATCATAATATGGTGGGAGGAGTCATTTGGCGAGTTTTGAGCGAAATCCAATCGCTAGAACTACGGAATATCCCAACCACTCCAATACGGCTTGCCTTTGAACATGAATTGTAAAATTTCGTACACCTATTGATTTCCGATCGAGCCCAAAACTTGGACACCATCATAATATGGTGGGAGGAGTCATTTGGTGAGTTTTGAGTGAAATCAAATCGCTAGAACTACGGAATACACCAACCACTCCAATAAGGCAAGAATTGCCTTTGAACTTGAATTGTCCAATTTCGTACACCTATTGATTTCCGATCGAGCCCAAAACTTGGGCATCATCCTAATATGGTGGGTGGAGTCATTTGGTGAGTTTTGAGAGAAATCCAATTGCTAGAACTACGAAATGTACCAACCACTCCAATAAGTCACGAACTGCCTTTGAACTTGAATTGTCCAATTTTGTACACTTATTGATTTCCGATCGAGCCCAAAACTTGGGCATCATCATAATATGGTGGGTGGAGTCATTAGGTGCGTTTTGAGGGAAATCCAATCGCTAGAACTACGAAATGTACCAACCACTTCAATAAGTCACGAATTGCCTTTGAACTTGAATTGTCCAATTTCGTACACCTATTGATTTCCGATCAGGCCCAAAACCTGGGCATCATCATAATATGGTGGGAGGAATCATTTGGTGAGTTTTGAGTGAAATCCAATTGCTAGAACTACGGAATACACCAGCAACTCCATTAAGGCACGAACTGCCTTTGACCTTGAATTGTCTAATTTCGTACACCTATTGATTTCCGATCGAGCCCAAAACTTGGGCATGATCATAATTTGGTGGGAGGAGTCACTTCGTGAATTTTGAGTGAAATCCAATAGCTAGAACTACATAATACACTAACCACTCCAATAAACCACGAAATGCCTTTGAACTTGAATTGTCCAATTTCGTACACCTGTTGATTTCCGATCGAGCCCAAAACTTGGGGGTCCTCATAATATGGTGGGAGGAGTCAATTGGTGAGGTGAGAGTGAAATCCAATTGCCAGAACTACGGAATACACCAACCACTCCAATTCGGAAATAAATGCCTTCGAACATAAATTGTCCAGTTTCGTACACTTGTTGATTTCCGACCGGGCCTAAAACTTGGGCATCATCATAATACAGTGGGAGGAGTTATTTGGTGTGTTTTGAGTGAAACCCAATCGCTAGAACAACGGAATACACCAACGACTCCAATTCGGAACAAACTGCGTTTGAACTTGAAGTGTCCAATTTCGGGCACCTATTGATTTCCGATCAAGCCAAAAACTTGGGCATCATCGTAACATCTTGGGAGGAGTCATTTGGTGAGTTTTGAGTGAAATCCAATCGCTCGAACTACGAAATACACCAACCACTCCAATAAGGCACGAACTGCCTTCGAACTTGAATTGTCCAACTTCGTACACCTATTGATTTCCGATCGAGCCCAAAACTTGGGCATCGTCGTAATACGGTGGGAGGAGTCATTTGGTGAGTTTTGAGTGAAATCCAATAGCTAGAACTACGGAATACACCAACGACTCCAATTCGAAACAAACTGCCTTTGAACTTGAAGTGTCCAATTTCGTGCACGTATTGATTTCCGATCGAGCCCAAAACTTGGGCATCTTCATAATATGGTGGGAGGAGTCATTTGGTGAGTTTTGAGTGAAATCCAATCGCTAGAACAACGAAATACACCAACCACTCCAATTCGGAACAAACTGCCTTTGAACTTGAAGTGTCCAACTTCGTACACCTACTGATTTCCGATTGAGCCCAAAACTTGGGGATTATCTTAATATGGTGGGAGGAGTCATTTGGTGAGTTTTGAGTGAAATCCAATCGCAAGAACTATGGAATACACCAACCACTCCAATAAGGCACGAACTGCCTTTGAACTTGAATTGTCCAATTTCGTACACCTATTGATTTCCGATCGAGCCCAAAACTTGGGCATCATCATAATATGGTGGGAGGAGTCATTGGTGAGTTTTGAGTGAAAACCAATCGCTAGAACTTCAGAATACACCAGCGACTCCAATTCGGCACGAACTGCCTTCGAACTGGAATTGTCCAATTTCGTACACCTGTTTATTTCCGATCGAGCCCAAAACTTGGGCATCATCATAATATTGTGGGTGGAGTCATTGGTGAGTTTTGAGTGAAATCCAATCGCTTGAACTACGGAATACACCAACGACTCCAACTCGGAACAAACTGCGTTTGAACTTGAAGTGTCCAATTTCGGGCACCTACTGACTTCCAAGAGAGCCCAAAACTTGGGCATCACCGTAAAATGTTGGGAGGAGTCATTTGGTGAGTTTTGAGTGAAATCCAATCGCTAGAACTACGAAATACACCAACCACTCCAATAAGGCACGAACTGCCTGTGAACTTGAATTGTCCAATTTCGTACACCTATTGATTTCCGATCGAGCCCAAGACTTGGGCTTCATCATAATATGGTGGGAGGAGTCATTGGTGAGTTTTGAGAGAAATCCAATCGCTAGAACTTCGGAATACACCAACGACTCCAATTCGGAACGAACTTCCTTCGAACTGGAATTGTCCAATTTCGTACACCTGTTGATTTCCGATCGAGCCCAAAACTTGGGCATCATCATAATATTGTGGGTGGAGTCATTGGTGAGTTTTGAGTGAAATCCAATCGCTAGAACTTCGGAATACACCAACAACTCCAATTCGGAACGAACTTCCTTCGAACTTGAATTGTCCAATTTCGTACACCTACTGATTTCCGATCGAGCTCAAAACTTGGGCATCATCAAAATATGGTGGGAGGACTCATTTGGTGAGTTTTGAGTGAAATCCAATCGCTAGAATTATGGAATACACCAACCACTCCAATAAGGCATGAACTGCCTTTGAACTTGATGTGTCCAATTTCGTAGACCTATTGATTACCGATCGAGCCCAAAACTTGGGCATCATCATAATATGGTGGGAGGAGTCATTTGGTGAGTTTTGAGCGAAATCCAATCACTTGAACTACGGAATACACCAACCACTCCAATTCGGAACAAACTACCTTAGAACTTGATGTGTCCAATTTCGTACTCCTATTGATTTCCGATCGTGCCCAAAACTTGGGCATCATCAAAATATGGTGGGAGGACTCATTTGGTGAGTTTTGAGTGAAATCCAATCGCTAGTATTGTGGAATACACCAACCACTCCAATTCGGAATGAACTGCCTTTGAACTTGAATTGTCCAATTTCGTACACCTGTTAATTTCCGATCAAGCCAAAAACTTGGGTATCATCATAATAGCGTGGGAGGAGTCATGTGGTGAGTTTTGAGTTAAATCCAATCACTAGAACTACGGAATACACTAACCACTCCAATAGAGAACAAACTGCCTTCGAACTTGAAGTGTCCAATTTCGAACAACTATTGATTTCCGATCGAGCCCAAAACTTGGGCATCAGCATAATGTGGTGGGAGAAGTGATTTGGTGAGTTTTGAGTGAATACCAATGGCTAGAACTACCGAATACAGCAACCACTCCAATTCGGAACAAACTGCCTTTGAGCTTGAATTGTCCAATTTCGTACACCTACTGATTTCCAAGAGAGCCCAAAACTTGGGCATCATCGTAATATTGTGGGAGGAGTCATGTGGAGAGTTTTGGGTGAAATCCAATCACTTGAACTACGAAATACACCGACCACTCCTATTCATAACAAACTACCTTTGAACTTGAAGTGTCCAATTTCGTGCACCTATTGATTTCCGATCGAGACCAAAACTTGGACATCATCATAATATGGTGGGAGGAGTCGTTTGATGAGTTTTGAGTGAAATCCAATTGCTAGAAGTACGAAATGTACCAACCACTCCAATACAGCACGAACTACCTTTGAACTTGAATTGTCCAATTTCGTACACCTATTGATTTCCGATCGAGCCCAAAACTTTGGCATCATCATAATATGGTGGGAGGAGTCATGTGGTGAGTTTTGAGTGAAATCCACTCGCTAGAACTACGGAATACACCAACCACTCCAATTCGGAACAAACTGCCTTTGAAATTGAAGTATCCAATTTCGTACAACTATTGATTTCCGATCGAGCGCAAAACTTGGGCATCGTCATAATGTGGTGGGTGGAGTCATTTGGTGAGTTTTGAGTGAAATCCAGTAGCTAGAACTACGGAATAAAACAAACACTCCAATAAAGCACGAACTACCTTTGAACTTGAATTGTCCAATTTCGTACACCTACTGATTTCCGATCGAGCCCAAAACTTGGGCATCATCATAATATGGTGGGTGGAATCATTTGATGAGTTTTGGGTGAAATCCAATCGCTAGAACGACGAAATACACCGACCACTCAAATTCGGAACAAACTGCCTTTGAACTTGAAATGTCCAATTTCGTACACCTACTGATTTCCGATCGAGCCCTTAACTTGGGCATCATCATAATATGGTGGAAGGAGTCATTTGATGAGTTTTGAGTGAAATAGAATCGCTAGAACTACAGAATACAAAAACCACTCCAATAAAGCACGAATTGCATTTGAACTTGAATTGTCCAATTTCGTAAACCTATTGATTTCTGATCTTGCCCAAAACTTGGGCATCATCATATTACGGTGGGAGGAGTCATGTGGTGAGTTTTGAGTGAAATCCAATCGCTAGAACTACAGAATACACCAACGACTCCAATTCGGAAGAAACTGCCTTTGAACTTGAAGTGTCCAATTTCGTACACCTATTGATTTCTGTTCGGGCTCAAAACTTGGGCATCATCATAATATGGTGGGAGGAGTCATGTGGGGGGTTTTGAGTGAAATCCAATCGTAAGAACTACAGAATACACCAACCACTCCAACTTGGAACAAACTGCCTCTGAACTTAAATTGTCCGATTTCGTACACCTATTGATTTCCGATCGAGCCCAAAACTTTGGCATCATCAAAGTATGGTGGGTGGAGTCATGTGGTGAGTTTTGAGTGAAATCCAATCCCCAGAACTATGGAATACACCAACCACTCCAATTCGGAACAAACTGCCTTTGAAATTGAAGTGTCCAATTTCATACACCTATTGATTTCCGTTCGAGCTCAAAACTTGGGCATCACCATAATATGTTGGGATGAATCATTTCGTGAGTTTTGAGTGAAATCCAATCTCAAGAACTACGAAATACACCAACCACTCCAATTCGGAACAAACTGCCTTTGAACTTGAAGTGTCCAATTTCGTACACCTATTGATTTCCGATTCAGCCCAAAACTTGGGCATCATTATTATATGGTGGGAAGAGTCATTTTCTGAGTTTTGAGTGAAATCCAAGCGCTAGAAATACAGAATACACCAACCACTCCAATTCGGAAAAAACTGCCTTCGAACTTGAGGTGTCCAATTTCGCACACCAACTGATTTCCGATTGAGCCCAAAACGTGGGCATCATCGTAATATGGTGGGAGGAGTCATTTGGTGAGTTTTGAGAGAAATCCAATTGCTAGAACTACGGAATACACAAACCACTTCAATTCGGAACAAACTACCTTCGAACTTGAAGTGTCCAATTTAGCACACCTATTGAATTCCGATTGAGCCCAAAACTTGGGAATCATCATAAAATGGTTGGAGGAGTCATGTGGAGAGTTTTGGGTGAAATCCAATCGCTAGAACTACAGAATACACCAACCACTCCAATTCGGAACAAAATGCCTTTGAACTTGAAGTGTCCAATTTCGTACATTTATTGATTTCGGATCGAGTCCAAAACTTGGGCATCATCATAATATGGTTGGAGGAGTCAAGTGGTGAGTTTGAAGTGAAATCCAATCGCCATAACTACGGAACACACCAACCACTCCAATTCGGAACAAACTTCCTTTGAACTTGAAGTGTCCAATTTCGTACACCTATTGGTTACCGATCGAGCCCCAAACTTGGGCATCATCATAATATGGTGGGAGGAGTCATGTGGTGAGTTTGAAGTGAAGTCCAATCGCCATAACTACGGAATACACCAACCACTCCAATTCGGAACAAACTTCCTTTGAACTTGAATTGTCCAATTTCGTACACCTATTGATTACCGATCGAGCCCAAAGCTTGGGCATCATCATAATATGATGGGAGGAGTCGTGTGGAGAGTTTTGGATGAAATCCAATCGCTAGAACTACGGAATGCACCAACCACTCCGATTCGGAACAAACTGCCTTTGAACTTGAAGTGTCCAATTTCGTACACCTGTTGATTTCCGATGGAGCCCAAAACTTGGGCATCATCATAGTATGGTGGGGGGAGTCATGTGGAGAGTTTTCAATGAAATCCAATAGCTAGAACTACGGAATACACCAACCACTCCAATTCGGAACAAACTGCCTTTGAACTTAAAGTGTCCAATTTCGTACACCTATTGATTTCCGATCGAGCCCAAAACTTGGGCATCATCATAGTATGGTGGGTGGGGTCATGTGGTAAGTTTTGGGTGAAATCCAATCGGTAGAACTACGGAATACACCAACCACTCGAATTCGGAACAAACTGCCTTTGAACTTAAAGTGTCCAATTTCGTACACCTATTGATTACCGATCGAGCCCAAAACTTGGGCATCATCATAATATGGTGGGAGAAGTCATGTGGTGAGTTTGAAGTGAAATCCAATCGCCATAACTACGGAATACACCAACCACTCTAATTCGGAACAAACTTCCTTTGAACTTGAAGTGTCCAATTTCATACACCTATTGATTACCGATCGAGCCCAAAACTTGGGCATCATCATAATATGGTGGGAGGAGTCATGTGGTGAGGTTTGGGTGAAATCCAATTGCTAGAACTACGGAATACACCAACCACACGAATTCGGAACAAACTGCCTTTGAACTTGAAGTGTCCAATTTCGTACACCTATTGATTTCCGGTCGAGCCCAAAACTTGGGGATCATAATAATATAGTGGGAGTAGTCATGTGGAGAGTTTTGAGTGAAATCCAATCGCTAGAACTACGGAATACACCAATCGCTCCAATTCGGAACAAATTGCCTTTGAACTTGAAGTGTCCAATTTCGTACATCTATTGATTTCCTATCGAGCCCAAAACTTGGGCATCATCATAATATGGTGGGATGAGTCAAGTGGAGAGTTTTGGGTGAAATCCAATCGCTAGAACTACGGAATGCACCAACCACTCTGATTCGGAACAAGCTGCCTTTGAACTTGAAGTGTCCAATTTCGTACACCTATTGATTTCCGATGGAGCCCAAAACTTGGGCATCAACATAGTATGTTGGGTGGGGTCATGTGGTGAGTTTTGAGTAAAATCCAATAGCTAGAACTACAGAATACACCAACCACTCCAATACGGAACAAACTGCCTTTGAACTTGAATTGTCCAATTTCATACACCTATTGATTTCCGATCGAGCCCAAAACTTGGGCATCATCATATTATGGCGGGAGGGGTAATGTGGAGAGTTTTGAGTGAAATCAAATCGCTAGAACTACGAATACACCAACTACTCCAATTCGGAACAAACTGCATTTGAACTTGAAGTGTCCAATTTCGTACACCTATTGATTTCCTGTCGAGCCCCAAACTTGGGCATCATCATAGTATTTTGGGAGGAGTCTTGTGGAGAGTTTTGAGTGAAATCCAATCGGTAGAACTACTGAATACACCAACCACTCCGATTCGGAACAAACTGCCTTTGAACTTGAAGTGTCCAATTTCGTACACCTATTGATTTCCGATCGAGCCCAAAACTTGGTCATCATCATAATATGGTGGGAGGAGTCATGTGGAGAGTTTCGGGTGAAACCCAATCGCTAGAACTACAGAATACACCAACCACTCCAATTCGGAACAAACTACATTTGAACTTGAAGTGTCCAATTTCGTACACCTATTGATTTCCGATCGAGCCCAAAACTTGGGCATCATCATAGTATGGTGGGAGGAGTCATGTGGAGAGTTTTAGGTGAAATCCAATCACTAAAACTACGGAATACACCAACCACTCCAATTCGGAACAAACTGCCTTTGTACTTGAAGTGTCCAATTTCGTATACCTATTGATTTCCGATCGGGCCCAAAACTTGGGCATCATCATAGTATGGTGGGAGGAGTCATGTGGAAAGTTTTGAGTGAAATCCAATCGCTAGAACTACGGAATACACCAACCACTCCAATTCGGAAAAAACTACCTTTGAACTTGAAGTGTCCAATTTCGCACACCTATTGACTTCCGATTGAGCCCAAAACTTGGGCATCATCATAATATGGTGGGAGGAGTCATTGGTGAGTTTTGAGCGAAATCCAATCGCTAGAACTACGGAATACAACAACCACTCCAATAAGGCACGAACCGCCTTTGAACTTGAATTGTCCAATTTCATACACCTATTGATTTCCGATCGAGCCCAAAACTTGGGCATCATCATATTATGGTGGGAGGAGTAATGTGGAGAGTTTTGAGTGAAATCAAATTGCTAGAACTACGAATACACCAACGACTCCGGTTCTGAACAAACTGCCTTTGAACTTGAAGTGTCCAATTTCGTACACCAATTGATTTCCGATCGAGCCCAAAACATGGGCATCATCATAATATGGTGGGAGGAGTCATTTCGTGAATTTTGAGTGATATCCAATCGCTAGAACTACGGAATACATCAACCACTCCAATAAGGCACGAACCACCTACGAACTTGAATTGTCCAATTTCGTACTCCTATTGATTTCCGATCGAGCCCAAAACTTGGGCATCATCATAATATATTGGGAGGAGTCATTTGGTGAGTTTTGACTGACATCCATTCGCTAGAACTATGAAATACACCAACCGCTCCAATAAGGCACGAACTGCATTTGAACTTGAATTGTTCAATTTTGTGCACCTATTGATTTTCGATCGAGCCCAAAACTTGGGCATCATCATAATATGGTGGGAGGAGTCATTTCGTGAATTTTGAGTGATATCCAATCGCTAGAACTATGGAATACATCAACCACTCCAATAAGGCACGAACCACCTACGAACTTGAATTGTCCAATTTCGTAGTCCTATTGATTTCCGATCGAGCCCAAAACTTGGATATCATCATAATATGTTGGGAGGAGTCATTTGGTGAGTTTTGACTGACATCCATTTGCTAGAACTACGGAATGCACCAACCAGTCCAACAAGGCACGAACTGCCTTTGAACTTGAATTGTCCAATTTCGTACACCTATTGATTTCCGATCAAGCCCAAATCTTGGGCATCACCATAATATGGTGGGAGGAGTCATTTGGTGAGTTTTGACTGAAATCCAAACGCTCGAACTACGGAATACACCAACCACGCTAATAAGGCACGAACTGCCTTTGAACTTGAACTGTCGAATTTCGTACGCCAATTGATTTCCGATCGATCCCAAAACTTGGGCATCATCATAATATGGTGGGAGGAGTCATTTGGTGAGTTTTGAGTGAAATCCAATCGCTAGAACTACGGAATACACCAACCACTCCAATAAGGCACGAACCACCTACGAACATGAATTGTCCAATTTCGTACACCTATTGATTTCCGATTGAGCCCAAAACTTGGGCATCATCATAATATCGTGGGAGGAGTCATGTGGTGAGTTCTGAGTGAAATCCAATTGCTAGAACTACGGAATATACCAACCACTCCAATAAGTCACGAACTGCCTTCGAACTTGAATTGTCCAATTTCGTACACCTATTGATTTCCGATCGAGCCCAAAACTTGGGCATCATCATTATATGGTGGGAGGAGTCATTTGGTGAGTTTAGAGTGAAATCCAATCGCTAGAACTACGGAATACACCAACCACTCCAATAAGGCACGAACCACCTAAAAACTTGAATTGTCCAATTTCGTACACCTATTGATTTCCGATCGGGCACAAACTTGAGCATCATCATAATATGGTGGGAGGAGTCATGTGGTGAGTTTTGAGAGAAATCCAATCGCTCGAACTACGGAATACACCAACCACTCTAATGAGGCACGAACTGCCTTTGAACTTGAACTATCCAATTTCGTTCGCCAATTGATTTCCAATCGATCCCAAAACTTGGGCATCATCATAATATGTTGGGAGGAGTCATTGGGTGAGTGTTGACGGAAATCCAATTGCTAAAACTATGAAATACACCAACCGCTCCAATAAGGCACGAACTGCATACGAACTTGAATTGTCCAATTTCATGCACCTATTGATTTTCGATCGAGCCCAAAACTCGGGCATCACCATAATATGTTGGGAGTAGCCATTTGTTGAGTTTTAAGTGAAATCCAACCACTAGAACTACAAAATACACCAACCACTACAATAAGGCACGAACTGCCTTTGAACTTCAACTGTCCAATTTCATACGCCAATTGATTTCCGATCGAGCCCGAAACTTGGGCATCACCATAATATGGTGGGAGTAGTCATTTGGTGAGTTTTGAGTGAAATCCAATGGCTAGAACTACGGAATACACCAACCACTGCAATAAGGCACGAACTGCCTTTGAACTTGAATTGTCTAATTTCGTACACCTATTCATTTCCGTTCGAGCCCAAAACTCGGGCATCATCATAATATGGTGGGAGGAGTCATGTGGTGACTTCTGAGTGAAATCCAATCGCTAGAACTACGGAATACACCAACCACTCCAATTCGGAACAAATTGTCTTTGAACTTGAAGTGTCCAATTTCGTGCACCTATTGATTTCCGATCGAGCCAAAAACTTGGGCATCATTATAATATGGTGGGTGGAGTCATTTGGTGAGTTTTGAGTGAAATCCAACCGCTAGAACTACGAAATGCACCAACCACTCCAATAAGGCACGAACTGCCTTCGAACTTGAATTGTTCAATTTCGTACACCTATTGATTTCCGATCGAGCCCAAATCTTGGGGATCATCATAATATGGTGGGAGGAGTCATTTGGTGATTTTTGAGTGAAATCCAATTGCTACACCTACGGAATACACCAACCACTCCAATTTGGAAAAAACTGCCTTTGAACTTGAAGTGCCCAATTTCGTACACCTATTCATTTCCGATCGAGCCCAAAACTTGGGCATCACCATAATATGGTGGAAGGAGTCATTTGGAGAGTTTTGAGTGAAATCCAATCACTTGAACTACGGAATACACTAACCACTCCAATAAGACACGAAATGCCTTTGAACATGAATTATCCAATTTCGTACGCCTATTGATTTCCGATCGAGCCCAAAAACTGGGCAACATAATAATGCGGTGGGAGGAGTCATTTGGTGAGTTTTGAGTGAAATCCAATGGCTAGAACTACGGAGTACACCAACCACTCCAATAGGGCACGAACTGCCTTTGACCTTGAATTGTCTAATTTCGTACACCTATTCATTTACGATCGAGCCCAAAACTTGGGCATCATCATAATATGTTGGGAGGAGTCATTAGGTGAGTTTTGAGTGAAATCCAATCGCTAGAACTAGGGAATACACCAACCACTCCAATTCGGAACAAACTGCCTTTGAACTTGAATTCTCCAATTTCGTACACCTATTGATTTCCGATTGATCCCAAAACTGGGGAATCATTATAATGTGGTGGGAGGAGTCAGTGAGTTTTGCGTGAAATCCAATCGCTAGAACTACGGAATACACCAACCCTCGAATTCGGAACAAACTACCTTCGAACTTTAAGTGTCCAATTTAGCACACCTATTGATTTCCGATTGAGCCCAAAACTTGGGCATCATCATAATATGGTGGGACGAGTCATTTGGTGAGTTTTGAGTGAAATCCAATCGCTACACCTACGGAATGCACCAACCACTCCAATTTGGAACAAACTGCATTTGAACTTGAAGTGTCCAATTTCGTACACCAATTAATTTCCGATCGAGCCCAAACCTTGGGCATCATCATAACACGGTGGGAGGAGTCATTTGGAGAGTTTTGAGTGAAATCCAATCGCTTGAACTACGGAATACACCAACCACTCCTATAAGGCACGAACTACCTTTGAACTTGAACTGTCCAATTTAGTACGCCAATTGATTTCCGATCGATCCCAAAACTTGGGCATCATCATAATATGGTGGGAGGAGTCATTTTGTGAGTTTTGAGTGAAATCCAATCGCTAGAATGAGGAATACACCAACCACTCCAATAAGGCACGAACCACCTACGAACTATGGAATACACCAACCACTCCAATTCGGAACAAACTGCCTTTGAACTTGAAATGTCCAATTTCGTACACCTATTGATTTCCGATCGAGCCCAAAACTTGGGCATCATCATAATATGGTGGGAGGAGTCATGTGGTGACTTCTGAGTGAAATCCAATTGCTAGAACTACGGAATACACCAACCACTCCAATTCGTAACAAATTGCCTTTGAACCTGAAGTGTCCAATTTCGTGCACCTACTGATTTCCGATCGAGCCCAAAACTTGGGCATCATCATAATATGTTGGGAGAAGTCATTTGCTGAGTTTTGAGTGAAATCCAACCGCTAGAACTACGAAATGTACCAACCACTTCAATAAGTCACGAACTGCCTTTGAACTTGAATTGTCCAATTTCGTACACCTATTGATTTCCGATCGAGCCCAAAACTTGGGCATCATCATAATATGTTGGGAGAAGTCATTTGCTGAGTTTTGAGTGAAATCCAACCGCTAGAACTACGAAATGTACCAACCACTTCAATAAGTCACGAACTGCCTTTGAACTTGAATTGTCCAATTTCGTACACCTATTGATTTCCGATTCAGCCCAAAACTTGGGCATCATTATTATATGGTGGGAAGAGTCATTTTCTGAGTTTTGAGTGAAATCCAAGCGCTAGAAATACAGAATACACCAACCACTCCAATTCGGAAAAAACTGCCTTCGAACTTGAGGTGTCCAATTTCGCACACCAACTGATTTCCGATTGAGCCCAAAACGTGGGCATCATCGTAATATGGTGGGAGGAGTCATTTGGTGAGTTTTGAGAGAAATCCAATCGCTATAACTACGGAATACATCAACCACTCCAATTCGGAACAAACTGCCTTCGAACTTGAAGTGTCCAATTTAGCACACCTATTGAATTCCGATTGAGCCCAAAACTTGGGAATCATCATAATATGGTGGGACGAGTCATTTGGTGAGTTTTGAGTGAAATCCAATCGCTACACCAACGGAATACACCAACCACTCCAATTCGGAACAAACTGCCTTTGAACTTGAACTGTCCAATTTCGTACACCAATTCATTTTCGATCGAGCCCAAACCTTGGGCATCATCATAATATGGTGGGAGAAGTCATTTGGAGAGTTTTGGGTGAAATCCAATCTCTTCAACTACGGAATACACCAACCACTCCAATAAGACACGAAATGCCTTTGAACATGAATTGTCCAATTTCGAACGCCTATTGATTTCCGATCGAGCCCAAAACTTGGGCATCATCATAATATGTTGGGAGAAGTCATTTGGAGAGTTTTGAGTGAAATCCAACCGCTAGAATTACGAAATGTACCAACCACTCCAAAACTTGGGCATCATCATAATATGTTGGGAGAAGTCATTTGGAGAGTTTTGAGTGAAATCCAATTGCCACAACTACGGAATACACCAACCTCTCCAATAAGGCATGAACCGCCTACGAACATGAAGTGTCAAATTTCGTGCACCTATTGATTTCTGATCAAGCCCAAGACTTGGGCATCATCATAATATGTTGGGAGGAGTCATTTGGTGAGATTTGAGTGAAATCCAATCGCTAGAACTAAGGAATACACCAAACACTCCAATAAAGCACGAACTGCCTTTGAACTTGAATTGTCCAATTTCGTACACCTAATGATTTCCGATCGAGCCCAAAACTTGGGCATCATCAAAATATGGTGGGAGGAGTCATTTGGAGAGTTTTGAGTGAAATCCAATCGCCAGAACTACGGAATACACCAACCACTCCAATAAGGCACGAAGTGCCTTTGAATTTGAATTGTCCAACTTCGTACACCTATTGATTTCCGATCGAGCCCAAAACTTGGGCATCATCATAATATGGCGGGAGGAGTCATTTGGTGAGTTTTGAGTAAAATCCAATCGCTAGAACAACGAAATGTACCAACCACTCCAATACGGCACGAAATGCCTTTGAACTTGAATTTTCAAATTTCGTACACCTATTGATTTCCGATCGAGCCCAAAACTTGGGCATCATCATAATATGGCGGGAGGAGTCATTTGGTGAGTTTTGAGTAAAATCCAATCGCTAGAACTACGCAATGTACCAACCACTCCAATAAGGCACGAAATGCCTTTGAACTTGAATTGTCCAACTTCGTACACCTATTTATTTCCGATCGAGCCCAAAACTTGGGCATGATCATAATATGGTGGGAGGAGCCATTTGATGAGTATTGAGTGAAATCCAATTGCTATAACTACGGAATACACCAAACACTCCAATAAAGCACGAACTGCCTTTGAGCTTGAATTGTCCAATTTCGTACACATATTGATTTCCGATTGAGCCCAAAACTTGGGCATCATCAAAATATGGTGGGAGGAATCATGTGGTGAGTTTTGAGTGAAATCCAATTGCTAGAGTTACGGAATACACCAACCACTCTAATTCAGAACAAACTGCCTTTGAACTTGATGTGTAAAATTTCGTACACCTACTGATTTCCGATCGAGCCCAAAACTTGGGCATCCGCATAATATGGTGGGAGGAGTCATGTGGTGAGTTTTGAGTGAAATCCAATCGCTTGAACTAGGAAATACACCAACCAGTCCAATTCGGAACAAACTACCGTAGAACTTGATGTGTCCAATTTCGTACACCAATTGATTTCCGGTTGAGCCCAAAACTTGGGCGTTATCATAATATGGTGGGAGGAGACATGTGCTGCGTTTTGAGTGAAATCCAATCGCTAGAACTGCGGAACACACCAACCACTCCAATAAGGCACGAATTGCCTTTGAACTTGGAGTGTCCAATTTCATACACCTATTGATTTCCGATCGATCCCAAAACTTGGGCATCATTATAATATGGTGCGAGGAGTCATGTGGTGAGTTTTGAGTGAAATCCATTCGCTTGAACTACGGAATACACCAACCACTCCAATAAGGCACGAACCACCTACGAACTTGAATTGTCCAATTTCATACACCTATTGATTTCCAATCGTGCCCAAAACATGGGCATCATCACAATATGGTGGGAGGAGTCATGTGGTGAGTTCTGAGAGAAATCCAATCGCTAGAACTACGAAATACACCAACCACTCCAATACGTAACAAATTGCCTTTGAACTTGAAGTGTCCAATTTCGTGCACCTATTGATTTTCGATCGAGCCCAAAACTTGGGCATCATCATAATATGGTGGGAGGAGTCATTTGGTGAGTTTTGAGTGAAATCCAATCGCTAGAACTATGGAATACACCAACCACTCCAATAAGGCACGAAGTGCCTTTGAACTTGAATTGTCCAACTTCGTGCACCTATTGATTTCCGATCGAGCCCAAAATTTGGGCATCATCATGATATGGTGGGAGGAGTCATTTGGTGAGTTTTGAGTGAAATCCAATCGCTAGAACTACGGAATACACTAACCACTCCAATAAAGCACGAACAGCCTTTGAACTTGAAGTGCCGATTTCGCACACCTATTGATTTCAGATCGAGCCCAAAACTTGGGCATTATCATAACATGGTGGGCGGAGTCATTTGGTAAGTTTTCAGTGAAATCCAATAGCTCGAACTGTGGAATACATCAACCACTCCAATTCAGAACGAACTGCCTTTGAACTTGAATTGTCCAATTTCGTACACCTGTTGACTTCCGTTCGAGCCCAAAACTTGGGCGTCATCATAATATGGTGGGAGGAGTCATTTGGTGAGTTTTGAGTGAATTCCAATCACTAGAACTACGGAATACACCAACCACTCCAATAAGGCACGAAGTGCCTTTGAACTTGAACTGTCACATTTCGTACACCTATTGATTTCCGATCGAGCCCAAAACTTGGGCATCACCATAATACGGTGGGAGGAGTCATTTGGAGAGTTTTAAGTGAAATCCAATCGCCAGAACTACAGAATACACTAACCACTCCAATAAACCACGAACTGCCTTAGAACTTAAATTCTCCAATTTCGTACACCTATTGATTTCCGATCGAGCCCAAAACTTGGGCATCATCATAATATGGTGGGAGGAGTCATTTGGTGAGTTTTGAGTGAAATCCAATCGCTAGAACTACGGAATACACCAACCACTCCAATAAGGCTCGAAGTTCCTTTGAACTTGAATTGTCCAACTTCGTACACCTATTGATTTCCGATCGAGCCCAAAACTTGGGCATCGTCATGATATGGTGGGAGGAGTCATTTGGTGAGTTTTGATAGAAATCCAATCGCTAGAACTACGGAATACATTAACCACTCCAATAAAGCACGAACTGCCTTTGAACTTGAATTGTCCAATTTCGTACACCTATTGATTTCTGATCGAGCCAAAAACTTGGGCATCATCATAATATGGTGGAAGGACTCATTTGTTGAGTATTGAGTGAAATCCAATCGCTAGAACTATGGAATACACCAACCACTCCAATAAGGCACGAAGTGCCTTTGAACTTGAATTGTCCAACTTCGTACACCTATTGATTTCCGATCGAGCCCAAAATTTGGGCATCATCATGATATGGTGGGAGGAGTCATTTGGTGAGTTTTGAGTGAAATCCAATCGCTAGAACTACGGAATACACTAACCACTCCAATAAAGCACGAACAGCCTTTGAACTTGAAGTGCCGATTTCGCACACCTATTGATTTCAGATCGAGCCCAAAACTTGGGCATCATCATAACATGGTGGGCGGAGTCATTTGGTAAGTTTTCAGTGAAATCCAATTGCTCGAACTGTGGAATACATCAACCACTCCAATTCAGAACGAACTGCCTTTGAACTTGAATTGTCCAATTTCGTACACCTGTTGACTTCCGTTCGAGCCCAAAACTTGGGCGTCATCATAATATGGTGGGAGGAGTCATTTGGTGAGTTTTGAGTGAATTCCAATCGCTAGAACTACGGAATACACCAACCACTCCAATAAGGCACGAAGTGCCTTTGAACTTGAATTGTCACATTTCGTACACCTATTGATTTCCGATCGAGCCCAAAACTTGGGCATCACCATAATACGGTGGGAGGAGTCATTTGGAGAGTTTTGAGTGAAATCCAATCGCCAGAACTACAGAATACACTAACCACTCCAATAAACCACGAACTGCCTTAGAACTTAAATTCTCCAATTTCGTACACCTATTGATTTCCGATCGAGCCCAAAACTTGGGCATCATCATAATATGGTGGGAGGAGTCATTTGGTGAGTTTTGAGTGAATTCCAAGCGCTAGAACTACGGAATACACCAACCACTCCAATAAGGCACGAAGTGCCTTCGAACTTGAATTGTTCAACTTCGTACACCTATTGATTTCCGATCGATCCCAAAACTTGGGCATCATCATGATATGGTGGGACGAGTCATTTGGTGAGTTTTGATAGAAATCCAATCGCTAGAAGTACGGAATACACTAACACTCCAATAAAGCACGAACTGCCTTTGAACTTGAATTGTCCAATTTCGTACACCTATTGATTTCCGATCGTGCCCAAAACTTGGGCATCATCATAATATGGTGGGAGGAGTCATTTCGTGAGTTTTGAGTGAAATCCAATCGCTAGAACTACGGAATACACTAACCACTCCAATAGAGCACGAACTGCCTTTGAACTTGAATTGTCCAAAGTTGGGCATCACATAATATGGCGGGAGGAGTCATGTGGTGAGTTTTGAGTGAAAGCCAATAGGTAGAACTACGGAATACACCAACGACTCCAATTCGTTACAAACTGGCTCTGAACTTGAAGTGTCCAATTTCGCACACCTATTGATTTCCGATTGAGCCCAAAACTTGGGCATCATCATAATATGTTGGGAGGAGTCATTTGGAGAGTTTTGAGTGAAATCCAATCGCCACAACTACGGAATACACTAACCACTCCAATAAACCACGAACGGCCTTTGAACTTGAACTGTCCAATTTCGTAGACCTATTGATTTCCGATCGAGCCCAAAACTTGGGCATCATCATAATATGGTGGGAGGAGTCATTTCGTGAGTTTTGAGTGAAATCCAATCGCTAGAACTACGGAATACACTAACCACTCCAATTCGGAACACACTGCCTTTGAACTTGAAGTGTCCAATTTCGCACACCTATTGGTTTCCCATTGAGCCCAAAACTTGGGCATCATCATAATATAGGGGGAGGAGTCATTTCGTGAGTTTTGAGTGAAATGTAATCGCTAAAACTATGGAATACACTAACCACTACAATAAGGCACGAAGTTCTTCATTTTCGTGGAGAGCTGATTTGATAACGAGCTTATGGGGTTCGAAATTCTTGATTGTGCTTCAAGTGTGTGCGCATGTACTTATTTGAGTTGCAGGTGTTGTTCTGATTTGGCATTCACGCACTACACGTAAGGATGTCATTGTAAGCATTGCACACTCTTGAATCATGTGTGGAACTTAGATTGTGATTGTTGTGTTTCTTTGAAACCATATACTTTGGTGATTCTTTGAGGATATGGTTTGGAAGGCTAGCTACTTATTTTCTGTTTTCTAAGTTGTAGTTTTATTTTGTTTGCTCGAGGACTAGCAAAGTCTAAGTTTGGGGGTATTTGATAAGTTCATAATTTCACACATTTACATGCCTTCATTGCTTAGTAATTTTGTTTAGTTTCTCTTTATTTCGAGTCACTTATCTATGTTTGTGTGTTCTGTAGGTTATGGGAGAAAGAGATCACATTTGCTACAATCCATGCATATTAAGGGCTGATTGGCATGAGAGGAATACCACTTGAGGCATTTGAAGCAAAATGGTGCAAAAATGTGCAAGAACTGGAAACTGAGTTAGAAGTTCATTTCGGACTTATCTTCTTCATCCGAACTTGGATTGGGCCAATACTTGTGTGGTTGGATCAATGATATTCTGAACTTAAAATTGGACATCTTAAAGTCATCTTTTGATTCAGCCCAATCCAATTCGTGAGCCCATGGAAATACACATCATGCTGACATGAGGATGAGCTGATGGATGCTTGGTCATGGTGAGCTAGGCATGAGCTATTGGTTTCTGAATGGAAGCTTGGTCATGCTGACATGATGATGAGCTAGGGCTGCTGGTGGGATTTATTGGTGAAGTGCAGCAACCAATTCTGATTATCTAAATACAAGTGTTGTATGCATTAGCCATATTGAATTCAGATTTATCTCTACCCTCTCCCTATAAATACCACTTCCATTCCACATAAAAAAAGAGAGATCCACATTCAGATTATACACATTCACTCATCCATTACTCCCATACACACATTCAGATTCACCACAAAGAGAGAAGAGAGCTAGCTGCAAAGGAGGGAGAGCTGGGAGCTGTCCTGGAAACTACCTTGCTGCCACCAGCTAGTTCTTCTATTCTCTTTACTCTATCTATGTACTTCTTATTTTCTGTATTCATAGTTATGTTTAACTAATCCATTTAGTTAGGGCTTAGGATGAAGCCCTAGTCATGAATATTCAATGTTATGGATGATTTCATAGTTAATTGATTTCCTTGCTTTCATTATCAAGTTGTTAACCTCCAGTTTATTATGTGTTTGATGTATGTTTTCTTGGAGTAGCTAACTAGGATTTTATGCATCTAGCACCGGTTGGGAAGGGGTTTAGATTCACCAATTCTACTCTCCTTTCACAAACAACACATGAATGGCCTAAGAATCATTCAAGGGGTTAATAACCATAGGTTGACTAGGACAGATACCATGTTCTAGGACTTGTGTGATTATCATATTCTCAAGGAACTTAATGACTCTTGTATGCTTTATTCTAAGTAGATACCATGCTTAGGTTGCATATACGGGATCAGGTGTTGTGTAGATACCATGCACAATCACATGCCTTAGGAGAATCATGCATCCTGCACCTAGATACCATAGGCTTGTATGCGATAATCTATTGTTAATGAAGCTTGAGTCAATTTCTATGCATTCATAACTTGGATAGGAAGACTAGAGGTGGATTCCAAGGCTCTAACACTTCTTAATCATTGTTTCACAACTTGTTCATTGCTGCCATTGTTTACTTTCCAGCACTTCCATTTCATTATCTTGTTTTCATTTCAACAACAAAACCCCTCATTTCGAGTGCGTGTGTGGTGCTAGGATTCTGTCCTAGACCTTGCCATTTGTTAGTTTGTTAGTTTTCTGTTTTCCAGCATTCTAAGTGATTTAACTTGCAACCAAGTTACCATTCTCCGTGGGATCGACCTCGTATTTACATAAGCTATACTATAAATGGTTCGTGCACTTGCGAGAATTGAAGTTGCTATTTGTAATAACTCATTTTAGTTGTTAGGAATAGGCTCAACAGAGCCCAAAACTTGGGCATCATCATAACATGGTGGGAGGAGTCATTTGGTGAGTTTTGAGTGAAATCCAATCGCTAGAACTACGGAATACACTAACCACTCCAATTCGGAACACATTGCCTTTGAACTTGAAGTGTCCAATTTCGCACACCTATTGGTTTCCCGTTGAGCCCAAAACTTGGGCATCATCATAATATAGTGGGAGGAGTCATTTGGTGAGTTTTGAGTGAAATCCAATCGCTAAAACAACGGAATACACAAACCACTACAATAAGGCACGAAGTGCCTTTGAACTTGAATTGTCCAATTTCGTAGACCTATTGATTTCCGATCGAGCCCAAAACTTGGGCATCATCATAATATGGTGGGAGGAGTCATTTCGTGAGTTTTGAGTGAAATCCAATCGCTAGAACTACGGAATACACTAACCACTCCAATAAAGCACGAACTGCCTTTGAACATGAGTTGTCAAATTTCGTACACCTATGGTCCGTTTGGATGAAGGAATTGCCAATTACATAGAATTCTAAAATGACGGAAATTAGATTTCCGTCATTTCAATTTCTAGCAATTGAAGATATCAGTGTTTGGATTTATGCATGTCGGATTTCGTAAATGACAGAAATTGAAAATTTCAATGTTTGGATATCTCATGTAAATTATAAATGATAGAAATTAAATATTTCGAAAGAAAAAAAAAACTGATAACCGACATAGAAGGTATTCCTCGAAGTATAAAATAACATATCGTTTGATGAACTAAATAACTCAACTTAAACAAATATAACATATTAGCAAACCAAATCACTCCCCATGTGCAATAAACATCAGCAACATACTCTTTTTTTTCTCAATTGGGAGTGCCTTCAGCATCTGAAATTGTTTGTCATTTTCTATCAGCCAAGCACATGCTTTGAGTTGTTCATTTTCACTAAGACCTGGTACTGCTTGTACTTCAGCATATACCTCTGCTGGATCAATGTTCTTAGTATCAGCACGGATAAACTCTTCAAATGATAAAGCCATTCTAGCAATCGAATCAGCAATAACATCTTTGACAGCACATCTTTTCTTTGTAGGAAGAATATCAGAAGAATTTGATGCACGATTTCTTCTCTTTTGACCATTTGTTGAGGTTGGTGAAATATCATCAATAACATGAATATCTTCTAAATCTTGTGTATCACCATCCAAATCAACATGATCAACTTCATCAATAGGAGTCATAACCTCAGTTGCATCTGCACCTGTTTCAGCGCCCTCTCCAGTGGCTCTATCTAGCATCGTCATGAGACTACCAAACAAATAATCAAAGTCAAATAAGAATCTTATAAGTACTCTTTAACAACAGAAAAAAACAGAGCACATGATTATAAAAAAAAAAACTTTTAATTAATATATTTACCTTCACGTATTCTTCCCAAACATGATCTTCATCTATGCTTATCATCTTTTTTGTTGAATCCCAACTGAATCCACTTTGACTTAATATATCACTCACTACTCCATAGAACTTTTTCCATGACTTAACACGATTTCTAATATTATCAGCACTTATCTGGAGATTAAATTGTGCAGCTAATATATTTGCAGCAGTATTGTAAGCAACTGCCTTCCATCCACCATCTCCTTTGTGACCTAAGCTGCGCTCCTCCCGAAGTATATCAGCTAATCCACGTTCCATAGCTATATTCCACCGAAAATAGTTTTTGTCTTCTCCTTCAGGCTCAACTCCTTGTTTGTCTTTCCTTTTCCTTGACTTTCCCTTGCAAGCCTCTTTTCCTCCAAATCCATTCATGATTTTAGCCCCTGCTTGTTCACTTTTGCACGTTTAAAATACAATTAGAAAGGAAATTAGGTAGAGAATCCCAACATTGGACATCAGTAAGCATGACAACATGTGATAGAATAGTCAAGTACTCATAGAAACAAATAACATAAGAATTAATGATCATTCTGATTAACTTTTTCTAAACAAAAAAACAAAAAAAAACCATGAAGTACATGAAACAAGATAAACAAAGGTCCAAGTGTGAACAATAAATCAAGAATTAATGATGCCTCGTTGCACTTGATAATTATGGAACATCTCTACTGCCAATGTGTCCCTCCGTTTGGATGAGGGAAAATAACGCGGAATTTAGCTAAAAGTCGGGAATTTAAGATGAGAAATTGACAATTCCCTTGTTTGGCAATTTAAGCGCGGAATTTATTAAATAACGCGCAGAAAAAATCATGGAAATTGAGGCATCAAATTCCCGAGTTTAATTTCCACCAAAATAGGCGTCATTTGACAATTTCCACAGTGCGGGAATTCATATTTTCCGTTGTGCCAAAATTTAAATAATAAAAAAAACGCCAAAATTTTCATGAAAAAAAAAAAGGAAAGAAAAAAGGCGCCAAACTTAAAAACAGTGCCAAGTTTGGAGGCCTTGTCGCTCTATAAAACCTATGAAACCCTGAACAACAGATTGCCTTGTCGCTTTATAAAAAAACCTGCGAGCCAGAGAAGTAAGAAGCATCATAAAAAAACTGTGAGTCTCTATTCTTCCTGTCTCTGATCTTCTGCTTCTTCCTGTCTCTGATCTTTTGCTCTTCTGCTTTCTTCGACTCTGTATGGGTCTCTGTTCTTTCAGGTTCATGCATATCCATATACTAAACAACTCTATATATGTATTTATTTATTATAGAAGAGAAAGGGTTCTGCTTTTTGGGTTCAATTCTATGTAGTTGTTGTTTTGCGTCACTGTATGCGTCACTGTAGTTGTTTTGTGCTTTTTGGGGTCAATTCTATATATGTATACTAAACAACTCTGTATGCGTCACTGTAGTTGTTTTGTGTTTTTGTGTTTTTGTCTTCTCTGATTTCTATATCGTTTCCTGCTCTGTAGTTGTTTAATTCAGACATATAAACAGGTATGGCTACTGTTAATATTGATAACATGTTAACGAGGTTAAGACAGAAGCGTGCTATAGTGAAGAGAAGGAAAATTATTGTCTGTACAATGATCTCTTTTATGGTTACACTAGTACAATGGTATTATGATAATTTTCGTGTTAAAGAGCCTTCACATGATTGGGATGAAGAAAGGCGATCTTATTTGAACCGTATGTACAATGGAAAAGAAGTTGATTGTATTGATCAATTTCGAATTAGCAAAAGTGCATTAAAAAAGTTATGCAGAATTTTAGAAGAAAATGGTGGGTTGGTTCGAACAAGAAATATTTCAATTGAAGAATCTGTAGCAATATTTTTGAAAATAATTGCTCACAACTTGAAATACAGAGTCATTGGTTTTGACTATTACCGTTCAATCGAAACAATTAGTAGGCAATTTAACAGAGTCTTATATGCCGTGATGAGAATTAGTGAAGAATACATAAAATTCCAGCCAAGTACTGTTGGGAGTTCCGAAAGAAGCAAATGGCAATGGTTTGAGGTACTTATATAACTAGAAAAAAAATAAGAATTTTATTTTATTTTTCAACTAGTTATCTTAAGTTTCATACTTATACTTTTTTATATTTCATGTTTAGAATTGTCTTGGGGCACTTGATGGAACTCACATTCCGGTAACAGTGTCAGCAGAAGAAAGACCAAGATATCGAAATAGGAAGGGCGATCTCTCCACTAATGTTTTAGGGGTTTGTGCTCCAGATTTGAGATTTATTTATGTATTACCTGGATGGGAGGGCTCTGCATCTGATGCTCGTATATTGCGAGATGCTTTACGTAGGAACAACCGATTTCATGTTGCAAGAGGTAAGTTTTAATACTAGTTTTAAATTAGATTGATATTATTTCCTCTCTTCTTTTTTTTTCAATACAAGCTAGCTCTTTATATCTAATTTGCTTTTTAAAATTTCTTATTGTAGATAAGTACTATCTTGTGGATGCGGGTTATACTAATGGACCGGGGTTTTTAGCACCGTATAGAGGAACTAGATATCACTTGAGTGAATGGAGTGGGAACAATCGACCTGAAAATTACAAAGAGTTATTTAATCTACGTCATTCAATTGCAAGGAATGTAGTTGAAAGAGGATTTGGACTATTGAAGAAACGATGCAGTATATTACGTACACCTTCATTTTTCAACATCAAAACGCAAGTTAGAATCATAAATGCATGCTTTGTATTGCATAACTTCATTCGAACTGAGCAAGCTAATGATCCTGTTTTAGAAGTTCAAGATTTGGAATTTTTAGCTTCTGTGGATCATGACATATCAAATCATTCGACATTGGAGGGAAATAATGCTCATGATAGGATTGCAAGTGTTCAAGTTACTGATCAATGGACAAACTTTCGAGACACATTGGCAGTAGAGATGTTCCATAATTATCAAGTGCAACGAGGCATCATTAATTCTTGATTTATTGTTCACACTTGGACCTTTGTTTATCTTGTTTCATGTACTTCATGGTTTTTTTTTATTTTTTTGTTTAGAAAAAGTTAATCAGAATGATCATTAATTCTTATGTTATTTGTTTCTATGAGTACTTGACTATTCTATCACATGTTATCATGCTTGCCATTTGTTAGTTTGTTAGTTTTCTGTTTTCCAGCATTCTAAGTGATTTAACTTGCAACCAAGTTACCATTCTCCGTGGGATCGACCACGTATTTACATAAGCTATACTATAAATGGTTCGTGCACTTGCGAGAATTGAAGTTGCTATTTGTAATAACTCATTTTAGTTGTTAGGAATAGGCTCAACAAAGCCCAAAACTTGGGCATCATCATAACATGGTGGGAGGAGTCATTTGGTGAGTTTTGAGTGAAATCCAATCGCTAGAACTATGGAATACACTAACCACTCCAATTCGGAACACATTGCCTTTGAACTTGAAGTGTTCGCACACCTATTGGTTTCCCGTCGAGCCCAAAACTTGGGCATCATCATAAAATGGTGGGAGGAGTCATTTGGTGAGTTTTGAGTGAAATCCAATCGCTAGAACTACGGAATACACCAACCACTCCAATTCGGAATGAACTGCCTTTGAACTTGAATTGTCCAACTTCGTATACCTACTGATTTCCGATCGAGCCCAAAACTTGAGCATCATCATGATATGGTGGGAGGAGTCATTTGGTGAGTTATGAGTGAAATGCAACGGCTAGAACTACGGAATACACTAACCACTCCAATAAAGCACGAACTGAATTTGAACATGAATTGTCCAATTTGGTTCACCTATTGATTTCCGATCGAGCCCAAAACTTGGGAATCAGCATAATACGGTGGGAGGAGTCATTTGGTGAGTTTTGAGTGAAATCCACTCGCTAGAACTACGAAATACACCAACCACTCCAATAAGGCACGAATTGATGTGAACTTGAAGTACCGATTTCGCACACATATTGATTTCCGATCGAGCCCAAAACTTGGGACTCATCATAATATGGTGATAGGAGTCATTCGGTTAGTTTTGAGTGAAATCCAATTGCTATAACTACAGAATACACTAACCACTCCAATAAAGCACGAACTGCCTTTGAACATGAATTGTCCAATTTCGTACACCCATTGATTACCGATCGGGCCAAAAACTTGGGCATCACCATAATATGGTGGGAGGAGTCATGTTGTGAGTTTTGAGTGAAATCCAACAGCTAGAACTACGGAATACACAAACGACTCCAATTCGTAACACACTGCCTTTGAACTTGAAGTGTCCAATTTCGCACACCTATTGATTTCCGATTGAGCCCAAAACTTAGGCATCACCATAATATGGTGGGAGGATTCATGTGGTGAGTTTTGAGTGAAATCCAATAGCTAGAAGTACGGAATACACCAACCACTCCAATTCGGAACGAACTGCCTTTCAACTTGAATTGTCCAATTTCGTACACCTGTTGACTTCCATTCGAGCCCAAAACTTGGGCATCATCATAATATGGTGGGAGGAGTCATGTGATGAGTTTTGACTGAAATCCAAACGCTAGAACTACGGAATACACTAACCACTCCAATTCGGAACACACTGCCTTTGAACTTGAAGTGTCCAATTTCGCACACCTATTTGTTTCCCATTGAGCCCAAAACTTGGGCATCATCATAATATAGTGGGAGGAGTCATTTGGTGAGTTTTGAGTGAAATCCAATCGCTAAAACTATGGAATACACTAACAACTACAATAAGGCACGAAGTGCCTTTGAACTTGAATTGTCCAATTTCGTAGACCTATTCATTTCCGATCGAGCCCAAAACTTGGGCATCATCATAATATGGTGGGAGGAGTCATTTGGTGAGTTTTGAGTGAAATCCAATCGCTAGAACTACGGAATACACTAACCACTACAATAAGGCACGAAGTGCCTTTGAACTTGAATGGTCCAATTTCGTAGACCTATTGATTTCCGATCGAGCCCAAAACTTGGGCATCATCATAATATGGTGGGAGGAGTCATTTGGTGTGTTTTGAGTGATATCCAATTGCTAGAACTAAGAAATGTACCAACCACTCCAACAAGGCACGAACTGCTTTTGAACTTGAATTGTCCAATTTCTTACACCTATTGATTTCCGATCTAGCGCAAAACTTGGGCATCATCATAATATGGTGGGAGAAGTCATTTGGTGAGTTTTGAGTGAAATCCAATCGCTAGAACTACGGAATACACCAACCACTCCAATAATGCACGAATTGCCTTTGAACTTGAATTGTCCAATTTCTTACACTTATTAATTTCCGATCGAGACCAAAACTTGGGCATCATCACAATATGGTGGGAGGAGTCATTTGGTAAGTTTTGAGTGAAATCCAATCTCTAGAACTACGGAATACACCGGCCTCTCCAATTCGTAACGAACTGCCTTTGAACTTGAATTATGCAATATCGTACACCTATTGATTTACGATTGATCCCAAAACTTGGGCATTACCATAATAAGGTGGGAGAAGTCATTTGGGGAGTTTTGAGTGAAATCCAATCGCTAGAACTACGAAATACACCAACCACTCCAATAAGGCACGAACGGCCTTTGGAATTGAATTGTCCAATTTCGTACACCTATTTATTTCCGATCAAGCCCAAAACTTGGGCATCATCATAATCAGGTGGGAGGAGTCACCTGGTGTGTTTTGAGTGAAACCAATCTCTAGAACTACGGAATACAAAAACCATTCTAATAAGGCACGAACAGCCATTGAACTCGAATTGTCCAATTCCGTGCACCTATTGATTTTCGATCGAGCCCAAAACTTGGGCACCACCATAATATGGTGGAAGGAGTCAGTTGGCGAGTTTTGAACGAAATCCAATCGCTAGAACTACGAAATACATCAACCACACCAATAAGGCACGAACAGCATTTGAACTTGAATTGTCCAACTTCGTACACCTATTGATTTACGATCGTGCCCAAAACTTGGCCATCATCATAATATGGCGGGAGGAGTCATGTAGTGAGTTTTGAGTGAAATCCAAAAGCTAGAACTAAGGAATACACCAACCACTCCAATTAGGAACAAACTGCCTTTGAAGTTGAAGTGTCCAATTTCATACACCTATTGATTTCCGATCGAGCCCAAAACTTGGGCATCATCATAATATGGTGGGAGGAGTCATGTGGTGAGTTTTGAGTGAAATCCAATCACTAGAACTATGGAGTACACCAACCACTCCAATTCGGAAAAAACTGCCTTCGAACTTGAACTGTCCAATTTCGTACACCTATTGATTTCCGATCGAGCCCAAAACTTGGACATCCTTAAAATATGGTGGGAGGAGTCATGTGGTGAGTTCTGAGTGAAATCCAATCGCTAGAACTATATAATACACCAACCCCTCCAATTCGGAACAAACTGCCTTTGAACTTGAAGTGTCCAATTTCGTACACCTATTGACTTCCGATCGAGCCCAAAACTTGGGAATCATCATAATATGTTGGGAGGAGTCTGTTGGTGAGTTTTGAGTGAAATCTAATCGCTAGAACTACGAAATGTACCAACCACTCCAATAAGGCACGAAGTGCCTTTGAACTTGAATTGTCCAATTTCGTACACCTATTGATTTCCGATCAAGCGCAAAACTTTGGCATCATCATAATATGGTGGGAGGAGTCATGTGGTGAGTTTTGAGTGAAATCCAATCGCTAGAACTACGGAAAACACCAGCGACTCCAATTCGGAGCAAACTGCCTTTGAACTTGAAGTGTCCAATTTCGTTCACCAATTGATTTCCGATCGAGCCCAAAACTTGGGCATCATCATAATTTGGAGGGAGGAGTCATGTGGTGAGTTTTGAGAGAAATCAAATCGCTAGAACTACAGAATACACCAACCACTCCAACAAGCCACGAACTACCTATGATCTTTAATTGTCCAACTTCGTACACCTGTTGATTTCCGATCGAGCCCAAAACTTGGGCATCATCATAATATGGTGGGAGGAGTCATGTGGTGTGTTTTGAGTGAAATCCAACCGCTAGAAATATGGAATACACCAACTACTCCAATTCGGAACAAACTGCCTTTGAACTTGGAGTGTCCAATTTCGTACACCTACGGATTTCCGATCGAGCCCAAAACTTGGGCATCATCATAATATGGTGGGGGGAGTCACGTGGTGACTTTTGTGTGAAATCCAATCACTAGAACTACGGAATACACCAACCACTCCAATTCGGAACGGACTGCCTTTGAACTTCAATTGTCCAATTTCGTACACCTATTGATTTCCGATCGAGCCCAAAACTTGGGCACCACCATATTATAGTGGAAGGAGTCAGTTGGCGAGTTTTGAACGAAATCCAATCGCTAGAACTACGAAATACATCAACGACACCAATAAGTCACGAACAGCATTTGAACTTGAATTGTCTAATTTCATACACCTATTGATTTACGATCGATCCCAAAACTTGGGCATCATCATAATATGGTGGGAGGAGTCATGTAGTGAGTTTTGAGTGAAATCCAATCGCTAGAACTAAGGAATACACCAACCACTCCAATTCGGAACAAACTGCCCTGGAAATTGAATTGTCCAATTGCATACACCTATTGATTTCCGATCGAGCCCAAAACTTGGGCATCATCATAATATGGTGGGAGCAGACTTTTGGTGAGTTTTGAGTGAAATCCAATCGCTAGAACTACGGAATACACCAACTCCAATTCAGAACGAACTGCCTTTGAACTTGAATTGCCCAATTTCGTACACCTATAGATTTCCTATCAGGCCCAAAACTTGGGCATCATCATAATATGTTGGGAGGAGTCATGTGGTGAGTTTTGTGTGAAATCCGATAGCTAGAACTACGGAATACACCAACTAGTCCAATTCGGAACAAACTGCCTTTGAACTTGAAGTGTCCAATTTCGTACACCTTTTGGTTTCCAATCGAGCCCAAAACTTGGGCATCATCATAATATGTTGGGAGGAGTCATGTGGTGAGTTTTGAATGAAATCCAATCACTAGAACTACGGAGTACACCAACCACTCCAATTCGGAACAAACTACCTTTGAACTTGAAGTTTCCAATTTCGTACACCTACTGATTTCCGATCGAGCCCAAAACTTTGGCATCATCATAACATGGTGGGAGGAGTCATGTGGTGAGTTTTGAGTGAAATCCAATCGCTTGAACTACGAAATGTACCAACCACTCCAATAAGGCACGAACTGCCTTTGAACTTGAATTGTCCAATTTCGTACACCTATTGATTTCCGATCGAGCCCAAAACTTTGGCATCATCATAATATGGTGGGAGGAGTCATGTGGTGAGTTTTGAGTGAAATCCAATCGCTAGAACTACGGAATACAATAACCACTCCAATTCGGAACAAACTGCCTTTGACCTTCAAGTGTCCAATTTCGTACAACTATTTATTTCCGATCGAGCCCAAAACTTGGGCTTCATCATAATACGGTGGGAGGAGTCATTTGATGAGTTTTTAGGGAAATCCAATCGCTAGAACTACGGAATACACCAACCAATCCACTTCGGAACAAACTGCCTTCGAAGTTGAAGTGTCCAATTTCATACCCCTATTGATTTCCGATCGAGCCCAAAACTTGGGAATCGTCATAATATGTTGGGAGCAGTCTTTTGGGGAGTTTTGAGTGAAATCCAATCGCTAGAACTACGAAATGTACCAACCACTCCAATAAGGCACGAACTGCCTTTGAACTTGAATTGTCCAATTTCGTACACCTACTGATTTCCGATCGAGCCCAAAACTTGGCCACCATCATAATACGGTGGGAGGAGTCATTTGATGAGTTTTGAGAGAAATCCAATCGCTAAAACTACGGAATACACCAAAAACTCCAATAATGCACGAAATGCCTTTGAACTTGAATTGTCCAATTTCGTACACCTACTGATTTTCGATCGAGCCCAAAACTTGGCCATCATCAATATATGGTGGGAGGAGTCACTTGGTGAGGTTTGAGTCAAATCCAATCGCTAGAACTACGAAATGTATCAACCACTCCAACAAGGCAGGAAATGCCTTAGAACTTTGATTGTCCAATTTCGTAGACCTATTGATTTCCAATCGTGCCCAAAACTTGGGTATCATCATAATATGGTGGGAGGAGTCATGTGGTGAGTTTTGAGTGAAATCCAATTACTAGAACTATGGAATACACCAACCACTCCAGTTCGGAACAAAATGCCTTTGAACTTGAAGTGTCCAATTTCGTACACCTATTCATTTCTGATCGAGCCTAAAACTTGGGCATCATCACAATATGGTGGGCGGAGTCATGTGGTGTGCTTTGAGCGAAATCCAATCGCTAGAACTACGAAATGTACCAACCACTCCAATAAGGCACGAACTGCCTTTGAACTTGAATTGTCCAATTTCGTACACCTACTGATTTCCGATCGAGCCCAAAACTTGGGCAACATCATAATATGGTGGGAGGAGTCATTTGGTGTGTTTTAAATGAAATCCAATCGCTAGAACTACGAAATGTACCAACCATCCAATAAAGCACGAACTGCCTTTGAACTTGAATTGTCCAATTTCGTTAAGCGATTGATTTCCGATCGAGCCCAAAACTTGGGCAACATCATAATATGGTGTGAGGAGTCATTTGATGAGTTTTGAGTGAAATCCAATCGCTAGAACTACGGAATACACCAAACACTCCAATAAAGCACGAACTGCGTCTGAACTTGAATTGTCCAATTTCGTTAACCAATTGATTTCCGATCGAGCCCAAAACTTGGGCAACATCATAATATGGTGGGAGGAGTCATTTGGTTAGTTTTGAGTGAAATCCAATCGCTGGAACTACGGAATACACCAACCACTCGAATTCGTAACAAACTACCTTTGAACTTGAAGTGTCCTATTTTGTACACCTATTGATTTCCGATCGAGCCCAAACCTTGGGCATCATCATAATATGGTGGGAGGAGTCATTTGAGGAGTTTTGAGTGAAATACAATCTCTACAACAACGGAATACACCAAACACTCCAATAAAGTACGAACTGCCTATGAACTTGAATTATCAAATTTCGTAAAACTATTGATTTCCGATCGTGCCTAAAACATGGGCATTATCATAATATAGTGGGAGGAGTCATGTGGTGAGTTTTGACTGAAATCCACTCGCTAGAACTACGGAATACACCAACCACTCCAATTCGGAACAAACTGCCTTTGAACTTGAAGTGTCCAATTTCGTACACCTATTGATTTCCGATCGATCCCAAAACTTGGGCATCATCATAATATGGTGGGAGGAGTCATGTGGTCAGTTTTGAGTGAAATCCAATAGCTAGAACTACGGAATACACCATACACTCAAATAAAGAACGAACTGCCTATGAACTTGAATTGTTCAATTTCGTACACCTATTGATTTTCGATCGAGCCCAAAACTTGGGCATCATCATAATATGGTGGGAGGAGTCATGTGGTGAGTTTTGAGTGAAATCCAATCGCCAGAACTACGAAATGTACCAACCACTCCAATAAGGCACGAACTGCCTTTGAAGTTGAATTGTCCAATTTCGTACACCTATCGATTTCCGATCGAGCCCAAAACTTGGGCATCATCATAATACGGTGGGAGGAGTCATGTGGTGAGTTTTGAGTGAAATCCAATCGCTAGAACTACGGAATACACCAACCACTCCAATTCGGAACAAACTCCCTTTGAACTTGAAGTGTCCAATTTCGTGCACCGTTGATTTCCGATCGAGCCCAAAACTTGGCCATCATTATAATATGGTGGAAGAAGTCATGTAGTGAGTTTTGAGTGAAATCCAATCGCTAGAACTAAGGAATACACCAACCACTCCAATTCGGAACAAACTGCCTTTGAAGTTGAAGTGTCCAATTTCATACACCTATTGATTTCCGATCGAGCCCAAAACTTGGGCATCATCATAATATGTTGGGAGGAGTCATTTGGAGAGTTTTGAGAGAAATCCAATCGCTTGAACTACGGAATACACCAACCACTCCAATTCGCAACAAACTGCCTTTGAACTTGAAGTGTCCAATTTCGTACACCTATTGATTTCCGATCAAACCCAAAACTTGGGCATCATCATAATATGTTGGGAGGAGTCATTTGGTGAGTTTTGAGTGAAATCCAATCTCTAGAACTACAGAATACACCAACCACTCCAATAAGGCACGAACAGCCCGTGAACTTCAATTGTCCAATTTCGTACACCTTTTGATTTCCGATTGAGCCCAGAACTTGGGCATCATCTTGATATGGTGGGAGGATTCATGTGGCGAGTTTTGAGTGAAATCCAATCACTAGAACTACGGAATACACCAACCACTCCAATTCGGAACAAACTGCCTTTGAACATGAAGTGTCCAATTTCGAACACCTATTGATTTCCGATCGAGGCCAAAACTTGGGCATCATCATAATATGGTGGGAGGAGTCATGTGGTGACTTTTGTGTGAAATCCAATCGCTAGAACTACGGAATACACCAACCACTCCAATTCAGAACAAACTGCCTTTGAACTTGAAGTGTCCAATTTCGTACAACTAATGATTTCCGATCGAGCTCAAAACTTGGGCATCATCAGTATATTGTGGAAGGAGTCATTTGGTGAGTTTTGAATGAAATCCAATCGCTAGAACTGCGGAATACACCAACCACCCCAATTCGGAACAAATTGCCTTTGAACTTGAAGGGTCCAATTTCGTAGACCTGTTGATTTCCTATCGAGCCCAAAGATTGGGCATCATCATTCTATGGTGGGAGGAGTCATGTGGTGAGTTTTGAGTGAAATCCAATCGCCAAAACTGCGTAATACACCAACCACTCCAATTCGGAACAAACTACCTTTGAACTTGAAATCATCAATTTCGTACACATTTTGATTTCCGATTGAGCCCAAAACATGAGCATCATCATAATATGGTGGGAGGAGTCATGTGGTGAGTTTTGAGTGAAATCCAATCGCTAGAACTACGAAATACACCAACCACTCCAATTCGGAACAAACTGCGTTTGAACTTGAAGTGTCCAATTTAGTACACCTATTGATTTCCGATCGAGCCCAAAACTTGGGCATCATCATAATATGGTGGGAGAAGTCATGTGGTGAGTTTTGAGTGAAATCCAATCGCTAGAACTACGGAAGACATCAACCTCTCCAATTCGGAACAAACTGCCTTAGAACTTGAAGTGTCCAATTTCATACACCTATTGATTTCCGATCGAACCCGAAACTTGGGCATCATCATAATATGGTGGGAGGAGTCATGTGGATTGTTTTGAGTGAAATCAACCACTCCAATTCGGAACAAACTGCCTTAGAACTTGAATTGTCCAATTTTGTGCACCTATTGATTTCCGATCGAGCCCAAAACTTGGGCATCATCATAGTAAGGTGGGAGGAGTCATGTGGTGAGTTTTGAGTGAAGTCCAATCGCTAGAATGACGGAATACACCAACCACTCCAATTCGGAACAAACTTCCTTTGAACTTGAAGTGTCCAATTTCGTACACCTATTGATTTCTGATCGAGCCCAAAACTTGGGCATCATCGTAATATGGTGAGAGGAGTCAGTTCGTGAGTTTTGAGTGAAATCCAATACGGAATACACCAACCACTCCAATTCGGAACAAACTGCCTTCGAACTTGAAGTGTCCAATTTCGTACACCTATTGATTTCCGGTCGAGCCCAAAACTTGGGCATCGTCATAATATGTTGGGAGGAGTCATTCGGTGAGTTTTGAGTGAAATCCAATCGCTAGAACTACGAAATACGCCAACCACTCCAATAAGGCACGAACTGCATTTGAACTTCAATTGTCCAATTTCGTACACCTTTCGATTTTCGATCGAGCCCAAAACTTGGGAATCATCTTAATATGGTGGGAGGATTCATGTGGCGAGTTTTGAGTGAAATCCAATCGCTTGAACTACGGAATACACCAACCACTCCAATTCGGAACAAACTGCCTTTGAACTTGAAGTGTCAAATTTCGTACAACTATTGATTTTCGATCGAGCCCAAAACTTGGGCATCATCATTATATGATAGTGTTGAAACGAAAAAAAAAATTTCAAAAAAAAAGAGATGGCCGCACACATTGAAATTCCTATAAAATAGGATAACACCAATATTCCAGCTATGCAGCACGTGTTCAAATGGAATTACAATTCTTTGCCTACAGTTTCTTGCGACTGAAGTGTTTGTGTCAAACACTGAGGCCAAGGAGTGATTATTTATTTAATCTCAAACTCCTAAAAATGAAGGGCCTATAAAAGGGAGTGAAGAGGCCTGAAAAGAGGGGAGGCAGCGGGCAGGCTGGAGAGAATGCACGATAGTGCTGAAGGAAAAAAGGAGACAGCCGCAGGAGCAAAGAGGAAGAGCAAGCACATAAGAGGATTCCTGGCTATGGTGACTTCTATCATCATAAAAAAAGTTAGGAATCTCTCTATGACAAGGCTCTGCTCAAACACTTCCAAGGAAGTATTCAACATCCAGTACGATTAACCCATGGGGGTTCTTGGCTATGATGATTGAAATCATCACATATTAAGTCAAGAAACTACTCTAAGGCGTACCTTTTCTCAAGTACCTCCAGGGCAGCCAACTATGGATTGACAGCCAAGATGATTTTAATCATCATATATTCTATTCCAACATGCAGCTTTGATCAAATGCTTTCAAAGATGTGCACAACTCTCTTGAAAGGGGCGTAGAGGAAATCCTAGAGTTCTCTAGGTTTCTCTTATTGTGGCGCTACAAAAGCCAAAGCTCGTTCGATGATGTTCGTCATGAGATGGACAACAAATAAAGAAAATAAATCAAACTGAAAGAATCAAAGGCAGCAAGACAGTGAGATTTCTCTCACAGATGCCTTGAGCATCCAAACCCACAGACAAACAGCTAAGGTTGTGCATCGTCAACAAAGTTCCTCCCTGGAAGTCTTTTAGCTTGGGTATGAAACCCACAAAACAAATCTTGGATACAAAATCCATCATGGGTGTGTAACCCTCAATCAAACACTCTGTGACCGATCCAAACTGGGTACAAAACCCATAAACAAAACCGTGAAGGGGTTTAATCTCACAGCAACTAAAAATCAGCAGCTTGCACAAAAAAGAAGAAGAAGGAAACAAAGCTCGAAAAGGGGAACCGCGTAGTGCAGCCCATTCCTTGAATTTCTCATCTGGGGCTTGTTGGCAAACAATCAAGACAAAGGATGGAGGTTTTCAAAAAAGGGAAAAAGGGAAGCCACGTTTCTGTGGGCAACTTCTTGCTGTGCAGCAAACCAAAAACCAAAAAAGGAAGGAAGGAAAGATGGACTTACAGCCACTGTTGTCGCCACTTTGCTTGAAGTGAAGAAAAGTCAAAACACTTCAAATCCAAAAAAGAAAAGAAAAAGGGTGGCTGTATGCCACCTACTTGGTTTGCTGGATATGAAAGAAAAGGAAAATAAGCAGAAATTGGGAAGGGCCACGTTGGGGCAGCCCATGCATTGAGTTCCCCATGTGTTGGTTTCTTATCTGTTTGGTTTCTTAGCAAACAAACAAAATGAAGGGCCCATTAGTCAAATTATTGGATTATATGGCCAATATATTTAATGGGTGGCCAAATAATTATCCATGAAATTTACAATGCCTAGATTTCCTATTATATGGTTTATGGATCTATTTTAAAAATCCTCATAGTCATATTTGGGGTCTAAGTGCAAACGTCAATTTTATGAAAAGTCAATGGGATAATTAAAATTACTCATTATTTTTCTTGGATATTGACAATAAGAAAAATGGTACAAAACCATCAAATTTCCCTCATGGGTCATCTACTCATGAAAACTTCAATGAGATTAAATTCAAATCTCTCAAACAGAAATCCTCAATTAGTGGGCCAAACTTACCCATTAATTTCCAATTTTTCTCATGGGTCATCTACTCATGAAAATTCCAACGAGATCAAATTTAAATCTCTAAAACACAAACTCTCAATTAGTGGGCCATACTCACCCATTAATTTCCAATTTTCTTCATAGGTCATCCATTTATGAAAATCTTCATATTACACAAATTCTTAATTAGTGGGCCACACTTACCCATTAATTTCCAAATCTTTTTGGAACTACGCCGGTTTGATCCCGTCAAGGGTACGTAGGCAGTCTACCGTACTAATAGACGCAACCGCAACCAAATTCGAATCTCTGGTTTATCCTAACCAAATTTGCCAAACACTTTTCCAAGTGCAAATGTCAATTTTAGAAAATTAGTGGGTTAATCAAAATTGCTCATTATTTTTCTTGGACATTGACAAAAAGAAATATGGTACAAAACCATCCAATTTTCCCCATGGGTCATCTACCCATGAAAATTCCAATGAGATTAAATTCAAATCTCTCAAACAGAAATTCTCAATTAGTGGGCCACACTTACCCACTAATTTCCAATTTTTCTCATGGGTCATCTACCTATGAAGATCTTCAAATTGTCTAAAAGACACAAATTCTCAATTAGTGGGCCACACTTACCCATTAATTTCCAAATTTTGGAACTACGCCGGTTTGATCCCATCAAGGGTACGTAGGCAGTCTAGCATACCAATAGACGCAACCGCAATCAAATTCCCACCAATCAAATCTTCATACAAATCATTTTGGAACTACGCCGGTTTGATCCCATCAAGGGTACGTAGGCAGTCTAGCATACCAATAGACGCAACCGCAATCAAATTCCCACCAATCAAATCTTCATACAAATCATTTTGGAACTACGCCGGTTTGATCCCATCAAGGGTACGTAGGCAGTCTAGTATACAAATAGACGCAACCGCAATCAAATCCCCACCAATCAAATCTCCATACAAATCTTTTTCCGAACTACGTTGGTTTGATCCCTTCAAAAGGGTACGTAGGCAATTTAGAGATTCAATCTAGATGCAACCGCCCAAATCTCAAATCCAAACAGAATCCCTGGTTATTATTAACCAAATTCACCCCAAACACACATTAAAATCGAATCCCTGGTTTATTCAGCTAAATTCACTCAAACACTTTCTCAATCAAATTCATACCAATTTTCCCCTTTGCAATGAGTCATTCGTTCATTGCAGTTCCTTGAACTACGAGTGGCTTGATTCTCGTGAGGGATACGTAGGCACCTTGAGGTTGGAATTGGGAGCAGCCGCAAAACCCAACACACACGTTCTGTTTCTTTATGATGGAATCAAAGGGTTTTCCCTTGAAGCAAGGGATTGTAATTAAGAGACTAGTGTCTCGAATGGGTCGAACCTAAAATAATAAAACCCCATTATTTAATTAGTGGTGGTGAAATTGTGTTGGGAGGTTCACATTTATCCTCAACAGATAGAAGGAGTCATTTGGTGAGTTTTGAGTGAAATCCAATCGCTTGAACTACGGAATACACCAACCACTCCAATTCGGAACAAATTGCCTTTGAACTTGAAGTGTCCAATTTCGTACAACTATTGATTTCCAACTGAGCCCAAAACATAGGCATCATCATAATATGTTGGGAGGAGTCATTTGGTGAGTTTTGAGAGAAATCCAATCGCTAGAACTACGGAATGCACCAACCACTCCAATTCGGAATAAACTGCCATTGAACTTGAATTGTCCAATTTCGTACACCTATTGGTTTCTGATCGAGCCCAAAACTTGGGCATCATCATAATATGGTGGGAGGAGTCATGTGGAGAGTTTTGGGTGAAATCCAATCGCTAGAACTACGGAATACAACGACCACTCCAATTCGGAACAAACTGCCTTTGAACTTGAAGTGTCCAATTTCGTACAACTATTGATTTCCGATCGAGCCCAAAACTTGGGCATCATCATTATATGATAGAAGGAGTCATTTGGTGAGTTTTGAGTGAAATCCAATCGCTAGAACTACGGAATACACCAACCACTCCAATTCGGAACAAACTGCCTTTGAACTTGAAGTGTCCAATTTCGTACAACTATTGATTTTCGATCGAGCCCAAAACTTGGGCATCATCATTATATGATAGAAGGAGTCATTTGGTGAGTTTTGAGTGAAATCCAATCGCTAGAACTACGGAATACACCAACCACTCCAATTCGGAACAAACTGCCTTTGAAATTGAAGTGTCCAATTTCGCACAACTGTTGATTTCCGATCGAGCCCAAAACTTGGGCATCATCATTATATGGCGGAAGGAGTCATTTGGTGAGTTTTGAGTGAAATCCAATCTCTAGAACTACGGAATACAACGACCACTCCAATTCGGAACAAACTGCCTTTGAACTTGAAGTGTCCAATTTCGTACAACTATTGATTTCCGATCGAGGCCAAAACTTGGGCATCATCATTATATGATAGAAGGAGTTATTTGGTGAGTTTTGAGTGAAATCCAATCGCTAGAACTACGGAATACACCAACCACTCCAATTCGGAACAAACTGCCTTTGAAATTGAAGTGTCCAATTTCGTACAACTATTGATTTCCAACTGAGCCCAAAACATAGGCATCATCATAATATGTTGGGAGGAGTCATTTGGTGAGTTTTGAGAGAAATCCAATCGCTAGAACTACGGAATGCACCAACCACTCCAATTCGGAATAAACTGCCATTGAACTTGAAGTGTCCAATTTCGTACACCTATTGATTTCTGATCGAGCCCAAAACTTGGGCATCATCATAATATTGTGGGAGGAGTCATGTGGTGAGTTCTTAGTGAAATCCAATCGCTAGAACTACGGAATACACCAACCACTCCAATTCGGAACAAACTTCCCTTGAACTTGAAGTGTCCAATTTCGTACACCTATTGATTTCCGATCAAGCCCAAAACTTGGGCATCATTATAATATGGAGGGAGGAGTAAAGTGGTGAGTTTTGAGTGAAATCCAATTGGCAGAACTACGGAATAGACCAACCACTCCAATTCGCAACAAACTGCCTTCGAACTTAAAGTGTCCAATTTCGTACACCTATTGATTTCCGATCGACCCCAAAACTTTGGCATTATCATAATATGGAGGGAGGAGTCAAGTGGTGAGTTTTGAGTGAAATCCAATCGGCAGAACTACGGAATACACCAACCACTCCAATTCGGAACAAATTGCCTTCGAACTTGAAGTGTCCAATTTCGTACACCTATTGATTTCCGATCGACCCCAAAACTTGGGCATCATCATAATATGGAGGGAGGAGTCATGTGGTGAGTTTTGAGTGAAATCCAGTCGCTAGAATTACGGAATACACCAACTACACCAATTCGGAACAAACTGCCTTTGAAGTTGAAGTGTCCAATTTCGTACACCTGTTGATTTCCGATCGATCCCAAAACTTGGGCATCATCATAATATTGTGGGAGGAGTTATGTGGTGAGTTTTGGGTGAAATAAAATCG
Source organism: Prunus yedoensis (assembly GCA_005406145.1). NCBI lineage: Eukaryota > Viridiplantae > Streptophyta > Magnoliopsida > Rosales > Rosaceae > Prunus > Prunus yedoensis. Next base: position 1,436,347 of record BJCG01000015.1, on the reverse strand, counting down.
CTAGAACTACGGAATACCCCAACCATTCCAATTCGGAACAAATTGTCTATGAACTTGAAGTGTCCAATTTCGTACACCTATTGATTACCGATCGAGCACAAAACTTGGGCATCATCATAATATGGTGGGAGGAGCCATGTGGTGAGTTTTGAGTGAAATCCAATCTCCTGAACTGCGGAATACGCCAACCACTCCAATTCTGAACAAACTGCCTTCGAACTTGAAGTGTCCAATTTCTTACACCCATTGATTTCCGATCTAGCACAAAACTTGGGCATCATCGTAATATGGTGAGAGGAGTCAGTTGGTGAGTTTTGAGTGAAATCCAATCACTAGAACTACGAAATACACCATCCACTCCAATAAGGCACGAACTGCCTTTGAACTTGAAGTGTCCAATTTCGTACACCTATTGATTTCCAATCGAGCCCAAAACTTGGACATCATCATAATATGGCGGGAGGAGTCATTTGGTGAGTTTTCAGTGAAATCTAATTGCTAGAACAACGGAATACACCAAACACTCCAATAAAGCACGAACTGCCTGTGAACTTGAATTGTCCAATTTCGTACACCTATTGATTTCCGACCGAGCCCAAAACTTGGGCATCCTCATAATATGGAGGGAGGAGTCATGTGGTGAATTTTGAGTGAAATCCAATCGCTAGAACTGCAGAGTACACCAACCACTCCAATTCGTAACAAACTGCCATTGAACATGAAGTGTCCAATTTCGTACACCTATTGATTTCCGATCGAGCCGAAAACTTGGGCATCATCATAATATGGTGGGAGGAGTCATGTGGTAAGTTTTGAGTGAACTCCAATCGCATGAACTAAGGAATACTCCAACTAGTCCAATTCGGAACGAACTGCCTTTGAACATGAAGTGTCCAATTTCGTACACCTGTTGATTTCCGATCGAGCCCAAAACTTGGCCATCATCATAATATGGTGGGAGGAGTCATGTGGTTAGTTCTGTATGAACTCCAATAGCTTGAACTACGGAATACTCCAACTAGTCCAATTAAGAACAAACTGCCTTTGAACATAAAGTGTCCAATTTCGTACACCTATTGATTTCCGATCGACCCCAAAACTTGGCCATCATCATAATATGGTGGGAGGAGTCATTTGGTGAGTTTTGAGTGAATACCAATGGCAAGAACTACCAAATACACCAACCACAACAATTCGGAAAAAACTGCCTTTGAACTTGAAGTGTCCAAATTCGTACACCTATTGATTTCCGATCGAGCACAAAACTTGGGCTTCATCATAATATGGTGGGAGGAGTCATGTGGCGAGTGTTGAGTGAAATCCAATCTCTAGAACTACGGAATACACCAAACACTCCAATAAAGCATGAACTGCCTTTGAACTTGAAGTGTCCAATTTCATACACCTATTCTTTGCCGATCGATCCCAAAACTTGGGCATCATCATTATATGGTGGGAGGAGTCATTTGGTGAGGTTTGAGAGAAATCCGATCGCTAGAACTACGGAATACACCAACTAGTCCAATTCGGAACAAACTGCCTTTGAACTTGAAGTGTCCAATTTCGTACACCTATTGATTTCCGTTCGAGCTCAAAACTTGGGTATCATCATAATATGGTGGGAGGAGTCATGTGGTGGGTTTTGAGTGAAATCCAATCGCTATAACTACGGAATACATCAACCACTCCAATTCGGAACAAACTGCCTTCGAACTTGAAGTGTCCAATTTCGCACACCTATTGATTTCCGATTGAGCCCAAAACTTGGGCATCATCATAATATGGTGGGAGGAGTCATTTGGTGAGTTTTGAGTGAAGTCCAATCGCTACACCTATGGAATGCACAAACCACCTCAATTTGGAGCAAACTGCCTTCGAACTTGAAGTGTCCAATTTCGTACTCCTATTCATTTCCGATTGAGTCCAAAAATTGGGCATCTTCATAATATGGTGGGAGGAATCATGTGGTGAGTTCTGAGTGAAATCCAATCGCCGTAAGTACTGAATACACCAGCCACTCCAATTCGGAACAAACTGCCTTTGAGCATGAAGTGTCCAATTTCGTACACCTATTGATTTCCGATCGAGCCCAAAACTTGGGCATGATCATAATATGGGTGGAGGAGTCATTTGGAGAGTTTTGAGTGAAATCCAATCGCTAGAACTACGGAATACACCAACCACTCCAATAAGGCACGAACGGCCTTTGAACTTGAATTGTCCAATTTCGTACACCTATTGATTTCCGATCGAGCCCAAAACTTGTGCACCATCAAAATATGGTGGGAGGAGTCATTTGGTGAGTTTTGAGCGAAATCCAATCGCTAGAACTATGAAATACACCAACCACTCCAATAAGGCACGAACTGCCTATGAACTTGAATTGTCCAGTTCCGTACACCTATTGATTTCCGATTGAGCCCAAAACTTTGCCATCATCATAATATGGTTGCAGGAGTCATTTGGTGAGTTTTGAGTGAAATCCAATCGCTACACCTACGAAATACACCAACCACTCCAATTTGGAACAAACTGCCTTTGAACTTGAAGTGTCCAATTTCGTACACCAATTCATTTCCGATCGAGCCCAAAACTTGGGCATCTTCATAATATGGTGGGAGGAATCATGTGGTGAGTTCTAAGCGAAATCCAATCGCCATAAGTACTGAACACACCAGCCACTCCAATTCGGAACAAACTGCCTTTGAACATGAAGTGTCCAATTTCGTACACCTATTGATTTCCGATCGAGCCCAAAACTTGGGCATGATCATAATATGGGTGGAGGAGTCATTTGGAGAGTTTTGAGTGAAATCCAATCGCTAGAACTACGGAATACACCAACCACTCCAATAAGGCACGAACGGCCTTTGAACTTGAATTGTCCAATTTCGTACACCTATTGATTTCCGATCGAGCCCAAAACTTGTGCACCATCATAATATGGTGGGAGGAGTCATTTGGTGAGTTTTGAGCGAAATCCAATCGCTAGAACTACGGAATACACCAACCACTCCAATAAGGCACGAACTACCTTTGAACTTGAATTGTAAAATTTCTTACACCTATTGATTTCCGATCGAGCCCAAAACTTGGGCACCATCATAATATGGTTGGGGGAGTGTTTTGGTGAGTTTTGAGTGAAATCTAATCGCTTGAACTACGGAATACACCAACCACTCCAATTCGGAACAAACTGCCTTTAAACTTGAATTCTCCAGTTTCGTACCACTATTGATTTCCGATTGAGCCCGAAACTGGGGCATCATCACAATATGGCGGGAGGAGTGATTTGGTGAGTTTTGAGTGAAATCCAATCGCTAGAACTACGGAATACACAACCCACTCCAATTCGGAACAAACTACCTGCGAAATTCAAGTGTCCAATATAGCACACCTATTGATTTCCAATTGAGCCCAAAACTTGGGCACCATCATAATATGGTTGGAGGAGTGTTTTGGTGAGTTTTGAGTGAAATCCAATCTCTAGAACTACGGAATACACCAACCACTCCAATTCGGAACAAACTGCCTTTAAACTTGAATTGTCTAGTTTCGTAGACCTATTCATTTCCGATCGAGCCCAAAACTTGGGCATCATCATAATATGGTGGGAGGAGTTATTTGGTGCGTTTTGAGTGAAATCCAATCGCTACACCTTCGGAATACACCAACCACTCCAATTTGGAACAAACTGCCTTTGAACTTGAAGTGTCCAATTTCATACACCAATTCATTTTCGATCGAGCCCAAACCTTGGGCATCATCATAATATGGTGGGAGGAGTCATTTGGAGAGTTTTGAGTGAAATCCAATCGCTTGAACTACGGAATACACCAACCACTCCAATTTAGAACAAACTGCCTTTGAACTTGAAGTGTCCAATTTTGTACACCTATTGATTTCCGATCGAGCCCAAAACTTGGGCATCATCATAATATGGTGGGAGGAGTCGCGTGGTGAGTTCTAAGTGAAATCCAATCGCTAGAACTACGGAATACACCAACCACTGTAATAAGGCACGAACCGCCTACGAACTTGAATTGTCCAATTTCGTACTCCTATTGATTTCTGATCGAGCCCAAAACTTGGGCATCATCATAATATGGTGGGAGGAGTCATGTGGTGAGTTCTGAGTGAAATCCAATTGCTAGAACTACGGAATACACCAACCACTCCAATTCGAAACAAACTGCCTTCGAACTTGAAGTGTCCAATTTCGTACACCTATTGATTTCCGATCGAGCCCAAAACATGGGCATCATCATAATATGTTGGGAGGAGGTAATTGGTGAGTTTTGAGTGAAATCCAATCGCTACAACTATGAAATACACCATCCACTCCAATAAGGCACGAACTGCCTATGAACTTGAATTGTTCAGTTCCGTACACCTATTGATTTCCGATTGAGCCCAAAACTTTGCCATCATCTTAATATGGTTGGAGGAGTCATTTGGTGAGTTTTGGGTGAAATCCAATCGCTACACCTACGAAATACACCAACCACTCCAATTTGGAACAAACTGCCTTTGAACTTGAAGTGTCCAATTTCGTACACCAATTCATTTCCGATCGAGCCCAAAACTTGGGCATCTTCATAATATGGTGGGAGGAATCATGTGGTGAGTTCGAAGTGAAATCCAATCGCCAGAACTACTGAATACCCCAACCACTCCAATTCGGAACAAACTGCCACTGAACTTGAAGTGTCCAATTTCGTACACCTATTGATTTCCGATCGAGCTCAAAACTTGGGCATGATCATAATATGGGTGGAGGAGTCATTTGGAGAGTTTTGAGTGAAATCCAATCACTAGAACTAGGGAATACACCACCCACTCCATTAAGGCACGAACTGCCTTTGAACTTGAATTGTCCAATTTCGTACACCTATTGATTTCCGATCGAGCCCAAAACTTGGGCATCATCGTAATATGGTGGGTGGAGTCATTTGGTGAGTTTTGAGAGAAATCCAATCGCTAGAACTACAGAATACACCAACCACTCCAATAAAGCACGAACTGCCTTTGAACTTGAAGTGTCCAATTTCGTACATCTATTGATTTCCGATCGAGCCCAAAACTCGGGCATTATCATAACATGGTGGGAGGAGTCATTTGGTGAGTTTTGAGTCAAATCCAATCGCTAGGACTGTGGAATACACAAACCACTCCAATTAGGAACAAACTGCCTTTCAACTTGAAGTGTGCAATTTTCGTACACCTATAGATTTCCGATCGAGCCCAAAACTTGGGCATCATTATAATATGGTGGGAGGAGTCATTCGGTAAGTTTTGAGTGAAATAAAATTGCTAGAACTACGGATTACACCAACCACTCCAATTCGGAACAAACTGCCTTTGAGGCACGAACCACCTACGAACTTGAATTGTCCAATTTCATACACCTATTGATTTCCGATCGATACCAAAACTTGGGCATCATCATAATATCGTGGGAGGAGTCATGTGGTGAGTTTTGAGTGAAATCCAATTGCTAGAACTACGGAATACACCAACCACTCCAATAAGGAACAAACTGCCTTTGAACTTCAAGTGTCCAATTTCGAAAACCTATTGATTTCCGATCGAGCCCAAAACTTGGGCATCATCATAATATGGTGTGAGGAGTCGTTTGGTGAGTTTTGATTGAAATCCAATTGCTAGAACTACGGAATACACCAACCACTCCAATTCGGAACAAACTGCCTTTGAACATGAAGTGTCCAATTTAGTACGCCTATTGATTTCCGATCGAGCCCAAAACTTGGGCATCATCAAAATATGGTGGGAGGAGTCATTTGGTGAGTTTTGAGTAAAATCCAATCGCTAGGACTGCGGAATACAGAAACCACTCCAATTAGGAACAAACTTCCTTCAACTTGAAGTGTTCAATTTTCGTACACCTGTAGATTTCCGATCGAGCCCAAAACTTGGGCATCTTTATAATACGGTGGGAGGAGTCATTTGGTGAGTTTTGAGTGAAATAAAATTGCTAGAACTACGGAATACACCAACCACTCCAATAAGGCATGAACTGCCTTTGAACTTGAATTGTCCAATTTAGTACACCTATTGATTTCCAATCGAGCCCAAAACTTGGGCAACATCATAATATGGTGGAAGGAGTCATTTGGTGAGTTTTGAGTGAAATCCAATAGCAAGAACTACGGAATACACCAACCACTCCAATAAGGAACAAACTGCCTTTGAACTTGAAGTGTCCAATTTCGTATACCTATTCATTTCCGATCGAGCCCAAAACTTGGGCATCGTCATAATATGGTGGGAGGAGTCATGTGGTGAGTTTTGGGTGAAATCCACTTGCTAAAACTACGGAATACACCAACCACTCCAATTCGGAACAAACTGCCTTTGAACATGAAGTGTCCAATTTCGTACACCTATAGATTTCCTAACGAGCCCAAAACTTGGGCATCATCATAATATGGTGGGAGGAGTCATGTGGAGAGTTTTGGATGAAATCCAATCGATAAAACTACGAAATACACCGACCGCTCCAATTCGGAACAAACTCCCTTTGAACTTGAAATGTCCAATTTCGCACACCTATTGATTTCCGATTGAGCCCAAAACTTGGGCAGCATCATAATATGGTGGGAGGAGTCATGTGGTGAGTTTTGAGTGAAATCCAATTGCTAGAACTACGGAATACACCAACCACTCCAATAAGGAACAAACTGCCTTTGAACTTGAAGTGTCCAATTTCGAAAACCTATTGATTTCCGATCAAGCCCAAAACTTGGGCATGATCATAATATGGTGTGAGGAGTCATTTGGTGAGTTTTGAGTGAAATCCAATCGCTAGAACTACGGAATAGATTAACCACTCCAATAAAGCACGAACTGCCTTTGAACTTGAATTGTCCAATTTCGTACACCTATTGATTTCGGATCGAGCCAAAAACTTGGGCATTATCATAATATGGTGGGAGGAGTCATTTGGTGAGTTTTGAGTGAAATCCAATCGCTAGTACTATGGAATACACCAACCACTCCAATTCGGAATGAATTGCCTTTGAACTTGAATTGTCTAATTTCGTACACCTGTTAATTTCCGATTGAGCCCTAAACTTGGGCATCATCATAATATGGTGGGAGGAGTTATTTGGGGAGTTTTCAGTGAAATTCAATCGCTAGAACTACGGAATACACCAACCACTTCAAGAGGGCACGAACTGCCTTTGAACTTGAATTGTCAAATTTCGTACACCTATTGATTTCCGATCGAGCCCAAAATTTGGCCATCATCATAACATGGTGGGAGGAGTCGTTTGGTGAGTTTTGAGTGAAATCCAATCGCTAGAACTACGGAATACACCATCCACTCCAATTCGGAACAAATTTCCTTTGAGCTTGAAGTGTCCAATTTCGCACACCTATGGATTTCCGATTGGGACCAAAACTTGGGCATCATCATAATATGGTGGGAGGAGTCATTTGGTGAGTTTTGAGTGAAATCCAATCGCTAGAACTATGAAATACACCAACCACTCCAATAAGGCACGCACTGCCTTTGTATTTGAATTGTCCAATGTCGTACAACTATTGATTTCCGATCGATCCCAAAACTTGGGCATCATCATAATATGGTGGGAGGAGTCATTCGGTGAGTTTTGCGTGAAATCCAATCTCTAGAACTACGAAATACACCAACCACTCCAATTCGGAACAAATTGCCTTTGAACTTGAAGTGTCCAATTTCGCACACCTATTGATTTCCGTTTCAGCCCAAAACTTGGGCGTCATCGTAATATGGTGGCCGGAGTCATTTAGTGAGTTTTGAGTGAAATCCAATAGCTAGAACTACGGAATACACCAACCACTCCAATAAGGAACAAACTGCCTTTGAACTTGAAGTGTCCTGTTTCGTACACCTATTGATTTCCGATGGAGCCCAAAACTTGGGCATCATCATAATATGGTGGGAGGAGTCATGTGGGGAGAGTTGAGTGAAATTCAATCGCTAGAACTATGGAATACACTAACCACTCCAATTCGGAACAAACTGCCTTTGAACTGGAAGTGTCCAATTTCGTTCACTTACTGATTTCCGATCGAGCCCAAAACTTGGGCATCATCATAATAGGGTGGGAGGAGTCATGTGGAGAGTTTTGAGTGAAATCCAATCGCTAGAACTACGGAATACACCAACCTCTTGAATTCGAAACAATTGCCTGTGAACTTGAAGTGCCCAATTTCGCACACCTATTGATTTCCGATTGAGCCCAAAACTTGGGCATCATCATAATATGGTGGGAGGAGTCATGTGATGAGTTTGAGTGAAATCCAATCTGTAACAACCCGATCCTTAAATAATATTCAACTAATAATTTAATGAAGGAAAAGACTAAATTACCCTCGGAATAATTTATTAGGATTTAAGTTGACTTTTTGACCAGTAAAGAATTTGGGAAAACTACTTGTACCGTTGTGTAGAGTGCGAAATACGTAAAAAGGGAGTTTGTTCCGAATTGGAGTGGTTGGTGTATTCCGTAGATCTAGGTATTTTAAGGATCGTGTAGGATTAAACAGATCCTAAATCGGAGTCCCGGATGCTCCAGAAAAGCCAACCCTAGGGCTAGGTTTACGGAAAATCGTTCGTCAATCCGATCGTGCGATCGTGAGCAATCATACTGTCCGATCGAGACCAAACTTTCAGGACATGTGTCCTAGGCTTATCGGAACCTCTAGGAACGATCGGATCGGAGTTTTGAGGTTGTGGACCCCACGGGGTCCCGAGTTGACTTTTAGGGACTTTATCGCTTTTGAGTCCCGAGATACTTCTAAAGCGTGTCCACTGAGAGGAAAAGCTAATGTGGGTATAGGATTGACTTTCAAAGTGATGCACGCACCTTTAGGAGCCGGGGGTCAGGGTTTTTAATTTAATATTATATTACTGAGCAGAGTTTTTAATAAAATATTATGATGATTATACAGGCACCCGGGCACTAGGTGACCTGCAGGAGGGACCTTCGAAAGGTCCAGCTAGCTCAAACCACCAGTGAGTAGACCTTTGTTTTTTATAAATGATTTTTATGCAATTAATGTCATTATTTGATCTTGAATAAGTATTTACTGATTGATGTTTTTCTAGCATGTTATTGCTGGTTTTAAATCCTTTTTATTTATTTGCTGCTGAGTTGAGAATTCTTAAAGGATAGGGAAAATAAAAAGTTAGATAATTATCAGATTGAATGGCAGCAGGATTTTAGGATAATTAAGAGGTAGTTTTATAAATTCTAATCTTTTTCAGGAAAATATATTTATATTAAAAACCACCATAGGTACCCAAGTATAAAAGGTTGCCTTCGGTATAATAAACGTTGCCTTGGAAATATGTTGCCTTCGGTTATACTGATGTCTACGGACATCCAGTTGCCTTCAGATATGTCAGCATGCTTGACTTACACTCTGCGAGTCCTGAGAGGTACCAAGGACCGTGAGATTGAGGTACGCGGGTCAGGTCGACTAAATGTCAGCATGCTTGACTTACTTTGTGTTTCCTGAGGTCTGCTAGGACGTGTCACTCCGGTGGCGCGAGGACGTGTCACTTCGGTGGCACGAGGATGGAATTGACGGAAACTAGTGGAATTGACGGATTAAAAGGAATTGACGGAATAATAAATGGGTACACCTAGGTGGTAGATTAAAGTGATTTCAATGCTCTTAAGAATTTAATGTTTGATTCAAGTATGTGATTGATTACATATATTTAGATATGAATGCATTGATTTCAGTACGACTATATGTAAGAAGTGATTTAGTTTTTATTGCAGTTTTTACAGTGGGGGTTAGTATGTTTTTATACTATTTTTTCTGAAGCTTGTTTTTGGTCCACTCACCCTTTTCGTGTTTTGCGCCCCCCAGGCAGTAAGCGTGCATAGTGAGCCACCACCGGGCCGAGTCCAGCTTCTGCCACACCCCTTGACGATGTAGGGTCTTATATAATTATTCTCTACTTGTAGTCTTCTGTATAGAGCTCTGATATTGCCCTTGAAGTATATTTAACTGTTGGAATGTATTTATTTGCATACTGGCAGTTGGTGTACTTATTTCTAAGCTTTTCTGACAGGTGTAACTTTGGGTTTCGCCTACTTACAAGGGAGACTCTGCTGAATTTTCGGCAGAAGTCAAACTCCGGTTTTAGCAACACTTTTGAGTAGAAGGGCAATAAGGTCAATTGTGTCTGGCACCTGCCAAGTGTCGGACACGCACAGGGTCCGGCTCGGATTCCAAAGTGGAATTTGGGTCGGGTCCTGTCAACTTGGTATCAGAGCATTAGGTTAACTTTCTGTAGACTCCGCACCGTGTGTGCATCTCGGTTTCAAGGAATTTCTGTTTCTTTTGACAAAATCAAAGGCCCATAATGTGGTGGCACTAGGTGAGGGACTAGACAGTTGTCCCGACTTCAGGGATAGGAACCCCATCCTGAACCAGAGCAGGTAGAACAGTCTCAGGTGGGAGGTCAGACAGGGGCCGTACCGGCGAGAGTTCTCCCACACCTGGGCCCTAATTTCCACCAGACTTTGGAGTTCTGGACTTAGGATCTATCCAGAACTGGGCAATCCGGAGATCCTTCTCCGAGCTACGTAAATCAGGTTAAAAGGTTAGGGGTCACTGATTTTGAGGGTGATGGTGACCCATCAGGAGCTGAGGAGTGGATAGAGAGGATAGAGTGGTTTATGGAGGTGTTGGGAATCTATTGATTTCCGATCGAGCCCAAAACTTGGGCATCATCATAATATGGTGGGAGGAGTCGTTTGATGAGTTTTGAGTGAAATCCAATCGCTAGAATTACGGAATACACCAAACACTCCAATAAAGCACGAACTGCCTTCGAAATTGAATTGTCCAATTTCATACACATATTGATTTTCGACCGAGCCCAAAACTTTGGCATCATAATAATATGGTGGGAGGAGTCATGTGGTGACTTTTGAATGAAATCCAATCGCTAGAACTATGGAATACACCAACCACTCCAATTCGGAACAAACTGCCTTTGAACTTGAAGTGTCCAATTTCAAACACCTATTGATTTCCAATCGAGCCCAAAACTTGCGCATCATCATAATATGGTGGGAGGAGTCATGTGGAGAGTTTTGAGTGAAATCCAATCTCTAGAACTACGGAATACACCAAACACTCCAATAAAGCACGAACTGCCTTTGATCTTGAAGTGTCCAATTTCGTACACCTATTGATTTCCGATCGAGCACAAAACTTTGGCATTATCATAATATGGTGGGAGGAGTCATGTGGTGAGTTTTGAGTAAAATCCACTCGCTAGAACTACGAAATACAGCAACCACTCCAATTCGGAACAAACTGCCTTCGAACTTGAAGTGTCCAATTTCGTACACCTACTGATTTCCGATCGAGCCCAAAACTTGGGCATCATCATAATCTGGTGGGAGGAGTCATTTGATGAGTTTTGAGTGAAATCCAATCGCTAGAACTACGGAATACACCAAACACTCCAATAAAGCAAGAACTGCCTTTAAACTTGAATTGTCCAATTTCGTACACCTATTGATTTCCGATAGAGCCCAAAACTTGGGCATCATCATAATATGGTGGGAGGAGTCATGTGGTGTGTTTTGAGTGAAATCCAAACACTAAAACTACGGAATACACCATCCACTCCAATTCGTAACAAATTGCCTTTGAGCTTGAAGTGTCCAATTTCGTACACCAATTGATTTCCGATCGAGCCCAAAACTTAGGCATCATCATAATATGGTGGGAGGAGTAATGTAGTGAGTTTTGAGTGAAATCAAATCGCTAGAACTATGGAATACACCAACCACTCCAATTCGGAAAAAACTGCCGTTGAACTTGAAGTGTCCAATTTCGTACACCCATTCATTTCCGATCGAGCCCAAAACTTGGGCATCATCATAATATGGTGGGAGGAGTCATTTGATGAGTTTTGAGTGAAATTCCATCTCGAGAACTACGGAATACACCAAACACTCCAAGAAAGCACGAACTGCCTTTGACCTTGAATTGTCCAATTTCGTACACCTATTAATTTCCGATCAAGCCCAAAACATGGGCAACATCATAATATGGTGGCAGGAGTTATGTGGTGAGTTTTGAGTGAAATCCAATTACTAGAACTACGGAATACACCAACCACTCCAATAAGTGTTCAATTTCATACACCTATTGATTTCCGATCGAGCCCAAAACTTTGGCATCATCATAATATGGTGGGGGGAGTCATGTGGTGAGTTTTGAGTGAAATCCAATCACAAGAACTACGGAATACACAAACCACTCCACTTCGGAACAAAATGCCTTTGAACTTGAAGTGTCCAATTTCGTACACCTATAGATTTCCTAACGAGCCCAAAACTTGGGCATCATCATAATATGGTGGGAGGAGTCATGTGGAGAGTTTTGGATGAAATCCAATCGATAAAACTACGAAATACACCGACCGCTCCAATTCGGAACAAACTGCCTTTGAACTTGAAATGTCCAATTTCGTACACCTACTGATTTCCGATCGAGCCCAGAACTTGGGAATCATCGTAATATGGTGGGAGGAGTCATTTGATGAGTTTTGAGTGAAATCCAATCGCTAGAACTACGGAATACGCCAAACACTCCAAGAAAGCACGAACTGCCTTTGAACTTGAATTGTCCAATTTCGTACACCTATTGATTTTCGATCGAGCCCAAAACTTTGGCGTCATCATAATATGGTGGGTGGAGTCATGCGGTGTGTTTTGAGTGAAATCCAACAGATAGAACTACGGAATACCCCAACCATTCCAATTCGAAACAAGCTGCCTTTGAACTTGAAGTGTCCAATTTCGTACACCTATTGATTTCCGATCGAGCCCAAAACTTGGGCATCATCATAATATGGTGGGAGGAGTCATTTGGTGAGTTTTGAGTGAAATCCAATCGCTAGAACTACGAAATGTACCAACGACTCCAATAAGGCACGAACTGCCTTTGAACTTGAATTGTCCAATTTCGTACACCTATTGATTTCCGATCGAGCCCAAAACTTGGGCATCATCATAATATTGTGGGAGGAGTCATGTGGTGAGTTTTGAGTGAAATCCAATCGCTAGAACTACGGAATACACCAACCACTCCAATTCGGAACAAACTGCCTTTGAAGTTGAAGTGCACAATTTCATACACCTGTGGATTTCCGATCGAGCCCAGAACTTGGGCACCATCATAATATGGTGGGAGGAGTCTTGTGGAGAGTTTTGGGTGAAATCCAATCGCTAGAACTACGAAATACACCGACCACTCCAATTCGTAACAAACTGCCTTTGAACATGAAGTGTTCAATTTCGTACACCTATTAATTTCCGATCGAGCCCAAAACTTGGGCATCATCATAATATGGTTTGAGGAGTCATTTGATGAGTTTTGAGTGAAATCCAATCGCTAGAACTACGGAATACACAAAACGCTCCAATAAAGCACGAACTTCCTTTGAACTTGAATTGTCTAATTTCGTACACCTACTGATTTCCGATCGAGCCCAAAACTTGGGCGTAATGATAATATGGTGGGAGGAGTTATTTGATGAGTTTTGAGTGAAATCCAATCGCTAGAACTACAGAATAGACCAACCACTCCAACTCCGAAAAAACTGCCTCTGAACCTGAAGTGCCCAATTTCGCACGCATATTGATTTCCGATTGAGCCCAAAACTTGGGCATCATCATAATATTGTGTGAGGAGTCATGTGGTGAGTTTGAGTGACATCCAATCGGTAGAACTACGGATTACACTAACCACTCCAATTCGGAACAAACTGCCTTTAAACTTTAAGTGTCCAATTTCGTACACCTATTGATTTACGATCTAGCTCAAAACTTTGGCATCATCATAATATGGTAGGAGGAGTCATTTGGTGAGTTTTGAGGGAAATCCAATCGCTTGAACTACGAAATGTACCAACCACTACAATAAAGCAAGAATTGCGTTTGAACTGGAAGTGTCCAATTTCATACACCTTTTGATTTCCAATCGATCCCAAAACTTGGCCATCATCATAACATGGTGGGAGGTGTCATTTGGTGAGTTATGAGTGAAATCCAATCGCTTGAACTACGAAATGTACCAACCACTACAATAAAGCAAGAATTGCGTTTGAACTGGAAGTGTCCAATTTCGTACACCTTTTGATTTCCGATCGAGCCCAAAACTTGGCCATCATCATAACATGGTGGGAGGAGTCGTTCGGTGAGTTTTGAGTGAAATCCAATCGCTGGAACTACGGAATACACCAACCACTTCAAGAAGGCACGAACTGCCTTTGAACTTGAATTGTCCAATTTCGTACACCTATTGATTTCCGATCGAGCCCAAAACTTGAGCATCATCATAATATGGTGGGAGGAATCTTGTGGTGAGATTTGAGTGAAATCCAATCGCTAGAACAATGTAACACACTAACCACTCCAATTCGGAACAAACTGCCTTCGAACTTGAAGTGTCCAATTTCGTACACCTACTGATTTCCGATCGAGCCCAAAACTTGGGCATCATCATAATCTGGTGGGAGGAGTCATTTGATGAGTTTTGAGTGAAATCCAATCGCTTGAACCACGGAATACACCAACCACTTCAAGAAGGCACGAACTGCCTTCGAACTTGAATTGTCCAATTTCGTACCCCTATTGATTTCCGATCGAGCCCAAAACTTGAGCATCATTGTAATATGGTGGGAGGAGTCATTTGTTGAGCTTTTAGTGAAATCCAATCGCTAGAACTACGGAATACACCAACCACTTGAAGAAGGCACGAACTGCCATCGAACTTGAATTGTCCAATTTCATACACGTATTGATTTCCGATCGAGCCCAGAACTTGACCATCATCATAACATGGTGGGAGGAGTCGTTCTGTGAGTTTTGAGTGAAATCCAATCGCTGGAACTACGGAATACACCAACCACTTCAGGAAGGCACGAACAGCCTTTGAACTTGAATTGTCCAATTTTGTACACCTATTGATTTCCGATCGGGCCCAAAACTTGAGCATCATCATAATATGGTGGGAGGAGTCACGTGGTGAGATTTGAGTGAAATCCAATCGCTAGAACAATGTAATACACTAACCACTCCAATTCGGAACAAACTGCCTTTGAACTTGAAGTGTCCAATTTTGTTCACCTATTCATTTCCGATCGAGCCCAAAACTTGGGCATCATCATAGTATGGCGGGAGGAGTCATTTGGTGACTTTCGAGTGAAATCCAATAACTAGAACTACGGAATACACCAACCACTTGAATTCGAAACAAACTGCCTTTGAACTTGAAGTGTCCAATTTCGCACACCTATTGATTTCCAATTGACCCCAAAACTTGGGCATCGTCATAATGTGGTGGGAGGAGTCTTGTGGGGAGTTTTGAGTGAAATCCAATCGCTAGAACTACGGAATACACCAACCACTCCAATAAGGAACAAACTGCCTTTGAACTTGAAGTGTCCAATTTCGTACACCTACTAATTTCCGATCGAGCCCAAAACTAGGTCATCTTCATAAATGGTGGGTGGAGTCATTTGGTGAGTTATGAGTGAAATCCAATCGCTAGAACTACGGAATACACCAACCAGAATAAGGCACGAACTGCCTTTGAACTTGAATTGTCCAATTTCGTACACCTATTGATTTCCGATCGAGCCCAAAACTTGGGCATCATCATAATATGGTGGGAGGAGTCATTTGGTGAGTTTTGAGTGAAATCCAATCGGTAGAACTACAGAATACACTAACCACTCCAAGTCGGAACAAACTGCCTTTGAACATGATGTGTCCAATTTCGTACACCTATTGATTTCCGATCGAGCCCAAAACTTGGGAATCATCGTAATATGGTGGCCGGAGTCATTTGGTGAGTTTTGAGTGAAATCCAATCGCTAGAACTACGGAATACACCAACCACTTCAAGAAGGTACGAACTGCCTTCGAACTTGAATTGTCCAATTTCGTACACCTATTGATTTCCGATCGAGCCCAAAACTTGGGCATCATCATATTATGGTGGGAGGAGTCATGTGGTGAGATTTGAGTGAAATCCAATCGCTAGAACTACGGAATACACCAACCACTTGAAGATGGCACGAACTGCCTTCGAACTTGAATTGTCCAATTTCGTACACCTATTGATTTCCGATCGAGCCCAAAACTTGGGCATCATCATAATATGGTGGGAGGAGTCATGTGGTGAGATTTGAGTGAAATCCAATCGCTAGAACTATGTAATACACTGACCACTCCAATTCGGAACAAACTTCCTTTGAACTTGAAGTGTCCAATTTCGTTCACCTATTGATTTCCGATCGAGCCCAAAACTTGGCCATCATCATCACATGGTGGGAGGAGTCGTTTGGTGAGTTTTGAGTGAAATCCAATCGCTAGAACTACGGAATACACCAACCAGAATAAGGCACGAACTGCCTTTGTACTTGAATTGTCCAATTTCGTACATCTATTGATTTCTGATCAAGCCCAAAACTTGGGCATCGTCATAATACGGTGGGAGGAGTCTTGTGGTGAGTTTTGAGTGAAATCCAATCGCTAGAACTACTGAATACACCAACCACTCCAATAAGGCAAGAACTGCCTCTGAACGTGAATTGTCCAATTTCGAACACCTATTGATTTCCGATCGATCAAAAAACTTGGGCATCATCGTAATATGGTGGGAGGAGTCATGTGGTGAGTTTTGAGTGAAATCCAATCGCTAGAACTACGGAATATACCAACCACTCCAATAAGCAACAAACTGCCTTTGAACTTGAAGTGTCCAATTTTGTTCACCTATTGATTTCCGATCGAGCCCAAAACTTGGGCATCATCTTAATATGGTGGGAGGAGTCATTTGGTGAGCTTTGAGTGAATACCAATGGCTAGAACTACCGAATACACCAACCACTCCAATTCGGAACAAACTACCTTCGAACTTGAATTGTCCAATTTCGCACACCTATTGATTTCCAATTGACCCCAAAACTTGGGCATCGTCAAAATATGGTGGGAGGAGTCTTGTGGTGAGTTTTGACTGAAATCCAATCGCTAGAACTACGGAATACACCAACCACTCCAATAAGGAACAAACTACCTGTGAACTTGAAGTGTCCAATTTCGTACACCTATTAATTTCCGATCGAGCCCAAAACTAGGTCATCTTCATAATATGGTGGGTGGAGTCATTTGGTGAGTTGTGAGTGAAATCCAATCGCTAGAACTACGGAATACACCAACCAGAATAAGGCACGAACTGCCTTTGAAGTTGAATTGTCCAATTTCATACACCTATTGATTTCCGATCGTGCCCAAAACTTGGGCATCATCATAATATGGTGGGAGGAGTCATTTGGCGAGATTTGAGTGAAATCCAATCTCTAGAACTTAGGAATTCACAAACCACTCCAATTTGGAACGAACTGCCTTTGAACTTGAATTGTCCAATTTCGTACACCAATTGAATTCCGATCAATCCCAAAACTTGGGCATCATCCAAATATGGTGGGAGGAGTCATTTGGGGAGTTTTGAATGAAATCCAATCGCTAGTACTATGGAATACACCAACCACTCCAATTCGGAATAAACTGCCTTTGAAATTGAAGTGTCCAATTTCGTACACCTATTAATTTCCGATCGAGCCCAAAACTTGGGCATCATCATCATATGGTGGGAGGAGTCATTTGGTGAGTTTTGAGAGAAATCCAGTTGCTAGAACTACGGAATACACCAACCACTCCAATTCGGAACAAATTGCCCTTGAACTTGAAGTGTCCAATTTCGCAGACCTATTGATTTCCGATTGAGCCCAAAACTTGGGCATCATCATAATATGGTCAGAGGAGTCATTTGGTGAGTTTTGAGTGAAATCCAATCGCTAGAACTACGGAATAAACCAACCACTCCAAGAAGGAACGAACTGCCTTTGAACTTGAATTCCCCAATTTCGTACACCGATTGATTTCCGATCAAGCCCAAAACTTGGGCATCATCATAATATGGTGGGAGGAGTCATTTGGTGAGTTTTGAGTGAAATCCAATTGCTTGAACTACGGAATACACCAACCACTCCAATAAGGCACGAACTGCCTTTGAACTTGAATTGTCCAATTTCATACACCTATTAATTTCCGATCAAGCCCAAAACTTGGGCATCATCAAAATATGGTGGGAGGAGTCATTTGGGGAGTTTTGAGTGAAATCCAATTGCTAGTACTATGGAATACACCAACCACTCCAATTCGGAATAAACTGCCTTTGAACTTGAACTGTCCAATTTCGTACACCTATTAATTTCCGATCGAGCCCCAAACTTGGGCATCATCATAATTTGGTAGGAGGAGTCATTTGCTGAGTTTTGAGTGAAATCCAGTTGCTAGAACTACGGAATACACCAACCACTCCAATTTTGAACAAATTGCCTTTGAACTGGAAGTGTCCAATTTCGTACACCTATTAATTTCCGATCGAGCCCAAAACTTGGGCATCTTCAAAATGTGGTGGGAGGAGACATTTGGGGAGTTTTGAGTGAAATCCAATCTCTAGAACTACGGAATACACCAACCACTCCAAGAAGGCACGAACTGCCTTTGAACTTGAAGTGTCCAATTTCTCACACCTATTGACTTCCGATTGAGCCCAAAACTTGGGCATCAACATAATATGGTGGGAGGAGTCATTTGGTGAGTTTTGAGTGAAATCCAATCGCTAGAACTGCGGAATACACCAACCACTCCAATAAGGCACGAACTGCCTTTGAACGTGAATTGTCCAATTTCGTACTCCTATTGATTTCCGATCGAGCCCAAAACTTGGGCATCATCATAATATGGTGGGAGGAGTCATTTGGTGAGTTTTGAGTGAAATCCAATCGCTAGAACTACAGAATACACCAACCACTCCAAGATGGGACGAACTGCCTTTGAACATGAATTGTCCAATTTCTTATACCTATTAATATCCGATCGAGCCCAAAACTTGGGCACCATCATAATATGGTGGGAGGTGTCATTTGGTGAGTTTTGAGTGAAATCCAATCTCTAGAACTACGGAATACACCAACCACTCCAATAAGGCACGAACTGCCTTTGAACTTGAATTGTCCAATTTCGTACACCTATTAATTTCCGATCGAGCCCAAAACTTGGGCATCATCATAATATGGTGGGAGGAGTCATTTGGTGAGATTTGAGTAAAATCCAATCGCTAGAACTACGGAATACACCAACCACTCCAAGAAGGCACGAACTGCCTTTGAACTTGAATTGTCCAATTTCCACACCTATTGATTTCCGATTGAGCCCAAAACTTGGGCATCATCATAATATGGTGGGAGGAGTCATTTGGTGACTTTTGAGTAAAATCCGATCGGTAGAACTGTTGGGCCTATTCTTAACAACTAAAATGAGTTATTAAAAACAGCAACTTTAATTCTCGCAAGTGCACGAACCGTTTATAGTATAGCTTATGTAAATACGAGGTCGATCCCACGGAGAATGGTAACGTGGTTGCAAGTTAAACTACTTAGAATGCTAGGAAAACAGAAAACAAAGAAACAAACTAACTAACAATGGCAAGGTCTAGGACAGAATCCTAGCACCACACACGCACTCGAAATGGGGGGTTTTGTTGTTGAAGTGAAAACAAGAGAATGAAATGGAAGTGCTGGAAAGTAAACAATAGCAGTAATCAACAAGTTGTGAAACAATGATTGAGGAGTGTTAGAGCCTTGGAATCCACCACTAGTTTTCCTATCCAAGTTATGAATGCATAGAAAGTGACTCAAGCTTCATCAACAATAGATTATCGCATACAAGCCTATGGTATCTAGGTGCAGGATGCATGATTCTCCTAAGGCATGTAATTGTGCATGGTATCTACACAACACGTGATCTCTAATATGCAACCTAAGCATGGTATCTACTTAGAATAAAGCATACAAGAGTCATTAAGTTCCCTGAGAATATGATAATCACACAAGTCCTAGAACATGGTATCTGTCCTAGTCAACTTATGGTTATTAACCCCTTGAATGATTCTTAGGCCATTCATGTGTTGCTTGTGAAAGGAGAGTAGAATTGGTGAATCTAAACCCCTTCCCAACATGTGCTAGATGCATAAAATCCTAGTTAGCTACTCCAAGAAAACATACATCAAGCACATAATAAACTGGAGATTAACAACTTGGCAATGAAAGCAAAGAAATCAATTAACTATGAAATCATCCATAACATTGAATATTCATGACTAGGGCTTCATCATAAGCCCTAACTAATGGATTAGTTACACATAACTAAGAATATAGAAAATAAGAAATACATAGATAGAATAAAGAGAATAGAAGAACTAGTTAGTGGCAGCAACTCCCAGGACAGCTCCAAGCTCTCCCTCCTTTGCAGCTAGCTCTCTTCTCTCTTTGTGGTGAATCTGAATGTGTGTGTGAGAGTAATGGATGGAGAGAATGTGTGTGTCTATCTTCCTGGTGAATGAGCTGCAACTCTCTATTTATAGACTTCAAATTCGTCCTCCCATTGGCTGGTGTAGGCAGCCCACCATAAATCCTGGAAACTGCTCCCTCATTTGTGCAAACATGTTTCCCCATAATTAAGCATGCCATGTTTTGCTCCTTGAGATTTCCAATGCTGAAATGCCTCCCTAATTTGCTCAACATGTTAGGTCTAAAGTCAGGTACAGTTCAGTTGAGGCACAAGGCTCAAAGGGGGTGTGGAACACAAGGCTGATTAGCTGGCAGCTGCATATTAAAATCCTCCTGAGTATGCTTCAGTGTTTGACGGGCTAAGGACTCCAGTTATGTTCAATTGGGCTGAATTTTGGATATGTTATACTAGACACCAATCTGAACAACTTCTATGAAGGACGTCTCCTCATCTGAGTTGTGTAAGTTGCTGAAATGAGGCCTGCAAGATGACCTACGATATTGGACTGACAAGGAGTGTGACCCAAATTGGGTCTGTCTTTAAGCTTATATTCCTCTTGTGCTAATAAGCCCTTAACATGCATGGATTGTATCAAATGTGATCTCTTGCTGCCTTAACCTACAAAACACACAAACATAGGTAAGTGACTTGAAATAAAGAGAAACTAAACAAAATCACTAAGTAGAGAAGACATGCAAATGTATGAAATTATGAACTTATCAAATACCCCCAAACTTAGATTTTGCTAGTCCTCGAGCAAAACAAAATAAAACTACAACTTATAAAACAGAAAATAAGCAGCTAGCCTTCCAAATAATATCCTCAAAGAATCACCAAAGTATATGGTTCCAAAGAAACACAACAATCACAATCTAAGTTCCACACATGATTCAAGAGTAAGCAAAGCTCACAATGACATCCTTACGTGTAGTGTGTGAATGCCAAATCAGAACAACACCTGCAACTCAAATAAGTACATGCGCACACACTTAGAGCACAATCAAGAATTTCGAACCCCATAAGCACATTATCATATCAGCTCTCCACAGAATACCATACAATACCAAGGATCAAAAGGACTTTACAAGGGTTGTAATGAGGCTTAGGGTAGTGGTTGAATGAATGAGAGGATATGGATAAAAACATTTTGAGCACAACTAAAGCACAGGTAAAAGCATGAGAGATTATTGAACTTTGTAACAAGCAAGGAACACATACATGAGCAGATTCTCAACATAATTTCAGCACCTTCAAATGTGTTAATTTGGCCTAATTTTGTGGCTCTTTACCCTAGATCACCATGATCTTCTCCTTATAACACCCTAGGGCCGTGACTACATTGGTCACACTTCATTACCTCTTTTGACTACCAATACCCCCAAACTTATTTCTTTTCAACACTTGGGTTACAGCACTACTGATTCACTTTTGCTCTAAAAACCTTGCATTCTTTATGACTCTCTTTTGAAGATAGCTTTAATTGCTCATAGAATAGGTAAGGATAAGAAACAAAGATTTAACATGGTTTACACAAAGAAAGGCTTAACGTAGGCTCAAATGGGTTGACTAGGGATGAATACATGTAGAAGGGTGGTTAGAAAGGCTCAAACGGTTCAAACATGGCCTAAATCACTTCCTAAGCATTGTATGGCAACAGAATGTCTCAAGAGATATTCAAATAAGTTCTAGAGTACGAAACCAAGATCATGAGATAAGTATAATTGCATAACGTCTCCAAGTAGCAAGAAATTGGACTAACTTGACAAAGTGCTCAATAAGTGCAAGGATGGCATGCAAGACAAAGTTAACTCAGAACCACACAAAGACCTTAAACAATGACTGTCAATTTCTGCAAAACCATATTAGAATTAAATCCAAGTCTTATCATAGGTGTTTGGAAGGATAACGAAACAACACACAAAATCTTGTGTTTTTAGACACTAGACACACTTAAAAAAAATTTAAAATTTGACAATTTTAAGACAACATAACTAAATCCTTCCCCCTAAACTTAAATGAAACATTGTCCTCAATGGTTAGAGTGTAAGAACAAGCAATGCCTCATAAATGAAGGAAAGAAGATAAGGAAAAGACATAACCAAATGTTAGAGTTTAGAAAACAACTCCCCTTTGAAGCGATTAGGACGCAAGCAAGCTCCTTGCACGTTCTATCTTCTCCTCATCACCTTGGGTTGCCTCCCAAGAAGCGCTAAGTTTTATGTCTTCAGCCGGACGTCCAAACTTTGGTGAGCTTCAAGAGAGTGGTGGAGGCTCCTTGAGTGCTTGAGACTCAATATTGGCATCAAAGTTGGCATCGAAGTAAGGTTTCAACCGATGTCCATTCACCTTGAAGGTGCTGCCATCCTTAATGTTTTGAATTTCCACTGCGCCATGATCAAACACATTAGTAATAACAAAAGGGCCAATCCACCGAGAACGAAGCTTACCTGGGAAGAGCTTAAGTCGTGAATTGAATAAGAGAACCTTCTGTCCTTTCCCAAACGTCTTCCTGAGAATTTTCTTGTCATGATACTGCTTTGTTTTCTCCTTATAAAGCTTAGCGTTCTCATACGCCTCATGTCGCAACTCCTCCAACTCATTGAGTTGAAGCCTCCTCTTTTCACCAGCAGCTTTCATATCAAAATTGAATGCCTTGATCGCCCAATAAGCCCTGTGCTCAAGCTCCACTGGTAAGTGACAAGGTTTACCAAAAACAAGTCTATACGGAGACATACCTATGGGGGTCTTATAAGCAGTCCTATATGCCCACAATGCATCATCCAAACGCATGGACCAGTCCTTCCTTGTGGTGTTCACTGTCTTCTCAAGTATGTGCTTAATCTCCCTATTGCTTATCTCAACCTGCCCACTAGTTTGAGGATGATAGGGTGTTGCCACCTTATGCGTGATTCCATATTTCTTCAAGAGTGCTGCAAAAGCTTGGTTAACAAAGTGGGAGCCACCATCACTAATGATTGCCCTTGGTGTGCCAAACCTTGTAAAAATATTTCCTTTGAGAAAACTGATCACAATCTTAGCATCATTAGTTCTAGTGGCAATGGCTTCCACCCATTTGGAAACATAATCGACAGCAACTAATATATATTCAAATCCATAAGAAGTAGGAAAAGGGCCCATGAAATCAATTCCCCAAACATCAAATATATCAATGACTAAGATATTAGTGAGAGGCATCTGATTTCTCGCATGCAAATTACCCATCCGTTGGCATCTATCACATGAAGCACAAAACGTATAAGCATCCTTAAAAAGGCTAGGCCAAAAGAAACCTGATTGTAGCACTTTGTTTGTAGTCTTCTTTGCTCCAAAATGGCCTCCGCATGCATGGGAGTGACAAAACTCTAGAATGCTCTTAAAATCACCTTCAGGCACACACCTTCGAATTACTTGGTCCGGACAATGCTTGAATAGGTATGGATCATCCCAAAAGTAGTATTTTGCTTGCTTCCTAAGCTTGTCACGTTGGAATGTAGATAATCCTGTAGGGAGTTCGTTAGTGCACAAATAGTTAACAATATCAGCAAACCAAGGCAATGGATTAAGAGAATTCAAAGCACAAACAGAGAAGAGTTGCTCATCAGGGAAGTTTTCACGCAATGGCAGTGAATCCTCCTCTTCATTAGATGCATGCACCAATCTACTCAAGTGATCAGCCACCACATTCTCACTTCCTTTCTTATCTTTTATCTCCAAGTCAAACTCTTGCAACAAAAGAATCCATCTAATGAGGCGTGGCTTGGCATCCTTCTTAGCTAACAAGAATTTCAATGCTGCATGATCAGTGTAAACAATGACCTTGTTAGTAATCAAATAAGATCTGAACTTCTCTAAAGCAAATATGACAGCTAATAACTCCTTCTCTGTGGTGGAATAGTTGAGTTGGGCATCGTTGAGGGTTCTACTAGCATAGTAGATGGCATGTGGCTTCTTATCAACTCGCTGCCCCAAAACAGCTCCAACGGCATAATCTGAGGCGTCACACATCAGTTCAAAAGGCAAGCTCCAATCTGGTGGTATAATGATTGGGGCAGTTGTGAGCATCATTTTCAAAGCATTGAAAGCATTCTCACAGTTTTGATCAAACACAAAATCCATGTCCTTGGCAAGGAGATTGCACAAAGGCCTTGCAATCTTAGAAAAATCTTTAATGAAACGCCTATAGAAACCTGCATGGCCAAGGAAAGAACGTACTTCTTTGACAGAAGTAGGTGAGGGCATAGAGGCAATCAAATCAATCTTAGCTTTATCTACCTCAATTCCGTTACTAGAGATGACATGACCAAGAACTATGCCTTGGTTAACCATAAAATGACATTTTTCCCAATTAAGCACAAGGTTACTCTGTTCACATCTAGCCAACACCATAGATAAGTTATGCAAGCATTGATCAAAAGAATCACCAAAGACAGAGAAGTCATCCATGAATACCTCAATAAACCTTTCTACCATGTCGGAGAAAATGCTCATCATGCACCTTTGGAAAGTGGCTGGGGCGTTGCAAAGACCGAAAGGCATCCTCCTATAAGCAAAAGTACCAAAGGGACATGTGAAGGTCGTCTTCTCTTGATCTTCTGGGGCTATGGCGATTTGGTTGTAACCTGAATATCCATCAAGGAAGCAATAGTGGCTATGGCCAGCCAATCTCTCAAGCATCTGATCAATGAATGGAAGAGGGAAGTGATCCTTGCTTGTTGCTGTGTTGAGCTTCCTATAATCAATGCAAACTCTCCAGCCCGTGGTCATCCGTGTAGGCACAAGCTCGTTTGCTTCATTCTTCACCACTGTGATACCTGATTTCTTGGGGACAACTTGTACTGGGCTCACCCATTTACTGTCAGAAATAGGGTAAATAATACCAACATCTAAAAGCTTCATTACCTCTTTCCTTACCACATCCTTCATGTTTGGATTTAGACGTTTTTGGGCATCCCTCTTAGGCATTGCATTGTCCTCCAATAGTATCCTATGCATGCACAGTGTTGGACTTATGCCTTTGATATCTGCAATGCTCCACCCAATTGCAGTTTTGTGCTCTTTTAGAACTCTCAAAAGCTTCTTCTCATCATCTGGTTCAAGGTGTGAGGCAATGATGACAGGTAGAGTCTCATTTTCACCTAAATAAGCATATTTAAGGTGTTTTGGCAATTGCTTTAATTCCAACTCTGGTGCCTGCACAATAGAAGGTAAAATTTTATTAGTAGGTGCGGGTAAAGATTCAAATTGGTTTGCATACCTCTTTCCCACTTCTATGTAGCTATCCATGCTGCAAACAAGCTCAAGAAGTAAGGGAGAGATCACAGCCTCTAATCTGTCCACTTCTTCTTTCCTTATGCTTTGTGTGATGCATGCTTCAATAGGCTCCAAATAACTCATTGGCAGTGCTTCTTTCACCATAGTATCAATTGCATCAAGCTGAAAAACTTCATGCTCATCACTTGGAAACTTGGAGGCTTCAAACACTTTGAATGCTATTGTCTCATCAAACACATTCATGGTCAATGTACCCTTCTTCACATCAATAATTGTGCCGGCAGTTGCCATGAATGGTCGACCTAGAATGAGTGGTAACTGATTGTCATGAATTGGTGCTTCTTCCATTTCCAACACCAAGAAATCAGCTGGCAAAATTAGCTCTTCCACTTTCACCAAAACATCTTCTAGAATGCCCTTAGGGTACCTAATAGTTCTATCTGCTAATTGAATGCTCACAGATGTGGCTTGCAACTCACCAAGGTTAAGTTTCTCATAAACATGATATGGCATAAGGTTAATGGATGCACCAAGATCAAGCAAAGCTTTTTGAAACTTAAAATCACCAACTATACAAGGTATAGAAAACGAACCTGGATCCTTTAGCTTTGGAGGTAGCTTTCTTTGTAAGACTGCACTCACCTCTTCACTTAATGCAACCTGTTCATGCTCTTTGAATCTCCTCTTGTTAGTGCATAGATCCTTCAAAAATTTTGCATACTTGGGAATCTGAGCAATGGCACTGAGCAGTGGGATGTTGATTTGCACCTTCTTGAATATTTCCATTATCTCATCCAAGCCTTGATCTTTCTTTGACTTTGATAACCTGCTGGGAAAGGGTGCAATAGGCCTAAAAGAATTAGTTGAAATTGGAACTTGATTAGCATTAGATGATACCTTTGGGCCTGTGCTCTTTCCAGGAGCATTGAGGTGCTGTTTGGGGGAACCTGTGGGCTGCCCTTGTGGTGGCTGAATGATCTCAACGTTTTCTCCATCTTCTTGCTCTTCATTGGCATTTCCAACCTTATTATCAACTTGTTTACCACTTCTCAAGATGTGCACTGCTTTAGCATGCTCATGATGCCTTGGATTCACCTCCGTTTGGCTCGGAAAAGTTCCGGATGCTCTATTGCTCAAGGAGGATGCAATCTGCCCAACTTGCACTTCTAGTTTGTTCACTGCATTTTGAAGATTCTGGTTGGTTTGCATTTGTTGCCCCATGAACTTCTTGAACATGTCTTGCAATTCCCCCATTTGATCACCCCTTTGCTCTTGCATTTGTTGGGGAGCTTGCTGGAATTGCCTCTGTTGTATTTGGAATCCTGGGGGAGGTCCTTGAGATTGTTGCACATTTGAATTATTGCTCCACCTGAAATTAGGATGATTTCTCCACCCCGGATTGTACGTGTTTGAGTATGGATCATTATGAGGATTCCTTCCTTGAAGGGCATTTGCTTGTTCTAGCATGTGGTCCACAAAAGATTGGTTTTGAACTTCCCCTTTGTTTCCTGGAGGGCCAGTCACTGCCTGTTGAAGCAAAGAACACATAACATCAAGTTTTGCAGCAATCTCATTATTAGTACTTACCTCTGAGACCATAGCTTTCATAGGAGCTCCTCTTCCTTTATTGTAGCTCCATTGTTGAGAGTTAGCACTCAAAGATTCAAAGAGAGTAAAAGCCTCATCTGCTGTTTTGTTCATCAGTCCTTCTCCACTTGTTGCATCTACCATCATCCTTTCGGAATCAAGCAAACCTTCATAGAAAGATTGCATTTGCATCCAACTCTCTATGTTGTGGTGTGGGCAGGAACTCATCATCTCCTTGTACCTCTCCCAGCATTCATGAAAAGCTTCTCCTTCTCTTTGCGTGAAACCAAGAATTTCCTTCCTAATCTTGTTAGTCTTTTGAGCTGGAAAGAATTTCTGCAAAAACTTATTAGAAAGCTCATCCCAAGTACGAATTGAAGCATTAGGCAAAGAGTATAACCAAGATTTAGCCTTATCTTTTAAACTGAACGGGAATAGCCTCATCTTAATCTGCTCATCATCAAGTCCTTGAATTTTGATTGTAGCACATATTTCAAAGAATTGCTTAACATGCATGTAAGGATCCTCAGTGGTATTACCATAATAAGTTGGAAGAAGATGAATCATACCACTTCTAAGCTCAAACCTGTCAATTGTGAGTTGAGGATAGACGATGCACGAAGGTTGATCAGTGACTTTGGGAATGGAAAATTCACGCAGGGGTTTCCGAGGTTGGACAACAAGTGCACCACCTCCTTCATCATTATTGTTGTTGTTTGGAATCTCTGCCATGTTGCTTGAACCTTCAGATGCGTAGCTCTTAGATTCAGAGCTTGAAGAACTATAATTCCTCCTCAAACCAACACGTACAGCAAAAGTTCTTGGTGAAAGTGGCTCAGAATCAGATTCGGACATACATGCACACACAAGAACCAAATTAGTGCCTTCAAATGGAGATAATCAAGAAAAAAGAAAAACCAACGAAAATAACAACTAAAACAAAAACAAAAGCACTCAAAGTAATCTAACTATAGCACCATCGTTACCGGTTCCCCGGCAACGGCGCCAAAAACTTGTTGGGCCTATTCTTAACAACTAAAATGAGTTATTAAAAACAGCAACTTTAATTCTCGCAAGTGCACGAACCGTTTATAGTATAGCTTATGTAAATACGAGGTCGATCCCACGGAGAATGGTAACGTGGTTGCAAGTTAAACTACTTAGAATGCTAGGAAAACAGAAAACAAAGAAACAAACTAACTAACAATGGCAAGGTCTAGGACAGAATCCTAGCACCACACACGCACTCGAAATGGGGGGTTTTGTTGTTGAAGTGAAAACAAGAGAATGAAATGGAAGTGCTGGAAAGTAAACAATAGCAGTAATCAACAAGTTGTGAAACAATGATTGAGGAGTGTTAGAGCCTTGGAATCCACCACTAGTTTTCCTATCCAAGTTATGAATGCATAGAAAGTGACTCAAGCTTCATCAACAATAGATTATCGCATACAAGCCTATGGTATCTAGGTGCAGGATGCATGATTCTCCTAAGGCATGTAATTGTGCATGGTATCTACACAACACGTGATCTCTAATATGCAACCTAAGCATGGTATCTACTTAGAATAAAGCATACAAGAGTCATTAAGTTCCCTGAGAATATGATAATCACACAAGTCCTAGAACATGGTATCTGTCCTAGTCAACTTATGGTTATTAACCCCTTGAATGATTCTTAGGCCATTCATGTGTTGCTTGTGAAAGGAGAGTAGAATTGGTGAATCTAAACCCCTTCCCAACATGTGCTAGATGCATAAAATCCTAGTTAGCTACTCCAAGAAAACATACATCAAGCACATAATAAACTGGAGATTAACAACTTGGCAATGAAAGCAAAGAAATCAATTAACTATGAAATCATCCATAACATTGAATATTCATGACTAGGGCTTCATCATAAGCCCTAACTAATGGATTAGTTACACATAACTAAGAATATAGAAAATAAGAAATACATAGATAGAATAAAGAGAATAGAAGAACTAGTTAGTGGCAGCAACTCCCAGGACAGCTCCAAGCTCTCCCTCCTTTGCAGCTAGCTCTCTTCTCTCTTTGTGGTGAATCTGAATGTGTGTGTGAGAGTAATGGATGGAGAGAATGTGTGTGTCTATCTTCCTGGTGAATGAGCTGCAACTCTCTATTTATAGACTTCAAATTCGTCCTCCCATTGGCTGGTGTAGGCAGCCCACCATAAATCCTGGAAACTGCTCCCTCATTTGTGCAAACATGTTTCCCCATAATTAAGCATGCCATGTTTTGCTCCTTGAGATTTCCAATGCTGAAATGCCTCCCTAATTTGCTCAACATGTTAGGTCTAAAGTCAGGTACAGTTCAGTTGAGGCACAAGGCTCAAAGGGGGTGTGGAACACAAGGCTGATTAGCTGGCAGCTGCATATTAAAATCCTCCTGAGTATGCTTCAGTGTTTGACGGGCTAAGGACTCCAGTTATGTTCAATTGGGCTGAATTTTGGATATGTTATACTAGACACCAATCTGAACAACTTCTATGAAGGACGTCTCCTCATCTGAGTTGTGTAAGTTGCTGAAATGAGGCCTGAAAGATGACCTACGATATTGGACTGACAAGGAGTGTGACCCAAATTGGGTCTGTCTTTAAGCTTATATTCCTCTTGTGCTAATAAGCCCTTAACATGCATGGATTGTATCAAATGTGATCTCTTGCTGCCTTAACCTACAAAACACACAAACATAGGTAAGTGACTTGAAATAAAGAGAAACTAAACAAAATCACTAAGTAGAGAAGACATGCAAATGTATGAAATTATGAACTTATCAAGAACTACGGAATACACCAACCACTCTAATAAGGCACAAACTGCCTGTGAACTTGAATTGTCCAATTTCGTACTCATATTGATTTCCGATCAAGCCCAAAACTTGGGCATCATCATAATACGGTGGGAGGAGTCATTTGGTGAGTTTTGAGTGAAATCCAATCGCTAGAACTACGGAATACACCAACCACTCCAATTCGAAACAAACTGCCTTTGAACTTGAAGTGTCAAATTTCGTACACCTATTGATTTCCGATCAATCCCAAAACTTGGGCATCATCATAATATGGTGGGAGGAGTCATTTGATGAGTTTTGATTGAAATCCAATCGCTAGAACTACGGAATACACCAAACACTCCTATAAAGCACGAACTTTCTTTGGACTTGAATCGTCCAATTTCGTACACCTATTAATTTCCGATCAAGCCCAAAACTTGGGCATCATCATAACATGGTGGGAGGAGTCATTTGGTGAGTTTTGAGTGAAATCCAATCGCTAGAACTACAGAATACACCAACCAGAATAATTCACGAACTAGCTTTGAACTTGAATTGTCCAATTTCGTACAACTATTGATTTCCGATCAATCCAAAAACTTTGGCATCATCATAACATGGTGGGAGGAGTCATTGGGTGAGTTTTGAGTGAAATCCAATCGCTAGAACTACGGAATACACCAACCAGAATAAGGCACGAACTAGCTTTGAACTTGAATTGTCCAATTTCGTACACCTATTGATTTCCGATCGAGCCCAAAACTTGGGCATCATCATAATATGGTGGGAGGAGTCATTTGGTGAGTTTTGAGTGAAATCCAATCGCTAGAACTGCGGAATACACCAACCACTCCAATAAGGCACGAACTGCCTTTGAACTTGAATTGTCCAATTTTGTACTCCTATTGATTTCCGATCGAGCCCAAAACTTGGGCATCATCATAATATGGTGGGAGGAGTCATTTGGTGAGTTTTGAGTGAAATCCAATCTCTAGAACTACGGAATACACCAACCACTCCAATAAGGCACGAACTGCCTTTGAACTTGAATTGTCTAATTTCGTACACCTATTAATTTCCGATCGAGCCCAAAACTTGGGCATCATCATAATATGGTGGGAGGAGTCATTTGGTGAGTTTTGAGTGAAATCCAATCGCTAGAACTGCGGAATACACCAACCACTCCAATAAGGCACGAACTGCCTTTGAACTTGAATTGTCCAATTTTGTACTCCTATTGATTTCCGATCGAGCCCAAAACTTGGGCATCATCATAATATGGTGGGAGGAGTCATTTGGTGAGTTTTGAGTGAAATCCAATCGCTAGAATTACAGAATACACCAACCACTCCAAGATGGGACGAACTGCCTTTGAACTTGAATTGTCCAATTTCTTATACCTATTAATTTCCGATCGAGCCCAAAACTTGGGCACCATCATAATATGGTGGGAGGTGTCATTTTGTGAGTTTTGAGTGAAATCCAATCTCTAGAACTACGGAATACACCAACCACTCCAATAAGGCACGAACTGCCTTTGAACTTGAATTGTCTAATTTCGTACACCTATTAATTTCCGATCGAGCCCAAAACTTGGGCATCATCATAATATGGTGGGAGGAGTAATTTGGTGAAATTTGAGTAAAATCCAATCGCTAGAACTACGGAATACACCAACCACTCCAATAAGGCACGAACTGCCTGTGAACTTGAATTGTCCAATTTCGTACACCGATTGATTTCCGATCAAGCCCAAAACTTGGGCATCATCATAATATGGTGGGAGGAGTCATTTGGTGAGTTTTGAGTGAAATCCAATCGCTTGAACTACGGAATACACCAACCACTCCAATAAGGCACGAACTGCCTTTGAACTTGAATTGTCCAATTTCATACACCTATTAATTTCCGATCAAGCCCAAAACTTGGGCATCATCATAATATGGTGGGAGGAGTCATTTGCTTAGTTTTGAGTGAAATCCAATCGCTAGAACTGTTGCTTCGATTCAGCTGCCCCAAAATGGATTCAGCTGCATCCTCAACTTGTGATACTCGCAAGTGCCCGAGCCGTTTGGTAGTATAGCATATGTAAGTGCGAGGTCGATCCCACGAGGATTGGTGTTTGAATGATCCAATTTATTTCCCCTACACAAAACAGAAATGAAAAAGAAAGGAACTAAATAAAACAGAAAGAAAGAAAAGAAAATAACTCAAGTAGATAAGTTCCCAAGTTCAATTAGATTAATGGATTGATTCTAGCTAATGTATGATTAAGCAGTCTGGTCCTAACCTTGTGTTCCTAATTCCCTAATTTGATCATTTGTTGTCTAACCTAAAATTAAGCATAGAAGAACAATTTAAACAACCAGGCATGTATCTAATCCCTGTTGTCGAATGTCCATATATACTCTTCCTATTCATAGTTCAATTCGAATTAAAGCATGGCGTCTACTCTTAATTCAAACCAAGATAGCTAACATACAAGCCTAAATGGTGATCAATCATTCAAACTAGCATATTAACTTATAAGCATAATGAATAAGAACAAAAACCATAATTGAAACTTGGAAACTAATTAAACTTGAATACTTAAGAAAGAATGTACATTACAAATAAAAGTAAAGTGAAACTAAGAAAAACTTAATCAGAATTTCAGAATTTCATTACAACAATTGAAAACTAGAAAGAGAAACTAAGAGAATTTTGAGGGAGAGAAGGGAAGGGAGCTCTAGAGAAGTGTTTGAGAGCTCCCCCCCCTTGGGGTGTGTTTTGAAGCTTGAAGGCTTCTCTATTTATAGGCCTAAGAGGGAGGAACATCATGATGAATTCCCACACCATCCTTCATCTTTTGCTGCTGCAGATCAAGCTTTCCTCACATGGGTTCAAAGGTGATCAGTTGTGGCTGCCTTTTGCTGCCAACCCATGTGGTTGCCTTTTACTTGCTGAAAAACGATTCTTCTGAACCAGACTTGGTGTAGGAAGGCCTGAGGTTTCAAAACGTATCCAATGGGGCCCAAATTTGGATATGTTATACTAGACACCCATTGGAACAACTTCTATGAAGAACGTATTCCCATCGGAGCAGTAGAAGTGTGCGTTTTGAGCCTTGCAAGTTGGCTACCGAGCAGAGACTGGAATTGGCTTCATTTCATTTCATTTCTTTCTTTTTGCTTCACATGCATGCACATGCTACTCTTTTAATAGCTCAAAACCTGATCAACAGCTCCAAAGTGATCTGCCAATTCAATTCCCACGTTCAAAGGCTGAAGCAAAATACCTCTCATCATTCCTCATTCTTCTCTCTCTCCTTTCTATTTGCTTCACATGCATGCACATGCTTTCTCTATAATAACTCCAGCATGTACCAACTTGCTCCTTTAGACTTTCATAGCTGGAATGCCTCCCCACTTCACTCATTATGTTGGATCCAAAGTCAGTTATAGCTGGGGTGAGGCATATGGCTAAAAGGATGCACATGGCTGAATGCTGATAGCTGCAAATCCTCCTGAGCAAGGTTGGGTGTTGGACGGGCTAAGCACTCCACATATGTTCAAATGAGCTGAAATTTGGATATGTTGTACTAGACACCCATTGGAACAAGTTTCATGAAGATCATCACCTCATTAGAGCCCCATAGCATGCTGATCCAAGGCCAAGAAGTTGACCTACGAAACTGGGCTGGCAAGGGCTGTAGCCAAAATTAGTTTGTCTTTAAGCTCTTCTTCCATTCACCCCAAATCAGGCCTTAACATGCATGGATTGCATCATTTCCTATCCAAAGCCATCATTGTTACCTAAATCTCAATTAACTTAAAGATAAACACAAAAAAGATTAAAAGCACAAGTTTAACTCAAAAACATAACCAAATCATAAGCTAGAAGGGTACAAAAAGATATACAATTATAAACCGATCAAGAACTAAGGAATACACCAAACAGAATAAGGCACGAACAGCCTTTGAACTTCAATTGTCCAATTTCGTACACCTAATGATTTCCGATCGAGCCCAAAACTTGGGCATCATCATAAAATGGTGGGAGGAGTCATTTGGTGAGTTTTGAGTGAAATCCAATCTCTAGAACAACGGAATACACCAACCACTCCAATTTGGAACGAACTGCCTTTGAACTGGAATTGTCCAATTTCCAACACCTATTAATTTCCGATTGAACCCAAAACTTGGGCATCATCATAATACGGTGGGAGGAGACATTTGGTGAGTTTTGAGTGAAATCAAAGCTAGAACTATGGAATACACCAACCACTCCAATAAGGCACGAACTGCCTTTGAACTTGAATTGTCCAATTTCGTACCCCTATTAATTTTCGACCGAGCCCAAAACTTGGGCATCATCATAATATGGTGGGAGGAGTCATTTGGTGAGTTTTGAGTGAAATCCAATCGCTAAAACTACGGAATACACCAACCAGAATAACGCACGAACTGCATTTGAACTTGAATTGTCCAATTTCGTACACCTATTGATTTCCGATCGAGCCCAAAACTTGGGCATCATCATAATATGGTGGGAGGAGTCATTTGGTGAGTTTTGAGTGAAATCCAATCTCTAGAACTACGGAATACACCAACCACTCCAATTTGGAACGAATTACCTTCGAACTTGAATTGTCCAATTTCGTACACTTGTTGGTTTCCGATCGAGCCCAAAACTTGGGCATCATCATAATATGGTGGGAGGAGTCATTTGGTGAGTTTTGAGTGAAATCCAATTGCTAGAATTACGAAATACACCAACCACTCCAATATGGCACGAACTGCCTTTGAACTTGAATTGTCCAATTTCGTACACCTATTGATTTCCGATCGAGCCCAAAACTTGGGCATCATCATAATATGTTGGCAGGAGTCATTTGGTGAGTTTTGAGTGAAATCCAATCGCTAGAACTACGGAATACACCAAACACTTCAATAATAAACGAACTGCCTTTGAACTTGAATTGTCCAATTTCGTACACCTATTGATTTCCGATCGAGCCCAAAACTTTGGCGTCACCATAATATGGTGGGAGGAGTCATGTGGTGAGTTTTGAGTGAAATCCAATCGCTAGAACTACGGAATACACCAACCACTCCAATTCGAAACAAACTGCCTTTGAACTTGAAGTGTCAAATTTCGTACACCTATTGATTTCCGATCGATCCCAATACTTGAGCATCATCATAATATGGTGGGTGGAGTCTTGTGGTGAGTTTTGAGTAAAATCCATTCGCTAGAACTATGGAATACAACAACCTCTCCAGTTCGGAACAAACTGCCATCGAACTTGAAGTGTCCAATTTCGTACACCTATTGATTTCCGATCGAGCGCAAAACTTGGGCATCATCACAATATGGTGGGAGGAGTCATTTGGGGAGTTTTGAGTGAAATCCAATCGCTAGAACTATGGAATACACCAACCACTCCAATAAGGCACGAACTGCCTGTGAACTTGAATTGTCCAATTTCGTACACCGATTGATTTCCGATCAAGCCCAAAACTTGGGCATCATCATAATACGGTGGGAGGAGTCATTTGGTGAGTTTTGAGTGAAATCCAATCGCTAGAACTACGGAATACAGCAACCACTCCAATTCGGAACAAACTGCCTTCGAACTTTAAGTGTCCAATTTCGTACACCTATTGATTTCCGATGAAGCCCAAAACTTGGGAATCTTCATAATATGTTGGGAGGAGTCATTTGGTGAGTTTTGAGTGAAATCCAATCGCTAGAACCAACCACTCCAACAAGGCACGAACTGCCTTTGAACTTGAATTGTCCAATTTCGTACACCGATTGATTTCCGATCGAGCCCAAAACTTGGGCATCACCAAAATAGGGTGGGAGGAGTCATGTGGTGAGTTTTGGGAGAAATCCAATTGGTAGAACTACGGAATACACCAACCACTCCAATTCTTTACAAACTGCCTTTGAACTTGAAGTGTCCAATTTCGTACACCTATTGATTTTCGAAAAAGCCCAAAACTTGGGCATCATCATAATATGGTGGGAGGATTCAGGTGGTGAGTTTTGAGTGAATTCCAATCGCTAGAACTGCGGAATACACCAACCACTCCAATAAGGCACGAACTGCCTTTAAACTTGAATTGTCCAATTTCGTACACATATTGATTTCCGATCGAGCCCAAAACTTGGGCATCATCATAATATGGTGGGAGGAGTCATTTGGTGAGTTTTGAGTAAAATCCAATCGCCAAAACTACGGAATACACCAAACACACCAATAAAGTACGAACTGCCTTTGAACTTGAATTGTCAAACTTCGTACACCTATTGATTTCCGATCGAGCCCAAAACTTGGACATCACCATAATATGGTGGGAGGAGTCATGTGGTGAGTTTTGAGTGAAATCCAATAGCTAGAACTACGGAATACAGCAACCACTCCAATTCGGAACAAACTGCCTTCGAACTTGAAGTGTCCCATTTCGTACACCTATTGATTTCCGATCGAGCGCAAAACTTGGGCATCATCATAATATGGTGGGAGTAGTCATTTGGTGAGTTTTGAGTGAAATCCTATTGCTAGAACTACGGAATACACCAAACACTCTAATAAAGCACGAACTGCCTTTGAACTTGAATTGTCCAATTTCGTACACCTATTGATTTCCGATCGAGCCCAAAACTTGGGCATCATCATAATATGGTGGGAGGATTTAGGTGGTGAGTTTTGAGTGAAATCCAATCCCTAGAATTACGGAATACACCAACCACTCCAATTCGGAACAAACTGCCTTCGAACTTGAAGTCTCCAATTTCGTACACCTATTGATTTCCGATCGAGCGCAAAACTTGGGCATCATCATAATA
Source organism: Prunus yedoensis (assembly GCA_005406145.1). Classification (NCBI taxonomy): domain Eukaryota; kingdom Viridiplantae; phylum Streptophyta; class Magnoliopsida; order Rosales; family Rosaceae; genus Prunus; species Prunus yedoensis. Next base: position 1,399,385 of record BJCG01000015.1, on the reverse strand, counting down.
TGGTGGGTGGAGTCATTTGGTAAGTTTTGACTGAAATCCAATTGCTAGAACTACGGAATACACCAAACACTCCATTAAAGCACGAACTGCCTTTGAACTTGAATTGTCCAATTTCGTACACCTATTGATTTCCGATCGAGCCCAAAACTTGGGAATCATCATAATATGTTGGGAGGAGTCATTTGATGAGTTTTGAGTGAAATCCAATCTCTTGAACTACGGAATACACTGATCACTCCAATAAAGCACGAACTGCCTTTGAACTTGAATTGTCCAATGTCGTACACCTATTGATTTCCGATTGAGCCCAAAGCATGGGCATCATCATAATATGGTGGGAGGAGTCATGTGGTGAGCTTTGAGTGAAATCCAATCGCTAGAAATACGGAATACACCAACCACTTCAATTCGGAACAAATTGCCTTTGAACCTGAAGTGCCCAATTTCGTACACCTATTTATTTTCGATCAAGCAGAAAGTTGTGAATCTTGATAATATGTTGGCAGGAGTCATTTGGTGAGTTTTGAGTGAAATCCAATCACTTGAACTATGAAATGTACAAACCACTCCAACAAGGCACAAACTTCCTTTAAACTTGAATTGTCCAATTTCGTACACCGATTGATTTCCGATCGAGCCCAAAACTTGGGCATCACCAATATAGGGTGAGAGGAGTCATGTGGTGAGTTTTGGGTGAAATCCAATTGGTAGAACTACGGAATACACCAACCACCCCAATTCGTTACAAACTGCCTATGAACTTGAAGTGTCCAATTTCGTACACCTATTGATTTCCGATCGAGCCCAAAACTTGGGAATCATCATAAAATGTTGGGAGCCGTCTTTTGGTGGGTTATGAGTGAAATCCAATTGCTAGAACTACGAAATACACCAACCACTCCATCACGGAACAAACTGCCTTTGAACTTGAAGTGTCCAATTTCGTACACCTATTCATTTTCGATAGAGCCCAAAACTTGGGCATCATCATAATATGGTGGGAGGAGTCATGTGGTGAGTTTTCGGTGAAATCCAACTGCTAGAACAAAGGGATACACCAACCACTCCAATTCGGAACAAACTGCCTTTGAACTTGAAGTGTCCAATTTCGTACACCCATTGATTTCCGATCGAGCCCAAAACTTGGGCATCATCATAATGTGGTGGGAGGAGTCATTTGGTGAGTTTTGAGTGAAATCCAATAACTAGAACTACGGAATACACCAAACACACCAATAAAGCACGAACTGCATTTGAGCTTGTATTGTCCAATTTTGTACACCTATTGATTTCCGATTGAGCCCAAAGCATGGGCATCATCATAATATGGTGGGAGGAGTCATGTGGTGAGCTTTGAGTGAAATCCAATCGCTAGAACTACGGAATACACCAACCAGAATAAGGCACGAACTAGCTTTGAACTTGAATTGTCCAATTTCGTACACCTATTGATTTCCGATCGAGCCCAAAACTTGGGCATTATCATAATATGGTGGGAGGAGTCATGTGGTGAGTTTTGGGTAAAATCCAATCGCTAGAATTACGGAATACACCAACCACTAAAATTCGGAACATACTGCCTTTGAACTTGAAGTGTCCAATTTCATACACCTATTGATTTCCGATCGAGCCCAAAACTTGGGGATCAACATAATATGGTGGGAGGAGTCATGTGGTGAGTTTTGAGTGAAATCCAATCCCTGGAACTACGGAATACACCAACCACTCCAATTCGGAACAAACTGCCTATGAACTTGAAGTGTCCAATTTCGTACACCTATTGATTTCCGATCGAGCCCAATACATGGGCATCATTATAGTATGGTGGGAGGAGTCATGTGGCGAGTTTTGAGTGAAATCCAATCCCTGGAACTACGGAATACACCAACCACTCCAATTCGGAACAAACTGCCTTTGAACTTGAAGTGTCCAATTTCGTACACCTATTGATTTCCGATCAACCCAAAAACTTGGGTATTATCATAATATGGTGGGAGGAGTCATGTGGAAAGTTTTGAGTGAAATCCGATCGCTAGAACTACGGATTACACCAACCACTTCAATATGGCACGAACTGCCTTTGAACTTGAATTGTTCAATTTCTTACCCCTATTGATTTCCGATCAAGCCGAAAACTTGGGCATCATCATATTTATGGTGGGAGAAGTCATTTGGTGAGTTTTGAGTGAAATCCAATTGCGAGAACTACGGAATACACCAAACACTACAATAAAGCACGTACTGCCTTTGAACTTGAAGTGTCCAATTTCGTACACCAACCACTCCAATAAGCCCAAAACTTGGGAATCGTCATAAAATGTTGGGAGGAGTCTTTTGGTGAGTTATAAGTGAAATCCAATTGCTAGAACTACAGAATACACCAACCACTCCATTTCGGAACAAACTGCCTTTGAACTTGAATTGTCCAATTTCGTACTCCTATAGATTTCCGATCGAGCCCAAAACTTGGGCATCATCACAATATGGTGCGAGGAGTGATGTGGTGTGTTTTGAGTGAAATCCAACTACTAGAACTACGGAATACACCAACCACTCCAATTCGGAACAAACTGGCTTAGAACTTGAAGTGTCCAATTTCGTACACCTATTGATTTCCGATCGAGCACAAAACTTGGGCATCATCATAATACGGTGGGAGGAGTCATTTGGAGAGTTTTGAGTAAAATCCAATCGCTTGAACTATGGAATACACCAACCACTCACATTCGGAACGAACTGCCGTTGAACTTGAATTGTCCAATTTCGTACTCCTGTTGATTTCCGATCGACTCGAAAACCTGGGCATCATCATAATACGATGGGAGGAGTCGTTTGGTTAGTTTTGAGTGAAATCCAATCGCTGGAACTATGGAACACTCCAACCACTCCAATAAGGCACGAACTTCCTTTGAACTTGAATTGTCCAATTTCGTACACCTATTGATTTCCGATCGTGCCCAAAACTTGGGCATCATCATAATATGGTGGGAGGAGTCATTTGGGGTGCTTTGAGTGAAATCCAATCGCTAGAGCTATGGAATACACCAACCACTCCAATTCGAAACTTACTGCCATTGAACTTGAATTGTCCAATTTCGTCCACCTATTGTTTTCCGATCGAACCCAAAACTTGGGCATCATCATAATATGGTGGGAGGAGTCATTTGGTGAGTTTTGAGTGAAATCCAATCGCTAGAACTACGGAATACCCCAACCACTCCAATTCGGAGCAAACTGCCTTTGAACTTGAAGTGTCCAATTTCGTACACGTATTGATTTCCAATCGAGCCCAAAACTTGGGCATCACCATAGTATGGTGGGAGGACTCATGTGGTGAGTTTTTCGGGAAATCCAATTGCTAGAACTACGGAATACACCAACCATTCCAATTCGGAACAAACTGCCTTTGAACTTGAAGTGTCCAATTTCGTACACCTATTGATTTCCGATCGAGCCCAAAACTTGGGCATCATCATAATATGGTGGGAGGACTCATGTGGTGAGTTTTGAGTGAAATCCAATCTACAGAACTACAGAATACACCAACCGTTCCAATTCGGAACAAACTGTCTTTGAACTTGAATTGTCCAATTTCGTGCACCTATTGATTTCCGATCGAGCCCAAAACTTGGGCATCACCTTAATATGGTGGGAGGACTCATTTGGTGAGTTTCGAGTGAAATCCAATCGCTAGAACTACGAAATGTACCAACCGCTACAATAAGGCACGAACTGCCTTTGAACCTGAATTGTCCAATTTCGTACACCTATTGATTTCCAATCGAGCCCACAACTTGGGCATCATCCTAGTATGGTGGGAGGAGTCATGTGGTGAGTTTTGGGTAAAACCCAATAGCTAGAACTACGGAATACACCAACCACTAAAATTTGGAACATACTGCCTTTGAACTTGAAGTGTCGAATTTCATAAACCTATTGATTTCCGATCGAGCCCAAAACTTGGGCATCAACATAATATGGTGGGAGGAGTCATGTGGTGAGTTTTGAGTGAAATCCAATCGCTAGAACTACGGAATACACCAACCACTCCAATAAGGCACGAACTGCCTTTGAACTTGAATTGTTCAATTTCTTACCCCTATTGATTTCCGATCGAGCCGAAAACTTGGGCATCATCATATTTATGGTGCGAGGAGTGATTTGGTGAGTTTTGGCTGAAATCCAATTGCTAGAACTATGGAATACACCAAACACTCCAATAAAGCACGAACTGCCATTGAACTTGAAGTGCCCAATTTCGTACACCTATTGATTTCCGATTGAGCCCAAAACTTGGGCATCATCATAATATGGTGGGAGGAGTGATGTGGTAAGTTTTGAGTGAAATCCAATCGCTTGAACTACGGAATACACCAACCGCTTCAATTCGGAAGAAACTGCCTTTGAACTTGAAGTGTCCAATTTCGTACACCTATTTATTTCCGATCGAGCCCAAAACTTGGGCATCAACATAATATGGTGGGAGGAGTCATGTGGTGAGTTTTGAGTGAAATCCAATTGCTAGAAGTATGGAATACACCAACCACTCCAACTCGGAACAAACTTCCTTTGAACTTGAAGTGTCCCATTTCGTACACCTATTGATTTCCGATCGAGCCCAAAACTTGAGCATCATCATAATAAGGTGGGAGAAGTCATGTGGAGAGTTTTGGGTGAAATCGAATCGCTAGAACTATGGAATACACTAACCACTCCAATTTGGAACAGACTGCCTTTGAACTTGAAGTGTCCAATTTCGTACACCGATTGATTTCCGATCAAGCCCAAAACTTGGGCATCATCATAATATGGTGGGAGGAGTCATTTGGAGAGTTTTTAGTGAAATCCAATCGCTAGAACTACGGAATACACCAACCACTTTAACAAGGCACGAACTACCTGTGAACTTGAATTGTCCAATTTCGAACACCTATTGATTTCCGATCGAGCCCAAAACTTGGGCATCATCATAATATGGTGGGAGGAGTCATTTGGTGAGTTTTGAGTCAAATCCAATCGCTAGAACTACGGAATACACCAACCACTCCAATTCGGAACGAACTGCCTTTGAACTTGAATTGTCCAATTTATTTCACCTGTTGATTTCCGATTGAGCCCAAAACTTGGGCATCATCACAATAAGGTGGGAGGAGTCATTTGGTGAGTTTTGAGTGAAATCCAATTCGTAGTACTACGGAATACACAAACCACTCCAATAAGGCACGAACAGCCTTTGAACTTGAATTGTCCAATTTCGTACACCTATTGATTTTCGATCGAGCCGAAAACTTGGGCATCATCATAATATGGTGGGCGGAGTGATTTGATTAGTTTTGAGTGAAATCCAATGCAAGAACTACGGAATACACCAACCACTCCAATAAGGCACGAACTGCCCTTGAACTTGAATTCTCCAATTTCGTACACCTATTGATTTCCGATCGAGCCCAAAACTTGGGCGTCGTCATAATATGGTGGGAGGAGTTATTTGGGGAGTTTTGAGTGAAATCCAGTGCCAGAACTACGGAATACACCAACCACTCCAATAAGGGACGAACTGCCTTTGAACTTGAATTGTCCAATTTCGTACACCTATTGATTTCCGATCGAGCCGAAAACTTGGGCATCATCATAATATGGTGGGCGGAGGCATTTGCTTAGTTTTGAGTGAAATCCAATGCAAGAACTACGGAATACACCAACCACTCCAATAAGGCACGAACTGCCCTTGAACTTGAATTGTGCAATTTCGTATACCTATTGATTTCCGATCGATCCCAAAACTTGGGCATCGTCATAATATGGTGGGAGGAGTCATTTGGTGAGTTTTGAGTGAAATCCAATCACAGGAACTACGGAATACACCAGCCACTCCAATAAGGCACGAACTGCCTTCGAAGTAGAATTTTCCAATTTCGTGCACCTATTGATTTCCGATCAACCCCAAAACTTGGGGATCATCATAATATGGTGGGAGGAGTTGTTTGGTGAGTTTTGAGTGAAATCCAATGCTAGAACTACGGAATACACCAACCACTCCAATAAGGGACGAACTGACTTTGAACTTGAATTGTCCAATTTGGTACACCTGTTGATTTCCGATCGAGCCCAAAACTTGGGCATCATAATAATATGGTGGGAGGAGTCATTTGGAGAGTTTTGAGTAAAATCCAATCGCTAGAACTACGGAATACACCAACCACTCCCATTCGGAACGAACTGCCTTTGAACTTGAATTGTCCAATTTCGTACTCCTATAGATTTCCGATCGAGCCCAAAACTTGGGCATCATCACGATATGGTGCGAGGAGTGATGTGGTGTGTTTTGAGTGAAATCCAACTACTAGAACTACGGAATACACCAACCACTCCAATTCGGAACAAACTGGCTTAGAACTTGAAGTGTCCAATTTCGTACACCTATTGATTTCCGATTGAGCACAAAACTTGGGCATCATCATAATACGGTGGGAGGAGTCATTTGGAGAGTTTTGAGTAAAATCCAATCGCTTGAACTATGGAATACACCAACCACTCACATTCGGAACGAACTGCCGTTGAACTTGAATTGTCCAATTTCGTACTCCTGTTGATTTCCGATCGACTCGAAAACCTGGGCATCATCATAATACGATGGGAGGAGTCGTTTGGTTAGTTTTGAGTGAAATCCAATCGCTAGAACTATGGAACACTCCAACCACTCCAATAAGGCACGAACTTCCTTTGAACTTGAATTGTCCAATTTCGTACACCTATTGATTTCCGATCGTGCCCAAAACTTGGGCATCATCATAATATGGTGGGAGGAGTCATTTGGGGCGCTTTGAGTGAAATCCAATTGCTAGAGCTATGGAATACACCAACCACTCCAATTCGAAACTTACTGCCATTGAACTTGAATTGTCCAATTTCGTCCACCTATTGTTTTCCGATCGAACCCAAAACTTGGGCATCATCATAATATGGTGGGAGGAGTCATTTGGTGAGTTTTGAGTGAAATCCAATCGCTAGAACTACGGAATACCCCAACCACTCCAATTCGGAGCAAACTGCCTTTGAACTTGAAGTGTCCAATTTCGTACACGTATTGATTTCCAATCGAGCCCAAAACTTGGGCATCACCATAGTATGGTGGGAGGACTCATGTGGTGAGTTTTTCGGGAAATCCAATTGCTAGAACTACGGAATACACCAACCATTCCAATTCGGAACAAACTGCCTTTGAACTTGAAGTGTCCAATTTCATACACCTATTGATTTCCGATCGAGCCCAAAACTTGGGCATCATCATAATATGGTGGGAGGACTCATGTGGTGAGTTTTGAGTGAAATCCAATCTACAGAACTACAGAATACACCAACCGTTCCAATTCGGAACAAATTGTCTTTGAACTTGAATTGTCCAATTTCGTGCACCTATTGATTTCCGATCGAGCCCAAAACTTGGGCATCACCTTAATATGGTGGGAGGACTCATTTGGTGAGTTTCGAGTGAAATCCAATCGCTAGAACTACGAAATGTACCAACCGCTACAATAAGGCACGAACTGCCTTTGAACCTGAATTGTCCAATTTAGTAAAACTATTGATTTCAGATCGAGTCCAAAACTTGGGCATCATCATAATATGGTGGGAGGAGTCATTTGGTGAGTTTTGAGAGAAATCCAATCGCTAGAACTGCGGAATACACCAACCACTCCAATTCGGAACAAACTGCCTTCGAACTTGAAGTGTCCAATTTCATACACTAACCACTCCAATTCGAAACAAACTTCCTTTGTACTTGAAGTGTCCAATTTCGTACACCAATTGATTTCCGATCAAGCACAAAACTTGGGCATCATCATAATATCGTGGGAGAGTCATGTGGGGAGTTTTGAGTGAAATCCAATCACTAGAACTACAGAATACACCAACCACTCCAATTCGGAACAAACTGCCTTTGAACTTGAAGTGTCCAATTTCGTACACCTATTGATTTCCGACCAAGCCCAAAACTTGGCCATCATCATAATATGTTGGGAGGAGTCATTTGGGGAGTCTTAAGTGAAATCCTATCGCTAGAACTCCGAAATACACCATCCACTCCAACAAGGCACGAACTGCCTTTGAACTTGAAGTGTCCAATTTCGTACACCTATTGATTCCGACTGAGCCCAAAACTTGGCCATCATCATAATATGGTGGGAGGAGTGATATGGTGAGTTTTGAGTGAAATCCAATTGCTAGAACTATGGAATACACCAACCACTCCAATTCGGAACAAACTGCCTTTGAACTTGAAGTGTCCAATTTCGTACACCTATTGATTTCCGATCGAGCACAAAACTTGGGCGTCATTATAATATCGTGGGAGGAGTCATGTGGGGAGTTTTGAGTGAAATCCAATCACTAGAACTACGGAATACACCAACCACTCCAATTCGGAACAAACTGCCTTTGAACTTGAAGTGTCCAATTTCGTACACATATTGATTTCCGATCGAGCACAAAACTTGGGGATCATCATAACATGGTGGGAGCAGTCATGTGGCGAGTTTTGAGTGAAGTCCAATTGCTAGAACTACGTAATACACCAACCACTCCAATTCGGAACAAACTGCCTTCGAACTTGAAGTGTCCAATTTCGTACACATATTGATTTCCGATCGAGCCCAACACTTGGGCATCATCATAACATGGTGGGAGCAGTCATGTGGCGAGTTTTGAGTGAAGTCCAATTGCTAGAACTACGTAATACACCAACCACTCCAATTCGGAACAAACTGCCTTTGAACTTGAAGTGTCCAATTTCGTATACCTATTGATTTCCGATCGAGCCCAAAACTTGGGCATCATCATAATATGGTGGGAGTAGTCATTTGGTGAGTTTTGAGTGAAATCCAATCGCTAGAACTACGGAATACACCAAACACTCCAATAAAGCACGACCTGCCATTGATGTTGAATTGTCCAATTTTGTACACCTATTGACTTCCGATCGAGCCCAAAACTTGGGCATCATCATAATATGGTGGAAGGTGTCAGGTGGTGAGTTTTGAGTGAAATCCAATCGCTAGAACTACGTAATACACCAACCACTCCAATTCGTAACAAACTGCCTTTGAAGTTGAAATGTCCAATTTCGTACACCTATTGATTTCCTATCGAGCCCAAAACTTGGGCATCACCATAATATGGTGGGAGGAGTCATGTGGTGAGATTTGAGTGAAATCCAATCGCTAGAAGGACGGAATACACCAACCACTCCAGTTCGGAACAAACTTCCTTTGAACTTGAAATGTCCAATTTCGTACACCTATAGATTTCCGATTGAGCGCAAAACTTGGGCATCATCATAATATGGTGGGAGGAGTCATTTGGTGAGTTTTGAGTGAAATCCAATCACTAGAACTACGGAATACACCAACCACTCCAATTCGGAACAAACTGCCTTCGAACTTGAAGTGTCCAATTTCGTACACCTATTGATTTCCGACCAAGCCCAAAACTTGGCCATCATCATAATATGTTGGGAGGAGTCATTTGGGGAGTCTTAAGTGAAATCCTATCGCTAGAACTACGAAATACACCATCCACTCCAACAAGGCACGAACTGCCTTTGAACTTGAAGTGTCCAATTTCGTACACCTATTGATTCCGACTGAGCCCAAAACTTGGCCATCATCATAATATGGTGGGAGGAGTGATATGGTGAGTTTTGAGTGAAATCCAATCGCTAGAACTATGGAATACACCAACCACTCCAATTCGGAACAAACTGCCTTTGAACTTGAAGTGTCCAATTTCGTACACCTATTGATTTCCTATCGAGCCCAAAACTTGGGCATCACCATAATATGGTGGGAGGAGTCATGTGGAGAGATTTGAGTGAAATCCAATCGCTAGAAGGACGGAATACACCAACCACTCCAGTTCGGAACAAACTGCCTTTGAACTTGAAGTGTCCAATTTCGTACACCTATTGATTTCCGATCAAGCCTAAAACGTGGGCATCACCATAATTTGGTGGGAGGAGTCATTTGAAGAGTTTTGAGTGAAATCCAATCGCTAGAACTACGAAATACTCCAAACACTCCAATAAAGCACGAACTGCCTTTGAGCTTGAATTGTCCAATTTCGTACACCAGTCGATTTCCGATCGAGCCCAAAACTTGGGAATCATCATAATATGGTGGGAGGAGTCCTTTGAAGAGTTTTGAGTGAAATCCAATCGCTCGAACTACGGAATACACCAACCACTCCAATTTGGAACAAACTGCCTTTGAATTTGAAGAGTCCAATTTCGTACACCTATTGATTCCGACTTAGCCCACAACTTGGCCATCATCGTAATATGGTGGGAGGAGTGATATGGTGAGTTTTGAGTGAAATCCAATCGCTAGAACTACGGAATACACCAACCACTCCAATTCGGAACAAACTGCCTTTGAACTTGAAGTGTCCAATTTCGTACACCTATTGATTTCCTATCGAGCCCAAAACTTGGGCATCACCATAATATGGTGGGAGGAGTCATGTGGTGAGTTTTGAGTGAAATCCATTCGCTAGAAGTACGGAATACACCAACCACTCCAGTTCGGAACAAACTTCCTTTGAACTTGAAATGTCCAATTTCGTACACCTATAGATTTCCGATTGAGCCCAAAACTTGGGCATCATCATAATACGGTGGGAGGAGTCATTTGGTGAGTTTTGAGTGAAATCCAATCGCTAGACCTACGAAATGTACCAAACAATCCAATAAAGCACGAACTGCCTTTGAACTTGAATTGTCCAATTTCGTACACCTACTGATTTCCGATTGAGCCCAAAACTTGGGAATCATCATAATATGGTGGGAGGAGTCATTTGATGAGTTTTGAGTGAAATCCAATCGCTAGAACTATGGAATACACCAACCACTCCAATTTGGAACAAACTGCCTTTCAACTTGAAGGGTCCAGTTTCGTACCCCTATTGATTTCCGATCGAGCCCAAAACTTGGCCATCATCATAATATGGTGGGAGGAGTGATGTGGTGAGTTTTGAGTGAAATCCAATAGCTAGAACTACGGAATACGCCAACCACTCCAGTTCGGAACAAACTTCCTTTGAACTTGAAATGTCCAATTTCGTACACCTATAGATTTCCAATCGAGCCCAAAACTTGAGCATCGTCAGAATATGGTGGGAGGTGTCAGTTGGTGAGTTTTGAGTGAAATCCAATCGCTAGGCCTACGAAATGTACCAACCAATCCAATAAAGCACAAACTGCCTTTGAACTTGAATTGTCCAATTTCGTAAACCTATTGATTTCCGATCGAGCCCCCAATAACTTGGGCATCATCATAAAATGGTGGGAGGAGTCATTTGATGAGTTCTGAGCGAAATTCAATCGCTAGAACTACGGAATACACCAACCACTCCAATTTGGAACAAACTGCCTTTGTACTTGAAGTGTCCAATTTCGTACACCTATTGATTTCCGATCGAGCCCAAAACTTGGCCATCATCATAATATGGTGGGAGGAGTGATGTGGTGAGTTTTGAGTGAAATCCAATCACTAGAATTACGGAATACACCAACCACTCCAATTCGGAACAAACTGCCTTTGAACTTGAAGTGTCCAATTTCGTACACCGATTGATTTCCTATCGTGCCCAATACTTGGGCATCATCATAATATGGTGGGAGGAGTGATGTGGTGAGTTTTGAGTGAAATCCAATCGCTAGAACTACGGAATACACAAAACACTCCAATAAAGCACGAACTGCCTTTGAACTTGAATTGTCCAATTTCGTACACCTATTGATTTCCGTTCGAGCCCAAAACTTGGGCATCATCATAATATGGTGGGAGGAGTCATTTGGTGAGTTTTGAGTAAAATCCAGTTGCTACAACTACGGAATAAACCAACCACTCCAATTCAGAACAAACTGCCTTTGAACTTGAACTATCCAATTTCGTACACCTATTGATTTCCAATTGAGCCCAAAACTTGGGCATCATCATAATATGGTGGGAGGAGTGATTTGGTGAGGTTTGAGTGAAATCCAATCGCTAGAACTACGAAATGTACCAACCACTCCTGTATGGCACGAACTGCCTTTGAACTTGAATTGTCCAATTTCGTGCACCTATTGATTTCCGATCGAGCCCAAAACCTGGGCATCATCATAATATGGTGGGAGGAGTCATTTGGAAAGTTTGGAGCGAAATCCAATCACTAGAACTATGGAATACACCAAACACTCCAATAAAGCACGAACCGCCTTTGAACTTGAATTGTCCAATTTCGTACACCTATTGATTTCCGATTGAGCCCAAAACTTGGGAATCATTATAATATGGTGGGAGGAGTCCTTCGGTGAGTTTTGAGTGAAATCCAATTGCTAGAACTACGAAATGTACCAAGCACTCAAATAAGACACGAACTGCCATTGAACTTGAAGTGTCCAACTTCGTACACCTATTGATTTCCGATCGAGCCCAAAACTTGGGCATCAACAAAATATGGTGGGTGGAGTCATTTGATGAGTTTTGAGTGAAATCCAATCGCTAGAACTACAGAATACACCAAACACTCCAATAAAGCACGAACTGCCTTTGAGCTTGAATTGTCCAATTTCGTACCCCTATTGATTTCCGATCGAGCCCAAAACTTGGGCATCATCATAATATGGTGGGAGGAGTCATGTGGTGAGTTTTGAGTGAAATCCAATCGCTAGAACACACCAACCACTCCAATTCGGAACAAACTGCCTTTGAACTTGAAGTGTCCAATTTCGTACACCTATGGATTTCCGATCGAGCCCAAAACTTGGGCATCATCATAATATGGTGGGATGAGTCATTTGGTGAGTTTTGAGTGAAATCCAATTGCTAGAACTACGGAATACACCAACGACTCCAATTCGGAACAAACTGCCTTTGAACTTGAAGTGTCCAATTTCAAACACCTATTGATTTCCGATCGACCCCAAAACTTCGGCATCATCATAATACGGTGGGTGGAGTCTTGTCATGAGTGTTGAGTGAAATCCAATCACTAGAACTAGGGAATTCACCAACCACTCCAATTCGGAACAAATTACCCTTGAACTTGAAATGTCCAATTTCGTACACGTATTGAATTCCGATCGAGCCCAAAACTTGGGCATCATCATAATATGGTGGGAGGAGTCATGTGGTGAGTTTTGAGTGAAATCTGATTGCTAGAACTACGGAATACACTAACCACTCCAATTCGGAACAAACTGCCTTCGAACTTTAAGTGTCCAACTTGGGCATCATCGTAATATGGTGGGAGGAGTCATTTGGCGAGTTTTGAGTGAAATCCAATCGCTAGAACTACGAAATGTACCAACCAGTCCAGTAAGGCAAGAACTGCCTGTGAACTTGAATTGTCCAATTTCGTACACCTATTGATTTCCGATCGTGCTGAAAAATTGGGCATCAACATAATATGGTGGGAGGAGTGATTTGGTGAGTTTTGAGTGAAATCCAATCGCTAGATCTACGGAATACACCAACCACTCCAATTCAGAACAAACTGCCTTTGAACTTGAAGTGTCCAATTTCGTACACCTATTGATTTCCGATTGAGCCCAAAACATGGGCATCATCATAATATGGTGGGTGGAGTGATTTGGTGAATTTTGAGTGAAATCCAATTGCTAGAACTACGAAATGTACCAACCACTCCAATAAAGCACGAACTGCCTTTGAACTTGAAGTGTCCAACTTCGTACACCTATTGATTTCCGATCGAGCTCAAAACTTGGGCATCATCATAATATGGTGGGTGAAGTCATTTGGTGAGTTTTGAGTGAAATCCAATCGCTAGAACTACGGAATACCCTAACCACTCCAATTCGGAAAAACCTGCCTTTGAACTTCAAGTGTCCAATTTCGTACACCTCTTGATTTCCGATCGAGCCCAAAACTTGTGCATCATCACAGTATGTGGGAGGAGTCTTTTGGTGAGTTTTGAGTGAAATCCAACCGCTAGAACTACGAAATGTACCAACCACTCCAATAAGGCACGAACTGCCTTTGAACTTGAATTGTCCATTTTCGTACACCTATTAATTTCCGATCGAGCCGAAATCTTGGGCATCATCATAATATGGTGGGAGGAGAATTTTTGGGGAGTCTTGAGTGAAATCCAATCGCTAGAACTATGAAATGTATCAACCACTCCAATAAGTCACGAACTGCCTTTCAACTTGAATTGTTCAATTTCGTACATCTATTGATTTCCGATCGAGCCGAAAACTTGGGCATCATCATAATATGGTGGGAGGAGTCATGTGGGGAGTTTTGGGTGAAATCCAATCGCTGGAACGACGGAATACACGAACCACTCCAATTCGGAACAAACTGCCTTTAAACTTGAAGTGTCCAATTTCGTACACCTATTGATTTCCGATCGAGCCCAAAACTTGGGCATCATCAAAATATGGTGGGAGGAGTCATGTGGTGAGTTTTGAGTGAAATCCAATCGCTAGAACTACGGAATACACCAACCACTCCAATTCGGAACAAACTGCCTTTGAACTTGAAGTGTCCAATTTCGTAAACCTATCGATTTCCAATTGAGCCCAAAACTTGGGCATCATGATAATATGGTGGGAGGAGTCATGTGGTGAGTTTGAGTGAAATCCAATCGCTAGAACTACGGAATACACCAACCACTCCAATTCGGAACAAACTGCCTTTAAACTTGAAGTGTCCAATTTCGTACACCTTTTGATTTCCGATCGAGCCCAAAACTTTGGCATCATCAAAATATGGTGGGAGGAGTCATGTGGTGAGTTTTGAGTGAAATCCAATTGCTAGAACTACGGAATACACGAATCACTCCAATTCGGAACAAACTGCCCGTGAACTTGAAGTGTCCAATTTCGTACACCTATTGATTTCCGATTGAGCCCAAAACTTGGGCATCATCAAAATATGGTGGAAGGAGTCATGTGGTGAGTTTTGAGTGAAATCCAATCGCTAGAACTACGGAATACACCAACCTCTCCAATTCGGAACAAACTGCCTTTGAACTTGAAGTGTCGAATTCCGTACACCTATTGATTTCCGATACTTGGGCAACATCATAATATAGTGGGAGGAGTCATGTGGTGAGTTTTGAATGAAATCCAATCGCAAGAACTAAGGAATACACCAACCACTCCAATTCGAAACTGCCTCTGAACTTGAAATGTCCAATTTCGTATACCTACTAATTTCCGATACTTGGGCATCATCATAATATAGTGGGAGGAGTCATGTGGTGAGTTTTGAGTGAAATCAAGTCGGTAGAACTACAGAATTCACCAACCACTCCAATTTGGCACAATCTGCCTTTGAACTTGAAGCGTCCAATTTCGTACTCCTATTGATTTCCGATCAAGCCAAAAACTTGGGCATCAGCATAATATGGTGGGAGGAGTCATGTGGTGAGTTTTGAGTGAAATCCAATCGCTAGAACTACGGAATACACCAACCACTCCAATTCGGAACAAACTGCCTTTGAACTTGAAGTGTCCAGTTTCGTACACCTGTTGATTTCCCATCGACCCAAAAACTTGGGCATCATCATAATATGGTGGGAGGAGTCATGTGGTGAGTTTTGAGTGAAATCCAATCTCTAGAACAACGGAATTCACCAACCACTCCAATTCGGAAAAAACTGCCTTTGAACTTGAATTGTCCAATTTCGTACACCTATTGATTTCCCATCGAGTCCAAAACTTGGGCATCATCATAATATGGTGGGAGGAGTCATTTGATGAGTTTTGAGTGAAATCCAATCGCTAGAACAACGAAATGTACCAACCACTCCAATAAGGCACGAACTGCCTTTCAATTGAATTTTCCAATTTCGTACACCTATTGATTTCCGATCAAGCCGAAAACTTGGGCATCATCATAATATGGTGGGAGGAGTCACTTGGTGAGTTTTGAGTGAAATCCAATTGCTAGAACTACGGAATACACCAACCACTACAATTCTGAACAAAACTGTCTTTGAACTTGAAGTGTCAAATTTCTTACACCTATTGATTTCCGATCGAGCTCAAAACTTGGGCATCATCATAATATGGTGGGTGAAGTCCTTTGGTGAGTTTTGAGAGAAATCCAATCGCTAGAACTACGGAATACACTAACCACTCCAATTTCGTACACCTATTGATTTCTGATCAAGTCGAAAACTTGGGCATCATCATAATATGGTGGGAGGAGTCATGTGGTGAGTTTTGAGTGAAATCCAATCGCTAGAACTACGGAATACACTAACCACTCCAATTCGGAAAAACCTGCCTTTGAACTTCAAGTGTACAATTTCGTACACCTATTGATTTCCGATCAAGCCCAGAACTTGGGCATCATCATAGTATGGTGGGAGGAGTAATTTGGTGAGTTTTGAGTGAAATTCAATAGCTAGAACTACGAAATACACCAACAACTCCAATAAGGCACGAACTGCCTTTGAACTTGAATTGTCCAATTTTGTACACCTACTGATTTCCGATCGACCCCAAAACTTGGGCATCATCATAATATGGGAAGAGGAGTCATTTGGTGAGTTTTGAGTGAAATCCAATCACTTGAACTACGGAATACACCAACCACTCCAATTCGGAACAAACTGCCTTCGAAGTTAAAGTTTCCAATTTCGTACACCTATTGATTTCCGACCGAGCCCAAAACTTGGGAATCATCGTAATATGTTGGGAGGAGTCATTTGGTGAGTTTTGAGTGAAATGCAATCGCTAGAACTACGAAATGTACCAACCACTCCAACAAGGCACGAACTGCCTTTGAACTTGAATTGTCCAATTTCGTACACCTATTGATTTCCGATCGAGCCCAAACCTTGGGCATCATCATAGTATGGTGGGAGCAGTCATGTGGTGAGTTTTGAGTGAAATCCAATCACTAGAATTATGGACTACACCTACCACTCAAATTTGGAACAAATTGCCTTTTAACTTGAAGTGTCCAATTTCATACACCAATTGACTTCCGTTCGAGCTCAAAACTTGGGCATCATCATAATACGTTGGGAGGAGTTATTTGGTGAGTTTTGAGTGACATACAATCGCTATAACGACGGAATACACAAAACACTCCAATATAGCATGAACTGCCTTTGAACTTGTATTGTCCAAATTCGTTCACCTATTGATTTCCGATCGAGCCCAAAACTTGGGCATCGTCATAATATGGTGGGAGGAGTCATGTGGTGAGTTTTCAGTGAAATCCAATCGCTAGAACTACAGAATTCACCAACCACTCCAATTAGGAACAAACTGCCTTTGAACTTGAAGTGTCCAATTTCGTACACCTATTGATTTCCGACCGAGCCCAAAACTTGGGCATCATCATAATATGGTGGGAGGAGTCATGTGGTGAGTTTTGAGTGAAATCCAATCGCTAGAACTACGGAATACACCAACCACTCCAATTCGGAACAAACTTCCTTTGAACTTGAAGTGTCCAATTTCGTACACCTATTGATTTCCGATCGAGTCTAAAACTTGGGAATCATCATAATATGTTGGAAGGAGTCATTTGGTGAGTCTTGAGTGAAATCCAATCGCTAGAACTACGAAATATACCAACCACTCCAATAAGGCACGAACTGCCTTTGAACTTGAAGTGTCCAATTTTGTACACCTATTGATTCCGATCGAGCCCAAAACTTGGGCATCATCATAATATGGTGGGAGGAGTCATGTGGAGAGTTTTGCGTGAAATCCAATTGCTAGAACTACGGAATACACCAACCACTCCAATTCGGAACAAACTGCCTTTGAACTTGAAGTGTCCAATTTCTTACACCTATTGATTTCCGGTCGAGTCTAAAACTTGGGAATCCTCATAATATGTTGGAAGGAGTCATTTGGTGAGTCTTGAGTGAAATCGAATCGCTAGAACTACGAAATGTACCAACCACTCCAATAAGGCACGAACTGCCTTTGAACTTGAATTGTCCAATTTCGTACACCTATTGATTTCAGATCGAGCCCAAAACTTGGGCATCATCACAATATATTGGGAGGAGTCATTTGGTGAGTTTTGAGTGAAATCCAATCGCTAGGACTACAGAATACACCAACCACTCGAATTCGTAACAAACTGCCTTTGAACTTGAAGTGTCCAATTTCGTACACCTATTGATTTCCGATCGAGCCCAAAATTTGGGCATCATCATAGTATGGTGGGTGGGGTCATGTGGTAAGTTTTGGGTGAAAGGCAATCGCTAGAACTACTGAATACACCAACCACTCCAATTCGGAACAAACTGCCTGTGAAGTTGAAGTGTCCAATTTCGTACAACTATTGATTTCCGATCGAGCCCAAAACTTGGGCATCATCATAGTCTGGTGGGAGGAGTCGTGAGGAGAGTTTTGAGTGAAATCCAATCTCTAGAACTACGGAATAGACCAACCACTCTGATTCAGAACAAACTGCCTTTGAACTTCAAGTGTCCAATTTCTTACACCTATTGATTTCCGATCGAGCCCAAAACTTGGGCATCATTATAATATGGTGGGATGAGTCATGTGGAGAGTTTTGGGTGAAATCGAATCGCTAGAATTACGGAATACACCAACCACTCCAATTCGGAACAAACTGCCTTTGAACTTGAGGTGTCCAATTTCGTACACCTATTGATTTCCGATCGAGCCCGAAACTTGAGCATCAACATAAGATGGTGGGAGGAGTATTGTGGTGAGTTTAGAGTGAAATCCATTTGCTAGAACTACTGAATACACCAACCACACCAATTCGGAACAAACTGCCTGTGAACTTGAAGTGTCATATTTCGTACACCTATTGATTTCCGATGGGGCCCAAAACTTAGGCATCATCACAGTATGGTGGAGGAGTCATGTGGAGATTTTTGAGTAAAATCCAATCGGTAGAACTACGGAATATACCAAGCACTCCAATTCGGAACAAAACTGTCTTTGAACTTGAAGTGTCAAATTTCGTACACCTATTGATTTCAGATCGAGCCCAAAACTTGGGCCTCATCATAATATGGTGGGGGGATTCATGTGGAGAGTTTTGGGTGAAATCCAATCGGTAGGACTACGGAATACACCAACCACTCGAATTCGGAACAAACTGCCTTTGAACTTGAAGTGTCCAATTTCGTTCACCAATTGATTTCCGATCGAGCCCAAAACTTCGGCATCATCATAATACGGTGGGAGGAGTCATGTGGAGAGTTTTGGGTGAAATCCAATCCGCTAGAACTATGGAATACACCAACGACTCCAATTCGGAACGAACTGCCTTTGAACTTGAATTGTCCAATTTCGTACACCTATTGATTTCCGATTGAGCCCAAAACTTAGGCATCAGCATAGTATGGTGGAAGGAGTCATGTGGAGAGTTTTGAGTGAAATCCAATCGCTAGAAACAAGGAATACACCAACCACTCCAATTTGGAACAAACTGCCTTTGAACCTGAAGTGCCCAATTTCGTACACCTATTGATTTCCGCTCGAGCCCAAAACTTGGGCATCATAATAGTATGGTGGGAGGACTCATGTGGAGAGTTTTGAGTGAAATCCAATCGCTAGAACTACGGAATGCACCAACCACTCCAATTCGGAACAAACTGCCTTTGAACTTGATGTGTCCAATTTCGTACACCTATTGATTTCCGATCGAGCCCAAAACTTGGACATCATCATAGTATGGTGGGTGGGGTCATGTGGTAAGTTTTGGGTGAAAGGCAATCGCTAGAACTACTGAATACACCAACCACTCCAATTCGGAACAAACTGCCTGTGAACTTGAAGTGTCCAATTTCGTACAACTATTGATTTCCGATCGAGCCCAAAACTTTGGCATCATCATAGTATGGCGGGAGGTGTCATGTGTAGAGTTTTGAGTGAAATCCAATCTCTAGAACTACGGAATACACCAACCACTCTGATTCGGAACAAACTGCCTTTGAACTTCAAGTGTCCAATTTCGTACACCTACTGATTTCCGATCGAGCCCAAAACTGGGCCATCATAATAATATGGTGGGAGGAGTCATGTGGAGAGTTTTGGGTGAAATCGAATCACTAGGACTATGGAATACACCAACCACTCGAATTCGGAACAAACTGCCTTTGAACTTGAAGTGTCCAATTTCGTACAGCTATTGATTTCTGATCGAGCCCAAAACTTCGGCATCATCATAATATCGTAGGAGGAGTCATGTGGAGAGTTTGTGGTGAAATCCAACCGCTAGAACTATGGAATACACCAACGACTCCAATTCGGAACGAACTGCCTTTGAACTTGAATTGTCCAATTTCGTACTTCTATTGATTTCCGATCGAGCCCAAAACTTCGGCATCATCATAATATGGTGGCAGTAGTCATTTGGTGAGTTTTAAGTGAAATATAATCGCTAGAACTACGAAATGCACCAACCACTCCAATAAGGCACGAACTGCCTTTGAACTTGAACTATCCAATTTCGTACGAAAATTGATTTCCGATCGATCCCAAATCTTGGGCATCATCATAATATGTTGGGAGGAGTCATTTGGTGAGTTTTGACGGAAATCCAATCGCTAAAACTATGAAATGCACCAACCGCTCCAATAAGGCACGAACTTCATATGAACTTGAATTGCCCAATTTCATGCCCCTATTGATTTTCGATCGAGCCCAAAACTTGGGCATCACCATAATATGGTGGGAGTAGTCATTTGTTGAGTTTTAAGTGAAATCCAATGGCTAGTACTACGGAATACACCAACCACTGCAATAAGGCACGAACTGCCTTTGAACTTGAATTGTCTAATTTCGTACACCTATTCATTTCCGATTGAGCCCAAAACTTGGGCATCATCATAATATGGTGGGAGGAGTCATGTGGTGAGTTCTGAGTGAAATCCAATCGCTAGAACTACGGAATACACCAACTACTCCAATTCGGAACAAACTGCCTTTGAACTAGAAATGTCCAATTTCGTACGCCTATTGATTTCCGATCGACCCCAAAACTTGGGCATCATCATTATATGGTGGGAGGAGTCATTTGGTGAGTTTAGAGTGAAATCCAATCGCTAGAACTACGGAATACACCAACCACTCCAATAAGGCACAAACCACCTACGAACTTGAATTGTCCAATTTCGTACACCTATTGATTTCCGATGGGGCCCAAACTTGAGCATCATCATAATATGGTGGGAGGAGTCATGTGGTGAGTGTTGAGAGAAATCCGATCGCTCGAACTACGGAATACACCAACCACTCTAATAAGGCACGAACTGCCTTTGAACTTGAACTATCCAATTTCGTACGCCAATTGTTTTCCGATCGATCCCAAAACTTGGGCATCATCATAATATGTTGGGAGGAGTCATTTGGTGAGTTTTGACGGAAATCCAATCGCTTAAACTATGAAATGCACCAACCGCTCCAATAAGGCACGAACTTCATATGAACTTGAATTGTCCAATTTCATGCCCCAATTGATTTTCGATAGAGCCCAAAACTTGGGCATCACCATAATATGGTGGGAGTAGTCATGTGGTGAGTTCTGAGTGAAATCCAATGGCTAGAACTACGGAATACACCAACCACTGCAATAAGGCTCGAACTGCCATTGAACTTGAATTGTCTAATTTCGTACACCTATTCATTTCCGATCGAGCCCAAAACTTGGGCATCATCATAATATGGTGGGAGGAGTCATGTGGTGAGTTCTGAGTGAAATCCAATCGCTAGAACTACAGAATACACCAACTACTCCAATTCGGAACAAACTGCCTTTGAACTAGAAATGTCCAATTTCGTACACCTATTGATTTCCGATCTAGCCCAAAACTTGGGCATCATCATAATATGTTGGGAGGAGTCATTTGGTGAGTTTTGAGTGAAATCCAATCGCTAGAACTACGGAATACACCAACCACTCCAATTCGGAACAAACTGCCTTTAAACTTGAATTCTCCAATTTCGTACACCTACTGATTTCCGATCGAGCCCAAAACATGGGCATCATCATAATATGGTGTGTGGAGTCATTTGGTGTGTTTTGAGTGAAATCCAACCGCTAGAACTACGAAATGTACCAACCACTTCAATAAGTCTTGAACTACCTTTGAACTTGAATTGTCCAATTTCGTACACCTATTGATTGCCGATCGAGCCCAAAACTTGGGCATCATCATAATATGGTGGGAGTAGTCATTTGGTGAGTTTTAAGTGAAATCCAATCGCTAGAACTACGGAATGCACCAACCACTCCAGTAAGGCACGAACTGCTTTCGAACTTGAATTATCCAATTTCGTACACCTATTGATTTCCGATCGAGCCGAAATCTTGGGCATCATCATAATATGGTGGGAGGAGTCATTTGGTGAGTTTTGAGTGAAATCCAATCGCTAGACCTACGGAATACACCAACCACTCCAATTTGGAACAAACTGCCTTTGAACTTGAAGTGCTCAATTTCGTACACCTATTCATTTCCGATCGAGCCCAAAACTTGGGCATCATCATAATCTGGTGGGAGGAGTCACTTGGAGAGTTTTGAGTGAAATCCAATCACTTGAACTACGGAATACACCAACCACTACAATAAGACACGAAATGCCTTTGAACCTGAATTGTCCAATTTCGTACGACAGCTGATTTCCGATCGAGCCCAAAACTTGGCCATCATAATAATACGGTGGGAGGAGTCATTTGGTGAGTTTTGAGTGAAATCCAATGGCTAGAACTACGGAATACACCAACCACTCCAATAAGGCACGAACTGCCTTTGAACTTGAATTCTCCAATTTCGTACACCAATTGATTTCCGATTGAGCCCAAAACTGGGGCATCATCATAATATGGTGGGAGGAGTCATTTGGTGATTTTTAAGTGAAATCCAATCGCTAGAACTACGGAATACACCAACCACTCCAATTCGGAACAAACAACCTTCGAACTTGAAGTTTCCAATTTAGCACACCTATTGATTTCCGATTGAGCCCAAAACTTGGGCATCTTCATAATATGGGGGGTCGAGTCATTTGGTGAGTTTTGAGTGAAATCCAATCGCTACACCTACGGAATACACCAACCACTCTAATTCGGAACAAACTGCGTTTGAACTTGAAGTGTCCAATTTCGTACACCTATTGATTTCCGATCGAGCCCAAAACTGTGGCATCATCATAATATGGTGGGGGGAGTCATTTGGTGAGTTTTGAGTGAAATGCAACCGCTAGAACTACGAAATGTACCAACCACTCCAATAAGTCACGAACTGCCTTTGAACTTGAATTGTCCAATTTCGTACTCCTATTGATTTCCGATCGAGCCCAAAACTTGGTCATCACCATACCATGTTGGGAGGAGTCATTAGGTGAGTTTTGAGTGAAATCCAATCGCTAGAACTGTGGAATACACCGACCACTCCAATTCGGAACAAACTGCCTTTGAACATGAATTGTCCAATTTCGTACACCTATTGATTTCCGATCGAGACCAAAACTTGGGCATATTCATAATATTTTGGGAGGAGTCATGTGGTGAGTTTTGAGTGAAATCCAATCGCTAGAACTACGGAATGGACCAACCAGTCCAATTCGGAACAAACTGTCTTTGAACTTGAAGTGTCCAATTTCGTACACCTATCGATTTCCGATCGAGCCCAAAACTTGGGCATCATCATAATATGTTGGGAGGAGTCATGTGGTGAATTTTGAGTGAAATCCGATTGCTAGAACTACGGAATACACCAACTAGTCCAATTCGGAACAAACTGCCTTTGAACTTGAAGTGTCCAATTTTGTACACCTATTGATTTCCGATCGAGCCCAAAACTTGGGCATCATCATAATATGGTGGGAGGAGTCATTAGGAGAGTTTTCAGTGAAATCCAATCGCTAGAACTACGGAATACACCAACCACTCCAATTCGGAACAAACAACCTTCGAACTTGAAGTACCCAATTTAGCACACCTATTGATTTCCGATTGAGCCCAAAACTTGGGCATCATCATAATATGGTGGGGCAAGTCATTTGGTGAGTTTTGAGTGAAATCCAATCGCTACACCTACGGAATACACCAACCACTCTAATTTGGAACAAACTGCATTTGAACGTGAAGTGTCCAATTTCGTACACCAATTCATTTCCTATTGAGCCCAAACCTTGGGCATCATCATAATAGGGTGGGAGGAGTCATTTGGAGAGTTTTGAGAGAAATCCAATCGCTTGAACTAGGGAATACACCAACCACTCCAATAAGACACGAAATGCCTTTGAACATGAATTGTCCAATTTCGTACGCCTATTGATTTCCGATCAAGCCCAACACTTGGGCATCATAATAATACGGTGGGAGGAGTCATTTGGTGAGTTTTGAGTGAAATCCAATCGCTAGAACTACGGAATACACCAACCACTCCAATAAGGTACGAACTGCCTTTGAACCTGAACTGTCCAATTTCGTACGCCAATTGATTTCCAATCGATCTCAAAACTTGGGCATCATCATAATATGGTGGGAGGAGTCATGTGGTGAGTTCTGAGTGAAATCCAATCGCTAGAACTATGGAATACACCAACCACTCCAATTCGTAGCAAATTGCCTTTGAACTTGAAGTGTCTAATTTCGTGCACCTACTGATTTCCGATCGAGCCCAAAACTTGGGCATCATCATAATATGTTGGGAGAAGTCATTTGGTGAGTTTTGAGTGAAATCCAACCGCTAGACCTACGAAATGTACCAACCACTTCAATAAGTCACGAACTGCCTTTGAACTTGAATTGTCCAATTTCGTACACCTATTGATTTCCGATTGAGCCCAAAACTTGGGCATCATCATAATATGGTGGGAAGAGTCATTTTGTGAGTTTTGAGTGAAATCCAAGCGCTAGAAATACAGAATACACCAACCACTCCAATTCGGAAAAAACTGCCTTCGAACTTGAAGTGTCCAATTTCGCACACCTACTGATTTCCGATTGAGCCCAAAACGTGGGCATCATCATAATATTGCGGGAGGATTCAAGTTGAAAGACAGTTCCTCCCACCATATTATGATGATTCCCAAGTTTTGGGTTCAATCGGAAATCCATAGGTGTGCGAAATTGGACATTTCAAGTTCAAAGGCAGTTTGTTCTGAATTGGAGCCGTTGGTGTATTCCGTAGTTCTAGCAGTTGGATTTCACTCAAAACTCACCAAATGACTCCCCCCACCATATTATGATGATGCCACAGTTTTGGGCTCGATCGGAAATCAATAGGTGTACGAAATTGGACACTTCAAGTTCAAACGCAGTTTGTTCCGAATTAGAGTGGTTGGTGTATTCCGTAGGTGTAGCGATTGGATTTCACTCAAAACTCACCAAATGACTCCGTTCGAGCCCAAAACGTGGGCATCATCAAAACTCACCAAATGACTCCTCCCACCATATTATGATGATTCCCAAGTTTTGGGTTCAATCGGAAATCCATAGGTGTGCGAAATTGGACATTTCAAGTTCAAAGGCAGTTTGTTCTGAATTGGAGCCGTTGGTTTATTTCGTAGTTCTAGCAGTTGGATTTCACTCAAAACTCACCAAATGACTCCTCCCACGATATTATGATAATGCTCAAATTTTGGGCTCGATCGGAAATCAACAGGTGTACGAAATTGGACAATGCAAGTTCAAAGACAGTTCGTTCCGAATTGGAGTGGTTGGTGTATTCCGTAGTTATAGCGATTGGATTTCACTCAAAACTCAATGACTCCTCCCACCATATTATGATGATGCCCAGGTTTTGGGCTCAATCGGAAATCAAAAGGTGTGCGAAATTGAACACTTCAAGTTCGAAGGCAGTTTTTTCCGAATTGGAGTCGTTGGTGTATTCCGTAGTTCTAGCGTTTGGATTTCACTCAAAACTCACCAAATGACTACTCCCACCGTATTATGGTGATGCCCATGTTTTGGGCTCGATCGGAAATCAGTAGGTGTACGAAATTGGACAATTCAAGTTCAAAGGCAGTTCGTGCCTTACTGGAGTGGTTGGTGTATTCCGTAGTTGTAGCGATTGGATTTCACTCAAAACTCACCAAGTGACTCCTCCCACCATATTATGATAATGCCCAAGTTTTGGGCTCGATCGGAAATCAACAGGTGTACGAAATTGGACAATTCAAGTTGAAAGACAGTTCGTTCCGAATTGGAGTGGTTGGTGTATTCCGTAGTTATAGCGGTTGGATTTCACTCAAAACTCAATGAATCCTCCCACCATATTATGATGATGCCCAAGTTTTGGGCTCAATCGGAAATCAAAAGGTGTGCGAAATTGGACACTTCAAGTTCAAAGGCAATTTCTTCCGAATTCGAGTGGTAGGTGTATTCCGTAGTTCTATCGATTGGATTTCTCTCAAAACTCACCAAGTGACTCCTCACACCATATTATGTTGATGCCCAAGTTTTGGGCACGATTGGAAAACAATAGGTGTACGAAATTGGACACTTCAAGTTCGAAGGCAGTTTTTTCCGAATTGGAGTCGTTGGTGTATTCTGTAGTTCTAGCGTTTGGATTTCACTCAAAACGCACCAAATGACTCCTCCCACCGTATTATGTTGATGCCCAAGTTTTGGGATCGATCGGAAATCAATAGGTGTACGAAATTGGACAATTCAAGCTCAATGGCAGTTCATGCCTGATTGCAGTGGTAGGTGTATTCCATAGTTCTGGCGATTGGATTTCACTCAAAACTAACCAAATGACTCCTCCCACCATTTTATGATGATGCCCAAGTTTTGGGCTCGAACGGAAGTCAACAGGTGTACGAAATTGGACAATTCAAGTTCAAAGACAGTTCGTTCCGAATTGGAGTGGATGATGTATTCCGTAGTTCTAGCGATGGGATTTCACTCAAAACTCCCCAAATGACTCCTCCCACCATATTATGATGATTCCCAAGTTTTGGGATCAATCGGAAATCAATAGGTGTGCGGAATTGGACATTTCAAGTTCTAAGGCAGTTTGTTCCGAATTGGAGTCGTTGGTGTATTCCGTAGTTCTAGCCGTTGGATTTCACTCAAAACTCACCAAATGACTCCTCCCACCATATTATGATGATTCCCAAGTTCTGGGTTCAATCGGAAATCAATAGGTGTGCGAAATTGGACATTTCAAGTTCAAAGGCAGTTTGTTCCGAATTGGAGCCGTTGGTGTATTCCGTAGTTCTAGCAGTAGGATTTCTCTCAAAACTCACCAAGTGACTCCTCGCACTATATTATGATGATGCCCAAGTTTTGGGCACGACTGGAAAACAATAGGTGTACGAAATTGGACACTTCAAGTTCAAAGGCAGTTTTTTCCGAATTGGAGTGGTTGGTGTATTCCGTAGTTCTAGCGTTTGGATTGCACTCAAAACTCACCAAATCACTCCTCCCACCGTATTATGATGATGCCCAAGTTTCGGGCTCGATCGGAAATCAATAGGTGTACGAAATTGGACAATTCTAGCTCAATGGCAGTTCGTGCCTTATTGAAGTGGTAGGTGTATTCCGTAGTTCCCGCGATTGGATTTCACTCAAAACACACCAAATGACTCCTCCCACCATATTATGATGATGCCCAAGTGTTGGGCTCAATTTGAAATCAATAGGTGTGCGAAATTGGACACTTCAAGTTCAAAGGCAATTTGTTCCGAATTGGAGTGGTTGGTGTATTCCGTAGTTCTAGCGGTTGGATTTCACTCAAATCTCACAAAATGACTCCTCCCATTATATTATGGTGATGCCCATGTTTTGGGCTCGATTGGAAATCAATAGGTGTACGAAATTGGACAGTTCAAGTTCAAAGGCAGTTCGTTCTGAATTGCAGTGGTTGGTGTATTCCGCAGTTTTAGCAAGTGGATTTCGCTGCAAACTTACCAAATGACTCCTCCCACCATATTACGGTGATGCCCAAGTTTTGGGCTCGGTCGGAAATCAATAGGTGTGCGAAATCGGCACTTCAAGTTCAGAGGCAGTTCGTGCCTTAGTGGAGTGGTTGGTGTGTTTCGTAGTTCTAGCGATTGGATTTCACTAAAAACTCACCAAATGACTCCTCCCATGATATTATGGTGATGCCCATGTTTTGGGCTCGATCGGAAATCAGTAGGTGTACGAAATTGGACAATTCAAGTTCAAAGGCAGTTCGTGCCTTATTGGAGTGGTTGGTGTATTCCGTAGTTCTAGCAATTGGATTTCACTCAAAACTCACCAAGTGACTCCTCCCACCATATTATGATAATGCCCAAGGTTTGGGCTCGATCGGAAATCAACAGGTGTACGAAATTGGACAATTCAAGTTGAAAGACAGTTCGTTCCGAATTGGAGTGGTTGGTGTATTCCGTAGTTATAGCGGTTGGATTTCACTCAAAACTCAATGACTCCTACCACCATATTATGATGATGCCCAAGTTTTGGGCTCGATTGGAAAACAATAGGTGTACGAAATTGGACACTTCAAGTTCAAAGGCAGTTTGTTCCGAATTGGAGTGGTTGGTGTATTTAGTAGTTCTAGCGTTTGGATTTCACTCAGAACTCACCACAAGACTCCTCCCGCCATATTATGAAGATGCCCAGGTTTTGGGTTCGATCGGAAATCAATAGGTGTACGAAATTGGACACTTCAAGTTCGAAGGCAGTTTTTTCCGAATTGGAGTGGTTGGTGTATTCTGCAGTTCTAGCGATTTGATTTCACTCAAAACTCACAAAATGACTCTTCTAACCATATTATGATGATGCCCAAGTTTTGGGCTCGATCGGAAATCAATAGGTGTACGAAATTGGACAATTCAAGTTCAAAGGTAGTTCGTGCCTTATTGGAGTGGTTGGTGTATTCCGTAGTTCTAGCGATTGGATTTCACTCAAAACTCACCAAATGACTCCTCCAACAATATTATGATGATGCCCAAGTTTTGGGCTCGATCGGAAATCAATAGGAGTACGAAATTGGACATTTCAAGTTCGTAGGCGGTTCGTGCCTTATTGGAGTGGTTGGTGTATTCCGTAGTTCTAGCGATTCGATTTCACTCAAAACTCACCAAATGACTCCTCCCACCATATTATGATGATGCCCAAGTTTTGGCCTCGATCGGAAATCAATAGGTGTACGAAATTGGACACTTCCAGTCCAAAGGCAGTTTCTTCCGAATTGGAGTAGTTGGTGTATTCCATAGTTCTAGTGGTTGGATTTCACTCAGAACTCTCCACGTGACTCCATCCACCATATTATGAAGATGCCCAAGTTTTGGGGTCGATAGGAAATCAATTGGTGTACGAAATTGGACGCTTCAAGTTCAAAGGCAGTTTGTTCCGAATTGTTGTGGTTGGTGTATTCCGTAGTTCTAGCGATTGGATTTCACTCAAAACTCACCACAGGACTCCTCCCACCATATTATGTTGATGCCCAAGTATTGGGCACGATAGGAAATCAATTGGTGTACGAAATTGGACACTTCCAGTGCAAAGGCAGTTTCTTCCGAATTGGAGTAGTTGGTGTATTCCATAGTTCTAGTGGTTGGATTTCACTCAGAACTCTCCACGTGACTACTCCCACCATATTATAATGATGCCCAAGTTCTGGGCTCGATCGGAAATCAATAAGAGTACGAAATTGGACGCTTCAAGTTCAAAGGCAGTTTGTTCCGAATTGTTGTGGTTGGTGTTTTCCGTAGTTCTAGCGATTGGATTTCACTCAAAACTCACCACAGGACTCCTCCCACCATATTATGTTGATGCCCAAGTATTGGGCACGATAGGAAATCAATTGGTGTACGAAATTGGACACTTCAAGTTCAAAGGCAGTTTGTTCCGAATTGGAGTGGTTGGTGTATTCCGTAGTTCTAGCGATTGGATTTCGTTCAAAACTCATCAAATGACTCCTCCCACCATTTTATGATGATGCCCAAGTTTTGGGCTCGATCGGAAATCAATAGGTGTACGAAATTGGACAATTCAAGTTCAAAGGTAGTTCGTCCCTTATTGGATTGGTTGGTGT
Organism: Prunus yedoensis; assembly: GCA_005406145.1. NCBI lineage: Eukaryota > Viridiplantae > Streptophyta > Magnoliopsida > Rosales > Rosaceae > Prunus > Prunus yedoensis. The sequence goes on along the minus strand of BJCG01000015.1, from coordinate 1,369,382 downwards.
ATTTCATAGTTCTAGCGATTGGATTTCACTCAGAACTCACCACGCGACTCCATCCACCATATTATGATGATGCCCAAGTTTTGGGGTTGATCGGAAATGAATAGGTGTACGAAATTCGACACTTCAAGTTCAAGGGCAGTTTGTTCCGAATTGAAGTGGTTGGTGTATTCCGTAGTTCTAGCGATTGGATTTCACTCAAAACTCACCACATGACTCCTCCCACCATATTATGAAGATGCCCAGGTTTTGGGCTCAATCGGAAATCAATAGGTGTACGAAATTGGACAATTCCAGTGCAAAGGCAGTTTCTTCCGAATTGGAGTGGTTGGTGTATTCCATAGTTCTAGTGGTTGGATTTCACTCAGAACTCTCCACGTGACTCCTCCCACCATATTATGATGATGCTCAAGTTTTGGGCTCGATCGGAAATCAATAGGTGTACGAAATTGGACAATTGAAGTTCAAAGGCAGTTCGTGCCTTGTTAGAGTCGTTGGTGTCTTCCACAGTTCTAGCGATTAGATTTAACTCAAAACTCTCCAAATGACTCCTCCCACCATATTATGATGATGCCCAAGTTTTGGGCTCGATCGGAAATCTATAGGTGTACGAAACTGGACAATTCAAGTTCAAAGGTAGTTCGTCCCTTATTGGATTGGTTGGTGTATTTCATAGTTCTAGCGATTGGATTTCACTCAAAACTCACCAAATGAGTCCTCCCAACGTATTATGATGATGCCCAAGTTTTGGGCTCGATCGGAAATCAGTATGTGTACGAAATTCGACACTTCAAGTTCAAAGGCAGTTTGTTCCGAATTGGAGTGGTTGGTGTATTCCATAGTTCTAGCGATTGGATTTCACTCAGAATTCACCACATGACTCCTGCCCCCATATTATGAAGATGCCCAAGTTTTGGGCTCGATCGGAAATGTATAGGCGTACGAAATTGGACACTTCAAGTTCAAAGGCAGTTTGTTCCGAATTGGAGTGGTTGGGGTATTCCGTAGTTCTAGCGATTGGATTTGACTCAAAACTCCCCAAATGACTCCTCCCACCATATTACGATGATGCCCAAGTTTTGGGCTCGACCGGAAATCAATAGGTGCACGAAATTGGACACTTCAAGTTCAAAGCACTTTGTTCCGAACTGGCATGGTTGGTGTATTCCGTAGTTCTAGCAATTGGATTTCACTCAAAAGTCACCAAATGACTCCTCCCACCATATTGTGTTGATGCCCAAGTTTTGGGCTCGATCGAAAATCAATAGGTGTACGAAACTGGACCATTCAAGTTCAAAGGCAGTTTGTTCCGAATATGAGTGGTTGGTGTATTCCGTAGATCTAGCGAGTGGATTTCACTCAAAACTCACGTAATGACTCCTCCCACCATATTATGATGATGCCCAAGTTTTGGGCTCGATCGGAAGTGAATAGTTGTACGAAATTGGACACTTCAAGTTCAAAGGAAGTTTGTTCCGAATTGGAGTGGTTGGTGTATTCCGTAGGTGTAGCGATTGCATTTCACTCAAAACTCACCAAATGACTCCTCCCACCATATTATGATGATGCCCAAGTTTTGGGCTCGATCGGAAATCGATAGGTGTATGAAATTGGACACATCAAGTTCAAAGGCAGTTTGTTCCGAATTGGACTGGTTGGTCCATTCCGTAGTTCTAGCGAGTGGATTTCACTCAAAACTCACCACATGACTCCTCCCAAAATATTATGAAGATGCCCAAGTTTTGGGCTCGATCGGAAATCAATAGGTGTACGAAATTGGACAATTCATGTTCAAAGGCAGTTTGTTCCGAATTGGAGTGGTCGGTGTATTCCATATTTCTAGTGATTGGATTTCACTCAAAACTCACCTAATGACTCCTCCCAACATATTGTGATGATGCCCAAGTTTTGGGCTCGATCGGAAATCAATAGGAGTACGAAATTGGACAATTCAAGTTCACAGGCAGTTCGTGACTTATTGGAGTGATTGGTACATTTCGTAGCAATTTTGCACACCTATTGATTTCAAATTGAGCCCAAAACCTGGGCATCATCATAATATGGTGGGAGGAGTCATTTGGTGAGTTTTGAGTGAAATCCAATCGCTAGAACTACGGAATACACCAACCACTCCAATAAGGCACGAACTGCCTTTGAGCTTGAATTGTCCAATTTCGTACACCTATTGATTTCCGATCGAACCCAAAACTTGGGCATCATCATAATATGTTGGGAGGAGTCATTAGGTGAGTTTTGAGTGAAATCCAATCGCTAGAACTACGGAATACACCAACCACTCCAATTCGGAAGAAATTGCCTTTGAACTTGAAGTGTCCAATTTCGCACACCTTTTGATTTCCGATTGAGCCCAAAACTTGGTCATCATCATAGTATGGTGGGAGGAGTCATTGAGTTTTGAGTGAAATCCAATCGCTATAACTACGGAATACACCAACCACTCCAATTCGGAACAAACTGCCTTTGAACTTGAAGTGTCCAGTTTCTCACACCTTTTAATTTCCGATTGAGCCCAAAACTTGGGCATCATCATAATATGGTGGGAGGAGTCATTTGGTGAGTTGTGAGCGAAATCCAATCACTAGAACTACGGAATACACTAACCACTCCAATAAAGCACGAACTGCCTTCGAACTTGAATTGTCCAATTTCGTACACCTGTTGATTTCCGATCGAGCCCAAAACGTGGGCATCATCATAATATGGTGAGTTTTCAGTGAAATCCAATCGCTAGAACTACGGAATACACTAACCACTCCAATAAAGCACGAACAGCCTTTGAACTTGAAGTGCCGATTTCGCACGCCTATTGATTTCCGATCGAGCCCAAAACTTGGGCATCATCCTAACATGGTGGGAGGAGTCATTTGGTAAGTTTTCAGTGAAATCCAATTGCTAGAACTGTGGAATACATCAACCACTCCAATTAGGAACGAACTGCCTTTGAACTTGAATTGTCCAATTTCGTACACCTGTTGATTTCCGATCGAGCCCAGAACTAGGGCATCATCATAATATGGTGGGAGGAGTCATTTGGAGAGTTTTGAGAGAAATCCAATCGCTAGAACTACGGAATACATTAACCACTACAATAAAGCACGAACTGCCTTTGAATTTGAATTGTCCAACTTCGTACACCTATTGATTTCCGATCGAGCCCAAAACTTGGGCATCATCATGATATGGTGGGAGGAGTCATTTAGTGAGTTTTGAGTGAAATACAATCGCTAGAACTACGGAATACACTAACCACTCCAATAAAGAACGAACTGCCTTTGAACTTTAATTATCACATTTCGTACACCTATTGATTTCCGATCGAGCCCAAAACTTAGGCATCATCATGATATGGTGGGAGGAGTCATTTGGTGAGTTTTGAGTGAAATCCAATCGCTAGAACTACGGAATACACCAACCACTCCAATAAGGCACGAAGTGCCTACGAACTTGAATTGTCCAACTTCGTACATCTATTGATTTCCGATCGAGCCCAAAACTTGGGCATCATCATAATATGGTGGGAGGAGTCACTTGGTGAGTTTTGAGTGAAATCCAACTGCTAGAACTACGGAATACACCAACCACTCCAATAAGGCACGAAGTGCCTTCGAACTTGAATTGTCCAACTTCGTACACCTATTGATTTCCGATCGAGCCCAAAACTTGGGCATCGTCATGATATGGTGGGAGGAGTCATTTGGTGAGTTTTGAGAGAAATCCAATCGCTAGAACTACGGAATACATTAACCACTACAATAAAGGACAAACTGCCTTTAAACTTGAATTGTCCAACTTCGTACACCTATTGATTTCCGATCGAGCCCAAAACTTGGGCATCATCATGATATGGTGGGAGGAGTCATTTGGTGAGTTTTGATTGAAATCCAACTGCTGGAACTACGGAATACACTAACCACTCTAATAAAGCACGAACAGCCTTTGAACTTGAATTGTCCAATTTCAAACACCTATTGATTTCCAATCAGGCCCAAAACTTGGGCCTCACATAATATGGTGGGAGGAGTCATGTGGTGAGTTATGAGTGAAAGCCAATGGGTGGAACTACGGAATACACCAACAACTCCAATTCAGAACAAACTGGCTCTGAACTTGAAATGTCCAATTTCGCACACCTATTGATTTCCGATTGAGCCCAATACTTGGGCATCATCATAATATGGTGGGAGGAGTCATTTGGAGAGTTTTGAGTGAAATCCAATCGCCAGAACTACGGAATACACTAACCACTCCAATAAACCACGAACTGCCTTTGAACTTGAATTGTCCAATTTCGTAGACCTATAGATTTCCGATCGAGCCAAAAACTTGGGCATCGTCATAATATGGTGGGAGGAGTCATTTGGTGAGTTTTGAGTGAAATCCAATCGCTAGAACTACGGAATACACCAACCTCTCCAATAAGGCACGAAGTGCCTTTGAACTTGAAATGTCCAACTTCGTACACCTATTGATTTCCGATCGAGCCCAAAACTTGGGCATCATCATGATATGGTGGGAGGAGTCAGTTGGTGAGTTGTGAGTGAAATCCAATCGCTAGAACTACGGAATACACTAACCACTCCAATAAACCACGAACTGCCTTCGAACTTAAATTGTCCAATTTCGTACACCTATTGATTTCCGATCGAGCCCAAAACTTGGGCATCATCATAACACGGTGGGAGGAGTCATTTGGTAAGTTTTCAGTGAAATCCAATCGCTAGAACTATGGAATACATCAACCACTCCAATTCGGACCGAAGTGCCTTTGAACTTGAATTGTCCAACTTCGTACACCTATTGATTTCCGATCGAGCCCAAAACTTGGGCATCATCATGATATGGTGGGAGGAGTCATTTGGTGAGTTTTGAGTGAAATTCAATCGCTAGAACTTCGGAAAACACCAACCACTCCAATAAGGCATGAAGTGCCTCTGAACTTGAATTGTCCAACTTCGTACACCTATTGATTGCCGATCGAGCCCAAAACTTGGGCATCATCATGATATGGTGGGAGGACTCATTTGGTGAGTTTTGAGTGAAATCCAATCGCTAGAACAACGGAATACACTAACCACTCTAATAAAGCACGAACAGCCTTTGAACTTGAAGTGCTGATTTCGCACACCTATTGATTTCCGATCGAGCCCAAAACTTGGGCATCATCATAATATGCTGGGAGGAGTCATTTGGTAAGTTTTCAGTGAAATCCAATCGCTAGAACTGTGGAATACCTCAACCACTCCAATTCGGAACGCACTGCCTTTGAACTTGAATTGTCCAATTTTGTATACCTGTTGATTTCCGATCGGGCCCAAAACTAGGACATCAGCATAATATGGTGGGAGGAGTCATTTGGAGAGTTTTGAGTGAAATCCAATTGCCAGAACTACGGAATACACTAACGACTCCAATAAACCACGAACTGCCTTCGAACTTGAAATGTCCAATTTCGTAGACCTATTGATTTCTGATCGAGCCCAAAACTTGGGCATCATCATAATATGGTGGGAGAAGTCATTTGGTGAGTTTTGAGTGCAATCCAATCGCTAGAACTACGGAATACATCAACGACTCCAATAAGGCACGAAGTGCCTTTGAACTTGAATTGTCCAACTTCGTACACCTATTGATTTCCGATCGAGCCCAAAACTTGGGCATCATCATGATATGGTGGGAGGAGTCATTTGGTGAGTTTTGAGTGAAATCCAATCGCTAGAACTACGGAATACACCAACCACTCCAATAAGGCACGAAGTGCCTTCGAACATGAATTGTCCAACTTCGTACACCTATTGATTTCCGATCGAGCCCAAAACTTGGGCATCGTCATGATATGGTGGGAGGAGTCATTTGGTGAGTTTTGAGAGAAATCCAATCGCTAGAACTACGGAATACATTAACCACTACAATAAAGCACGAACTGCCTTTGAACTTGAATTGCCCAACTTCGTACACCTATTGATTTCCGATCGAGCCCAAAACTTGGGCATCATCATGATATGGTGGGAGGAGTCATTTAGTGAGTTTTGAGTGTAATACAATCGCTAGAACTACGGAATACACTAACCACTCCAATAAAGAATGAACTGCCTTTGAACTTTAATTATCACATTTCGTACACCTATTGATTTCCGATCGAGCCCAAAACTTAGGCATCATCATGATATGGTGGGAGGAGTCATTTGGTGACTTTTGAGTGAAATCCAATTGCTAGAACTACGGAATACACCAACCACTCCAATAAGGCACGAAGTGCCTACGAACTTGAATTGTCCAACTTCGTACATCTATTGATTTCCGATCGAGCCCAAAACTTGGGCATCATCATAATATGGTGGGAGGAGTCACTTGGTGCGTTTTGAGTGAAATCCAACTGCTAGAACTACGGAATACACCAACCACTCCAATAAAGCACGAACTGCCTTTGAACTTGAATTGTCCAATTTCGTACACCTATTGATTTCCGATCGAGCCCAAAACTTGGGCATCATCATAATATGGTGGGAGGAGTCATTTGGTGAGTTTTGAGTGAAATCCAATCGCTAGAACTACGGAATACACTAACCACTCCAAGTCGGAAAAACTGTCTTTGAACTTGAAGTGTCCAATTTCGTAAACCTATTGATTTCCAATTGAGCCCAAAACATAGGCATCATCATAATATGTTGGGAGGAGTCATTTGGTGAGTTTTGAGTGAAATCCGATCGCTAGAACTACGGAATACACCAACCGCTCCAATTCGGAACGAACTGCCTTTCAACTTGAATTGTCCAATTTCGTATACCTGTTGACTTCCTTTCGAGCCCAAAACTTGGGCATCATCATAATATGGTGGGAGGAGTCTTGTGGTGAGTTTTGAGTGAAATCCAATCGCTAGAACTACGGAATACACCAACCACTCCAATTCGGAACAAACTGACTTTGAACTTGAAGTGTCCAATTACGTACACCTATTGATTTCCGATTGGGCCCAAAACTTAGGCATCATCATAATATGTTGGGAGGAGTCATTTGGTGGGTTCTGAGTGAAATCCAATCGCTAGAACTACGAAATACACCAACCACACCAATAAGCCACGAACTTCCTTTGAACTTGAATTGTCCCATTTCGTACACCTATTGATTGACGATCGAGCCCAAAACTTGGGCATCATAATAATATGGTGGGAGGAGTCATGTGGTGAGTTTTGAGTGAAATCCAATCGCTACAACTAAAGAATACACCAACCACTCCAATTCGGAACAAACTGCCTTTGAACTTGAATTCTCCAATTTCGTACACCTATTGATTTCCGATCGAGCCCAAAACTTAGGCATCATCATAATAAGGTGGGAGGAGTCACTTGGTGTGTTTTGAGTGAAATTCAATCGCTAGAACTACGAAATACACCAACCACTCCAATACGGCACGAACTGCCTATGAACTTGAATTGTCCAATTTCGTACACCAATTGATTTCCGACCGAGCCCAAAACTTGGGAATCATCATAATATGGTGGGAGGAGTCATTTGGTGAGTTTTGAGTGAAATTCAATCGCTAGAACTACGAAATACACCAACCACCCCAATACGGCATGAACTGCCTTCGAACTTGAAGTGTCCAATTTCGTACACCTATTGATTTCCGATCGTGCCCTAAACTTGGGGATCATCATAATATGTTGGGAGGAGTCATGTGGTGAGTTTTGAGTGAAATCCAATCGCTAGAACCACGGAATACACCAACCACTCCAATTCAGAACAAAATGCCTTCGAACTTGAAGTGTCCAATTTAGTACATCTATTGATTTCCGATCGAGCCCAAAGCTTGGGCATCATCATAATATGGTGGGAGGAGTTATTTGGTGAGTTTTGAGTGAAATCCAATCGCTAGAACTATGGAATACACCAACCACTCCAATTCGGAACAAAATGCCTTAGAACTTGAAGTGTCCAATTTCGTACATCTATTGATTTCCGATCGAGCCTAAACCTTGGGCATCATCATAATATGGTGGGAGGAGTCATGTGGTGAGTTTTGAGTGAGATCCAATCTGTGGAACCATGGAATACACCAACCACTCCAATTCGGAAAAAACAGCCTTTGAACTTGAAGTGTCCATTTTCGTACACATATTGATTTCCAATCGAGCCGAAAACTTGGGCATCATCGTATTATGGTGGGAGGAGTCATGTGCTGAGTTTTGAGTGAAATCCAATCGCTAGAACTACGGAATACACCGACCACTTCAATTCGGAACAAACTTCCTTTGAACTTGAAGTGTCCAAATTCGCACACCTATTGATTTCCGATCGAGCCCAAAGCTTGGGCATCATCATAATATGGTGGGAGGAGTTATTTGGTGAGTTTTGAGTGAAATCCAATCGCTAGAACTACGGAATACAACAACCACTCCAATTCGGAACAAAATGCTTTAGAACTTGAAGTGTCCAATTTCGTACATCTATTGATTTCCGATCGAGCCCAAACCTTGGGCATCATCATAATATTGTGGGAGGAGTCATGTGGTGAGTTTTGAGTGAGATCCAATCTGTGGAACCATGGAATACACCAACCACTCCAATTCGGAAAAAACTGCCTTTGAACTTGAAGTGTCCATTTTCGTACACATATTGATTTCCGATAGAGCCGAAAACTTGGGCATCATCGTATTATGGTGGGAGGAGTCATGTGGTGAGTTTTGAGTGAAATCCAATCGCTAGAACTACGGAATACACCGACCACTTCAATTCGGAACAAACTTCCTTTGAACTTGAAGTGTCCAAATTCGCACACCTATTGATTTCCGATCGAGCCCAAAACTTGGGCATCAACAGAATATGTTGGGAGGAGTACTTTGGTGAGTTTTGTGTGAAATCCAATTGCTAGAACTACGAAATACACCAACCACTAAAATAAGGGACGAACTGCCTTTGAACTTGAATTGTCCGATTTTGCGCACCTATTGATTTCCGATCGAGCCCAAAACTTGGGCATCATCATAATATGGTAAGCGGAGTCTTGTGCTGAGTTTTGAGTGAAATCCAATTGCTAGAACTACGGAATACACCAACCACTCCAATTCGGAACAAACTGACTTTGAACTTGAAGTGTCCAATTTCGTAAACCTATTGATTTCCGATCGAGCCCCAAACTTGGGCATCCTCATAATATGGTGGGAGGAGTCATTTGGTGAGTTTTGAGTGAAATCCAATCGCTAGAACTACGGAATACACCAACCACTTCAATTCGGAACAAACTTCCTTTGAACTTGAAGTGTCCAATTGCGTACACCTATTGATTTCCGATCGAGCCGAAAACTTGGGCATCAACAGAATATGTTGGGAGTAGTCATTTGGTGAGTTTTGAGTGAAATCTAATCGCTAGAACTACGAAATACAACAACCACTCCAATAGGGCACGAACTGCCTTTGAACTTGAATTGTCTAATTTCGTAGACCTATTAATTTCCGATCGAGCCGAAAACTTGGAAATCTTCATAATATGGTGGGAGGAGTCATGTGGTGAGTTTTGAGTGAAATCCAATCGCTAGAACTATGGAATACACCAACCACTCCAATTCGGAACAAACTGCCTTTGAACTTGAAGTGTCCAATTTCGAACACCTATTGATTTCGAATCGAGCCCATAACTTTGGCATCATCATAATTTGGTGAGAAGAGTCACTTGGTGAGTTTTGAGTGAAATCCAATCGCTAGAACTACGGAATACACCAACCACTCTAATAAGGCAGGAACTTCTTTTGAACTTGAACTGTCCAATTTTGTACATCTGTTGATTTTTTATCGAGCCCAAAACTTGGCCATCATCATAATATGGTGGGAGAAGACATTTGGTGAGTTTTGATTGAAATCCAATCGCGAGAACTACGAAATGTAGCAACCACGGTAATATGGCACGAACTGCCTTTCAACTTGAGTAGTCCAATTTCGTACACCTATTGATTTCCGATCGAGCCCAAAACTTGGGCATCATCATAGTATGGTGGGAGGAGTCATGTGGTGAGTTTTGAGAGAAATCCAATCGCTAGAACTATGGAATACACCAACCACTCCAATTCGGAACAAACTGCCTTTGAAGTTGAAGTGTCCTATTTCGTACACCTATTGATTTCCGATCGAGCCCAAAACTTGGGCATCATCATAATATGGTGGGAGAAGTCATGTGGTGAGTTTAGAGCGAAATCCAATCGCTAGAACCAAAGAATACACCAACCACTCCAATTCGGAACAAACTGCCTTTGAACTTGAAAGGTCCAATTTCGTACACCTATTGATTTCCGATCGAGCCCAAAACTTGGGCATCATCATAATATGGTGGGAGGAGTCATGTGGTGAGTTTTGAGTGAAATCCAATCGGTAGAATTACGGAATACATCAACCACTCCAATTCGGAACAAACTGCCTTCGAACTTGAAGTGTCCAATTTCGTACACCTATTCATTTCTGATCGAGCCCAAAACTTGGGTAGCATCTTAATATAGTGGGAGGAGTCCTGTGGTGAGTTTTGAGTGAAATCGAATCGCTAGAACCACGGAATACCCCGACCACTCCAATTCGGAACAAACTGCCTTCGAACTTGAACTGTCCAATTTCGTACACCTATGCATTTCTGATCGTGCCCAAAACTTGGGCATCATCTTAATATAGTGGGAGGAGTCATGTGGTGAGTTTTGAGTGAAATCCAATCGCTAGAACTACGGAATACACCAACCACTCCAATTCGGAACAAACTGCGTTTGAACTTCAAGTGTCCAATTTCGTACACCTATTCATTTCTGATCGAGCCCAAAACTAGGTCATCACCATAATATGGTGGGAGGAGTCATGTGGTGAGTTTTGAGCGAAATCCAATCGCTAGAACCAAAGAATACACCAGCCACTCCAATTCGGAACAAACTGCCTTTGAACTTTAAGTGTCCAATTTCGTACACCTATTGACTTCCGATCGTGCCCAAAACTTGGGCATCAACATAATATGGTGGGAGGAGTCATTTGGTGAGTTTTGAGTGAAATCCAATCGCTAGAACTACGGAATACACCAAACACACCAATAAAGCACGAACTGCCTTGGAACTTGTGCATCATCATAACATGGTGGGAGGAGTCATGTGGTGAGTTTGGAGTAAAATCCAATCGCTTGAACTACGGAATACCCCAACCACTCCAATTCAGAAGAAACTGCCTTTGAACTTGAAGTGTCCAATTTCGTACAACTACTGATTTCCGATCGAGCCCAAACCTTGGGCATCATCGTAATATGGTTAGAGGGGTCAGTTGGTGAGTTTTGAGTGAAATCCAATCACTAGAACTACAGAATACACCAACTACTCCAATTCGGAACAAACTGCCTTTGAACTTGAAGTGTCCAATTTCGTACACCTATTGATTTCCGATCGATCCCAAAACTTGGGCAACATTATAGTATGAAGGGAGGAGTCATGTGGTGAGTTTTGAGTGAAATCCAATAGCTAGAACTACGGAATACACCAACCACACCAATACGGAACAAACTGCCTTCGAACTTGAAGTGTCCAATTTCGTACACCTATTGATTTCCGATCGAGCCCAAAACTTGGGCATCATCAGAATATGGTGGGAGGAGTCATTTGATGAGTTTTGAGTGAAATAAAATCGCTAGAACTACGGAATACATCAACCACTCCAATTCGGAACAAACTGCCTAAGAACTTGAAGTGTCCAATTTCGTACATCTATTGATTTCCGATCGAGCACAAAACTTGGGCATCATTATAATATGGTGGGAGGAGCCATGTGGTGAGTTTTAAGTGAAATCCAATCGCTTGAACTACGGAATACACCAACCACTCCAATTCGGAACAAACTGCCTTTGAACCTGAAGTGTCCAATTTCATACACCTATTGATTTCCGATCGAGCACAAAACTTGGGCATCATCATAATATGGTGGGAGGAGCCATGTGGTGAGTTTTGAGTGAAATCCAATCTCCTGATCTGCGGAATACACCAACCACTCCAATTCTGAACCAATTGCCTATGAACTTGAAGTGTCCAATTTCGTACACCTATTGATTTCCGATCGAGCACAAAATTTGGGCATCATCATAATATGGTGGGAGGAGTCATGTGGTGAGTTTTGAGTGAAATCCAATCTCCTGAACTGCGGAATACACCAACCACTCCAATTCGGAACAAACTGCCTTCGAAGTTGAAGTGTCCAATTTCGTACACCTACTGATTTCCGATCGAGCGCAAAACTTGGGCATCATCATAATTTGGTGGGAGGAGTCATGTGGTGAGTTTTGAGTGAAATCCAATCGCAAGAACTACGGAATACACCAACCACTCCAATTCGGAACAAACTGCCTTTGAACTTGAAGTGTCCAATTTCGTACACCTATTGATTTCCGATCGAGCCCTAAACTTGGGCATCATCATAATACGGTGGGAGGAGTCATGTCTTGAGTTTTGAGTGAAATCCAATCGCTTCAACTACGGAATACACCAACCACCCCAATTCGGAACAAACTACCGTAGAACTTGATGTGTCCAATTTCGTATACCTATTGATTTCCGATCGAGCCCAAAACTTGGGTGTTATCATAATATGGTGGGAGGAGACATGTGGTGCGTTTTGAGTGAAATCCAATCCCTAGAACTGCGGAATACACCAACCACTCCAATAAGGCACGAATTGCCTTTGAACTTGGATTTTCCAATTTCGTACACCTATTGATTTCCGATCGAGCCCAAAACTAGGGCATCATCATAAGATGGTGGGAGGAGTCATGTGGTGAGTTCTGAGTGAAATCCAATCGCTTGAACTACGGAATACACCAACCACTCCAATTCGGAAAAAACAGCCTTTGAACTTGAAATGTCCAATTTCGTACACCTATTGATTTCCGATCGAGTCCAAAACTTGGGCATCATCATAATATGGTGGGAGGAGTCATGTGGTGAGTTTTGAGTGAAATCCAATCGCTTGAACTACGGAATACACCAACCCCTCCAATTCAGAACAAACTACCGTAGAACTTGATGTGTCCAATTTCGTACACCTATTGATTTCCGATTGAGCCCAAAACTTGGGCATCATCATAATATGGTGGGAGGAATCATGTGGTGAGTTTTGAGTGAAATCCAATTGGTAGAACTACGTAATACACAAACCACTCCAATTCATAACAAACTGCCTTTGAACTTGATGTGTAAAATTTCGTACACCTACTGATTTCCGATCGAGCCCAAAACTTGGGGATCATCATAATATGGTGGGAGGAGTCACGTGGTGGGTTTTGAGTGAAATCTTGCTAGAACTACGGAATACACCGACCACTCCAATTCGGAACAAACTGCCTTCCAACTTGAAGTGTCCAATTTCGTACCACTATGGATTTCCAATCGAACCCAAAACTTAGGCCTCCTCATAACATGGTGGGGGGAGCCATTTGGTGAGTTTTGAGTGAAATCCAACCGCTAGAACTACGAAATGTACCAACCACTCCAATACGTCACGAACTGCCTTTGAACTTGAATTGTCCAATTTCGTACTCCAATTGATTTCCGATCGAGCCCAAAACTTGGGCATCATCATAATGTGGTGGGAGGAGTCATGTGGTGAGTTCTGAGTGAAATCCAATTGCTAGAACTACGGAATACACCAACCACTCCAATTCGCAACAAACTGCCATTCAACTTGAAGTGTCCAATATCGTGCACCTATTGATTTCCGATCGAGCCCAAAACTTGGGCATCATCATAATATGTTAGGAGAAGTCATTTGGTGAGTTTTGAGTGAAATCCAATCGCTAGAAGTACGGAATACACCAACCACTCCAATTCAGAACAAACTGCCTTTGAACTTGAAGTGTCCAATTTCGTACACCTTTTGATTTCCGATCGAGCACAAAACTTGGGCATTATCATAATTTGCCGGGAGGAGTAATGTGGCGAGTTTTGAGTGAAATCCAATCGTTAGAACTACGGAATACATCACCCACTCCAATCCGGAACAAATTGCCTTCGAACTTAAAGTGTCCAATTTCGTACACCTACTGATTTCCGATCGAGCGCAAAACTTGGGCATCATCATAATATGGTGGGAGGAGTCATGTGGTGAGTTTTGAGTGAAATCCAATCGCAAGAACTACGGAATACACCAACCACTCCAATTCGGAACAAACTGCCTTTGAACTTGAAGTGTCCAATTTCGTACACCTATTGATTTCCGATCGAGCCCTAAACTTGGGCAACATCATAATACGGTGGGAGGAGTCATGTCTTGAGTTTTGAGTGAAATCCAATCGCTTCAACTACGGAATACACCAACCACCCCAATTCGGAACAAACTACCGTAGAACTTGATGTGTCCAATTTCGTACACCTATTGATTTCCGATCGAGCCCAAAACTTGGGTGTTATCATAATATGGTGGGAGGAGACATGTGGTGCGTTTTGAGTGAAATCCAATCCCTAGAACTGCGGAATACACCAACCACTCCAATAAGGCACGAATTGCCTTTGAACTTGGATTTTCCAATTTCGTACACCTATTGATTTCCGATCGAGCCCAAAACTTGGGCATCATCATAAGATGGTGGGAGGAGTCATGTGGTGAGTTCTGAGTGAAATCCAATCGCTTGAACTACGGAATACACCAACCACTCCAATTCGGAAAAAACAGCCTTTGAACTTGAAATGTCCAATTTCGTACACCTATTGATTTCCGATCGAGTCCAAAACTTGGGCATCATCATAATATGGTGGGAGGAGTCATGTGGTGAGTTTTGAGTGAAATCCAATCGCTTGAACTACGGAATACACCAACCCCTCCAATTCAGAACAAACTACCGTAGAACTTGATGTGTCCAATTTCGTACACCTATTGATTTCCGATTGAGCCCAAAACTTGGGCATCATCATAATATGGTGGGAGGAATCATGTGGTGAGTTCTGAGTGAAATCCAATTGCTAGAACTACGGAATACACCAACCACTCCAATTCGCAACAAACTGCCATTCAACTTGAAGTGTCCAATATCGTGCACCTATTGATTTCCGATCGAGCCCAAAACTTGGGCATCATCATAATATGTTGGGAGAAGTCATTTGGTGAGTTTTGAGTGAAATCCAATAGCTAGAAGTACGGAATACACCAACCACTCCAATTCAGAACAAACTGCCTTTGAACTTGAAGTGTCCAATTTCGTACACCTTTTGATTTCCGATCGAGCACAAAACTTGGGCATTATCATAATTTGCCGGGAGGAGTCATGTGGCGAGTTTTGAGTGAAATCCAATCGTTAGAACTACAGAATACATCACCCACTCCAATCCGGAACAAATTGCCTTCGAACTTGAAGTGTCCAATTTCGTACACCTACTGATTTCCGATCGAGCGCAAAACTTGGGCATCATCATAATATGGTGGGAGGAGTCATGTGGTGAGTTTTGAGTGAAATCCAATCGCAAGAACTACGGAATACACCAACCACTCCAATTCGGAACAAACTGCCTTTGAACTTGAAGTGTCCAATTTCGTACACCTATTGATTTCCGATCGAGCCCTAAACTTGGGCATCATCATAATACGGTGGGAGGAGTCATGTCTTGAGTTTTGAGTGAAATCCAATCGCTTCAACTACGGAATACACCAACCACCCCAATTCGGAACAAACTACCGTAGAACTTGATGTGTCCAATTTCGTACACCTATTGATTTCCGATCGAGCCCAAAACTTGGGTGTTATCATAATATGGTGGGAGGAGACATGTGGTGCGTTTTGAGTGAAATCCAATCCCTAGAACTGCGGAATACACCAACCACTCCAATAAGGCACGAACTGCCTTTGAACTTGAATTGTCCAATTTCGTACTCCTATTGATTTCCGATCGAGCCCAAAACTAGGGCATCATCATAACATGGTAGGGGGAGTCATGTGGTGAGTTTTGAGTGAAATCCAATCGCTTGAACTACGGAATACACCAACCCCTCCAATTCAGAACAAACTACCATAGAACTTGATGTGTCCAATTTCGTACTCCTAATGAATTCCGATCGAGCCCAAAATTTGGGCATCATCATAATGTGGTGGGAGGAGTCATGTGGTGAGTTCTGAGTGAAATCCAATTGCTAGAACTACAGAATACACCAACCACTCCAATTCGCAACAAATTGCCATTGATTTCCGATCGAGCCCAAAACTTGGGCATCATCATAATATGTTGGGAGAAGTCATTTGGTGAGTTTTGAGTGAAATCGAACTGCTAGAACTACCAAATATACCAACCATTTCAATAAGTCACAAACTGCCATTGAACTTGAATTGTCCAATTTCGTACACCTATTGATTGCCGATCGAGCCCAAAACTTGGGTATCATCATAATATGGTGGGAGGAGTCATTTGGTGAGTTTTGAGTGAAATCCAATCACTAGAACTACGGAATACACCAACCACTCCAATTCGGAACAAACTGCCTTTGAACTTGAAGTGTCCAATTTCGTACACCTATTGGTTGCCGATCGAGCCCAAAACTTGGGTATCATCATAATATGGTGGGAGGAGTCATTTGGTGAGTTTTGAGTGAAATCCAATCGCTAGAACTACGGAATACACCAGCCACTCCAATTCGGAACAAACTGCCGTTGTACTTGAAGTGTCCAATTTAGCATACCTATTGATTTACGATTGAGCCCAAAACTTGGGAATCATCATAATATGGTGGGACGAGTCATTTGGTGAGTTTTGAGTGAAATCCAATCGCTACACCAACGGCATACACCATCCACTCCAATTTGGAACAAACTGCCTTTTAACTTGAACTGTCCAATTTCGTACACCTATTGATTTCCGATCGAGCCCTAAACTTGGGCATCATCATAATACGGTGGGAGGAGTCATGTCTTGAGTTTTGAGTGAAATCCAATCGCTTCAACTACGGAATACACCAACCACCCCAATTCGGAACAAACTACCGTAGAACTTGATGTGTCCAATTTCGTACACCTATTGATTTGCGATCGAGCCCAAAACTTGGGTGTTATCATAATATGGTGGGAGGAGACATGTGGTGCGTTTTGAGTGAAATCCAATCCCTAGAACTGCGGAATACACCAACCACTCCAATAAGGCACGAATTGCCTTTGAACTTGGATTTTCCAATTTCGTACACCTATTGATTTCCGATCGAGCCCAAAACTAGGGCATCATCATAAGATGGTGGGAGGAGTCATGTGGTGAGTTCTGAGTGAAATCCAATCGCTTGAACTACGGAATACACCAACCACTCCAATTCGGAAAAAACAGCCTTTGAACTTGAAATGTCCAATTTCGTACACCTATTGATTTCCGATCGAGTCCAAAACTTGGGCATCATCATAATATGGTGGGAGGAGGCATGTGGTGAGTTTTGAGTGAAATCCAATCCCTAGAACTGCGGAATACACCAACCACTCCAATAAGGCACGAATTGCCTTTGAACTTGGATTTTCCAATTTCGTACACCTATTGATTTCCGATCGAGCCCAAAACTAGGGCATCATCATAATATGGTGGGAGGAGTCATGTGGTGAGTTTTGAGTGAAATCCAATTGCTAGAACTACGGAATACACCAATCACTCCAATTCGAAACAAACTGCCTTTGAACTTGAGGTGTCTAATTTCGTACACCTATTGATTTCCGATCGAGCCCAAAACTTGGGCATCATCATAATATGGTGGGAGGAGTCATGTGGTGAGTTTTGAGTGAAATCCAATCGCTTAAACTACGAAATACACCAACCCCTCCAATTCAGAACAAACTACCGTAGAACTTGATGTGTCCAATTCCGTACACCTATTGATTTCCGATTGAGCCCAAAACTTGGGCATCATCATAATATGGTGGGAGGAATCATGTGGTAAGTTTTGAGTGAAATCCAATTGCTAGAACTACGTAATACACCAACCACTCCAATACGTCACGAACTGCCTTTGAACTTGAATTGTCGAATTTCGTACTCCTATTGATTTCCGATCGAGCCCAAAACCTGGGCATCATCATAAATATGGTGGGAGGAGTCATTTGGTGAATTTTGAGAGAAATCCAATCGCTAGAACTACGGAATACATCAACCAGTCCAATAAGGCACGAACCGCCTACGAACTTGAATTGTCCAATTTCGTACTCCTATTGAATTCCGATCGAGCCCAAAATTTGGGCATCCTGATAATGTGGTGGGAGGAGCCATGTGGTGAGTTCTGAGTGAAATCCAATTGCTAGAACTACGGAATACACCAACCACTCAAATTCCCAACAAACTGCCATTCAACTTGAAGTGTCCAATTTCGTGCACCTATTGATTTCCGATCGAGCCCAAAACTTGGGCATCATCATAATATGTTGGGAGAAGTCATTTGGTGAGTTTTGAGTGAAATCGAACCGCTAGAACTACGAAATGTACCAACCACTTCAATAAGTCACGAACTGCCATTGAACTTGAATTGTCCAATTTCGTACACCTATTGATTGCCGATCGAGCCCAAAACTTGGGCATCATCATAATATAGTGGGAGGAGTCTTCTAGTGAGTTTTGAGAGAAATCCAATCGCTAGAACTATGGAATACACCAACCACTCCAATTCGGAACAAACTGCCTTAGAACTTGAAATGTCAAATTTCGTGCACCTATTGATTTCTGATCGAGCCCAAAACTTGGGCATCATCATAATATGTTGGGAGGAGTCATTTGGTGAGTTTTGAGTGAAATCCAATCGCTAGAACTAAGGAATACACCAAACACTCCAGTAAAGCACGAACTGCCTTTGAACTTGAATTGTCCAATTTCGTACACCAATTGATTTCCGATCGAGCACAAAACTTGGGCATCATCATAATATGGTGGAAGGAGTCATTTGATGAGTATTGAGTGAAATCCAATTGCTATAACTACGGAATACACCAAACACTCCACTAAAGAACGAACTGCCTTTGAGCTTGAACTGTTCAATTTCGTAGACCTGTTGATTTCCGATTGAGCCCAAAACTTGGGCGTTATCATAATATTGTGGGAGGACACATGTGGTGAGTTTTGAGTGAAATCCAATCGCTAGAACTGCGGAATACACCAACCACTCCAATAAAGCACGAACTGCCGTTGAACTTGAAGTGTCCAATTTCGTACACCTATTGATTTCCGATTGAGCCCAAAACTTGGGCATCATCAAAATATGGTGGGAGGAGACATGTGGTGAGTTTTGAGTGAAATCCAATCGCTAGAACTGCAGAATACACCAACCACTCCAATAAAGCACGAATTGCCTTTGAACTTGAAATGTCCAATTTCGTACACCTATTGATTTCCGATCGAGCCAAAAACTTGGGCATCATCATAATATGGCGGGAGGAGTCCTTTGGTGAGTTTTGAGTAAAATCCAATCCCTAGAACTACGAAATGTACCAACCACTCCAATAAGGCACGAAATGCCTTTGAACTTGAATTGTCCAATTTCGTACACCTATTGATTTCCGATCGAGTCCAAAACTTGGGCATCATCATAATATGGTGGGAGGAATCATGTGGTGAGTTTTGAGTGAAATCCAACTGCTAGAACTACGGAATACACCGAGCACTCCAATTCAGAACAAACTGCCTATGAACTTGATGTGTAAAATTTCGTACACCTACTGATTTACGATCGAGCCCAAAACTTGGGCATCATCATAATATGGTGGGAGGAGTCACGTGGTGAGTTTTGAGTGAAATCCAATCGCTAGAACTACGGAATACATCAACCACTCCAATAAGGCACGAACCGCCTACGAACTTGAATTGTCCAATTTCGTACTCCTATTGAATTCCGATCGAGCCCAAAACTTGGGCATCGTCATAATGTGGTGGGAGGAGTCATGTGGTGAGTTCTGAGTGAAATCCAATTGCGAGAACTACGGCATACACCAACCACTCAAATTCGCAACAAACTGCCTTTGAACTTGAAGTGTCCAATTTCGTACACCTATTGATTTCCGATCGAGCCCAAAACTTGGGCATCATCGTAATATGGTGGGAGGAGTCATTTGGTGAGTTTTGAGTGAAATCCATTTGCCAGAGCTATGAAATACACCAACCACTCCAATAAGGCACGAACTGCCTTCGAACTTGAATTGTCCAATTTCGAACACCTATTGATTTCCGATCGAGCCCAAAACTTGGGCATCATCATAATATGTTGGGAGGAGTCATTAGGTGAGTTTTGAGTGAAATCCAATCGCTAGAACTACGGAATACACTAATCACTCCAATTCGGAACAAACTGCCTTTGAACTTGAATTCCCCAATTTCGTACACCTATTGATTTTCGATTGAGCCCAAAACTGGGGCATCATCATGTAATGGTGGGAGGAGTCATTTGGTGAGTTTTGAGTGAAATCCAATCGCTAGAACTACGGAATACACCAACCACTCCAATTCGGAACAAACTGCCTTTGAACTTGAATTCCCCAATTTCGTATACCTATTGATTTCCGATTTAGCCCAAAACTGGGGCATCATCATAATATGGTGGGAGGAGTCATTTGGTGAGTTTTGAGTGAAATCCAATCGCTAGAACTACGGAATACACCAACCACTTTAATTCGGAACAAACTACCTTCGAACTTGAAGTGTCCAATTTAGCATACCTATTGATTTACGATTGAGCCCAAAACTTGGGAATCATCATAATATGGTGGGACGAGTCATTTGGTGAGTTTTGAGTGAAATCCAATCGCTACACCAACGGCATACACCATCCACTCCAATTTGGAACAAACTGCCTTTTAACTTGAACTGTCCAATTTCGTACACCAATTCATTTTCGATCGAGCCCAAACCTTGGGCATCATCATAATATGGTGGGAGGAGTCATTTGGAGAGTTTTGAGTGAAATCTAATCGCTTGAACTACGGAATACACCAACCACTCCAATAAGACACGAAATGCCTTTGAACATGAATTGTCCAATTTCGTACGCCTATTGATTTCCGATCGAGCCCAAAACTTGGGCATCATAATAATACACTTGGAGGAGTCATTTGGTGAGTTTTGAGTGAAATCCAATCGCCAGAACTACGGAATACACCAACCTCTCTAATAAGGCACGAACCACCTACGAACTTGAATTGTCCAATTTCGTACACCTATTGATTTCCGATCGAGCCCAAAACTTGGGCATCATCATAATATGGCGGGAGGAGCCATGTGGGGAGTTCTGAGTGAAATCCAATCGCTAGAACTACAGAATACACCAACCACTCCAATACGTAACAAATTGCCTTTGAACTTGAAGTGCCCAATTTCGTGCACCTATTGATTTCCGATCGAGCCCAAAACTTGGGCATCATCATAATATGTTGGGAGAAGTCATTTGGAGAGTTTTGAGTGAAATCCAACCGCTAGAACTACGAAATGTACCAACCACTCCAAAACTTGGGCATCATCATAATACGTTGGGAGAAGTCATTTGGAGAGTTTTGAGTGAAATCCAATCGCTAGAACTAAGGAATACACTAAACACTCCAATATAGCACGAACTGCCTTTGAATTTGAATTGTCCAATTTCGTACACCTGTTGATTTCCGATCGAGCCCAAAACTTGGGCGTTATCACAATATGATGGGAGGACACATGTGGTGAGTTTTGAGTCAAATCCAATCGCTAGAACTGCGGAATACACCAACCACTCCAATAAAGCACGAACTTCCATTGAACTTGAAGTGCCCAATTTCGTACACATATTGATTTCCGATTGAGCCCAAAACTTGGGAATCATCAAAATATGGTGGGAGGAATCAGGTGGTGAGTTTTCAGTGAAATCCAATTGCTAGAGTTACGGAATACACCAACCACTCCAATTCGGAACAAACTACCGTAGAACTTGATGTGTCCAATTTCGTACACCAATTGATTTCCGATTGAGGCCAAAACTTGGGCGTTATCATAATATGGTGGGAGGAGACATGTGGTGCGTTTTGAGTGAAATCCAATCGCTTGAACTACGGAATACACCGACCACTCCAATTCGGAAAAAACAGCCGTCGAACTTGAAATGTCCAATTTCGTACACCTATTGATTTCCGATCGAGCCCAAAACTTGGGCATCATCATAATATGGCGGGAGGAATCATTTGGTGAGTTTTGAGTAAAATCCAATCGCTAGAACTACGAATTGTACCAACCACTCCAATAAGGCACGAAATGCCTTTGAACTTGAATTTTCCAATTTCGTACACCTATTGATTTCCAATCGATCCCAAAACTTGGGCATCATCATAATATGGTGGGAGGAGTCATGTGGTGAGTTTTGTGTGAAATCCAATTGCTTGAACTACGGAATACACCAACCACTCCAATTCGGAACAAACTACCGTAGAACTTGATGTGTCCAATTTCGTACTCCTATTGATTTCCGATCGAGCCCAAAACTTGGGCGTTATCATAATATGGTGGGAGGAGACATGTGGTGAGTTTTGAGTGAAATCCAATCGCTAGAACTGCGGAATACACCAACTACTCCAATAAGGCACAAAGTGCCTTCGAACTTGAATTGTCCAACTTCGTACACCTATTGATTTCCGATTGAGCCCAAAACTTGGGCATCATCATGACATGGTGGGAGGAGTCATTTGGTGGGTTATGAGTGAAATCCAATTGCTAGAACTAAGGAATACACCAACTACTCCAATAAGGCACAAAGTGCCTTCGAACTTGAATTGTCCAACTTCGTACACCTATTGATTTTCGATCGAGCCCAAAACTTGGGCATCATCATGACATGGTGGGAGGAGTCATTTGGTGAGTTTTGAGTGAAATACAATCGCTAGAACTACGGAATAAACTAACCACTCCAATAAAGCACGAACTGCCTTTGAACTTGAATTGTCACAATTAGTACACCTATTGATTCCCGATCGAGCCCAAAACTTGGGCATCATCATAATATGGTGGGAAGAGTCATTTGGAGAGTTTTGAGTGAAATCCAATCCCCAGAACTACGGAATACACTAACCACTCCAATAAACCACGAACTGCCTTTGAACTTGAATTCTCCAATTTCATACACCTATTGATTTCCGATCGAGCCCAAAAGTTGGGAATCATCATAATATGTTGGGAGGAGTCATTTGGTGAGTTCTGAGTGAAATCCAATCGCTAGAATTGCGAAATGCACCAACCACTACAACAAGGCACGAACTGCCTTTGAATTGGAATTGTCCAATTTCGCACACCTACTGATTTCCGATTGAGCCCAAAACTTGGGCATCGTCATAACATGGTGGGAGGAGTCATGTGGTAAGTTGTGAGTGAAATCCAATCGCTAGAACCACAGAATACACCAACCAATCCAATTCGGAACAAACTGCCTTTGAACTTGATGTGTCCAATTTCGTACACCTATTGATTTCCGATCGAGCCCAAAACTTAGGCATCATCATAATATGGTGGGAGGAGTCATGTGGTGAGTTTTGAGTGAAATCCAATCGCTAGAACTGCGGAATACACCAACCACTCCAATTCGGAACAAACTGCCTTTGAACTTGAAGTGTCAAATTTCGTACACCTACTGATTTTCGATCGAGCCCAAAACTTGGGCATCATCATAATATGGTGGGAGGAGTCATTTGGTGAGTTTTGAGTGATATCCAATCGCTTGAACTACTGAATACACCAAACACTCCAATAGAGAATGAACTGCCTTAGAGCTTGAATTGTCCAATTTCGTACACCTATTGATTTCCGATCGAGCCCAAAACTTGGGCATCATCATAATATGGTGGGAAGAGTGATGTGGTGAGTTTTGAGTGAAATCCAATAGCTAGAACTACGGAATACACCATCCACTCCAATTCGGAACAAAATGCCTTTGAACTTGAAGTGTCCAATTTCGTACATCTATTGATTTCCGATCGAGCCCAAAACTTTTGCATCATCATAATACGGTGGGAGGAGTCATGTGGTGAGTTTTGAGTGAAATCCAATCGCTTGAACTACGGAGTACACCAACCACTCCAATTCGGAACAAACTACCTTGGAACTTGATGTGTCCAATTTCGTACAGGTATTTATTTCCGATCGAGCCCAAAACTTGGGCATCATCATAATATGGTGGGAGGAGTCATGTGGTGAGTTTTGGGTGAAATCCAATTGCTAGAACTACGGAATGCACCACACACTCCAATAAAGCACGAACTGCCTTTGAGCTTGAATTGTCCAATTTCGTACACGAATTGAGTTCCGATCGAGCCCAAAACTTGCGCGTCATCATAGTATGGTGGTAGGAGACATGTGGTGAGTTTTGAGTGAAATCCAATCGCTAGAACTACAGAATACACCAACCACTCCAATTCGCAACAAACTGCCTTTGAACTTGAAGTGTAAAATTTCGTACACCTACTGATTTTCGATCGAGCCCAAAGCTTGGGCATCATCATAATATGGTGGGAGGGGTCATTTGGAGAGTTTTGAGTAAAATCCAATTGCTTGAACTACGGAATACACCAACCACTGCAATTCGAAACAAACTGCCTTCGAACTTGAAGTGTCCAATTTCGTACACCTATTGATTTCCGATTGAGCCCAAAACATGGGCATCACCATAATATGTTGGGAGGAGGTAATTGGTGAGTGTTGAGTGAAATCCAATGGCTAGAACTATGAAATACACCAACCACTCCAATAAGGCACGTACTGCCTTTGAACTTGAATTGTCCAGTTCCGTACACCTATTGATTTCCTATCGAGCCCAAAACTTGGGCACCTTCATAATATGGTGGGAGGACTCATTTGGTGAGTTTTTAGTGAAATCCAATCGCTAGAACTACGGAATACACCAACCACTCCAATTCGGAACAAACTTCCTTGGAACTTGAAGTGTCCAATTTCGTACACCTATTGATTTCCGATCGATCCCAAAGCTTGGGCATCATCATAATATGGTGGGAGGAGTCATTTGGTGAATTTTGAGTGAAATCCCATCGCTAGAACTACGGAATATACAAACCACTCCAATTCGGAACAAACTTCCTTTAAACTTGAAGTGTCCAATTTCGTACACCTATTGATTTCCAATCGAGCCCATAGCTTGGGCATCATCATAATATGGTGGGAGGAGTCATGTGGTGAGTTTTGAGTGAAATCCAATCGCTAGAACTATGAAATACACTAACAACTCCAACAAGGCACGAACTGCCTTTGAACTTGAATTGTCCAATTTTGTACACCTACTGATTTCCGATCGACCCCAAAACTTGGGCATCATCATAATATGGGAAGAGAAGTCATTTGATGAGTTTTGAGTGAAATCCAATCACTAGAAATACGGAATACACCAACCACTCCAATTCGGAACAAACTGCCTTAGAAGTTAAAGTGTCCAATTTCGTACACCTATTGATTTCCGATCGAGCCCAAAACTTGGGCATCATCATAATATGGTAGGAGGAGTCATGTGGTGAATTTTGAGTGAAATCCAATCGCTAGAACTACGGAATACACCAGCCACTCCAATTCGGAACAAACTGCCTTCGAACTTGAAGTGTCCAATTTCATGCACCTATTGATTTCCGATCGAGCCCAAAACTAGGTCATCATCATAATATGGTGGGAGGAGTCGTTTGATGAGTTTTGAGTGAAATCCAATCGCTAGAACTACGGAATACACCAACCAGAATAAGGCACGAACTTCCTTTGAACTTGAATTGTCCAATTTCTTACATCTATTGATTTCCCATCAAGCCCAAAACTTGGGCATCATCATAATATGGTGGGATGAGTCATGTGGTGAGTTTTGACTGAAATCCAATCGCTAGAAATACAGAATACACCAACCACTCCAACAAGGAAGAAACTGGCGATGAACTTGAAGTGTCCAATTTCGAACACCTGTTGATTTCCTATCGAGCCCAAAACTTAGGCATCATCATAATATGGTGGGAGGAGTCATTTGGTGAGTTTTGAGTGAATACCAACGGCAAGAACTACCGAATACATGTTGGGCCTATTCTTAACAACTAAAATGAGTTATTAAAAACAGCAACTTTAATTCTCGCAAGTGCACGAACCGTTTATAGTATAGCTTATGTAAATACGAGGTCGATCCCACGGAGAATGGTAACGTGGTTGCAAGTTAAACTACTTAGAATGCTAGGAAAACAGAAAACAAAGAAACAAACTAACTAACAATGGCAAGGTCTAGGACAGAATCCTAGCACCACACACGCACTCGAAATGGGGGGTTTTGTTGTTGAAGTGAAAACAAGAGAATGAAATGGAAGTGCTGGAAAGTAAACAATAGCAGTAATCAACAAGTTGTGAAACAATGATTGAGGAGTGTTAGAGCCTTGGAATCCACCACTAGTTTTCCTATCCAAGTTATGAATGCATAGAAAGTGACTCAAGCTTCATCAACAATAGATTATCGCATACAAGCCTATGGTATCTAGGTGCAGGATGCATGATTCTCCTAAGGCATGTAATTGTGCATGGTATCTACACAACACGTGATCTCTAATATGCAACCTAAGCATGGTATCTACTTAGAATAAAGCATACAAGAGTCATTAAGTTCCCTGAGAATATGATAATCACACAAGTCCTAGAACATGGTATCTGTCCTAGTCAACTTATGGTTATTAACCCCTTGAATGATTCTTAGGCCATTCATGTGTTGCTTGTGAAAGGAGAGTAGAATTGGTGAATCTAAACCCCTTCCCAACATGTGCTAGATGCATAAAATCCTAGTTAGCTACTCCAAGAAAACATACATCAAGCACATAATAAACTGGAGATTAACAACTTGGCAATGAAAGCAAAGAAATCAATTAACTATGAAATCATCCATAACATTGAATATTCATGACTAGGGCTTCATCATAAGCCCTAACTAATGGATTAGTTACACATAACTAAGAATATAGAAAATAAGAAATACATAGATAGAATAAAGAGAATAGAAGAACTAGTTAGTGGCAGCAACTCCCAGGACAGCTCCAAGCTCTCCCTCCTTTGCAGCTAGCTCTCTTCTCTCTTTGTGGTGAATCTGAATGTGTGTGTGAGAGTAATGGATGGAGTGAATGTGTGTGTCTATCCTCCTGGTGAATGAGCTGCAACTCTCTATTTATAGACTTCAAATTCGTCCTCCCATTGGCTGGTGTAGGCAGCCCACCATAAATCCTGGAAACTGCTCCCTCATTTGTGCAAACATGTTTCCCCATAATTAAGCATGCCATGTTTTGCTCCTTGAGATTTCCAATGCTGAAATGCCTCCCTAATTTGCTCAACATGTTAGGTCTAAAGTCAGGTACAGTTCAGTTGAGGCACAAGGCTCAAAGGGGGTGTGGAACACAAGGCTCATTAGCTGGCAGCTACATATTAAAATCCTCCTGAGTATGCTTCAGTGTTTGACGGGCTAAGGACTCCAGTTATGTTCAATTGGGCTGAATTTTGGATATGTTATACTAGACACCAATCTGAACAACTTCTATGAAGGACGTCTCCTCATCTGAGTTGTGTAAGTTGCTGAAATGAGGCCTGCAAGATGACCCACGATATTGGACTGACAATGAGTGTGACCCAAATTGGGTCTGTCTTTAAGCTTATATTCCTCTTGTGCTAATAAGCCCTTAACATGCATGGATTGTATCAAATGTGATCTCTTGCTGCCTTAACCTACAAAACACACAAACATAGGTAAGTGACTCGAAATAAAGAGAAACTAAACAAAATCACTAAGTAGAGAAGGCATGCAAATGTATGAAATTATGAACTTATCAAATACCCGCAAACTTAGATTTTGCTAGTCCTCGAGCAAAACAAAATAAAACTACAACTTATAAAACAGAAAATAAGCAGCTAGCCTTCCAAATAATATCCTCAAAGAATCACCAAAGTATATGGTTCCAAAGAAACACAACAATCACAATCTAAGTTCCACACATGATTCAAGAGTAAGCAAAGCTCACAATGACATCCTTACGTGTAGTGTGTGAATGCCAAATCAGAACAACACCTGCAACTCAAATAAGTACATGCGCACACACTTAGAGCACAATCAAGAATTTCGAACCCCATAAGCACATTATCATATCAGCTCTCCACAGAATACCATACAATACCAAGGATCAAAAGGACTTTACAAGGGTTGTAATGAGGCTTAGGGTAGTGGTTGAATGAATGAGAGGATATGGATAAAAACATTTTGAGCACAACTAAAGCATAGGTAAAAGCATGAGAGAGTTTTGAACTTTGTAACAAGCAAGGAACACATACATGAGCAGATTCTCAACATAATTTCAGCACCTTCAAATGTGTTAATTTGGCCTAATTTTGTGGCTCTTTACCCTAGATCACCATGATCTTCTCCTTATAACACCCTAGGGCCGTGACTACATTGGTCACACTTCATTACCTCTTTTGATTAGTTACCAATACCCCCAAACTTATTTCTTTTCAACACTTGGGTTACAGCACTACTGATTCACTTTTGCTCTAAAAATCTTGCATTCTTTATGACTCTCTTTTGAAGATAGCTTTAATTGCTCATAGAATAGGTAAGGATAAGAAACAAAGATTTAACATGGTTTACACAAAGAAAGGCTTAACGTAGGCTCAAATGGGTTGACTAGGGATGAATACATGTAGAAGGGTGGTTAGAAAGGCTCAAACGGTTCAAACATGGCCTAAATCACTTCCTAAGCATTGTATGGCAACAGAATGTCTCAAGAGATATTCAAATAAGTTCTAGAGTACGAAACCAAGATCATGAGATAAGTAGAATTGCATAACGTCTCCAAGTAGCAAGAAATTGGACTAACTTGACAAAGTGCTCAATAAGTGCAAGGATGGCATGCAAGACAAAGTTAACTCAGAACCACACAAAGACCTTAAACAATGACTGTCAATTTCTGCAAAACCATATTAGAATTAAATCCAAGTCTTATCATAGGTGTTTGGAAGGATAACGAAACAACACACAAAATCTTGTGTTTTTAGACACTAGACACACTTAAAAAAAATTTAAAATTTGACAATTTTAAGACAACATAACTAAATCCTTCCCCCTAAACTTAAATGAAACATTGTCCTCAATGGTTAGAGTGTAAGAACAAGCAATGCCTCATAAATGAAGGAAAGAAGATAAGGAAAAGACATAACCAAATGTTAGAGTTTAGAAAACAACTCCCCTTTGAAGCGATTAGGACGCAAGCAAGCTCCTTGCACGTTCTATCTTCTCCTCATCACCTTGGGTTGCCTCCCAAGAAGCGCTAAGTTTTATGTCTTCAGCCGGACGTCCAAACTTTGGTGAGCTTCAAGAGAGTGGTGGAGGCTCCTTGAGTGCTTGAGACTCAATATTGGCATCAAAGTTGGCATCGAAGTAAGGTTTCAACCGATGTCCATTCACCTTGAAGGTGCTGCCATCCTTAATGTTTTGAATTTCCACTGCGCCATGATCAAACACATTAGTAATAACAAAAGGGCCAATCCACCGAGAACGAAGCTTACCTGGGAAGAGCTTAAGTCGTGAATTGAATAAGAGAACCTTCTGTCCTTTCCCAAACGTCTTCCTGAGAATTTTCTTGTCATGATACTGCTTTGTTTTCTCCTTATAAAGCTTAGCGTTCTCATACGCCTCATGTCGCAACTCCTCCAACTCATTGAGTTGAAGCCTCCTCTTTTCACCAGCAGCTTTCATATCAAAATTGAATGCCTTGATCGCCCAATAAGCCCTGTGCTCAAGCTCCACTGGTAAGTGACAAGGTTTACCAAAAATAAGTCTATACGGAGACATACCTATGGGGGTCTTATAAGCAGTCCTATATGCCCACAATGCATCATCCAAACGCATGGACCAGTCCTTCCTTGTGGTGTTCACTGTCTTCTCAAGTATGTGCTTAATCTCCCTATTGCTTATCTCAACCTGCCCACTAGTTTGAGGATGATAGGGTGTTGCCACCTTATGCGTGATTCCATATTTCTTCAAGAGTGCTGCAAAAGCTTGGTTAACAAAGTGGGAGCCACCATCACTAATGATTGCCCTTGGTGTGCCAAACCTTGTAAAAATATTTCCTTTGAGAAAACTGATCTCAATCTTAGCATCATTAGTTCTAGTGGCAATGGCTTCCACCCATTTGGAAACATAATCGACAGCAACTAATATATATTCAAATCCATAAGAAGTAGGAAAAGGGCCCATGAAATCAATTCCCCAAACATCAAATATATCAATGACTAAGATATTAGTGAGAGGCATCTGATTTCTCGCATGCAAATTACCCATCCGTTGGCATCTATCACATGAAGCACAAAACGTATAAGCATCCTTAAAAAGGCTAGGCCAAAAGAAACCTGATTGTAGCACTTTGTTTGCAGTCTTCTTTGCTCCAAAATGGCCTCCGCATGCATGGGAGTGACAAAACTCTAGAATGCTCTTAAAATCACCTTCAGGCACACACCTTCGAATTACTTGGTCCGGACAATGCTTGAATAGGTATGGATCATCCCAAAAGTAGTATTTTGCTTGCTTCCTAAGCTTGTCACGTTGGAATGTAGATAATCCTGTAGGGAGTTCGTTAGTGCACAAATAGTTAACAATATCAGCAAACCAAGGCAATGGATTAAGAGAATTCAAAGCACAAACAGAGAAGAGTTGCTCATCAGGGAAGCTTTCACGCAATGGCAGTGAATCCTCCTCTTCATTAGATGCATGCACCAATCTACTCAAGTGATCAGCCACCACATTCTCACTTCCTTTCTTATCTTTTATCTCCAAGTCAAACTCTTGCAACAAAAGAATCCATCTAATGAGGCGTGGCTTGGCATCCTTCTTAGCTAACAAGAATTTCAATGCTGCATGATCAGTGTAAACAATGACCTTGTTAGTAATCAAATAAGATCTGAACTTCTCTAAAGCAAATATGACAGCTAATAACTCCTTCTCTGTGGTGGAATAGTTGAGTTGGGCATCGTTGAGGGTTCTACTAGCATAGTAGATGGCATGTGGCTTCTTATCAACTCGCTGCCCCAAAACAGCTCCAACGGCATAATCTGAGGCGTCACACATCAGTTCAAAAGGCAAGCTCCAATCTGGTGGTATAATGATTGGGGCAGTTGTGAGCATCATTTTCAAAGCATTGAAAGCATTCTCACAGTTTTGATCAAACACAAAATCCATGTCCTTGGCAAGGAGATTGCACAAAGGCCTTGCAATCTTAGAAAAATCTTTAATGAAACGCCTATAGAAACCTGCATGGCCAAGGAAAGAACGTACTTCTTTGACAGAAGTAGGTGAGGGCATAGAGGCAATCAAATCAATCTTAGCTTTATCTACCTCAATTCCGTTACTAGAGATGACATGACCAAGAACTATGCCTTGGTTAACCATAAAATGACATTTTTCCCAATTAAGCACAAGGTTACTCTGTTCACATCTAGCCAACACCATAGATAAGTTATGCAAGCATTGATCAAAAGAATCACCAAAGACAGAGAAGTCATCCATGAATACCTCAATAAACCTTTCTACCATGTCGGAGAAAATGCTCATCATGCACCTTTGGAAAGTGGCTGGGGCGTTGCAAAGACCGAAAGGCATCCTCCTATAAGCAAAAGTACCAAAGGGACATGTGAAGGTCGTCTTCTCTTGATCTTCTGGGGCTATGGCGATTTGGTTGTAACCTGAATATCCATCAAGGAAGCAATAGTGGCTATGGCCAGCCAATCTCTCAAGCATCTGATCAATGAATGGAAGAGGGAAGTGATCCTTGCTTGTTGCTGTGTTGAGCTTCCTATAATCAATGCAAACTCTCCAGCCCGTGGTCATCCGTGTAGGCACAAGCTCGTTTGCTTCATTCTTCACCACTGTGATACTTGATTTCTTGGGGACAACTTGTACTGGGCTCACCCATTTACTGTCAGAAATAGGGTAAATAATACCAACATCTAAAAGCTTCATTACCTCTTTCCTTACCACATCCTTCATGTTTGGATTTAGACGTCTTTGGGCATCCCTCTTAGGCATTGCATTGTCCTCCAATAGTATCCTATGCATGCACAGTGTTGGACTTATGCCTTTGATATCTGCAATGCTCCACCCAATTGCAGTTTTGTGCTCTTTTAGAACTCTCAAAAGCTTCTTCTCATCATCTGGTTCAAGGTGTGAGGCAATGATGACAGGTAGAGTCTCATTTTCACCTAAATAAGCATATTTAAGGTGTTTTGGCAATTGCTTTAATTCCAACTCTGGTGCCTGCACAATAGAAGGTAAAATTTTATTAGTAGGTGCGGGTAAAGATTCAAATTGGTTTGCATACCTCTTTCCCACTTCTATGTAGCTATCCATGCTGCAAACAAGCTCAAGAAGTAAGGGAGAGATCACAGCCTCTAATCTGTCCACTTCTTCTTTCCTTATGCTTTGTGTGATGCATGCTTCAATAGGCTCCAAATAACTCATTGGCAGTGCTTCTTTCACCATAGTATCAATTGCATCAAGCTGAAAAACTTCATGCTCATCACTTGGAAACTTGGAGGCTTCAAACACTTTGAATGCTATTGTCTCATCAAACACGTTCATGGTCAATGTACCCTTCTTCACATCAATAATTGTGCCGGCAGTTGCCATGAATGGTCGACCTAGAATGAGTGGTAACTGATTGTCATGAATTGGTGCTTCTTCCATTTCCAACACCAAGAAATCAGCTGGCAAAATTAGCTCTTCCACTTTCACCAAAACATCTTCTAGAATGCCCTTAGGGTACCTGATAGTTCTATCTGCCAATTGAATGCTCACAGATGTGGCTTGCAACTCACCAAGGTTAAGTTTCTCATAAACATGATATGGCATAAGGTTAATGGATGCACCGAGATCAAGCAAAGCTTTTTGAAACTTAAAATCACCAACTATACAAGGTATAGAAAACGAACCTGGATCCTTTAGCTTTGGAGGTAGCTTTCTTTGTAAGACTGCACTCACCTCTTCACTTAATGCAACCTGTTCATGCTCTTTGAATCTCCTCTTGTTAGTGCATAGATCCTTCAAAAATTTTGCATACTTGGGAATCTGAGCAATGGCACTGAGCAGTGGGATGTTGATTTGCACCTTCTTGAATATTTCCATTATCTCATCCAAGCCTTGATCTTTCTTTGACTTTGATAACCTGCTGGGAAAGGGTGCAATAGGCCTAAAAGAATTAGTTGAAATTGGAACTTGATTAGCATTAGATGATACCTTTGGGCCTGTGCTCTTTCCAGGAGCATTGAGGTGCTGTTTGGGGGAACCTGTGGGCTGCCCTTGTGGTGGCTGAATGATCTCAACGTTTTCTCCATCTTCTTGCTCTTCATTGGCATTTCCAACCTTATTATCAACTTGTTTACCACTTCTCAAGATGTGCACTGCTTTAGCATGCTCATGATGCCTTGGATTCACCTCCGTTTGGCTCGGAAAAGTTCCGGATGCTCTATTGCTCAAGGAGGATGCAATCTGCCCAACTTGCACTTCTAGTTTGTTCACTGCATTTTGAAGATTCTGGTTGGTTTGCATTTGTTGCCCCATGAACTTCTTGAACATGTCTTGCAATTCCCCCATTTGATCACCCCTTTGCTCTTGCATTTGTTGGGGAGCTTGCTGGAATTGCCTCTGTTGTATTTGGAATCCTGGGGGAGGTCCTTGAGATTGTTGCACATTTGAATTATTGCTCCACCTGAAATTAGGATGATTTCTCCACCCCGGATTGTACGTGTTTGAGTATGGATCATTATGAGGATTCCTTCCTTGAAGGGCATTTGCTTGTTCTAGCATGTGGTCCACAAAAGATTGGTTTTGAACTTCCCCTTTGTTTCCTGGAGGGCCAGTCATTGCCTGTTGAAGCAAAGAACACATAACATCAAGTTTTGCAGCAATCTCATTATTAGTACTTACCTCTGAGACCATAGCTTTCATAGGAGCTCCTCTTCCTTTATTGTAGCTCCATTGTTGAGAGTTAGCACTCAAAGATTCAAAGAGAGTAAAAGCCTCATCTGCTGTTTTGTTCATCAGTCCTTCTCCACTTGTTGCATCTACCATCATCCTTTCGGAATCAAGCAAACCTTCATAGAAAGATTGCATTTGCATCCAACTCTCTATGTTGTGGTGTGGGCAGGAACTCATCATCTCCTTGTACCTCTCCCAGCATTCATGAAAAGCTTCTCCTTCTCTTTGCGTGAAACCAAGAATTTCCTTCCTAATCTTGTTAGTCTTTTGAGCTGGAAAGAATTTCTGCAAAAACTTATTAGAAAGCTCATCCCAAGTACGAATTGAGGCATTAGGCAAAGAGTATAACCAAGATTTAGCCTTATCTTTTAAACTGAACGGGAATAGCCTCATCTTAATCTGCTCATCATCAAGTCCTTGAATTTTGATTGTAGCACATATTTCAAAGAATTGCTTAACATGCATGTAAGGATCCTCAGTGGTATTACCATAATAAGTTGGAAGAAGATGAATCATACCACTTCTAAGCTCAAACCTGTCAATTGTGAGTTGAGGATAGACGATGCACGAAGGTTGATCAGTGACTTTGGGAATGGAAAATTCACGCAGGGGTTTCCGAGGTTGGACAACAAGTGCACCACCTCCTTCATCATTATTGTTGTTGTTTGGAATCTCTGCCATGTTGCTTGAACCTTCAGATTCGTAGCTCTTAGATTCAGAGCTTGAAGAACTATAATTCCTCCTCAAACCAACACGTACAGCAAAAGTTCTTGGTGAAAGTGGCTCAGAATCAGATTCGGACATACATGCACACACAAGAACCAAATTAGTGCCTTCAAATGGAGATAATCAAGAAAAAAGAAAAACCAACGAAAATAACAACTAAAACAAAAACAAAAACACTCAAAGTAATCTAACTATAGCACCATCGTTACCGGTTCCCCGGCAACGGCGCCAAAAACTTGTTGGGCCTATTCTTAACAACTAAAATGAGTTATTAAAAACAGCAACTTTAATTCTCGCAAGTGCACGAACCGTTTATAGTATAGCTTATGTAAATACGAGGTCGATCCCACGGAGAATGGTAACGTGGTTGCAAGTTAAACTACTTAGAATGCTAGGAAAACAGAAAACAAAGAAACAAACTAACTAACAATGGCAAGGTCTAGGACAGAATCCTAGCACCACACACGCACTCGAAATGGGGGGTTTTGTTGTTGAAGTGAAAACAAGAGAATGAAATGGAAGTGCTGGAAAGTAAACAATAGCAGTAATCAACAAGTTGTGAAACAATGATTGAGGAGTGTTAGAGCCTTGGAATCCACCACTAGTTTTCCTATCCAAGTTATGAATGCATAGAAAGTGACTCAAGCTTCATCAACAATAGATTATCGCATACAAGCCTATGGTATCTAGGTGCAGGATGCATGATTCTCCTAAGGCATGTAATTGTGCATGGTATCTACACAACACGTGATCTCTAATATGCAACCTAAGCATGGTATCTACTTAGAATAAAGCATACAAGAGTCATTAAGTTCCCTGAGAATATGATAATCACACAAGTCCTAGAACATGGTATCTGTCCTAGTCAACTTATGGTTATTAACCCCTTGAATGATTCTTAGGCCATTCATGTGTTGCTTGTGAAAGGAGAGTAGAATTGGTGAATCTAAACCCCTTCCCAACATGTGCTAGATGCATAAAATCCTAGTTAGCTACTCCAAGAAAACATACATCAAGCACATAATAAACTGGAGATTAACAACTTGGCAATGAAAGCAAAGAAATCAATTAACTATGAAATCATCCATAACATTGAATATTCATGACTAGGGCTTCATCATAAGCCCTAACTAATGGATTAGTTACACATAACTAAGAATATAGAAAATAAGAAATACATAGATAGAATAAAGAGAATAGAAGAACTAGTTAGTGGCAGCAACTCCCAGGACAGCTCCAAGCTCTCCCTCCTTTGCAGCTAGCTCTCTTCTCTCTTTGTGGTGAATCTGAATGTGTGTGTGAGAGTAATGGATGGAGTGAATGTGTGTGTCTATCCTCCTGGTGAATGAGCTGCAACTCTCTATTTATAGACTTCAAATTCGTCCTCCCATTGGCTGGTGTAGGCAGCCCACCATAAATCCTGGAAACTGCTCCCTCATTTGTGCAAACATGTTTCCCCATAATTAAGCATGCCATGTTTTGCTCCTTGAGATTTCCAATGCTGAAATGCCTCCCTAATTTGCTCAACATGTTAGGTCTAAAGTCAGGTACAGTTCAGTTGAGGCACAAGGCTCAAAGGGGGTGTGGAACACAAGGCTCATTAGCTGGCAGCTACATATTAAAATCCTCCTGAGTATGCTTCAGTGTTTGACGGGCTAAGGACTCCAGTTATGTTCAATTGGGCTGAATTTTGGATATGTTATACTAGACACCAATCTGAACAACTTCTATGAAGGACGTCTCCTCATCTGAGTTGTGTAAGTTGCTGAAATGAGGCCTGCAAGATGACCCACGATATTGGACTGACAATGAGTGTGACCCAAATTGGGTCTGTCTTTAAGCTTATATTCCTCTTGTGCTAATAAGCCCTTAACATGCATGGATTGTATCAAATGTGATCTCTTGCTGCCTTAACCTACAAAACACACAAACATAGGTAAGTGACTCGAAATAAAGAGAAACTAAACAAAATCACTAAGTAGAGAAGGCATGCAAATGTATGAAATTATGAACTTATCAATACACCAACCACTCCAATTCGGAACAAACTGCTTTTGAACTTGAGGTGTCCAATTTCGCACACCTGTCGATTTTCGATTGAGCCCAAAACCTGGGCATCAACATAATATGGTGGGAGGAGTCATGTGGTGAGTTTTGAGTGAAATACAATTGCTAGAACTACGGAATACACAAACCACTCCAATAAGGACCAAATTGCCTTTGAACATGAAGTGTCCAATTTCGTACACCTATTGATTTCCGATCGAGCCCAAAACTTGGGCAACATCATAATATAGTGGGAGGAGTCATATGGTGAGTTTTGAGTGTAATCCAATCGCTAGAACTACGGAATACATAAAACCACTCCAATCCGGAACAAACTGCCTTAGAACCTGAAGTGTCCAAAACTAGGTCATCATCATAGTATGGTGGGAGGAGTTATTTGGTGAGTTTTGAGTGAAATCCAATCGCTTGAACTATGGAATACACCAACCAGAATAAGGCACGAACTTCCTTTGAACTTGAATTGTCCAATTTCGTACACCTATTGACTTCCGATCGAGCCCAAAACTTGGGCATCATCATAATATGGTGGGAGGAGTCACTTGGTGAGTTTTGAGTGAAATCCAATCGCTAGAACTACGGAATACACCGACCACTCCAATTCGGAACAAACTGCCTTTGAACTTGAAGTGTCCAATTTCATACACCTATTGATTTCCGATCGAGCTCAAAACTTTGGAATCATCATAATATGGTGGGAAGACTCATTTGGTGAGTTTTGAGTGAAATCAAATCGCTAGAACTACGGAATACACCAACAACTCCAATGTGGCACTAACTGCATTCGAACTTGGATAGTCCAATTTCGTACACCTATTGACTTCCGATCGAGCCCAAAACTTGGGCATCATCATAATATGGTGGGAGGAGTCACTTGGTGAGTTTTGAGTGAAATCCAATCGCTAGAACTACGGAATACACCGACCACTCCAATTCGGAACAAACTGCCTTTGAACTTGAAGTGTCCAATTTCATACACCTATTGATTTCCGATCGAGCTCAAAACTTTGGAATCATCATAGTATGGTGGGAAGAGTCATTTGGTGGGTTTTGAGTGAAATTCAATCGCTAGAACTACGGAATACACTAACTACTCCAATTCAGGACAAACTGCCTTTGAACTTGAATTGTCCAATTTCGTACAACTATTGATTTCCGATCGAGCCCAAAAATTGGCCATCATAATAACGTGGTGGGAGGAGTCGTTCGGTGAGTTTTGAGTGAAATCCAATCGCTAGAACTACGGAATACACCAACCACTCAAATTCGGAACAAATTGCCTTTGAGCTGGAAGTGTCCAATTTCGCACACCTATTGATTTTCGATTGAGCCCAAAACTTGGGCATCATCAAAATATGGTGGGAGGAGTCATGTGGTGAGTTTGAGTGAAATCCAATCGGTAGAACTACGGATTACACTAACCACTCCAATTTGGAACAAACTGCCTTTGAACTTGAAGTGTCCAATTTCGTACACCTATTGATTTCCGATCGAGCCCAAAACCTGGGCATCATCATAAT
Source organism: Prunus yedoensis (assembly GCA_005406145.1). NCBI lineage: Eukaryota > Viridiplantae > Streptophyta > Magnoliopsida > Rosales > Rosaceae > Prunus > Prunus yedoensis. The sequence continues at coordinate 1,331,091 of BJCG01000015.1, read as the reverse complement.
ATGGTGGGAGGAGTCCGTAGGTGAGTTTCGATTGAAATCCAATCGTTAGAACGACGGAACACACCAACCACTCCAATTCGTAACAAACTGCCTTTGAACTTGATGTGTCTAATTTCGTACACCTATTGATTTCCGATCGAGCCCAAAACTTGGGCATCTTCATAATATGGTGGGAGGAGTCTTGTGGTGAGTTTTGAGTGAAATCCAATAGCTAGAACTACGGAATACAGCAACCACTCCAATTTGGAACAAACTGCCTTTGAACTTGAAGTGTCCAATTTCGTACACCTTTTAATTTCCGATCGTGCCCAAAACTTGGGCATCATCATAATATGGTGGGGGGAACCATTTGGTGAGTTTTGAGTGAAATCCAACCGCTAGAACTACGAAATGCACCAACCACTCCAATAAGTCACGAACTGCCTTAGAACTTGAATTGTCCAATTTCGTACAGCTATTGATTTCCGATCGAGCCCAAAACTTGGGCATCATCATATTATAGTGGGCGGAGTCATTTGGTGAGTTTTGAGTGAAATGCAATCGCTACACCTACGGAATACACCAACCACTCCAATTTGTAACAAACTGCTTTTGAACTTGAAGTGTCCAATTTCGTACACCTATTCTTTGCCGATCGATCCCAAAACTTGGGCATCATCATTATATGGTGGGAGGAGTCATTTGGTGTATTTTGAGTGAAATCCAATTGCTAGAACTACGGAATACACCAACCACTCCAATTCGGAACAAACTGCCTTTGAACTTGAATGGACCAGTTTCATACACCTATTGATTTTCGATCGAGCCCAAAACATGGGCATCATTGGAACATGGTGGGAGGAGTCGTTTGGTGAGTTTTGAGTGAAATCCAATTGTTAGAACTATGTAACACACCAACCACTCCAATTCGGAACAAACTGCCTTTGAACTTGAAGTGTCCAATTTCGTACACCTACTGATTTCCTATCGAGCCCAAAGCTTGGGCATCATCATAATACGTTTGGGGGACTCATTTGGTGAGTTTTGAGTGAAATTCAATCGCTAGAACTCTGAAATACACCAAACACTCCAATAAGGCACGAATTGCGTTTGAATTTGAATGGTCCAGTTTCGTACGCCTATTGATTTCCGATCGAGCCCAAAACTTGGGCATCTTCATAATATGGTGGGAGGAGTCATTTGGAGAGTTTTGAGTGAAATCCAATCTCTAGAACTATGGAAGACACCAACGACTCTAACAAGGCACGAACTGCCTTTGAACTTGAATTGTCCAAATTCGCACACCTATTGATTGCCGATCGAGCTCAAAACATGGGCATCATCGTAATATGTTGGAAGGAGTCATTTGGTGAGTAGTCACGTGGAGAGTTCTGAGTGAAATCCAACCTCTAGAACTATGGAATACACCAACCACTCCAATTCGGAAGAAACTGCCTTTGAACTTGAAGTGTCCAATTTCGTACACCTATTGATTGCCGATCGAGCCCAAAAGTTGGGCATCATCATAATATGGTGGGAGGAGTCGCGCGGTGAGTTCTAAGTGAAATCCAATCGCTAGAACTACGGAAGACACCAACTACTCCAATTCGGAACAAACTTCCTTTGAACTTGAAGTGTCCAATTTCGTACACCTATTGATTTCCGATTGAGCCCAAAACTTGGGCATCTTCATAATATGGTGGGAGGAGTCATGTGGTGAGTTTTGAGTGAAATCCAATTGCTAGAACTACGGAACACACCAACCACTCCAATTCGGAACAAACTGCCTTTGAACTTGAAGTGTCCAATTTCGTACACCTATTGATTGCCGATCGAGCCCAAAAGTTGGGCATCATCATAATATGGTGGGAGGAGTCGTGTGGTGAGTTCTAAGTGAAATCCAATAGCTAGAACTACGGAATACACCAACCACTCCAATTCGGAACAAACTTCCTTTGAACTTGAAGTGTCCAATTTCGTACACCTATTGATTTCCGATCGAGCCCAAAACTTGGGCATCTTCATAATATGGTGGGAGGAGTCATGTGGTGAGTTCTGAGTGAAATCCAATTGCTTGAACTACGGAATACACCAACCACAGCAATTCGAATGAAACTGCCTTCGAACTTGAATTGTCCAATTTCGTACATCTATTGATTTCAGATCGAGCCCAAAACATGGGCATCACCATAATGTGTTTGGAGGAGGTAATTGGTGAGTGTTGAGTGAAGTCCAATCGCTAGAACTATGAAATACACGAACCACTCCAATAAGGCACGAACTGCCTACGAACTTGAATTGTCCAGTTCCGTACACCTATTGATTTCCGATTGAGCCCAAAACTTTGCCATCATCATAATATGGTTGGAGGAGTCATTTGGTGAGTTTTGAGTCAAATCCAATTGCTACACCTACGGAATACACCAACCACTCCAATTCGGAACAAACTGCCTTTGAACTTGAAGTTTCCAATTTCGTACACCTATTGATTTCCGATCGAGCCCCAAACTTGGGCATGATCATAATATGGTGGGAGGAGTCATTTGGAGAGTTTTGAGTGAAATCCAATCGCTAGAACTACGGAATACACCAACCACTCCAATAAGGGACGAACTGCCTTTGAACTTGAATTGTCCAATTTCGTACACCTACTGAATTCCGATCGATCCCAAAGCATGGGCATCATGATAATACGTCTGGGGGACTCATTTGGTGAGTTTTGAGTGAAATTCAATCGCTAGAACTCTGAAATACATCAAACACTCCAATAAGGCACGAACTGCCTTTGAACTTGAATTGTCCAATTTCGTACACCTATTGATTTCCGATCGAGCCCAAAACTTGGGCATCATCATAATATGGTGGGAGGAGTCATTTGGAGAGTTTTGAGGGAAATCCAATCGCTAGAACTACGGAATACATTAACCACTCCAATAAAGCACGAACTGCCTTTCAACTTGAATTGTCCAACTTCGTACACCTATTGATTTCCGATCGAGCCCAAAACTTGGGCATCATCATGATATGGTGGGAGGAGTCATTTGGTGAATTTTGACTGAAATCCAATTCCTAGAACTACGGAATACACTAACCACTCCAATAAAGCACGAACAGCCTTTGAACTTGAATTGTCCAATTTCGAACACCTATTGATTTCCAATCAGGCCCAAAACTTGGGCCTCACATAATATGGTGGGAGGAGTCATGGGGTGAGTTTTGAGTGAAAGCCAATGGGTGGAACTACGGAATACACCAACAACTCCAATTCAGAACAAACTGGCTCTGAACTTGAAATGTCCAATTTCGCACACCTATTGATTTCCGATTGAGCCCAATACTTGGGCATCATCATAATATGGTGGGAGGAGTCATTTGGGGAGTTTGGAGTGAAATCCAATCGCCAGAACTACGGAATACACTAACGACTCCAACAAACCACGAACTGCCTTTGAACTTCAATTGTCTAATTTCGTACACCTATAGATTTCCGATCGAGCCCTAAACTTGGGAATAGTCATAATATGGTGGGAGGAGTCATTTGGTGAGTTTTGAGTGAAATCCAATCTCTAGAACTACGGAATACACCAACCACTCCAATAAGGCACGAAGTGCCTTTGAACTTGAATTGTCCAACTTTGTACACCTATTGATTTCCGATCGAGCCCAAAACTTGGGCATCATCATGATATGGTGGGAGGAGTCAGTTGGTGAGTTGTTAGTGAAATCCAATCGCTAGAACTACAGAATACACTAACCACTCCAATAAAGCACGAACAGCCTTTGAACTTGAAGTGCCGATTTCGCACACCTATTGATTTCCGATCGAGCCCAAAACTTATTCATCATCATAACATGGTGGGAGGAGTCATTTGGTAAGTTTTCAGTGAAATCAAATCGCTAGAACTGTGGAATACATCAACCACTCCAATTCGGAACGAACTGCCTTTGAACTTGAATTGTCCAATTTCGTACACCTGTTGATTTCCGATCGAGCCCAAAACTTGGGCAACATCATGATATGGTGGGAGGAGTCATTTGGTGAGTTTTGAGTGAAATCCAATTGCTAGAACTACGGAATACACCAACCACTCCAATAAGGCACGAAGTGCCTACGAACTTGAATTGTCCAACTTCGTACACCTATTGATTTCCGATCGAGCCCAAAACTTGGGCATCATCATGATATGGTGGGAGGAGTCATTTGTTTACTTTTCAGAGAAATCCAATCGCTAGAACTACGGAATACATGAACCACTCCAATAAAGCACGAACTGCCTTTGAACTTGAATTGTCCAACTTCGTACACCTATTGATTTCCGATCGAGCCCAAAACTTAGGCATCATCATGATATGGTGGGAGGAGTCATTTGGTGAGTTTTGAGTGAAATACAGTCGCTAGAACTACGGAATACACTAACCACTCCAATAAAGCACGAACTGCCTTTGAACTTCAATTGTCACATTTAGTACACCTATTGATTTCCGATCGAGCCCAAAACTTGGGCATCATCATAATATGGTGGGAGGAGTCATTTGGAGATTTTTTAGTGTAATCCAATCGTCAGAACTACGGAATACACTAACCACTCCAATAAACCACGAACTGCGATAGAACTTGAATTCTCCAATTTCGTACACCTATTGATTTCCGATCGAGCTCAAAACTTGGGCATCATCGTAATATAGTGGGAGGAGTCATTTGGTGAGTTTTGAGTGAATTCCAATCGCTAGAACTACTGAATACACCAACCACTCCAATAAGGAACGAAGTGCCTTCGAACTTGAATTGTCCAACTTCGTGGACCTATTGATTTCCGATGGAGCCCAAAACTTGGGCATCATCGTAATATGGTGGGAGGAGTCATTTTGAGAGTTTTGAGTGAATTCCAATAGCTAGAACTAGTGAATACACCAACCACTCCAATAAGGCACGAAGTGCCATCGAACTTGAATTGTCCAACTTCGTACACCTATTGATTTCCGATCGAGCCCAAAACTTGGGCATCATTATAATATGTTGGGAGGAGTCATTTGGTGAGTTTTGAGTGAAATCCAATCGTTAGAACTACGAAATACACTAACCACTCCAATAAAGCATGAACTGCCGTTGAACTTGAATTGTCCAATTTCGTACTCCTATTGATTTCCGATCGATCCCAAAACTTGGGCATCATCGTGATATGGTGGGAGGAGTCATTTTTGTGAGTTTTCACTGAAATCCAATCGCTAGAACTACAGAATACACCAACCACTCCAATTAGGAACAAACTGCCTTTGAACTTGAAGTGTCCAATTTCGTACACCTATTGATATCCGATCGAGCCCAAAACTTGGGAATCATCATAATACGGTGGGAGGAATCATTTGACGAGTTTTGAGTGAAATCCAATCCCTAGAACTATAGAATACACCAAACACTCCAACAAAGCACGAACTGCCTTTGAACTTGAATTCCCAATTTCGTACACCTATTGATTTCCGATCGAGCCCAAAACTTGGGCATCATCATAACATGGTGGGAGGAGTGATGTGGTGGGTTTTGAGTGAAATCCAATCGCTATAACTACGGAATACACCAACCACTCCAATTCGGAACAAATTTCGTTTGAACTTGAAGTGTCCAATTTTCGTACAACTATTGATATCCGATCGAGCCCAAAACTTGGACATCACCATAATATAGTGGGAGGCGTCATATGGTTGGTTTTGAGTGAAATCGAGCCGCTACAATTACGGAATACACCAAACACTCCAACAAAGCACGAACTGCCTTTGAACTTGAATTCCCAATTTCGTACACCTATTGATTTCCGATCGAGCCCAAAACTTGGGCATCAACATAATACGGTGAGAGGAGTCATGTGGTGAGTTTTGAGTGAAATCCAATCGTTAGAACTACGGAATACACCAACCACTCCAATTCGGAACAAACTGCCTTTGAACTTCAGTGCCCAATTTCATACACCTATTGATTTCCGATCGAGCCCAAAACCTGGGAATCATCATAATATGTTGGGAGGAGTCATTTGTTGAGTTTTGAGTGAAATCCAATTGCTAGAACTAGGAAATGTACCAACCACTCCAATAAGGCACGAACTGCCTTTGAACGTGAATTGTCCAATTTCGTACACCTATTGATTTCCGATGGAGCCTAAAACTTCGGAATCATCATAATATATTGGGAGGAGTCAGTTGGTGAGTTTTGAGTGAAATTCAATTGCTAGAACTACGAAATGTACCAACCACTCCAATAAGGCACGAACTGCCTCTGAACTTGAATTCTCCAATTTCGTACACCTATTGATTTCTGATAGAGCCCAAAACTTGGGCATCATCACAATGTGGTGGGAGAAGTGATTTGGTGAGTTTTGAGTGAATACCAATGGCCAGAACTACCGAATACAGCAACCACTCCAATTCGGAACAAACTGTCTTGAGCTTGAATTGTCCAATTTCGTACACCTATTGATTTCCGATGGAGCCCAAAACTTGGGCATCATCATAATATGGTGGGAGGAGTCATTTGGTGAGTTTTGAGTGAAATCCAATCGATAGAACTACGAAATGTACCAGCCACCCCAATAAAGCAAGAATTGCCTTTGAACTTGAAGAGTCCAATTTCGTACAGCTTTTGATTTCCGATCGAGCCCAAAACTTGGGCATCCTCATAATATGGTGGGAGGAGTCATTTGGTGCGTTTTGAGTGAAATCCAATTGCTAGAACTACGGCATACACCAACCACTCCAATAAAGCACGAACTGCCTTTGAACTTGAATTGTCCAATTTCGTACCCCTACTGATTTCCGATCGAGCCCAAAACATGGGCATCATCATAATATGGTGGGAGGAGTCATTTGGTGAGTTTTGAGTGAATACCAATGGCTAGAACTACCGAATACACCAACCACTCCAATTCAGAACAAACTGCTTTTGAACTTGAAGTGTCCAATTTCGCACACCTATTGATTTCCGATTGAGCCCTAAACTTGGGCATCATCAAAATATGGTGGGAGGAGTCGTTTGGTGAGTTTTGAGTGAAATCCAATCGCTAGAACTACGGAATACACCAAACACTTCAATAAAGCACGAACTGCCTTTGAACTTGAATTGTCCAATTTCGTACACCTATTGATTTCCGATCGAGCCCAAAACTTTGGCGTCAACATAATATGGTGGGAGGAGTCATGTGCTGAGTTTTGAGTGAAATCCAATCGCTAGAACTACGGAATACACCAAACACTCCAATAAAGCACGAACTGCCTTTGAAATTGAATTGTCCAATTTCGAACACCTATTGATTTCCGAGCGAGCGCAAAACTTTGGGGTCATCATAATATGGTGGGAGGAGTCATGTGGCGAGTTTTGAGTGAAATCCAATCGCTAGAACTAAGGAATACACCAACCACTCCAATTCGGAACACACTGCCTTTGAAGTTGAAGTGTCCAATTTCATACACCTATTGATTTCCGATCGAGCCCAAAACTTGGGCATCATCGTAATATTGTGGTAGGAGTCATGTGGAGAGTTTTGGGTGAAATCCAATCTCTTGAACTACGAAATACACCGACCACTCCTATTCGTAACAAACTGCCTTTGAACTTGAAGTGTCCAATTTCGTGCACCTATTGATTTCCGATCGAGACCAAAACTAGGACATCATCATAATATGGTGGGAGGAGTCGTTTGATGAGTTTTGAGTGAAATCCAATCGCTAGAACTACGGAATACTCCAAACACTCCAATAAAGCACGAACTACCTTTGAACTTGAATTGTCCAATTTCGTACACCTATTGATTTCCGCTCGAGCCCAGAACTTGGGCGTCATGATAATATGGTGGGAGGAGTCATTTGATGAGTTTTGAGAGAAATCCAATCTCTAGAACTACGAAATGTACCAACCACTCCAATACAGCACGAACTACCTTTGAACTTGAATTGTCCAATTTCGAACACCTATTGATTTCCGATCGAACCCAAAACTTTGGCATCATCATAATATGGTGGGAGGAGTCATGTGGTGAGTTTTGAGTGAAATCCACTCGCTAGAACTACAGAATACACCAACCACTCCAATTCGGAACAAACTGCCTTTGAAATTGAAGTGTCCAATTTCGTACACCTATTTATTTCCGATCGAGCCCAAAACTTGGGCATCATCATAATGTGGTGGGAGGAGTCATTTGGTGAGTTTTCAGTGAAATCCAATCGCTTGAACTACGGAATACACCAAACACTCCAATAAAGCACGAACTACCTTTGAACTTGAATTGTCCAATTTTGTAAACCTATTGATTTCCGATCGAGCCCAAAACTTGGGCATCATCATAATATGGTGGGAGGAGTCATGTGGTGAGTTTTGAGTGAAATCCACTCGCTAGAACTACGGAATACACCAACCACTCCAATTCGGAACACACTACCTTCGAACTTGAAGTGTCTAATTTCTTACACCTACTGATTTCCGATCGAGCCCAAAACTTGGGCATCATCAGAATATGGTGGAAGGAGTCATGTAGTGAGTTTGAAGTGAAATCCAATCGCTATAACTACGGAATACACCAACCACTCCAATTCGGAACAAACTGCCTTTGAACTTGAAGTGTCCAATTTCGTACACCTATTGATTTCCGATCCAGCCCAAAACTTGGCCATCATCATAATATGGTGGGAGGAGTCATTTGGTGAGTTTTGAGTGAAATCAAATCGCTAGAACTACGAAATGTACCAACCACTCCAATAAGGCACGAACTGTCTTTGAACGTGAATTGTCCAATTTCGTACACCTACTGATTTCCGATCAAGCCCAAACCTTGGGCATCATCATAGTATGGTGAGTGGAGTCAGGTGGTGAGTTTTGAGTGAAATCCAATCGCTAGAACTACGGACTACATCAGCCACTCAAATTCGGAACAAACTGCCTTTGAACTTGAAGTGTCCAATTTTGTACACCTATTGATTTCCGATCGAGCCCAAAACTTGGGCATCATCATATTATTGTGGGAGGAGTCATGTGGGAAGTTTTGGGTGAAATCCAATCGCTAGAACTATAGATACAACAACCACTCCAATTAGGAACAAACTGCCTTTGAACTTGAAGTGTCCAATTTCATACACCTATTGATTTCCGATCGAGCCCAAGACTTGGGAATCATCATAATATGTTGGGAGGGGTCATTTGGTGAGTTTTGAGTGAAATCCAATAGCTAGAACTACGAAATGTACCAACCACTCCTATAAGGCACGAAGTGCCTTTGAACTTGAATTGTTCAATTTCGTACACCTATTGATTTCCGATCGAGCCCAAAACTTGGGCCTCATCATAATATGGTGGGAGGAGTCATGTGGTGAGTTTTGAGTGAAATCCAATCGCTAGAACTCTGGAATACACCAACCACTCCAATTCGGAACAGACTGCCTTTGAACTTTAAGTGTCCAATTTCATACCCCTATTGATTTCTGATCGAGCCCAAAACTCGGGCATCATCGTAATGTGGTCGGAGGTGTCATTTCATGTGTTTTGAGTGAAATCCAATCGCTAGAACTACGGAATACACCAAACACTCCAATTCGAGACAAACTGCCTTTGAACTTGAAGTGTCCAATTTCGTGCACCTATTGATTTCGGATCGAGCCCAAAACTTGGACATCACCCTATTATGGTGGGAGGAGTCATTTGGTGAGTTTTGAGTGAAATCGAATCGCTAGAACTACGAAATGTACGAACCCCTCCAATAAGGGACGAACTGTCTTTGAACTTGAATTGTCCAATGTCGTACACCTATTGATTTCCGATCGAGCCCAAAACTTGGGCATCATCATAATATGGTGGGAGGAGTCATGTGGTGAGTTTTGAGTGAAATCCAATCGCTAGAACTCTGGAATACACCAACCACTCCAATTCGGAACAGACTGCCTTTGAACTTTAAGTGTCCAATTTCATACACCTATTGATTTCCGATCGATCCCAAAACTTTGGAGTCATCATAATATGGTGGGAGGAGTCATGTGGAGAGTTTTGAGAGAAATCCAATCGCTAGAACTATGGAATACACCAACCACTCCAATTCGGAACAAACTCCCTTTGAACTTGACGTGTCCAATTTCGTACACCTATTGATTTCCGATCGAGCCCCGAACTTGGCCATCACCATAATACGGGGGGAGGAGTCATTTGGGGAGTTTTGAGTGAAATAGAATCGCTAGAACTACGAAATGTACCAACCACTCCAATAAGGCATAAACTGCCTTGGAACTTGAATTTTTCAATTTCGTACACCTATCGATTTCCGATCGAGCCCAAAACTTGGGCGTCACGATAATATGGTGGGAAGAGTCATTTGATGAGTTTTGACTGAAATCCAACCGCTAGATCTACGGAATACACCAACCACTCCAATTCGGAACAAACTGCCTGTGAACGTGAAGTGTCCAATTTCATACACCTATTGATTTCCGATCGAGCCCAAAACAAGGGCAACATCATAATATGGTGGGAGGAGTCATTTGATGAGTTTTGAGTGAAATCCAATCGCTAGAACTACGGAATACACAGACCACTCCAATAAAGCACGAACTGCCTTTGAACTTGTATTGTCCAATTTCGTTCACCTATTGATTTCCGATTGAGCCCAAAACTTGGGCAACATCATAATATGCTGGGAGGAGTCATGTGGTGATTTCTCAGTAAAATCCAAGCGCTAGAACTACAGAATACACCAACCACTCCAATTAGGAACAAACTGCTTTTGAACTTGAACTGTCCAATTTCGTACACCTATTGATTTCCGATCGACCCCAAAACTTGGGAATCATCATAATATGTTGGGAGGAGTCATTTGGTGAGTTTTGAGTGAAATCCAATCGCTAGAACTACGAAATGTACCAACCACTCCAATAACGCACGAACAGCCTTTGAACTTGAATTGTCCAATTTCGTACACCTATTGATTTCCGATCGAGCCCAAACCTTGGGTATCATCTTAGTATGGTGGGTGGAGTCATGTGGTGAGTTTTGAGTGAAATCCAATCGCTAGAACTACGGACTACACCAACCACTCAAATTCGGAAAAAATTGCCTTTGAACTTGAAGTGTCCAATTTCGTACACCTATTGACTTCCGTTCGAGCTCAAAACTTGTGCATCATCATAATACATTGGGAGGAGTTATTTGGTGAGTTTTGAGTGAAATCCAATCACTAGAACAACGGAATACACCGAACACTGCAATAAAGCACGAACTGCCTTTGAACTTGAATTGTCCAATTTCATACAGCTATTGATTTCCGTTCGAGCTCAAAACTTGGGCATCATCATAATATGGTGGGAGGAGTCATGTGGTGAGTTTTGAGTGAAATCCAATCACTATAACTACGGAATACACCAACCACTCCAATTCGGAACAAACTGCATTTGAACTTGAATTGTCCAATTTCGTACACGTATTGATTTACGATCGAGCCCAAAATTGGGAATCATCATAATATGTTGGGAGGAGTCATTTGGTGAGTTTTGAGTGAAATCCAATAGCTAGAACTACGAAATGTACCAACCACTTCAATAAGGCACGAACAGCCTTTGAACGTGAATTGTCCAATTTCGTACACCTATTGATTTCCGATCGAGCCCAAAACTTGGGGAACATCATAATATGGTGGGAGGAGTCATTTGGTGAGTTTTGAGTGAAATCGAATAGCTAGAACTACGAAATGAACCAACCACTCCAATAAGGCACAAACTGCCTTTGAACTTGAATTGTCCAATTTCGTACACCTATTGATTTCCGATGGAGCCCAAAACTTGGGCAACATCATAATATGGTGGGAGGAATCATTTGATGAGTTTTTAGTGAAATCTAATCGCTAGAACTACGGAATACACCAACCACTCCAATTCGGAACTTCCCACCTTTGAACTTGAAGTGTCCAATTTCGTACACCTATTGATTTCCGATCGAGCCCAAAACTTGGGCATCATCATAATATGGTGGGAGGAGTCATGTGGAGAGTTTTGAGTGAAATCCAATCGCTAGAACTACGGAATACACCAACCACTCCAATTCGGAACATCCTACCTTTGAACTTGAATTGTCCAATTTCGTACACCTATTGATTTCCGATCGAGCCCAAAACTTGGGAATCATCATAATATGTTCGGAGGAGTCATTTGGTGAGTTTTGAGTGAAATCCAATAGCTAGAACTACGAAATGTACCAACCACTCCAATAAGGCACGAACAGCCTTTGAACTTGAATTGTCCAATTTCGTACACCTATTGATTTCCGATCGAGCCCAAACCTTGGGAATCATCATAATATGTTGGGAGGAGTCATTTGGTGAGTGTTGAGTGAAATCCAATCGCTAGAACTACGAAATGTACCAACCACTCCAATAAGGCACGAACTGCCTTTGAACGTGAATTGTCCAATTTCGTACACCTATTGATTTCCGATCGAGCCCAAAACTTGGGCATCATCATAATATGGTGGGAGGAGTCATGTGGAGAGTTTTGAGTGAAATCCAATCGCTAGAACTACGGAATACATCAACCACTCCAATTCGGAACATCCTACCTTTGAACTTGAATTGTCCAATTTCGTACACCTATTGATTTCCGATCGAGCCCAAAACTTGGGAATCATCATAATATGTTGGGAGGAGTCATTTGGTGAGTGTTGAGTGAAATCCAATCGCTAGAACTACGAAATGTACCAACCACTCCAATAAGGCACAAACTGCCTTTGAACGTGAATTGTCCAATTTCGTACACCTATTGATTTCCGATCGAGCCCAAAACTTGGGCAACATCATAATATGGTGGGAGGAGTCATTTGGTGAGTTTTGTGTGAAATCCAATCGCTAGAACTACGAAATGTACCAACCACTCCCACCAGGAATTGTCCAATTTCGTACACCAATTGATTTCCGAACGAGCCCAAAACATGGGCAACATCATAATATGGTGGGAGGAGTCATTTGATGAGTTTTGATTGAAATCCAATAGCTAGAACTACGAAATGAACCAACCACTCCAATAAGGCACGAACTGCCTTTGAACTTGAATTGTCCAATTTCGTACACCTATTGATTTCCGATGGAGCCCAAAACTTGGGCAACATCATAATATGGTGGGAGGAATCATTTGATGAGTTTTTAGTGAAATCCAATCGCTAGAACTACGGAATACACCAACCACTCCAATTCGGAACTTCCCACCTTTGAACTTGAAGTGTCCAATTTCGTACACCTATTGATTTCCGATCGAGCCCAAAACTTGGGCATCATCATAATATGGTGGGAGGAGTCATGTGGAGAGTTTTGAGTGAAATCCAATCGCTAGAACTACGGAATACACCAACCACTCCAATTCGGAACATCCTACCTTTGAACTTGAATTGTCCAATTTCGTACATCTATGGATTTCCGAACGAGCCCAAAACTTGGGAATCATCATAATATGTTCGGAGGAGTCATTTGGTGAGTTTTGAGTGAGATCCAATAGCTAGAACTACGAAATGTACCAACCACTCCAATAAGGCACGAACAGCCTTTGAACTTGAATTGTCCAATTTCGTACACCTATTGATTTCCGATCGAGCCCAAACCTTGGGCATCATCATAGTATGGTGGGTGGAGTCATGTGGTGAGTTTTGAGTGAAATCCAATCGCTAGAACTACGGACTACACCAACCACTCAAATTCGGAACAAATTGCCTTTGAATTTCAAGTGTCCAATTTCGTACACCTATTGACTTCCGTTCGAGCTCAAAACTTGGGCATCATCATAATACGTTGGGAGGAGTTATTTGGTGAGTTTTGAGTGAAATCCAATCACTAGAACAACGAAATACACCGAACACTGCAATAAAGCACGAACTGCCTTTGAACTTGAATTGTCCAATTTCATACAGCTATTGATTTCCGTTCGAGCTCAAAACTTGGGCATCATCATAATATGGTGGGAGGAGTCATGTGGTGAGTTTTGAGTGAAATCCAATCACTATAACTACGGAATACACCAACCACTCCAATTCGGAACAAACTGCATTTGAACTTGAATTGTCCAATTTCATACAGCTATTGATTTCCGTTCGAGCTCAAAACTTGGGCAACATCATAATATGGTGGGAGGAGTCATGTGGTGAGTTTTGGGTGAAATCCAATCGCTAGAACTACAGAATACACCAACCACTCCAATTAGGAACAAACTGCCTTTGAACTTGAAGTGTCCAATTTCGTACACCTATTGATTTCCGACCGAGCCCAAAACTTGGGAATCATCATAATATGGTTGGAGGAGTCATGTGGTGTGTTTTGTGTGAAATCCAATCGCTACAACTACGGAATACACCAACCACTCCAAATCGGAACAAACTGCCTTTGAGCTTTAAGTGTCCAATTTCATACACCTATTGATTTCCGATCGATCCCAAAACTTGGGCATCATCATAATATGGGGGGAGGAGTGATGTGGAGAGTTTTGGGTGAAATCCAATCGCTAAAACTACGAAATACACCGACCACTCCAATTCGGAACAAAATGCTTTTGAACTTCAAATGTCCAATTTCGTACACCTACTGATTTCCGATCGGGCCCAAAACTTGGGCCTCATCATAATATGGTGGAAGGAGTCAATTGGTGAGTTTTGAGTGAAATAACATCGCTAGAACTACGGAATACACCAAACACTCCAAGAAAGCACGAACTGCCTTTGAACTTGAATTGTCCAATTTCGTACACCTATTGATTTCCGATCGAGCCCAAAACTTGGGGAACATCATAATATGGTGGGAGGAGTCATTTGGTGAGTTTTGAGTGAAATCGAATAGCTAGAACTACGAAATGAACCAACCACTCCAATAAGGCACGAACTGCCTTTGAACTTGAATTGTCCAATTTCGTACACCTATTGATTTCCGATCGAGCCCAAAACTTGGGCAACATCATAATATGGTGGGAGGAATCATTTGATGAGTTTTTAGTGAAATCCAATCGCTAGAACTACGGAATACACCAACCACTCCAATTCGGAACTTCCCACCTTTGAACTTGAAGTGTCCAATTTCGTACACCTATTGATTTCCGATCGAGCCCAAAACTTGGGCATCATCATAATATGGTGGGAGGAGTCATGTGGAGAGTTTTGAGTGAAATCCAATCGCTAGAACTACGGAATACACCAACCACTCCAATTCGGAACATCCTACCTTTGAACTTGAAGTGTCCAATTACGTACACCTATTGATTTCCGATCGAGCCCAAAACTTTTGCATCATCATAATATTGTGGGAGGAGTCATGTGGAGAGTTTTGAGTGAAATCCAATCGGTTAAACTACGTAATACACCAACCACTCCAATTCGGAACAAACTACCTTTGAACTTGAAGTGTCCAATTTCGTACACCTACAGATTTCCGATCGTGCACAAAACTTGGGCATCATCTTAATTTGTTGGGAGGAGTCATTTGGAGAGTTTTGAGTGAAATCAAATCTCTAGAACTACGAAATACACCAACCACTCCAATAAGGCACGAACTACCTTTGAACTTGAATTGTCCAATTTCGTACACCTACTGAGTTCCAATCGAGTCCAAAAGTTAGGCATCATCATAGTATGGTGGGAGGAGTCATGTGGAGAGTTTTAAGTGAAATCCAATCGGTAGAACTACGGAATACACCAACCAATCCAATTCGGAACAAACTGCCTTTGAACTTGAAGTGTCCAATTTCGTACACCTATTGACTTCTGATTGAGCCCAAAACTTGGGCATCATCATAGTATGGTGGGAGGAGTCATGTGGTTAGTTTTGAGGGATATCCAATCGCTAGAACTACGGAATACACCAACCACTCCAATTTGGAAGAAACTACCTTTGAGCTTGACGTGTCCAATTTCGCACACCTATTGATTTCCGATCAGCCCAAAACTTAGGCATCATCATAAAATGGTGGGAGGAGTCATATGGTGAGTTTTGGGTGAAATCCAACTGCTAGAACTTCGGAAAACGCCAACCACTCCAATTCGGAACAAACTGCCTTTGAACTTGAAGTGTCCAATTTCGGACACCTATTGATTTTCGATCGAGCCCAAAACTTAGGAATCATCATAGTATGGTGGGAGGAGTCATGTGGAGAGTTTTAGGTGAAATGCAATCACTAGAACTACGGAATACACCAACCACTCCAATTCGGAACAAACTGCCTTTCAACTTGAAGTGTCCAATTTCGTACACCTATTGATTTCCGATCGAGCCCAAAACTTAGGAATCATCATAGTATGGTGGGAGGAGTCATGCGGAGAGTTTTGAGTGAAATCCAATCGCTAGAACTACTAAATGCACCAACCAATCCAATAAGGCACGAACTGCCTTTGAACTTGAACTGTCCAATTTCGTACGCCAATTGATTTCCGATCGAGCCCAAAACTTGGGCATCATCATAATATGGTGGGAAGAGTCATTTGGTGAGTTTTGAGTGAAATCCAATCGCTAGAACTAAGGAATACACCAACCACTCCAATTCGGAACAAACTGCCTTTGAACTTGAAGTGTCCAATTTCGTACACCTATTGATTTCCGATCGAGCCCAAAACTTGAGCATCATCATAAGATGGTGGGATGAGTAAAGTGGTGAGTTTAGAGTGAAATCCATTCGCTAGAATTACAGAATACACCAACCACTCCAATTCGGAACGAACTACCTTTGAACTTGAAGTGTCCAATTTCGCACACCTATTGATTTCCGATCGAGCCCAAAACTTGGGTATCATCATAATATGGTGGGAGGAGTCATGTGGAGAGTTTTAGGTGAAATCCAATCACTAGAACTACGGAATACACCAACCACTCGAATTCGGAACAAACTGCCTTTGAACTTGAAGTGTCCAATTTAGTACACCTATTGATTTCCGACCGGGCCCAAAACTTGGGCATCATCACAGTATGGTGGGAGGAGTCATGTGGAAAGTTTTGAGTGAAATCCAATCGGTAGAACTACGGAATACACCAACCACTCCAATTCGGAAAAAACTGCCTATGAACTTGAAGTGCCCAATTTCGCACACCTATTGACTTCCGATTGAGCCCAAAACTTGGGCATCATCATAATATGGTGGGAGGAGTCATTGGTGAGTTTTGAGCGAAATCCAATCGCTAGAACTACGGAATACACCAACCACTCCAATAAGTCACAAACCGCCTTTAAACTTGAATTGTCCAATTTCATACACCTATTGATTTCCGATCGAGCCCAAAACTTGGGCATCAACATATTATGGTGGGAGGAGTAATGTCGAGAGTTTTGAGTGAAATCAAATCGCTAGAACTACGAATACACCCACCACTCCGATTCGGAACAAACTGCCTTTGAACTTGAAGTGTCCAATTTCGTACACCTATTGATTTCCGATCGAGCCCAAAAGTTAGGCATCATCATAATATGGTGGGAGGAGTGATGTGGAGAGTTTTGGGTGAAATCCAATCGCTAGAACTACGGAATACACCAACCACTTCAATTCGGAACAAACTGCCCTTGAACTTGAAGTGTCCAATTTCATACACCTATTGATTTCCGATCGAGCCCAAAACTTGGGTATCATCTTAATATGTTGGGAGGAGTCATGTGGTGAGTTTTGAGTGAAATCCAATCCCTAGAACTACGGAATACACCAACCACTCCAATTCGGAAGAAACTACCTTTGAGCTTGACGTGTCCAATTTCGCACACCTATTGATTTCCGATCAGCCCAAAACTTAGGCATCATCATAAAATGGTGGGAGGAGTCATATGGTGAGTTTTGGGTGAAATCCAACTGCTAGAACTTCGGAAAACGCCAACCACTCCAATTCGGAACAAACTGCCTTTGAACTTGAAGTGTCCAATTTCGTACACCTATTGATTTCCGATCGAGCCCAAAACTTGGGCATCATCACAGTCTGGTGGGTGGAGTCATTTGGTGAGTTTTGAGAGAAATTCAATCGCTAGAACTACTGAATGCACCAACCACTCCAATAAGGCACGAACTGCCTTTGAACTTGAACTGTCCAACTTCATACGCCAATTGATTTCCGATCGAGCCCAAAACTTGGGCATCATCATAATATGGTGGGAGGAGTCATTTGGTGAGTTTTGAGTGAAATCCAATCGCTAGAACTACGGAATACACCAACCACTCCAATAAGGCACGAACTGCTTTTGAACTTGAATTGTAAAATTTCGTACACCTATTGATTTCCGATCGAGCCCAAAACTTGGGCATCATCATAATATGGTGGGTGGAGTCATTTGGTGAGTTTTGAGAGAAATCCAATCGCAAGAACTACTGAATACACCAACCACTCCAATATGGCACGAACTGCCTTTGAACTTGAACTGTCCAATTTCGTACGCCAATTGATTTCCGATCGAGCCCAAAACTTGGGCATCATCATAATATGGTGGGAGGTGTCATTTGGTGAATTTTGAGTGATATCCAATCGCTAGAACTACGGAATACATCAACCACTCCAATAAGGCACGAACCACCTACGAACTTGAATTGTCCAATTTCGTACTCCTATTGATTTCCGATCGAGCCCAAAACTTGGCATCATCATAATATATTGGGAGGAGTCATTTGGTGAGTTTTGACTGAAATCCATTCGCTAGAACTACGGAATACACCAACCAATCCAATTCGGAACAAACTGCCTTTGAACTTGAAGTGTCCAATTTCGTACACCTATTGATTTCCGATCTAGCCCAAAACTTGGGTATCACCATAATATGTTGGGAGGAGTCATTTGGTGAGTTTTGACTGACATCCATTCGCTAGAACTATGAAATACACCAACCGCTCCAATAAGGCACGAACTGCATTTGAACTTGAATTGTTCAATTTTGTGCACCTATTGATTTTCGATCGAGCCCAAAACTTCGTCATCATCATAATATGGTGGTAGTAGTCATTTGGTCAGTTTTAAGTGAAATCCAATCGCTAGAACTACGGAATGCACCAACCAGTCCAATAAGGCACGAGCTGCCTTTGAACTTGAATTGTCCAATTTCGTACACCTATTGATTTTCGATCAAGCC
The DNA here is from genome assembly GCA_005406145.1 of Prunus yedoensis. Classification (NCBI taxonomy): domain Eukaryota; kingdom Viridiplantae; phylum Streptophyta; class Magnoliopsida; order Rosales; family Rosaceae; genus Prunus; species Prunus yedoensis. Next base: position 1,312,041 of record BJCG01000015.1, on the reverse strand, counting down.
CAAATCCTGGGCATCCCCATAATATGGTGGGAGGAGTCATTTGGTGAGTTTTGAGTGAAATCCAATCGCTCGAACTACGGAATACACCAACCACGCTAATAAGGCACGAACTGCCTTTGAACTTGAACTGTCCAATTTCGTACGCCAATTGATTTCCGATCGAGCCCAAAACTTGGGCAACATCATAATATGGTGGGAGGAATCATTTGGTGAGTTTTGAGTGAAATCCAATCGCTAGAACTAAGGAATACACCAACCACTCCAATTCGGAACAAACTGCCTTTGAACTTGAATTCTCCAGTTTCGTACACCTATTGATTTCCGATCGAGCCCAAAACTTGGGCATCATTATAATATGGTGGGTGGAGTCATTTGGTGAGTTTTGAGTGAAATCCAACCGCTAGAACTACGGAATATACCAACCACTCCAATAAGTCACGAACTGCCTTCGAACTTGAATTGTCCAATTTCGTACACCTATTGATTTCCGATCGAGCCCAAAACTTGGGCATCATCATTATATGGTGGGAGGAGTCATTTGGTGAGTTTAGAGTGAAATCCAATCGCTAGAACTACGGAATACACCAACCACTCCAATAAGGCACGAACCACGTAAAAACTTGAATTGTCCAATTTCGTACACCTATTGATTCCCGATCGGGCCCAAACTTGAGCATCATCATAATATGGTGGGAGGAGTCATGTGGTGAGTTTTGAGAGAAATCCAATCGCTCGAACTACGGAATACACCAACCACTCTAATAAGGCACGAACTGCCTTTGAAATTGAACTATCCAATTTCGTACGCCAATTGATTTCCAATCGATCCCAAAACTTGGGCATCATCATAATATGTTGGGAGGAGTCATTGGGTGAGTGTTGACGGAAATCCAATCGCTAAAACTATGAAATACACCAACCGCTCCAATAAGGAACAAACTGCTTTTGAACTTGAATTCTCCAATTTCGTACACCTATGGATTTCCGATTGAGCCCAAAACTGGGGCATCATCATAATATGGTGGGAGGTGTCATTTGGTGAGTTTTGAGTGAAATCCAATCGCTAGAACTACGGAATACACCAACCACTCCAATTCGGAACAAACTGCCTTTGAACTTGAATTCTCCAGTTTCGTACACCTATTGATTTCCGATCGAGCCCAAAACTTGGGCATCATTATAATATGGTGGGTGGAGTCATTTGGTGAGTTTTGAGTGAAATCCAACCGCTAGAACTACGAAATATACCAACCACTTCAATAAGTCCTAAACTGCCTTTGAACTTGAATTGTCCAATTTCGTGCACCTATTGATTGCCGATCGAGCCCAAAACATGGGCATCATCATAATATGGTGGGAGTAGTCATTTGGGGTGTTTTAAGTGAAATCCAATCGCTAGAACTACGGAATGCACCAACCACTCCAATAAGGCACGAACTGCCTTTGAACTTGAATTGTCTAATTTCGTACACCTATTCATTTCCAATCGAGCCCAAAACTCGGGGATCATCATAATATGGTGGGAGGAGTCATGTAGTGACTTCTGAGTAAAATCCAATCGCTAGAACTACGGAATACACCAACTACTCCAATTCGGAACAAACTGCCTTTGAACTTGAAGTGTCCAATTTCGTACACCTATTGATTTCCGATCGAGCCCAAAACTTGGGCATCATCATAATATGTTGGGAGGAGTCATTAGGTGAGTTTTGAGTGAAATCCAATTGCTAGAACTACGGAATACACCAACCACTCCAATTCGGAACAAACTGCCTTTGAACTTGAATTGTCTAGTTTCGTACACCTATTGATTTCCGATCGAGCCCAAATCTTGGGCATCATTGTAAGATATTGGGAGGAGGCATTTGGTGAGTTTTGAGAGAAATCCAATCGCAAGAACTACTGAATACACCAACCACTCCAATATGGCACGAACTGCCTTTGAACTTGAACTGTCCAATTTCGTACGCCAATTGAATTCCGATTGAGCCCGAAACTGGGGCATCATCATAATATGGTGGGAGGTGTCATTTGGTGAGTTTTGAGTGAAATCCAATCGCTAGAACTACGGAATACAGCAACCACTACAATTCGGAACAAACTGCCTTTGAACTTGAATTCTCCAGTTTCGTACACCTATTGATTTTCGATCGAGCCCAAAACTTGGGCATCGTTATAATATGGTGGGTGGAGTCAGTTGGTGAGTTTTGAGTGAAATCCAACCGCTAGAACTACGAAATGTACCAACCACTCCAATAAGGCACGAACCACCTACGAACTTCAAGTGTCCAATTTCATACACCTATTGATTTCCGATCGAGGCCAAAACTTGGGCATCATCATAATATGGTGGGAGGAGTCATTTGGTGAGTTTTGAGTGAAATCGAATCGCTAGAACTACGGAATACACCAACCACTCCAATAAGGCACGAACCGCCTACGAGCTTGAATTGTCCAATTTCGTACACCTATTGATTTCCGATCGAGCCCAAAACTTGGGCATCATCATAATATGGTGGGAAGAGTCATTTTCTGAGTTTTGAGTGAAATGAAATCGCTAGAACTGCAGAATACACCAACCACTCCAATTCGCAACAAACTGCCTTTGAACTTGAATTGTCCAATTTCGTACACCTATTGATTTCTGATCGAGCCCAAAACTTGGGCATCATCATAATATGGTGCGAGGAGTCACGTGGTGAGTTCTGAGTGAAATCCAGCTGCCAAAACTACGGAATACGCTAACCTCTCCAATTCGGAACAAACTGGCTATGAACATGAAGTGTCCAATTTCGTACACCTATTGATTTCCGATCGAGGCCAAAACTTGGGCATCATCATAATATGGTGGGAGGAGTCATTTGGTGAGTTTTGAGTGAAATCGAATCACTAGAACTACGGAATACACCAACCACTCCAATAAGGCACGAACCGCCTACGAACTTGAATTGTCCAATTTCGTACACCTATTGATTTCCGATCGAGCCCAAAACTTGGGCATCATCATAAAATGGTGGGAGTAGTCATTTGGTGAGTTCTGAGTGAAATCTAATTGCTAGAACTACGGAATACTCCAACAACTCCAATTCGCAACAAACTGCCTTTGAACTTGAATTGTTCAATTTCGTACACCTATTGATTTCCGATTGAGCCCAAAACTTGGGCATCATCATAATATGGTGGGAGGAGTCATTTGGTGAGTTTTGAGTGAAATCCAATCGCTAGAACTATGGATTACACTAACCACTCCAATAAAGCACGAACTGCCTTTGAACTTGAATTGTCCAATGTCGTACACCTATTGATTTCTGATCGAGCCCAAAACTTGGGAATCATCATAATATGTCGGGAGGAGTCATTTGGTGAGTTTTGACTGAAATCCAATCGCTAGACCAATGAAATATACCAACCGCTCCAATAAGGCACGAACTGCATTTGAACTTGAATTGTCCAATTTGGTGCACCTATTGATTTTCGATCGAACCCAACACTTCGGCATCATCATAATATGGTGGGAGGAGTCATTTGGAGAGTTTTGAGTGAAATCCAATCGCTCGAACTACGGAATACACAAACCACTCTAATAAGGCATGAACTGCCTTTAAACTTGAACTGTCCAATTTCGTACGCCAATTGATTTCCGATTGAGCCCAAAACTTGGGCATCATCATAATATGGTGGGAGGAGTCATTTGGTGAGTTTTGAGTGAAATCCAATCGCTAGAACTACGGAATACACCAACCACTCCAATAAGGCATGAACCACCTACGAAATTGAATTGTCCAACTTCGTACACCTATTGATTTCCGATTGAGCCCGAAACTGGGGCATCATCATAATATGGTGGGAGGTGTCATTTGGTGAGTTTTGAGTGAAATCGAATCACTAGAACTACAGAATACACCAACCACTCCAATAAGGAACGAACCGCCTACGAACTTGAATTGTCCAATTTCGTACTCCTATTGATTTCCGATCGAGCCCAAAACTTGGGCATCATCATAATATGTTGGGAGGAGTCATTTGGTGAGTTTTGACTGAAATCCAATCGCTAGAACTACGGAATGCACCAACCACTCCAATTCGGAACAAACTGCCTTGGAACATGAAGTGTCCAATTTGGTACACCTATTGTTTTCCAATCGTGCCCAAAACTTGGGCATTATCATAATATGGTGTGAGGAGTCACTTGGTGAGTTTTGAGAGAAATCCAATTGCTAGAAGTACGGAATACACCAACAACTCCAATAAGGCACGAACTGCCTTTGAACTTGAAGTGCAGATTTCGCGCACCTCTTGATTTCCGATTGAGCCGAAAACTTGGGCATCACCGTAATATGGTGGGAGGAGTCATTTGGTAAGTTTGCAGTGAAATCCACTTGCTAGAACTGCGGAATACACCAATTCGGAACGAACTGCCTTTGAACTTGAACTGTCCAATTTCGTACACCTACTGATTTCCAATCGAGCCCAAAACATGGGCATCACCATAATATGATGGGAGGAGTCATTTTGTGAGTTTTGAGTGAAATCCAACCGCTAGAACTACGGAATACACCAACCACTCCACTTCGGAACAAATTGCCTTTGAACTTGAAGTGTCCAATTTCGCACACCTATTGATTTCAAATTGAGCCCAAAACTTGGGCAATATCATAATATGGTGGGAGGAGTCATTCGGTGAGTTTTGAGTGAAATCCTATCGCGGGAACTACGGAATACACCTACCACTCCAATAAGGCACGAACTGCCATTGAGCTAGAATTGTCCAATTTCATACACCTATTGATTTCCGATCGAGCCCAAAACTTGGGCATCATCATAATACGGTGGGAGGAGTCATTTGGTGAGTTTTGAGTGAAATCCAAACGCTAGAACTACGGAATACACCAACGACTCCAATTCGGAAAACACTGCCATTGAACTTGAAGTGTCCAATTTCGTACACCTATTGTTTTCCAATCGTGCCCAAAACTTGGGCATCATCATAATATAGTGCGAGGAGTCACTTGGTGAGTTTTGAGAGAAATCCAATCGCTAGAACTACGGAATACACCAACCACTCCAATTCGGAAGAAATTGCCTTTGAACTTAAAGTGTCCAATTTCGCACACCTTTTGATTTCCCATTGAGCCCAAAACTTGGGCATCATCATAATTTGGTGGGAGGAGTCATTGACTTTTGAGTGAAATCCAATCGCTATAACAACGGAATACACCAACCACTAAAATTCGGAACGTACTGTCTTTGCACTTGAATTGTCCACTTTCGCACACCTTTTGATTTCCGATTGAGCCCAAAACTTGGACATCATCATTATATGGTGGGAGGTGTCATTGAGTTTTGAGTGAAATCCAATCGCTATAACTACGTAACACACCAACCACTCCAATTCGGAACGAACTGTCTTTGAACTTGAATTGTCCAATTTCGTACCCCTGTTGATTTCCGATCGCGCCCAAAACTTGGGCATTATCATAATATGGTGGGAGGAGTCATTTGGTGAGTTTTGAGTGAAATCCAACTGCTAGAACTACGGAAAACACCAACGACTCCAATTCGGAACAAACTGCCTTTGAACTTGAAGTGTCCAATTTCGCACACCTATTGATATCCGATTGAACCCAAAACTTGGGAATCATCATAATATGGTGGGAGGAGTGATTTGGTGAGTTTTGAGTGAAATCCATTCGCGAGAACTACGGAATACACCTACCACTCCAATAAGGCACGAACTGCCATTGAGCTTGAATTGTCCAATTTCGTACACCTATTGATTTCCGATAGAGCCCAAAACTTGGGCATCATCATAATACGGTGGGAGGAGTCGTTTGGTGAGTTTTGACAGAAATCCAAACTCTAGAACTACGGAATACACCAACGACTCCAATTCGGAACAAACTGCTTTTGAACTTGAAGTGTCCAATTTCGTACTCCTATTGTTTTCCAATCGTGCCCAAAACTTGGGCATCATCATAATATAGTGTGAGGAGTCACTTGGTGAGTTTTGAGAGAAATCCAATCGCTAGAACTACGGAATACACCTACCACTCCAATTCGGAAGAAATTGCCTTTGAACTTGAAGTGTCCAATTTCGCACACCTTTTGATTTCCCATTGAGCCCAAAACTTGGGCATCATCATAATTTGGTGGGAGGAGTCATTGACTTTTGAGTGAAATCCAATCGCTATAACTACGGAATAGACCAACCACTCCAATTCGGAACGAACTGTCTTTGCACTTGAATTGTCCAATTTCGTACACCTGTTGATTTCCGATCGAGCCGAAAACTTGGGCATTATCATAATATGGTGGTCGGAGTCACTTGGTGAGTTTTGAGTGAAATCCAATCGCTAGAACTATGGAATACACCTACCACTCCAATAAGGCACGAACTGCCTTTGAACATGAATTGTCCAATTTCGGACACCTACTGATTTCCGATCGAGCCCAAAACATGGGCATCACCATAATATGGGGGGAGGAGTCATTTGGTGAGTTTTTAGTGAAATCCGATCGCTAGAACTACGAAACACACCAACCACTCCAATAAGGCACAAACTCCCTCTGAACTTGAACTGCCGATTTCGCACACCTATTGATTTCCGATCGTGGCCAAAACTTGGGCATCATCATGATATGGTGGGAGGAGTTATTTGGTGAGTTTTGAGTGAAATGCAATCAGTAGAACTAGGGAATGCACTAACAACCACTCCAATAAAGCACGAACTGCCTTTGAACTTGAATTGTCCAATTTCGTACACCTATTGATTTCCGATCAGGCCCTAAACTTGGGCATCACAGAATATGGTGGGAGGAGTGATGTGGTGAGTTTTGAGCGAAATTCAATGGCTAGAACTACGGAATACATTAACCACTCCAATAAACCACGAACTGGCTTTGAACTTGAATTGTCCAATTTCATACACCTATTGATTTCCGATCGAGCCCAAAACTTGGGCATCATCATAATACGGTGGGAGGAGTCATTTGATGTGTTTTGAGAGAAATCCAATCGCTAGAACTACGGAATACACCAAACACTCCAATAATGAAAGAAATGCCTTTGAACATCAATTGTCCAATTTCGTACACCTATTGATTTCCGATCAAGCGCAAAACTTTGGGATCATCATAATATGGTGGGAGGAGTCATGTGGTGAGTTTTGAGTGAAATCCAATCGCCAGAACTACGGAATACACCAACCACTCCAATTCGAAACAAACAGCCTTTGAATTGTCCAATTTCGTACACCTACTGATTTCCGATCGAGGCCAAAACTTGGCCATCATCAATATATGGTGGGAGGAGTCACTTGGTGAGTTTTGAGTGAAATCCAATCACTAGAACTATGGAATACACCAACCACACGAATTCGGAAAAAACTGCCTTCGAACTTGAAGTGTCCAATTTCGTACAACCATTGATTTCCGTTCGAGCCCAAAACTTGGGCATCATCATAATATGGTGGGAGGAGTCATGTGGGGAGTTTTGAGAGAAATCCAATCACTAGACCTACGGAATACACCAACCACTACAATTCGCAACAAACTGCCTTTGAACTTGAAGTGTTAAATTTCGTACACCTATTGATTTCCGATCGAGCCCAAAACTTGGGCATCATCACAATATGGTGGGAGGAGTCTTGTGGAGAGTTTTGAGTGAAATCCAATCGCTAGACCTAAGGAATACACCAACCACACCAGTTCGGAAGAAACTGCCTCTGAACTTGAAGTGTCCAATTTCGTACACCTATTGATTTCCGATCGAGCCCAAAACTTGGGCATCATCATAATATCGTGGGAGGAGTCATTTGATGAGTTTTGAGTGAAATCCAATTGCCAGAACTATGGATTAAACCAAACACTCCAATAAAGCACGAACTGCCTTTGAACTTGAAGTGTCTAATTTCGTACACATATTGATTTCCGATCGAGCCCAAAAGTTGGGCATCATTATAATATGGTGGGAGGAGTCATGTGGTGAGTTTTGAGTGAAATCCAATATCTTGAACTACGGAATACACCAACCTCTCCAATTCGGAACAAACTGCCTTTGAACTTGAAGTGTCCAATTTCGTTAACCTATTGATTTTCGATCGAGCCCAAAACTTGGGCATCGTCATAATATGGTGGGAGGAGTCATTTGATGAGTTTTGAGTGAAATCCAACCCTAGAACTACGGAATACACCAAACACTCCAATAAAGCACGAACTGCCTTTGAACTTGATATGTCCAATTTCGTACACCAATTGATTTCCGATCGAGCCCAAAACTTGGCCATCATCATAATATGGTGGGAGCAGTCATGTGGTGGGTTTTGAGTGAAATCCAATCACTAGAACTACGGAATACACCAACCACTCCACTTCGGAACAAACTGCCTTTGTACATGAAGTATCCAATTTCGTACCCCTATTGATTTCCGATCTAGCCCGAAACTTTGGAATCATCATAATATGTTGGGAAGAGTCTTTTGGTGGGTTTTGAGTGAAATCCAATCGCTAGAACTACGGAATACACCAACCACTCCAATGAGGCACGAACTGCCTTTGAACTTGAATTGTCCAATCTCGTACTCCTATTGATTTCCGATCGAGCTGAAAACTTGGGCACCATCATAATAAGGTGGGAGGAGTTATTTGGCTAGTTTTGAGTGAAATCCAATTGCTAGAACTACGGAATAAACCAAACACTCCAATAAAGCACGAACTGCCTTTGAACTTGAAGTGTTCAATTTCGTACACCTATTGATTTCCGATCGAGCCCAAACCTTGGGCATAATCACAATATGGTGGGAGGACTCATGTTGAGAGTTTTGGGTGAAATCCAACCGCTAGAACTATGGAATACACCAACCACTCCAATTCGGAACAAACTGCCTTTGAACTTGAAGTGTCCAATTTCGTACCCCTATTAATTTCCGATCAAGCCCAAAACTTGGGCATCATCATAATATGGTGGGAGGAGTCGTTGGATGAGTTTTGAGTGAAATTCAATCGCTAGAACTACGGAATACACCAACCACTTGAATTCGTAACAAACTGCCTTTGAACTTGAAGTGTCCAATTTCGTACCCCTATTGATTTCCGATCAAGCCCAAAACTTGGGCATCATCATAATATGGTGGGAGGAGTCAGTGGTTGAGTTTTGAGTGAAATCCAATCGTTAGAACTACGAAATATACCAACCACTCCAATGAGGCACGAACTGCCTTTGAACTTGAATTGTCCAATCTCGTACTCCTATTGATTTCCGATCGAGCTCAAAACTTGGGCACCATCAGAATAAGGTGGGAGGAGTTATTTGGCGAGTTTTGAGTGAAATCCAATTGCTAGAACTACGGAATAAACCAAACACTCCAATAAAGCACGAACTTCCTTTGAACTTGAAGTGTTCAATTTCGTACACCTATTGATTTCCGATCAAGCCCAAACCTTGGGCATCATCACAAGATGGTGGGAGAACTCGTGTGGAGAGTTTTGGGTGAAATCCAACCGCTAGAACTATGGAATACACCAACCACTCCAATTCGGAACAAACTGCCTTTGAACTTGAAGTGTCCAATTTCGTACCCCTATTGATTTCCGATCATGCCCAAAACTTGGGCATCATCATAATATGGTGGGAGGAGTCAGTGGATGAGTTTTGAGTGAAATCCAATCGCTAGAACTACGGAATACACCAACCACTCCAATGAGTCATGAACTGCCTTTGAACTTGAATTGTCCAATCTCGTACTCCTATTGATTTCCGATCGAGCTCAAAACTTGGGCACCATCATAATAAGGTGGGAGGAGTTATTTGGCGAGTTTTGAGTGAAATCCAATTGCTAGAACTACGGAATAAACCAAACACTCCAATAAAGCACGAACTGCCTTTGAACTTGAAGTGTTCAATTTCGTACACTTATTGATTTCCGATCTAGCCCGAACCTTGTGCATCATCATAATATGGTGGGAGGAGTCATTTGAGGAGTTTTGAGTGAAATCCAATCTCTACAACAACGGAATACACCAAACACTCCAATAAAGCACGAACTGCCTATGAACTTGAATTGTCCAATTTCTTACAACTATTGATTTCCGATCGTGCCCAAAACATGGCCATCATAATATAGTGGGAGGAGTCATATGGTGAGTTTTGAGTGAAATCCACTCGCTAGAACTATGGAATACACCAACCACTCCAATTCAGGAGAAACTACCTTTGAACTTGAAGTGTCCAATTTCGTACACCTATTGATATCCGATCGAGCCCAAAACTTTGGCATCATCATAATATGGTGGGAGGAGTCATGTGGTGAGATTTGAGTGAAATCCAATCGCTAGAAGCAAGGAATACACCAACCACTCCAATTCGGAACAAACTGCCTTTGAACTTCAAGTGTCCAATTTCGTACACCTATTGATTTCTGATCGAGCCCAAAACTTGGGCATCATCATAATATGGTGGGAAGAGTCATGTGGTGAGTTTTGAGTGAAATCCAATCGCTTGAACTACGGAATACACCAACCACTCCAATTCGAAACAAACTGCCTTTGAACTTGAAGTGTCCAATTTCGTACACCTATTGATTTCCGATCGAGCCCAAAACTTTCGCATCTTCATAATATGGTAGGAGGAGTCATGTGGTCAGTTCTGAGTGAAATCCAATCGCTAGAACTACGGTATACACCAACCCCTCCAATAAGGCACGAACTGCCTTTGAACTTGAACTGTCCAATTTCGTACGCCAATTGATTTCCGATCGATCCCAAAACTTGGGCATCATCATAATATGGTGGGAGGAGTCATATGGTGAGTTTTGAGTGAAATCCAATCGCTAGAACTACGGAATACACCAACCACTCCAATTCGGAACAAACTGCCTATGAACTTGAAGTGTCCAATTTCGTACACATATTGATTTCCGATCGAGCCCAAAACTTGGGCATCATCATAATATGTTGGGAGGAGTCATTTGACGAGTTTTGAGTAAAACCCAATCGCTAGTACTACGGAATACACCAACCACTCCAATAAGGCACGAACTGCCTTTGAACTTGAATTGTCCAATTTCGTACACCTATTGATTTCCGATTGAGCCCAAATCTTGGGCATCATCATAATAAGGTGGGAGGAGTCATGTGGGGAGTTCTGAGTGAAATCCAATTGCTAGAACTACGGAATACACCAACCACTCCAATTCGAAACAAACTGCCTTTGAACTTGAAGTGTCCAATTTCGTACACCTATTGATTTCCGATCGAGCCCAAAACTTGGGCATCTTCATAAAATGGTGGGAGGAGTCATGTGGTCAGTTCTGAGTGAAATCCAATTGCTAGAACTACTGAATACACCAACCAATCCAATTTGGAACAGACTGTCTTTGAACTTGAAGTGTCCAATTTCGTACACCTATTGATTTCCGATCGAGCCCAAAAGTTAGGCAACATAATAATACGGTGGGAGGAGTCATTTGGTGAGTTTTGAGAGAAATCCAATCGCTAGAACTACGGAATACACCAACCACTCCAAGAAGGCACGAACTGCCTTTGAACTTTAATTGTCTAATTTCGTACACCTATTCATTTCCGATCGAGCCCAAAACTTGGGCATCATCATAATATGGTGGGAGGAGTCATGTGGGGAGTTCTGAGTGAAATCCAATTGCTAGAACTACGGAATACACCAACCACTCCAATTCGAAACAAACTGCCTTTGAACTTGAAGTGTCCAATTTCGTACACCTATTGATTTCCGATCGAGCCCAGAACTTGGGCATCTTCATAATATGGTGGGAGAAGTCATGTGGTCAGTTCTGAGAGAAATCCGATCGCTAGAACTACGGTATACACCAACCACTCCAATAAGGCACAAACTGCCTTTGAACTTGAACTGTTCAATTTCGTACGCCAATTGATTTCCAATCGATCCCAAAACTTGGGCATCATCATAATATGGTGGGAGGAGTCATTTCGTGTGTTTTGAGTGAAATCCAATCGCTGGAACTACGGAATACACCAACCACTCTAATAAGGCACGAACCACCTACGAACTTGAATTGTCCAATTTTGTACACCTATTGATTTCCGATCGAGCCCAAAACTTGGGCATCATCATAATATGGTGGGAGGAGTCATGTGGTGAGTTTTGAGTGAAATCCAATCGCCAGAACTTCCGAATACACTAACCACTCCAATAAACCACGAACTGCCTTTGAACTTGAATTGTCTAATTTCGTAGACCTATTGATTTCTGATCGAGGCCAAAACTAGGGCATCATCATAATATGGTGGGAGGAGTCATTTGGTGAGTTTTGAGTGCAATCCAATCGCTAGAACTACGGAATACACCAACCAATCCAATAAGGCACGAAGTGCCTTTGAACTTGAATTGTCCAACTTCGTACACCTATTGATTTCCGATCGAGCCCAAAACTTGGGCATCATCATAATATAGTGGGAGGAGTCATTAGCTGAGTTTTGGTTGAAATCCAATCCCAAGAACTACGGAACACACCAACCAATCCAAATCGTAACAAACTGCCTTTGAACTTGATGTGTCCAATTTCGAACACCTATTGATTTCCGATTGAGCCCAAAACTTGGGCATCATCATAATATGGTGGGAGGTGTCATTTGCTGAGTTTTGAGTGAAGTCCAATCGCTACACCTACGGAATACACCAACCACTCCAATTTGGATCAAACTGCCTTCGAACTTGAAGTGTCCAATTTCGAACACCTATTCATTTCCGATTGAGCCCAAAACTTGGGCATCTTCATAATATGTTGGGAGGAGTCACTAACCACTCCAATAAAGCACGAACTGCCTTCAAACTTGAATTGTCCAATTTCGTACACCTATTGATTTCCGTTTCAGCCCAAAACTGGGGCATCACCATAATATGGTGGGAAGAGTCATTTGGTGAGTTTTGAGTGAAATCCAATCGCTAGAACTACGGAATGCACCAACCACTCCAATTCGGAACAAACTACCTTCCTATTGATTTCCGATTGAGCCCAAAACTTGGGCATCATCATAATATGGTGGGTCGAGTCATTTGGTGAGTTTTGAGTGAAATCCAATCACTACACCTACGGAATACATCAACCACTCCAATTTGGAACAAACAGCCTTTGAACTTGAAGTGTCCAATTTCGTACACCGATTCATTTCTGATCGAGCCCAAATCTTGGGCATCATCATAATATGGTGGGAGGAGTCATTTAGTGAGTTTTGAGTGAAATTGAATCGTTAGAACTTCGGAATACACCAACCACTCCAATAAGGCACGAAGTGCCTTTGAACTTGAATTATCCAACTTCGTACACCTATTGATTTCCGATCGAGCCCAAAACTTGGGCATCGTCATGATATGGTGGGAGGAGTCATTTGGTGAGTTTTGAGTGCAATCCAATCGCTAGAACTACGGAACGCACCAACCACTCCAATAAGGCACGAAGTGCCTTTGAACTTGAATTGTCCAACTTCGTACACCTATTGATTTCCGATTGAGCCTAAAACTTGGGCATCATCATAATATGGTGGCAGGAGTCGTGTGGTGAGTTTTGAGTGAAATCCAATCACTAGAACTACGGAATACACCAACCACTCCAATTCGGAACAAACTGCCTTTGAACTTGAATTGTCCAACTTCGTACACCTATTGATTTCCGATCGGTCCCAAAACTTGGGCATCATCATAATTTGGTGGGAGGAGACGTTTGATGAGTTTTGAGTGAAATCCTATCTCTACAACTACGAAATACACCAGGCACTAAAATAAGGCACGAACTTCCTTTGAACTTGAATTGTCAAATTTCGTACACCTATTGATTTACGATCGAGTCCAAAACTTGGGCATCATCATACTATGGTGGGAGGAGTCTTGTGGTGAGTTTTGAGTGAAATCCAATCGCTAGAACTACGGAATACACCAACCACTCCAATTCGGAACAAACTGCCTTTGAACCTGAAGTGTCCAATTTGGTACATCTGTTGATTTTTTATCGAGCCCAAAACTTGGGCATCATCATAATATGGTGGGAGGAGTCATTTGGTGAGTTTTGATTGAAATCCAATCGCGAGAACTACGAAATGTAACAACCACGGTAATAAGGCACGAACTGCCTTTGAACTTGAGTAGTCCAATTTCGTACACCAATTGATTTCCGATCGAGCCCAAAACTTGGGCATCATCATAGTATGGTGGGAGGAGTCATGTGGTGAGTTTTGAGAGAAATCCAATCGCTAGAAGAACTACGGAATACACCAACGACTCCAATTCGGAACAAACTGCATTCGAACTTGAAGTGTCCAATTTCGTACACCTATTGATTTCCGATCGAGCCCAAAACTTGGGCATCATCATAATATGGTGGGAGGAGTCATGTGGTGAGTTCTGAGCGAAATCCAATCGCTAGAACCAAACAATACACCAACCACTCCAATTCAGAACAAACTGCCTTTGAACTTGAAGGGTCCAATTTCGTACACCTATTGATTTCCAATCGAGCCCAAAACTTGGGCATCATCATAATATGGTGGGAGGAGTCATGTGGTGAGTTTTGAGTGAAATCCAATTGCTAGAATTACGGAATACACCAACCACTCCAATTCGGAACAAACTGCCTTTGAACTTGAAGTGTCCAATTTCGTACACCTATTGATTTCCGATTGAGCCCAAAACTGGGGCATCATCATAATATGGTGGGAGGAGTCGTGTGGTGAGTTTTGAGTGAAATCCAATCACTAGAACTACGGAATACACCAACCACTCCAATTCGGAACAAACTGCGTTTGAACTTCAAGTGTCCAGTTTCGTACACCTATTGATTTCCGATCGGTCCCAAAACTTGGGCATCATCATAATTTGGTGGGAGGAGACGTTTGATGAGTTTTGAGTGAAATCCTATCTCTACAACTACGAAATACACCAAGCACTAAAATAAGGCATGAACTTCCTTTGAACTTGAATTGTCCAATTTCGTACACCTGTTTATTTCCGATCGAGCCGAAAGCTTGGGCATCATCAAAATATGTGGGGAGGAGTCATTTGGTGAGTTTTGAGTGAAAACCAATCGCTAGAACCGAGGAATACCCCAACCACTCCAATTCGGAACAAACTGCCTTTGAACTTGAAGTGTCCAATTTCGTACACCTATTGATTTTTGATCGAGCCCAAAACTTGGGCATCATCATAATATGGTGGGAGGAGTCATGTGGTGAGTTTTTAGTGAAATCCAATCGCTAGAACCAAGGAATACACCAACCACTCCAATTCGGAACAAACTGCCTTTGAACTTGAAGTGTCCAATTTCGTACACCTATTAATTTCTGATCGAGCCCAAAACTTGGGCATCATCATAATATGGTGGGAGGAGTCATGTGGTGAGTTTTGAGTGAAATCCAATCGCTAGAACTACGGAATACACCAACCACTCCAATTCGGAACAAACTGCCTTCGAACTTGAAGTGTCCAATTTCGTACACCTATTCATTTCTGATCGAGCTCAAAACTTGGGCATCATCTTAATATAGTGGGAGGAGTCATGTGGTGAGTTTTGAGTGAAATCCAATTGTTGCGTTGATTCAGCTGCACCAAAATGGATTCAGCTGCATCATCAACTTGTGATACTCGCAAGTGCACGAGCCGTTGGTAGTTTAGCATATGTAAGTGCGAGGTCGATTCCACAGGGATTGGTGATTGAATGATCCAACTCAGTTTTCCTACAAAACATAAATGAAAACAAAAGAAACAAAAAAAGAAAGAAGAAAGAATGTACATTACAAGAAAAATAAATTACAACTAAAAAAACATTAAGGAAACTAAGAGAACTTTGAGGAAGAAAGGAAGTGTTCGAGAACTTTGAGAAGGGAGAAGTGTTTGAGAGCTTTGAGGATTTTGGAAGAGAAGAGACATGTGTTTGAGGAATTAGAGAATGTTTGGAAGAGAAGAGAAATGTGTTTGAGAAGTTTAGAGCATTTGATGAAGGAATGGGAGAAATGTTTGGGAACTTTGAGAGTTTTGGAAGAGAGTGGGAATTGTATTTGGGAAATGTTTTAGAGCATGGAGAACTTTGAAAGAGAATAGAGAAGTGTTTGGAGAATTTAGAAGAAGAGAATTTAGTAGAATGATCTTATTACAACAATTGAGAACTACAAAGGGAAACTAAGGGAATTTGAGGGAGAGAAGGGAAGGGAGCTCTAGAGAAGTGCTTGAGAGCTCCCCCCCTTGGGGTGTTTTTACAAACTTAGAGAACTTCCCTATTTATAGGCCTAAGGGAAGTGAAAAATCTGAATTATACAATTGAATTTTCTAAACACACTAACTTCACCTAACACACAACACTTAATTCACCAACTTAACCTAACACATAATTGCATTTGAAAACAATTCCTCTTGTCTTTAGGCTTAGTGTTCAGCTCCCACTTCATCATCTTTTCGCTGCTGCAAAATTCCACTCAAAATAGGTATTGAATATGCTTCACCAAACTTTCCCACAATCAACAACACTTCATCATGCATACGTCATGCATGACAATGTATTGCAGCCAGCTTGTGGGCTCGTTTTGGGCTTGTTCATCCATTCTGAAAAATCTGGAAAAATATGGATCTTCAAGCTCTGTATCTTATCTTTCCAAGCATATGCAGCCCAGCTCAAGGAAAAATCGGAAAGGCCTTCAAATGTGATTTTTGGCCCAGTAACGCAGATGCTGCCGAATTTGACCTTAAGTTGCCAAAACATGTATAACTTTCTCCAGAAGACTCGGAATCATGAACCGTAACATTCTACAGAAACTAGACTTCCGTATCTTTCCAATGATGTATGGCTCGTCATCTGGTTCTTCTTGAGCAAGTACAGTCCAATCGGTGAAGTTGATTGATCTGCAGACACTGTTTTGAGCTAACTTGTCTCCAAGATGCATTTATTGAGTCTCAAGCTTATTAAACTGAAACAAACCCAAAACAAATTAAAAGCACAAGTTTAGCTCAAAAACATAACCAAATCATAAGTTAGAAGGGTACAAAATGATATGTAATTTATGCACCGATCACCAATCACTAGAACTACGGAATACACCAACCACTCCAATTCGGAACAAATTGCGTTTGAACTTCAAGTGTCCAATTTCGTACACCTATTGATTTCCGATTGATCCCAAAACTTAGGCATCATCATAATTTGGTGGGAGGAGACGTTTGATGAGTTTTGAGTGAACTCCTATCTCTACAATTACGAAATACACCAACCACTAAAATAAGGCACGAACTTCCTTTGAACTTGAATTGTCCAATTTCGTACACCTGTTGGTTTACGATCGGGTCCAAAACTTGGGCATCATCATAATATTGTGGGAGGAGTCTTGCGGTGGGTTTTGAGTGAAATCCAATCGCTAGAACTACGGAATACACCAACCACGCCAATTCAGAACAAACTGCCTTTGAACTTGAAGTGTCCAATTTCGTACACCTATTGATTTCCGATCAAGCCGAAAGCTTGGGCATCATCATAATATGTTGGGAGGAGTCATTTGGTGAGTTTTGAGGGAAATCCAATCGCTACAACTAAAGAATACACCAACCACTCCAATTCGGAACAAACTGCCTTTGAACTTGAAGTGTCCAATTTCGTACACCTATTGACTTCCGATCGTGCCCAAAACTTGGGCATCGTCATAATATGGTGGGAGGAGTCATGTGTTAAGTTTTGAGTGAAATCCAATCGCTAGAACTACGGAATACACCAACCACTCCAATTCGGAACAAACTGCCTTCGAACTTGAAGTGTCCAATTTCGTACACCTATTGATTTCCGATCGAGCACAAAACTTGGGCATCGTCATAATATCACGGGAGGAGTCATGTGGTGAGTTTGAGTGAAATCCAATCGCTACAAGTACGGAATACACCAAACACTCAAATAAAGCACGAACTGCCTTGGAATTTGAATTGTCCAATTTCGTACACCTATTCATTTCCGATCGAGCCCAAAACTTGTGCATCATCATAATATGATGGGAGGAGTCATGTGGTGAGTTTTGGGTGAAATCTAATCGCTTGAACTATGGAATACACCAACCACTCCAATTCGGAACAAACTGCCTTTGAACATGAAGTGTCGAATTTCATACAACTACTGATTTCCGATCGAGCCCAAAACTTGGGCAACATCATAGTATGGAGGGAGGAGTCATGTGGTGAGTTTTGAGTGAAATCCAATCACCAGAACTACGGAATACACCAACCACTCCAATTCGGAACAAACTGCCTTTGAACTTGAAGTGTCCAATTTCGTACACCTATTGATTTCTGATCGAGCCAAAAACTTGGGCATCATCATAATATGTTGGGAGGAGTCATTTGGTGAGTTTTGATTGAAATCCAATCGCAAGAACTACGGAATACACCAACCACTCCAATTCGGAACAAACTGCGTTCGAACTTGTAGTGTCCAATTTCGTACACCTATTGATTTCCGATCGAGCCCAAAACTTGGGCATCATCATAATATGGGGGGAGGAGTCATTTGGTGAGTTTTGAGTGAAATCCAATCGCTAGAACTACGGAAATACCCCAACTACTCCAATTCGTAACAAACTGCCTACGAACTTGAAGTGTCCAATTTCGTACACCTATTGATTTCCGATCTAGCATAAAACTTGGGCATCGTCATAATATGGTGGGAGGACTCGTGTGGTGAGTGTTGAGTGAAATCCAATCGCTAGAACTACGGAATACACCAACCACTCCAATTCGTAACAAACTGCCTTTGAAGTTGAAGTGTCCAATTTCGTACACCTATTGATTTCCGATCGAGCCCAACACTTGGGAATCGTCATAATATGGTGGGAGGAGTCATGTGTTAAGTTTTGAGTGAAATCCAATCGCTAGAACTACGGAATACACCAACCACTCCAATTCGGAACAAACTGCCTTCGAACTTGAAGTGTCCAATTTCGTACACCTATGGATTTCCGATCGAGCACAAAACTTGGGCAACGTCATAATATCGCGGGAGGAGTCATGTGGTGAGTTTTGAGTGAAATCCAATCGCTACAAGTACGGAATACACCAAACACTCCAATAAAGCACGAACTGCCTTGGAATTTGAATTGTCCAATTTCGTACACCTATTCATTTCCGATCGAGCCCAAAACCTGTGCATCATCATAATATGATGGGAGGAGTCATGTGGTGAGTTTTGGGTGAAATTTAATCGCTTGAACTATGGAATACACCAACCACTCCAATTCGGAACAAACTGCCTTTGAACATGAAGTGTCGAATTTAATACAACTACTGATTTCCGATCGAGCCCAAAACTTGGGCAACATCATAGTATGGAGGGAGGAGTCATGTGGTGAGTTTTGAGTGAAATCCAATCGCTAGAACTACGGAATACACCAACCACTCCAATTCGGAACAAACTGCCTTTGAACTTGAAGTGTCCAATTTCGTACACCTATTGATTTCTGATCGAGCCAAAAACTTGGGCATCATCATAATATGTTGGGAGGAGTCATTTGGTGAGTTTTGATTGAAATCCAATCGCAAGAACTACGGAATACACCAACCACTCCAATTCGGAACAAACTGCGTTCGAACTTGTAGTGTCCAATTTCGTACACCTATTGATTTCCGATCGAGCCCAAAACTTGGGCATCATCATAATATGGGGGGAGGAGTCATTTGGTGAGTTTTGAGTGAAATCCAATCGCTAGAACTACGGAAATACACCAACTACTCCAATTCGGAACAAACTGCCTACGAACTTGAAGTGTCCAATTTCGTACACCTATTGATTTCCGATCTAGCGTAAAACTTGGGCATCGTCATAATATGGTGGGAGGACTCGTGTGGTGAGTGTTGAGTGAAATCCAATCGCTAGAACTACGGAATACACTAACCACTCCAATTCGTAACAAACTGCCTTTGAAGTTGAAGTGTCCAATTTCGTACACCTATTGATTTCCGATCGAGCCCAAAACTTGGGAATCGTCATAATATGGTGGGAGGAGTCATGTGTTAAGTTTTGAGTGAAATCCAATCGCTAGAACTACGGAATACACCAACCACTCCAATTCGGAACAAACTGCCTTCGAACTTGAAGTGTCCAATTTCGTACACCTATTGATTTCCGATCGAACCGAAAACTTGGGCATCATCATAATATGGTGGGAGGAGTCATTTGGTGAGTTTTGTGTGACATCCAATCGCTAGAACTACGAAATGTACCAACCACTCCAATAAGGCACGAACTGCCTCCGAATTTGAATTGTCCAATTTCGTACACCTATTGATTTCCGATCGAGCCCAAAACTTGGGAATCATCATAATATGGTGGGAGGAGTCATGTGGTGAGTTTTGAGTGAAATCCAATCGCTAGAACTACGGAATACACCAACCACTCCAATTCGGAACAAACTGCCTTTGAACTTGAAGTGTTCAATTTCGTACACCTATTGATTTCCGACCGATCCCAAAACTTGGGCATGATTATAATATGGTGGGAGGAGTTATTTGATGAGTTTTGAGTGATATCCGATCGCTAGAACTATGGAATACACCAAACACTCTAACAAAGCACGAACTGCCTTTGAGCTTGAAAATTCCAATTTCGTACACCTATTGTTTTCCGATCGAGCCCAAAACTTGGAAATCATCATAATATGGCGGGAGGAGTCATGTGGTGAGTTTTGAGTGAAATCCAGTCCCTAGAACTATGGAATACACCAGCCACTCCAATTTCGAACAAACTGCCTTCGAACTTGAAGTGTCCTATTTCGTACACCTATTGATTTCCGACCGACCCCAAAACTTGGGCATCATTATAATATGGTGGGAGGAGTTATTTGATGAGTTTTGAGTGAAATCCAATCGCTAGAACTACGGAATACACCAACCAGTCCAATTCAGAACAAACTGCCTTTGAACTTGAAGTGTCCACTTTCGTACACCCATTGATTTCCGATCGAGGGTAAAACTTGGGCATCATCATAATATGGTGGGAGAAGTCATTAGGTGAGCTTTCAGTGAAATCCAATCGCTAGAACTACGAAATGTACCAACCACTCCAATTACGCACGAACTGCCTTCGAACTTGAATTGTCCAATTCCGTGCACCTATTGATTTCCGATAGTGCCCGACACTTGGGTATCATCATAATATGGTTGGAGGAGTCATGTGGAGAGTTTTGGGTGAAATCCAATCGCTCTAACTACGAATCCACTAACCACTCCAATTCGGAACAAACTGCCTTTGAACTTGAAGTGTCCAATTTCGTACACCTATGGATTTCCGATCGAGCCCAAAACTTGGGCATCATCATAATATGGTTGGAGTCATGTGGAGAGTTTTGGGTGAAATCCAATCGCTCTAACTTGGAATACACCAACCACTCCAATTCGGAACAAACCGCCTTTGAACTTTTAGTGTCCAATTTCGTACACCTATTGATTTCCGATCGAGCCCAAAGCTTGGGCATCAACATAATATGTTGGGAGTAGTCATTTGGAGAGTTTTAAGTGAAATCCAATCGCTAGAACTACGGAATACACCCACCACTCCAATTCGAAACAAACTGCCTTTGAACTTGAATTGTCCAAACACTTATTGATTTCCGATCGAGCCCAAAACTTGGGCAACATCATAATATGGTGGACGGAGTCATTTGGAGAGCTTTGAGTGAAATCCAATCGCTAGAACTACGGAATACATCAACCACTCCAATTCGGAACAAACTGCCTTTGAACTTGAAGTGTCCAATTTCGTACACCTATTGATTTCTGATCGAGCCCAAAACTTGGGCATCATCATAATATTTTGGAAGGATTCATTTGGTGAGTTTTCAGTGAAATCCAATCACTAGAACCACAGAATACACCAACCACTCCAATTCGAGAACAAACTGCCTTTGAACTTGAAGTGTCCAATTTCGTACACCTATTGATTTCCGATCGAGCCCAAAACTTGGGCATCATCATAATATGGTGGGAGGAGTTATGTGTTGAGTTTTGAGTGAAATCCACTCGCTAGAACTACGGAATACACCAACCACTTCAATTTTGAACAAACTTCCTTTGAACTTGAAGTGTCCAATTTTTTACACCTATTGATTTCCGATCGAGCCCAAAACTTGGGCATCAATAGAATATGTTGGGAGGAGTCATTTGGTGAGTTTTAAGTGAAATCCAATGGCTAGAACTACGGAGTACACCAACCACTCCAATTCGGAACGAACTGCCTTTGAACTTGAATTGTCCTATTTCGTACACCTATTGATTTCCGATAGAACCCAAAACTTGGGCATCATCATAATATGGTTCTAGGAGCCATGTGGTGAGTTTTGAGCGAAATCCAATCGTTAGATCCACGGAATACACCACCCACTCCAACTCGGAACAAACTGCCTTTAAACTTGAAGTGTCCAATTTCGTACATGTATTGATTTCTGATCGAGCACAAAACTTGGGCATCATCATAATACGGTGGGCGGAGTCATGTGGTGAGTTTGGAGTGAAATCCAATCGCTAGAACCACGGAATACTCCACCCAGTTCAATTCGGAACAAACTTCCTTTGAACTTGAAGTGTCCAATTTCGTACACCTATTGATTTCTGATCGAGCCCAAAACTTGGGCATCAACAGAATATGTTGGGAGGAGTCATTTGGTGATTTTTGAGTGAAATCCAATCGCTAGAACTATGGAATACACCAACTAGTCCGATTCGGAACAAACTGCCTTTGAACTTGAAGTGTCCAATTTCATACACCTATTGATTTCCGATCGAGCCCAAAACTTGGCCATCATCATAAAATGGTGGGGGGAGTCATTTGGTGAGTTTTGAGTGAAATCCAATCGCTAGAACTACGGAATACACCCCACTATAATTCGGAACAAATTGCCTTTGAACTTGAAGTGTCCAATTTCGTACACCTACTGATTTCTGATCGAGCCCAAAACTTGGGCATCATCATAATATGTTGGGAGGACTCATTTGGTGAGTTTTCAGTGAAATCCAATCGGTAGAACTACGAAATATACCAACCACTCCAATAAGGCACGAACTGCCTTTGAACTTCAATTGTCCAATTTCGTACACGTATTGATTTCCGATCGAGCCCAAAACTTGGGCATCATCACAATATGGTGGGAGGAGTCATGTGGTGACTGTTGAGTGAAATTCAATCACTAGAACTACCGAATACACCAACCACTCCCATTCGGAACAAACTGGCTATGAAGTTGAAGTGTCCAATTTCGTACACCTATTGATTTCCGATCGATCCCAAAACCTGGGCATCATCATAATATGGTGGGAGGAGTCTTGTGGTGAGTTTTGGGTGAAATCCAATCGGTAGAACTACGGAATAAACCAACTACTACAATTCGGAACAAATTGCCTCTTAACTTGAAGTGTCCAATTTCTTACACTTATTGATTTCCGATCGAGCACAAAACTTGGGCATCATCATAATATGGAGGGAGGAGTCATGTGGTGAGTTTTGAGTGAAATCCGATTGCCTGAACTGCGGAATACACCAACCACTCCAATTCGGAACAAACTGCCTTTGAACTTGAAGTGTCCAATTTCGTACACCTATTGATTTCCAATCGAGCACAAAACTTGGGCATCATAATATCGTGGGAGGAGTCATGTGGTGAGTTTTGAGTGAAATCCAATCTCTAGAACTACGGAATACACCAAACACTCCAATAAAGCACGAACTGCCTTTGAACTTGAATTGTCCCATTTAGTACAACTATTGATTTCAGATCGAGCCCAAAACTTGGGCATCATCATAATATGGTGGGAGGAGTCATTTGGTGAGTTTTGAGTGAAATCCAATAGCAAGAACTACGGTATACACCGAACACTCCAATAATGCATGAACTGCCTTCGACGTTGAATTGTCCAATTTCGAACACCTATTGACTTCCA
Organism: Prunus yedoensis; assembly: GCA_005406145.1. Lineage (NCBI taxonomy): Eukaryota > Viridiplantae > Streptophyta > Magnoliopsida > Rosales > Rosaceae > Prunus > Prunus yedoensis. The sequence goes on along the minus strand of BJCG01000015.1, from coordinate 1,288,106 downwards.
ATCGAGCCCAAAACTTGGGCATCATCATAATATGGTGGGAGGAGTCCAACCATTCCAATTCGGAACAAATTGCCTTTGAACTTGAAGTGTCCAATTCCGTACACCTATTGAACTCCGATCGAGCCCAAAACTTGGGCATCATCATAATATGGTGGGAGGAGTCATTTCGTGAGTTTTGAGTGAAATCCAATCGCTAGAACTACGTAATACACCAACCACTCCAATTCGGAACAAACTGCCTTTGAACTTGAAGTGTCCAATTTCGTACACCTATTGATTTCCGATCGAGCACAAAACTTGGGCATCATCATAATATGGTGGGAGGAGTCATGTGGCGAGTTTTGGGTGAAATCCAATAACTAGAACTACGGAATACACCAACCACTCCAATTCAGAACAAACTGCCTTCGAACTTGAAGTGTCCAATTTCGTACACCTATTGATTTCCGATCGAGCCCAAAACTTGGGCATCATCATAATATGTTGGGAGGACTCATTTGGTGAGTTTTCAGTGAAATCTAATCACTAGAACTACGAAATATACCAACCACTCCAATAAGGCACGAACTGCCTTTGAACTTCGATTGTCCAATTTCGTACACGTATTGATTTCCGATCGAGCCCAAAACTTGGGCATCATCACAATATGGTGGGAGGAGTCATGTGATGTGTTTTGAGTGAAATCCAATCGCTTGAACTACGGAATACACCAACCATTCCAATTCGGAACAAACTGCATTTGAACTTGAAGCGTCCAATTTCGTACACCTATTGATTTCCGATCGAGCCCAAAACTTGGCCATCATCATAATATTGTGGGAGGAGTCATTTGGTGAGTTTTGAGTGAAATCCAATCTCTAGAACTACGGAATACACCAAACACTCCAATAAAGCACGAACTGCCTTTGAACTTGAATTGTCCCATTTAGTACAACTATTGATTTCAGATCGAGCCCAAAACTTGGGCATCATCATAATATGGTGGAAGGAGTCATTTGGTGAGTTTTGAGTGAAATCCAATAGCAAGAACTACGGTATACACCAAACACTCCAATAATGCATGAACTGCCTTCGACGTTGAATTGTCCAATTTCGAACACCTACTGACTTCCAATCGAGCCCAAAACTTGGGCATCATCATAATATGGTGGGAGGAGTCCAACCATTCCAATTCGGAACAAACTGCCTCTGAACTTGAAGTGTCCAATTCCGTACACCTATTGAACTCCGATCGAGCCCGAAACTTGGGCATCATCATAATATGGTGGGAGGGGTCATTTGGTGAGTTTTGAGTGAAATCCAATCGCTAGAACTACGTAATACACCAACCACTCCAATTCGGAACAAACTGCCTTTGAACTTGAAGTGTCCAATTTCGTACACCTATTGATTTCCGATCAAGCACAAAACTTGGGCATCATCATAATATCGTGGGAGGAGTCATGTGGCGAGTTTTGGGTGAAATCCAATAACTAGAACTACGGAATACACCAACCACTCCAATTCGGAACAAACTGCCTTCGAACTTGAAGTGTCCAATTTCGAACACCTATTGATTTCCGATCGAGCCCAAAACTTGGGCATCATCATAATATGTTGGGAGGACTCATTTGGTGAGTTTTCAGTGAAATCCAATCGCTAGAACTACGAAATATACCAACCACTCCAATAAGACACGAACTGCCTTTGAACTTCAATTGTCCAATTTCGTACACGTATTGATTTCCGATCGAGCCCAAAACTTGGGCATCATCACAATATGGTGGGAGGAGTCATGAGGTGTGTTTTGAGTGAAATCCAATCGCTAGAACTACGGAATACACCAACCAGTCCAATTCGGAACAAACTGCCTTTGAACTTGAAGTGTCCAATTTCGTACACCTATTGATTTCCGATCGAGCCCAAAACTTGGCCATCACCATAATATGGTGGGAGGAGTCATTTGGTGAGTTTTGAGTGAAATCCAATCGCTAGAACTACGGAATACACCAAACACTCCAATAGAGCACAAACTGCCTTTCAACTTGAAGTGCCCAATTTTTTACACCTATTGCTTTCCGATCGATCCTAAAACTTGGACATCATCATAATATGGTGGGAGGAGTCCAACCACTCCAATTCGGAACAAACTGCCTTTGAACTTGAAGTGTCCAATTTCGTACACCTATTGATTTCCGATTGAGCCCAAAACTTGGGCATCATCATAATATGGTGGGAGAAGTCATTTGGTGAGCACTGAGTGAAATCCAATCGCTAGAACTACGAAATACACCAACCACTCCAATTCGGAACAAACTGCCTTCGAACTTGAAGTGTCCAATTTCGTACACCTATTGATTTCCAATCGAGCACAAAACTTGGGCATCATCATAATATCGTGGGAGGAGTCATGTGGTGAGTTTTGAGTGAAATCCAATCGCTAGAACTATGGAATACAACAACCACTCCAATTCGGAAGAAACTGCGTTTGAACTTGAAGTGTCCAATTTCGTACACATATTGATTTCCGATCGAGCACAAAACTTGGGCATCATCAGAATATCGTGGGAGGAGTGATGTGGTGAGTTTTGAGTGAAATCCAATCGCTAGAACTATGGAATACACCAACCACTCCAATTCGGAACAAACTGCGTTTGAACTTGAAGTGTCCAATTTCGTACACATATTGATTTCCGATCGAGCACAAAACTTGGGCATCATCATAATATCGTGGGAGGAGTCATGTGGTGAGTTTTGAGGGAAATCCAATCGCTAGAACTATGGAATACAACAACCACTCCAATTCGGAACACACTGCGTTTGAACTTGAAGTGTCCAATTTCGTACACTTATTGATTTCCGATCGAGCACAAAACTTGGGCATCATCAAAATATTGTGGGAGGAGTGATTTGGTGAGTTTTGAGTGAAATCCAATCGCTAGAACTATGGAATACACCAACCACTCCAATTCGGAACAAACTGCGTTTGAACTTGAAGTGTCCAATTTCGTACACATATTGATTTCCGATCGAGCACAAAACTTGGGCATCATCATAATATCGTGGGAGGAGTCACGTGGTGAGTTTTGAGTGAAATCCAATTGCTAGAACTATGGAATGCACCAACCACTCCAATTCGGAACAAACTGCATTTGAACTTGAAGTGTCCAATGTCGTACACCTATTGATTTCCGATCGAGCACAAAACTTGGGCATCATCATAATATGGTGGGAGGAGTCATTTGGTGAGTTTGGAGTGAAATCCATTCGCTAGAACTACGAAAGGTACCAACCACTCCAATAAGGCACGAACTGCCTTTAAACTTGAATTCTCCAATTTCTTACACCAAATTGATTTCCGATCGAGCACAAAACTTGGGCATCATCGTAATATGGTGGGAGGATTCGTGTGGAGAGTTTTGGGTGAAATCCAATCGCTAGAACTGCGGAATACATCAACCACTCCAATTCGGAACAAACTGCCTTCGAACTTCAAGTGTCCAACTTCGTACACCTATTGATTTCCGATCGAGCCCAAGACTTGGGCATCATCATAATATGTTGGGAGGACTCATTTGGTGAGTTTTCAGTGAAATCCAATCGCTAGAACTACGAAATATACCAACCACTCCAATAAGACACGAACTGCCTTTGAACTTCAATTGTCCAATTTCGTACACGTATTGATTTCCGATCGAGCCCAAAACTTGGGCATCATCACAATATGGTGGGAGGAGTCATGTGGTGTGTTTTGAGTGAAATCCAATCGCTTGAACTACGGAATACACCAACCAGTCCAATTCGGAACAAACTGCCTTTGAACTTGAAGTGTCCAATTTCGTATACCTATTGATTTCCGATCGAGCCCAAAACTTGGCCATCACCATAATATGGTGGGAGGAGTCATTTGGAGAGTTTTGAGTGAAATCCAATCGCTAGAACTACGGAATACACCAAACACTCCAATAGAGCACAAACTGCCTTTCAACTTGAAGTGCCCAATTTTTTACACCTATTGCTTTCCGATCGATCCTAAAACTTGGACATCATCATAATATGGTGGGAGGAGTCCAACCACTCCAATTCGGAACAAACTGCCTTTGAACTTGAAGTGTCCAATTTCGTACACCTATTGATTTCCGATTGAGCCCAAAACTTGGGCATCATCATAATATGGTGGGAGAAGTCATTTGGTGAGCATTGAGTGAAATCCAATCGCTAGAACTACGAAATACACCAACCACTCCAATTCGGAACAAACTGCCTTCGAACTTGAAGTGTCCAATTTCGTACACCTATTGATTTCCAATCGAGCACAAAACTTGGGCATCATCATAATATCGTGGGAGGAGTCATGTGGTGAGTTTTGAGTGAAATCCAATCGCTAGAACTATGGAATACAACAACCACTCCAATTCGGAACAAACTGCGTTTGAACTTGAAGTGTCCAATTTCGTACACATATTGATTTCCGATCGAGCACAAAACTTGGGCATCATCATAATATTTTGGGAGGAGTGATGTGGTGAGTTTTGAGTGAAATCCAATCGCTAGAACTATGGAATACACCAACCACTCCAATTCGGAACAAACTGCGTTTGAACTTGAAGTGTCCAATTTCGTACACATATTGATTTCCGATCGAGCACAAAACTTGGGCGTCATCATAATATCGTGGGAGGAGTCACGTGGTGAGTTTTGAGTGAAATCCAATTGCTAGAACTATGGAATGCACCAACCACTCCAATTCGGAACAAACTGCATTTGAACTTGATGTGTCCAATGTTGTACACCTATTGATTTCCGATCGAGCACAAAACTTGGGCATCATCATAATATTGTGGGAGGAGTCATTTGGTGAGTTTGGAGTGAAATCCATTCGCTAGAACTACGAAAGGTACCAACCACTCCAATAAGGCACGAACTGCCTTTAAACTTGAATTCTCCAATTTCGTACACCAATTGATTTCCGATCGAGCACAAAACTTGGGCATCATCGTAATATGGTGGGAGGATTCGTGTGGAGAGTTTTGGGTGAAATCCAATCGCTAGAACTACGGAATACATCAACCACTCCAATTCGGAACAAATTGCCTTTCAACTTGAACTGTCCAATTTCGTACAACTATTGATTTACGATCGAGCCCAAAACTTGGGCATCATCATAGTATGGTGGTAGAAATCTTCTGGTGAGTTTTGAGTGCAATCCAATTACTAGAACTACGGAATACACCAACCACTCCAATTCAGAACAAACTGCCTTTGAACTTGAAGTGTCCAATTTCGTACACCTATTGATTTCCGATCGAGCCCAAAACTTGGGCATCATCATAATATGGTGGGAGGAGTCATTTGGTGAGTTTGGAGTGAAATCCAATCGCTAGAACTACGAAAGGTATAAACCACTCCAATAAGGCACGAACTGCCTTTAAACTTGAATTGTTCGATATGGTACACCTATTGATTTTCGCTCGAGCCCAAAACTTAGGCATCATCATAGTATGGTCGGAGGAGTCATTCGGTGAGTTGTGAGTGAAATCAAATCGCTAGAACTACGTAATACAGCAACGACTCCAATTCGTAACAAACTGCCCTTGAAGTTGAAATGTCCAATTTCGAACACCTATTGATTTCCGATCAAGCCCAAAACTTGGGCATCATCAAAATATGGTGGGAGGAGTCATGTGGTGAGTTTTGATTGAAATCCAATCGCTTGAACAACGGAATACACCAACCAGTCCAATTCGGAACAAACTGCCTTTGAACTTGAAGTGTCCAATTTCGTACACCTATTGATTTCCGATCGAGCCCAAAACTTGGGCATCATCATAATATGGTTGGAGGAGTCATGTGGCGAGTTTTGAGTGAAATCCAATCGCTAGAACTACGGAATACACCAATCACTCCAATTCGGAACAAACTGCCATCGAACTTGAAGTGTCCAATTTCGTACACCAACCAGTCCAATTCGGAACAAACAGCCTTTGTACTTGGAGTGTCCAATTTCGTACACCTATTCATTTCCGATCGAGCACAAAACTTGGGCATCATCATAATATGGTGGGAGGAGTCATGTGGCGAGTTTTGAGTCAAATCCAATCGCTAGAACTACGGAATACACCAAACACTCCAATAAAGCACGACCTGCCATTGATGTTGAATTGTCCAATTTCGTACACCTATTGACTTCCGATCGAGCCCAAAACTTGGGCATCATCATATTAGGGTGGGAGGAGTCATGTGGAGATTTTTGAGTGAAATCCAATCACTAGAACTACGGAATACACCAACCATTCCAACTCGGAACAAACTGCCTTTGAATTTGAAGTGTCCAATTTCGTACACCTATTGATTTCCGATCGAGCCCAAAACTTGGGGATCATCATAATATGTTGGGTGGAGTCATTTGGTGAGTTTTGAGTGAAATCCATTCTTTAGAACTTCGGAAGACACCAACCACTCCAATTCGGAACAAACTGCCTTTGAACTTGAAGTGTCCAATTTCAAACACCTATTGATTTCCGATCGAGCACAAAACTTCGGCATCATCATAATACGGTGGGAGGACTCGTGTGGTGAGTTTGGGCATCATCATGATATGGTGGGAGGAGTCATGTGGAGATTTTTGAGTGAAATCCAATCGGTACAACTACGGAATACACCAACCACTCCAATTCGGAACAAACTGCCTTTGAAGTTAAAGTGTCCAATTTTGTACACCTATTGATTTCCGATCGAGCCCAAAACTTGGGCATCATCGTAATATGGTGGGAGGAGTCTTGTGGTGAGTTTGGTGTGAAATTCAATTGCTTGAACTACGGAATACAGCAACCACTCCAATTCGGCACGAACTGCCTTTGAACTTGAAGTGTCCAATTCCGTACACCTATTGATTTTCAATTGAGCCCAAAACTTGGGCATCATCCTAATATGGTGGGGGGAGTCATGTGGTGAGTTTTGAGTGAAATCCAATCTCTAGAACAAAGGAATACCCCAACCACTATAATTCGGAACAAACTGCCTTTGAACTTGAAGTGTCCAGTTTCGTACACCTATTGACTTCCGATGGAGCCCATAACTTGGGCATTATCATAATATGGTGGGAGGAGTCATTTGGTGAGTTTTGAGTGAAATCCAACCGCTTGAACTACAGGATACACCAACCACACCAATACGGCATGAACTGCCTTTGAACTGGAATTGTCCATTTTCGTACACCTATTGATTTCCGATCGAGCCCAAAACTTGGGCATCATCATAATAAGGCGGGAGAAGTCAGTTGGTGAGTTTTGAGAGAAATCCAATCGCTAGAACTACGGAATACACCAACCAGTACAATAAGCCACGAACGGCCTTTGAACTTGAATTGTCCAATTTTGTACACCTATTGATTTCCGATTGAGCCCTAAGCTTGGGCATCATCAGAATATGGTGGGAGGGGTCATGTGGTGAGTTTTGAGTGAAATCCAACTGGTAGAACTACGGAATACACCAGGCACTCTAATTCGGAACAAACTGTCTTTAAACTTGAAGTGTCCAATTTCGTACACCTATTGATTTCAGATTGAGCCCAAAACTTGGGCATCATCATAATATGGTGGGAGCAGTCATTTGGTAAGTTTTGAGTGAAATCCAATCGCTAGAACTACGGAATACACCAAACACGCCAATTCGGAACAAACTGCCTTTGAATTTGAAGTGTCCAATTTCGTACACCTATTGATTTCTAATCGGGCCCAAAACTTGGGCATCATCATAATATGGTGGGAGGAGTCATTTGGTGAGTTTTGAGTGAAATCCAATCGCTAGAACTACGGAATACACCAACCTCTCCAATAAAGCACGAACAGCCTTTGAACAGGAATTGTCCAATTTCGTACACCTATTGATTTCCGATCGATCCCAAAACCTGGGGATCATCATAAAATGATGGGAGGAGTCATTTAGTGAGTTTTGAGTGATATCCAATTGCAAGAAGTACGGAGTACACCAACAACTCCAATAAGGCACGAACTGCCTTTGAACTTGAATTATCCAATTTCGTACACCTATTGATTTCCGATCGAGCCCACAACTTTTGCATCATCATAATATGGTGGGAGGAGCCATTTGGTGAGTTTTGAGTGAAATCCAATCGTTAGAACTACGGAATACACCAACCACTCCAATAAGGCATGAACTGCCTTTGAACTTGGATTGTCCGATTTCGTACTCCTATTGATTTCTGATCGGGCCCAAAACTTGGGCATCATCATAATATGGTGGGAGGAGTCGTTTGTTGAGTTTTGAGTGAAATCCAATCACCAGAACTACGAAATACACCAACTACTCCAATAAGGCACGAACTGCCTTTGAACTTGAGTTCTCCAATTTTGTACACCTATTGATTTCCGATCGAGCCCAAAACTTGGGCATCATCATAATATGATGGGAGGAGTCATTTGGTGAGTTTTGAGTGAAATCCAAACGCTAGAACTACGGAATACACCAACCACTCCAACAAAGCACGAACTGCCTTTGAACTTGAATTGTCCAATGTCGTACACCTATTGATTTCCGATCGAGCCCAAAACTTGGGCATCATCATAATATGGCAGTAGAATGTTGTTGAAGAGCACCATTAGTAGTTTCCTAGAATTGCAAAGTATTTTGGGCCAACATTTTGACTGTGTCCTCCAATGAACTTTGTTTAGGCTGGAATGATGAACTTGCTTGATTTTGATTTTGGTTTTGATTGTTGCTCCAAGAGAAATTTGGGTGATTCCTCCAACCAGGATTATAAGTGTTTGAGAATGGATCATTTCTTGGCCTTTGGTTGTAAGAATTCATCATGTGGGCTTGTTCTTGGACAAACTCAGGATAAGCATTACTAGCTGAACACATGTGAGTTGAGTGTCCTTGAGCATTGCAAATAGTACAAACTTCAACTTGAGGAGCTTTAGGTACCATATTGAGCACAGCATCAAGCTTCCTTTGTAAACTAGCCACCTGCGAAGCAAGCTTATTGTTAGGACTAATCTCATAGATACCAGCTTTACCTCTTGTATCCTTGTGTTGAGCATTGGATCCCAACATCTCAAATATATCATATGACTCTTGAGCATTCTTTTTCTTTAAAGCTCCACCTGCAGCATTATTGACAGTAGATTGACAAGTTTCGGTTAGTCCATCATAAAAAATTTGCATTTGTAAGTATAGAGGTAACCCGTGATGTGGAAATTGCATTAGAGTTCCTTTGAAACGCTCCCAGCATTCGTTGAATGGTTCGCCATCATGTTGTGAGAAGTTGAAAATCTTGGACCTCAAGGTGGCTGTCTTTTAGGCAGAGAAAAACTTCTCCAAGAACTTCTTAGCAACAGCATCCCAAGTGGTTAGTGATCCAGGGGCTAACGACATGTACAAACAACAGTATAAAATTCTTTAATGTGAGCCAAAGGATCTTCATTAGGTAAACCATAAAAAGAAGGAAGCATTTGAAAGTGAGAAGATTTAAGCTCATAGTTTCTAGCTTCTGTGGACAGCAAAATGCATGAAGGTGAATTTGGTATGATTGGTTGAGCAAGATCCTCAAAAGCAAGTTGGTCATTGGCTGCCATCTTTTCTTCTTCCTCTTCTTCTTCTTCTTCTGAGTTAAAGATGTTGAACAGAGAGTACTCTTCTAAGCTTGTTGAATTGGAGGTTTCGGCTTCTAAGGGATTGAGAATAGATTCAATGGCTGCCTCCCTTGCTTTATCAAGCCTTTGTTCTAATTCAGCCAGCGATGGTTGTTGTGTACTCTATCTATTTCTCGCAAGTGCACGAACCAATTATAGTATAGGAATGCAAGCACGAGGTCGTTCCACAGAGACTTGGATGAAAGACACTTATTACTACTACTTAGACTCACAAATAATCCTAAGACTAAACAGAATTTAAATGAGGTTGTGTTGAGTTTGTTTGGAGTAACAACTACAAAGAGGGAAAGAAAATAGCAAGTGACTGAAAAGGAAATGCAAAATAGCAAGTGATCAGCAAGTAAATGTTTAGAAAATTTAGAGACAAAGGAGACAAGCACTAGGGTTTCAACTTCACCATGACAATCCAATTTCAAGCAACAAGTTAACAATCACATAAGTTGATTACAATTTCTGGAGTTCGTTCTTTCTTATATATGATTATCCATATGGTGTTTGGTTTTAATCAAGTACTCAGAAAACACAACTTAGCTATGGTGTTTAGTCTAAGCTATGAATCTGAATCCATTAAGCTTAAGAAGAACACAAAGGAACCAAGTAAACATTTAAATATGGTGTTTGTCCTAAATGCATTACCCACTCATTCACTAATCGGTTCAAGAGTCATATGGTGTTTATGTAAACTTGAATTAGATAACCAACATGCATGTGTTCATAGTGGCCAGTTATTTAAACATGCATAAAGATTCAACTAAAAACAAGTGAATGAGACCAGAAAATAAGAAGTAATCAACAAGGGTAACATTAACTTGAAAACATGAAATTGTCTTGTCAGGTTACATTGAAACCCTAGCTATGGTAATTAGTTACACTCCATTAATGGAAAATGCATTTGAATCATAATAAACATGGAGAGAGTAAGAAAAACCCGTGAAGAACGAATTATGTTGTTGTAGAGCTTCTCACAACTTCCACCATGTATGCTGCAGCAAGAGATGAGTATGGATTGTGTTTAGGGAATGTGTATGAGGCTGTGGTTGATGAATGTTTGAGAGGGGATTGTGCTGGGATAAGTGGTCTGCTAGGAATTGGAAGAGAGGGAATGTGAATTCCAGGATATGATTGATGAAAGTGTTTGGAATGGAAGTGGTATTTATAGGGAGAGGGAAATGAGAAATCTGAATTGAATATGGCTAATGCATACAACACTTGTATTAAAAAATCAGAATTGGTTGTTGCACTTCACCAATAAATCCCACCAGCAGCCATAGCTCATCATCATGTCAGCATGACAAAGCTTCCATTCAGAAACCAATAGCTCATGCCTAGTTCACCATGACCAAGCATGCAATGAGCTCATCTTCCTGTCAGCATGATGAACAACTTGTTGGGCTTACGAATTGGGCTAGGCAGAATCAAACGATGACTTTAAGATGTCCATTTTCAAGTTCAGAATGTCTCTGATCCAACCACACAAGAATTGGCCCAATCCAAGCTTGGGCATCACAGAATATGGTGGGAGGAGTGATGTGGTGAGTTTTGAGCGAAATCCAATAGCTAGAACTACGGAATACACCAACGACTCCAACCTGGAACAAACTGCCTTTGAACTTGAAGTACGCAATTTCGCACACCTATTGATTTCCGATTCAGCCCAAAACATGGGCATCATCATAATATGGTGGGAGGAGTCATTTGGTGAGTTTTGAGTAAAATCCAATAGCTAGAAATAAGGAATACACCACCCACTCCAATTCGGAACGAACTGCCTTTGAACTTGAATTGTCCAACTTCGTACACCAATTGATTTCCGATTTAGCCCAAAACTTGGGCATCACCATAATATGGTGGGAGGAGTCATTTGGAGAGTTTTGAGTGAAATCCAATCACCATAACTACGGAATACACAAACCACTCCAATATACCACGAACTGCCTTTGAACTAGAATTGTCCAATTTCGTACACCTATTGATTTCCGATCGAGCCCAAAACTTGGGCATCATCATAATATGGTGGGAGGAGTCATTTGGTAAGTTTTGAGTGAAATCCAATAGCTAGAACTACAGAATACACCGACCACTCCAATAAGGCACGAACTGCCTTTGAACTTGAATTGTCACATTTCGTACACCTATTGATTTCCGATCGAGCCCAAAACTTGGGCATAATCATAATATGGTGGGAGGAGTCATTTGGTGAGTTTTGAGTGAAATCCAATCGCCAGAACTACGGAATACACTAACCACTCCAATAAAGCACGAACTCCCTTTGAACTTGAATTGTCCAATTTCATACACCTATTGATTTTCAATCGACCCCAAAACTTGGGCATCATCATAATATGGTGGGAGGAGTGATGTGGTGAGTTTTGAGCGAAATCCAATAGCTAGAACTACGGAATGCAACAACGAATCCAATTCTCAACAAACTACCTTCGAACGTGAAGTATCCAATTTCGCACACCTAATGATTTCCGATTGAGCCCAAAACTTGGGCATCATCACAATATGGTGGGAGGAGTCATTTGGGGAGTTTTGAGTGAAATCTAATCTCTAGAACTACGGAATACACCAACCACTCCAATTCGGAATGAACTGCCGTTGAACTTGAATTGTCCAACTTCGTACACCTATTGATTTCCGATCGAGCCCAAAACTTGGGCATCATCCTGATATGGTGGGAGGAGTCATTTGGTGAGTTATGAGTGAAATCCAATCGTTAGAACTACGGAATACACTAACCACTCCAATAAAGCACAAACTAAATTTGAACATGAATTGTCCAATTTGATACACCTATTGATTTCCGATCAAGCCCAAAACTTGGGAATCAGCATAATATGGTGGGAGGAGTCATTTGGTGAGTTTTGAGTGAAATCCTATCGCTAGAACTACGAAATACACCAACCACTCCAATAAGGCACGAACTGATTTGAACTTGAAGTGCCGATTTTACACACCTATTGATTTCCGATCGAGCCCAAAACTTGGGCATCATCATGATATGATGGGAGGAGTCATTTGGTGAGTTTTTAGTGAAATCAAATCGCGAGAACTACGGAATACACCAACCACTCCAATATGGCACGAAGTGCCTTGAAACTTGTATTGTCCAACTTTGTACACCTACTGATTTCCGATCGAGCCCAAAACTTGGGCATCATCAAAATATGGTGGGAGGAGTCATTTGGTGAGCTTTGAGTGAAATCCAATCGCTAGAACTACGGAATAGACTAACCACTCCAATAAAGCACAAACTGCCTTCGAACTTGAATTGTCCAATTTCGTACACCTATTGATTTCCGGTCGAGCCCAAAGCTTGGGCATCATCATAATATGGTGGGAGGAGTCATTTGGTGAGTTTTGACTGAAATCCAATCGCTAGAACTACGGAATACACCAACCACTCCGATAAGGCACGAAGTGCCTTTGAACTGGAATTGTCCAATTTCGTACACCTATTGATTTCCGATCGAGCCCAAAACTTGGGCATCATCATAATATGGTGGGAGGAGTCATTTGGTAAGTTTTGAGTGAAATCCAATAGCTAGAACTACAGAATACACCGACCACTCCAATAAGGCACGAACTGCCTTTGAACTTGAATTGTCACATTTCGTACACCTATTGATTTCCGATCGAGCCCAAAACTTGGGCATAATCATAATATGGTGGGAGGAGTCATTTGGTGAGTTTTGAGAGAAATCCAGTCGCTAGAACTATGGAATACACCAACCACTCCAATTCGGATGGAACTGCCTTTAAACTTGAATTGTGCAACTTCGTACACCTATTGATTTCCGATCGAGCCCAAAAATTGGGCATCATCAGGATATGGTGGGAGGAATGATTTGGTGAGTTTTAAGTGAAATTCAATCGCTAGAACTATAGAATACACTAACCACTCCAATAAAGCACGAACAGCCTTTGAACTTGAATTGTCCAATTTCGTACACCAATTGATTTCCGATCGAACCCAAAACTTGGGCATCATCATAATATGGTGGGAGGAGTCATTTGGTGAATTTTAAGTGAAATCCAATCGCTAGAACTACGGAATACACCAACCACTCCAATAAGGCACGAACTGCCTTTCTACTTGAATTGTCTAACTTCGTACACCTATTGATTTCCGATCGAGGCCAAAACTTGGGCATCATCCTGATATGGTGGGAGGAGTCATTTGGTGAATTATGAGTGAAATCCAATCGTTAGAACTACGGAATACACTAACCACTCCAATAAAGCACAAACTAAATTTGAACATGAATTGTCCAATTTGGTACACCTATTGATTTCCGATCGAGCCCAAAACTTGGGAATCAGCATAATATAGTGGGAGGAGTCATTTGGTGAGTTTTGAGTGAAATCCTATCGCTAGAACTACGAAATACACCAACCACTCCAATAAGGCACGAACTGATTTGAACTTGAAGTGCCGATTTCACACACCTATTGATTTCCGATCGAGCCCAAAACTTGGGCATCATCATGGTATGATGGGAGGAGTCATTTGGTGAGTTTTTAGTGAAATCAAATCGCGAGAACTACGGAATACACCAACCACTCCAATATGGCACGAAGTGCCTTGAAACTTGAATTGTCCAACTTTGTACACCTACTGATTTCCGATCGAGCACAAAACTTGGGCATCATCAAAATATGGTGGGAGGAGTCATTTGGTGAGCTTTGAGTGAAATCCAATCGCTAGAACTACGGAATAGACTAACCACTCCAATAAAGCACAAACTGCCTTCGAACTTGAATTGTCCAATTTCGTACACCTATTGATTTCCGATCGAGCCCAAAGCTTGGGCATCATCATAATATGGTGGGAGGAGTCATTTGGTGAGTTTTGAGTGAAATTCAATCGCTAGAACTACGGAATACACCAACCGCTCCAATTCGTAACAAACTGCCATTGACCTTGAAGTGTCCAATTTCGTACACCTAATGATTTCCGATCGAGCTCAAAACTAGGGCATCATCATAATATGGTGGGTGTAGTCATTTGATGAGTTTTGAGTGAAATCCAATGGCTAGAACTACAGAATACACCAACAACTCCATTTCGGAACAAACTGCCATTGACCTTGAAGTGTCCAATTTCGTACACCTAATGATTTCCGATCGAGCCTAAAACTTGGGCATCATCATCATATGGTGGGAGGAGTCATTTGGTGAGTTTTGAGAGAAATCCAGTCGCTAGAACTATGGAATACACCAACCACTCAAATTCGGATGGAACTGCCTTTAAACTTGAATTGTGCAACTTCGTACACCTATTGATTTCCAATCGAGCCCAAAACTTGGGCATCATCATAATATGGTGGGAGGAGTCATGTGGTGAGTTTTGAGTGAAATCCAATAGCTAGAACTACGGAATACACCAACGACTCCATTTCGGAACAAACTGCCTTTGAACTTGAAGTGTCCATTTTCGTACACCTATTGATTTCCGATCGAACCCAAAACTTGGGCATCATCATAATATGTTGGGAGGAGTCCTTTGGTGAGTTTTGAGTGAAATCCAATCGCTAGAACTACGGAATACACCAACCACTCCAATTCGGAACAAACTACCATTGAACTCGAAGTGTCCAATTTCGTACACCTAATGATTTCCGATCGAGCCCAAAACTTGGGCATCATCATAATATGGTGGGAGGAGTCATTTGGTGAGTTTTGAGTGAAATCCAGTCGCTAGAACTATGGAATACGCCAACCACTCCAATTCGGAACGAACTGCCTTTGAATTTGAATTGTGCAACTTCGTACACCTATTGATTTCCGATCGAGCTCAAAACTAGGGCATCATCATAATGTGGTGGGTGTAGTCATTTGATGAGTTTTGAGTGAAATCCAATGGCTAGAACTACAGAATACACCAACGACTCCATTTCGGAACAAACTGCCTTTGAACTTGAAGTGTCCAATTTCGCACACGTATTGATTTCCGATTGAGCCCAAAACTTGGGCATCATCATAATATGGTGGGAGGAGTCATGTGGTGAGTTTTGAGTGAAATCCAATAGCTAGAACTATGGAATACACCAACGACTCTATTTCGGATCAAACTGCCTTTGAACTTGAAGTGTCCATTTTCGTACACCTATTGATTTCCGATCGAGCCCAAAACTTGGGCATCATCATAATATGGTGGGTGGAGTCATTTGATGGGTTTTGAGTGAAATCCAATTGCTAGAACTACGGAATACACCAAACACTCCAAAAAAGCACGAACTGCCTTCGAACTTGAATTATCCAATTTCATACACCTACTGATTTCCGATCGAGCCCAAAACTTGGGCATCATCTTAATATGGTGGGAGGAATCCTGTGGTGAGTTTTGAGTGAAATCCAATTGCTAGAACTACGGAATACACCAACCACTCCAATTCGGAACAAACTACCATTGAACTCGAAGTGTCCAATTTCGTACACCTAATGATTTCCGATCGAGCCCAAAACTTGGGCATCATCATAATATGGTGGGAGGAGTCATTTGGTGAGTTTTGAGTGAAATCCAGTCGCTAGAACTATGGAATACGCCAACCACTCCAATTCGGAACGAACTGCCTTTGAATTTGAATTGTGCAACTTCGTACACCTATTGATTTCCGATCGAGCTCAAAACTAGGGCATCATCATAATGTGGTGGGTGTAGTCATTTGATGAGTTTTGAGTGAAATCCAATGGCTAGAACTACAGAATACACCAACGACTCCATTTCGGAACAAACTGCCTTTGAACTTGAAGTGTCCAATTTCGCACACGTATTGATTTCCGATTGAGCCCAAAACTTGGGCATCATCATAATATGGTGGGAGGAGTCATGTGGTGAGTTTTGAGTGAAATCCAATAGCTAGAACTATGGAATACACCAACGACTCTATTTCGGATCAAACTGCCTTTGAACTTGAAGTGTCCATTTTCGTACACCTATTGATTTCCGATCGAGCCCAAAAGTTGGGCATCATCGTTATATGGTGGGAGGAGTCATGTGGTGAGTTTTGAGTGAAATCCAATTGTTAGAACTACGGAATACACCAGGCGTTCCAATTCGGAACAAACTGCCTTAGAACTTGAAGTGTCCAATTTCGCATACCTATTGATTTCCGATCGAGCCCAAAACTTGGGCATCATCATAGTATGGTGGGAGGAGTCATGTGGTGAGTTTTGATTGAAATCCAATCGCTAGAACTGCGGAATACACCAACCACACCAATTCGGAACAAACTGCCTTTGAACTTGAAGTGTCCAATTTCGTACACCTATTGATTTCCGATCGAGCCCAAAAGTTGGGCATCATCGTTATATGGTGGGAGGAGTCATGTGGTGAGTTTTGAGTGAAATCCAATCGCTAAAACTACGGAATACACCAACCACTCCAATTCGGAACAAACTTCCTTTGCACTTGAAGTGTCCAATTTCGTACACCTATTGTTTTCCGATTGAGCCCAAAACTTGGGCATCATCATAATATGGTGGGGGGAGTCATGGGGTTAGTTTTGAGTGAAATCCAATGCCTAGAACTACGGAATACACCAACCACTCCAATTCGGAACAAACTGCGTTTGAACATGAAGTGTCCAATTTCGTACATCTATTGATTTCCGATCGAGCCCAAAACTTGGGAATCATCATAATATGGTGGGAGTAGTAACGTGGTGAGTTTTGGGTGAAATCCAATCGTTAAAACTACGGAATACACCAACCACTCCAATTTGGAACAAACTGCATTTGAACTTGAAGTGCCCAATTTCTTACAGCTATTGTTTTCCGATCGAGCCCAAAATTTGGGCATCATCATTATATGGGGTTAGGAGTCATGTGATGAGTTTTGAGGGGAATCCAATCACTAGAACTACGGAATACACCAACCACTCCAATTCGGAACAAACAGCCTTTGAACTTGAAGTGTCCAATTTCGTACACCTATGTATTTCTGATCGAGCCCAAAACTTGGGCATCTCCATAATGTGGTCGGAGGAGTCATGTGGTGAGTTTTCAGTGAAATCCAATCGCTAGAACTACGGAACACACCAACCACTCCAATTCGGAACAAAATGCCTTAGAACATGAAGTGTCCAATTTCTTACAGCTATTGTTTTCCGATCGAGCCCAAAATTTGGGCATCACCATTATATGGGGGTAGGAGTCATGTGATGAGTTTTGAGGGAAATCCAATCACTAGAACTACGGAATACACCCACCACTCCAATTCGGAACAAAATGCCTTAGAACATGAAGTGTCCCATTTAGTACACCTAATGATTTCCGATCGAGCCCAAAATTTGGGCATCATCATTATATGGTTGGAGGAGTCATGTGGTGTGTTTTGAGTGAAATCCAATCGCCAGAACTACGGAATGTACCAACCACTCCAATTCGGAACAAACTGCCTTTGAACTTGAAGTGTCCAATTTCGTACACCTATTAATTTTCGATCGAGCCCAAAATTTGGGCATCATCATTATATGGTGGGAGGAGTCATATGGTGAGTTTTGAGTGAAATCCAATCGCTAGAACTACGGAACACACCAACCACTCCAATTCGGAACAAACTTCCTTTGCACTAGAAGTGTCCAATTTCGTACACCTATTGTTTTCCGATTGAGCCCAAAACTTGGGTACCGTCATAATATGGTGGGGGGAGTCATGTGGTGAGTTTTGAGTGAAATCCAACCGCTAGAACTACGGAATACACTAACCACTCCAATTCGGAACAAATTGCCTTTGAACTTGAAGTGTCCAATTTCGTACACCTATGTATTTCTGATCGAGCCCAAAACTTGGGCATCTCCATAATGTGGTGGGAGGAGTCATGTGGTGAGTTTTCAGTGAAATCCAATCGCTAGAACTGCGGAATACACCAACCACTCCAATTCGGAACAAAATGCCTTAGAACATGAAGTGTCCAATTTCGTACACCTAATGATTTCCGATCGAGCCCAAAATTTGGGCATCATCATTATATGGTGGGAGGAGTCATGTGGTGTGTTTTGAGTGAAATCCAATTGCCAAAACTACGGAATGTACCAACCACTCCAATTCGGAACAAACTGCCTTTGAACTTGAAGTGTCCAATTTCGTACACCTATTGATTTCCGATTGAGCCCAAAGCTTGGGCATCATCATAATATGTTGGGAGGAGTCATTTGGTGAGTTTTGAGTGAAATACAATCGCTAGAAGTAAGGAATACACCAACCACTCCAATTCGGAATGAACTGCCTATGAACTTGAATTGTCCAATTTCGTACACCTATTGATTTCCGATCGAGCCCAAAACATGGGCATCGTCATAGTATGGTAGGAGGAGTCATGTGTTGAGTTTTGAGTGAAATTCAATCGCTAGAACTACGGAATACACCAACCGCTCCAATTCGTAACAAACTGCCATTGACCTTGAAGTGTCCAATTTCGTACACCTATTGATTTCCGATCGAGCCCAAAGCTTGGGCATCATCATAATATGTTGGGATGAGTCATTTGGTGAGTTTTGAGTGAAATACAATCGCTAGAAGTACGGAATACACCAACCACTCCAGTTCGGAATGAACTGCCTTTGAACTTGAATTGTCCAATGTCGTAGACCTATTGATTTCCGATCGAGCCGAAAACTTGGAAATCATCATAATATGGTGGGAGGAGTCCTGTGGTGAGGTTTGAGTGAAATCTAATCGCTTGAACTACGGAATACACCAACCACACCAATTCGGAACAAACTAACTTTGAACTTGAAGTGTCCAATTTCGTACACCTATTGATTTCCGATTGAGCCCAAAACTTAGGCAACATCATAATATGTTTGGAGGAGTCATTTGGTGAGTTTTGAGTGAAATTCAATCGCTAGAACTACGACATACACCAATCACTCCAATAATGCACGAACTTCGTTTGAACTTGAATTGTCCAATTTCGTACACCTATTGATTTCCGATCGAGCCCAAAAGTTGGGTATCATCATAATATGGTGGGAGGATTCATGTGGTAAGTTTTGAGTGAAATCCAATCGCTAGAACAGCGGAATACACCAACCACTCCAATTCGGAACAAACTGCCTATGAACTTGAAGTGTCCAATTTCGTACACCTATTGATTTCCGATCTAGCCCAAAAGTTGGGAATCATCATAATATGATGGGAGGAGTCATTTGGAGAGTTTTGAGTGAAATCGAATCGCTAGAACTACGGAATACACCAACCACTCCAATAAGGTACGAAGTGCCTTTGAACATGAATTGTCCAACTTCGTACACCTGTTGATTTCCGATCGAGCCCAAAACTTGGGCATCATCATGATATGGTGGGAGGAGTCATTTGGTGAGTTTTGAGTGAAATCCAATCTCTAGAACTACAGAATACACCAAACACTCCAATAAAGCACGAACTGCCTTTGAACTGGAATTATCCAATTTCGTACACCTATTGATTTCCGATTGAGCCTAAAACTTGGGCATCATCATGATATGGTGGGAGGAGTCATTTGGTGAGTTTTCAGTGAAATCCAATTGCTAGAACTACGGAATACACTAACCACTCCAATAAAGCACGAACAGCCTTTGAACATGAATTGTCCAATTTCGTACACCTATTGATTTCCGATCAAGCCCAAAACTTGGGCATCAACATAATATGGTGGGAGGAGTCATTTGGTGAGTTTTGAGTGAAATCCAATCGCTAGAACTACGGAATACACTAACCACCCCAATAAAGAACGAACTGCCTTTGAACTTGAATTGCCAAACTTCGTACACCTATTGATTTCCGATCGAGCCCAAAACTTGGGCATCATCATAATATGGTGGGAGGAGTCATTTGGTGAGTTTTGAATGAAATCCAATCGCTAGAACTATGAAATACACCAACCACTCCAATAAGGCACGAAGTTCCTTTGAACTTGAATTGTCTAACTTCGTGCACCTATTGATTTCCGATCGAGCCCAAAACTTGGGCATCTCCATAATGTGGTGGGAGGAGTCATGTGGTGAGTTTTCAGTGAAATCCAATCGCTAGAACCACGGAATACACCAACCACTTCAATTCGGAACAAACTTCCTTTGAACTTGAAGTGTCCAATTTCGTACACCTATTGATTTCTGATCGAGCCCAAAACTTGGGCATCAACAGAATATGTTGGAAGGAGTCACTTGGTGAGTTTTGAGTGAAATCCAATCGCAAGAACTACGGAATACACCAACCACTCCAATTCGGAACAAACTGCCTTTGAACTTGTAGTGCCCAATTTCGTACACCTATCGATTTCCGATCGAGCCCAAAACTTGGCCATCATCATAAAATGGTGGGAGGAGTCATGTAGTGAGTTTTGAGTGAAATCCAATCGCTAGAACCGCGGAATACACCAACCACTCCAATAAGGAACAAACTGCCTTCGACCGTGAAGTGTCCAATTTCGTACATCTGTTGATTTCTGATCGAGCCCAAAACTTGGGCATCATCATAATATGGTGGAGGAGTCATTTGGTGAGTTTTGAGTGAAATCCAATCGCGAGAACTACGAAATGTACCAACCACGGTGATAAGGCACGAACTGCCTTTGAACTTGAGTAGTTCAATTTCATACACCTATTGATTTCCAATCCAGCCCAAAACTTGGGCATAATCATAGTATGGTTGGAGGAGTCATGTGGTGAGTTTTGAGTGAAATCCAATCGCTAGAACTACGGAATACACCAACCACTCCAATTCGGAACAAATTGCCTTCGAACTTGAAGTGTCCAATTTCGTACACCTGTTGATTTCCAATCGAGCCCAAAACTTGGGCATCATCATAATATGGTGGGAGTAGTCATTTGGTGAGTTTTGAGTGAAATCCAATCGCTAAAACTGCCGAATACACCAACCACTCCAATTGGGAACAAACTGCCTTCGAACTTGAAGTGTCCAATTTCGTACACCAATTTGGAACAAATTGCCTTTCAACTTGAAGTGTCCAATTTCGTACACCTATTGATTTACGATCGAGCCCAAAACTTGGGCATCATCATAATATGGTGAGAGGAGTCATGTGGTGTGTTTTGAGTGAAATCCAATCGCTTGAACCATATGCACCAACCACTCCAATTCGGAACAAACTTCCTTTGAACTTGAAGTGTCCAATTTCGTACACCTATTGATTTCCGATCGAGCCCAAAACTTGGCCATCATCATAATATGGTGGGAGGAGTCATTTGGTGAGTTTTGAGTGAAATCCAATCTCTAGAACTAAAGAATACACCAAACACTCCAATAAAGCACGAACTGCCTTTGAACTTGAATTGTCCAATTTCGTACACCTATTGATTTCCGATCGAGCCCAAAACTTGGGCATAATCATAGTATGGTGGGAGGAGTCATGTGGTGAGTTTTGAGTGAAATCCAATCACTAGAACTACGAAATACACCTAACCACTCCAATTCGGAACAAACTGCCTTTGAACTTGAAGTGTCCAATTTCGTACCCCTATTGATTTCCGATCGAGCCCAAAACTTGGGAATCATCATAATATGGTGAGAGGAGTCATTTGGTGAGTTTGGAGTGAACTCCAATCTCTAGAACTACGAAAGGTACCAACCACTCCAATAAGGCACGAATTGCCTTTGAACTTGAATTGTTCGATTTGGTACACCTATTGATTTCCGATCGGGCACAAAACTTGGGCATCATCATAATATGTTGGGAGGAGTGATTTCGTGAGTTTTGAGTGAAATCCAGTCGATAGAACTACGGAATACACCAACCACTCCAGTTCGGAACAAACTGCCTTTGAACATGTAGTGTCCAATTTCGTACACCTATTGATTTCCGATCGAGCCCAAAACTTGGCCATCATCATAAAATAGTGGGAGGAGTCATGTAGTGAGTTTTGAGTGAAATCCAACCGCGAGAACTATGAAATGAACCAACCACGATAATCAGGCACGAACTTCCTTTCAACTTGTGTTGTCCAATTTCGTACACCTATTGATTTCTGATCGAGCCCAAAACTTGGGCATCATCATTGTATGGTGGGAGGAGTCATGTGGTGAGTTTTGAGTGAAATCCAATCGATAGAACTACGGAATACACCAACCACTCCAATTCGGAGCATACTGCCTTTAAACTTGAAGTGTCCAATTTCGTACACCTATTGATTTCCGATTGAGACCAAAACTTGGGCATCACCATAATATGGTGGGAGGAGTCAAGTGGTGAGTTTTGAGCAAAATCCAATCGCTAGAACTACGGAATACACCAACCACTCCAATTCGAAACAAACTGCGTTTGAACTTGAAGTGTCCTATTTCGTACACCTGTTGATTTCCAATCGAGCCCGAACCTTGGGTATCGTGATAATATGGTGGGAGGAGTCATTTGGTGAGATTTGTGTGAAATCCAATCGCTAGAACTGCGAAATACAGCAACCACTCCAATAAGGTACGAACTGCCTTTGAACTTGACTTGACCAATTTCGTAGACCTATTGATTTCCGATCGAGCTCAAAACTTGGAAATCATTATAATATGGTGGGAGGAGTCCTGTGGTGAGTTTTGAGTGAAATACAATCGCTAGAACTACGAATACACCAAACACTCCAATAAAGAACAAAATGCCTTCCAACTTGTGTTGTCCAATTTCGTACACCTATTGATTTCTGATCGAGCCCAAAACTTGGGCATTATCATTGTATGGTGGGAGGAGTGATTTGGTGAGTTTTGAGTCTAATCCAATTGCTAGAACTACAAAATACACCACACATTCCAATAAAGCACGAACTGGCTTTGAGCTTGGATTGTCCAATTTCGTACACCAATTGAGTTCCGATCGAACCCAAAACTTGGGCGTCATAATAATATGGTGGGAGGAGACATGTGGTGAGTTTTGGGTGAAATCCAATCGCTAGAACTACGGAATACACCAACCACTCCAATTCGGAACAAACTGCCTTTGAACTTGAAGTGTCCAATTACGTACACCAACTGATTTTCGATCGAGCCCAAAACTTGGGCATCATCATAATATGGTGGGAGGAGTCATTTGGTGAGTTTTGGGTGAAATCCAATCACTAGAACTATTGAGTACACCAAACACTCCAATAAAGCATGAACTGCCTTTGAGCTTGAATTGTCCAATTTCGTACACCAATTGATTTCCGATCGAGCCCAAAACTTGGGTATCATCATAATATGGTGGGAGGATTCATGTGGTAACTTTTGAGTGAAATCCAATCGCTAGAACTACGGAATACACCAACCACTCCAATTCGGAACAAACTGCCTATGAACTTGAAGCGTCCAATTTCGTACACCTATTGATTTCAGATCGAGCCCAAAAGTTGGGAATCATCATAATATGTTGGGAGGAGTCATTTGGTGAGTTCTGAGTGAAATCCAATCGCTAGAACTACGAAATGCAACAACCACTACAATATGGCACGAACTGCCTTTGAACTTGAATTGTCCAATTTCGCACACCTTTTGATTTCCGATTGAGCCCAAAACTTGGGAATCATCATAATATGTTGGGAGGGGTTATTCGGTGAGTTCTGAGTGAAATCCAATTGCTTGAACTGCGAAATGCACCAACCACTACAATATGGCACGAATCTCCTTTGAACTTGATGTGTCCAATTTCAAACACCTATTGATTTCCGATCGAGCCCAAAACTTGGGCATCATCATAATATGGTGGGAGGAGTCATGTGGTGAGTTTTGAGTGAAATCCAATCGCTAGAACTACGGAATACACCAACCACTCCAATTCGGAACAAACTGCCTTTGAACATGAAGTGTCCAATTTCGTACACCTACTGATTTTCGATCGAGCCCAAAACTTGGGCATCATCATAATATTGTGGGAGGAGTCATTTGGTGTGTTTTGAGTGATATCCAATCACTTGAACTACTGAATACACCAAACACTCCAATAAAGCATGAACTGCCTTAGAGCTTGAATTATCCAATTTCGTACACCTATTGATTTCCGATGAAGCCCAAAACATGGGCATCACCATAATATGGTGGGAGGAGTCATGTGGGGAGTTTTGAGTGAAATCCAATCACTAGAACTACGGAGTACACCAACCACTCCAAGTCGCAACAAACTGCCTTTGAAGTTGAAGTGCCCAATTTCGTACACCTAATGATTTCCGATCGAGCCCAAAACCTGGGCATCATCATAATATGGTGGGAGGAGTCATGTGGTTAGTTTTGAGTGAAATCCAATAGTTATAACTACGGAATACACCATCCACTCCAATTCGGAACAAACTGTCTTTGAACTTGAAGTGTCCAATTTCGTACACCTATTGATTTCCGACCGAGCCCAAAACTTGGGCATCATCATAATATGGTGGGAGGAGTCATGTGGTGAGTTTTTAGTGAAATCCAATCGCTAGAACTACGGAGTACACCAACCACTCCAATTCGTAACAAACTGCCTTTGAAGTTAAAGTGTCCAATTTCGTACACCAAATGATTTCCGACCGAGCCCAAAACTTGGGCATCATCATAATATGGTGGGAGGAGTCATGTGGTTTGTTTTGAGTGAAATCCAATTGCTAGAACTACGGAATGCACCAACCACTCCAATTCGAAACAAACTGCCTTTGAACTTGAAGTGTCCAATTTCATAAACCTATTGATTTCCGATCGAGCCCAAAACTTGGGAATCATCATAATATGTTGGGAGGAGTCATTTGGGCAGTTTTGAGTGAAATCCAATCGCTAGAACTACGGAATACACCAACCATTCCAATTCGGAACAAACTGCCTGCGAACTTGAAGTGTCCAATTTCGTACATCTATTGATTTCCGATCGAGCCCAAACCTTGGGCATCATCATAATATGGTGGGAGGAGTCATTTGGTGAGTTTTGAGTGAAATCCAATCGCGAGAACTACAAAATGTACCAACACCGATAATAAAGAACGAACTGCCTTTGAACTTGAACTGTCCTATTTCGTACACCAATTGATTTCCGATCAAGCCCAAAACTTGGGCATCATCATAATATGGTGGGAGGAGTCATTTGATGAGTTTTGAGTCTAATCCAATTGCGAGAACTATAGAATACACCACACATTCCAATAAAGCACGAACTACCTCTAAGATTGAATTGTCCAATTTCATACACCAATTGAGTTCCGATCGAGCCCAAAACTTGGGCGTCATCATAATATGGTGGGAGGAGACATGTGGTGAGTTTTGGGTGAAATCCAATCACTAGAACTACTGAGTACACCAAACACTCCAATAAAGCATAAACTGCCTTTGAGCTTCAATTGTCCAATTTCGTACACCGATTGATTTCCGATCGAGCCCAAAACTTGGGTATCATCATAATATGGTGGGAGGATTCATGTGGTAAGTTTTGAGTGAAATCCAATCGCTAGAACAACGGAATACACCAACCACTCCAATTCGGAACAAACTGCCTATGAACTTGAAGTGTCCAATTTCGTAGACCTATTGATTTCCGATCGAGCCCAAAAGTTGGGAACCATCATAATATGTTGGGAGGAGTCATTTGGTGAGTTCTGAGTGAAATCCAATCGCTAGAACTGCGAAATGCAGCAACCACTACAACAAGGCACGAATTGCCTTCGAACTGGAATTGTCCAATTTCACACACCTACTGATTTCCGATTGAGCCCAAAACTTGGGCATCGTCATAACATGGTGGGAGGAGTCATGTGGTAAGTTGTGAGTGAAATCCAATCGCTAGAACCACAGAATACACCAACCAATCCAATTCGGAACAAACTGCCTTTGAACTTGATGTGTCCAATTTCGTACACCTATTAATTTCCGATCGAGCCCAAAACTTGGGCATCATCATAATATGGTGGGAGGAGTCATGTGGTGAGTTTTGAGTGAAATCCAATCGCTAGAACTGCGGAATACACCAACCACTCCAATTCGGAACAAACTGCCGTTGAACTTGAAGTGTCAAATTTCGTACACCTACTAATTTTCGATCGAGCCCAAAACTTGGGCATCATCATAATATGGTGGGAGGAGTCATTTGGTGAGTTTTGAGTGATATCCAATCGCTTGAACTACTGAATACACCAAACACTCCAATAAAGAATGAACTGCCTTAGAGCTTGAATTGTCCAATTTCGTACACCTATTGATTTCCGATCGAGCCCAAAACTAGGGCATCATCATAATATGGTGGGAAGAGTGATGTGGTGAGTTTTGAGTGAAATCCAATAGCTAGAACTGTGGAATACACCATCCACTCCAATTCGGAACAAACTGCCTTTGAACTTGAAGTGTCCAATTTCGTACATCTATTGATTTCCGATCGAGCCCAAAACTTGGACATCATCATAATACGGTGGGAGGAGTCATGTGTTGAGTTTTGAGTGAAATCCAATCGCTTGAACTACGGAGTACACCAACCACTCCAATTCGGAACAAACTGCCTTTGAACTTGAGTAGTTCAATTTCGTACAGCTATTTATTTCCGATCGAGCCCAAAACTTGGGCATCATCATAATATGGTGGGAGGAGTCATGTTGTGAGTTTTGGGTGAAATCCAATTGCTAGAACTACGGAATGCACCACACACTCCAATAAAGCACGAACTGCCTTTGAGCCCGAATTGTCCAATTTCGTACACCAATTGAGTTCCGATCGAGCCCAAAACTTGCGCGTCATCATAGTATGGTGGTAGGAGACATGTGGTGAGTTTTGAGTGAAATCCAATCGCTAGAACTACAGAATACACCAACCACTCCAATTCGGAACAAACTGCCTTTGAATTTGAGTAGTTCAATTTCGTACAGCTATTTATTTCCGATCGAGCCCAAAACTTGGGCATCATCATAATATGGTGGGAGGAGTCATGTTGTGAGTTTTGGGTGAAATCCAATTGCTAGAACTACGGAATGCACCACACACTCCAATAAAGCACGAACTGCCTTTGAGCCTGAATTGTCCAATTTCGTACACCAATTGAGTTCCGATCGAGCCCAAAACTTGCGCGTCATCATAGTATGGTGGTAGGAGACATGTGGTGAGTTTTGAGTGAAATCCAATCGCTAGAACTACAGAATACACCAACCACTCCAATTCGGAACAAACTGCCTTTGAACTTGAGTAGTTCAATTTCGTACAGCTATTTATTTCCGATCGAGCCCAAAACTTGGGCATCATCATAATATGGTGGGAGGAGTCATTTGGTGAGTTTTGAGCGAAATCCAATCGCTAGAACTACGGAATACACTCTCCACTCCAATAAACCACGAACTGCCTTTGAACTTGAATTGTCCAATTTCGTACACCAACAGATTTCTGATCGAGCCCAAAACTTGGGCATCATCATAATATGGTGGGAGGAGTCATTTGGTAGGTTTTGAGTGAAATCCAATCGCTAGAACTACGGAATACACCAACCACTGCAAAAAGGCACGAAGTGCCTTTGAACTTGAATTGTCCAATTACGTACACCTATTGATTTCCGATTGAGCCCAATACTGGGGCATCATCATAATATGGTGGGAGGAGTCATTTGGTGAGTTTTGAGTGAATTAAAATCGCTAGAACTACGGAATACACCAACAACTCCAATTCGAAACGAACTGCCTTTGAACTTGAATTGTCCAATTTCGTACAGCTATTCATTTCCTATCGAGCCCAAAACTTGGGCATTACCATAATATGGTGGGAGGAGTCATTTGGTGAGTTTTGAGTGAAATCCAACCGCTAGAACTACGGAATACACCAACCACTCCAATTCGGAACGAATTGCGTTTGAACATGAATTGTTCAATTACGTACACCTATTGATTTCCCATCGATCCCAAAACTTGGGCACCATCGTAATATGGTGGGAGGAGTCATTTGGAGAGTTTTGAGAGAAATCCAATCGCTAGAACTATGTAAGACACCAACGACTCTAACAAGGCACGAACTGCCTTTGAACTTGAATTGTCCAATTTCGTACACCTATTGATTTCTGATCGAGCGCAAAACTTGGGCATCATCATAATATGGTGGGAGAAGTCACGTGGAGAGGTCTGAGTGAAATCCAACCTCTAGAACTATGAAATACACCAACCACTGCAATTCGAAACAAACTGCCTTCGAACTTGAAGTGTCCAATTTCGTACACCTATTGATTTCCGATTGAGCCAAAAACATGGGCATCACCATAATATGTTGGGAGGAGGTAATTGGTGAGTGTTGAGTGAAATCCAATGGCTAGAACTATGAAATACACCAACCACTCCAATAAGGCACGTACTGCCTTTGAACTTGAATTGTCCAGTTCCGTACACCTATTGATTTCCTATCGAGCCCAAAACTTGGGCACCATCATAATCTGGTGGGAGGAGTCATTTGGTGAGTTTTTAGTGAAATCCAATCGCTAGAACTACGGAATACACCAACCACTCCAATTCGGAACAAATTTCCTTGGAACTTGAAGTGTCCAATTTCGTACACCTATTGATTTCCGATCGATCCCAAAGCTTGGGCATCATCATAATATGGTGGGAGGAGTCATTTGGTGAATTTTGAGTGAAATCCCATCGCTAGAACTACGGAATACACCAACCACTCCAATTCGGAACAAACTTCCTTTGAACTTGAAGTGTCCAATTTCGTACACCTTTTGATTTCCAATCGAGCCCATAGCTTGGGCATCATCATAATATGGTGGGAGGAGTCATGTGGTGAGTTTTGAGTGAAGTCCAATCGCTAGAACTACGAAATACACCAACTCCAATAAGGCATGAACTGCCTTTGAACTTGAATTGTCCAATTTTGTACACCTACTGATTTCCGATCGAGCCCAAAACTTGGGCATCATCATAATATGGTGGGAGGAGTCATGTGGTGAATTTTGAGTGAAATCCAATCGCTAGAACTACGGAATACACCAGCCACTCCAATTCGGAACAAACTGCCTTCGAACTTGAAGTGTCCAATTTCATGCACCTATTGATTTCCGATCGAGCCCAAAACTAGGTCATCATCATAATATGGTGGGAGGAGTCTTTTGATGAGTTTTGAGTGAAATCCAATCGCTAGAACTACGGAATACACCAACCAGAATAAGGCACGAACTTCCTTTGAACTTGAATTGTACAATTTCTTACACCTATTGGTTTCCCATCAAGCCCAAAACTTGGGCATCATCATAATATGGTGGCATGAGTCATGTGGTGAGTTTTGACTGAAATCCAATCGCTAGAAATACAGAATACTCCAACCACTCCAACAAGGAAGAAACTGGCGATGAACTTGAAGTGTCCAATTTCGAACACCTGTTGATTTCCTATCGAGCAGAAAACTTAGGCATCATCATAATATGGTGGGAGGAGTCATTTGGTGCGTTTTGAGTGAATACCAACGGCAAGAACTACCGAATACACCAACCACTCCAATTCAGAACAAACTGCTTTTGAACTTGAAGTGTCCAATTTCGCACACCTGTTGATTTCCGATTGAGCCCAAAACCTGGGCATCATCATAATATGGTGGGAGGAGTCATGTGGTGAGTTTTGAGTGAAATACAATCGCTAGAACTACGGAATACACAAACCACTCCAATAAGGACCGAATTGCCTTTGAACATGAAGTGTCCAATTTCGTACACCTTTTGATTTCCGATCGAGCCCAAAACTTGGGCAACATCATAATATAGTGGGAGGAGTCATATGGTGAGTTTTGAGTGTAATCCAATGGCTAGAACTACGGAATACACCGACCACTCCAATTCGGAACAAACTGCCTTTGAACTTGAAGTGTCCAATTTCATACACCTATTGATTTCCGATCGAGCCCAAAACTTGGGAATCATCATAATATGGTGGGAAGACTCATTTGGTGAGTTTTGAGTGAAATCCAATCGCTAGAACTACGGAATACACCAACAACTCCAATGTGGCACGAACTGCATTCGAACTTGGATAGTCCAATTTCGTACACCTATTGATTTTCGATCGCGCCCAAAACTTGAGCATCATCATAACATGGTGGGAAGAGTCATTTGGTGGGTTTTGAGTGAAATTCAATCGCTAGAACTACGGAATACACTAACCACTCCAATTCGGGACAAACTGCCTTTGAACTTGAATTGTCCAATTTCGTACAACTATTGATTTCCGATCGAGCCCAAAACTTGGCCATCATAATAACGTGGTGGGAGGAGTCGTTCGGTGAGTTTTGAGTGAAATCCAATCGCTAGAACTGCGGAATACACCAACCACTCAAACTCGGAACAAATTGCCTTTGAGCTGGAAGTGTCCAATTTCGCACACCTATGAATTTCCGATCAGGACCAAAACTTGGGCATCATCATAATATTGTGGGAGGAGTCATTCGGTGAGTTTTGAATGAAATTCAATCGCTAGAACTATGAAATACACCAACCACTCCAGTATGGCACGCACTGCCTTTGAACTTCAATTGTCCAAGTTCATACAACTATTGATTTCTGATCGAGCCCAAAACTTAGGCATCATCATAATATGGTCGGAGGAGTCATTTGGTGAGTTTTGCGTGAAATCCAATCTCTAGAACTACGAAATACACCAACCACTCCAATTCGGAACAAACTGCCTTTGGACTTGAAGTGTCCAATTTCGCACACCTATTGATTTTCGATTGAGCCCAAAACTTGGGCATCATCAAAATATGGTGGGAGGAGTCATGTGGTGAGTTTGAGTGAAATCCAATCGGTAGAACTACGGATTACACTAACCACTCCAATTCGGAACAAACTGCCTTTGAACTTGAAGTGTCCAATTTCGTACACCTATTGATTTCCGATCGAGCCCAAAACTTGGACATCATCATAATATGTTAGGAGTAGTCATTTGGTGAGTTGATTGAAATCCAATCGCTAGAACTACGGAATACACTAACCACTCCAATTTGGAACAAACTGCCTTTGAACTTGAAGTGTCCAATTTCGTACACGTATTGATTTCCGATCGAGCCCAAAACTTGGCCATCATCATAATATGTTAGGAGTAGTCATTTGGTGTGTTGATTGAAATCCAACCTCTAGAACTATGGAATACACCAACCACTCCAATTCGGAAGAAACTGCCTTTGAACTTGAAGTGTGCAATTTCGTACACCTATTGATTGCCGATCGAGCCCAAAAGTTGGGCATCATCATAATATGGTGGGAGGAGTCGCGTGGTGAGTTCTAAGTGAAATCCAATCGCTAGAACAACGGAAGACACCAACCACTCCAATTCGGAACAAACTTCCTTTGAACTTGAAGTGTCCAATTTCGTACACCTATTGATTTCCGATTGAGCCCAAAACTTGGGCATCTTCATAATATGGTGGGAGGAGTCATGTGGTGAGTTTTGAGTGAAATCCAATTGCTAGAACTACGGAACACACCAACCACTCCAATTCGGAACAAACTGCCTTTGAACTTGAAGTGTCCAATTTCGTACACCTATTGATTGCCGATCGAGCCCAAAAGTTGGGCATCATCATAATATGGTGGGAGGAGTCGCGTGGTGAGTTCTAAGTGAAATCCAATCGCTAGAACAACGGAAGACACCAACCACTCCAATTCGGAACAAACTTCCTTTGAACTTGAAGTGTCCAATTTCGTACACCTATTGATTTCCGATTGAGCCCAAAACTTGGGCATCATCATAATATGGTGGGAGGAGTCATGTGGTGAGTTTTGAGTGAAATCCAATTGCTAGAACTACGGAACACACCAACCACTCCAATTCAGAACAAACTGCCTTTGAACTTGAAGTGTCCAATTTCGTACACCTATTGATTGCCGATCGAGCCCAAAAGTTGGGCATCATCATAATATGGTGGGAGGAGTCGCGTGGTGAGTTCTAAGTGAAATCCAATCGCTAGAACTACGGAATACACCAACCACTCCAATTCGGAACAAACTTCCTTTGAACTTGAAGTGTCCAATTTCGTACACCTATTGATTTCCGATCGAGCCCAAAACTTGGGCATCTTCATAATATGGTGGGAGGAGTCATGTGGTGAGTTCTGAGTGAAATCCAATTGCTTGAACTACGGAATACACCAACCACAGCTATTCGAATCAAACTGCCTTCGAACTTGAATTGTCCAATTTCGTACATCTATTGATTTCCGATCGAGCCCAAAACATGGGCATCACCATAATATGTTGGGAGGAGGTAATTGGGGAGTGTTGAGTGAAATCCAATCGCTAGAACTATGAAATACACCAACCACTCCAATAAGGCACGAACTGCCTACGAACTTGAATTGTCCAGTTCCGTACACCTATTGATTTCCGATTGAGCCCAAAACTTTGCCATCATCATAATATGGTTGGAGGAGTCATTTGGTGAGTTTTGAGTCAAATCCAATTGCTACACCTACGGAATACACCAACCACTCCAATTCGGAACAAACTGCCTTTGAACTTGAATTGTCCAATTTCGTACACCTACTGAATTCCGATCGATCCCAAAGCATGGGCATCATGATAATACGTTTGGGGGACTCATTTGGTGAGTTTTGAGTGAAATTCAATCGCTAGAACTCTGAAATACATCAAACACTCCAATAAGGCACGAACTGCCTTTGAACTTGAATTGTCCAGTTTCGTACACCTATTGATTTCCGATCGAGCCCAAAACTTGGGCATCATCATAATATGGTGGGAGGAGTCATTTGGAGAGTTTTGAGTGAAATCCAATCGCTAGAACTAAGGAAGACACCAACGACTCTAACAAGGCACGAACTGCCTTTGAACTTGAATTGTCCAATTTCGTACACCTATTGATTTCTGATCGAGCCCAAAACTTGGGCATCATCATAATATGGTGGGAGGAGTCATGTGGTGAATTTTGAGTGAAATTCAATCGCTAGAACTACGGAATACACCAAACACTCCAATTCGGAACAAACTGCCTTGAACTTGAAGTGTCCAATTTCGTGCACCTATTGATTTCAGATCGAGCCCAAAACTAGGTCATCATCATAATATGGTGGGAGGAGTCGTTTGATGAGTTTTGAGTGAAATCCAATCGCTAGAACTACGGAATACACCAACCAGAATAAGGGACGAACTGCCTTTGAACTTGAAGTGTCCAATTTCGTACACCTATTGATTTCCGATCGAGCCCAAAACTTAGGCATCATCATAGTATGTTGGGAGGAGTCATGTGGAGAGTTTTGAGTGAAATCCAATTGCTAGAACTACGGAATACACCAACCACTCCAATTCGGAACAAACTGCCTTTGAACTTGAAGTGTCCAATTTCGCAAACCTATTGATTTCCGATTGAGCCAAAAACTTGGGCATCAGCATAATATGGTGGGAGGAGTCATTTGGGGAGTTTTGAGTGAATACCAATGGCAAGAACTACCGAATACAGCAACCACTCTAATTTGGAACAAACTGCCGTTGAGCTTGAATTGTCCAATTTCGTACACCTATTGATTTCCGATCGAGCCCAAAACTTGGACATCATCATAATATGGTGGGAGGAGTCATGTGATGAGTTTTGAGTGAAATCAAATCGCTAGAACTACGGAATACACCAACCACTCCAATAAGGACCAAACTGCCTTTGAACATTAAGTGTCCAATTTCGTAAACCTGTTGATTTCCGATCGATCCCAAAACTTAGGCATGATCATAATATAGTGGGAGGAGTCATATGGTGAGTTTTGAGTGCAATCCAACGGCTAGAACTACGGAATATATAAAACCACTCCAGTTCGTAAGAAACTGGCTTTGAACTTGAAGTGTCCAATTTCGTACACCTATTACTTTCCGATCGAGCCCAAAAGTAGGTCATCATCGTAGTATGGTGGGAGGAGTCATTCGGTGACTTTTGAGTGAAATCGAATGGCCAGAACTACGAAATGTACCAACCACTCCAATAAAGCACGAGTTGCCTTTGAACTTCAAGTGTCCAATTTCGCAAACCTATTGATTTCCAATTGAGCCCAAAACTTGGGCATCATCATAATATGGTGGGGGGAGTCATATGGTGAGTTTTGAGTGAAATCCAATCGCTAGAACTACGGAATACATAAAACCACTCCAATTCGGAACAAACTGCCTTTGAAGTTGAAGTGTCCAATTTCGTACACTTATTAATTTCCGATCGAGCCCAAAACTTTGGCGTCATCATAATATGGTGGGAGGAGTCATGTGGTGAGTTTTGAGTGAAATCCAATCGCTAGAACTACAGAATACACCAACCACTCCAATTAGGAACAAACTGCCTTTGAACTTGAAGTGTCCAATTTCGTACACCTATTGATTTCCGACCGAGCCCAAAACTTGGGCATCATCATAATATGTTGGGAGGAGTCATGTGGTGAGTTTTGAGTGAAATCCAATCGCTAGAACCACAGAATACACAAAACACTCCAATAAAGCACGAACTGCCTTATTGTCCAATTTCGTTCACCTATTGATTTCCGATCGTGCCCAAAACTTGGGCATCATCATAACATGGTGGGAGGATTCATGTGGTGAGTTTTGAGTGAAAACCAATCGCTAGAACTACAGAATACACCAACGATTCCAATTAGGAACAAACTGCCTTTGAACTTGAAGTGTCCAATTTCGTACACCTATTGATTTCCGACCGAGCCCAAAACTTGGGCATCATCATAATATGGCGGGAGAAGTCATGTGGGGAGTTTTGAGTGAAATCCAATCGCTAGAACTACAGAATACACCAACCACTCCAATTAGGAACAAACTGCCTTTGAATTTGAAGTGTCCAATATTGTACACCTATTGATTTCCGATCGAGCCCAAAACTTGGGAATCATCATAATATGTCGGGAGGAGTCATTTGGTGAGTTTTGAGTAAAATCCAATCGCTAGAACTACGGAATACACCAAACACTCCAATAAAGCACGAACTGCCTTTGAAGTTGAATTGTCCAATTTCGTACACCTATTGATTTCCGATCGAGCCTAAAACTTGGGAATCATCATAATATGTCGGGAGGATTCATTTGGTGAGTTTTGAGTGAAATCCAATCGCTAGAACTACAAAATGTACCAACCACTCCAATAAGGCATGAACTGCCTTTGAACATGAAGTGTCCAAGTTCTTTCACCTATTGATTTCCGATCGAGCCCAAAACTTGGGCATCATCATAGTATGGTGGGAGGAGTCATGCGGTAGGTTTTGAGTGAAATCCAATCGCTATAACTACGGAATATTGGTAACCACTCCAATTCGGAACAAACTGCCTTTGAACTTGAATTGTCCAATTTCGGACATCTATTGATTTCCGATCGAGCCCAAAACTTGGGCATCATCATAATATGGTGGGAGGAGTCATGTGGTGAGTTTTGGGTGAAATCCATTCGCTAGAACTATGGAATACACCAACCACTCCAATTCGGAACAAACTGCCCTTGAACTTGAATTGTCCAATTTCGTACACCTATTGATTTCCAATCGAGCCCAAAACTGGGGAATCATCATAATATGTTGGGAGGAGTCATTTGGTGAGTTTTGAGTGAAATCCAGCTGCTAGAACTAGGAAATGTACCAACCACTCCAATAAGGCACAAACTGCCTTTGAATGTGAATTGTCCAATTTCGTACACCTGTTGATTTCCGATCGAGCCCAAAACTTGGGCAACATTATAATATGGTGGGACGAGTCATTTGGTGAGTTTTGAGTGAAATCCAATCGCTAGAACTACGAAATGTACCAACCACTCCCATCAGGCGCGAACTGCCTTTTAACATGAATTGTCCAATTTCGTACACCAATTGATTTCCGATCAAGCCCAAAACATGGGCAACATCATAATATGGTGGGAGGAGTCATTTCATGAGTTTTTATTGAAATCCAATCGCTAGAACTACGGAATACGCCAAACACTCCAAACAAGCACGAACTGCCGTTGAACTTGATTTGTCCAATTTCCTTCACCTATTGATTTCCGATCGAGCCCAAAACTTGGGCATCATCATAATATGGTGGGAGGAGTCATGTGGTGTGTTTTGAGTGAAATCCAATCGCTAGAACTGCAGAATACACCAACCACTCCAATTAGGAACAAGCTGCCTTTGAACTTGAAGTGTTCAGTTTCGTACACCTATTGATTTCCGACCGAGCCCAAAACTTGGGAATCATCATAATATGGTGGGAGGAGTCATGTGGTGAGTTTTGAGTGAAATCCAATCGCTAGAACTACGGAATACACCAACCACTCCAATTCGGAACAAACTGCCTTTGAACTTTAAGTGTCCAATTTCATACCCCTATTGATTTCCGATCAAGCCCAAAACTTGGGCATCATCATAATATGGTGGGAGAAGTCATGTGGTGAGTTTTGAGTGAAATCCAATCGCTAGAACTACAGAAAACACCAACCACTCCAATTACGAACAAACTACCTTTGAACATGAAGTGTCCAATTTCGTACACCTATTGATTTCCGATCGAGCCCAAAACATGGGAATCATCATAATATGTTGGGAGGATTCATTTGGTGAGTTTTGAGTGAAGTCCAATAGCTAGAACTACGAAATGAACCAACCACACCAGTAAGGCACGAACTGCCTTTGAACTTGAAATTTCCAATTTCGTACACCTATTGATTTCCGATCAAGCCCAAAACTTGGGCAACATCGTAATATAGTGGGAGGAATCATTTGATGAGTTTAGAGAGAAATCCAATCCCTAGAACTACGAAATGTAAAAACCACTCCCATAAGGCACGAACGGCCTTTGAACGTGAATTGTCCAATTTCGTACACCAATTGATTTCCGATCGAGCCCAAAACTTGGGCATCATCATAATATGGTGGGAGGAGTCATGTGCTGGGTTTTGGGTGAAATCCAATCGCTAGAACTACAGAATAAACCAACCACTCCAATAAAGAACGAACTGCCTTTGAACTTGAATTGTCCAATTTCGTAAAACTATTGATTTCCGATCGAGCCCAAAACTTCGGCATCATCATAATATGGTGGGATGAGTCATGTGGTGAGTTTTGAGTGAAATCGAATCGCTAGAACTACAGAATACACCAACCAATCCAATTCGGAACAAACTGCCTTTGAAATTGAAGTGTCCAATTTCGTACACCTATTGATTTCCGATCGAGTCCAAAACTTGGCGATCACCGTAATATGGTGGGAAAAGTCATTTGGTGAGTCTTGAGTGAAATCCAATCGCTAGAACTACGGAATACAACAACCACTCAAATAAAGCACTAACTGCCTTTGAACTTGAATTATCCAATTTCGTACACCAATTGATTTCCGATCAAGCCCAAAACTTGGGCATCATCATAGTATGGTGGGTGGAGTCATGTGGTGAGTTTGAGTGAAATCCAATCGCCAGAACTACGGAATACACCAACCACTCCAATTCGGAACAAACTGCCTTTGAACTTGAAGTGTCCAACTTCGTACACCTATTGATTTCCGATCGAGCCCAAAGCTTGGGAATCATCATAATATGTTGGAAGGAGTCATTTGGTGAGTCTTGATTGAAATCCAATCACTAGAACTACGAAATGTACCAACCACTCCAATTCGTAACAAACTGCCTTTGAACGTGAAGTGTCCAATTTCGTACACCTATTGATTTCCGATCGTGCCCAAAACTTGGGCATCATCATAATATGGTGGGAGGAGTCATGTGGAGAGTTTTGGGTGAAATCCAATCGCTAGAACTACGGAATACACCAACCACTCCAATTCGGAACAAACTGCCTTTGAACTTGAAGTGTCCAATTTCGTACACCTATTGATTTTTGATCGAGCCCAATACTTGGGCATCTTCATAATATGGTGGGAGGAGTCATGTGAAGGGTTTTGGGTGAAATCCAATCGCTAGAACTACGGAATACACCAACCACTCCAATTTGGAACAAAACTGCATTTGAACTTGAAGTGTCCAATTTCG
The DNA here is from genome assembly GCA_005406145.1 of Prunus yedoensis. Lineage (NCBI taxonomy): Eukaryota > Viridiplantae > Streptophyta > Magnoliopsida > Rosales > Rosaceae > Prunus > Prunus yedoensis. The sequence goes on along the minus strand of BJCG01000015.1, from coordinate 1,249,580 downwards.
TACACCTATTGATTTCCGATCGAGCCCAAAACTTGGGCATCATCATAATATCGTGGGAGGAGTCATGTGGAGAGTTTTGGGTGAAATCCAATCTGTAGAACTCCGGATTACACCAACCACTCCAATTCGGAAAAAACTGCCTCTGAACTTGGAGTGTCCAATTTCGCACACCTATTGATTTCCGATTGAGCCCAAAACTTGATCATCATCATAGTATGGTGGGAGGAGTCATGTGGTGAGTTTTGAGTGAAATCCAATCGCTAGAACTACGGAATACACCAACCACTCCAATAAGGCACGAACCGCCTTTGAACTTGAATTGTCCAATTTCATATAACTATTGATTTCCGATCGAGCCCAAAACTTGGGCATCATCATATTATGGTGGGAGGAGTCATGTGGTGAGTTTTGAGTGAAATCAAATCGCTAGAACTACGAATACACCAACCACTCCAATTCGGAACAAACTGCCTTTGAACTTGAAGTGTCCAATTTCGTACACCTATTGATTTCCGATCGAGCCCAAAACTTAGGCATCATCATAGTATGGTGGGAGGAGTCATGTGGAGAGTTTTGAGTGAAATCCAATTGCTAGAACTACGGAATACACCAACCACTCCAATTCGGAACAAACTGCCTTTAAACTTGAAGTGTCCAATTTCGTACACCTACTGATTTCCGGTCGACCCCAAAACTTGGTCATCATCATAGTATGGTGGGAGGAGTCGTGTGGAGAGTTTTGAGTGAAATCCAATCGCTAGAACTACGGAATACACCAACCACTCCAATTTGGAACAAACTGTCTTTGAACTTCAAGTGTCCAATTTCGTACACCTACTGATTTCCGGTCGAGCCCAAAACTTGGTCATCATCATAGTATGGTGGGTGGGGTCATGTGGTAAGTTTTGGGTGCAATCCAATCGGTAGAACTACGGAATGCACCAACCACTCCAATTCGGAACAAACTGCCTTTGAACTTGAAGTGTCCAATTTCGTACACCTATTGATTTCCGATCGAGCCCAAAACTTGATCATCATCATAGTATGGTGGGAGGAGTCATGTGGTGAGTTTTGAGTGATATCCAATCGCTAGAACTACTGAATACACCAACCACTCCAATATAGAACAAACTGCCTTTGAACTTGAAGTTTCCAATTTCGAAAACCTATTGATTTCCGATCGAGCCAATACTTGGGCATGACCATAATATGGTGTGAGGAATCATTTGGTGAGTTTTGAGTGAAATCCAATCGCTAGAACTACGGAATACACCAACCACTCCAATAAGGCACGAACTGCCTTTGAACTTAAATTGTCCAATTTCGTACACCTATTGATTTCCGATCGAGCTCAAAACTTGGGCATCATCATAATATGGTGGGAGGAGTCATTGGGTGAGTTTTCAATGAAATCGAATCGATAGAACTACGGAATACACCAACCACTCCAATTCGGAAAAAATTGCCTTTGAACTTGAAGTGTCCAATTTCGCACACCTATTGAATTCCGGTTGAGCCCAAAACTTGGGCATCATCACCATATGTTGGGAGGAGTCATTCGGTGAGTTTTGAGTGAAATCGAACCGCTAGAACTACGGAATACACCAACCACTCCAACAAGGCACGAACTGCCTTTGAACTTGAATTGTCCAATTTCATACAACTATTGATTTCCGATCGAGCCCAAAACTTGGGCATCATCATAGTATGGTGGGAGGAGTCATGTGGAGAGTTTTGAGTGAAATCCAATTGCTAGAACTACGGAATACACCAACCACTCCAATTCGGAACAAACTGCCTTTAAACTTGAAGTGTCCAATTTCGTACACCTACTGATTTCCGGTCGACCCCAAAACTTGGTCATCATCATAGTATGGTGGGAGGAGTCGTGTGGAGAGTTTTGAGTGAAATCCAATCGCTAGAACTACGGAATACACCAACCACTCCAATTTGGAACAAACTGTCTTTGAACTTCAAGTGTCCAATTTCGTACACCTACTGATTTCCGGTCGAGCCCAAAACTTGGTCATCATCATAGTATGGTGGGTGGGGTCATGTGGTAAGTTTTGGGTGCAATCCAATCGGTAGAACTACGGAATGCACCAACCACTCCAATTCGGAACAAACTGCCTTTGAACTTGAAGTGTCCAATTTCGTACACCTATTGATTTCCGATCGAGCCCAAAACTTGATCATCATCATAGTATGGTGGGAGGAGTCATGTGGTGAGTTTTGAGTGATATCCAATCGCTAGAACTACGGAATACACCAACCACTCCAATATGGAACAAACTGCCTTTGAACTTGAAGTTTCCAATTTCGAAAACCTATTGATTTCCGATCGAGCCAATACTTGGGCATGACCATAATATGGTGTGAGGAATCATTTGGTGAGTTTTGAGTGAAATCCAATCGCTAGAACTACGGAATACACCAACCACTCCAATAAGGCACGAACTACCTTTGAACTTAAATTGTCCAATTTCGTACACCTATTGATTTCCGATCGAGCTCAAAACTTGGGCATCATCATAATATGGTGGGAGGAGTCATTGGGTGAGTTTTCAATGAAATCGAATCGATAGAACTACGGAATACACCAACCACTCCAATTCGGAAAAAATTGCCTTTGAACTTGAAGTGTCCAATTTCGCACACCTATTGAATTCCGGTTGAGCCCAAAACTTGGGCATCATCACCATATGTTGGGAGGAGTCATTCGGTGAGTTTTGAGTGAAATCGAACCGCTAGAACTACGGAATACACCAACCACTCCAACAAGGCACGAACTGCCTTTGAACTTGAATTGTCCAATTTCATACAACTATTGATTTCCGATCGAGCCCAAAACTTGGGCATCATCATATTATGGTGGGAGGAGTCATGTGGTGAGTTTTGAGTGAAATCAAATCGCTAGAACTACGAATACACCAACCACTCCAATTCGGAACAAACTGCCTTTGAACTTGAAGTGTCCAATTTCGTACACCTATTGATTTCCGATCGAGCCCAAAACTTGATCATCATCATAATATGGTCGGAGGAGTCATGTGGTGAGTTTTGAGTGATATCCAATCACTAGAACTACGGAATACACCAACCACTCCAATATGGAACAAATTGCCTTCGAACTTGAAGTTTCCAATTTCGAAAACCTATTGATTTCCTATCGAGCCAATACTTGGGCATGACCATAATATGGTGTGAGGAATCATTTGGTGAGTTTTGAGTGAAATCCAATCGCTAGAACTACGGAATACACCAACCACTCCAATAAGGCACGAACTGCCTTTGAACTTGAAGTGTCCAATTTCGTACACCTATTGATTTCCGATCGAGCTTTAAATTTGGGCATCATCGTAATATGGTGGGAGGAGTAACTTGGTGAGTTTTGCGTCAAATCCAATCGCTAGAACTACGATATGTACCAACCACTCCAATAAAGCAAGAATTGCCTTTGAACTTGAAGTGTCCAATTTCGTACACCTTTTGATTTCCGATCGAGCCCAAAATTTGGGCAACATCATATCATGGTGGGAGGACTCATGTCGTGAGTTATGAGGGAAATCCAATCGCTAGAACTACGGAATACACCAACCACTCCAATAAGGCACGAACTGCCTTTGAACTTAAATTGTCCAATTTCGTACACCCATTGATTTCCGATCGAGCTCAAAACTTGAGCATCATCATAATATGGTGGGAGGAGTCATTTGGTGAGTTTTGAGTGAAATCCAATCGCTAGAACTACGGAATACACCAACCCCTTCAACATGGCACGAACTGCCTTTGAACTTGAATTTTCCAATTTCGTACACCTATTGATTTCCGATCATGCCCAAAACTTGGACATCACCAGAACATGGTGGGAGGAGTCATTTGGTGAGTTTTGAGTGAAATCCAATCGCTAGAACTACGGAATACACCAACCAGAATAAGGCACGAACTGCCTTTGAACTTTAATTGTCCACTTTCGTACACCTATTGATTTCCAATCAAGCCCAAAACTTGGGCATCATCATAATATGGTGGAATGAGTCTTGTGGTGAGTTTTGAGCGAAATCTATTCGCTAGAACTACAGAATACACCAACCACTCCAACAAGGAACAAACTGCCTATGAACTTGAAGTGTCCAATTTCGAACACCGATTGATTTCCGATCGAGCCCAAAACTTGGGCATCATTATAATATGGTGGGATGAGTCATGTGGTGAGTTTTGAGTGAAATCCAATTTCTAGAACTACGGAATACACCAACCACTCCAATAAGGACCAAACTGCCTTTGAACATGAAGTGTCCAATTTCGTACACCTATTGACTTCCGATTGAGCCCAAAATTTGGGCATCATCATAATATAGTGGGACATATGGTGAGTTTTGCGTGAAATCCAATCGCTTGAACTACGGAATACACCAACCAGAATAAGGCACGAACTTCCTTTTTACTTGAATTGCCCAATTTTGTACACCTGTTGAATTCCGATCGAGCCCAAAACTTTGGCATCATCATAATATGGTGGGAGGAGTCATTTGGTGAGTTTTGACGGAAATCCAATCGCTAGAACTACGGAATACACCGAACGCTCCAATAAAGCACGAACTGCCTTTGAACTTGAATTGTCCAATTTCGTACACCTATTGATTTCCGATCGAGCCCAAAACTTGGGCATCATCATAATAAGGTGGGAGGAGTCATGTGGTGAGTTTTGAGTGAAATCCAATCACTAGAACTACGGAATACACCAACCTCTCCAATACGGAACAAACTGCCTTTGAAGTTGAAGCGTCCAATTTCGTGCACCTATTGATTTCCGATCGAGCCAAAAATTTGGGCATCGTGATAATATGGTTGGGGGAGTCATTTGATGAGTTTTGAGTTAAATCCAATCGCTAGAACTACGGAATACGCCAAACACTCCAATACAGCACGAACTGCCTTTGAACTTGAAGTGTCCAATTTCGTACACCTATTGATTTCCGATCGAGCCCAAAACTTGGGCGTCATGATAATACGGTGGGAGGAGTCATTTGATGAGTTTTGAGTGAAATCCAATTGCTAGAACTACGGAATGCACCAAACACTCCAATAAAGAACAAACTGCCTTTGAGCTTGAATTGTCCAATTTCGTACACCTATTGATTTCCGATTGAGGCCAAAACATGGGCATCATCATAATATGGTGGGAGGATTCATGTGGTGAGTTTTGAGTGAAATCCAATTGCTAGAACTAAGGAATACACCAAACACTCCAATAAAGCAAGAACTGCTTTTGAACTTGAAGTGTCCAATTTCGTACACCTACTGATATCCGATCGAGCCCAAAACTTGGGCATCCTCATAATATGGTGGGAGGAGTCATGTGGTGAGTTTTGAGTGAAATCCAATCGCTTGAACTAAGGAATATACCAACCACTCCAATTCGGAAAAAACAGCCTTTGAACTTGAAATGTCCAATTTCGTACACCTACTGATTTCCGATCGAGCCCAAAACTTGGGCATCATCATAATATGGCGGGAGGAGTCATTTGGTGAGTTTTGAGTAAAATCCAATCGCTAGAACTACAGAATGTACCAACCACTCCAATAAGGCACGAAATGCCTTTGAACTTGAATTGTCCAATTTCGTACACCTATTGATTTCCAATCGAGCCCAAAACTTGGGCATCATCATAATATGGTGGGAGGAGTCATGTGGTGAGTTTTGAGTGAAATCCAATCGCTAGAACTACGGAATACACCAACCACTCCAATTCGGAACAAACTACCGCAGAACTTGATGTGTCCAATTTCGTAAACCTATTGATTTCCGATCGAGCCCAAAACTTGTGCGTTATCATAATATGGTGGGAGGAGACATGTGTTGAGTTTTGAGTGAAATCCAATCGCTAGAACTGCGGAATACACCAACCACTCCAATAAGGCACGAATTGCCTTTGAACTTGGATTTTCCAATTTCGTACACCTATTGATTTCCAATCGAGCCCAAAACTAGGGCATCATCATAATATGGTGGGAGGAGTCATGTGGTGAGTTTTGAGTGAAATCCAATCACTTGAACTACGGAATACAACAACGACTCCAATTCGGAAAAAACAGCCTTTGAACTTGAAATGTCCAATTTCGTACACCTATTGATTTCCGATCGATTCCAAAACTTGGGCATCTTCATAATACGGTGGGAGTAGTCATGTGGTGAGTTTTAAGTGAAATCCAATCGCTTGAACTACGGAACACACCTACCACTCCAATTCGGAAAAACTACCGTAGAACTTGATGTGTCCAATTTCGTACACCTATTGATTTCCGATTGAGCCCAACACTTGGGCATCATCATAATATGGTGGGAGGAATCATGTGGTGAGTTTTGAGTGAAATCCAATTGCTAGAACTACGGAATACACCAACCACTCCAATTCAGAACAAACTGCCTTTGAACTTGATGTTTAAAATTTCGTACACCTACTGATTTCCGATCGAGCCCAAAACTTCGGCATCATCATAATATGGTGGGAGTAGTCATGTGGAGAGTTTTGGGTGAAATCCAATCGCTAGAACTACGGAATACACCGACCACTCCAATTCGGAACAAACTGCCTTTGAACTTGAAGTGTCCAATTTCGTACACCTGTTGATTTCCGATCGAGCCCAAAACTTGGACATCATCATAATATGGTGGGAGGAGTAATGTGGTGAGTTTTTAGTGAAATCCAATCACTAGAACTACGGAATACACCGACCACTCCAATTCGTAACAAACTGCCTTTGAACTTGAAGTGTCCAATTTCGTAAACCTATTGATTTCCGATCGAGCCCAAAACTTGGGCATCATCATAATATGGTGGGAGGAGTCATGTGGTGAGTTTTGGGTGAAATCCAATCGCTAGAACTACGGAATACACCGACCACTCCAATTCGGAACAAACTGCCTTTGAACTTGAAGTGTCCAATTTCGTACACCTGTTGATTTCCGATCGAGCCCAAAACTTGGACATCATTATAATATGGTGGGAGGAGTCATGTGGTGAGTTTTGATTGAAATCCAATCGTTAGAACTACGGAATACACCAACCACTCCAATAAGGCACGAACTGCCTTTGAACTGGAATTGTCCAATTTCGTACACCTATTGATTTCCGATCGAGCCCAAAACTTGGGCATCATCATAGTATGGTGGGAGGAGTCATGTGGAGAGTTTTGGGTGAAATCCAATCGCTAGAACTACGGAATACACCGACCACTCCAATTCGAAACAAACTGCCTTTGAACTTGAAGTGTCCAATTTCGTACACCTATTGATTTCCGATCGAGCCCAAAACTTGGGCATCATCATAGTATGGTGGGAGGAGTCATGTGGAGAGTTTTGAGTGAAATCCAATCACTAGAACTACGGAATACACCAACCACTCCAATTCGGAACAAACTGGCTTTGAAGTTGAAGTGTCCAATTTCGTACACCTATTGATTTCCGATCGAGCCCAAAACTTGGGCATCGTCATAATATGGTGGGAGGAGTCATGTGGAGAGTTTTTCTTGAAATCCAATCGCTAGAACTACGGACTACACTAACCACTCCAATTTGGAACAAACTGCCTTTGAACTTGAAGTGTCCAATTTCGTACACCTATTGATTTCCGATCGAGCCTAAAACTTAGGCATCATCATAGTTGGCTGGGAGGAGTCATGTGGAGAGTTTTGAGTGAAATCCAATCGCTAAAACTACGGAATACACCAACAACTCCAATTCGGAACAAACTGACTTTGAACTTGAGGTGTCCAATTTCGTACACCTATTGATTTCCGATCGAGCCCAAAACATGGGCATCATCATAGTATGGTGGGAGGAGTCATTCGGAGAGTTTTGAGTGAAATCCAATCGCTAGAACTATGGAAAACATCAACCACTTCAATTCGGAACAAACTGCCATTGAACTTGAGGTGTCCAATTTCGTACACCTATTGATTTCCGATCGAGCCCAAAACATGGGCATCGTCATAATTTGGTGGGAGGTGTTGTGTGCTAAGTTTTGGGTGAAATCCAATAGCTAGAACTGTGGAATACACCAACCACTCCAATTCGGAATAAACTGCCTTTGAACATAAAGTGTCCAATTTCGTACACCTATTGATTTCCGATCGAGCCCAAAACTTGGGCATCACCATAACATGGTGGGAGGAGTCATGCGGTGAGTTTTGAGTGATATCCAATCGCTAGAACTACGGAATACACCATTCACTCCAATTTGGAACAAACTGCCTTTGAACTTGAAGTGTCCAATTTCGTACACCTATTGATTTCCGATCGAGCCCAAAACATGGGCATCATCATAATATGGTGGGAGGTGTTGTGTGGTAAGTTTTGGGTGAAATCCAATAGCTAGAACTGTGGAATACACCAACCACTCCAATTCGGAATAAACTGCCTTTGAACATAAAGTGTCCAATTTCGTACAGCTATTGATTTCCGATCGAGCCCAAAACATGGGCATCATCATAATATGTTGGGAGGAGTCATGTGGTGAGTTTTGAGTGAAATCCAATAGCTAGAACTACGGAATACACCAACCACTCCAATTCGGAACAAACTTCCTTTGAACGTGAAGTTCCCTATTTCGTACACCTATTGATTTCCGAGTGAGCCGAAAACTTAGGCATCATCATAGTATGGTGGGAGGAGTCACGTGGAGAGTTTTGAGTGAAATCCAATCACCAGAACTATGGAATACACCAACTACTCCAATTCGTCACAAACTTCCTTCGAACTTGAAGTGTCCAATTTTGTACACCTATTGATTTCTGATCGAGCCCAAAACTTGGGAATCATCATAATATGGTGGGAGGAGTCATTTGGTGAGTTTTGAGGGAAATCCAATCGCCAGAACTACGGAATACACCACGCACTCCAATTCGGAACAAACTGCCTTCGAACTTGAAGTGTCCAATTTCGTACAGCTATTTATTTCCGATCGAGCCCAAAACTTGGGCATCATCAAAATATGGTGGGTGGAGTCATGTGTTGAGTTTTGGGTGAAATCCTATTGCTAGAACTACAGAAAACACCAAGTACTCCAATTCGGAACAAACTGCCTTTGAACTTGAAGTGTCAAATTTCGTACACCTATTGATTTCCGATCGAGCCCAAAACTTGGGCATCACCATAATATGGTGGGAGGAGTCATGTGGTGAGTTTTGAGTGAAATCCAATCACTAGAACTACGGAATACACCAACCACTCCAGTTCGGAACAAACTGCCTTTGAACTTGAAGTGTCCAATTTTGTGCACCTATTGATTTCCGATCGAACCCAAAACTTGGGCATCATCATAATATGGTTGTAGGAGTCATGTGGAGAGTTTTGAGCGAAATCCAATCGTTAGATCCACGGAATACACCAACCACACCAACTCGGAACAAACTGCCTTTAAACTTGAAGTGTCCAATTTCGTACACCTATTGATTTCTGATCGAGCACAAAACTTGGGCATCATTATAATACGGTGGGTGCAGTCATGTGGTGAGTTTTGAGTGAAATCCAATCGCTAGAACTACGGAATACACCAACCACTTCAATTCGGAACAAACTTCCTTTGAACTTGAAGTGTCCAATTTCGTACACCTATTGATTTCCGATCGGGCCCAAAACTTGGGCATCAACAGAATATGTTGGGAGGAGTCATTTGCTGAGTTTTGAGTGAAATCCAATCTCTAGAACTGTGGAATACACCAACCAGTCCAATTCGGAACAAACTGCCTTTGAACTTGAAGTGTCCAATTTCGTACACCTATTGATTTCCGATCGAGCCCAAAACTTGGCCATCATCATAATATGTTGGGAGGAGTCATTTGGTGAGTTTTGAGTGAAATCCAATTGCAAGAACTACGGAATACACCAACCACTCCAATTCGGAACAAACAGCCTACGAACATCAAGTGTCCAATTTCGTACATCTGTTGATTTCTGATCGAGTCCAAAACTTGGGCATCATCATAATATGGTGGGAGGAGTCATTTGGTGAGTTTTGAGGGAAATCCAATCGCCAGAACTACGGAATACACCACGCACTCCAATTCGGAACAAACTGCCTTCGAACTTGAAGTGTCCAATTTCGTACAGCTATTTATTTCCGATCGAGCCCAAAACTTGGGCATCATCAAAATATGGTGGGTGGAGTCATGTGTTGAGTTTTGGGTGAAATCCTATTGCTAGAACTACAGAAAACACCAAGTACTCCAATTCGGAACAAACTGCCTTTGAACTTGAAGTGTCAAATTTCGTACACCTATTGATTTCCGATCGAGCCCAAAACTTGGGCATCACCATAATATGGTGGGAGGAGTCATGTGGTGAGTTTTGAGTGAAATCCAATCACTAGAACTACGGAATACACCAACCACTCCAGTTCGGAACAAACTGCCTTTGAACTTGAAGTGTCCAATTTTGTGCACCTATTGATTTCCGATCGAACCCAAAACTTGGGCATCATCATAATATGGTTGTAGGAGTCATGTGGAGAGTTTTGAGCGAAATCCAATCGTTAGATCCACGGAATACACCAACCACACCAACTCGGAACAAACTGCCTTTAAACTTGAAGTGTCCAATTTCGTACACCTATTGATTTCTGATCGAGCACAAAACTTGGGCATCATTATAATACGGTGGGTGCAGTCATGTGGTGAGTTTTGAGTGAAATCCAATCGCTAGAACTACGGAATACACCAACCACTTCAATTCGGAACAAACTTCCTTTGAACTTGAAGTGTCCAATTTCGTACACCTATTGATTTCCGATCGGGCCCAAAACTTGGGCATCAACAGAATATGTTGGGAGGAGTCATTTGCTGAGTTTTGAGTGAAATCCAATCTCTAGAACTGTGGAATACACCAACCAGTCCAATTCGGAACAAACTGCCTTTGAACTTGAAGTGTCCAATTTCGTACACCTATTGATTTCCGATCGAGCCCAAAACTTGGCCATCATCATAATATGTTGGGAGGAGTCATTTGGTGAGTTTTGAGTGAAATCCAATTGCAAGAACTACGGAATACACCAACCACTCCAATTCGGAACAAACAGCCTACGAACATCAAGTGTCCAATTTCGTACATCTGTTGATTTCTGATCGAGTCCAAAACTTGGGCATCATCATAATATGGTGGGAGGAGTCATTTGGTGAGTTTTGAGTGAAATCAAATCGCGAGAACTACGAAATGTTCCAACCACGGTAATAAGGCAAGAACTGCCTTCGAACTTGAGTAGTCCAATTTCGTACACCTTTTGATTTCCAATCGAGCCCAAAACTTGGGCATCATCATAATATGGTGGAAGGAGTCATTTGGTGAGTTTTTAGGGAAATCCAATCGCTAGAACTGCGGAATACACAAACCATTCCAATAAAGCACGAACTGCCTTTGAACTTGAACTGTCGAATTTCGTGCAACTATTGATTTCCGATCGAAACCAAAACTTGGGCATCATCATAATATGATGGAAGGAGTCATTTGGTGAGTTTTGAGTGAAATCCAATCGCTAGGACTACGGAATACACCAACCACTCCAATGAGGCACGAAGTACCTTTAAACTTGAATTGTCCAATTTCGCACACCTATTGATTTCCCATTGAGCCCAAAACTTGGGAATCATCATAATATGGGGGGAGGAGTCATTTGGTGAGTTTTGAGTGAAATCCAATAGCTTGAACTACGGAATACACCAAAAACTCCAATTCGGAACAAACTGGCTTTGAACTTGTGGTGTCCAAAACTTGGGCATCATCAAAATATGGTGGGAGGAGTCATTTGGTGAGTTTTGAGCGAAATCCAATCGCTAGAACTACGGAATACACTAACCACTCCAATAAAGGACAAACTGCCTTTGAACTTGAATTGTCCAATTTCGTACACCTATTGATTTCGATCGAGCCCAAAACTTGGGCATCATCATAATGTGGTGGGAGGAGTCATGGGGTGAGTTTTGAGTGAAATCCAATAGCTTGAACTACAGAATACACCAAAAACTCCAATTCGGAACAAACTAGCTTTGAACTTGTGGTGTCCAATTTCGCACACTTATTGATTTCCGATTGAGCAAAAAACTTGTGCATCATCAAAATATGGTGGGAGGAGTCATTTGGTGAGTTTTGAGCGAAATCCAATCGCTAGAACTACGGAATACACTAACCACTCCAATAAACCACGAACTGCCTTTGAACTGCAATTGTCCAATTTCGTACACCAATAGATTTCCGATCGAGCCCAAAACTTGGGCATCATCATAATATGGTGGGAGGAGTCATTTGGTGAGTTTTGAGTGAAATCCAATCGCTCGAACTACGGAATACACCAACCACTCCAATAAGGCACGAAGTGCCTTTGAACTTGAATTGTCCAATTACGTACACCAATTGATTTCCGATCGAGCCCAAAACTTCGGCATCATCATAATATGGTGGGAGGAGTCATTTGGTGAGTTTTCAGTGAAATTCAATTGCTAGAACTACGAAATACACCAACCACTAAAATAAGGGACGAACTGCCTTTGAACTTGAATTGTCCAATTTCGTACACCTATTGATTTCCGATCGAGCCCAAAACTTGGGCATCATCATAGTATGGTGGGAGGAGTCTTGTGGTGAGTTTTGAGTGAAATCGAATTGCTAGAACTACGGAATACACCAACCACTCCAATTCGGAACAAACTGACTTTGAACTTGAAGTGTCCAATTTCGTACACGTATTGATTTCTGATTGAGCCCAAAACTTAGGCATCATCATAATATGTTGGGAGGAGTCATTTGGTCAGTTTTGAGTGAAATCCAATCGCTAGAACTATGAAATACACCAACCACTCCAAAAAGGCACGAACTTCCTTTGAACTTGAATTGACCAATTTCGTAGACCTATTGATTTCCGATCGAGCCCAAAACTTGGGCATCATCATAATATGGTGGGAGGGGTCATTTGGTGAGTTTTGAGCGAAATCCAATCGCTAGAACTACGGAATACACTAACCACTCCAATAAACCACGAACTGCCTTTGAACTGCAATTGTCCAATTTCGTACACCAATAGATTTCCGATCGAGCCCAAAACTTGGGCATCATCATAATATGGTGGGAGGAGTCATTTGCTGAGTTTTGAGTGAAATCCAATCGCTAGAACTACGGAATACACCAACCACTCCAATAAGGCACGAAGTGCCTTTGAACTTGAATTGTCCAATTACGTACACCAATTGATTTCCGATCGAGCCCAAAACTTGGGCATCATCATAATATGATGGAAGGAGTCATTTGGTGAGTTTTGAGTGAAATCCAATCCCTAGGACTATGGAATACACCAACCACTCCAATGAGGCACGAAGTACCTTGGAACTTGAATTGTCCAATTTCGTACACCTATTGATTTCCGATCGAGCCCAAAACTTGGGCATCATCATAATATGGTGGGAGGGGTCACTTGGTGAGTTTTAAGTGAAATTCAATCGCTAAAACAACGGAATACACTAACCACCCCAATATGGCACAAAGTGCCTTTGAACTTGAATTGTCCAATTTCACACACCTATTGATTTCCCATTGAGCCCAAAACTTGGGCATCATCATTCATTTCGTGAGTTTTGAGTGAAATCCAATCGCTTGAACTACGGAATGCACTAACCACTCCAATAAAGGACGAACTGCCTTTGAACTTGAATTGTCCAATTTCGTACACCTATTGATTTCGATCGAGCCCAAAACTTGGGTATCATCTTAATATGGTGGGAGGAGTCATGTGGTGAGTTTTGAGTGAAATCCAATAGCTTGAACTACGGAATACACCAAAAACTCCAATTCGGAACAAACTGGCTTTGAACTTGTGGTGTCCAATTTCGCCCACTTATTGATTTCCGATGGAGCCCAAAAGTTGGGCATCATCATAATATGGTGGGAGGAGTCATTTGGTGAGTTTTGAGCGAAATTCAATCGCTAGAACTACGGAATACACTAACCACTCCAATAAACCACGAACTACCTTTGAACTTGAATTGTCCAATTCCGTACACCAACAGATTTTCGATCGAGCCCAAAACTTGGGAATCATCATAATATGGTGGGAGGAGTCATTTGGTGAGTTTTGAGTGAAATCCAATTGCTAGAACTACGGAATACCCCAACCACACCAATAAGGCACGAAGTTCCTTTGAACTTGAATTGTCCAATTACGTACACCTATTGATTTCCGATCGAGCCCAAAACTTGGGCATCATCATAATATGGTAGGAGAAGTCATTTTGTGAGTTTTGAGTGAAATGCAATCGCTACACCTACGGAATACACCAACCACTCCAATTTGTAACAAACTGCTTTTGAACTTGAAGTGTCCAATTTCGTACACCTATTCTTTGCCGATCGATCCCAAAACTTGGGCATCATCATTATATGGTGGGAGGTGTCGTTTGGTGGGTTTCAAGCGAAATCCAATAGCTAGAACTACGGAATACACAAACCACTCCAATTCGGAACAAACTGCCTTTGAACTTGAAGTGTCCAATTTCGTACAACTATTCACTTTCGATCGAGCCCAAAACTTGGGCATCATCATCATATGTTGGGAGGAGTCATGTGGTGAGTTTTGAGTGAAATCCCATCGCTAGAACTACGGAATACACCAACTAGTCCAATTCGGGACAAGCTGCCTTTGAACTTGAAGTGTCCAATTTGGTACACCTATAGATTTCCGATCGAGCCAAAAACTTGGGCGTCATCATAATATGGTGGGAGGAGTCATATGGTGAGTTTTGAGTGAAATCCAATAGCTAGAACTACGGAATACACCAACCACTCCAATTTGGAACAAAACTGCATTTGAACTTGAAGTGTCGAATTTCGTACACGTATTGATTTCCGATCGAGCCCAAAACTTGGGAATCATCATAATATGTTGGGAGGAGTCATTTGGTGAGTTTTGAGTGAAATCCAATCGCTAGAACAACGAAAATTACCAACCACTCCAATAAGGCACGAACTGCCTTTGAACTTGAATTGTCCAATTTCGTACACCTATTGATTTTCGATCTAGCCCAAAACTTGGGCACCATCATAGTGTGGTGGGTGGAGTCATGTGGAGAGTTTTGAGTAAAATCCAATCGCTTGAAGTACGGACTACACCAACCATTCCAATTCGGAATAAATTGCCTCTGAACTTGAAGTGTCCAATTTCGTACACCTATTGATTTCCGTTCGAGCTCAAAACTTGTGCATCATCATAATATGGTGGGAGGGGCCATTTGGTTAGTTCTGAGTGAAATCCAATCGCTAGAACAACAGAATACACCAACCACTCCAATTCGGAACAAACTGCCTTTGAACTCGAAGTGTCCAATTTCGTACACCTATTGAATTCCGATCGAGCCCAAAACTTGGCCATCGTCATAATATGGTGGTAGGAGTCAGTTGGTGAGTTTTGAGTGAAATCCAATTGCTAGAACTACGAAATGTACCAACCACTCCAATTCGGAACAAACTGACTTTGAACTTGAAGTGTCCAATTTCGTACACGTACTGATTTCCGATTGAGCCCAAAACCTAGGACTCATCATAATATGTTGGGAGGAGTCATTTTTGTGAGTTTTGAGTGAAATCCAATCGCTAGAACTACAGAATACACCAACCACTCCAATTAGGAACAAACTGCCTTTGAACTTGAAGTGTCCAATTTCGTACACCTATTGATTTCCGATCGAGCCCAAAACTTGGCCATCGTCATAATATGGTGGTAGGAGTCAGTTGGTGAGTTTTGAGTGAAATCCAATTGCTAGAACTACGAAATGTTCCAACCACTCCAATTCGGAACAAACTGACTTTGAACTTGAAGTGTCCAATTTCGTACACGTACTGATTTCCGATTGAGCCCAAAACCTAGGACTCATCATAATATGTTGGGAGGAGTCATTTTTGTGAGTTTTGAGTGAAATCCAATCGCTAGAACTATAGAATACACCAAACATTCCAACAAAGCACGAACTTCCTTTGAACTTGAATTCCCAATTTCGTACACCTATTGATTTCCGATCGAGCCCAAAACTTGGGCATCATCATAACATGGTGGGAGGAGTGATGTGGTGGGTTTTGAGTTAAATCCAATCGCTATAACTACGGAATACACCAACCACTCCAATTCGGAACAAATTTCGTTTGAACTTGAAGTGTCCAATTTTCGTACAACTATTGATATCTGATCGAGCCCAAAACTTGGACATCACCATAATATAGTGGGAGGCGTCATATGGTTGGTTTTGAGTGAAATCCAGCCGCTACAATTACGGAATACACCAACCACTCCAATTCAGAACAAACTGCCTTTGAACTTGAAGTGTCCAATTGTTTACACCTACTGATTTCCGATCGAGCCCAAAACTTGGGCATCATCATAATATGGTGGGAGGAGTCATGTGGTGAGTTTTGAGTGAAATCGAATCGCTAGAACTACAGAATATATCAACCACTCCAATTAGGAGCAAACTGCCTTTGAACTTGAAGTGTCCAATTTCGTACACCTATTGATTTCCGATCGAGCCTAAAACTTCAGAATCATCATAATATATTGGGAGGAGTCATTTGGTAAGTTTTGAGTGAAATCCAATCGCTAGAACTACGAAATGTACCAACCGCTGCAACAAGGCACGAACTGCCTTTGAACTTGAATTGTCCAACTTCGTACACCTATTGATTTCAGATCGAGCCCAAAACTTTGGCATCATCATAATATCGTGGGAGGAGTCATGTGGTGAGTTTTGAGTGAAATCGAATCGCTAGAACTACAGAATATATCAACCACTGCAATTAGGAGCAAACTGCCTTTGAACTTGAAGTGTCCAATTTCGTACACCTATTGATTTCCGATCGAGCCCAAAACTTGGCCATCGTCATAATATGGTGGTAGGAGTCAGTTGGTGAGTTTTGAGTGAAATCCAATTGCTAGAACTACGAAATGTACCGACCACTCCAATAAGGCACGAACTGCCATTGAACTTGAATTGTCCAATTTCGTACACCTATTGATTTCTGATAGAGCCCAAAACTTGGGCATCATCACAATATAGTGGGAGGAGTCATATGGTGAGTTTTGAGTGAAATCGAATCGCTAGAACTACAGAATATATCAACCACTCCAATTAGGAGCAAACTGCCTTTGAACTTGAAGTGTCCAATTTTGCCCACCTATTGATTTCCGATTGCGCCCAAAACTTGGGAATCATCGTAATATGGTGGGAGGAGTCATGTGGTGAGTTTTGAGTGAAATCCAATCGCTAGAACTACGGAATACACCAACCGCACCAATTCGGAACAAACTGCATTTGAACTTGAAGTGTCCAATTTCGTACACCTATTGAGTTCCGATCGAGCCCAAAACTTGGGCATCATCATAATATGGTGGGAGGAGTCATGTGGAGAGTTTTGGGAGAAATCCAATCGCTAGAACTACAGAATACACCTACCACTCCAATTCGGAACAAACTACCATTAAACATGAAGTGTCCAATTTCGTACACCTATTGATTTCCGATCGAGCCCAAAATTTGGGCATCCTCGTTATACGGTGGGAGGAGTCATGTGGTGAGTTTTGAGTGAAATCCAATCATTAGAACTACAGAATACACCAACCACTCCAATTCGGAACAAACTGCCTTCGAACTTGAATTGTCCAATTTCGAACACTTGTAGATTTCCGATCGAGCCCAAAACTTGGGCATCATCATAATATCGTGGGAGGAGTCATATGGTGAGTTTTGAGTGAAATCCAATCACTAGAACTACGGAATACATAAAACCACTCCAATTCGTAACAAACTACCTTTGAACTTGAAGTGCCCAATTTCGTACACCTACTGATTTCCGATTGAGCCCAAAACTTGGGAATCATCATAATATGGTGGGAGGAGTCATTTGGTGAGTTTTGAGTGAAATTCAATCGCTAGAACTATGACATGCACCAACCACTCTAATGAGGCACAAACTGCCTTTGAACTTGAAGTGTCCAATTTCGTACACCTATTGATTTCCGATCGAGCCCAAAACTTCGGCATCATCATAATATGTTAGGAGGAGTCATTTGGTGAGTTTTGAGTGAAATCCAATCACAAGAACTACGGAATACACCAACCACTCCAAGTCGGAAGAAACTCCCTTTGAACTTGAAGTGTCCAATTTCGTACACCTATTGATTTCCGATCGAGCCCAAAACTTGGGCGTCATCATAATATGTTGGGAGGAGTCATTTGGTGAGTTTTGAGTGAAATCCAATCGCTAGAACTACGGAATACACCAGCCATTCCAATTCGGAACAAGCTGCCTTAGAACTTGAAGTGTCCAATTTCGTACACCTATTGATTTCCGATCGAGCCCAAAACTTGGGTATCATCGTAATATGTTGGGAGGAGTCATTTGGTGAGTTTTGAGTGAAATCAAATCGCTAGAACTACGGAATACACCAACCACTCCAATAAGGCATGAAGTGCCTTTGAACTTGAATTGTCCAACTTCGTACACCTATTGATTTCCGATCGAGCCCAAAATTTGGGCATCATCATAATATGGTGGGAGGAGACATTTGGTGACTTTTGAATGAAATTCAATCGCTAGAACTATCAAATAGACCAACCACCCCAATAAGGCAAGAACTGCCTTTGAACTTAAATTGTCCAATTTCGTACAACTATTGATTTCTGATGGAGCCCAAAACTTGGGAATCGTCATAATATGGTGAGAGGAGTCATTTGGTGAGTTTTGCGTGAAATCCAATCGCTAGAACTATCAAATAGACCAACCACCCCAATAAGGCAAGAACTGCCTTTGAACTTGAATTGTCCAATTTCATATAACTATTGATTTCTGATCGAGCCCAAAACTTGGGAATCGTCATAATACGGTGGGAGGAGTCATTTGGTGAGTTTTGAGTGAAAACCAATTACAAGAACTACGGAATACACCAACCACTCCAAGTCGGAAGAAACTCCCTATGAACTTGAAGTGTCCAATTTCGTACACCTATTGATTTCCGATCGAGCCCAAAACTTGGGCATCATCATAATATGGTGGGAGGAGTCATTTGGTGAGTTTGGAGTGAAATTCAATCGCTAGAACTACGGCATACACTAACCACTCCAATTCGGGACAAACTGCCTTTGAACTTGAATTGTCCAATTTCAAAACAGCTATTGATTTCCGATCGAGCCCAAAACTTGGGAATCAACATAATATGGTAGCAGGAGTCATGTGCTAAGTTTTGAGTGAAATCCAAACGCTAGAACTCTGGAATACACCAACCACTCCAATAAGGCACGAACTGCCTTTGAAGTTGAAGTGTCCTATTTCGTACACCTATTGATTTCCGATCGACCCCAAAACTTGGGCGTCATCATAATATGTTGAGAGGAGTCATTTGGTGAGTTTTGAGTGAAATCCAATCGCTAGAACTACGGAATACACCAGCCACTCGAATTCGGAACAAACTGCCTTTGAACTTGAAGTGTCCAATTTCGTGCAACTATTGATTTCAGATCGAGCCCAAAACTAGGTCATCATCATAATATGGTGGGAGGAGTCGTTTTATGAGTTTTGAGTGAAATCCAATCGCTAGAACTACGGAATACACCAACTAGAATAAGGCATGAACTGCCTTTGAACTTGAATAGTCCAATTTCTTACACCCATTGATTTCCTATCAAGCCTAAAACTTGGGCATCATCATAATATGGCAGGATGAGTCATATCGTGAGTTTTGACTGAAATCCAATTGCTAGAAATACAGAATACACCAACCACTCCAACAAGGAAGAAACTGCCTATGAACTTGAAGTGTCCGATTTCGAACACCTATTGATTTCTTATCGAGCCCAAAACTTGGGCATCATCATAATATGGTGGGAGGAGTCATTTGGTGAGTTTTGAGTGAATACCAACAGCAAGAACTACCGAATACACCAACCACTCCGATTCGGAACAAACTGCCTTTGAACTTGAAGTGTCCAATTTCGCACACCTGTTGATTTCCGATTGAGCCCAAAACCTGGGCATCATCATAATATGGTGGGAGGAGTCATGTGGTGAGTTTTGAGTGAAATCCAATCGCTAGAACTACAGAATACACCAACCACTCCAATAAGGACCAAACTGCCTTTAAACATGAAGTGTCCAATTTCGTACACCTATTGATTTCCGATCGAGCCCAAAACTTGGGCATCATCATAATATAGTGGGAGGAGTCATATGGTGAGTTTTGAGTGAAATCCAATCTCTAGAACTACGGAATACATAAAACCACTCCAATCCGGAACAAACTGCCTTAGAACTTGAAGTGTCCAATTTCGTACACCTATTAATTTCCGATCGAGCCCAAAACTAGGTCATCATCATAGTATAGTGGGAGGAGTCATTTGGGGAGTTTTGAGTGAAATCCAATCGCTTGAACTACGGAATACACCAACCAGAATATGGCACGAACTTCCTTTGAAATTGAATTGTCCAATTTCGTACATCTATTGATTTCAGATCGAGCCCAAAACTTGGGCATCATCATAATATGGTGGGAGGACTCATTCGGTGAGTTTTGAGTTAAATCCAATCGCTAGAACTACGGAATACACCGACCACTTCAATTCGGAACAAACTGCCTTTGAACTTGAAGTGTCCAATTTCGTACACCTATTGATTTCCGATCGAGCCCAAAACTTGCGAATCATCATAATGTGGTGGGAAGACTCATTTGGTGAGTTTTCAGTGAAATCCAATCGCTAGAACTGCGGAATACACCAACCACTCCAATAAGGCACGAACTGCCTTTGAACATGAATTGTCCAATTTCGTACACCTATTGATTTCCAATCGAGCCCAAAACTTGTGCATCATCATAATATGGTGGCAGGAGTCATATGGGGAGATTTGAGTGAAATCCAATCGCTAGAACTATGGAATACACTAACCACTCCAATTCGGAACAAACTGCCTTTGAACTTGGAGTGTCCAATTTCGTTCACCTATTGATTTCCGATCGAGGCCAAAACTTGGGCATCATCATACTATGGTGGGAGGAGTCATTTTGTGAGTTTTAAGTGAAATCCAATCGCTTGAACTACGGAATACACTAACCACTTGAATTCGAAACAATTCCCTGTGAACTTGAATTGTCCAATTTCGTACACCTATTGATTTTCGATCGACCCCAAAACTTGGGCATCATCATAATATGTTAGTTGTAGTCACTTGGTGAGTTGATTGAAATCCAATCGCTAGAACTATGAAATACACCAACCATTCCAATAAGGCACGAATTGCCTTTGAACTTGAATTATCCAATTTCGTACAGCTATTGATTTCCGATCGAGCCAAAAACTTGGCAATCATCATAATATGGTGGGAGGAGTCATTTGGTGAGGTTTGAGTGAAATCCAATCGCTAGAACTACGGAATACACTAACCACTCCAATTCGGAACAAACTGCCATTGAAGTTGAAGTGTCCAATTTTGTACACCTATTTATTTCCAATCGAGCCCAAAACTTGGACGTCATCATATTATGGTGGGATTAGTCATGTGGTGAGTTTTGAGTGAAATCCAATCGCTTGAACTACGAATACATCAACCACTCCAATTCGGAACGAACTGCCTTTGAACTTGAAGTGTCCAATTTTGTACACCTATTGATTTCCGATCTAGCTTAACACTTGGGCATCATCATAATATGGTGGGAGGAGTCATTTGGGTAGTTTTGAGCGAAATCCAATCGGTAGAACTGCGGAATACACCAACCAGTCCAATAAGGAACAAACTGCCTTTGAACTTGAAGTGTCCAATTTCGTTCACCTATTGATTTCCGATCGAGCCCAAAACTTGGGCATGATCATAAAATGGTGTGAGGAGTCATTTTGTGAGATTTGAGTGAAATCCAATCGCTAGAACGACGGAATACACCAACCACTCCAATAAGGCACGAACTGCCTCTGAACTTTAATTGTCCAATTTCGTACACCTATTGATTTCTGATCGAGCCCAAAACTTGGGTATCATCACAATGTGGTGGGTGGAGTCATTTGGTGAGTTTTGGGTGAATACCAATGGCTAGACCTACCGAATACACCGACCACTCCAAATCGGGACAAACTGCCTATGAACTTGAAGTTCCAATTTCGCCCACCTATTGATTTCCGATCGAGCCCAAAACTTCTGCGTCATCATAGTACGGCGGGAGGAGTCATTTGGTGAGTTTTGAGTTAAATCCAATAACTAAAACTACGGAATACACCAACCACTCGATTTCGAAACAAACTGCCTTTAAACTTGAAGTGTCCAATTTCGCACACCTATTGCTTTCCGATTGAACCCAAAACTTGGGCATTATCATAGTATGGTGGGAGGAGTCATGTGGTGAGTTTTGAGTGAAATTCAATCGGTAGAACTACGCAATACACTAACCACTCCAATTCGGAACAAATTGCCTTTGAACTTCAAGTGTCCAATTTCGAACACCTATTGATTTTCGATCGAGCCCAAAACTTGGGCATCAACATAATAGGGTGGGAGGAGTCATGTGGTGAGTTTTGAGTGAAATCCAATCACTAGAACTACGAATACAGCAACCACTCCGATTCGGAACAAACTGCCTTTGAACTTAAAGTGTTTAATTTCGTACACCTATTGATTTCCGAGTGAGCCCAAAACTTGGGCATCATCATAATATGGTGGGAGGAGTCATTTGGTGAGTTTGAGTGAAATCCAATCGCTAGAACTATGGAATACACCAACCACTCCAATAGGGAACAAACCGCCTTCGAACTTGAAGTGTCCAATTTCGAACAACTATTGATTTCCGTTCGAGCCCAAAACTTGGGCATCAGCATATTATGGTGGGAGGAGTGATAAGTTCATAATTTCATACATTTGCATGCCTTCTCTACTTAGTGATTTTGTTTAGTTTCTCTTTATTTCGAGTCACTTACCTATGTTTGTGTGTTTTGTAGGTTAAGGCAGCAAGAGATCACATTTGATACAATCCATGCATGTTAAGGGCTTATTAGCACAAGAGGAATATAAGCTTAAAGACAGACCCAATTTGGGTCACACTCCTTGTCAGTCCAAAATCGTGGGTCATCTTGCAGGCCTCATTTCAGCAACTTACACAACTCAGATGAGGAGACGTCCTTCATAGAAGTTGTTCAGATTGGTGTCTAGTATAACATATCCAAAATTCAGCCCAATTGAACATAACTGGAGTCCTTAGCCCGTCAAACACTGAAGCATACTCAGGAGGATTTTAATATGCAGCTGCCAGCTAATGAGCCTTGTGTTCCACACCCCCTTTGAGCCTTGTGCCTCAACTGAACTGTACCTGACTTTAGACCTAACATGTTGAGCAAATTAAGGAGGCATTTCAGCATTGGAAATCTCAAGGAGCAAAACATGGCATGCTTAATTATGGGGAAACATGTTTGCACAAATGAGGGAGCAGTTTCCAGGATTTATGGTGGGCTGCCTACACCAGCCAATGGGAGGACGAATTTGAAGTCTATAAATAGAGAGTTGCAGCTCATTCACCATAAAGATAGACACACACATTCACTCCATCCATTACTCTCACACACACATTCAGATTCACCACAAAGAGAGAAGAGAGCTAGCTGCAAAGGAGGGAGAGCTTGGAGCTGTCCTGGGAGTTGCTGCCACTAACTAGTTCTTCTATTCTCTTTATTCTATCTATGTATTTCTTATTTTCTATATTCTTAGTTATGTGTAACTAATCCATTAGTTAGGGCTTATGATGAAGCCCTAGTCATGAATATTCAATGTTATGGATGATTTCATAGTTAATTGATTTCTTTGCTTTCATTGCCAAGTTGTTAATCTCCAGTTTATTATGTGCTTGATGTATGTTTTCTTGGAGTAGCTAACTAGGATTTTATGCATCTAGCACATGTTGGGAAGGGGTTTAGATTCACCAATTCTACTCTCCTTTCACAAGCAACACATGAATGGCCTAAGAATCATTCAAGGGGTTAATAACCATAAGTTGACTAGGACAGATACCATGTTCTAGGACTTGTGTGATTATCATATTCTCAGGGAACTTAATGACTCTTGTATGCTTTATTCTAAGTAGATACCATGCTTAGGTTGCATATTAGAGATCACGTGTTGTGTAGATACCATGCACAATTACATGCCTTAGGAGAATCATGCATCCTGCACCTAGATACCATAGGCTTGTATGCGATAATCTATTGTTGATGAAGCTTGAGTCACTTTCTATGCATTCATAACTTGGATAGGAAAACTAGTGGTGGATTCCAAGGCTCTAACACTCCTCAATCATTGTTTCACAACTTGTTGATTACTGCTATTGTTTACTTTCCAGCACTTCCATTTCATTCTCTTGTTTTCACTTCAACAACAAAACCCCCCATTTCGAGTGCGTGTGTGGTGCTAGGATTCTGTCCTAGACCTTGCCATTGTTAGTTAGTTTGTTTCTTTGTTTTCTGTTTTCCTAGCATTCTAAGTAGTTTAACTTGCAACCACGTTACCATTCTCCGTGGGATCGACCTCGTATTTACATAAGCTATACTATAAACGGTTCGTGCACTTGCGAGAATTAAAGTTGCTGTTTTTAATAACTCATTTTAGTTGTTAAGAATAGGCCCAACAAGTTTTTGGCGCCGTTGCCGGGGAACCGGTAACGATGGTGCTATAGTTAGATTACTTTGAGTGTTTTTGTTTTTGTTTTAGTTGTTATTTTCGTTGGTTTTTCTTTTTTCTTGATTATCTCCATTTGAAGGCACTAATTTGGTTCTTGTGTGTGCATGTATGTCCGAATCTGATTCTGAGCCACTTTCACCAAGAACTTTTGCTGTACGTGTTGGTTTGAGGAGGAATTATAGTTCTTCAAGCTCTGAATCTAAGAGCTACGAATCTGAAGGTTCAAGCAACATGGCAGAGATTCCAAACAACAACAATAATGATGAAGGAGGTGGTGCACTTGTTGTCCAACCTCGGAAACCCCTGCGTGAATTTTCCATTCCAAAAGTCACTGATCAACCTTCGTGCATCGTCTATCCTCAACTCACAATTGACAGGTTTGAGCTTAGAAGTGGTATGATTCATCTTCTTCCAACTTATTATGGTAATACCACTGAGGATCCTTACATGCATGTTAAGCAATTCTTTGAAATATGTGCTACAATCAAAATTCAAGGACTTGATGATGAGCAGATTAAGATGAGGCTATTCCCGTTCAGTTTAAAAGATAAGGCTAAATCTTGGTTATACTCTTTGCCTAATGCTTCAATTCGTACTTGGGATGAGCTTTCTAATAAGTTTTTGCAGAAATTCTTTCCAGCTCAAAAGACTAACAAGATTAGGAAGGAAATTCTTGGTTTCACGCAAAGAGAAGGAGAAGCTTTTCATGAATGCTGGGAGAGGTACAAGGAGATGATGAGTTCCTGCCCACACCACAACATAGAGAGTTGGATGCAAATGCAATCTTTCTATGAAGGTTTGCTTGATTCCGAAAGGATGATGGTAGATGCAACAAGTGGAGAAGGACTGATGAACAAAACAGCAGATGAGGCTTTTACTCTCTTTGAATCTTTGAGTGCTAACTCTCAACAATGGAGCTACAATAAAGGAAGAGGAGCTCCTATGAAAGCTATGGTCTCAGAGGTAAGTACTAATAATGAGATTGCTGCAAAACTTGATGTTATGTGTTCTTTGCTTCAACAGGCAGTGACTGGCCCTCCAGGAAACAAAGGGGAAGTTCAAAACCAATCTTTTGTGGACCACATGCTAGAACAAGCAAATGCCCTTCAAGGAAGGAATCCTCATAATGATCCATACTCAAACACGTACAATCCGGGGTGGAGAAATCATCCTAATTTCAGGTGGAGCAATAATTCAAATGTGCAACAATCTCAAGGACCTCCCCCAGGATTCCAAATACAACAGAGGCAATTCCAGCAAGCTCCCCAACAAATGCAAGAGCAAAGGGGTGATCAAATGGGGGAATTGCAAGACATGTTCAAGAAGTTCATGGGGCAACAAATGCAAACCAACCAGAATCTTCAAAATGCAGTGAACAAACTAGAAGTGCAAGTTGGGCAGATTGCATCCTCCTTGAGCAATAGAGCATCCGGAACTTTTCCGAGCCAAACGGAGGTGAATCCAAGGCATCATGAGCATGCTAAAGCAGTGCACATCTTGAGAAGTGGTAAACAAGTTGATAATAAGGTTGGAAATGCCAATGAAGAGCAAGAAGATGGAGAAAACGTTGAGATCATTCAGCCACCACAAGGGCAGCCCACAGGTTCCCCCAAACAGCACCTCAATGCTCCTGGAAAGAGCACAGGCCCAAAGGTATCATCTAATGCTAATCAAGTTCCAATTTCAACTAATTCTTTTAGGCCTATTGCACCCTTTCCCAGCAGGTTATCAAAGTCAAAGAAAGATCAAGGCTTGGATGAGATAATGGAAATATTCAAGAAGGTGCAAATCAACATCCCACTGCTCAGTGCCATTGCTCAGATTCCCAAGTATGCAAAATTTTTGAAGGATCTATGCACTAACAAGAGGAGATTCAAAGAGCATGAACAGGTTGCATTAAGTGAAGAGGTGAGTGCAGTCTTACAAAGAAAGCTACCTCCAAAGCTAAAGGATCCAGGTTCGTTTTCTATACCTTGTATAGTTGGTGATTTTAAGTTTCAAAAAGCTTTGCTTGATCTCGGTGCATCCATTAACCTTATGCCATATCATGTTTATGAGAAACTTAACCTTGGTGAGTTGCAAGCCACATCTGTGAGCATTCAATTGGCAGATAGAACTATCAGGTACCCTAAGGGCATTCTAGAAGATGTTTTGGTGAAAGTGGAAGAGCTAATTTTGCCAGCTGATTTCTTGGTGTTGGAAATGGAAGAAGCACCAATTCATGACAATCAGTTACCACTCATTCTAGGTCGACCATTCATGGCAACTGCCGGCACAATTATTGATGTGAAGAAGGGTACATTGACCATGAATGTGTTTGATGAGACAATAGCATTCAAAGTGTTTGAAGCCTCCAAGTTTCCAAGTGATGAGCATGAAGTTTTTCAGCTTGATGCAATTGATACTATGGTGAAAGAAGCACTGCCAATGAGTTATTTGGAGCCTATTGAAGCATGCATCACACAAAGCATAAGGAAAGAAGAAGTGGACAGATTAGAGGCTGTGATCTCTCCCTTACTTCTTGAGCTTGTTTGCAGCATGGATAGCTACATAGAAGTGGGAAAGAGGTATGCAAACCAATTTGAATCTTTACCCGCACCTACTAATAAATTTTTACCTTCTATTGTGCAGGCACCAGAGTTGGAATTAAAGCAATTGCCAAAACACCTTAAATATGCTTATTTAGGTGAAAATGAGACTCTACCTGTCATCATTGCCTCACACCTTGAACCAGATGATGAGAAGAAGCTTTTGAGAGTTCTAAAAGAGCACAAAACTGCAATTGGGTGGAGCATTGCAGATATCAAAGGCATAAGTCCAACACTGTGCATGCATAGGATACTATTGGAGGACAATGCAATGCCTAAGAGGGATGCCCAAAGACGTCTAAATCCAAACATGAAGGATGTGGTAAGGAAAGAGGTAATGAAGCTTTTAGATGTTGGTATTATTTACCCTATTTCTGACAGTAAATGGGTGAGCCCAGTACAAGTTGTCCCCAAGAAATCAGGTATCACAGTGGTGAAGAATGAAGCAAACGAGCTTGTGCCTACACGGATGACCACGGGCTGGAGAGTTTGCATTGATTATAGGAAGCTCAACACAGCAACAAGCAAGGATCACTTCCCTCTTCCATTCATTGATCAGATGCTTGAGAGATTGGCTGGCCATAGCCACTATTGCTTCCTTGATGGATATTCAGGTTACAACCAAATCGCCATAGCCCCAGAAGATCAAGAGAAGACGACCTTCACATGTCCCTTTGGTACTTTTGCTTATAGGAGGATGCCTTTCGGTCTTTGCAACGCCCCAGCCACTTTCCAAAGGTGCATGATGAGCATTTTCTCCGACATGGTAGAAAGGTTTATTGAGGTATTCATGGATGACTTCTCTGTCTTTGGTGATTCTTTTGATCAATGCTTGCATAACTTATCTATGGTGTTGGCTAGATGTGAACAGAGTAACCTTGTGCTTAATTGGGAAAAATGTCATTTTATGGTTAACCAAGGCATAGTTCTTGGTCATGTCATCTCTAGTAACGGAATTGAGGTAGATAAAGCTAAGATTGATTTGATTGCCTCTATGCCCTCACCTACTTCTGTCAAAGAAGTACGTTCTTTCCTTGGCCATGCAGGTTTCTATAGGCGTTTCATTAAAGATTTTTCTAAGATTGCAAGGCCTTTGTGCAATCTCCTTGCCAAGGACATGGATTTTGTGTTTGATCAAAACTGTGAGAATGCTTTCAATGCTTTGAAAATGATGCTCACAACTGCCCCAATCATTATACCACCAGATTGGAGCTTGCCTTTTGAACTGATGTGTGACGCCTCAGATTATGCCGTTGGAGCTGTTTTGGGGCAGCGAGTTGATAAGAAGCCACATGCCATCTACTATGCTAGTAGAACCCTCAACGATGCCCAACTCAACTATTCCACCACAGAGAAGGAGTTATTAGCTGTCATATTTGCTTTAGAGAAGTTCAGATCTTATTTGATTACTAACAAGGTCATTGTTTACACTGATCATGCAGCATTGAAATTCTTGTTAGCTAAGAAGGATGCCAAGCCACGCCTCATTAGATGGATTCTTTTGTTGCAAGAGTTTGACTTGGAGATAAAAGATAAGAAAGGAAGTGAGAATGTGGTGGCTGATCACTTGAGTAGATTGGTGCATGCATCTAATGAAGAGGAGGATTCACTGCCATTGCGTGAAAGCTTCCCTGATGAGCAACTCTTCTCTGTTTGTGCTTTGAATTCTCTTAATCCATTGCCTTGGTTTGCTGATATTGTTAACTATTTGTGCACTAACGAACTCCCTACAGGATTATCTACATTCCAACGTGACAAGCTTAGGAAGCAAGCAAAATACTACTTTTGGGATGATCCATACCTATTCAAGCATTGTCCGGACCAAGTAATTCGAAGGTGTGTGCCTGAAGGTGATTTTAAGAGCATTCTAGAGTTTTGTCACTCCCATGCATGCGGAGGCCATTTTGGAGCAAAGAAGACTGCAAACAAAGTGCTACAATCAGGTTTCTTTTGGCCTAGCCTTTTTAAGGATGCTTATACGTTTTGTGCTTCATGTGATAGATGCCAACGGATGGGTAATTTGCATGCGAGAAATCAGATGCCTCTCACTAATATCTTAGTCATTGATATATTTGATGTTTGGGGAATTGATTTCATGGGCCCTTTTCCTACTTCTTATGGATTTGAATATATATTAGTTGCTGTCGATTATGTTTCCAAATGGGTGGAAGCCATTGCCACTAGAACTAATGATGCTAAGATTGTGATCAGTTTTCTCAAAGGAAATATTTTTACAAGGTTTGGCACACCAAGGGCAATCATTAGTGATGGTGGCTCCCACTTTGTTAACCAAGCTTTTGCAGCACTCTTGAAGAAATATGGAATCACGCATAAGGTGGCAACACCCTATCATCCTCAAACTAGTGGGCAGGTTGAGATAAGCAATAGGGAGATTAAGCACATACTTGAGAAGACAGTGAACACCACAGGAAGGACTGGTCCATGCGTTTGGATGATGCATTGTGGGCATATAGGACTGCTTATAAGACCCCCATAGGTATGTCTCCGTATAGACTTATTTTGGTAAACCTTGTCACTTACCAGTGGAGCTTGAGCACAGGGCTTATTGGGCGATCAAGGCATTCAATTTTGATATGAAAGCTGCTGGTGAAAAGAGGAGGCTTCAACTCAATGAGTTGGAGGAGTTGCGACATGAGGCGTATGAGAACGCTAAGCTTTATAAGGAGAAAACAAAGCAGTATCATGACAAGAAAATTCTCAGGAAGACGTTTGGGAAAGGACAGAAGGTTCTCTTATTCAATTCACGACTTAAGCTCTTCCCAGGTAAGCTTCGTTCTCGGTGGATTGGCCCTTTTGTTATTACTAATGTGTTTGATCATGGCGCAGTGGAAATTCAAAACATTAAGGATGGCAGCACCTTCAAGGTGAATGGACATCGGTTGAAACCTTACTTCGATGCCAACTTTGATGCCAATATTGAGTCTCAAGCACTCAAGGAGCCTCCACCACTCTCTTGAAGCTCACCAAAGTTTGGACGTCCGGCTGAAGACATAAAACTTAGCGCTTCTTGGGAGGCAACCCAAGGTGATGAGGAGAAGATAGAACGTGCAAGGAGCTTGCTTGCGTCCTAATCGCTTCAAAGGGGAGTTGTTTTCTAAACTCTAACATTTGGTTATGTCTTTTCCTTATCTTCTTTCCTTCATTTATGAGGCATTGCTTGTTCTTACACTCTAACCATTGAGGACAATGTTTCATTAAGTTTAGGGGGAAGGATTTAGTTATGTTGTCTTAAAATTGTCAAATTTTAAATTTTTTTTAAGTGTGTCTAGTGTCTAAAAACACAAGATTTTGTGTGTTGTTTCGTTATCCTTCCAAACACCTATGATAAGACTTGGATTTAATTCTAATATGGTTTTGCAGAAATTGACAGTCATTGTTTAAGGTCTTTGTGTGGTTCTGAGTTAACTTTGTCTTGCATGCCATCCTTGCACTTATTGAGCACTTTGTCAAGTTAGTCCAATTTCTTGCTACTTGGAGACGTTATGCAATTCTACTTATCTCATGATCTTGGTTTCGTACTCTAGAACTTATTTGAATATCTCTTGAGACATTCTGTTGCCATACAATGCTTAGGAAGTGATTTAGGCCATGTTTGAACCGTTTGAGCCTTTCTAACCACCCTTCTACATGTATTCATCCCTAGTCAACCCATTTGAGCCTACGTTAAGCCTTTCTTTGTGTAAACCATGTTAAATCTTTGTTTCTTATCCTTACCTATTCTATGAGCAATTAAAGCTATCTTCAAAAGAGAGTCATAAAGAATGCAAGATTTTTAGAGCAAAAGTGAATCAGTAGTGCTGTAACCCAAGTGTTGAAAAGAAATAAGTTTGGGGGTATTGGTAACTAATCAAAAGAGGTAATGAAGTGTGACCAATGTAGTCACGGCCCTAGGGTGTTATAAGGAGAAGATCATGGTGATCTAGGGTAAAGAGCCACAAAATTAGGCCAAATTAACACATTTGAAGGTGCTGAAATTATGTTGAGAATCTGCTCATGTATGTGTTCCTTGCTTCTTACAAAGTTCAATAATCTCTCATGCTTTTACCTATGCTTTAGTTGTGCTCAAAATGTTTTTATCCATATCCTCTCATTCATTCAACCACTACCCTAAGCCTCATTACAACCCTTGTAAAGTCCTTTTGATCCTTGGTATTGTATGGTATTCTGTGGAGAGCTGATATGATAATGTGCTTATGGGGTTCGAAATTCTTGATTGTGCTCTAAGTGTGTGCGCATGTACTTATTTAAGTTGCAGGTGTTGTTCTGATTTGGCATTCACACACTACACGGAAGGATGTCATTGTGAGCTTTGCTTACTCTTGAATCATGTGTGGAACTTAGATTGTGATTGTTGTGTTTCTTTGGAACCATATACTTTGGTGATTCTTTGAGGATATTATTTGGAAGGCTAGCTGCTTATTTTCTGTTTATAAGTTGTAGTTTTATTTTGTTTTGCTCGAGGACTAGCAAAATCTAAGTTTGGGGGTATTTGATAAGTTCATAATTTCATACATTTGCATGCCTTCTCTACTTAGTGATTTTGTTTAGTTCTCTTTATTTCGAGTCACTTACCTATGTTTGTGTGTTTTGTAGGTTAAGGCAGCAAGAGATCACATTTGATACAATCCATGCATGTTAAGGGCTTATTAGCACAAGAGGAATATAAGCTTAAAGACAGACCCAATTTGGGTCACACTCCTTGTCAGTCCAAAATCGTGGGTCATCTTGCAGGCCTCATTTCAGCAACTTACACAACTCAGATGAGGAGACGTCCTTCATAGAAGTTGTTCAGATTGGTGTCTAGTATAACATATCCAAATTCAGCCCAATTGAACATAACTGGAGTCCTTAGCCCGTCAAACACTGAAGCATACTCAGGAGGATTTTAATATGCAGCTGCCAGCTAATGAGCCTTGTGTTCCACACCCCCTTTGAGCCTTGTGCCTCAACTGAACTGTACCTGACTTTAGACCTAACATGTTGAGCAAATTAAGGAGGCATTTCAGCATTGGAAATCTCAAGGAGCAAAACATGGCATGCTTAATTATGGGGAAACATGTTTGCACAAATGAGGGAGCAGTTTCCAGGATTTATGGTGGGCTGCCTACACCAGCCAATGGGAGGACGAATTTGAAGTCTATAAATAGAGAGTTGCAGCTCATTCACCATAAAGATAGACACACACATTCACTCCATCCATTACTCTCACACACACATTCAGATTCACCACAAAGAGAGAAGAGAGCTAGCTGCAAAGGAGGGAGAGCTTGGAGCTGTCCTGGGAGTTGCTGCCACTAACTAGTTCTTCTATTCTCTTTATTCTATCTATGTATTTCTTATTTTCTATATTCTTAGTTATGTGTAACTAATCCATTAGTTAGGGCTTATGATGAAGCCCTAGTCATGAATATTCAATGTTATGGATGATTTCATAGTTAATTGATTTCTTTGCTTTCATTGCCAAGTTGTTAATCTCCAGTTTATTATGTGCTTGATGTATGTTTTCTTGGAGTAGCTAACTAGGATTTTATGCATCTAGCACATGTTGGGAAGGGGTTTAGATTCACCAATTCTACTCTCCTTTCACAAGCAACACATGAATGGCCTAAGAATCATTCAAGGGGTTAATAACCATAAGTTGACTAGGACAGATACCATGTTCTAGGACTTGTGTGATTATCATATTCTCAGGGAACTTAATGACTCTTGTATGCTTTATTCTAAGTAGATACCATGCTTAGGTTGCATATTAGAGATCACGTGTTGTGTAGATTACCATGCACAATTACATGCCTTAGGAGAATCATGCATCCTGCACCTAGATACCATAGGCTTGTATGCGATAATCTATTGTTGATGAAGCTGAGTCACTTTCTATGCATTCATAACTTGGATAGGAAAACTAGTGGTGGATTCCAAGGCTCTAACACTCCTCAATCATTGTTTCACAACTTGTGATTACTGCTATTGTTTACTTTCCAGCACTTCCATTTCATTCTCTTGTTTTCACTTCAACAACAAAACCCCCCATTTCGAGTGCGTGTGTGGTGCTAGGATTCTGTCCTAGACCTTGCCATTGTTAGTTAGTTTGTTTCTTTGTTTTCTGTTTTCCTAGCATTCTAAGTAGTTTAACTTGCAACCACGTTACCATTCTCCGTGGGATCGACCTCGTATTTACATAAGCTATACTATAAACGGTTCGTGCACTTGCGAGAATTAAAGTTGCTGTTTTTAATAACTCATTTTAGTTGTTAAGAATAGGCCCAACAAGGAGTCATTTGGTGAGTTTTGAGTGAATACCAAAGGCTAGAACTACCGAATACAGCAACCACTCCAATTCGGAACAAACTGCCTTTGAGCTTGAATTGTCCAATTTCGTACACCTATTGATTTCCGATCGAGCCCAAAACTTGGGCATCATCATAATATGGTGGGAGGAGTCATTTGGTGAGTTTTGAGTGAAATCCAATCGCTAGAACTACGAAATGTACCAGCCACTCCATAAAGCAAGAATTGCCTTTGAACTTGAAGTGTCCAATTTCGTACACCTTTTAATTTCCGATCGAGCCCAAACTTGGGCATCCTCATAATATGGTGGGAGGAGTCATTTGGTGAGTTTTGAGTGAAATCCAATCGTTAGAACTACGGAATACACCAACCACTCCAATAATGCACGAGCTGCCTTTGAACTTGAATTGTCCAATTTTCGTACCCGTACTGATTTCCGATAGAGCCCAAAACTTGGGCATCATTATAATATGGTGGGAGGAGTCATTTGGTGAGTTTTGAGTGAATACCAATGGCTAGAACTACCGAATACACCAACCACTCCAATTCGGAACAAATGCCTTTGAACTTGAAGTGTCCAATTTCGCACACCTATTGATTTCCGATTGAGCCCAAAACTTGGGCATCAGCATAATATGGTGGGAGAAGTCATCTGGTGAGTTTTGAGTGAAACCAATTTGCTAGAACTACGGAATACACCAACCACTCCAGTAAGGAAGAAACTGCCTTTAAACATGAAGTGTCCAATTTCGTACACCTAATGATTTCCGATCGAGCCCAAAACTTGGGCATCTTCATAATACGGTGAGTTTAAGTGAAATCCAATAGCTAGAACTACGGAATACATAAAACCACTCCAATTCGGAACAAACTGCCTTTGAACTTGAAGTGTCCAATTTCGTACACCTATTAATTTCCGATGGAGCCCAAAACTAGGTCATCGTCATAATACGGTGGGAGGAGTGATTTGGTGAGTTTTGAGTGAAATCCAATCGCTAGAACTACGGAATACACCAACCAGAATAAGGCACGAACTGCCTTGAACTTGAATAGTCCAATTTCTACACCCATTGATTTCCTATCAAGCCTAAAACTTGGGCATCATCATAATATGGCGGGATGAGTCATATCGTGAGTTTTGACTGAAATCCAATCGCTAGAAATACAGAATACACCAACCACTCCAACAAGGAGAAGAAACTGCCTATGAACTTAAAGTGTCCGATTTCGAACACCTATTGATTTCCTATCGAGCCCAAAACTTGGGCATCATCATAATATGGTGGGACGAGTCATTTGGTGAGTTTTGAGTGAAATCCAATCGCTAGTATTGTGGAATACACCAACCACTCCAATTCGGAATGAACTGCCTTTGAACTTGAATTGTCCAATTTCGTACACCTGTTAATTTCCGATCAAGCCAAAACTTGGGCATCATCATAATATGGTGGGACGAGTCATTTGGTGAGTTTGAGTTAAATCCAATCACTAGAACTACGGAATACACCAACCACTCCAATAGGGAACAAACTGCCTTCGAACTTGAAGTGTCCAATTTCGAACAACTATTGATTTCCGATCGAGCCCAAAACTTGGGCATCAGCATAATATGGTGGGAGAAGTGATTTGGTGAGTTTTGAGTGAATACCAATGGCTAGAACTACCGAATACAGCAACCACTCCAATTCGGAACAAACTGCCTTTGAGCTTGAATTGTCAAATTTCGTACACCTTTTGATTTCCGATCGAGCCCAAAACTTGGGCATCATCATAATATGGTGGGAGGAGTCATTTGGTGAGTTTCGAGTGAAATCCAATCGATAGAACTACGAAATGTACCAGCCACCCCAATAAAGCAAGAATTGCCTTTGAACTTGAAGAGTCCAATTTCGTACACCTTTCGATTTCCAATCAAGCCCAAAACTTGGGCATCCTCATAATATGGTGGGAGGAGTCATTGGTGCGTTTTGAGTGAAATCCAATTGCTAGAACTACGGAATACACCAACCACTCCAATAAGCACGAACTGCCTTTGAACTTGAATTGTCCAACTTCGTACCCCTACTGATTTCCGATCGAGCCCAAACTTGGGCATCATCATAATATGGCGGGAGGAGTCATGTGGTGAGTTTTGAGTGAAATCCAATCGCTAGAACTAAGGAATACACCAACCACTCCAATTCGGAACACACTGCCTTTGAAGTTGAAGTGTCCAATTTCATACACCTATTGATTTCCGATCGAGCCCAAAACTTGGGCATCATCATAATATGGTGGAGGAGTCAATTGATGAGTTTTGAGTGAAATCCAATCGCTCGAACTACGGAATACACCAAAACACTCCAATAAAGCACGAACTGTCTTTGAACTTGAATTGACCAATTTCGTACCCGTACTGATTTCCGATAGAGCCCAAAACTTGGGCATCATCATAATATGGTGGGAGGAGTCATGTGGAGTGTTTTGGGTGAAATCCAGTCGCAAGAACTACGAAATACACCGACCACTCCAATTCGTGACATACTGCCTTCGAACTTGAATTGTCCAATTTCATACACGTATTGATTTCCGATCGAGCCAAATCTTTGGCGTCATCATAATATGGTGGGAGGAGTCATGTGGTGAGTTTGAGTGAAATCCAATCGCTAGAACTAAGGAATACACCAACCACTCCAATTCTGAACAAACTGCCTTTGAAGTTGAAGTGCCCAATTCATACACCTATTGATTTCCGATCGAGCCCAAAACTTGGGCATCATCATAATATGGTGGGAGGAGTCAATTGATGAGTTTGAGTGAAATCCAATCGCTCGAACTACGGAATACACCAACACTCCAATAAAGCACGAACTGCCTTTGAACTTGAATTGACCAATTTCGTACACGTATTGATTTCTGATCGAGCCCAAAACTTTGGCAACATCATAATATGGTGGGAGGAGTCAAGTGGTGAGTTTTGAGTGAAATCCACTCGCTAGAACTACGGAATACTCCAACCACTCCAATTCGGAACAAACTGCCTACGAACTTGAATTGTCCAACTTCGTACACCTATTGATTTCCGATCGAGCCCAAACTTGGGCATCATCATAATATGGTGGGAGGAGTCATTTGGTGTGTTTTGAGTGAAATCCAATTGCTAGAACTACGGCATACACCAACCAGTCCAATAAGCACGAACTGCCTTTGAACTTGAATTGTCCAATTTCGTACACCTATTGATTTCCGATCTAGCCCAAAAACTTGGGCATCATCATAATATGGTGGAGGAGTTATGTGGGGAGTTTTGAGTGAAATTCCAATCGCTAGAACTACAGATACACTAACGACTCAATTAGGGACAAACTGCCTTTGAACTTGAAGTGTCCAATTTCGTACACCTATTGATTTCCAATCGAGCCCAAGACTTGGGAATCATCATAATATGTTGGGAGGAGTCATTTGGTGAGTTTTGAGTGAATCCAATGGCTAGAACGACGAAATGTACCAAACACTCCAATAAGGCACGAACTGCCTTTGAACTTGAATTGTTCAATTTCGTACACCTATTGATTTCCGATCGAGCCCAAAACTTGGGCATCAGCATAATATGGTGGAAGGAGTCATGTGGTGAGTTTGAAGTGCAATCCAATCGCCATAACTACTACGGAATACACAACCACTCCAATTCGGAAACAACTGCCTTTGAACTTGAAGTGTCCAATTTCGTTACACCTATGGCCTTTCCGATTGAACCCAAAACTTGGGCATTATCATAATAAGGTGGGAGGAGTCATGTGGTGAGTTTGAGTGAAATTCAATCGTTAGAAACTACGGAATACACTAACGACTCCCATTCGGAACAAACTGCCCTTGAACTGAAGTGTTCCACTTTCGTACACTATTGATTTCCGACCGAGCCCAAACTTGGGATCATCATAAGGGTGGGGAGGAGTCATGTGGTGAGTTTTGAGTGAAATCCAATCACTAGAACTACGAATATAGGAACCACTTCAATTCGGAACAAACTGCCTTTGAACTTGAAGTGTTCAATTTCGTACACCTATTGATTTTCGAGTGAGCCCAAAACTTGGGCATCATCACGATATGGTGGGAGGAGTCATTTGGTGAGTTTTGAACGAAATCCAATCGCTTGAACTACGGAATACACCAACCACTCCAATTCGGAACACACTGCCTTTGAAGTTCAAGTGTCCAATTTCATACACCTATTGATTTCCGATCGAGCCCAAAACTTGGGCATCATCGTAATATTGTGGTAGGAGTCATGTGGAGAGTTTTGGGCGAAATCCAATCGCTTGAACTATGAAATACACCGACCACTCCTATTCGTTAAAAACTGCCTTTGAACTTGAAGTGTCCAATTTCGTGCACCTATTGATTTCCGATCGAGACCAAAACTTGGACATCATCATAATATGGTGGGAGGAGTCGTTTGATGAGTTTTGAGTGAAATCCAATCGCTAGAACTACAGAATAATCCCCAAACACTCCAATAAAGCACGAACTACCTTTGAACTTGAATTGTCCAATTCGTACACCTATTGATTTCCGATCGAGCCCAGAACTTGGGCGTCATTTTAATATGGTGGGAGGAGTCATTTGATGTGTTTTGAGAGAAATCCAATCGCTTAGAACTACGAAATGTACCAACCACTCCAATACAGCACGAACTAGCTTTGAACTTGAATTGTCTAATTTCTTACACGTACTGATTTCCGATCGAGCCCAAAACTTGGGCTCTCATAATATGGTGGAAGGAGTCATGTGGTGAGTTTGAAGTGAAATCCAATCGCCTTATAACTACGGAATACACCAACCACTCCAATTCGGAACAAACCTGCCTTTGAACTTGAAGTGTCCATTTCGTACACCTATTGATTCCGATCTAGCCCAAAACTTGGCTATCATCATAATATGGTGGGAGGAGTCATGTGGAGAGTTTTGGGTGAAATCCAATCGCTAAAACTACGGAATACACCAACCAATCGAATTCGGAACAAACTGCCTTTGAACCTGAAGTGTCCAATTTCATACACCTATTGATTACCGATCGAGCCCAAAACGTGGGCATCATCATAATATGGTGGGAGGAGTCATGTTGTAAGTTTGAAGTGAAATCCAATCGCCATAACTACGGAATACACCAACCACTCCAATTCGGAAGAAACTTCCTTTGAACTTGAAGTGTCCAATTTCGTACACCTATTCATTTCCGATCGAGCCCAAAACTTGGGCATCATCATAATATGGTGGGAGGAGTCGTGTGGAGAGTTTTGGGTGAAATCCAATCGCTAGAACTACGAAATGTACCAACCACTCCAATAAGGCACGAACTGTCTTTGAACGTGAATTGTCCAATTTCGTACACCTACTGATTTCCGATCGAGCCCAAACTTGGGCATCAACATTGTATGGTGGGTGGGGTCATGTGGTAAGTTTTGGGTGATATCCACTCGGTAGAACTACGGAACAAACCAAACACTCCAATTCCGAAAAAAAACTGCCTCTGAACTTGAAGTGTCCAATTTCGTACACTATTGATTTCCGATCGAGCCCAAAACTTGGGCACCATCATAATATGGTGGGAGGAGTCATGTGGTGAGTTTGAAGTGAATCCAATCGCCATAACTACGGAATACACCAACCACTCCAATTCGGAAGAAACTTCCTTTGAACTTGAAGTGCCCAATTTCGTACACCTATTCATTTCCGATCGAGCCCAAAACTTCGGCATCATCATAATATGGTGGGAGGAGTCATGTGGAGAGTTTGGGTGAAATCCAATCGCTAAAACTACGGAATACACCAACCAATCGAATTCGGAACAAACTGCCTTTGAACTTGAAGTGTCCAATTTCATACACCTATTGATTACCGATCGAGCCCAAATGTGGGCATCATCATAATATGGTGGGAGGAGTCATGTGGTGAGTTTGAAGTGAAATCCAATCGCCATAACTACGGAATACACCAACCACTCCAATTCGGAAGAAACTTCCTTTGAACTTGAAGTGTCCAATTTCGTACACCTATTCATTTCCGATCGAGCCCAAAACTTGGGCATCATCATAATATGGTGGGAGGAGTCGTGTGGAGAGTTTTGGGTGAAATCCAATCGCTAGAACTACGAAATGTACCAACCACTCCAATAAGGCACGAACTGTCTTTGAACGTGAATTGTCCAATTTCGTACACCTACTGATTTCCGATCGAGCCCAAAACTTGGGCATCAACATTGTATGGTGGGTGGGGTCATGTGGTAAGTTTTGGGTGATATCCAATCGGTAGAACTACGGAACACACCAAACACTCCAATTCCGAAAGAACTGCCTCTGAACTTGAAGTGTCCAATTTCGTACACCTATTGATTTCCGATCGAGCCCAAAACTTGGGCACCATCATAATATGGTGGGAGGAGTCATGTGGTGAGTTTGAAGTGAAATCCAATCGCCATAACTACGGAATACACCAACCACTCCAATTTGGAAGAAACTTCCTTTGAACTTGAAGTGTCCAATTTCGTACACCTATTCATTTCCGATCGAGCCCAAAACTTCGGCATCATCATAATATGGTGGGAGAGTCATGTGGAGAGTTTTGGGTGAAATCCAATCGCTAAAACTACGGAATACACCAACCAATCGAATTCGGAACAAACTGCCTTTGAACTTGAAGTGTCCAATTTCATACACCTATTGATTACCGATCGAGCCCAAAACGTGGGCATCATCATAATATGGTGGGAGGAGTCATGTGGTGAGTTTGAAGTGAAATCCAATCGCCATAACTACGGAATACACCAACCACTCCAATTCGGAAGAAACTTCCTTTGAACTTGAAGTGTCCAATTTCGTACACCTATTCATTTCCGATCGAGCCAAAACTTGGGCATCATCATAATATGGTGGGAGGAGTCGTGTGGAGAGTTTTGGGTGAAATCCAATCGCTAGAACTACGAAATGTACCAACCACTCCAATAAGGCACGAACTGTCTTTGAACGTGAATTGTCCAATTTCGTACACCTACTGATTTCCGATCGAGCCCAAAACTTGGGCATCAACATTGTATGGTGGGTGGGGTCATGTGGTAAGTTTTGGGTGATATCCAATCGGTTAGAACTACGGAACACACCAAACACTCCAATTCCGAAAAAACTGCCTCTGAACTTGAAGTGTCCAATTTCGTACACCTATTGATTTCCGATCGAGCCCAAAACTTGGGCACCATCATAATATGGTGGGAGGAGTCATGTGGTGAGTTTGAAGTGAAATCCAATCGCCATAACTACGGAATACACCAACCACTCCAATTCGGAAGAAACTTCCTTTGAACTTGAAGTGTCCAATTTCGTACACCTATTCATTTCCGATCGAGCCCAAAACTTCGGCATCATCATAATATGGTGGGAGGAGTCATGTGGAGAGTTTTGGGTGAAATCCAATCGCTAAAACTACGGAATACACCAACCAATCTAATTTGGAACAAACTGCCTTTGAACTTGAAGTGTCCAATTTCATACACCTATTGATTACCGATCGAGCCCAAAACGTGGGCATCATCATAATATGGTGGGAGGAGTCATGTGGTGAGTTTGAAGTGAAATCCAATCGCCATAACTACGGAATACACCAACCACTCCAATTCGGAAGAAACTTCCTTTGAACTTGAAGTGTCCAATTTCGTACACCTATTCATTTCCGATCGAGCCCAAAACTTGGGCATCATCATAATATGGTGGGAGGAGTCGTGTGGAGAGTTTTGGGTGAAATCCAATCTCTAGAACTACGGAATGCACCAACCACTCCGATTCGGAACAAACTGCCTTTGAACTTGAAGTGTCCAATTTCGTTACAATTATTGATTACCGATCGAGCCCAAAACATGGGCATCATCATAATATGGTGGGAGGAGTCATGTGGTGAGTTTGAAGTGAAATCCAATCGCCATAACTACGGAATACACCAACCACTCCAATTCGGAACAAACTTCCTTTGAACTTGAAGTGTCCAATTTCGTACACCTATTGATTTCCGATCGAGCCCAAAACTTGGGCATCAACATAGTATGGTGGGTGGGGTCATGTGGTAAGTTTTGGGTGATATCCAATCGGTAGAACTACGGAATACACCAACCACTCCAATTCGGAACAAACTGCCTCTGAACTTGAAGTGTCCAATTTCGTACACCTATTGATTCCGATCGAGCCCAAAACTTGGGCATCATCATAATATGGTGGGAGGAGTCATGTGGTGAGTTTGAAGTGAAATCCAATCGCCATAACTACGGAATACACCAACCACTCCAATTCGGAACAAACTTCCTTTGAACTTGAAGTGTCCAATTTCATACACCTATTGATTTCCGATCGAGCCCAAAACTTGGGCATCAACATAGTATGGTGGGTGGGGTCATGTGGTAAGTTTTGGGTGATATCCAATCGGTAGAACTACGGAATACACAAACCACTCCAATTCGGAACAAACTGCCTTTGAACTTGAAGTGTCCAATTTCGTACACCTATTGATTTCCGATCGAGCGCAAAACTTGAGCATCATCATAAGATGGTGGGATGAGTAAAGTGGTGAGTTTAGAGTGAAATCCATTCGCTCGAACTACAGAATACACCAACCACTCCAATTCGGAACGAACTACCTTTGAACTTGAACTGTCCAATTTCGTACACCTATTGATTTCCGATCGAGCCCAAAACTTGGGTATCATCATAATATGGTGGGAGGAGTCATGTGGAGAGTTTTAGGTGAAATCCAATCACTAGAACTACGGAATACACCAACCACTCGAATTCGGAACAAACTGCCTTTGAACTTGAAGTGTCCAATTTCGTACACCTATTGATTTCCGATCGAGCCCAAAACTTGAGCATCATCATAAGATGGTGGGATGAGTAAAGTGGTGAGTTTGGAGTGAAATCCATTCGCTAGAACTACAGAATACACCAACCACTCCAATTCGGAACGAACTACCTTTGAACTTGAAGTGTCCAATTTCGTACACCTATTGATTTCCGATCGAGCCCAAAACTTGGGTATCATCATAATATGGTGGGAGGAGTCATGTGGAGAGTTTTAGGTGAAATCCAATCACTAGAACTACGGAATACACCAACCACTCGAATTCGGAACAAACTGCCTTTGAACATGAAGTGTCCAATTTCGTACACCTATTGATTACCGATCGAGCCCAAAACTTGGGCATCATCATATTATGGTGGGAGGAGTCGTGTGGAAAGTTTTGGGTGAAATCCAAATGCTAGAACTTCGGAATGCACCAACTACTCCGATTCGGAACAAACTACCTTTGAACTTGAAGTGTCCAATTTCGTACACCTATTGATTACCGATCGAGCCCAAAACATGGGCATCATCATAATATGGTGGGAGGAGTCATGTGGTGAGTTTGAAGTGAAATCCAATCGCCATAACTACGGAATACACCAACCACTCCAATTCGGAACAAACTGCCTTTGAACTTGAAGAGTCCAATTTCGTGCACCTATTGATTTCCGATCGAGCCAAAAACTTGGGCATCATCATAGTATGGTGGGTGGGGTTACTTTGGGTGAAATCCAATCGGTAGAACTACGGAATACACCAACCACTCCAATTCGGAACAAACTGCCTTTAAACTTGAAGTGTCCAATTTCGTACACCTATTGATTTCGGATCGGGCCCAAAACTTGGGCATCATCATAGTATGGTGGGAGGAGTCATGTGGAAAGTTTTGAGTGAAATCCAATCCGTAGAACTACGGAATACACCAACCACTCCAATTCGGAACAAACTGCATTTGAACTTGAAGTGTCCAACTTCGTGCACCTATTGATTTTCGATCGAGCCCAAAACTTGAGCATCATCACAAGATGGTGGGAGGAGTCAAGTGGTGAGTTTAGAGTGAAATTCATTCGCTAGAACTACGGAATACACCAACCACTCCAATTCGGAACAAACTGCCTTTGAACTTGAAGTGTCCAATTTCGTACACCTATTGATTTCCGATCGAGCCCAAAACTTGAGCATCGTCATAAGATGGTGGGATGAGTAAAGTG
This sequence comes from Prunus yedoensis, assembly GCA_005406145.1. Taxonomy (NCBI): domain Eukaryota; kingdom Viridiplantae; phylum Streptophyta; class Magnoliopsida; order Rosales; family Rosaceae; genus Prunus; species Prunus yedoensis. Next base: position 1,205,886 of record BJCG01000015.1, on the reverse strand, counting down.
GTGAGTTTAGAGTGAAATCCATTCGCTAGAACTACGGAATACACCAACCACTCGAATTCGGAACAAACTGCCTTTGAACTTCAACTGTCCAATTTCGTACACCTATTGATTTCCGATCGAGCCCAAAAACTTGGGCATCATCATAATATGGTGGGAGGAGTCATTTGGTGAGTTTTGAGTGAAATCCAATCGCTAGAACTACGGAATACACAAACCACTTGAATTCGGAACAAACTGCCTTTGAACTTGAAGTGTCCAATTTCATACACCTATTGATTTCCGATCGAGCCCAAAACTTGGGCATCATCATGATATTGTGGAAGGAGTCATTTGGTGAGTTTTGAGTGAAATCCAATCGCTAGAACTACGGAATACACCAACCACTCCAATTCGGAACAAACTGCCTTTGAACTTCAAGTGTCCAATTTCGTACACATATTGATTTCCGATCGAGCCCAAAACTTGAGCATCGTCATAAGATGGTGGGATGAGTAAAGTGGTGAGTTTAGAGTGAAATCCATTCGCTAGAACTACGGAATACACCAACCACTCGAATTCGGAACAAACTGCCTTTGAACTTGAAGTGTCCAATTTCGTACACCTATTGATTTCCGATCGAGCCCAAACTTGAGCGTCATCATAATATGGTGGGAGGAGTAAAGTGGTGAGTTTTCAGTGAAATTCAATTGCTAGAACTACGAAATACACCAACCACTAAAATAAGGGACGAACTGCCTTTGAACTTGAATTGTCCAATTTCGTACACCTATTGATTTCCGATCGAGCCCAAAACTTGGGCATCATCATAGTATGGTGGGAGGAGTCTTGTGGTGAGTTTTGAGTGAAATCGAATTGCTAGAACTACGGAATACACCAACCACTCCAATTCGGAACAAACTGACTTTGAACTTGAAGTGTCCAATTTCGTACACGTATTGATTTCTGATTGAGCCCAAACTTAGGCATCATCATAATATGTTGGGAGGAGTCATTTGGTCAGTTTTGAGTGAAATCCAATCGCTAGAACTACGGAATACACCAACCACTCCAATTCGGAACAAACTGCCTTTGAACTTCAAGTGTCCAATTTCGTACACATATTGATTTCCGATCGAGCCCAAAACTTGAGCATCGTCATAAGATGGTGGGATGAGTAAAGTGGTGAGTTTAGAGTGAAATCCATTCTCTAGAACTACGGAATACACAAACCACTTGAATTCGGAACAAACTGCCTTTGAACTTCAAGTGTCCAATTTCGTACACCTATTGATTTCCGATCGAGCCCAAAACTTGAGCATCATCATAAGATGGTGGGATGAGTAAAGTGGTGAGTTTAGAGTGAAATCCATTCACTAGAACTACGGAATACACCAACCACTCCAATTCGGAACACACTGCCTTTGAACTTGAAGTGTCCAATTTCGTACACCTATTGATTTCCGATCGGGCCCAAAACTTGGGCATCATCATAGTATGGTGGGAGGAGTCATGTGGAGAGTTTTAAGTGAAATCCAATCGGTAGAACTACGGAATACACCAACCACTCCAATTCGGAACAAACTGCCTTTGAACTTGAAGTGTCCAATTTCGTACACCTATTGATTTCCGATTGAGCCCAAAACTTGGGCATCATCATATTATGGTGGGAAGAGTCATGTGGTGAGTTTTGAGGGATATCCAATCGCTAGAACTACGGAAAACACCAACCACTCCAATTCGGAACAAAATGCCTTTGAACTTGAAGTGTCCAATTTCGTACACCTATTGATTTCCGATCGAGCCCAAAACTTGGGTATCATCATAATATGGTGGGAGGAGTCATGTGGAGAGTTTTAGGTGAAATCCAATTGCTAGAACTACGGAATACACCAACCACTCCAATTCGGAACAAACTGTCTTTGTACTTGAACTATCCAATTTAGTACACCTATTGATTTCCGACCGGGCCCAAAACTTGGGCATCATCATAGTATGGTGGGAGGAGTCATGTGGAAAGTTTTGAGTGAAATCCAATCCGTAGAACTACGGAATACACCAACCACTCCAATTCGGAACAAACTGCATTTGAACATGAAGTGTCCAATTTCGTGCACCTATTGATTTTCGATCGAGCCCAAAACTTGAGCATCATCATAAGATGGTGGGAGGAGTCAAGTGGTGAGTTTAGAGTGAAATTCATTCGCTAGAACTACGGAATACACCAACCACTCCAATTCGGAACAAACTGCCTTTGAACTTGAAATGTCCAATTTCTTACACCTACTGATTTCCGATCGAGCCCAAAACTTGGGCATCATCATAATATGTTGGGAGGAGTCATTAGGTGAGTTTTGAGTGAAATCCAATCGCTAGAACTACGGAATACACAAACCACTACAAATCGGAACAAACTGCCTTTGAACTTGAATTCTCCAGTTTCGTACACCTATTGATTTCCGATCAGGCCCAAAACTTGGGCATCACTATAATATGGTGGGTGGAGTCATTTGGTGAGTTTTGAGTGAAATCCAACCGCTAGAACTACGAAATATACCAACCACTCCAATAAGGCACGAACCACCTACGAACTTGAAGTGTCCAATTTCGTACACCTATTGATTTCCGATCGAGGCCAAAACTTGGGCATCATCATAATATGGTGGGAGGAGTCATTTGGTGAGTTTTGAGAGAAATCCAAATGCTAGAACTACGGAATACACCAACAACTCCAATAAGGCACGAACTGCCTTTAGGCTTGAATTGTCCAATTTCGTACACCTATTGATTTCCGATCGAACCTAAAACTTGGGCATCATCATATTATGTTGCGAGGTGTCATTTGGTGAGTTTTGAGTGAAATCCAATCGCTAGAACTACGGAATACACCAACCACTCCAATTCGGAACAAACTGCCTTGGAACATGAAGTGTCCAATTTGGTACACCTATTGTTTTCCAATCGTGCCCAAAACTTGGCCATCATCATAATATGGTGTGAGGAGTCACTTGGTGAGTTTTGAGACAAATCCAATTGCTAGAACTACGGAATACACCAACAACTCTAATAAGGCACGAACTTCCTTTGAGCTTGAATTGTCCAATTTTGTAAACCTATTGATTTCCGATTGAACCTAAAACTTGGGCATCATCATAATACGGTGGGAGGAGTCATTTGGTGAGTTTTGAGTGAAATCCAAACGCTAGAACTATGGAATACACCAACGACTCCAATTCGGAAAAAAACTGCCTTTGAACTTGAAGTGTCCAATTTCGTACACCTATTGTTTTCCAATCGTGCCCAAAACTTGGGCATCATCATAATATAGTGCGAGGAGTCACTTGGTGAGTTTGAGAGAAATCCAATCGCTAGAACTACGGAATACACCAACTACTCCAATTCGGAAGAAATTGCCTTTGAACTTGAAGTGTCCAATTTCGCACACCTTTTGATTTCCGATTGAGCCCAAAACTTAGGCATCATCATAATATGGTGGGAGGAGTCATTGAGTTTTGAGTGAAATCCAATCGCTATAACTACGGAATACACCAACCACTCCAATTCGGAACGAACTGTCTTTGAACTTGAATTGTCCAATTTCGTACACCTGTTGATTTCCGATCGAGCCCAAAACTTGGGCATCATCATAATATGGTGTGAGGAGTCACTTGGTGAGTTCTGAGTGAAATCCAATCGCTAGAACTACGGAATACACCAACCACTCCAATAAGGCACGAACTGCCTTTGAACTTGAATTGTCCAATTTCGTACCCCTACTGATTTCCGATCGAGCCCAAAACATGGGCATCACCATAATATGGTGGGTGGAGTCAATTGGTGAGTTTTTAGTGAAATTCAATCGCTAGAACTACGAAATACACCAACCACTCTGATAACTTGGGCATCATCATAATATGGTGGGAGGAGTCATTTGCTGAGTTTTGAGTGAAATCCAATCGCTAGAACTACGGAATACACCAACCACTCCAATTCGGAAGAAATTGCCTTTGAACTTGAAGTGTCCAATTTCGCACACCTTTTGATTTCCCATTGAGCCCAAAACTTGGGCATCATCATAATTTGGTGGGAGGAGTCATTGACTTTTGAGTGAAATCCAATCGCTATAACTACGGAATACACCAACCACTCCAATTCGGAACGAACTGTCTTTGCACTTGAATTGTCCAATTTCGCACACCTTTTGATTTCCGATTGAGCCCAAAACTTGGACATCATCATTATATGGTGGGAGGTGTCATTGAGTTTTGAGTGAAATCCAATCGCTATAACTACGTAACACACCAACCACTCCAATTCGGAACGAACTGTCTTTGAACTTGAATTGTCCAATTTCGTACCCCTGTTGATTTCCGATCGCGCCCAAAACTTGGGCATTATCATAATATGGTGGGAGGAGTCATTTGGTGAGTTTTGAGTGAAATCCAACTGCTAGAACTACGGAATACACCAACGACTCCAATTCGGAACAAACTGCCTTTGAACTTGAACTGTCCAATTTCGCACACCTATTGATATCGGATTGAACCCAAAACTTGGGAATCATCATAATATGGTGGGAGGAGTCATTTGGTGAGTTTTGAGTGAAATCCATTCGCGAGAACTACGGAATACACCTACCACTCCAATAAGGCACGAACTGCCATTGAGCTTGAATTGTCGAATTTCGTACACCTATTGATTTTCGATAGAGCCCAAAACATGGGCATCATCATAATACGGTGGGAGGAGTCATTTGGTGAGTTTTGACAGAAATCCAAACTCCAGAACTACGGAATACACCAACCACTCCAATTCGGAAGAAATTGCCTTTGAACTTGAAGTGTCCAATTTCGCACACCTTTTGATTTCCCATTGAGCCCAAAACTTGGGCATCATCATAATTTGGTGGGAGGAGTCATTGACTTTTGAGTGAAATCCAATCGCTATAACTACGGAATACACCAACCACTCCAATTCGGAACGAACTGTCTTCGCACTTGAATTGTCCAATTTCGTACACCTGTTGATTTCCGATCGAGCCCAAAACTTGGGCATTATCATAATATGGTGGTCGGAGTCACTTGGTGAGTTTTGAGTGAAATCCAATCGCTAGAACTACGGAATACACCTACCACTCCAATAAGGCACGAACTGCCTTTGAACATGAATTGTCCAATTTCGGACACCTACTGATTTCCGATCGAGCCCAAAACATGGGCGTCACCATAATATGGTGGGAGGAGTCATTTGGTGAGTTTTTAGTGAAATCCGATCCTAGAACTACGAAAAACACCAACCACTCCAATAAGGCACAAACTGCCTCTGAACTTGAACTGCCGATTTCGCACACCTATTGATTTCCGGTCGAGGCCAAAACATGGGCATCATCATGATATGGTGGGAGGAGTTATTTGGTGAGTTTTGAGTGAAATGCAATCGGTAGAAATAGGGAATGCACTAACAACCACTCCAATAAAGCACGAACTGCCTTTGAACTTCAATTGTCCAATTTCGTACACCTATTGATTTCCGATCAGGCCCTAAACTTGGGCATCCCGGAATATGGTGGGAGGAGTGATGTGGTTAGTTTTGAGCGAAATTCAATGGCTAGAACTACGGAATACATTAACCACTCCAATAAACCACGAACTGCATTTGAACTTGACTTGTCCAATTCCATACTCCTATTGATTTTCGATCGAGCCCAAAACTTGGGTATCATCATAATATGGTGGAAGGAGTCACTTGGTGAGTTTTGAGTGAAATCCAATCGCAAGAACTACGTAATACACCAACCACTCCAATAAGGCACGAAGTGCCTTTGAACTTGAATTGTCCAACTTCGTACACCTATTTATTTCCGATCGAGCCCAAAACTTGGGCATCGTCGTGATATAGTGGGAGGAGTCATTTGGTGAGTTTTGAGAGAAATCCAATCGCTAGAACTACGGAATACATTAACCACTCCAATAAAGCACGAACTGCCTTTGAACTTGAATTGTCCAATTTCGTACACCTATTGATTTCCGATCGAGCCCAAAACTTGGGCATCATCATAATATGGTGGGAGGAGTCATTTGGTGAGTTTTGAGTGAAATCCAATCTCTAGAACTACGGAATACACCAACCACTCCAATAAGGCACGAAGTGCCTTTGAACTTGAATTTTCCAACTTCGTACACCTATTGATTTCCGATCGAGCCCAAAACTTAGGCATCATCATGATATGGTGGGAGGAGTCATTTGGTGAGTTTTGATTCAAATCCGATCGCTAGAACTACGGAATACACTAACCACTCCAATAAAGCATGAACAGCCTTTGAACTTGAATTGTCCAATTTCGAACACCTATTGATTTCCGATCAGGCCCAAAACTTGGGCCTCACATAATATGGTGTGAGAAGTCATGTGGTGAGTTTTGAGTGAATGCCAATAGGTAGAACTACGGAATACTCCAACAACTCCAATTCAGAACAAACTGGCTCTGAACTTGAAGTGTCCAATTTCGCACACCTATTGATTTCCGATTGAGCCCAGTACTTGGGCATCATCATAATATCATGGGAGGAGTCATTTGGAGAGTTTTGAGTGAAATCCTATCGCCAGAACTACGGAATACACTAACTACTCCAATAAACCACGAACTGCCTTTGAACTTGAATTGTCCAATTTCGTAGACCTATAGATTTCCGATCGAGCCCAAAACTTGGTCATCGTCATAATATGGTGGGAGGAGTCATTTGGTGAGTTTTAAGTGAAATCCAATCGCTAGAACTACGGAATACACCAACCACTCCAATAAGGCACGAAGTGCCTTTGAACTTGAATTGTCCAACTTCGTACACCTATTGATTTCCGATCGAGCCCAAAACGTAGGCATCATCATGATATGGTGGGAGGGGTCAGTTGGTGAGTTGTGAGTGAAATCCAATCACTAGAACTACGGAATACACTAACCACTCCAATAAAGCACGAACTGCCTTCGAACTTGAATTGTCAAATTTCGTACACCTATTGATTTCCAATCGAGCCCAAAACTTGGGCATCATCATAATATGGTGGGAGGAGTCATTTGGTGAGTTTTGAGTGAAATTCAATAGCTAGAACTTCGGAATACACCAACCACTCCAATAAGGCACGAAGTGCCTCTGAACTTGAATTGCCCAACTTCGTACACCTATTGATTTCCGATCGAGCCCAAAACTTGGGCATCATCAAGATATGGTGGGAGGAGTCATTTGGTGAGTTTTGAGTGAAATCCAATCGCTAGAACTACGGAATACACTAACCGCTCCAATAAAGGACGAACAGCCTTTGAACTTGAAGTGCCGATTTCGCACACCTATTGATTTCCGATCGAGCCCAAAACTTGGGCATCAACAGAATATGTTGGGACAGTCATTTGGTTAGTTTTGAGTGAAATCCAATCGCTAGAACTACGAAATACAACAAACACTCCAATAGGGCACGAACTGCCTTTGATCTTGAATTGTCTAATTTCGTAGACCTATTGATTTCCGATCGACCCCAAAACTTGGAAATCTTTATAATATGGTGGGAGGAGTCATGTGGTGAGTTTTTAGTGAAATCCAATCGCTAGAACTATGGAATACACCAACCACTCCAATTCAGAACAAAATGCTTTTGAACTTGAAGTGTCCAATTTCGTACACCTATTGATTTCCGATCGAGACCAAACCTTGGGCATCATCATAGTATGGTGGGAGGAGTCATGTGGTGAGTTTTGAGTGAGATCCAATTGGTAGAACCACAGAATACACCAACCACTCCAATTCGGAACAAACTGCCTTTGAACTTGAAGTGTCCAATTTCGTACACCTATTGATTTCCGATCGAGCCCAAAACTGGGGCATCATCAGATTATGGTGGGAGGAGTCATGTGGTGAGTTTTGAGTGAAATCCAATCTCCTGAACTGCGGAATACACCAACCACTCCAATTCGGAGCAAATTACCTTTGAACTTGAAGTGTCCAATTTCGTACACCTATTGATTTCCGGTCGAGCCCAAAACTTGGGCATCAACAGAATATGTTGGGACAGTCATTTGGTTAGTTTTGAAAGAAATCCAATCGCTAGAACTACGAAATACAACAAACACTCCAATAGGGCACGAACTGCCTTTGATCTTGAATTGTCTAATTTCGTAGACCTATTGATTTCCGATAGAGCCCAAAACTTGGAAATCTTCATAATATGGTGGGAGGAGTCATGTGGTGAGTTTTGAGTGAAATCCAATCGCTAGAACTATGGAATACACCAACGACTCCAATTCGGAACAAACTGCCTTCGAACTTGAACTGTCAAATTTCGTACACCTATTGATTTCCGATCGAGCCCAAAACTTGGGCATCATCATAATATGTTGGGAGGAGTCATTTGGTGAGTTTTGAGTGAAATCCAATTGCTAGAACTACGAACAACACGAACCGCTAAAATAAGGGACGAACTGCCTTTGAACTTGAATTGTCCAATTTCGTACACCTATTGATTTCTGATCGAGCCCAAAACTTGGGCATCATCACAATATGGTGGGAGGAGTCATGTGGTGAGTTTTGAGTGAAATCCAAACGCTAGAACCCCGGAATACACCAACCACTCCAATTCGGAAGAAAGTGCCTTTGAACTTGAAGTGTCCAATTTCGTACACCTATTCATTTCTGATCGAGCCCAAAACTTGGGCATCATCATAATATGGTGATAGGAGTCATGTGGTGAGTTTTGAGTGAAATCCAATCTCTAGAACTACGAAATACACCAACCACTCCAATAAGGCACGAACTTCCTTTGAACTTGAATTGTCCAATTTCGTACTCCTATTGATTTCCAATCGAGCCGAAAGCTTGGGCATCATCATAATATGTGGGGAGGAGTCATTTAGTGAGTTTTGAGAGAAATCCAATCGCTAGAACCACGGAATACACCAACCATTCCAATTCGGAACAAAATGCCTTTGAACTTTAAGTGCCCAATTTCGTACACCTATTGATTTCCGATCGAGCCCAAAACTTGGGAATCATCATAATATGGTGGGAGGAGTCATGTGGTGAGTTTTGAGTGAAATCCAATCGCTAGAACTAAGGAATACACCAACCACTCCAATTCAGAACAAACTGCCTTTGAACTTCAAGTGTCCAATTTCGTACACCTATTGATTTCTGATCGAGCCCAAAACTTGGGCATCATCATAATATGGTGGGAGGAGTCATGTGGTGAGTTTTGAGTGAAATGCAATCGCTAGAACTACGGAATACACCAACCACTCCAATTCGGAACAAACTGCCTTCGAACTTGAAGTGTCCAATTTCGTACACCTATTCATTTCTGATCGAGCCCAAAACTTGGGCATCATCTTAATATAGTGGGAGGAGTCATGTGGTGAGTTTTGAGTGAAATCCAATCGCTAGAACTACGAAATACACCAACCACTCCAATAAGGCACGAACTTCCTTTGAACTTGAATTGTCCAATTTCGTACACCTACTGATTTCCGATCGTGCCCAAACTTGGGCATCATCTTAATATAGTGGGAGGAGTCATGTGGTGAGTTTTGAGTGAAATCCAATCGCTAGAACCAAGGAATACACCAACCACTCCAATTCGGAACAAACTACCTTTGAACTTGAAGTGTCCAATTTCGTACACCTATTGATTTCCGATTGAACCCAAAACTTGGGCATCATCATAATATGGTGGGACGAGTCATGTGGTGAGTTTTGAGTGAAATCCAATCACTACACCTACGGAATACACCAACCACTCCAATTTGGAACAAACAGCCTTTGAACTTGAAGTGTCCAATTTCGTACACTAATTCATTTCTGATCGAGCCCAAACCTTGGGCATCATCATAATATGGTGGGAGGAGTCATTTGGAGAGTTTTGAGTGAAATCCAATCGCTTGAACTACGGAATACACCAACCACTCCAATAAGACACGAATTGCCTTTGAACTCGAATTGTCCAATTTCGTACGCCTATTGATTTCTCATCGAGCCCAAAACTTAGGCAACATAATAATACGGTGGGAGGAGTTATTTGGTGAGTTTTGAGTGAAATCCAATCGCTAGAACTACGGAATACACCAACCACTCCAATAAGGCACGAACTGCCATTGAACTTGAATTGTCTAATTTCGTACACCTACTGATTTCCAATCGAGCCCAAAACTTTCGCATCTTCATAATATGGTAGGAGGAGTCATGTGGTCAGTTCTGAGTGAAATCCAATCGCTAGAACTACGGTATACACCAACCACTCCAGTAAGGCACGAACTACCTTTGAACTTGAACTATCCAATTTCGTACGCCAATTGATTTCCGATCGATCTCAAAACTTGGGCATCATCATAATATGGTGGGAAGAGTCATTTGGTGAGTTTTGAGTGAAATCCAATCGCTAGAACTACGGAATGACCCAACCACTCCAATTCCTAACAAACTACCTTCAAACTTGAAGTGTCCAATTTAGCACACCTATTGATTTCCGATTGAGCCCAAAACTTGGGACTCATCATAATATGGTGGGACGAGTCATTTGGTGAGTTTTGAGTGAAATCCAATCGCTAGAACTATGGAATGCACCAACCACTCCAATTCGGAACAAACTACCTTCAAACTTGAAGTGTCCAATTTAGCACACCTATTGATTTCCGATTGAGCCCAAAACTTGGGCATCATCATAATATGGTGGGACTAGTCATTTGGTGAGTTTTGAGTGAAATCCAATCACTACACCTACGGAATACACCAACCACTCCAATTTGGAACAAACAACCTTTGAACTTGAAGTGTCCAATTTCGTACACCAATTCATTTCTGATCGAGCCCAAACCTTGGGCATCATCATAATATGGTGGGAGGAGTCAATTGGAGAGTTTTGAGTGAAATCCAATCGCTAGAACTACGGAATACACCAACCACTCCAATAAGGCACGAACTGCCATTAAACTTGAATTGTGTAATTTCGTACACCTATTCATTTCCGATCGAGCCCAAAACTTGGGCATCATCATAATATGATGGGAGGAGTCATGTGGTGAGTTCTGAGTGAAATCCAATTGCTAGACCTACGGAATACACCAACCACTCCAATTCGAAAAAAACTGCCTTTGAACTTGAAGTGTCCAATTTCGTACACCTATTGATTTCCGATCGAGCCCAAAACTTTCGCATCTTGATAATATGGAAGGAGGAGTCATGTGGTCAGTTCTGAGTGAAATCCATTCGCTAGAACTACGGTATACACCAACCACTCCAATAAGGCACGAACTGCCTTTGAACTTGAACTGTCCAATTTCGTACGCCAATTGATTTCCGATCGATCCCAAAACTTGGGCATCATCATAATATGGTGGGAGGAGTCATTTGGTGAGTTTTGAGGGAAATCCAATCGCTAGAACTACGGAATACACCAACCACTCCAATAAGGCATGAACCACCTACGAACTTGAATTGTCCAATTTCGTACACCTATTCATTTCCGTTCGAGCCCAAAACTTGGACATCATCATAATATGGTGGGAGGAGTCATGTCGTGAGTTCTGAGTGAAATCCACTAGCTAGAACTACGGAATACACCAACCACTCCAATTCAGAACAAACAGCCTTTGAACTTGAAGTGTCCAATTTCGTACACCTATTGATTTACAATCGAGCCCAAAACTTGGGCATCATCATAATATGTTGGGAGGAGTCATTTGGCGAGTTTTGAGTAAAATCCAATCGCTAGAACTACGGATTACACCAACCACTCCAATAAGGCACGAACTGCCTTTGAACTTGAATTGTCCAATTTCGTACACCTACTGATTTCCGATCGAGCCCAAATCTTGGGCATCATCATACTATGGTGGGAAGAGTCATTTGGTGAGTTTTGAGTGAAATCCAATTGCTCGAACTACGGAATACACCAACCACTCCAATTCGAAACAAACTGCCTTTAAACTTGAAGTGTCCAATTTCGTACACCTATTGATTTCCGATGGAGCCCAAAACTTGGGCATCTTCATAATATGGTGGGAGGAGTCATGTGGTCTGTTTTGAGTGAAATCCAATTGCTAGAACTATGGAATACACCAACCAATCCAATTTGGAACAGACTGCCTTTGAACTTGAAGTGTCCAATTTCGTACACCTATTGATTTCCGATCGAGCCCAAAACTTAGGAAACATAATAATACGGTGGGAGGAGTCATTTGGTGAGTTTTGAGAGAAATCCAATCGCTAGAACTACGGAATACACCAACCACTCCAATAAGGCACGAACTGCCATTAAACTTGAATTGTGTAATTTCGTACACCTATTCATTTCTGATCGAGCCCAAAACTTGGGCATCATCATAATATGGTGGGCGGAGTCATGTGGTGAGTTCTGAGTGAAATCCAATTGCTAGAACTACGGAATACACCAACCACTCCAATTCGAAACAAACTTCCTTTGAACTTGAAGTGTCCAATTTCGTACACCTATTGATTTCCGATCGAGCCCAAAGCTTTCGCATCTTCATAATATGGTAGGAGGAGTCATGTGGTCAGTTCTGAGTGAAATCCAATCGCTAGAACTACGGTATACACCAGCCACTCCAATAAGGCATGAACCACCTACGAACTTGAATTATCCAATTTCGTACACCTATTCATTTCCGATCGAGCCCAAAACTTGGGCATCATCATAATATGGTGGGAGGAGTCATGTGGTCAGTTCTGAGTGAAATCCAATTGCTAGAACTACGGAATACACCAACCACTCCAATAAGGCACGAACTGCATATGAACTTGAATTGTCCAATTTCATGGACCTATTGATTTTCGATCGAGCCCAAAACTTGGGCATCACCATAATATGGTGGGAGTAGTCAATTGGTGAGTTTTAAGTGAAATCCAATCGCTAGAACTACGGAATACACCAACCACTCCAATTCGGAACAAATTGCCTTTGAACTTGAAGTGTCGAATTTCGTGCACCTATTGATTTCCGATCGAGCCCAAAACTTGGGCATCATCCTAATATATTGGGGGGGAGTCATTTGGGGAGTTTTGAGTGAAATCCAACTGCTAGAACTACGAAATGTACCAACCTCAACAATAAGTCATGAACTACCTTTGAACTTGAAGTGTCCAATTTCGTACACCTATTGATTTCCGATCGAGCCCAAAACTTGGGCGTCATCATAATATGGTGGGAGGAGTCATGTGGTGAGTTTTGAGTGAAATCCAATCGCTAGAACTACGGAATAGACCAACCACTCCAATTCGGAACAAACTGCCGTTAAACTTGAAGTGTCCAATTTCGTACAGCTATTCTTTGCCGATCGAGCCCAAAACTTGGGCATCATCATTATATGGTGGGAGGAGTCATTTGGTGAGTTTTGAGTGAAATCCAATCGCTAGAACTACGGAATACACCAAACACTCCAATTTGGAACAAACTGCCTTTGAACTTGAAGTGTCCAATTTCGTACATCAATTCTTTTCCGATCGAGCCCAAACCGTGGGCATCATCATTATATGGTGGGAGGAGTCATTTGGTGAGTTTTGAGTGAAATCCAATCGCTAGAACTACGGAATACACCAAACACTCCAATTTGGAACAAACTGCCTTTGAACTTGAAGTGTCCAATTTCGTACATCAATTCTTTTCCGATCGAGCCCAAACCGTGGGCATCATCATAATATGGTGGGAGGAGTCATGTGGTTAGTTTTGAGTGAAATCCAATCGCTTGAACTACGGTATACACCAACCACTCCAATAAGACAATAATTGCCTTTGAACTTGAATTGTCCAATTTCGTACTGTTATTGATTTCCGATCGAGCCCAAAACTTGGGCATCATAATAATACGGTGGGAGTAGTCATTTGGTGAGTTTTGAGTGAAATCCAATCGCTTGAACTATGGAATACACCAACCACTCCAATTCGTAACAAATTGCCCTTGAACTTGAAGTGTCCAATTTCGTACACCAATTGATTTCCGATCGAGCCCATAACTTGGGCATCGTCATAATATGGTGGGAGGAGTCATTTTGTGAGTTCTGAGTGAAATCCAATAGCTTGAACTATGGAATACACCAACCACTATAATTCGGAACAAACTGCCTTTGAACTTGAAGTGTCCAATTTCGTACACCTATTGATTTCCAATCGAGCCCAAAACTTGGGCATCATCGTAATATGGTGGGGGGAGCCGTTTGGTGAGTTTTGAGTGAAATCCAATCGCTAGAACTACGGAATACACTAACCACTCCAATAAAGCACGACTGCCTTTGAACTTCAATTGTCACATTTCGTACACCTATTGATTTCCGATCGGGCCCAAAACTTGGGCATCATCATAATATGATGGGAGGTGTCATTTGCTGAGTTTTGAGTGAAGTCCAATCGCTACACCTACGGAATACACCAACCACTCCAATTTGGATCAAACTGCCTTCGAACTTGAAGTGTCCAATTTCGTACACCTATTCATTTCCAATTGAGTCCAAAACTTATGCATCTTCATAATATGTTGGGAGGAGTCACTAACCACTCCAATAAAGCACGAACTGCCTTCGAACTTGAATTGTCCAATTTTGTGCACCTATTGATTTCCGATCGAGCCCAAAACTTAGGCATCATCATAATATGGTGGGAGGAGTCATGTGGTGAGTTCTGAGTGAAATCCACTCGCTAGAACTACGGAATACACCAACCACTCCAATTCGGAACAAACTGCCTTTGAACTTGAATTCTCCAATTTCGTACACCTATTAATTTCCGTTTCAGCCCAAAACTGGGGCTTCATCATAATATGGTGGGAGGACTCGTGTGGTGAGTGTTGAGTGAAATCCAATCGCTAGAACTACGGAATATACCAACCACTCCAATTCGGAACAAACTGCCTTTGAAGTTGAAGTGTCCAATTTCGTACACCTATTGATTTCTGATCGAACCCAAAACTTGGGCATCATCATAACATGGAGGGAGGAGTCAAGTGGTGAGTTTTGAGTGAAATCCAATCGCTAGAACTATGAAATACACCAACCACTCCAATAAGGAACTAACTGCCTTTGAACTTAAATTGTCCAATTTCGTACACCTATTGATTTCCGATCGAGCCCAAAACTTGGGCATCTTCATAATATTCTGGGAGGAGTCATGTGCTGAGTTTTGAGTGAAATCCAATAGCTAGAACTATGGAATAGACCAACCAATCCAATTCGGAACAAACTGCCTTTGAACTTGAAGTGTCCAATTTCGTACAGCTATTCTTTGCCGATCGAGCAGAAAACTTGGGCATCATCATTATATGGTGGGAGGATTCATTTGGTGAGTGTTGAGTGAAATCCAATCGCTAGAACTACGGAATAAACCGACCACTCCAATTTGGAACAAACTGCCTTTGAACTTGAAGTGTCCAATTTCGTACACCTATTGATTTCCGATCGAGCCCAAAACTTGGGAATCTTCATAATATGGTGGGAACACTCATTTGGTGAGTTTTGAGTGAAATCCAATCGCTTGAACTACGGAATACACCAACCACTCCAATAAGGCCCGAACTGCCTTTGAACTTGGATAGTCCAATTTCTTACAGCTATTGATTTCCGATCACGCCCAAAACTTGGGTATCATCATAATATGGTGGGAAGAGTCATTTGGTGAGTTTTGAGTGAAATTCAATCGCTAGAACTACGGAATACACTAACCACTCCAATTCGGGACAAACTGCCTTTGAAAATGAATTGTCCAATTTCGTACAACTATTGATTTCCGATCACGCCCAAAACTTGGGTATCATCATAATATGGTGGGAAGAGTCATTTGGTGAGTTTTGAGTGAAATTCAATCGCTAGAACTACGGAATACACTAACCACTCCAATTCGGGACAAACTGCCTTTGAAATTGAAGTGTCCAATTTCGTACACCTATTGATTTCCGCTCGAGCCCAAAACTTGGGCATCATAATAGTATGGTGGGAGGACTCATGTGGAGAGTTTTGAGTGAAATCCAATCGCTAGAACTACGGAATACAATAACCACTCCAATTCTGAACAAATTGCCTTTAAGCTTGAATGTCCAATTTCGGACACCTATGGATTTCCGATTGGGACCAAAACTTGGGCATCATCAAAAGATGGTGGCCGGAGTCATTTGGGGAGTTTTGAGTGAAATCCAATCACTAGAACTGCGGAATACACCAACCACTCCAATAAGGCACGAACTGCCTTTGAAAATGAATTGTCCAATTTCGTACACCTATTAATTTCCGATCGAGCCCCAAACTAGGTCATCATCGTAGTACGGTGGGAGGAGTCATTTGGTGAGTTTTGAGTGAAATCAAATCGCTAGAACTACGGAATACACCAACCACTCCAATAAGGACCAAACTGCCTTTGAACATTAAGTGTCCAATTTCGTAAACCTATGGATTTCCGATTGGGACCAAAACTTGGGCATGATCATAATATAGTGGGAGGAGTCATATGGTGAGTTTCGAGTGAAATCCAACGGCTAGAACTACGGAATACATAAAACCACTCCAGTTCGTAACAAACTGGCTTTGAACTTGAAGTATCCAATTTCGTACACCTATTACTTTCCGATCGAGCCCAAAAGAAGGTCATCATCATAGTATGGTGGGAGGAGTCATTCGGTGACTTTTGAGTGAAATCGAATGGCTAAAACTACGAAATGTACCAACCACTCCAATAAAGCACGAGCTGCCTTTGAACTTCAAGTGTCCAATTTCGCAAACCTATTGATTTCCAATTGAGCCCAAAACTTGGGCATCATCATAATAGGGTGGGAGGAGTCATATGGTCAGTTTTGAGTGAAATCCAATAACTAGAACTACGGAATACACCAGCCACCCGAATTCGAAACAAACTGCCTTTGAACTTGAAGTGTCCAATTTCGCACACCTATTGCTTTACGATTGAACACAAAACTTGGGCATCATCATAATATGGTGGGGGGAGTCATATGGTGAGTTTTGAGTGAAATCCAATCGCTATAACTACGGAATACTGGTAACCACCCCAATTCGGAACAAACTGCCTTTGAACTTGAATTGTCCAATTTCGTACACCTATTGATTTCTGATCGAGCCCAAAACTTGGGCATCATCATAATATGGTGGGAGGAGTCATGTGGTGAGTTTTGGGTGAAATCCATTCGCTAGAACTACGGAATACACCGACCACTCCAATTCGGAACAAACTGCGTTTGAACTTGAAGTGTCCAATTTCGTACACATATTGATTTCCGATCGACCCCAAAACTTGGCCATCATCATAATATGGTGGGAGGAGTCCTTTGGTGAGTTTTGAGTGAAATCCAATCGCTATAACTACGGAATACTGGTAACCACTCCAATTCGGAACAAACTGCCTTTGAACTTGAATTGTCCAATTTCGTACACCTATTGATTTCTGATCGAGCCCAAAACTTGGGAATCATCATAATATGTTGGGAGGAGTCATGTGGTGAGTTTTGAGTGAAATCCAATCGCTAGAACTACGAAATGTTCCAACCACTCGCATAATGCGCGAACTGCCTTTGAACTTGAATTGTCCAATTTCGTACACCAATTGATTTCCGATCGAGCCCAAAACATGGGCAACATCATAATGTGGTGGGAGGAGTCATTTGTTGAGTTTTGAGTGAAATCCAATCGCTAGAACTACAAAATACACAAAACACTCCAATAAAGCACGAACTGCCTTTGAACTTGAATTGTCCAATTTCGTAAAACTATTGATTTCCGATCGAGCCCAAAACTTGGGCATCACCATAATATGGTGGGAGGAGTCATGTGGTGAGTTTTGAGTGAAATCCAATCGCTAGAACTACGGAATACACCAACCACTCCAATTCGGAATAAACTGCCTTTGAACTTGAATTGTCCAATTTCGTTCACCTACTGATTTCCGATCGAGCCCAAAACTTGGGCATCATCATAGTATGGTGGGAGGAGTCATGCGGTAGGTTTTGAGTGAAATCCAATCGCTATAACTACGGAATACTGGTAACCACTCCAATTCGGAACAAACTGCCTTTGAACTTGAATTGTCCAATTTCGGACATCTATTGATTTCCGATCGAGCCCAAAACTTGGGCATCATCATAATATGGTGGGAGGAGTCATGTGGTGAGTTTTGGGTGAAATCCATTCGCTAGAACTATGGAATACACCAACTGCTTCAATTCGGAACAAACTGCCTTCGAACTTGAAGTGTCCAATTTCGTACACTTGTTGATTTCCGGTTGAGCCCAAAACTTGGGCATTAGCATAATATGGTGGGAGGAGTCACGTGGTGGGTTTTGAGTGAAATCCAATCGCTATAACTACGGAATACATCAACCACTCCAATTCGGAACAAACTGCCTTTGAACTTGAATTGTCCAATTTCGTACACCAATTGACTTCCGATCGAGCCCAAAACTTGGGCATCATCATAATATAATGGGAGGAGTCATGTGGTAGGTTTTGAGTGAAATCCGATCGCTATAACTACGGAATACACCAACCACTCCAATTCGGAACAAACTGGCTTTGAACTTGAATTGTCCAATTTTGTACACCTATTGATTTCCGATCGAGCCCAAAACTTGAGCATCATCATAACATAATGGGAGGAGTCATGTGGTAGGTTTTGAGTGAAATCCAAACGCTATAACTACGGAATACACCAACCACTCCAATTCGGAACAAACTGCCCTTGAACTTGAATTGTCCAATTTCGTACACCTAATGATTTCCAATCGAGCCCAAAACTGGGGAATCATCATAATATGTTGGGAGGAGTCATTTGGTGAGTTTTGAGTGAAATCCAGCTGCTAGAACTAGGAAATGTACCAACCACTCCAATAAGGCACAAACTACCTTTGAACGTGAATTGTCCAATTTCGTACACATGTTGATTTCCGATCGAGCCCAAAACTTGGGCAACATTATAATATGGTGGAACGAGTCATTTGGTGAGTTTTGAGTGAAATCCAATCGCTAGAACTACGAAATGTACCAACCACTCCCATCAGGCGCGAACTGCCTTTGATCATGAATTGTCCAATTTCGTACACCAATTGATTTCCGATCAAGCCCAAAACTTGGGCAACATCATAATATGGTGGGAGGAGTCATTTGATGAGTTTTGATCGAAATCCAATCGCTAGAGCTACAGAATACGCCAAACACTCCAAACAAGCACGAACTGCCGTTGAACTTGATTTGTACAATTTCCTTCACCTACTGATTTCCGATCGAGCCCAAAACTTGGGCATCATCATAATATGGTGGGAGGAGTCATGTGGTGAGTTTTGAGTGAAATCCAATCGCCAGAACTACGGAATACACCAACCACTCCAATTCGGAACAAACTGCCTTTGAACTTGAAGTGTCCAACTTCGTACACCTATTGATTTCCGATTGAGCCCAAAACTTGGGCATCATCATCGTATGGTGGGAGGAGTCAAGTGGTAGGTTTTGAGCGAAATCCAATCACTATAACTACGGAATACAACAACCACTCCAATTCGGAACAAACTGCTTTTGAACTTGAATTGTCCAATTTCGTACACCTATTGATTTCCGATTGACCCCAAAACTTGGGAATCGTCATAATATGTTGGGAGGAGTCATTTGTTGAGTTTTGAGTGAAATCCAACCGCTAGAACTACGACATGAACCAACCACTCCAGTAAGGCACGAACTGCCTTTGAACTTGAATTTTCCAATTTCGTACACCTATTGATTTCCGATCGAGCCCAAAACTTGGGCAACATCGTAATATAGTGGTAGGAATCATTTGATGAGTTTAGAGAGAAATCCAATCCCTAGAACTACGAAATGTAAAAACCACTCCAATAAGGCACGAATTGCCTTTGAACGTGAATTGTTCAATTTCGTACACCAATTGATTTCCGATCGAGCCCAAAACTTGGGCATCATCATAATATGGTGGGAGGAGTCATGTGTTGGGTTTTGGGTAAAATCCAATCGCTAGAACTACAGAATACACCAACCACTCCAATAAAGAACGAACTGCCTTTGAACTTGAATTGTCCAATTTCGTAAAACTATTGATTTCTGATCGAGCCCAAAACTTGGGCATCACCATAATATGGTGGGAGGAGTCATGTGGTGAGTTTTGGGTGAAATCCAATCGCTAGAACTACGGATTACACCAACCACTCCAATTCGGAACAAACTGCCTTTGAACTTCAAGTGTCCAATTTCATACAGCAATTTTTTGCCGATCGACCCCAAAACTTGGGCATCATCATTATTGGGTGGGAGGAGTCATTTGGTGAGTTTTGAGTGAAATCCAATCGCTAGAACTCCGGAATACACCAAACACTCCAATTCAGAACAAACTGCCTTTAAACTTGAAATGTCCAATTTGGTACACCTACTGATTTCCGATCGAGCCCAAAACTTGGGCATCATCATAATATGGAGGGAGGAGTCATGTGGTGAGTTTTGAGTGAAATCCAACCGCTAGAACTACAGAAAACACCAACCACTCCAATTACGAACAAACTACCTTTGAACATGAAGTGTCCAATTTCGTACACCTATTGATTTCCGATCGAGCCCAAAACTTGGGAATCATCATAATATGTTGGGAGGATTCATTTGGTGAGTTTTGAGTGAAATCCAATAGCTAGAACTACGAAATGAACCAACCACTCCAGTAAGTCACGAAGTGCCATTGAACTTGAATTGTCCAATTTCGTAAAACTATTGATTTCCGATCGAGCCCAAAACTTGGGCATCATCATAATATGGTGGGATGAGTCATGTGGTGAGTTTTGAGTGAAATCCAATCGCCAGAACTACGGAATACACCAACCACTCCAATTCGGAACAAACTGCCTTTGAACTTGAAGTGTCCAACTTCGTACACCTATTGATTTCCGATCGAGCCCAAAACTTGGGAATCATCATAATATGTTGGAAGGAGTCATTTGGTGAGTCTTGATTGAAATCCAATCGCTAGAACTACGAAATGTAGTGGGAGGAATCTTTTGATGAGTTTAGAGAGAAATCCAATCCCTAGAACTACGAAATGTAAAAACCACTCCAATAAGGCACGAACTGCCTTTGAACGTGAATTGTCCAATTTCGTACACCAATTGATTTCCGATCGAGCCCAAAACTTGGGCATCATCATAATATGGTGGGAGGAGGAGTCATGTGCTGGGTTTTGGGTGAAGTCCAATCGCTAGAACTACAGAATAAACCAACCACTCCAATAAAGAACGAACTTCCTTTGAACTTGAATTGTCCAATTTCGTAAAACTATTGATTTCCGATCGAGCCCAAAACTTGGGCATCATCATAATATGGTGGGATGAGTCATGTGGTGAGTTTTGAGTGAAATCCAAACGCCAGAACTACGGAATACACCAACCACTCCAATTCGGAACAAACTGCCTTTGAACTTGAAGTGTCCAATTTCGTACACCTATTGATTTCCGATCGAGCCCAAAACTTGGGCATCAACATCATATGTTGGGAGGAGTCATTAGGTGAGTTTTGAGTGAAATCCAATCGCTAGAACCACGGAATACACCGACCACTCCAATTCGGAACAAACTGCCTTTGAACTTGAAGTTTCCAATTTTGTACACCTATTGATTTCCGATCGAGCCCAAAGCTTGGGCATCTTCATAATATGGTGGGAGGAGTCATGTGGTGAGTTTTGAGTGAAATCCAATCGGTAGAACTCCGGATTACACCAACCACTCCAATTCGGAAAAAACTGCCTTTGAACTTGGAGTGTCCAATTTCGCACACCTATTGATTTCCGATTGAGCCCAAAATTTGGGCATCATCATCATATGTTGGGAGGAGTCATTAGGTGAGTTTTGAGTGAAATCCAATCGCTAGAACCACGGAATACACCGACCACTCCAATTCGGAACAAACTGCCTTTGAACTTGAAGTTTCCAATTTCGTACACCTATTGATTTCCGATCGAGCCAATACTTGGGCATGATCATAATATGGTGTGAGGAATTATTTGGTGAGTTTTGAGTGAAATCCAATCGCTAGAACTACGGAATACACCAACCACTCCAATAAGGCACGAACTGCCTTTGAACTTGAAGTGTCCAATTTCGTACACCTATTGATTTCCGATCGAGCTCAAAACTTGGGCATCATCATAATATCGTGGGAGGAGTCATGTGGAGAGTTTTGGGTGAAATCCAATTGCTAGGACTACGGAATACACCAACCAATCGAATTCGGAACAAACTGCCTTTTAACTTGAAGTGTCCAATTTCGTACACCTATTGATTTCCGATCGAGCCCAAAACTTGGGCAACATCATATCATGGTGGGAGGACTCATGTCGTGAGTTATGAGGGAAATCCAATCGCTGGAACTACGGAATACACCAACCACTCCAATAAGGCACGAACTGCCTTTGAACTTAAATTGTCCAATTTCGTACACCTATTGATTTCCGATCAATCTCAAAACTTGGGCATCATCATAATATGGTGGGAGGAGTCATTTGGTGTGTTTTGAGTGAAATCCAATCGCTAGAGCTACGGAATACACCAACCCCTTCAAGATGGCACGAACTGCCTTTGAACTTGAATTATCCAATTTCGTACACCTATTGATTTCCGATCATGCCCAAAACTTGGACATCACCAGAACATGGTGGGAGGAGTCATTTGGTGAGTTTTGAGTGAAATCCAATCGCTAGAACTACGGAATACACCAACCAGAATAAGGCACGAACTGCCTTTGAACTTTAATTGTCCACTTTCGTACACCTATTGATTTCCGATCAAGCCCAAAACTTGGGCATCATCATAATATGGTGGAATGAGTCATGTGGTGAGTTTTGAGTGAAATCCAATCGCTAGAACTACTGAATACACCGACCACTCCAATTCAGAACAAACTGCCTTTAAACTTGAAATGTCCAATTTGGTACACCTACTGATTTCCGATCGAGCCCAAAACTTGGGCATCATCATAATATGGTGGAATGAGTCATGTGGTGAGTTTTGAGCGAAATCCAATCGCTAGAACTACAGAATACACCAACCACTCCAACAAGGAACAAACTGCCTATGAACTTGAAGTGTCCAATTTCGAACACTTATTGATTTCCGATCGAGCCCAAAACTTGGGCATCATTATAATATGGTGGGAGGAGTCATGTGGTGAGTTTTGAGTGAAATCCAATTTCTAGAACTACGGAATACACCAACCACTCCAATAAGGACCAAACTGCCTTTGAACATGAAGTGTCCAATTTCGTACACCGATTGACTTCCGATTGAGCCCAAAATTCGGGCATCATCATAATATAGTGGGAGGAGTCATATGGTGAGTTTTGACTGAAATCCAATCGCTAGAACTATGGAATACACCGAAAGCTCCAATAAAGCACGAACTACCTTTGAACTTGAATTGTCCAATTTCGTACACCTATTGATTTCCGATCGAGCCCAAAACTTGGGCATCATCATAATAAGGTGGGAGGAGTCATGTGGTGAGTTTTGAGTGATATCCAATCGCTAGAACTACGGAATACACCAACCACTCCAATTCGGAACAAACTGCCTTTGAAGTTGAAGTGTCCAATTTCGTACACCTATTGATTTCCGATCGAGCCAAAAATTTGGGCATCGTCATAATATGGTTGGGGGAGTCATTTGATGAGTTTTGAGTTAAATCCAATCGCTAGAACTACGGAATACGCCAAACACTCCAATAGAGCACGAACTGCCTTTGAACTTGAAGTGTCCAATTTCGTATACCTATTGATTTCCGATCGAGCCCAAAACTTGGGCGTCGTGATAATACGGTGGGAGGAGTCATTTGATGAGTTTTGAGTGAAATCCAATCGCTAGAACTACGGAATACACCAAACACTCCAATAAAGAACAAACTGCCTTTGAGCTTGAATTGTCCAATTTCGTACACCTATTGATTTCCGATTGAGCCCAAAACTTGGTCATCATCATAATATGTCGGGAGGATTCATGTGGTGAGTTTTGAGTGAAATCCAATTGCTAGAACTAAGGAATACACCAAACACTCCAATAAAGCACGAACTGCTTTTGAACTTGAATTGTCCAATTTCGTACCCCTATTGATTTCCGATCGAGCACAAAACTTGGGCATCATCATAATATGGTGGGAGGAGTCATTTGATGAGTTTTGAGTGAAATCCAATTGATATAACTACGGAATACACCAAACACTCCAATAAAGCACGAACTGCCTTTGAGCTTGAATTGTCCAATTTCGTACACCTACTGATATCCGATCGAGCCCAAAACTTGGGCATCCTCATAATATGGTGGGAGGAGTCATGTGGTGAGTTTTGAGAGAAATCCAATCGCTTGAACTAAGGAATACACCAACCACTCCAATTCGGAAAAAACAGCCTTTGAACTTGAAATGTCCAATTTCGTACACCTATTGATTTCCGATCGAGCCCAAAACTTGGGCATCATCATAATATGGCGGGAGGAGTCATTTGGTGAGTTTTGAGTAAAATCCAATCGCTAGAACTACAGAATGTACCAACCACTCCAATAAGGCACGAAATGCCTTTGAACTTGAATTGTCCAATTTCATACACCTATTGGTTTCCAATTGAGCCCAAAACTTGGGCATCATCATAATATGGTGGGAGGAGTCATGTGGTGAGTTTTGAGTGAAATCCAATCGCTAGAACTACGGAATACTCCTACCACTCCAATTCGGAACAAACTACCGCAGAACTTGATGTGTCCAATTTCGTAAACCTATTGATTTCCGATCGAGCCCAAAACTTGTGCGTTATCATAATATGGTGGGAGGAGACATGTGGTGAGTTTTGAGTGAAATCCAATCGCTAGAACTGCGGAATACACCAACCACTCCAATAAGGAACGAATTGCCTTTGAACTTGGATTTTCCAATTTCGTACACCTATTGATTTCCGATCGAGCCCAAAACTAGGGCATCATCATAATATGGTGGGAGGAGTCATGTGGTGAGTTTTGAGTGAAATCCAATCTCTTGAACTACGGAATACAACAACGACTCCAATTCGGAAAAAACAGCCTTTGAACTTGAAATGTCCAATTTCGTACACCTATTGATTTCCGATCGATTCCAAAACTTGGGCATCTTCATAATACGGTGGGAGTAGTCATGTGGTGAGTTTTGAGTGAAATCCAATCGCTTGAACTACGGAACACACCTACCACTCCAATTCGGAAAAACTACCGTAGAACTTGATGTGTCCAATTTCGTACACCTATTGATTTCCGATTGAGCCCAACACTTGGGCATCATCATAATATGGTGGGAGGAATCATGTGGTGAGTTTTGAGTGAAATCCAATTGCCAGAACTACGGAATACACCAACCACTCCAATTCAGAACAAACTGCCTTTGAACTTGATGTGTAAAATTTCGTACACCTACTGATTTCCGATCGAGCCCAAAACTTGGGCATCATCATAATACGGTGGGAGGAGTCACGTGGTGAGTTTTGAGTGAAATCCAATCGCTAGAACTACGGAATACACCAACCACTCCAATTCAGAACAAATTGCCTTTGAACATGAAGTGTCCAATTTCGCACACTATTGATTTCCGATTGAGCCCAACACTTGGGCATCAGCATAATATGGTGGGAGGAGTCCTGTGGTGGGTTTTGAGTGAAATCCAATCGCTATAACTACGGAATACGTGAACCCTTCAATTCGGAACAAACTGCCTTTAAACTTGAAGTGTCCAATTTCGTACACCTATTGATTTCCGATCGAGCCCAAAACTTGGGCATCATCAAAATATGGTGGGAGGAGTCATGTGGAGAGTTTTGGGTGAAATCCAATCGCTAGAACTACGGAATACACCGACCACTCCAATTCGGAACAAACTGCCTTTGAACTTGAATTGTCCAATTTCGTACACCTATTGATTTCCAAACGAGCCCAAAACGTGGGAATCATCATAATATGGTGGGAGGAGTCATCTGGTGCGTTTTAAGTGAAATCCATTCGCCATAACTACGGAATACACCAACCACTACAATTCGGAACAAACTGCCTTTGAACTTGAAGTGTCCAATTTCGTACACCTGTTGATTTCCGATCGAGCCCAAAACTTGGGCATCATCATAATATGGTGGGAGGAGTCATGTGGTGAGTTTTTAGTGAAATCCAATTGCTATAACTACGGAATATACCATCCACTCTAATTCGGAACAAACTGCCTTTGAACTTGAAGTGTCCAATTTCGTACACCTATTGATTTCCAATCGAGCCCAAAACCTGGGCATCATCATAATATGGTGGGAGGAGTCATGTGGAGAGTTTTGGGTGAAATCCAATCGCTAGAACTACGGAATACACCGACCACTCCAATTCGAAACAAACTGCCTTTGAACTTGAAGTGTCCAATTTCGTACACCTGTTGATTTCCGATCGAGCCCAAAACTTGGGCATCATCATAATATGGTGGGAGGAGTCATGTGGTGAGTTTTTAGTGAAATCCAATCGCTATAACTACGGAATACACCACCCACTCCAATTCGGAACAAACTGCCTTTGAACTTGAAGTGTCCAATTTCGTACACCTATTGATTTCCGATCGAGCCCAAAACTTGGGCATCATCATAATATGGTGGGAGGAGTCATGTGGAGAGTTTTGGGTGAAATCCAATCGCTAGAACTACGGAATACACCGACCACTCCAATTCGGAACAAACTGCCTTTGAACTTGAAGTGTCCAATTTCGTACACTTATTGATTTCCGATTGAGCCCAAAACTTGGGCATCACCATAATATGTTGGGAGGAGTCATGTGGAGAGTTTTGGGTGAAATCCAATCACTAGAACTACGGAATAAACCTACCACTCCAATTCGGAACAAACTGCCTTTGAACTTGAAGTGTCCAATTTCGTACACCTATTGATTTCCGATCGAGCCCAAAACCTGGGCATCATCATAATATGGTGGGAGGAGTCATGTGGAGAGTTTTGGGTGAAATCCAATCGCTAGAACTACGGATTACACCGACCACTCCAATTCGGAACAAACTACCTTTGAACTTGAAGAGTCCAATTTCGTACACCTATTGATTTCCGATCGAGCCCAAAACCTGGGCATCATCGTAATATGGTGGGAGGAGTCATGTGGAGAGTTTTGGGTGAAATCCAATCTCTAGAACTACGGAATACACCGACCACTCCAATTCGGAACAAACTGCCTTTGAACTTGAAGTGTCCAATTTCGTACACCTGTTGATTTCCGATCGAGCCCAAAACTTGGACATCATCATAATATGGTGGGAGGAGTCATGTGGTGAGTTTTTAGTGAAATCCAATCGCTATAACTACGGAATACACCAACCACTCCAATTCGGAACAAACTGCCTTTGAACTTGAAGTGTCCAATTTCGTACACCTATTGATTTCCGATCGAGCCCAAAACTTGGGCATCATCATAATATGGTGGGAGGAGTCATGTGGAGAGTTTTGGGTGAAATCCAATCGCTAGAACTACGGAATACACCGACCACTCCAATTCGGAACAAACTGCCTTTGAACTTGAAGTGTCCAATTTCGTACACCTATTGATTTCCGATCGAGCCCAAAACCTGGGCATCATCATAATATGGTGGGAGGAGTCATGTGGAGAGTTTTGGGTGAAATCCAATCGCTAGAACTACGGAATACACCGACCACTCCAATTCGGAACAAACTTCCTTTGAACTTGAAGTGTCCAATTTCGTACACCTGTTGATTTCCGATTGAGCCCAAAACTTGGACATCATCATAATATGGTGGGAGGAGTCATGTGGTGAGTTTTTAGTGAAATCCAATCGCTATAACTACGGAATACACCAACCACTCCAATTCGGAACAAACTGCCTTTGAACTTGAAGTGTCCAATTTCGTACACCTATTGATTTCCGATCGAGCCCAAAACTTGGGCATCACCATAATATGTTGGGAGGAGTCATGTGCAGAGTTTTGGGTGAAATCCAATCGCTAGAACTACGGATTACACCGACCACTCCAATTCGGAACAAACTACCTTTGAACTTGAAGAGTCCAATTTCGTACACCTGTTGATTTCCGATCGAGCCCAAAACTTGGACATCATTATAATACGGTGGGAGGAGTCATGTGGTGAGTTTTGAGTGAAATCCAATCGCTAGAACTACGGAATACACCAACCACTCCAATTCGGAACAAACTGCCTTTGAACTTGAGGTGTCCAATTTCGTACACCTATTGATTTCCGATCGAGCCCAAAACCTGGGCATCATCATAATATGGTGGGAGGAGTCATGTGGAGAGTTTTGGGTGAAATCCAATCGCTAGAACTACGGAATACACCGACCACTCCAATTCGGAACAAACTGCCTTTGAACTTGAAGTGTCCAATTTCGTACACCTGTTGATTTCCGATCGAGTCCAAAACTTGGACATCAACATAATATGGTGGGAGGAGTCATGTGGTGAGTTTTTAGTGAAATCCAGTCGCTATAACTACGGAATACACCAAACACTCCAATTCGGAACAAACTGCCTTTGAACTTGAAGTGTCCAATTTCGTACACCTATTGATTTCCGATCGAGCCCAAAACTTGGACATCATCATAATATGGTGGGAGGAGTCATGTGGTGAGTTTTTAGTGAAATCCAATCGCTATAACTACGGAATACACCAACCACTCCAATTCGGAACAAACTGCCTTTGAACTTGAAGTGTCCAATTTCGTACACCTATTGATTTCCGATCGAGCCCAAAACTTAGGCATCACCATAATATGTTGGGAGGAGTCATGTGGAGAGTTTTGGGTGAAATCGAATCGCTAGAACTACGGAATACACCGACCACTCCAATTCGGAACAAACTGCCTTTGAACTTGAAGTGTCCAATTTCGTACACCTGTTGATTTCCGATCGAGCACAAAACTTGGGCATCATTATAATACGGTGGGAGGAGTCATGTGGTGAGTTTTGAGTGAAATCCAATCGCTAGAACTACGGAATACACCAACCACTCCAATTCGGAACAAACTGCCTTTGAACTTGAAGTGTCCAATTTCGTACACCTATTGATTTCCGATCGAGCCCAAAACTTGGGCATCATCATAATATGGTGGGAGGAGTCATGTGGAGAGTTTTGGGTGAAATCCAATCACTAGAACTACGGAATAAACCGACCACTCCAATTCGGAACAAACTGCCTTTGAACTTGAAGTGTCCAATTTCGTACACCTATTGATTTCCGATCGAGCCCAAAACCTGGGCATCATCATAATATGGTGGGAGGAGTCATGTGGAGAGTTTTGGGTGAAATCCAATCTCTAGAACTACGGAATACACCGACCACTGCAATTCGGAACAAACTGCCTTTGAACTTGAAGTGTCCAATTTCGTACACCTGTTGATTTCCGATCGAGCCCAAAACTTGGACATCATCATAATATGGTGGGAGGAGTCATGTGGTGAGTTTTTAGTGAAATCCAATCGCTATAACTACGGAATACACCAACCACTACAATTCGGAACAAACTGCCTTTGAACTTGAAGTGTCCAATTTCGTACACCTGTTAATTTCCGATCGAGCCCAAAACTTGGGCATCATTATAATATGGTGGGAGGAGTCATGTGGAGAGTTTTTTGTGAAATCCAATTGCTATAGCTACGGAATACACCAACCACTCCAATTCGGAACAAACTGCCTTTGAACTTGAGGTGTCCAATTTCGTACACCTATTGATTTCCGATCGAGCCCAAAACCTGGGCATCATCATAATATGGTGGGAGGAGTCATGTGGAGAGTTTTGGGTGAAATCCAATCGCTAGAACTACGGAATACACCGACCACTCCAATTCGGAAGAAACTGCCTTTGAACTTGAAGTGTCCAATTTCGTACACCTGTTGATTTCCGATCGAGCCCAAACCTTGGACATCATCAGAATATGGTGGGAGGAGTCATGTGGTGAGTTTTTAGTGAAATCCAATCGCTATAACTACGGAATACACCAACCACTCCAATTCGGAACAAACTGCCTTTGAACTTGAAGTGTCCAATTTCGTACACCTATTGATTTCCGATCTATCCCAAAACTTGGGCATCATCATAATATGGTGGGAGGAGTCATGTGGAGAGTTTTGGGTGAAATCCAATCGCTAGAACTACGGAATACACCGACCACTCCAATTCGGAACAATCTGCCTTTGAACTTGAAGTGTCCAATTTCGTACACTTGTTGATTTCCGATCGAGCGCAAAACTTGGACATCATCATAATATGGTGGGAGGAGTCATGTGGTGAGTTTTTAGTGAAATCCAATCGCTAGAACTACGGAATACACCGACCACTCCAATTCGGAACAAACTTCTTTTGAACTTGAAGTGTCCAATTTCGTACACCTATTTATTTCCGATCGAGCCCAAAACTTGGACATCATCATAATATGGTGGGAGGAGTCATGTGGTGAGTTTTTAGTGAAATCCAATCGCTATAACTACGGAATACACCAACCACTCCAATTCGGAACAAACTGCCTTTGAAATTGAAGTGTCCAATTTCGTACACCTGTTGATTTCCGATCGAGCCCAAAACTTGGACATCATCATGTTATGGTGGGACGAGTCTTGTGGTGAGTTTTAATTGAAATCCAATCGTTAGAACTACGGAATACACCAACCACTCCAATAAGGCACGAACTGCCTTTGAACTGGAATTGTCCAATTTCGTACATCTATTGATTTCCAAACTTGCCCAAAACTTGGGCATCATCATAATGTGGTGGGAGGATTCATTTGGTGAGTTTTGAGTGAAATCCAATCGCTAGAACTACAGATTACACCAACCACTCCAATTCAGAACAAATTGCCTTTGAACTTGAAGTGTCCAATTTCGCACACCTATTGATTTCCGATTGAGCCCAACACTTGGGCATCAGCATAATATGGTTGGAGGAGTCATGTGGGGGGTTTTGAGTGAAATCCAATCGCTATAACTACGGAATACGTGAACCACTCCAATTCGGAACAAACTGCCTTTGAACTTGAAGTGTCCAATTTCGTACACCTATTGATTTCCGATCGAGCCCAAAACTTGGGCATCATCATAATATGGTGGGAGGAGTCATGTGGAGAGTTTTGGGTGAAATCCAATCGCTAGAACTACGGAATACACCAACCACTCCAATTCGGAACAAACTGCCTTTGAACTTGATTTGTCCAACTTCGTACACCTATTGATTTCCGATCGAGCCTAAAACTTAGGAATCATCATAGTTTGCTGGGAGGAGTCATGTGGAGAGTTTTGAGTGAAATCCAATCGCTAAAACTACGGAATACACCAACAACTCCAATTCGGAACAAACTGACTTTGAACTTGAAGTGTTCAATTTCGTACACCTATTGATTTCCGATCGAGCCCAAAACATGGGCATCATCATAGTATGGTGGGAGGAGTCATGTGGAGAGTTTTGAGTGAAATCCAATCGCTAGAACTATGGAAAACATCAACCACTCCAATTCGGAACAAACTGCCATTGAACTTGAAGTGTCCAATTTCGTACACCTATTGATTTCCGATCGAGCCCAAAACATGGGCATCAAAATAATATGGTGGGAGGTGTTGTGTGGTAAGTTTTGGGTGAAATCCAGTAGCTAGAACTGTGGAATACACCAACCACTCCAATTCGGAATAAACTGCCTTTGAACATAAAGTGTCCAATTTCGTACCGCTATTGATTTCCGATCGAGCCGAAAACATTGGCATCATCATAATATGTTGGGAGGAGTCATGTGGTGAGTTTTAAGTGAAATCCAATAGCTAGAACTACGGAATACACCAACCACTCCAATTCGGAACAAACTTTCTTTGAACTTGAAGTTCCCCATTTCGTACACCTATTGATTTCCGATTGAGCCGAAAACTTAGGCATCATCATAGTATGGTGGGAGGAGTCACGTGGAGAGTTTTGAGTGAAATCCAATCCCCAGAACTACGGAATACACCAACTACTCCAATTCGTCACAAACTTCCTTCGAACTTGAAGTGTCCAATTTTGTACACCTATTGATTTCTGATCGAGCCCAAAACTTGGGAATCATCATAATATGGTGGGAGGAGTCATTTGGTGAGTTTTGAGGGAAATCCAATCGCCAGAACTACGAAATACACCACGCACTCCAATTCGGAACAAACTGCCTTCGAACTTGAAGTGTCCAATTTCGTACAGCTATTTATTTCCGATCGAGCCCAAAACTTGGGCAACATCATAATATGGTGGGTGGAGTCATGTGTTGAGTTTTGGGTGAAATCCTATTGCTAGAACTACAGAAAACACCAAGTACTCCAATTCGGAACAAACTGCCTTTGAACTTGAAGTGTCAAATTTCGTGCACCTATTGATTTCCGATCGAGCCCAAAACTTGGGCATCACCATAATATGGTGGGAGGAGTCATGTGGTGAGTTTTGAGTGAAATCCAATCACTAGAACTACGGAATACACCAACCACTCCAGTTCGGAACAAACTGCCTTTGAACTTGAAGTGTCCAATTTTGTGCACCTATTGATTTCCGATCGAACCCAAAACTTGGGCATCATCATAATATGGTTGTAGGAGTCATGTGGAAAGTTTTGAGCGAAATCCAATCGTTAGATCCACGGAATACACCAACCACACCAACTCGGAACAAACTGCCTTTAAACTTGAAGTGTCCAATTTCGTACACCTATTGATTTCTGATCGAGCACAAAACTTGGGCATCATTATAATACGGTGGGAGGAGTCATGTGGTGAGTTTTGAGTGAAATCCAATCGCTAGAACTACGGAATACACCAACCACTTCAATTCGGAACAAACTTCCTTTGAACTTGAAGTGTCCAATTTCGTACACCTATTGATTTCCGATCGAGCCCAAAACCTGGGCATCATCATAATATGGTGGGAGGAGTCAAGTGGAGAGTTTTGGGTGAAATCCAATCGCTAGAACTACGGAATACACCGACCACTCCAATTCGGAACAAACTGCCTTCGAACTTGAAGTGTCCAATTTCGTACACCTATTGATTTCCGATCAAGCCCAAAACTTGGGCATCATCATAATATGGTGGGAGGAGTCATGTGGTGAGTTTTGAGTGAAATCCAATCGCTAGAACCACGGAATACACCAACCACTTCAATTCGGAACAAACTTCCTTTGAACTTGAGGTGTCCAATTTCGTACACCTATTGATTTCCGATCGAGCCCAAAACTTGGGCATCATCATAATATGGTGGGAGGATTCATTTGGTGAGTTTTGAGTGAAATCCAATCGCTAGAACTACGGATTACACCAACCACTCCAATTCAGAACAAATTGCCTTTGAACTTGAAGTGTCCAATTTCGCACACCTATTGATTTCCGATTGAGCCCAACACTTGGGCATCAGCATAATATGGTGGGAGGAGTCATGTGGTGGGTTTTGAGTGAAATCCAATCGCTATAACTACTGAATACGTGAACCACTCCAATTCGGAACAAACTGCATTTGAACTTGAAGTGTCCAATTTCGTACACCTATTGATTTCCGATCGAGCCCAAAACTTGGGCATCATCATAATATGGTGGGAGGAGTCATGTGGAGAGTTTTGGGTGAAATCCAATCGCTAGAACTACGGAATACACCAACCACTCCAATTCGGAACAAACTGCCTTTGAACTTGAAGTGTCCAATTTCGTACACCTATTGATTTCCGATCGAGCCCAAAACTTGGGCATCATCATAATATGGTGGGAGGAGTCATGTGGAGAGTTTTGGGTGAAATCCAATCGCTAGAACTACGGAATACACCAACCACTCCAATTCGGAACAAACTGCCTTTGAACTTGAAGTGTCCAATTTCGTACACCTATTTATTTCCGATTGAGCCCAAAACTTGGGCATCATCATAATATGGTGGGAGGAGTCATGTGGTGAGTTTTAACTGAAATCCATTCGCCATAACTACGGAATACACCAACCACTCCAATTCGGAACAAACTGCCTTTGAACTTGAAGTGTCCAATTTCATACACCTATTGATTTCCGATCGACCCCAAAACTTGGTCATCACCATAATATGATGGGAGGAGTCATGTCGAGAGTTTTGAGTGAAATCCAATCGCTAGAACTACGGACTACACCAACCACTCCAATTCGGAACAAACTGCCTATGAACTTGAAGTGTCCAATTTCATACACCTATTGTTTTCCGATCGAGCCCAAAACTTGGGCATCGTCGTAATTTGGTGGGAGGAGTCATGTGGTGAGTTTTTAGTGAAATCTAATCGCTAGAACTATGGAATACACCAACCACTCCAATTCGGAACAAACTACCTTTGAACTTGAAGTGTCCAATTTCGTACAACTATTGATTTCCGATCGAGCCCAAAACTTGGGCATCATCATAATACGGTGGGAGGAGTCATGTGGAGAGTTTTGGGTGAAATCCAATCGCTAGAACTACGGAATACACCGACCACTCCAATTCGGAACAAACTGCCTTTGAACTTGAAGTGTCCAATTTCGTACACCTATTGATTTCTGATCGAGCCCAAAACTTGGGCATCGTCATAATATGGTGGGAGGAGTCATGTGGAGAGTTTTGAGTGAAATCCAATCGCTAGAACTACGGAATACACCAACCACTCCAATTCGGAACAAACTGCCTTTGAAGTTGAAGTGTCCAATTTCGTACACCTATTTTTTTCCGATCAAGCCCAAAACTTGGGCCTCATCATAATGTGGTGGGAGGAGTCATTTGGTGAGTTTTGAGTGAAATCCAATCGCCAGAACTACGGAATACACCAACCACTCCAATTCGGAACAAACTGCCTTTGAAATTGAAGTGTCCAATTTCGTACACCTATTGATTTCCAATCGAGCCCAAAACTTGGGCATCATCATAATATATTGGGAGGAGTCATTTGGTGAGTTTTGAGGGAAATCCAATCGCTAGAACTACGAAATACACCAACCACAACAATAAGGCACGAACTGGCTTTGAATTGAATTGTCCAATTTCGTACACCTACTGATTTACGATTGAGCCCAAAACTGGGGCATCATCATAATATTGTGGGAGGAGTCATGTGGTGAGTTTTGAGTGAAATCCAATCACCAGAACTAAGGAATACACCAACCACTCCAATTCGGAACAAACTGCCTTTGAACTTGAAGTGTCCAATTTTGTACACCTATTGATTTCCGATCGAGCCCAAAACTTGGGCATCATCATAATATCGTGGGAGGAGTCATGTGGTGAGTTTTGGGTGAAATCCAATCGCTAGGACTACGGAATACACCAACCAATCGAATTCGGAACAAACTGCCTTTGAACTTGAAGTGTCCAATTTCGTACACCTATTGATTTCCGATCGAGCCCAAAATTTCGGCACCACCATAATATGGTGGGAGGAGTCATTTGGTGAGTTCTGTGTGAAATCCAATCTCTAGAACTACGGAATACAACAACCACTCCAATTCGGAAGAAACTGCCTTTGAACTTGAAGTATCCAATTTCGTACACCTATTGATTTCCGATCGAGCCCAAAACTTGGGCATCTTCATAATATGGTGGGAGGAGTCATGTGGTGTGTTTTGAGTGAAATCCAATCGGTAGAACTCCGGAATACACCAACCACTCCAATAAGGCACGAACCGCCTTTGAACTTGAATTGTCCAATTTCATACAACTATTGATTTCCGATCGAGCCCAAAACTTGGGCATCATCATATTATGATGGGAGGAGTCATGTGGTGAGTTTTGAGTGAAATCAAATCGCTAAAACTACGAATACACCAACCACTTCAATTCGGAACAAACTGCCTTTGAACTTGAAGTGTCCAATTTCGTACACCTATTGATTTCCGATCGAGCCCAAAACATAGGCCTCATCATAGTATGGTGGGAGGAGTCATGTGGAGAGTTTTGAGTGAAATCCAATTGCTAGAACTACGGAATACACCAACCACTCCAATTCGGAACAAACTGCCTTTAAACTTGAAGTGTCCAATTTCGTACACCTACTGATTTCCGGTCGAACCCAACACTTGGTCATCATCATAGTATGGTGGGAGGAGTCATGTGGAGAGTTTTGAGTGAAATACAATCGCTAGAACTACGGAATACACCAAGCACTCCAATTTGGAACAAACTGTCTTTGAACTTCAAGTGTCCAATTTCGTACACCTACTGATTTCCGGTCGAGCCCAAAACTTGGTCATCATCATAGTATGGTGGGTGGGGTCATGTGGTAAGTTTTGGGTGAAATCCAATCGGTAGAACTACGGAATGCACCAACCACTCCAATTCGGAACAAACTGCCTTTGAACTTAAAGTGTCCAATTTCGTACACCTATTGATTTCCGATCGAGCCCAAAACATGATCATCATCATAGTATGGTGGGAGGAGTCATGTGGTGAGTTTTGAGTGATATCCAATCGCTAGAACTACGGAATACACCAACCACTCCAATATGGAACAAACTGCCTTTGAACTTGAAGTTTCCAATTTCGAAAACCTATTGATTTCCGATCGAGCCAATACTTGGGCATGACCATAATATGGTGTGAGGAATCATTTGGTGAGTTTTGAGTGAAATCCAATCGCTAGAACTACGGAATACACCAACCACTCCAATAAGGCACGAACTGCCTTTGAACTTAAATTGTCCAATTTCGTACACCTATTGATTTCCGATCGAGCTCAAAACTTGGGCATTATCATAATATGGTGGGAGGAGTCATTGGGTGAGTTTTCAATGAAATCCAATCGCTAGAACTACGAAATGTACCAGCCACTCCAATAATGCAAGAATTGCCTTTGAACTTGAAGTGTCCAATTTCGGACACCCTTTGATTTCCGATCGAGCTCAAAACCTGGGCCTCATCATAATATGGTGGGAGGAGTCATTTGGTGAGTTTTGAGCGAAATCGAATCGGTAGAACTACGGAAAACACCAACCACTCCAATTCGGAAAAAACTGCCTTTGAACTTGAAGTGTCCAATTTCGCACACCTATTGAATTCCGGTTGAGCCCAAAACTTGGGCATCATCACCATATGTTGGGAGGAGTCATTCGGTGAGTTTTGAGTGAAATCGAACCGCTAGAACTACGGAATACACCAACCACTCCAATAAGGCACGAACTGCCTTTGAACTTGAATTGTCCAATTTCATACAACTATTGATTTCCGATCGAGCCCAAAACTTGGGCATCATCATATTATGGTGGGAGGAGTCATGTGGTGAGTTTTGAGTGAAATCAAATCGCTAGAACTACGAATACACCAACCACTCCAATTCGGAACAAACTGCCTTTGAACTTGAAATGTCCAATTTCGTACACCTATTGATTTCCGATCGAGCCCAAAACTTGATCATCATCATAATATGGTGGGAGGAGTCATGTGGTGAGTTTTGAGTGATATCCAGTCACTAGAACTACGGAATACACCAACCACTCCAATATGGAACAAATTGCCTTTGAACTTGAAGTTTCCAATTTCGAAAACCTATTGATTTCTGATCGAGCCAATACTTGGGCACGACCATAATATGGTGTGAGGAATCATTTGGTGAGTTTTGAGTGAAATCCAATCGCTAGAACTACGGAATACACCAACCACTCCAATAAGGCACGAACTGCCATTGAACTTGAAGTGTCCAATTTCGTACACCTATTGATTTCCGATCGAGCTCTAAATTTGGGCATCATCGTAATATGGTGGGAGGAGTAACTTGGTGAGTTTTGCGTCAAATCCAATTGCTAGAACTACGAAATGTACCAACCACTCCAATAAAGCAAGAATTGCCTTTGAACTTGAAGTTTCCAATTTCGAAAACCTATTGATTTCTGATCGAGCCAATACTTGGGCATGACCATAATATGGTGTGTGGAATCATTTGGTGAGTTATGAGGGAAATCCAATCGCTAGAACTACGGAATACACCAACCACTCCAATAAGGCACGAACTGCCTTTGAACTTAAATTGTCCAATTTCGAACACCTATTGATTTCCGATCGAGCTCAAAACTTGGGCATCATCATAATATGGTGGGAGGAGTCATTTGGTGAGTTTTGAGTGAAATCCAATCGCTAGAACTACGGAATACACCAACCAGAATAAGGCACGAACTGCCTTTGAACTTTAATTGTCCACTTTCGTACACCTATTGATTTCCGATCAAGCCCAAAACTTGGGCATCATCATAATATGGTGGAATGAGTCATGTGGTGAGTTTTGAGCGAAATCCAATCGCTAGAACTACATAATACACCAACCACTCCAACAAGGAACAAACTGCCTATGAACTTGAAGTGTCCAATTTCTAACACCTATTGATTTCCGATCGAGCCCAAAACTTGGGCATCATTATAATATGGTGGGAGGAGTCATGTGGTGAGTTTTGAGTGAAATCCAATTTCTAGAACTACGGAATACACCAACCACTCCAATAAGGACCAAACTGCCTTTGAACATGAAGTGTCCAATTTCGTACACCTATTGACTTCAGATTGAGCCCAAAATTTGGGCATCATCATAATATAGTGGGAGGAGTCATATGGTGAGTTTTGCGTGAAATCCAATCGCTTGAACTACGGAATACACCAACCACTCCAATTCGGAACAAACTGCCTTTGAACTTGACGTGTCCAACTTCGTACACCTATTGATTTCCGATCGAGCCGAAAACTTGGGAATCACCATAATATGTTGGGAGGAGTCATTTGGTGAGTCTTGATTGAAATCCAATCGCTAGAACTACGAAATGTACCAACCACTCCAACTCGGAACAAACTGCCTTTGAACGTGAAGTGTCCAATTTCGTACACCTATTGATTTCCGATGGTGCCCAAAACTTGGGCATCATCATAATATGGTGGGAGGAGTCATGTGGAGAGTTTTGGGTGAAATCCAATCGCTAGAACTACGGAATACACCAACCACTCCAATTCGGAACAAACTGCCTTTGAACTTGAAGTGTCCAATTTCGTACACCTATTGATTTTCGATCGAGCCCAATACTTGGGCATCTTCATAATATGGTGGGAGGAGTCATGTGGAGAGTTTAGGGTGAAATCCAATCGCTAGAACTACGGAATACACCAACCACTCCAATTCGGAACAAACTGCCTTTGAACTTGAAGTGTCCAATTTCGTACACCTATTGATTTCCGATCGAGCCCAAAACTTGGGCATCATCATAATATATTGGGAGGAGTCATTTGGTGAGTTTTGAGGGAAATCCAATCGCTAGAATTACGAAATACACCAAGCACAACAATAAGGCACGAACTGGCTTTGAACTTGAATTGTCCAATTTCGTACACCTACTGATTTACGATCGAGCCCAAAACTGGGGCATCATCATAATATTGTGGGAGGAGTCATCTGGTGAGTTTTGAGTGAAATCCAATCACCAGAACTATGGAATACACCAACCACCACAATTTGGAACAAAACTGCATTTGAACTTGAAGTGTCCAATTTCGTACACCTATTGATTTCCGATCAAGCCCAAAACTTGGGCCTCATCATAATATGGTGGGAGGAGTCATTTGGTGAGTTTTGAGTGAAATCCAATCACCAGAACTACGGAATACACCAACCACTCCAATTCGGAACAAACTGCCTTTGAACTTGAAGTGTCCAATTTCGTACACCTATTGATTTCCGATCGAGCCCAAAACTTGGGCATCATCATAATATGGTGGGAGGAGTCATGTGGAGAGTTTTGGGTGAAATCCAATCGCTAGGACTACGGAATACACCAACCAATCGAATTCGGAACAAACTGCCTTTGAACTTGAAGTGTCCAATTTCGTAAACCTATTGATTTCCGATCGAGCCCAAAACTTGGGCATCTTCATAATATGGTGGGAGGAGTCATGTGGTGAGTTTTGAGTGAAATCCAATCGGTAGAACTCCGGATTACACCAACCACTCCAATTCGGAAAAAACTGCCTTTGAACTTGGAGTGTCCAATTTCGCACTCCTATTGATTTCCGATTGCGCCCAAAACTTGGGCATCATCATCATATGGTGGGAGGAGTCATTAGGTGAGTTTTGAGTGAAATCCAATCGCTAGAACTACGGAATACACCAACCACTCAAATAAGGCACGAACCGCCTTTGAACTTGAAGTGTCCAATTTCGTACACCTATTGATTTCCGATCAAGCCCAAAACTTGGGCATCATCATAATATATTGGGAGGAGTCATTAGGTGAGTTTTGAGTGAAATCCAATCGCTAGAACTACGGAATACACCAACCACTCAAATAAGGCACGAACCGCCTTTGAACTTGAAGTGTCCAATTTCGTACACCTATTGATTTCCGATCAAGCCCAAAACTTGGGCCTCATCATAATATTGTGGGAGGAGTCATGTGGTGAGTTTTGAGTGAAATCCAATCACTAGAACTACGGAATACACCAACCACTCCAATTCGGAACAAACTGCCTTTGAACTTGAAGTGTCCAATTTCGTACACCTATTGATTTCCGATTGAGCCCAAAATTTGGGCATCATCATCATATGGTGGGAGGAGTCATTATGTGAGTTTTGAGTGAAATCCAATCGCTCAAACTACGGAATACACCAACCACTCCAATTCGGAACAAACTGCCTTTGAACTTGAAGTGTCCAATTTCGTACACCTATTGATTTCCGATCGAGCCCAAAACTTTGGCACCATAATAATATGGTGGGAGGAGTCATTTGGTGAGTTCTGTGTGAAATCCAATCGCTAGAACTACGGAATACACCAACCACTCCAATTCGGAACAAACTGCCTTTGAACTTGAAGTATCCAATTTCGTACACCTATTGATTTCCGATCGAGCCCAAAACTTGGGCATCTTCATAATATGGTGGGAGGAGTCATGTGGTGAGTTTTGAGTGAAATCCAATCGGTAGAACTTCGGATTACACCAACCACTCCAATTCGGAAAAAACTGCCTTTGAACTTGGAGTGTCCAATTTCGCACACCTATTGATTTCCGATTGAGCCCAAAATTTGGGCATCATCATCATATGGTGGGAGGAGTCATTAGGTGAGTTTTGAGTGAAATCCAATCGCTAGAACTACGGAATACACCAACCACTCCAATTCGGAACAAACTGCCTTTGAACTTGAAGTGTCCAATTTCGTACACCTATTGATTTCCGATCGAGCCCAAAACTTAGGCATCATCATAGTATGGTGGGAGGAGTCATGTGGAGAGTTTTGAGTGAAATCCAATTGCTAGAACTACGAAATACACCAACCACTCCAATTCGGAACAAACTGCCTTTAAACTTGAAGTGTACAATTTCGTACACCTACTGATTTCCGGTCGAGCCCAAAACTTGGTCATCATCATAGTATGGTGGGAGGAGTCATGTGGAGAGTTTTGAGTGAAATCCAATCGCTAGAACTATGGGATACACCAACCACTCCAATTTGGAACAAACTGTCTTTGAACTTCAAGTGTCCAATTTCGTACACCTACTGATTTCCGGTCGAGCCCAAAACTTGGTCATCATCATAGTATGGTGGGTGGGGTCATGTGGTAAGTTTTGGGTGAAATCCAATCGGTAGAACTACGGAATGCACCAACCACTCCAATTCGGAACAAACTGCCTTTGAACTTGAAGTTTCCAATTTCGAAAACCTATTGATTTCCGATCGAGCCAATACTTGGGCATGACCATAACATGGTGTGAGGAATCATTTGGTGAGTTTTGAGTGAAATCCAATCGCTAGAACTACGGAATACACCAACCACTCCAATAAGGCACGAACTGCCTTTGAACTTAAATTGTCCAATTTCGTACACCTATTGATTTCCGATCGAGCTCAAAACTTGGGCATCATCATAATATGGTGGGAGGAGTCATTGGGTGAGTTTTCAATGAAATCCATTCGCTAGAACTACGAAATGTACCAGCCACTCCTATAATGCAAGAATTGCCTTTGAACTTGAAGTGTCCAATTTCGTACACCCTTTGATTTCCGATCGAGCTCAAAACCTGGGCCTCATCATAATATGATGGGAGGAGTCATTTGGTGAGTTTTCAGCGAAATCGAATCGGTAGAACTACGGAATACACCAACCACTCCAATTCGGAAAAAACTGCCTTTGAACTTGAAGTGTCCAATTTCGCACACCTATTGAATTCCGGTTGAGCCCAAAACTTGGGCATCATCACCATATGTTGGGAGGAGTCATTCGGTGAGTTTTGAGTGAAATCGAACCGCTAGAACTACGGAATACACCAACCACTCCAATAAGGCACGAACTGCCTTTGAACTTGAATTGTCCAATTTCATACAACTACTGATTTCCGATCGAGCCAAAAACTTGGGCATCATCATATTATGGTGGGAGGAGTCATGTGGTGACTTTTGAGTGAAATCAAATCGCTAGAACTACGAATACACCAACCACTCCAATTCGTAACAAACTACCTTTGAACTTGAAGTGTCCAATTTCGTACACCTATTGATTTCCGATCGAGCCCAAAACTTGATCATCATCATAATACGGTGGGAGGAGTGATGTGGTGAGTTTTGAGTGATATCCAATCACTAGAACTACGGAATACACCAACCACTCCAATATGGAACAAATTGCCCTTGAGCTTGAAGTTTCCAATTTCGAAAACCTATTGATTTCCGATCGAGCCAATACTTGGGCATGACCATAATATGGTGTGAGGAATTATTTGGTGAGTTTTGAGTGAAATCCAATCGCTAGAACTACGGAATACACCAACCACTCCAATAAGGCACGAACTGCCTTTGAACTTGAAGTGTCCAATTTCGTACACCTATTGATTTTCGATCGAGCTCTAAATTTGGGCATCATCGTAATATGGTGGGAGGAGTAACTTGGTGAGTTTTGCGTCAAATCCAATCGCTAGAACTACGAAATGTACCAACCACTCCAATAAAGCAAGAATTGCCTTTGAACTTGAAGTGTCCAATTTCGTACACCTTTTGATTTCCGATCGAGCCCAAAACTTGGGCAACATCATATCATGGTGGGAGGACTCATGTCGTGAGTTATGAGGGAAATCCAATCGCTAGAACTACGGAATACACCAAGCACTCCAATAAGGCACGAACTGCCTTTGAACTTAAATTGTCCAATTTCGTACACCTATTGATTTCCG
Organism: Prunus yedoensis; assembly: GCA_005406145.1. NCBI lineage: Eukaryota > Viridiplantae > Streptophyta > Magnoliopsida > Rosales > Rosaceae > Prunus > Prunus yedoensis. The sequence continues at coordinate 1,162,701 of BJCG01000015.1, read as the reverse complement.
ATCGATCTCAAAACTTGGGCATCATCATAATATGGTGGGAGGAGTCATTTGGTGAGTTTTGAGTGAAATCCAATCGCTAGAGCTACGGAATACACCAACCCCTTCAAGATGGCACGAACTGCCTTTGAACTTGAATTATCCAATTTCGTACACCTATTGATTTCCGATCATGCCCAAAACTTGGACATCACCAGAACATGGTGGGAGGAGTCATTTGGTGAGTTTTCAGTGAAATCCAATCGCTAGAACTACGGAATACACCAACCAGAATAAGGCACGAACTGCCTTTGAACTTTAATTGTCCACTTTCGTACACCTATTGATTTCCGATCAAGCCCAAAACTTAGGCATCATCATAATATGGTGGAATGAGTCATGTGGTGAGTTTTGAGTGAAATCCAATCGCTAGAACTACTGAATACAACGACCACTCCAATTCAGAACAAACTGCCTTTAAATATGAAATGTCCAATTTGGTACACCTACTGATTTCCGATCGAGCCCAAAACTTGGGCATCATTATAATATGGTGGAATGAGTCATGTGGTGAGTTTTGAGCGAAATCCAATCGCTAGAACTATAGAATACACCAACCACTCCAACAAGGAACAAACTGCCTATGAACTTGAAGTGTCCAATTTCGAACACCTATTGATTTCCGATCGAGCCCAAAACTTGGGCATCATTATAATATGGTGGGAGGAGTCATGTGGTGAGTTTTGAGTGAAATCCAATTTCTAGAACTACGGAATACACCAACCACTCCAATAAGGACCAAACTGCCTTTGAACATGAAGTGTCCAATTTCGTACACCTATTGACTTCCGATTGAGCCCAAAATTCGGGCATCATTATAATATAGTGGGAGGAGTCATATGGTGAGTTTTGCGTGAAATCCAATCGCTTGAACTACGGAATACACCAACCAGAATAAGGCACGAACTGCCTTTGAACTTGAATTGTCCAATTTCGTACACCTATTGATTTCCGATCGAGCCCAAAACTTGGGCATCATCATAATAAGGTGGGAGGAGTCATGTGGTGAGTTTTGAGTGAAATCCAATCGCTAGAACTACGGAATACACCAACCACTCCAATTTGGAACAAACTGCCTTTGAAGTTGAAGTGTCCAATTTCGTACACCTATTGATTTCCGATCGAGCCAAAAATTTGGGCATCGTCATAATATGGTTGGGGGAGTCATTTGATGAGTTTTGAGTTAAATCCAATCGCTAGAACTACAGAATACGCCAAACACTCCAATACAGCACGAACAGCCTTTGAACATGAAGTGTCCAATTTCGTATGCCTATTGATTTCCGATCGAGCCCAAAACTTGGGCATCATCATAATATGGTGGGAGGAGTCATTTGATGAGTTTTCAGTGAAATCCAATTGATATAACTACGGAATACACCAAACGCTCCAATAAAGCACGAACTGCCTTTGAGCTTGAATTGTCCAATTTCGTACACCTACTGATATCCGATCGAGCCCAAAACTTGGGCATCATCATAATATGGCGGGAGGAGTCATTTGGTGAGTTTTGAGTAAAATCCAATCGCTGGAACTACAGAATGTACCAACCACTCCATTAAGGCACGAAATGACTTTGAACTTGAATTGTCCAATTTCGTACACCTATTGATTTCCAATTGAGCCCAAAACTTGGGCATCATCATAATTTGGAACAAACTGCCTTTGAGCTTGAATTGTCAAATTTCGTACACCTACTGATATCCGATCGAGCCCAAAACTTGGGCATCATCATAATTTGGTGGGAGGAGTCATGTGGTGAGTTTTGAGTGAAATCCAATCGCTAGAACTACAGAATACACCAACCACTCCAATTCGGAACAAACTGCCATTGAACTTGAAGTGTCCAATTTCGTACACCTATTGCTTTCCGATCGAGTCCAAAAATTGGGCATCATCATAATATGGTGGGAGGAGTCATGTGGTGAGTTTTTAATGAAATCCAATCGCTACAACCACGGAATACACCAAACACTCCAATTCGGAACAAACTGCCTTTGAACTTGAAGTGTCCAATTTCGTACACCTATTGATTTCCGATCGAGCCCAAAACTAGGGCATCATCATAATATGGTGGGAGGAGTCATGTGGTGAGTTTTGAGTGAAATTGAATTGCTTGAACTACGGAATACAACAACGACTCCAATTCGGAAAAAACAGCCTTTGAACTTGAAATGTCCAATTTCGTACACCTATTGATTTCCGATTGATTCCAAAACTTGGGCATCTTCATAATACGGTGGGAGTAGTCATGTGGTGAGTTTTGAGTGAAATCCAATCGCTTGAACTACGGAACACACCTACCACTCCAATTCGGAAAAACTACCGTAGAACTTGATGTGTCCAATTTCGTACACCTATTGACTTCCGATTGAGCCCAACACTTGGGCATCATCATAATATGGTGGGAGGAATCATGTGGTGAGTTTTGAGTGAAATCCAATTGCCAGAACTACGGAACACACCTACCACTCCAATTCGGAAAAACTACCGTAGAACTTGATGTGTCCAATTTCGTACACCTATTGATTTCCGATTGAGCCCAACACTTGGGCATCATCATAATATGGTGGGAGGAATCATGTGGTGAGTTTTGCGTGAAATCCAATCGCTTGAACTACGGAATACACCAACCAGAATAAGGCACGAACTGCCTTTGAACTTGAATTGTCCAATTTCGTACACCTATTGATTTCCGATCGAGCCCAAAACTTGGGCATCATCATAATAAGGTGGGAGGAGTCATGTGGTGAGTTTTGAGTGAAATCCAATCGCTAGAACTACGGAATACACCAACCACTCCAATTTGGAACAAACTGCCTTTGAAGTTGAAGTGTCCAATTTCGTACACCTACTGATTTCCGATCGAGCCAAAAATTTGGGCATCGTCATAATATGGTTGGGGGAGTCATTTGATGAGTTTTGAGTTAAATCCAATCCCTAGAACTACGGAATACGCCAAACACTCCAATACAGCACGAACTGCCTTTCAACATGAAGTGTCCAATTTCGTATACCTATTGATTTCCGATCGAGCCCAAAACTTGGGCGTCGTGATAATACGGTGGGAGGAGTCATTTGATGAGTTTTGAGTGAAATCCAATCGCTAGAACTAGAAAATACACCAAACACTCAAATAAAGAACAAACTGCCTTTGAGCTTGAATTGTCCAATTTCGTACACCTATTGATTTCCGATTGAGCCCAAAACTTGGGCATCATCATAATATGATGGGAGGAGTCATTTGATGAGTTTTGAGTGAAATCCAATTGATATAACTACGGAATACACCAAACACTCCAATAAAGCACGAAGTGCCTTTGAGCTTGAATTGTCCAATTTCGTACACCTACTGATATCCGATCGAGCCCAAAACTTGGGCATCATCATAATATGGCGGGAGGAGTCATTTGGTGAGTTTTGAGTAAAATCCAATCACTAGAACTACAGAATGTACCAACCACTCCAATATGGCACGAAATGCCTTTGAACTTGAATTGTCCAATTTCGTACACCTATTGATTTCCAATTGAGCCCAAAACATGGGCAACATCATAATGTGGTGGGAGGAGCCATTTGTTGAGTTTTGAGTGAAATCCAATCACTATATGGTGGGTGAGAGAAATCCAATCGCTTGAACTAGTGAATACACCAACGACTCCAATAAGGCACGAACTGCCTTTGAACTTGAAGTGTCCAGTTTCGAACGCCAATTGATTTCCGATCGAGCCCAAAACTTGGGCATCATCATAATATGGCGGGAGGAGTCATTTGGTGAGTTTTGAGTGAAATCCAATCGCTAGAACTACGGAATACACCAACCACTCCAATTCAGAACAAATTGCCTTTGAACTTGAAGTGTCCAATTTCACACACCTATTGATTTCCGATTGAGCCCAACACTTGGGCATCAGCATAATATGGTGGGAGGAGTCATGTGGTGAGTTTTTAGTGAAATCCAATCGCTATAACTACGGAATACGTGAACCACTCCAATTCGGAACAAACTGCCTTTGAACTTGAAGTGTCCAATTTCGTACACCTATTGATTTCCGATCGAGCCCAAAACTTGGGCATCATCATAATATGGTGGGAGGAGTCATGTGGAGAGTTTTGGGTGAAATCCAATCGCTAGAACTACGGAATACACCGACCAGTCCAATTCGGAACAAACTGCCTTTGAACTTGAATTGTCCAATTTCGTACACCTTTTGATTTCCGGTCGAGCCCAAAACTTGGGCATCATCGTAGTATGGTGGGAGGAGTCATGTGGAAAGTTTTGAGTGAAATCCAATCGCTAGAACTACAGAATACACCAACCACTCCAATTCGGAACAAACTGCCATTGAACTTGAAGTGTCCAATTTCGTACACCTATTGCTTTCCGATCGAGTCCAAAACTTGGGCATCATCATAATCTGGTGGGAGGAGTCATGTGGTGAGTTTTTAGTGAAATCCAATCGCTACAACCACGGAATACACCAAACACTCCAATTCGGAACAAACTGCCTTTGAACTTGAAGTGTCCAATTTCGTACACCTATTGATTTCCGATCGACCCCAAAACTTGGTCATCACCATAATATGGTGGGAGGAGTCATGTGGAGAGTTTTGAGTGAAATCCAATCGCTAGAACTACGGACTATACCAACCACTCCAATTCGGAACAAACTGCCTATGAACTTGAAGTGTCCAATTTCATACACCTATTGATTTCCGATCGATCCCAAAACTTGGGCATCGTCGTAATATGGTGGGAGGAGTCATGTGGTAAGTTTTTAGTGAAATCCAATCGCTAGAACTACGGAATACACCGACCACTCCAATTCGGAACAAACTGCCTTTGAACTTGAATTGTCCAATTTCGTACACCTATTGATTTCCGGTCGAGCCCAAAACTTGGGCATCATCGTAGTATGGTGGGAGGAGTCATGTGGAAAGTTTTGAGTGAAATCCAATCGCTAGAACTACAGAATACACCGACCACTCCAATTCGGAACAAACTGCCTTTGAACTTGAATTGTCCAATTTCGTACACCTGTTGATTTCCGATCGAGCCCAAAACTTGGACATCATCATAATATGGTGGGAGGAGTCATGTGATGAGTTTTTAGTGAAATCCAATCGCTAGAACTACGGAATACACCAACCACTCCAATTTGGAACAAACTGCCTTTGAACTTGTAGTGTCCACTTTCGTACACCTATTGATTTCCGATCGAGCCCAAAACTTGGGCATCATCATAATATGGTGGGAGGAGTCATGTGGTGAGTTTTTAGTGATATCCAATCGCTATAACTACGGAATACACCAACCACTCCAATTCGGAACAAACTGCCTTTGAACTTGAAGTGTCCAATTTCGTACACCCGTTGATTTCCGATCGAGCCCAAAACTTGGACATCATCATAATATGGTGGGAGGAGTCATGTGGTGAGTTTTGATTGAAATCCAATCGTTAGAACTACGGAATACACCAACCACTCCAATAAGGCACGAACTGCCTTTGAACTGGAATTGTCCAATTTCGTACATCTATTGATTTCCAAACGAGCCCAAAACTTGGGCATCATCATAATATGGTGGGAGGAGTCATTTGGTGAGTTTTGGTCATGCTGACATGATGATGAGCTATGGCTGCTGGTGGGATTTATTGGTGAAGTGCAACAACCAATTCTGATTTTCTAATACAAGTGTTGTATGCATTAGCCATATTCAATTCAGATTTCTCATTTCCCTCTCCCTATAAATACCACTTCCATTCCAAACACTTTCATCAATCACATCCTGGAATTCACAATCCCTCTCTTCCAATTCCTAGCAGACCACTCATCCCAGCACAATCCCCTCTCAAACATTCATCAACCACAGCCTCATACACATTCCCTAAACACAATCCATACAATCCACACCATCTACACCCCTCTTCATCTCTTGCTGCAGCATACATGGTGGAAGCTGTGAGAAGCTCTACAACAACATAATTCGTTCTTCACGGGTTTTTCTTACTCTCTCCGTGTTTATTATGATTCAAATGCATTTTCCATTAATGGAGTGTAACTAATTACCATAGCTAGGGTTTCAATGTAACCTGACAAGACAATTTCATGTTTTCAAGTTAATGTTACCCTTGTTGATTACTTCTTATTTTCTGGTCTCATTCACTTGTTCTTAGTTGAATCTTTATGCATGTTTAAATAACTGGCCACTATGAACACATGCATGTTGGTTATCTAGTTCAAGTTTACATAAACACCATATGACTCTTGAACCGATTAGTGAATGAGTGGGTAATGCATTTAGGACAAACACCATGTTTAAATGTTTACTTGGTTCCTTTGTGTTCTTCTTAAGCTTAATGGATTCAGATTCATAGCTTAGACTAAACACCATAGCTAAGTTGTGTTTCCTGAGTACTTGATTAAAACCAAACACCATATGGATAATCATACATAAGAAAGAACGAACTCCAGAAATTGTAATCAACTTATGTGATTGTTAACTTGTTGCTTGAAATTGGATTGTCATGGTGAAGTTGAAACCCTAGTGCTTGTCTCCTTTGTCTCTAAATTTTCTAAACATCTACTTGCTGATCACTTGCAATACTTGCTTGCCCTTTTTGTAATTGTTACTCCAAACAAACTATACACAACCTCATTTAAATTCTGTTTAGTCTTAGGATTATTTGTGAGTCTAAGTAGTAGTAATAAGTGTCTTTCATTCAAGTCTCTGTGGAACGACCTCGTGCTTGCATTCCTATACTATAATTGGTTCGTGCACTTGCGAGAAATAGATAGAGTAAAATCTGTCCAACAAGAAAATGGCGCCGCTGCCGGGGACTTGATTAAGAGTCTTGTTATTATTGCTTACTTTCTTTAGTTTTCTTTGTTTTCAGGTATTGCATGACGAGCAAACCATTGCTTGAACAAGTTGTATCAGCGGTCAAGAAACACTCTCAATCCGGAACCATTAGGATCCAACCAATCCGTGGTACACAACAACCATCGCTGGCTGAATTAGAACAAAGGCTGGAAGAAGCAAGGGAGGCAGCCATTGAATCTATTCTCAATCCCTTAGAAGCCGAAACCTCCAATTCAACAAGCTTAGAAGAGTACTCTCTGTTCAACATCTTGAACTCAGAAGAAGAAGAAGAAGAAGAGGAAGAAGAAGAAGAAGAGGAAGAAGAAAAGATGGCAGCCAATGACCAACTTGCTTTGGAGGATCTTGCTCAACCAATCATACCAAATTCACCTTCATGCATCTTGCTGTCCACAGAAGCTAGAAACTATGAACTTAAATCTTCTCACTTTCAAATGCTTCCTTCTTTTTATGGTTTACCTAATGAAGATCCTTTGGCTCACATTAAAGAATTTTATACTGTTGTTTGTACTTTGCCTTTGAAGAATGTGTCTGAAGCAAATCTGAGGATGAGGGTTTTCCCTTATACTTTGAAAGATAGAGCAAAGACTGGGTTGATGTCGTTAGCCCCTGGATCACTAACCACTTGGGATGCTGTTGCTAAGAAGTTCTTGGAGAAGTTTTTCTCTGCCCAAAAGACAGCCACCTTGAGGTCCAAGATTTTCAACTTCTCACAACATGATGGTGAACCATTCAACGAATGCTGGGAGCGTTTCAAAGGAACTCTAATGCAATGTCCACATCACGGGTTACCTCTATACTTACAAATGCAAATTTTTTATGATGGACTAACCGAAACTTGTCAATCTACTGTGAATAATGCTGCAGGTGGAGCTTTAAAGAAAAAGAATGCTCAAGAGTCATATGACATATTTGAGATGTTGGGATCCAATGCTCAACACAAAGATACAAGAGGTAAAGCTGGTATCTATGAGATTAGTCCTAACAATGAGCTTGCTTCGCAGGTGGCTAGTTTACAAAGGAAGCTTGATGCTGTGCTCAATATGGTACCTAAAGCTCCTCAAGTTGAAGTTTGTGCTATTTGCAATGCTCAAGGACACTCAACTCACATGTGTTCAGCTAGTAATGCTTATCCTGAGTTTGTCCAAGAACAAGCCCACATGATGAATTCTTACAACCAAAGGCCAAGAAATGATCCATTCTCAAACACTTATAATCCTGGTTGGAGAAATCACCCAAATTTCTCTTGGAGCAACAATCAAACTCAAAATCAAAATCAAGCAAGTTCATCATTCCAGCCTAAACCAAGTTCATTGGAGGACACAGTCAAAATGTTGGCCCAAAATACTTTGCAATTCCAGCAAACTACTAATGGTGCTGTTCAACAACATTCTACTGCCCTTACCAAGATGGAGATTCAATTGGGACAAATTGCAGATGCTTTGAACCAAAGAGAACCTGGAAAATTCCCTAGCCAACCAAATGTGAATCCCAAGCATCATGAGCAAGCCAAAGCAATCTCAGTTCTCAGAAGTGGTAAGGTTATTGATAATAAAGTTGGCAAAGAAGTTACTAATCATGATGTTGTGAATGCAGGTGATGAACACAAGGAAGAGACGACACCAAAAGAAGCAATTCCCATTGGCAAGTCAACAATTTCACCTATATTGCACAAGGCCGAGAACCCTTATGTGCCACCAATTCCTTTCCCTGGACGTCTTGCTAAAAGCAAACAGGATAAGTCTTTTACTGAAATCTATGATATACTTAGTAAAGTCAATGTTAACTTGCCTTTGCTTGATGTGATCAGGAATATGCCAACTTATGCTAAATTTTTTAAGGAGTTGAATTCACACAAGAGAAGGTATAGCCCTCATGAAAAGGTGTTGGTGTCTGAAAATGTGAGTGCTGTCCTTCAAAGAAAACTTCCTCCTAAGCTCAAGGATCCAGGCAGTTTTACCATCGGCATAACCATTGGAGATAAACGAGCTGAGAAAGCCATGTTGGATTTAGGTGCAAGTATCAATCTAATGCCTTATTCAGTGTACTTGCAACTAGGTTTGGGAAAGTTAAAATCCACCACACTCAGCTTACAACTTGCTGATCGCTCAGTAAAATATCCTAGAGGTATAGTTGAAGATATTTTGGTTCAAGTTGATAAGCTAATATTGCCTGCTGATTTTGTAGTGTTAGACATGGAAGATGCACCCATTCATGATCGTGAGTTGCCTATCTTGCTTGGAAGACCATTCATGGCCACAGCAAACACTCTTATTGATGTGAAAAATGGCATTCTGAAAATGACAGTCCTTGGCCAAACCATAGAATTCAAAGTGTTTGAATCTTTAACTCATCCTTCTAATTCACTTGATTGTTTTTCAATTGATAGTTTGGATTCCCTGGTTTTGTCTAAGTTTGTGTAGGCACAATCTGATGATGCTCTAGAAATTGTTTTGACCCAACCTTTAGGTGACCTTGATGATGAATTTGAGTTCATTGAAGTGGCAGCTGCCCTTGAAGTTTTGAAACCATTCGATTCTTCCTTTTCACCCATTGTTGAACCTCTTACACCTGCCACCACTAAACTAGTTCCCTCCATTGTCAAGCCACCTAAACTTGAGCTAAAACCTCTTCCACAACACCTTAAATATGTTTATCTTGGTGAGACAGAAACCCTTCCCATCATTATAGCCTCTGACCTTTCACCATTAGAGGAGGATAAGTTGATTACAGTTTTGAGAGAGCACAAGAATGCCATTGGATGGACCATTGCAGATATCAAGGGAATAAGCCCTACAATGTGCATGCATCGAATTTTAATGGAGGATGCCAAGCCAACTCGTGAGCCCCAAAGGAGACTCAACCCACATATGAAGGATGTTGTAAGAACTGAAATACTCAAATTACTTGATGTAGGAATCATTTATCCTATCTCAGATAGCAAATGGGTGAGTCCTATCCAAGTTGTCCCAAAAAAGTCAGGCATCACAGTGGTCAAGAATGAGGACAATGAGCTGGTGCCAACAAGACCCATCACGGGATGGAGAGTTTGCATTGATTATCGGAAACTAAACACTGCCACTAGAAAGGATCACTTTCCTTTGCCTTTTATTGATCAAATGCTTGAAAGGCTAGCTGGTCACTCACATTATTGTTTCCTTGATGGTTTTTCAGGTTACAATCAAATTGCAATAGCCCCGGAGGATCAAGAGAAGACAACATTCACATGCCCTTTTGGAACCTTTGCGTATAGACGAATGCCATTTGGTTTATGCAATGCCCCAGCTACCTTCCAACGATGCATGATGGCTATCTTTTCAGACATGATAGAGAGGTTCATTGAGGTATTTATGGATGACTTTTCAGTTTTTGGATCCTCTTTCGATGATTGTCTTAACCATTTGTCATTAGTGCTTAAAAGATGCCAGGAAACTAATCTAATTCTGAATTGGGAGAAGTGTCACTTCATGGTGAAGCAAGGTATTGTGTTAGGCCATGCTATTTCCAGCAAAGGTATTGAGGTAGACAAAGCAAAGATTGATTTGATTTCTAACTTGCCAACCCCTACTTCAGTGAAGGGTGTGAGGAGTTTTCTAGGACATGCAGGTTTTTATCGTCGTTTTATTAAAGATTTCTCCAAAATCACTCGTCCTCTATGCAATCTTTTGGCTAAAGATTCTGTTTTCAACTTTGATAAAGATTGTTTGAATGCATTTAACACTCTGAAACTTGAACTAACATCGACTCCAATTATCAAGGCACCAGATTGGTCATTACCTTTTGAATTAATGTGTGATGCTTCTGACTATGCTCTTGGTGCAGTTCTAGGTCAAAGAGTGAATAAGCTCCCTCATGTCATCTATTATGCGAGCCGAACATTAAATGATGCTCAGCTCAATTACTCAACGACTGAGAAGGAGTTGCTTGCTGTAATTTTTGCTTTAGAGAAGTTTCGTTCATATCTTGTTGGTTCTAAAGTGATTGTATATTCTGACCATGCAGCACTTAGGTACTTGTTAGCCAAGAAGGATGCTAAGCCACGCTTGCTTCGATGGGTATTACTGTTGCAAGAATTTGATTTAGAAATCCGAGATAAGAAAGGGTGTGAGAATGTTGTTGCTGATCATCTCTCTCGTCTCATCGATGGTAACCACAAGTTTGAGGATATCCTGCCCCTCAATGAATCTTTTCCAGATGAACAACTATTTGCCATTGATGATCAAGAACCATGGTATGCTGATCTTGTCAATTATCTTGTTAGTGGTGTTTTGAGAGATGATCTAACTTTTCAGGAAAGAAAGAAGTTCCTTGCCACAGCCAAACATTACTTCTGGGATGATCCATATCTGTTCAAATATGGCCCTGACCAAATCATAAGGAGATGTATCCCAGAGAATGAGCAGCAAAGCATACTCAAGTTTAGTCATGAATTTGCATGTGGAGGTCATTTTGGTGCCAAGAAAACAGCAGCTAAGGTTCTTCAATCTGGTTTCTTTTGGCCCTCTCTTTTTAAAGATGCATATTATTTCTGTTCTAAATGTGATAGGTGTCAAAGAATTGGAAACATAAGCCGGAGGAATATGATGCCACTAAACAACATTTTGGTGGTGGAGCTGTTTGACATATGGGGTATAGATTTCATGGGACCTTTTCCTTCCTCTTTGGGTTATACTTACATTCTTGTTGCTGTAGATTATGTATCCAAATGGGTGGAGGCGTTGGCTACAAGGACTAATGATCATAGAGTTGTTCTGAAATTCCTGAGAGATGTGATTTTCACTAGGTTTGGAACTCCTAGGGCTGTCATTAGTGATGGTGGCAGTCACTTCTGTAACAAACCATTTGAGGCCTTAATGAAAAAGTACAATATCACACATAGAGTGTCAACTCCATATCATCCTCAAACTTCCGGACAAGTCGAGATCAACAATAGAGAGATCAAGAATATTTTGGAGAAAACTGTCAATCCTACTCGAAAAGATTGGGCACTACGACTCAATGATGCACTTTGGGCATATAGGACAGCTTATAAGACTCCCATCGGGATGAGCCCTTATAGACTTGTGTTTGGGAAGGCTTGTCATCTACCAATGGAGCTTGAGCACCGAGCATATTGGGCAATTAAAAAGTTCAATTTTGATCTCAAAGAAGCTGGGAATGTCAGAAAATTGCAGCTCAATGAATTGGAGGAGCTAAGGAACGAAGCTTATGAGAATGCAAAAATTTACAAAGAGAGGACCAAACGCTATCATGACAAGGCCATCCTCAGGAAAGAATTCAAGCCAGGTATGAAAGTTTTGTTGTATGACTCACGTTTGCGTCTCTTTCCAGGTAAATTGAAATCTAGATGGCTGGGGCCATTCAAGGTGCTTCAAGTTTTCCCTCATGGAGCTGTTGAGATTGAGAACCTAAGGGACATGACAACTTTCAAGGTGAATGGGCAGCGATTGAAACAATACTTGGATGATGAAGTGGAAACACGAGCTGTGGACTCTCTTGAGTTCACCACACCCTAACTATTGGCAACCCAACCAGGTTTTGTTGTTTTTGTTTTAGTTTAGAGTTGATTCCTTTCCTGCGTTTTATGTTTAGTTTGGTTTTTGCATTTTGTTTCCTTTCTTTTAAACATTGGGGACAATGTTTCATTCAGGTTTGGGGTGTGGGATGAAACTTGTTGAATTTTTGAGTCTGTTGTTCAATTTCCAAGTCTTAGTGAAAGATTTCTTTTTGCTTACTAATGAAGATGTATATGCAATGTCATTGTCACTAATTCTTTGCTAGTGTGTTGCCATGGAAGTGTTTGCATCAGAATTTCTGCCTATGCACTTTCATGAAATTGGAATTTCGGTCCAGAAGGTGCCATACTCAGATATCTTTAGAAGAATTGTGGAGACTACCCTAGTGAGCTAATTTGAGCCTATTCCATTCCTTGAAAGGGTTTTATTTGTTTCTACTCTTACAACTTCCCAGATTCCTTTTATGATGATCTCATTATATTCATCAAATACTAAGAACTATTTGATCTTTTGCAGATGCTATGTTGCTTGCTGACATTTGTGGAAAGGATGTACCCATTGATATGATGTAGGCTATGTGTGTTTAAGTCACTAAAAGGCTTTGATATCCCTCCCTGTTGTGTGCTTCCTTTACCCAATTTTGCGTCCAAACACTTAAGCTTTTCTTTCATCACCCACATTACTCCTACCCTTGTATCTTAATCTAAGATACTATCCCTTGCTTAGCCATACCCTATAACTGGAGAACATGTCAAGATCTTAGCAAAATGAAGAAGCAAGGATGGGCTTTATACCAATAAATGGAGAGAATCAGTGTGCTAGTGCAATTCAAGGAGAAAAGCAAAAGAGGGCCAAATTCGTTTAAAAAAAAAAAAAAAAAAAAAAAACAAGAGAAAACAAAACAAAACATGTACTTGATCAAAGTTCAAATTCAGTTCAGAGGAGCACAAGTCATTGCCTTGAAGATTCACAAGTATAGCCATTTACCTTGCAGCAAGAAGAAGCACTCTTGGCATGTTCTTGAGTTCTTAGTTTTCATTTCCCCTCTTTTCATAACCCTTACCCTCAGCCTGACATTACAAGCTTGATTAAGACCTAACTGATCTTTGGGGAAGTCCGGTTCATGGGTGCTGGTATGCAATGTATTCTTTCTATGTTCTTAGCATTTGATTTCCATTCATGAGATCTTATTTTCAGAAATCGTGCTTTTGTTTTGTGATTATTTCATATGTGAAATCTTGTTTCCCTTTACATAACATCACTCACATATGCTTGTTGAGAAACTAAACCCTAGGTTCTTTGTGAAGATTTGAGCGATACCCGTGAGACCTAGAGTTGAGGCGATTTCTATCTAAGTATTTGAGTATGGTGACTTCAATGCTGGAATTCTTTTTGCAGTGGCAATAGACTATACACCCTGGTGTGAAGATCTGAAGTGGCATACCATTAGTTTTGAAAGTGTGATTGTGCATTCATTGGTTTTCCTTAGTTTGTTTAAAAGTGATTCTTTAACTATTAGTTGTCTTGCAGAATTTGTTGATGTTTGTGGGAGTCATCACTGTAAACCCTCAGGAGACACAACTCCTCCTACTAGGGACACCTAGAGGTTTAAAGGCTTGTTGCATATGCTCAATGCAATCGTGTTATCTACGAAAATGGTGTAATAAGTTTCGTGTGTTGTTTTGTGGTGTTTAAGTTCTAGTTTTGCTTGAGGACCAGCAAAATATAGGTTTGGGGTATTGATCAATGCATAATTGTGTATCATTTTGTAACACTCTACCCTATTGTTTGGTTATGTTTTTAGATAAAACTTGTGCTTTTAATCCATTTTGTGTTTGTTATTCAGTTCATTGAGCTCTAGGTACCAATGGAGGCATTTGAAGCAAAATGATGCAAAAACGTGCAAAAACTGGAGACTGAGTTAGCAATTCATTTCGGACTTATCTTCTTCATCTGAGCTTGGATTGGGCCAATTCTTGTGTGGTTGGATCAGAGACATTCTGAACTTCGAAATGGACATCTTAAAGTCATCCTTTGATTCAGCCTAGCCCAATTCGTAAGCCCAAGAAGTTGTTCATCATGCTGACAGGAAGATGAGGTCATTACATGCTTGGTCATGGTGAGCTAGGCATGAGCTATTGGTTTCTGAATGGAAGCTTGGTCATGCTGACATGATGATGAGCTATGGCTGCTGGTGGGATTTATTGGTGAAGTGCAACAACCAATTCTAATTTTCTAATACAAGTGTTGTATGCATTAGCCATATTCAATTCAGATTTCTCATTTCCCTCTCCCTATAAATACCACTTCCATTCCAAACACTTTCATCAATCACATCCTGGAATTCACAATCCCTCTCTTCCAATTCCTAGCAGACCACTCATCCCAGCACAATCCCCACTCAAACATTCATCAACCACAGCCTCATACACATTCCCTAAACACAATCCATACAATCCACACCATCTACACCCCTCTTCATCTCTTGCTGCAACATACATGGTGGAAGCTGTGAGAAGCTCTACAACAACATAATTCGTTCTTCACGGGTTTTTCTTACTCTCTCCATGTTTATTATGATTCAAATGCATTTTCCATTAATGGAGTGTAACTAATTACCATAGCTAGGGTTTCAATGTAACCTGACAAGACAATTTCATGTTTTCAAGTTAATGTTACCCTTGTTGATTACTTCTTATTTTTTGGTCTCATTCACTTGTTCTTAGTTGAATCTTTATGCATGTTTAAATAACTGGCCACTATGAACACATGCATGTTGGTTATCTAGTTCAAGTTTACATAAACACCATATGACTCTTGAACCGATTAGTGAATGAGTGGGTAATGCATTTAGGACAAACACCATGTTTAAATGTTTACTTGGTTCCTTTGTGTTCTTCTTAAGCTTAATGGATTCAGATTCATAGCTTAGACTAAACACCATAGCTAAGTTGTGTTTCCTGAGTACTTGATTAAAACCAAACACCATATGGATAATCATACATAAGAAAGAACGAACTCCAGAAATTGTAATCAACTTATGTGATTGTTAACTTGTTGCCTGAAATTGGATTGTCATGGTGAAGTTGAAACCCTAGTACTTGTCTCCTTTGAACTTGAAGTGTCAAATTTCGTACACCTACTGATTTCCGATCGAGCCCAAAACTTGGGCATCATCATAATATGGTGGGAGGAGTCATGTGGTGAGTTTTGAGTGAAATCCAATAGCTAGAACTGCGGAATACACCAACCACTCCAATTCGGAACAAACTGCCTTTGAACTTGAAGTGTCAAATTTCGTACACGTACTGATTTTCGATCGAGCCCAAAACTTGGGCATCTTCATAATATGGTGGGAGGAGTCATTTGGTGAGTTTTGAGTGATATCCAATCGCTTGAACTACTGAATACACCAAACACTCCAATAAAGAATGAACTGCCTTAGAGCTTGAATTGTCCAATTTCGTACACCTATTCATTTCCGATCGAGCCCAAAACTTGGGCATCATCATAATATGGTGGGAAGAGTGATGTGGTGAGTTTTGAGTGAAATCCAATAGCTAAAACTATGGAATACACCATCCACTCCAATTCGGAACAAACTGCCTTTAAACTTAAAGTGTCCAATTTTTTACATCTATTGATTTCCGATCGAGCCCAAAACTTGGGCATCTTCATAATACGGTGGGAGGAGTCATGTGGTGAGTTTTGAGTGAAATCCAATCGCTTGAACTACGGAGTACACCAACCACTCCAATTCGGAACAAACTACCTTGGAACTTGATGTGTCCAATTTCGTACAGCTATTTATTTCCGATCGAGCCCAAAACTTGGGCATCATCATAATATGGTGGGAGGAGTCATGTGGTGAGTTTTGGGTGAAATCCAATTGCTAGAACTACGGAATGCACCACACACTCCAATAAAGCACGAACTGCCTTTGAGCTTGAATTGTCCAATTTCGTACACCAATTGAGTTCCGATCGAGCCCAAAACTTGCGCGTTATCATAGTATGGTGGTAGGAGACATGTGGTGAGTTTTGAGTGAAATCCAATCGCTAGAACTACAGAATACACCAACCACTCCAATTCGGAACAAACTGCCTTTGAACTTGAAGTGTAAAATTTCGTACACCTACTGATTTTCGATCGAGCCCAAAGCTTGGGCATCATCATAATATGGTGGGAGGGGTCATTTGGAGAGTTTTGAGTAAAATTCAATTGCTAGAACTACTGAATACAACAAACACTCCAATAAAGCATGAACTGCCTTTGAGCTTGAATTGTCCAATTTCGTACACCAATTGACTTCCGATCGAGCCCAAAACTTGGGCATCATCATAATATGGTGGGCGGAGTCATTTGGTAGGTTTTGAGTGAAATCCAATCGCTCGAAGTAAGGAATACACCAAACACTCCAATAAAGCTCGAACTGCCTTTGAACTTGAATTGTCCAATTTCAAACACCTATTGATTTCCGATCGGGCCCAAAACTTGGGCATCATCATAATATGGTGGGAAGAGTCATGTGGTGTGTTTTGAGTGAAATCTAATAGCTAGAACTATGGAATACACCAACCACTCCAATTCGGAAAAATTGCCTTTGAGCTTGAATTGTCCAAATTCGTACACCTATTTACGTCAGATCGATCCCAAAACTTGGGTGTTATCATAATATGGTAGGAGGACACATGTGGTGAATTTTGAGTGAAATCCAACTGCTAGAACTGCGGAATACACCAACCACTCCAATACGTCACGAACTGCCTTTGAACTTGAAGTGTCCAATTTCGTAAACCTATTGATTTCCGATCGAGCCCAAGACTTGGGCATTATCATAATATGATGGGAGAAATCATGTGGCGAGTTTTGAGTGAAATCCAATCGCTAGAACAACGGAATACACCAACAACTCCAATTCGGAACAAACTGGCTATGAACATGAGGTGTCCAATTTCGCACACATATTGATTTCCGATCGAGCCCAAAACTTGGGCATCATCAGGATATGGTGGGAGGAGTCATTTGGCGAGTCATAAGTGAAATCCAATCGCTAGAACTACGGAATACACTAACCACTCAAATAAAGCACGAACTGCCTTTGAACTTGAATTGTCCAATTTTGTACACCTATTGATTTCCGATCGAGCACAAAACTTGAGCATCATCATAATATGGTGGTAGGAGTCATTTGGTCTGTTTTGAGTGAAATCCAATTGCTAAAACTACGGAATATACCAACCACTCCAATAAGGCACGAAGTGCCTTTGAACTTGAATTGTCCAATTACGTACACCTATTGATTTCCGATTGAGCCCAATACTTGGGCATCATCATAATATGGTGGGAGGAGTCATTTGGTGAGTTTTGAGTGAATTAAAATCGCTAGAACTACGGAATACACCAACAACTCCAATTTGAAACGAACTGCCTTTGAACTTGAATTGTCCAATTTCGTACAGCTATTGATTTCCTATCGAGCCCAAAACTTGGGCATTACCATAATATGGTGGGAGGAGTGATTTGATGAGTTTTGAGTGAAATCCAATCGCTAGAACTACGGAATACACCAACCACTCCAATTCGGAACGAACTGCGTTTGAATATGAATTGTTCAATTACGTACACCTATTGATTTCCGATCGAGCCCAAAACTTGGGCACCATCATACTATGGTGGGAGGAGTCATTTGGAGAGTTTTGAGGGAAATCCAATCGCTAGAACTATGGAAGACACCAACGACTCTAACAAGGCACGAACTGCCTTTGAACTTGAATTGTCCAATTTCGTACACCTATTGATTTCTGATCGAGCGCAAAACTTGGGCATCATCATAATTTGGTGGGAGAAGTCACGTTGAGAGTTCTGAGTGAAATCCAACCTCTAGAACTATGAAATAAACCAACCACTCCAATTCGGAAGAAACTGCCTTTGAACTTGAAGTGTCCAATTTCGTACACCTATTGATTTCCGATTGAGCCCAAAACTTAGGCATCATCATAATTTGTTGGAAGGAGTCATTTGGTGAGTTTTGAGTGAAATCGAATCGCTAGAACTACGGAATACCCCAACCACTCCAATAAGGCACGAACTGCCTACGAACTTGAATTGTCCAATTTCGTACTCCTATTGACTTCCAATCGAGCTCAAAACTTGGGCATCATCATAATATGGTGGGAGGAGTCATGTGGTGAGTTCTGAGTGAAATCCAATTGCTTGAACTATGGAATACACCAACCACTGCAATTCGAAACAAACTGCCTTCGAACTTGAAGTGTCCAATTTCGTACACCTATTGATTTCCGATTGAGCCCAAAACATGGGCATCACCATAATATGTTGGGAGGAGGTAACTGGTGAGTGTTGAGTGAAATCCAATGGCTAGAACTATGAAATACACCAACCACTCCAATAAGGCACGTACTGCCTTTGAACTTGAATTGTCCAGTTTCGTACACCTATTGATTTCCGATCGGGCCCAAAGCTTGGCCATCATCATAATATGGTGGGAGGAGTCATGTGGTGTGTTTTGAGTGAAATCCAATCGCTAGAACTACGAAATACACCAGCCACTCCAATTCAGAACAAACTGCCTTTGAACTTGAAGTGTCCAATTTCGTACACCTATGGATTTCCGATCGAGCCCAAAACTTGGGCATCATCATAATATGGTTGGAGTCATGTGGAGAGTTTTGGGTGAAATCCAATCGCTCTAACTTGGAATACACCAACCACTCCAATTCGGAACAAACTGCCTTTGAACTTGAATTGTCCAAACACCTATTGATTTCCAATCGAGCCCAAAACTTGGGCATCATCATAATATGGTGGACGGAGTCATTTGGAGAGCTTTGAGTGAAATCCAATCGCTAGAACTACGGAATACATCAACCACTCCAATTCGGAACAAACTGCCTTTGAACTTGAATTGTCCAAACACCTATTGATTTCCGATCGAGCCCAAAACTTGGGCATCATCATAATATGGTGGACAGTGTCATTTGGAGAGCTTTGAGTGAAATCCAATCGCTAGAACTACGGAATACATGAACCACTCCAATTCGGAACAAACTGCCTTTGAACTTGAAGTGTCCAATTTCGTACACCTATTGATTTCTGATCGAGCCCAAAACTTGGGCATCATCATAATATGTTGGAAGGATTCATTTGGTGAGTTTTCAGTGAAATCCAATCACTAGAACCACAGAATACACCAACCACTCCAATTCGAGAACAAACTGCCTTTGAACTTGAAGTGTCCAATTTCGTACACCTACTGATTTCCGATCGAGCCCAAAACTTGGGCATCATCATAATATGGTGGGAGGGGTCATGTGGTGAGTTTTGAGTGAAATCCAATCGCTAGAACTACGGAATACACCAACCACTTCAATTCGGAACGAACTGCCTTTGAACTTGAATTGTCCTATTTCGTACACCTATTGATTTCTGATGGAACCCAAAATTTGGGCATCAATAGAATATGTTGGGAGGAATCATTTGGTGAGTTTTAAGTGAAATCCAATGGCTAGAACTACGGAGTACAACAACCACTCCAATTCGGAACGAACTGCCTTTGAACTTGAATTGTCCTATTTCGTACACCTATTGATTTCCGATGGAACCCAAAATTTGGGCATCATCATAATATGGTTGTAGGAGTCATGTGGTGAGTTTTGAGCGAAATCCAATCGTTAGATCCACGGAATACACCACCCACTCCAACTCGGAACAAACTGCATTTAACTTGAAGTGTCCAATTTCGTACACGTATTGATTTCTGATCGAGCACAAAACTTGGGCATCATCATAATACGGTGGGCGGAGTCATGTGGTGAGTTTGGAGTGAAATCCAATCCCTAGAACCACGGAATACACCACCCACTTCAATTCGGAACAAACTTCCTTTGAACTTGAAGTGTCCAATTTCGTACACCTATTGATTTCTGATCGAGCCCAAAACTTGGGCATCAACAGAATATGTTGGGAGGAGTCATTTGGTGATTTTTGAGTGAAATCCAATCGCTAGAACTATGGAATACACCAACCAGTCCAATTCGGAACAAACTGCCTTTAAACTTGCAGTGTCCAATTTCATACACCTATTGATTTCCGATCGAGCCCAAAACTTGGCCATCATCATAAAATGGTGGGGGAGTCATTTGGTGGGTTTTGAGTGAAATCCAATCGCTAGAACTACAGAATACACCCCACTCCAATTCGGAACAAATTGCCTTTGAACTTGAAGTATCCAATTTCGTACACCTACTGATTTCCAATCAAGCCCAAAACTTGGGCATCATAATAATATGGTGGGAGGAGTCATGTGGTGAGTTTTGAGTGAAATCAAATAGGTAGAACAACGGAATACACCAACCACTCCAATTCGAAACAAACTGCCTTTGAACTTGAAGTATCCAATTTCGTACACCTACTGATTTCTGATCGAGCCCAAAACTTGTGCATCATCATAATATGTTGGGAGGACTCATTTGTTGAGTTTTCAGTGAAATCCAATCGCTAGAACTACGAAATATACCAACCACTCCAATAAGGCACGAACTGCCTTTGAACTTCAATTGTCCAATTTCGTACACGTATTGATTTCCGATCGAGCCCAAAACTTGGGCATCATCACAATATGGTGGGAGGAGTCATGTGGTGAGTGTTGAGTGAAATTCAATCGCTAGAACTACCGAATACACCAACCACTCCCATTCGAAACAAACTGCCTATGAAGTTGAAGTGTCCAATTTCGTACACCTATTGATTTCCGATCGATCCCAAAACATGGGCATCATCATAATATGGTGGGAGGAGTCTTGTGGTGAGTTTTGGGTGAAATCCAATCGCTAGAACTACGGAATAAACCAACTACTACAATTCGGAACAGATTGCCTCTTAACTTGAAGTGTCCAATTTCGTACACTTATTGATTTCCGATCGAGCACAAAACTTGGGCATCATCATAATATGGTGGGAGGAGTCATGTGGTGAGTTTTGAGTGAAATCCAATTGCCTGAACTGCGGAATACACCAACCACTCCAATTCGGAACAAACTGCCTTTGAACTTGAAGAGTCCAGTTTCGTACACCGATGGATTTCCATTCAGGCCCAAAACTTGGGCATCACCATAATACGGTGGGAGGAGTCATGTGGCGAGTTTTGAGTGAAATCCAATCGCTAGAACTACGGAATACACCAACCACTCCAATTCGGAACAAACTGCCATCGAACTTGAAGTGTCCAATTTCGTACACCAACCAGTCCAATTCGGAACAAACAGCCTTTGTACTTGGAGTGTCCAATTTCGTACACCTATTGATTTCCGATCGAGCACAAAACTTGGGCATCATCATAATATGGTGGGAGGAGTCATGTGGCGAGTTTTGAGTGAAATCCAATCGCTAGAACTACGGAATACACCAAACACTCCAATAAAGCACGACCTGCCATTGATGTTGAATTGTCCAATTTCGTACATCTATTGACTTCCGATCGAGCCCAAAACTTGGGCGTCATCATAATATGGTGGCAGGTGTCATGTGGTGAGTTTTGAGTGAAATCCAATCGCTAGAACTACGTAATACAGCAACGACTCCAATTCGTAACAAACTGCCCTTGAAGTTGAAATGTCCAATTTCGAACACCTATTGATTTCCGATGAAGCCCAAAACTTGGGCATCATCAAAATATGGTGGGAGGAGTCATGTGGTGAGTTTTGATTGAAATCCAATCGCTTGAACTACGGAATACACCAACCAGTCCAATTCGGAACAAACTGCCTTTGAACTTGAAGTGTCCAATTTCGTACACCTATTGATTTCCGATCGAGCCCAAAACTTGGCCATCATCAAAATATTGTGGGAGGAGTCATTTGGTGAGTTTTGAGTGAAATCCAATCTCTAGAACTACGGAATACACCAAACACTACAATAAAGCACGAACTGCCTTTGAACTTGAATTGTCCCATTTAGTACAACTATTGATTTCAGATCGAGCCCAAAACTTGGGCATCATCATAATATGGTGGGAGGAGTCATTTGGTGAGTTTTGAGTGAAATCCAATAGCAAGAACTACGGTATATACAAAACACTCCAATAATGCATGAACTGCCTTCGACGTTGAATTGTCCAATTTCGAACACCTATTGACTTCCAATCGTGCCCAAAACTTGGGCATCATCATAATATGGTGGGAGGAGTCCAACCACTCCAATTCGGAACAAACTGCCTCTGAACTAGAAGTGTCCAATTCCGTACACCTATTGATTTCCGATCGAGCGCAAAACTTGGGCATCATCATAATATGGTCGGAGGAGTCATTTGGTGAGTTGTGAGTGAAATCCAATCGCTAGAACTACGTAATACACCAACCACTCCAATTCGGAACAAACTGCCTTTCAACTTGAAGTGTCCAATTTCGTACACATACTGATTTTCGATCGAGCACAAAACTTGGGCATCATCATAATATGGTGGGAGGAGTCATGTGGCGAGTTTTGAGTGAAATCCAATCGCTAGAACAGCGGAATACTCCAACCACTCCAATTCGGAACAAACTGCCTTCGAACTTGAAGTGTCCAATTTCATACACTAACCACTCCAATTCGAAACAAACTTCCTTTGTACGTGAAGTGTCCAATTTCGTACACCTATTGATTTCCGATGGAGCCCAAAACTGGGGCATCATCGTAATATGTTGGGAGGACTCATTTGGTGAGTTTTCAGTGAAATCCAATCGCTAGAACTACGAAATATACCAACCACTCCAATAAGGCACGAACTGCCTTTGAACTTCAATTGTCCAATTTCGTACACGTACTGATTTCCGATCGAGCCCAAAACTTGGGCATCATCACAATATGGTGGGAGGAGTCATGTGGTGTGTTTTGAGTGAAATCCAATCGCTTGAACTACGGAATACACCAACCAGTCCAATTCGGAACAAACTGCCTTTGAACTTGAAGTGTCCAATTTCGTACACCTATTGATTTCCGATCAAGCCCAAAACTTGGCCATCACCATAATATGGTGGGAGGAGTCATTTGGTGAGTTCTGAGTGAAATCCAATCGCTAGAACTACGGAATACACCAAACACTCCAATAGAGCACAAACTGCCTTTCAACTTGAAGTGCCCAATTTTTTACACCTATTGCTTTCCGATCGATCCCAAAACTTGGACATCATCATAATATGGTGGGAGGAGTCCAACCACTCCAATTCGGAACAAACTGCCTTTGAACTTGAAGTGTCCAATTTCGTACACCTATTGATTTCCGATCGAGCCCAAAACTTGGGCATCATCATAATATGGTGGGAGGAGTCATTTGGTGAGCATTGAGTGAAATCCAATCGCTAGAACTACGAAATACACCAACCACTCCAATTCGGAACAAACTGCCTTCGAACTTGAAGTGTCCAATTTCGTACACCTATTGATTTCCGATTGAGCACAAAACTTGGGCATCATCATAATATCGTGGGAGGAGTCATGTGGTGAGTTTTGAGTGAAATCCAATCGCTAGAACTACGAAATACACCAACCACTCCAATTCGGAACAAACTGCCTTCGAACTTGAAGTGTCCAATTTCGTACACCTATTGATTTCCGATCGAGCCCAAAACTTGGGCATCATCATAATATGGTGGGAGGAGTCATTTGGTGAGCATTGAGTGAAATCCAATCGCTAGAACTATGAAATACACCAACCACTCCAATTCGGAACAAACTGCCTTCGAACTTGAAGTGTCCAATTTCGTACACCTATTGATTTCCGATTGAGCACAAAACTTGGGCATCATCATAATATCGTGGGAGGAGTCATGTGGTGAGTTTTGAGTGAAATCCAATCGCTAGAACTATGGAATACAACACCCACTCCAATTCGGAACAAACTGCCTTTGAACTTGAAGTGTCCAATTTCGTACACATATTGATTTCCGATCGAGCACAAAACTTGGGCATCATCATAATATCGTGGGAGGAGTGATGTGGTGAGTTTTGAGTGAAATCCAATCGCTAGAACTATGGAATACACTAACCACTCCAATTCGGAACAAACTGCTTTTGAACTTGAAGTGTCCAATTTCGTACACATATTGATTTCCGATCGAGCACAACACTTGGGCATCATCATAATATCGTGGGAGGAGTCACGTGGTGAGTTTTGAGTGAAATTCAATTGCTAGAACTATGGAATACACCAACCACTCCAATTCGGAACAAACTGCATTTGAACTTGAAGTGTCCAATGTCGTACACCTATTGATTTCCGATCGAGCACAAAACTTGGGCATCATCATAATGTGGTGGGAGGAGTCATTTGGTGAGTTTGGAGTGAAATCCAATCGCTAGAACTACGAAAGGTACCAACCACTCCAATAAGGCACGAACTGCATTTAAACTTGAATTGTTCGATATGGTACACCTATTGATTTTCGCTCGAGCCCAAAACTTAGGCATCATCATAGTATGGTTGGAGGAGTCATGTGGTGAGTTGTGAGTGAAATCCAATCGCTAGAACTACGTAATACAGCAACGACTCCAATTCGTAACAAACTGCCCTTGAAGTTGAAATGTCCAATTTCGAACACCTATTGATTTCCGATCAAGCCCAAAACTTGGGCATCATCAAAATATGGTGGGAGGAGTCATGTGGTGAGTTTTGATTGAAATCCAATCGCTAGAACTACGGAATACACTAACCACTCCAATTCGGAACAAACTGCGTTTGAACTTGAAGTGTCCAATTTCGTACACCTATTGATTTCTGATCGAGCACAAAACTTGGGCATCATTGTAATATGGTGGGAGGAGTCGTGTGGAGAGTTTTGGGTGAAATCCAATCGCTAGAACTGCGGAATACATCAACCACTCCAATTCGGAACAAATTGCCTTTCAACTTGAACTGTCCAATTTCGTACACCTATTGATTTACGATCGAGCCCAAAACTTGGGCATCATCATAGTATGATGGTAGGAATCTTGTGGTGAGTTTTGAGTGAAATCCAATCGCTAGAACTACGAAATGTACCAACCACTCCAATAGGGCACGAACTGCCTTTAAACTTGAATTGTTCGATATGGTACACCTTTTGATTTTCGCTCGAGCCCAAGACTTAGGCATCATCATAGTATGGTCGGCGGAGTCATGTGGTGAGTTGTGAGTGAAATCCAATCGCTAGAACTACGTAATACAGCAACGACTCCAATTCGTAACAAACTGCCCTTGAAGTTGAAATGTCCAATTTCGAACACCTATTGATTTCCGATCAAGCCCAAAACTTGGGCATCATCAAAATATGGTGGGAGGAGTCATGTGGTGAGTTTTGATTGAAATCCAATCGCTTGAACCACGGAATACACCAACCAGTCCAATTCGGAACAAACTGCCTTTGAACTTGAAGTGTCCAATTTCGTACACCTATTGATTTCCGATCGAGCCCAAAACTTGGGCATCATCATAATATGGTTGGAGGAGTCATGTGGCGAGTTTTGAGTGAAATCCAATCGCTAGAACTACGGAATACACCAATCACTCCAATTCGGAACAAACTGCCATCGAACTTGAAGTTTCCAATTTCGTACACCAACCAGTCCAATTCGGAACAAACAGCCTTTGTACTTGGAGTGTCCAATTTCGTACACCTATTGATTTCCGATCGAGCACAACACTTGGGCATCATCATAATATGGTGGGAGGAGTCATGTGGCGAGTTTTGAGTCAAATCCAATCGCTAGAACTACGGAATACACCAAACACTCCAATAAAGCACGACCTGCCATTGATGTTGAATTGTCCAATTTCGTACACCTATTGACTTCCGATCGAGCCCAAAACTTGGGCATCATCATATTATGGTGGGAGGAGTCCTGTGGTGAGTTTTGAGTGAAATCCAATCGCTGCAACTACGGAACACACCAACCACTCCAATTCAGAACAAACTGCCTTTGAACTTGAAGTGTCCAATTTCGTACACCCATTGATTTCCGATCAAGCCCAAAACATGGCCATCATCATAATATGGTGGGAGGAGTCATGTGGAGAGTTTTGAGTGAAATCCAATCACTAGAACTACGGAATACACCAACCATTCCAATTTGGAACAAACTGCCTTTGAATTTGAAGTGTCCAATTTCGTACACCTATTGATTTCCGATCGAGCCCAAAACTTGGGGATCATCATAATATGTTGGGTGGAGTCATTTGGTGAGTTTTGAGTGAAATCCATTCGCTAGAACTACGGAACACACCAACCACTCCAATTCGGAACAAACTGCCTTTGAACTTGAAGTGTCCAATTTCAAACACCTATTGATTTCCGATCGAGCACAAAACTTCGGCATCATCATAATACGGTGGGAGGACTCGTGTGGTGAGTTTGGGCATCGTCATGATATGGTGGGAGGAGTCATGTGGAGATTTTTGAGTGAAATCCAATCGGTACAACTACGGAATACACCAACCACTCCAATTCGGAACAAACTGCCTATGAACTTGAAGTGTCCAATTTCGTACAACTATTGATTTCCGATCAAGCCCAAAACTTGGGCATCATCATGATATGTTGGGAGGAGTCATGTGGTGAGTTTTGAGTGAAATCCAATCGCTGCAACTACGGAATACACCAACCACTCCAATTCAGAACAAACTGCCTTTGAACTTGAAGTGTCCAATTTCGTACACCCATTGATTTCCGATCAAGCCCAAAACATGGCCATCATCATAATATGGTGGGAGGACTCATGTGGAGAGTTTTGAGTGAAATCAAATCGCTAGAACTACGGAATACACCAACCATACCAATTCGGAACAAACTGCCTTTGGACTTGAAGTGTCTAATTTCGTACACCTATTGATTTCCGATCGAGCCCAAAACTTGGGGATCATCATAATATGTTGGGTGGAGTCATTTGGAGAGTTTTGAGTGAAATCCATTCGCTAGAACTACGGAATACAACAACCACTCCAATTCGGAACAAACTGCCTGTGAACTTGAATTGTCCAATTTCATACATCTATTAATTTCCGATCGAGCCCAAAACTTTGACATCATCAAAATATGGTGGGGGGAGTCATTTGGTGAGTTTTGAGTGAAATCCAATCGCGAAAACTACGAAATGTACCAACCACGATTATAAGGTACGAACTGCCTTTGAACTTGTGTTGTCCAATTTCGTACACCTATTGATTTCGGATTGAGCCCAAAACATGGGCATCATCATAGTACGGTGGGAGGAGTCATGTGGTGACTTTTGAGTGAAATCCAATCGCTAGAACTACGGAAAGCACCAACCACTCCAGTTCGGAACAAACTGCCTTTGAAATTGTAGTGTCCAAATTCGTACACCTATTAATTTCCGACCGAGCCCCAAACTTGGGCATCATCATAATATGGAGCGAGGAGTCATGTGGTGAGTTTTGGGTGAAATCCAATCGCTAGAACTACGGAATGCACCAACAACTCCAATTCGGAATAAACTGCCTTTGAACTTGTAGTGTCCAATTTCGTACACCTATTGATTTCCGACCGACCCCAAAACTTGGGCATCATCATAATATGGAGCGAGGAGTCATGTGGTGAGTTTTGAGTGAAATCCAATGGCTAGAACTACGGAATACACCAACCACTCCAATTCGAAACAAACTGCCTTAGAACTTGAAGTGTCCAATTTCGTACACCTACTGATTTCCGATCGAGCCCAAAACTTGGGAATCGTCATAATATGTTGGGAGGAGTCACTTGGAGAGTTTTGAGTGAAATCCAATCGCTAGAACTACGGAATACACCAACCACTCCAATTCGGAACAAACAGCCTTCGAACTTGAAGTGTCCAATTTTTTATAGCTATTGCTTTCCGATCGATCCCAAAACTTGGGAATCATCATAAGATGTTGGGAGGAGTCATTTGGTGAGTTTTGAGTGCAATCCAATCGCTAGAACTAAGAAATGAACAAACCACTCGAACAAGACACAAACTGCCTTTGAACTTGAATTGTCCAATTTCGTACAACTATTGATTTACGATGGAGCCCAAAATTTGGGCATCATCATAATATGGCGGGAGGAGTCATGTGGTGAGTTTTAAGTGAAATCCAATCGCTAAAACTACGGAATACACCAACCACTCCAATTCGTAACAAACTGCCTTTGAACTTGAAGTGTCCAATTTCGTACACCTACTGATTTCCGATCGAGTCCAAAGCATGGGAATCGTCATAATATGTTGGGAGGAGTCACTTGGAGAGTTTTGAGTGAAATCCAATCGCTAGAACTACGGAATACACCAACCACTCCAATTCGGAACAAACTGCCTTCGAACTTGAAGTGTCCTATTTCGTACATTTCGATCGAGCCCAAAACTTGGGCATCATCATAGTATGGTGGGAGGAGTCATGTGGTGAGTTTTGAGTGAAATCCAATCGCTAGAACTACGGAATACACCAACAACTCAAATTCGGAACAAACTGCCTTTGAAATTGAAGTGTCCAATTTTTTACAGCTATTGCTTTCCGATCGATCCCAAAACTTGGGAATAATCATAAGATGTTGGGAGGAGTCATTTGGTGAGTGTTGAGCGAAATCCAATCGCTAGAACTAAGAAATGAACAAACCACTCCAACAAGGCACAAACTGCCTTTGAACTTGAATTGTCCAATTTCGAACAACTATTGATTTACGATCGGGCCCAAAATTTGGGCATCATCATAGTATGGTGGGAGGAGTCATGTGGTGAGTTTTGAGTGAAATCCAATCGCTAGAGCAACGGAATACACCAACCACTCCAACAGAGCACGAAGTTCCTTTGAACTTGAATTGTCCAATTTCGTACACCCATTGATTTCGGATCGAACCCAAAACTTGGGCATCATCACAATAAGGTGGGAGGAGTCATGTGGTGAGTTTTGAGTGAAATCCAATTGCTAGAACTACGGAATACACCAACCACTCCAATTCAGAACAAACTACCTGTGAACTTGATGTGTCTAATTTCGTACACCTATTGATTTCTGATCAAGCCCAAACCTTGGGCATCATCATAATATAGTGGGAGGAGTCATGTGGTGAGTTTTGAGTGAAATCCAATCGCTAGAACTACGGAATAAACCAACCACTCCTATTCGGAACAAATTGCCTTTGAACTTGAAGTGTCCAATTTCATACACCTATTGATTTCCGATCGAGCCCAAAACTTGGGCATCACCATAATAAGTTGGGTGGAGTCATTTGGTGAGTTTTGAGTGAAATCCAATCGCTAGAACTACGAATTGTACCAACCACTCCAATACGGCACGAACTGCCGTTGAACTTGAACTCTCCAATTTCGTACACCTAATGTTTTCCGATCGAGCCCAAACCTTGGGCATCATAATAATATGGTGGGAGGAGTCATGTGGTGCGTTTTGAGTGGAATCCAATTGCTAGAACCATGGAATACACCAACCACTCCAATTCGGAACAAACTGCCTTTGAACTTGAATTGTCCAATTTCATACACCTACTGATTTCCGATCGACCCCAAAACTTGGGCATCATCATAATAAGGTGGGAGGAGTCATGTGGTGAGTTTTGAGTGAAATCCAATCGCTAGAACTAAAGAATACACCAACCACTCCAATTCGGAACAAACTGCCTTTGAACTTGAAGTGTCCAATTTCGTACACCTATTGATTTCCGATCGAGCCCAAAACCTGGGCATCATCATATTATGGTGGGAGGAGTTATTTGATGAGTTTTGAGTGAAATGCAATCGCTAGAACTACGAAATATACCAACCACTCCAATAAGGCACGAACTGCCTTTGAACTTGAATTGTCCAATTTCGTACACCTATTGATTTCCGATCGAGCTCAAAACTTGGGCATCTACATAATATGGTGGGAGGAGTCATCTGATGAGTTTTGAGTGAAATCCAGTCGCTAGAACAACGGAATACACCAAACTCTCCAATAAAGAACGAACTGCCTTTGAGCTTGAATTGTCCAATTTCGTACACCTATTGATTTCCGATCGAGCCCAAAACTTGGGCATCACCATAATATGTTGGGAGGAGTCATTTGGTGAGTTTTGAGTGAAATCCAATCACTAGAACTACAGAATACACCAACCACTCCAATTCGGAAAAAACTGCCTTTGAACTTGAAGTGTCCAATTACGTACACCTATTACTTTTCGATCGAGCCCAAAACTTGGGCATCATCATTATATGGTGGGAGGAGTCATTTGGGGAGTTTTGAGTGAAATCCAATCGCCAGAACTACGAAATGTACCAACCACTCCAATAAGGCATGAACTGCCTTCGAACTTGAAGTGCCCAATTTTGTACACCTATTGACTTCCGATCGAGCCCAAAACTAGGGCATCATCATAATATGGTGGGAGGAGTCATTTGGTGAGTTTTGAGTGAAATCCAATCGCTAGAACTACGAAATATACCAACCACTCCAATAAAGCACGAACTGCCTTTGAACTTAATTTGTCCAATGTCGTACACCTATTGATTTCCGATCGAGCACAAAACTTGGGCATCGTCATAGTATGGTGGGAGGAGTCATGTGGTGAGTTTTGAGTGAAATCCAATCGCCAGAACTACGGAATAGACCAACCACTCCAATTCGGAACAAACTCCCTTTTAACTTGAACTGTCCAATTTCATACACGCATTGATTTCCGATCGAGCCCAAAACTTGGGCATCATCATAATATGGTGGGAGGAGTCATTTGGTGAGTTTTGAGTGAAATCCAATCGCTAGAACTACGAAATGTACCAACCACTCCAATAAGGCACGAACTTCCTTCGAACTTGAAGTGTCCAATTTCGTACACCTATTGAATTCCGATCGAGCCTAAAACTTGGGCCTCACCACAATATGGTGGGAGGAGTCATGGGGTGAGTTTTGAGTGAAATCCAATCGCTAGAACTACGGAATACACCAACCACTCCAATTCGGAACAAACTGCCTTTGAACTTGAAGTGTCCAATTTCGTACACCTATATATTTCCGATCGAGCCCAAGATTTGGCATCATCATAATATGGTGGGAGGAGTCATTTGATGAGTTTTGAGTGAAATCCTTTCGCTAGAACTGCTGAATACACCAAACACTCCAATAAAGCACGAACTGCCTTCGAGCTTGAATTGTCCGATGTCGTACACCTGTGGATTTCCGATCGAGCCCAAAACTTGGGCATCATCATAATATGGTGGGAGGAGTCATTTGAAGAGTTTAGAGTGAAATCCAATCGCTCGAACTACGGAATACACCAACCACTCCAATTTGGAACAAACTGCCTTTGAACTTGAAGTGTCCAATTTCGTACACCTGTTGAATTCCGATCGAGCCCAAAACTTGGGCATTATCATAATATGGTGGGAGGAGTCATTTGATGAGTTTTGAGTGAAATCTAATCGCTAGAACTACGGAATACACCAAACACTCCAATAAAGCACGAACTTCCTTTGAGCTTGTATTGTCCAATTTTGTACACCTATTGATTTCCGATCGAGTCCAAGCCTTGGGCATCATCATAATATGGTGGGCGGAGTCATTTGGTGAGTTTTGTGTTAAATCCAATTGCTAGAACAATGGAATACACCAACGACTCCAATTCAGAACAAACTGCCTTTGAACATGAAGCGTCGAATTTTGTACACCTATTGATTTCCGATCAAGCCCAAAACTTGGGCATCATCATAATATGGTGGGAGGAGTCATGTGGTGAGTTTTGAGTGAAATCCAATTGCTAGAACTGCAGAATACACAAACCACTCCAATTTGGAACAAATTGCCTTTGAACTTGAAGTGTCCAATTTCGTTAACCTATTGATTTCCGATCGAGCCCAAAACTTTTGCATCACCATAATATGGTGGGAGGAGTCATGGGGTGAATGTTGAGTGAAATCCAATGGCTAGAACTACGGAATACACTAACCACTCCAATTCAGAACAAACTGCCTTTGAACTTGAAGTGTCCAATTTCGTACACCTAATGATTTCCGGTCGAGCCCAAGATTGGGCATCATCATAATATGGTGGGAGGAGTCATTTGATGAGTTTTGAGTGAAATCCAATCGCTAGAACTACGGAATACACCAAACACTCCAATAAAGCACGAACTGCCTTTGAGCTTGAATTGTCCAATTTCGTACACCTGTTGATTTCCGATCGAGCCCAAAACTTGAGCATCATCATAATTTGGTGCGAGGAGTCATTTGATGAGTTTTGAGTGAAATCTAATCTCTAGAACTACGGAATA
Organism: Prunus yedoensis; assembly: GCA_005406145.1. Lineage (NCBI taxonomy): Eukaryota > Viridiplantae > Streptophyta > Magnoliopsida > Rosales > Rosaceae > Prunus > Prunus yedoensis. Next base: position 1,130,005 of record BJCG01000015.1, on the reverse strand, counting down.
CACCAAACACGCCAATAAAGCACGAACTGCCTTTGAGCTTGTATTGTCCAATTTCGTACACCTATTGATTTCCGATTGAGCCCAAAACTTGGGGATCATCATAATATGGTGGGAGGAGTCATGTGGTGAATTTTGGGTGGAATCCAATTGCTAGAATTACGGAATACACCAACCACTCTAATTCGGAACAAACTGCCTTTGAACTTGAAGTGTCCAGTTTCGTACCCCTATTGATTTCCGATCGAGCCCAAAACTTGGGGATCATCATAATATGCTGGGAAGAGTCATGTGGTGAGTTTTGGGTGAAATCCAATTGTTAGAACTACGGAATACACCAACCACTCCAATTCGGAACAAATTGCCTTAGAACTTGAAGTCTCCGATTTCGTACACCTATTGATTTCCGGTCGAGCCCAAAACTTGGGCATCATTATAATATGGTGGGAGGAGTCATGTGGTGAGTTTTGAGTGAAATCCAATCGCAAGAACTATGGAATACACCAACCACTCCAATTCAGAACAAACTGCTTTTGAACTTGAAGTGTTGAATTTCGTACATCAATTGATTTCCGATCGAGCCCAAAAATTCGGCATCATCACAATATGATGGGAGGAGTCATTTGAAGAGTTTTGAGTGAAATCCAATCGCTCGAACTACGGAATACACCAACCACTCCAATTTGGAACAAACTGCCTTTGAACTTGAAGTGTCCAATTTCGTACACCTATTGATTCCGATTGAGCCCAAAACTTGGCCATCATCATAATATGGTGGGAGGAGTCATGTGGTGAGTTTTGGGTGAAGTCCAACTGCTAGAACTATGGAATACACCAACCACTAAAATTCGGAACAAACTGCCTTTGAACTTGAAGTGTCCAATTTTGTACACCTGTCGATTTCCGATCAACCCCAAAACTTGGGCATCACCATAATATGGTGGGAGGAGTCATTTGAAGAGTTTTGAGTGAAATCTAATCGCTCGAACTACGAAATACACCAACCACTCCAATTTGGAACAAACTGCCTTTGAACTTGAAGTGTCCAATTTCGTACACCTATTGATTCCGACTAAGCCCAAAACTTGCCCATCATCATAATATGGTTGGAGGAATCATGTGGTGAGTTTTGAGTGAAATCCAATCGCTAGAAGTACGGAATACACCAACCACTCCAGTTCGGAACAAACTTCCTTTGAACTGGAAATGTCCAATTTCGTACACCTATAGATTTCCGATTGAGCCCAAAACTTGGGCATCGTCATGATATGGTGGGAGGAGTCATTTGGTGAGTTTTGAGTGAAATCCAATCACCAGACCTACGAAATATACCAACCACTCCAATTCGGAAGAAACTGCCTTCGAACTTGATGTGTCGAATTTCGTACACCTATTGATTTCCGATCGAGCCCAAAACTTGGGCATGATCACAATATGGTGGGAGGAGTCATTTGGTGAGTTTCGAGTGAAATCCAATCTATAGAACTACGGAATACACCAACCACTCCAACTTGGAACAAACTGCCTTTCAACTTGAAGTGTCCAGTTTCGTACCCCTATTGATTTCCGATCGAGCCCAAAACTTGGCCATCATCATAATATGGTGGGAGGAGTGATGTGGTGAGTTTTGAGCGAAATCCAATTGCTACAACTACGGAATACACCAACCACTCCAATTCAGAACAAACTGCCTTTGAACTTGAATTGTCCAATTTCGTACACCTATTAATTTCCGATCGAGCCGAAATCTTGGGCATCATCATAATATGGTGGGAGGAGAATATTTGGGGAGTTTTGAGTTAAATCCAATCGCTAGAACTATGAAATGTATCAACCACTCCAATAAAGCACGAACTGCCTTTCAACTTGAATTGTCCAATTTCGTACACCTATTGATTTCCAATCGAGCCGAAAACTTGGGCATCATCATAATATGGTGGGAGGAGTCGTGTGGTTTGTTTTGATTGAAATCCAATCGCTAGATATACGGAATACACCGACCACTCCAATTCGGAACAAACTGCCTTTGAACTTGAAGTGTTCAATTTCGTACACCAATTGATTTCCGATAGAGCCAAAAACTTGGACAATATCATAATATGGTGGGAGGAGTCATGTGGGGAGTTTTGAGTGAAATCCAATCGCTGGAACGACATAATACACCAACCACTCCAATTCGGAACAAACTGCCTTTGAACTTGAAGTGTCCAATTTCGTACACCTATTGATTTCCGATTGAGCCCAAAACATGGGCATCATCATAATATGGTGGGAGGAGTGATTTGGTGAGTTTTGAGTGAAATCCAATTGCTAGAACTACGAAATGTACCAACCACTCCAATAAAGCACGAACTTCCTTTGAACTTGAATTGTCCAATTTCGTGCACCTACTGATTTCCGATCGGGGCCAAAACTTGGGCATCATTGTAATATGGTGGGAGGAGTCATGTCGTGAGTTTTGAGTGAAATTCAATCGTTAGAACTACGCAATACACCAACCACTCCAATTCGGAAGAAACTGCCTTTGAACATGCAGTGTGCAATTTCATACCCCTATAAATTTCCGATCGAGCCCAAAACTTGGGCATCATCAGAATATGGTGGGAGGAGTCATGTGGTGAGTTTTGAGTGAAATCCAATCGCTAGAACAACGGAATACACCAACCACTCCAATTCGGAACAAACTGCCTTTGAACTTGAAATGTCGAATTTCGTACACCTATTGATTTCCGATACTTGGGCATCATCATAATATAGTGGGAGGAGTCATGTGGTGAGTTTTGAGTGAAATCCAATCGCTAGAACTACGGAATACACCAACCACTCCAATTCGGAACAAACTGCCTTTGAACTTGAAATGTCGAATTTCGTACACCTATTGATTTCCGATACTTGGGCATCATCATAATATAGTGGGAGGAGTCATATGGTGAGTTTTGAGTGAAATCCAGTCGCTAGAACTACGGAATTCACCAACCACTCCAATTTGGAACAATCTGCCTTTGAACTTGAAGCGTCCAATTTCATACACCTATTGATTTCCGATACTTGGGCATCATCATAATATAGTGGGAGGAGTCATGTGGTGAGTTTTGAATGAAATCCAATCGCTAGAACTACGGAATACACCAACCACTCCATTTTGGAACAAACTGCCTTTGAACTTGAAGTGTCCAGTTTCGTACACCTATTGATTTCCCATCGAGCCCAGAACTTGGGCATCATCATAATATAGTGGGAGGAGTCATGTGGTGAGATTTGAGTGAAATCCAATCGCTAGGACTACGGAATACTCCACCCACTCCAATTCGGAACAAACTGCCTTTCAACTTGAATTGTCCAATTCCGAACACTTATTGATTTCCCATCGAGCACAAAACATGGGCATCATCATAATATGGTGGGAGGAGTCATTTGGTGAGTTTTGAGTGAAATCCAATTGCTAGAACTACGAAATGTACCAACCACTCCAATAAGGCACGAATTGCCTTTGAACTTGAATTGTCCAATTTCGTGCAACTATTGATTTCCGATCAATCCGAAAACTTGGAGATCATCATAATATGGTGGGAGGAGTCATTTTGTGAGTTTTCAGTGAAATCCAATCGCTAGAACTACGAAATGTATCAACCACTCCAATAAGGCACGAACTGCCTTTCAACTTGAATTGTCCAATTTCGTACACCTATTGATTTCGGATCGAGCCGAAAACTTGGGCATCATCGTAATATGGTGGGAGGAGTCATTTGGTGAGTTTTGAGTGAAATCCAATTGCTAGAACTACGGAATACACCAACCACTCCAATTCAGAAGAAACTGCCTTTAAACTTGAAGTGTCCAATTTCGTACACCTATTGATTTCCGATCGAGCCCAAAACTTGGGCATCATCAAAATATGGTGGGAGGAGTCATGTGGTGAGTTTTGAGTGAAATCCAATTGCTAGAACTACAGAATACACCAACCACTCCAATTCGGAACAAACTTCCCGTGAACTTGAAGTGTCCAATTTCGTATACCTATTGATTTCCGATCGAGCCCAAAACTTGGGTATCATCAAAATATGGTGGGAGGAGTCATTTGGTGAGTTTTGAGTGAAATCCAATTGCTAGAACTACGGAATACACCAACCACTCCAATTCGGAAGAAACTGCCTCTAAACTTGAAGTGTCCAATTTCAAACAAGTATTGATTTCCAATCGAGCCCAAAACTTGGGCATCATCATAATATGGTGGGAGGAGTCATGTGGTGAGTTTTGAGTGAAATCCAATCGCTAGAACTACGGAATACACGAACCTCTCCAATTCGGAACAAACTGCCTTTGAACTTGAAGTGTGGAATTTCGTACACCTATTGATTTCCGATACTTGGGCATCATCATAATATAGTGGGAGGAGTCATGTGGTGAGTTTTGAATGAAATCCAATCGCTAGAACTACGGAATACAACAACCACTCCAATTCGGAATAAACTGCCTCTGAACTTGAAATGTCCAATTTCGTATACCTATTGATTTCCGATACTTGGGCATCATCATAATATAGTGGGAGGAGTCATGTGGTGAGTTTTGAGTGAAATCCAGTCGCTAGAACTACGCCATTCACCAACCACTCCAATTTGGAACAATCTGCCTTTGAACTTGAAGCGTCCAATTTCGTACACCTATTGATTTCCGATCAAGCCAAAAACTTGGGCATCATCATAATATGGTGGGAGGAGTCATGTGGTGAGTTTTGAATGAAATCCAATTGCTAGAACTACGGAATACACCAACCACTCCAATTCGGAACAAACTGCCTTTGAACTTGAAGTGTCCAGTTTCGTACACCTATTGATTTCCGATCAAGCCAAAAACTTGGGCATCATCATAATATGGTGGGAGGAGTCATGTGGTGAGTTTTGAGTGAAATCCAATCTCTAGAACTACGGAATTCACCAACCACTCCAATTCGGAACAAACTGCCTTTGAACTTGAAGTGTCCAATTTCGTACACTTGTTGATTTCCAATTGAGCCCAAAACTTGGGCATCATCATAATATGGTGGGGGGAGTCATGTGGTGAGTTTTGAGTGAAATCCAATCGCTTGAACTACGGAATACACCGATCACTCCAATTCGGAATAAACTGCCTTTGAACTTGAAGTGTCCAATTTCATACACCTATTGATTTCCGATCGAGCCCAAAACTTGGCCATCATCAGAATATAGTGGGAGGAGTCATGTGGTCAGTTTTGAGTGAAATCCAATCGCTAGAACTATGGAATACACCGACCACCCCAATTCGGAACAAACTGCCTTTGAACTTGAAGTGTCCAATTTCGCACACCTATTGACTTCAGATTGAGCCCAAAATTTGGGCATCATCATAATATGGTGGGAGGAGTCATTTGTTGAGTTTTGAGTGAAATCCGATCCCTAGAACTACGAAATACACCGATCACTCCAATAAGGCACGAACTGCCTCTGAACTTGAATTGTCCAATTTCGTACAGCTGTTGATTTCCGATCGAGCCCAAAACTTGGGTGTCATCATTTTATGGTGGGAGGAGTCATTTGGTGGGTTTTGAGTGAAATCCAATCGCTAGAACTTCGGAATACACCATCCACTCCAATTCGGAACGAACAGCTTTTGAACTTGAAGTGTCCAGTCGCGTACACCTATTGACTTCCGATTGAGCCCATAACTTGGGCATCATCATAATATGGTGAGAGGAGTCATTTGGTGAGTTTTGAGTGAAATCCAATCGCTAGAACTTCGGAATAAACCATCCACTCCAATTCGGAACGAACTGCCTTTGAACTTGAAGTGTCCAATTTTGCACACCTATTGACTTCAGATTGAGCCCAAAATTTGGGCATCATCATAATATGGTGGGAGGAGTCATTCGGTGAGTTTTGAGTGAAATCCAATCGCAAGAACTACGAAATACACCAACCACTCCATTAAGGCACGAACTGCCATTGAACTTGAAGTGTCCAATTTCGTACACCTATTGATGTCCGATCGAGCCAAAGGCTTGGGAATCATCATAATATGTTGGGAGGAGTCATTCGGTGAGTTTTGAGTGAAATCCAATCGCTAGAACTACAAAATGTACCAACCACTCCAATAAGGCACGAACTGCCTTTGAACTTGAAGTGTCCAATTTCGTACACCTATTGATGTCCGATCGAGCCAAAGGCTTGGACATCATCGTAATATGTTGGGAGGAGTCATTTGGTGAGTTTTGAGTGAAATCCAATCGCTAGAAATACGAAATACAACAACCACTCCAACAAGGCACGAACTGCCTTTGAACTTGAAGTGTCCAATTCCGTACACCTATTGATTTTCAATTGAGCCCAAAACTTGGGCATCATCCTAATATGGTGGGGGAAGTCATGTGGTGAGTTTTGAGTGAAATCCAATCGCTAGAACAACGGAATACCCCAACCACTATAATTCGGAACAAACTGCCTTTGAACTTGAAGTGTCCAGTTTCGTACACCTATTGACTTCCGATGGAGCCCATAACTTGGGCATCATCATAATATGGTGGGAGGAGTCATTTGGTGAGTTTTGAGTGAAATCCAACCGCTTGAACTACAGGATACACCAACCACACCTGTACGGCATGAACTGCCTTTGAACTGGAATTGTCCATTTTCGTACACCTATTGATTTCCGATCGAGCCCAAAACTTGGGCATCATCATAATAAGGCGGGAGAAGTCAGTTGGTGAGTTTTGAGAGAAATCCAATCGCTAGAACTTCGGAATACACCAACCAGTACAATAAGCCACGAACGGCCTTTGAACTTGAATTGTCCAATTTTGTACACCTATTGATTTCCGATTGAGCCCTAAACTTGGGCATCATCAGAATATGGTGGGAGGGGTCATGTAGTGAGTTTTGAGTGAAATCCAACTGGTAGAACTACGGAATACACCAGCCACTCCAATTCGGAACAAACTGTCTTTAAACTTGAAGTGTCCAATTTCGTACACCTATTGATTTCCGATCGAGCCCAAAACTTGGGCATCATCATAATATGGTGGGAGCAGTCATTTGGTGAGTTTTGAGTGAAATCCAATCGCTAGAACTACGGAATACAACAACCACGCCAATTCGGAACAAACTGCCTTTGAACTTGAAGTGTCCAATTTCGTACACCTATTGATTTCTAATCGGGCCCAAAACTTGGGCATCATCATAATATGGTGGGAGGAGTCATTTGGTGAGTTTTGAGTGAAATCCAATATGTAGAACTACGGAATACACCAACCTCTCCAATAAAGCACGAACAGCCTTTGAACAGGAATTGTCCAATTTCGTACACCTATTGACTTCCGATCGATCCCAAAACCTGGGGATCATCATAAAATGATGGGAGGAGTCATTTAGTGAGTTTTGAGTTAAATCCAATTGCAAGAAGTACGGAATACACCAACCACTCCAATAAGGCACGAACTGCCTTTGAACTTGAATTATCCAATTTCGTACACCTATTGATTTCCGATCGAGCCCACAACTTTTGCATCATCATAATATGGTGGGAGGAGCCATTTGGTGAGTTTTGAGTGAAATCCAATCGTTAGAACTACGGAATACACCAACCACTCCAATAAGGCATGAACTGCCTTTGAACTTGGATTGTCCGATTTCGTACTCCTATTGATTTCTGATCGGGCCCAAAACTTGGGCATCATCATAATATGGTGGGAGGAGTCGTTTGTTGTGTTTTGAGTGAAATCCAATCACCAGAACTACGAAATACACCAACTACTCCAATAAGGCACGAACTGCCTTTGAACTTGAGTTCTCCAATTTTGTACACCTATTGATTTCCGATCGAGCCCAAAACTTGGGCATCATCATAATATGATGGGAGGAGTCATTTGGTGAGTTTTGATTGAAATCCAAAAGCTAGAACTACGGAATACACCAACCACTCGAACAAAGCACGAACTTCCTTTGAACTTGAATTGTCCAATGTCGTACACCTATTGATTTCTGATCGAGCCCAAAACTTGGGCATCATCATAATATGGCAATAGAATGTTGTTGAAGAGCACCATTAGTAGTTTCCTAGAATTGCAAAGTATTTTGGGCCAACATTTTGACTGTGTCCTCCAATGAACTTGGTTTAGGCTGGAATGATGAACTTGCTTGATTTTGATTTTGATTTTGATTGTTGCTCCAAGAGAAATTTGGGTGATTCCTCCATCCAGGATTATAAGTGTTTGAGAATGGATCATTTCTTGGCCTTTGGTTGTAAGAATTCATCATGTGGGCTTGTTCTTGGACAAACTCAGGATAAGCATTACTAGCTAAACACATGTGAGTTGAGTGTCCTTGAGCATTGCAAATAGCACAAACTTCAACTTGAGGAGCTTTAGGTACCATATTGAGCACAGCATCAAGCTTCCTTTGTAAACTAGCCACCTGCGAAGCAAGCTCATTGTTAGGACTAATCTCATAGATACCAGCTTTACCTCTTGTATCCTTGTGTTGAGCATTGGATCCCAACATCTCAAATATATCATATGACTCTTGAGCATTCTTTTTCTTTAAAGCTCCACCTGCAGCATTATTGACAGTAGATTGACAAGTTTCGGTTAGTCCATCATAAAAAATTTGCATTTGTAAGTATAGAGGTAACCCGTGATGTGGAAATTGCATTAGAGTTCCTTTGAAACGCTCCCAGCATTCGTTGAATGGTTCGCCATCATGTTGTGAGAAGTTGAAAATCTTGGACCTCAAGGTGGCTGTCTTTTAGGCAGAGAAAAACTTCTCCAAGAACTTCTTAGCAACAGCATCCCAAGTGGTTAGTGATCCAGGGGCTAACGACATGTACAAACAACAGTATAAAATTCTTTAATGTGAGCCAAAGGATCTTCATTAGGTAAACCATAAAAAGAAGGAAGCATTTGAAAGTGAGAAGATTTAAGCTCATAGTTTCTAGCTTCTGTGGACAGCAAGATGCATGAAGGTGAATTTGGTATGATTGGTTGAGCAAGATCCTCCAAAGCAAGTTGGTCATTGGCTGCCATCTTTTCTTCTTCCTCTTCTTCTTCTTCTTCTGAGTTAAAGATGTTGAACAGAGAGTACTCTTCTAAGCTTGTTGAATTGGAGGTTTCGGCTTCTAAGGGATTGAGAATAGATTCAATGGCTGCCTCCCTTGCTTTATCAAGCCTTTGTTCTAATTCAGCCAGCGATGGTTGTTGTGTACCACGGATTGGTTGGATCCTAATGGTTCCGGATTGAGAGTGTTTCTTGACCGCTGATACAACTTGTTCAAGCAATGGTTTGCTCGACATGCAATACCTGAAAACAAAGAAAACTAAAGAAAGTAAGCAATAATAACAAGACTCTTAATCAAGTCCCCGGCAGCGGCGCCATTTTCTTGTTCGACAGATTTTACTCTATCTATTTCTCGCAAGTGCACGAACCAATTATAGTATAGGAATGCAAGCACGAGGTCGTTCCACAGAGACTTGGATGAAAGACACTTATTACTACTACTTAGACTCACAAATAATCCTAAGACTAAACAGAATTTAAATGAGGTTGTGTTGAGTTTGTTTGGAGTAACAACTACAAAGAGGGAAAGAAAATAGCAAGTGACTGAAAAGGAAATGCAAAATAGCAAGTGATCAGCAAGTAAATGTTTAGAAAATTTAGAGACAAAGGAGACAAGCACTAGGGTTTCAACTTCACCATGACAATCCAATTTCAAGCAACAAGTTAACAATCACATAAGTTGATTACAATTTCTGGAGTTCGTTCTTTCTTATGTATGATTATCCATATGGTGTTTGGTTTTAATCAAGTACTCAGAAAACACAACTTAGCTATGGTGTTTAGTCTAAGCTATGAATCTGAATCCATTAAGCTTAAGAAGAACACAAAGGAACCAAGTAAACATTTAAACATGGTGTTTGTCCTAAATGCATTACCCACTCATTCACTAATCGGTTCAAGAGTCATATGGTGTTTATGTAAACTTGAATTAGATAACCAACATGCATGTGTTCATAGTGGCCAGTTATTTAAACATGCATAAAGATTCAACTAAAAACAAGTGAATGAGACCAGAAAATAAGAAGTAATCAACAAGGGTAACATTAACTTGAAAACATGAAATTGTCTTGTCAGGTTACATTGAAACCCTAGCTATGGTAATTAGTTACACTCCATTAATGGAAAATGCATTTGAATCATAATAAACATGGAGAGAGTAAGAAAAACCCGTGAAGAATGAATTATGTTGTTGTAGAGCTTCTCACAACTTCCACCATGTATGCTGCAACAAGAGATGAGTATGAATTGTGTTTAGGGAATGTGTATGAGGCTGTGGTTGATGAATGTTTGAGAGGGGATTGTGCTGGGATAAGTGGTCTGCTAGGAATTGGAAGAGAGGGATTGTGAATTCCAGGATATGATGATGAAAGTGTTTGGAATGGAAGTGGTATTTATAGAGAGAGGGAAATGAGAAATCTGAATTGAATATGGCTAATGCATACAACACTTGTATTAAAAAATCAGAATTGGTTGTTGCACTTCACCAATAAATCCCACCAGCAGCCATAGCTCATCATCATGTCAGCATGACCAAGCTTCCATTCAGAAACCAATAGCTCATGCCTAGCTCACCATGACCAAGCATGCAATGAGCTCATCTTCCTGTCAGCATGATGAACAACTTGTTGGGCTTACGAATTGGGCTAGGCTGAATCAAACGATGACTTTAAGATGTCCATTTTCAAGTTCAGAATGTCTCTGATCCAACCACATAAGAATTGGCCCAATTCAAGCTTGGATGAAGAACATAAGTCCGAAATGAATTTCTAACTCAGTCTCCAGTTTTTGCACGTTTTTGCACCATTTTGCTTCAAATGCCTCCATTGGTACCTAGAGCTCAATGAACTGAATAACAAACACAAAATGGATTAAAAGCACAAGTTTTACCTAAAAACATAACCAAACAATAGGGTAGAGTGTTACAAAATGATACAGAATTATGCATTGATCATGGCACGAACTGCCTTTGAACGCCAATTTTCCAATTTCGTACACATATTGATTTCTGATCGACCCCAAAACTTGGGCATCATCATATTATGGTGGGAGGAGTCATTTGGTGAGGTTTGAGTGAAATCCAATCGCTAGAACTACGGAATACTCCAACCACTCCAATTAGGCACGAATTGCCTTTGAACTTGAATTGTCCAATTTCGTACACCTATTGATTTCCGATCGTGCCCAAAACTTGGGCATCATCATACTATGGTGGGAGGAGTCATTTGGGGAGTTTCGAGTGAAATCCAATAGCTAGAACAACGGAATACTCCAAGCACTCCAACAAGGCGCGAACTGCCTTTGAACTAGAATTGTCCAATTTTGTACAACTATTGATTTCCGATCGAGCCCAAAACTTGGGCATCATCATAATATGGTGGGAGGAGTCATTTGGTGAGTTTTGAGTGAAATCCAATCGCTACAACTACGGAATACACCAACCACTCCAATAAGGCACGAACTGCATTTGAACTTGAATTGTCACATTTCGTACACCTATTGATTTCCGATCGTGCCCAAAACTTGGGCATCATCACAGTATGGCCGGAGGAGTCATGTGGTGAGTTCTGAGTAAAATCCAATCGCTAGAACTACGGAATACACCAACCACTTAAATAAGTTACGAATTGCCTTCGAACTTGAATTGTCCAATTTCGTACACCTATTGATTTCCGATCGAGCCCAAAGCTTGGGCATCATCATACTATGGTAGGAGGAGTCATGTGGTGAGTTCTGAGACAAATCCAATCGCTAGAACTACGGAATACACCAACGACTCCAATTCGGAACAAACTGTCTTGGAACTTGAAGTGTCCAAATTCGCACACCTATTGATTTCCGATAGAGCCCAAAACTTGGGCATCATCTTAATATGCATGGAGGAGTCATTTGGAGAGTTTTGAGTGAAATCCAATCGCCAGAACTACGGAATACACTAACCGCTCCAATAAACCACGAACTGCCTTTGAACTTGAATTGTCCAATTTCGTACAGCTATTGATTTCCGATCGAGCCCAAAACTTGGGCATCATCATAATATGGTGGGAGGAGTCATTTGGTGAGTTTTGAGTGAAATTCAATCGCTAGAACTACGGAATACACCAACCACTCCAATAAGGGACGAAGTGCCTTTGAACTTGAATTGTCCAACTTCGTACACCTATTGATTTCCGATCAAGCCCAAAACTTCGGCATCATCATGATATGGTGGGAGGAGTCATTTGGTGACTTTTGAGTGAAATCCAATCGCTAGAACTACGGAATACACCAACCACTCCAAGAAGGCACGAACAGCCTTTGAACTTGAATTGTCACATTTCGTACACCTATTGATTTCCGATCAAGCCCAAAACTTCGGCATCATCATGATATTGTGGGAGGAGTCATGTGGTGAGTTTTGAGTGAAATCCAATCGCTAGAACTACGGAATACACCAACCACTCCAATTTGTAACAAACTGCCTTTGAACTTGAAGTGTCCAATTTCGTACACCTGTTGATTTCCGATTTTGCCCAAAACTTCGGCATCATCATAATATGTTGGGAGGAGTCATTTTGGTGAGTTTTGAGTGAAATCCAATAGCTAGAACTACGAAATACACCAACCACTCCAATAAGGCATGAACTGCCTTTGAACTTGAATTGTCCAACTTCGTACACCTATTGATTTCCGATCGAGCCCAAAACTTGGGCACCATCATGATATGGTGGGAGGAGTCATTTGGTGAGTTTTGAGTGAAATCCAATCGCTAGAACTACAAAATCTACCAACCACTCCAATAAAGGACGAACTGCCTTTGAACTTGAATTGTCAAATTTCGTACGCCTATTGATTTCCGTTCGAGCCCAAAACATGGGCATCATCATAATATGGGGGGAGGAGTCATGTGGTGAGTTTTGAGTGAAATCTAATCGCTAGAACTACGGAATACACCAACGACTCCAATTTGGAACGAACTGCCTTTGAACTTGAATTGTCGAATTTCGTACACCTGTTGATTTCCGTTCGAGCCCAAAACTTGGGTATCATCCTAATATGGGGGGAGGAGTCATTTGATGAGATTTGAGTGAAATCCAATCGCGAGAACTACGGAATATACCATCCACTCCAAGAAGGCACGAAGTGCCTTTGAACTTGAATTGTCCAACTTCGTACACCTATTGAATTCCGATCGAGACCAAAACTTGGGCATCAACATGATATGGTGGGAGGAGTTATTTGGTGTGTTTTGAGTGAAATCCAATCACAAGAACTACGGAATACACTAACCACTCCAATAAAGCACGAACTGCGTTTGAAGTTGAATTGTCCAATTTCGTACACCTATTGATTTCCAACCGAGCCCAAAACTTGGGCATCATAATAATATGGTGGGAGTAGTCATGTGGTGAGTTTTGAGTGAAATCCAATCGCTAGAACTACGGAATACACTAACCACTACAATACAACACGAACTGGCTTTGAACATGAATTGTCCAATTTCGTACACCTACTGATTTCCGATCGAGCCCAAAACCTGGGCATCATCATAATATGGTGGGAGGAGTCATGTGGTGAGTTTTGAGTGAAATCCAATAGCTCGAACTACGGAATACACCAACGACTCCAACACGGAACAAACTACCTTTGAACTCGAAGTGTTCAATTTCGCACACCTATTGATTTCCGATTGAGCCGAAAACTTGGGCATCATCATAATATGGTGGGAGGAGTCATTTGGTGAGTTTTGAGTGAAATCCAATCGCTAGAACTACGGAATACACCAACCACTCCAATTCGGAACGAATTGCCTTTGAACTTGAATTGTCCAATTTCGTACACCTGTTGATTTCCGTTCGAGCCCAAAACTTGGGCATCATCATAATATGGTGGGAGGAGTCATTTGTTAAGTTTTGAGTGAAATCCAATAGCTAGAACTACAGAATACACCGACCACTCCAATAAGGCATGAATTGCCTTTGAACTTGAATTGTCACATTTCGTACACCTATTGATTTCCGATCGAGCCCAAAACTTGGGCATAATCATAATATGGTGGGAGGAGTCATTTGGAGATTTTTGAGTGAAATCCAATCGCGAGAACTACGGAATACACTAACACTCCAGTAAACCACGAACTGCCTTAGAACTTGAAGTGTCCCATTTCGCACACCTATTGATTTCCCATTGAGCCCAAAACTTGGGCATAATCATAATATGGTGGGAGGAGTCATTTGGTGAGTTTTGAGTGAAATCCAATCGCCTGAACTACGGAATACACTAACCACTCCAATAAAGCACGAACTCCCTTTGAACTTGAATTGTCCAATTTCATACACCTATTGATTTTCAATCGACCCCAAAACTTGGGCATCATCATAATATGGTGGGAGGAGTGATGTGGTGAGTTTTGAGCGAAATCCAATTGCTAGAACTACGGAATGCACCAACGAATCCAATTCTCAACAAACTGCCTTCGAACGTGAAGTATCCAATTTCGCACACCTAATGATTTCCGATTGAGTCCAAAACTTGGGCATCATCATAATATGGTGGGAGGAGTCATTTGGAGAGTTTTGAGTGAAATCGAATCGCTAGAACTACGGAATACACCAACCACTCCAATAAGGTACGAAGTGCCTTTGAACATGAATTGTCCAACTTCGTACACCTGTTGATTTCCGATCGAGCCCAAAACTTGGGCATCATCATGATATGGTGGGAGGAGTCATTTGGTGAGTTATGAGTGAAATACAATCGCTAGAACTACGGAATACACTAACCACAACAAATAATGCATGAACTGCCTTTGAACTTGAATTGTCACATTTTGTACACCTATTGATTTCCGATCGAGCCCAAAACTTGGGCAACATCATAATATGGTGGGAGGAGTCATTTGCAGAGTTTTGTGTGAAATCCAATCGCTAGAACTACGGAATACATTAACCACTCCAATAAACCACAAACTGCCTTTGAACTTGAATTGTCCAATTTCGTACACCTATTGATTCCCAATCAGGCCCAAAACTTGGGCCTCACATAATATGGTGGGAGGAGTCATGTGGTGAGTTTTGAGTGAAAGCCAATGGGTAGAACTACGGAATACACCAACAACTCCAATTCAGAACAAACTGGCTCTGAACTTGAAATGTCCAATTTCGCACACCTATTGATTTCCGATTGAGCCCTAAACTTGGGCATCATCATGATATGGTGGGAGGAGTCATTTGGTGAGTTTTGAGTGAAATCCAATTGCTAGAACTACGGAATACACTAACCACTCCAATAAAGCACGAACAGCCTTTGAACTTGAATTGTCCAATTTCGTACACCTATTGATTTCCGATCAAGCCCAAAACTTGGGCATCAACATAATATGGTGGGAGGAGTCATTTGGTGAGTTTTGAGTGAAATCCAATCGCTAGAACTACGGAATACACTAACCACCCCAATAAAGAACGAACTGCCTTTGAACTTGAATTGCCAAATTTCGTACACCTATTGATTTCCGATCAAGCCCAAAACTTGGGCATCATCATAATATGGTGGGAGGAGTCATTTGGTGAATTTTGAATGAAATCCAATCGCTACAACTATGAAATACACCAACCACTCCAATAAGGCACGAAGTGCCTTTGAACTTGAATTGTCCAATTTCGTACACCTATTGATTTCCGATCGAACCCAAAACTTGGGCATCATCATAATATGGTGGGCGGAATCATTTGATGGGTTTTGAGTGAAATCCAATTGCTAGAACTACGGAATACACCAAACACTCCAAAAAAGCACGAACTGCCTTCGAACTTGAATTGTCCAATTTCGTACACCTATTGATTTTCGATCGAGCCCAAAACTTGTGCATCATCATAATATGGTGGGAGGAGTCATTTGGTCAGTTTTGAGTGAAATCCAATCGCCAGAACTACGGAATGTACCAACCACTCCAATTCGGAACAAACTGCCATTGAACTTGAAGTGTCCAATTTCATACACCTGTTGATTTCCGATTGAGCCCAAAACCTGGGCATCATCATAATATGGTGGGGGGAGTCAAGTGGTGAGTTTTGAGTGAAATCCAATTGCTAGAACTACGAAATAAACCAACCACTCCAATTCGGAAGAAATTGCGTTTGAACATGAAGTGTCCAATTTTGTACACCTATTGATTTCCGATCGAGCCCAAAAGTTGGGCATCATCATAATATGGTGGGAGGACACATGTGGGGAGTTTTGGGTGAAATCCAATTGCTAGAACTACGAAATACACTAACCACTCCAATTCGGAACAAACTGCCTTTGAACTTGAAGTGTCCAATTTCGTACACCTATGTATTTCTGATCGAGCCCAAAACTTGGGCATCTCCATAATGTGGTGGGAGGAGTCATGTGGTGAGTTTTCAGTGAAATCCAATCGCTAGAACTACGGAATACACCAACCACTCCAATTCGGAACAAAATGCCTTAGAACATGATGTGTCCAATTTCGTACACCTATTGATTTCCGATCGAGCCCAAAATTTGGCATCATCATTATATGGTGGGAGGAGTCATGTGGTGAGTTTTGAGTGAAATCCAATCGCTAGAACTACGGAATACACCAACCACTCCAATTCGGAACAAACTTCCTTTGCACTTGAAGTGTCCAATTTCGTACACCTATTGTTTTCCGATTGAGCCCAAAACTTGGGCATCATCAAAATATGGTGGGGGGAGTCATGTGGTGAGTTTTGAGTGAAATCCAATGGCTAGAACTACGGAATACACCAACCACTCCAATTCGGAACAAACTGCGTTTGAACATGAAGTGTCCAATTTCGTACATCTATTGATTTCCGATCGAGCCCAAAACTTGGGAATCATCATAATATGGTGGGAGTAGTAACGTGGTGAGTTTTGGGTGAAATCCAATCGTTAGAACTACGGAATACACCAACCACTCCAATTTGGAACAAACTGCATTTGAACTTGAAGTGCCCAATTTCTTACAGCTATTGTTTTCCGATCGTGCCCAAAATTTGGGCATCATCATTATATGGGCGTAGGAGTCATGTGATGAGTTTTGAGGGAAATCCAATCACTAGAACTACGGAATACACCAACCACTCCAATTCGGAACAAACAGCCTTCGAACTTGGAAGTGTCCAATTTCGTACACCTATGTATTTCTGATCGAGCCCAAAACTTGGGCATCTCCATAATGTGGTGGGAGGAGTCATGTGGTGAGTTTTCAGGGAAATCCAATCGCTAGAACTACGAAATACACCAACCACTCCAATTCGGAACAAAATGCCTTAGAACATGAAGTGTCCAATTTCTTACAGCTATTGTTTTCCGATCGAGCCCAAAATTTGGGCATCATCATTATATGGGGGTAGGAGTCATGTGATGAGTTTTGAGGGAAATCCAATCACTAGAACTACGAAATACACCAACCACTCCAATTCGGAACAAACAGCCTTTGAACTTGAAGTGTCCAATTTCGTACACCTATGTATTTCCGATCGAGCCCAAAACTTGGGCATCACCATAATGTGGTGGGAGGAGTCATGTGGTGAGTTTTCAGTGAAATCCAATCGCTAGAACAACGGAATACACCAACCACTCTAATTCGGAACAAAATGCCTTAGAACATGAAGTGTCCAATTTCGTACACCTAATGATTTCCGATCGAGCCCAAAATTTGGGCATCATCATTATATGGTTGGAGGATTCATGTGGTGTGTTTTGAGTGAAATCCAATCACCAGAACTATGGAATGTACCAACCACTCCAATTCAAAACAAACTGCCTTTGAACTTGAAGTGTCCAATTTCGTACACCTATCAATTTTCGATCGAGCCCAAAATTTGGGCATCATCATTATATGGTGGGAGGAGTCATGTGGTGAGTTTTGAGTGAAATCCAATCGCTAGAACTACGGAATACACCAACCACTCCAATTCGGAACAAACTTCCTTTGCACTTGAAGTGTCCAATTTCGTACACCTATTGTTTTCCGATTGAGCCCAAAACTTGGGTACCGTCATAATATGGTGGGGGGAGTCATGTGGTGAGTTTTGAGTGAAATCCAACTGCTAGAACTACGGAATACACTAACCACTCCAATTCGGAACAAACTGCCTTTGAACTTGAAGTGTCCAATTTCGTACCCCTATGTATTTCTGATCGAGCCCAAAACTTGGGCATCTCCATAATGTGGTGGGGGGAGTCATGTGGTGACTTTTCAGTGAAATCCAATCGCTAGAACTACGGAATACACCAACCACTCCAATTCGGAACAAAATGCCTTAGAACATGAAGTGTCCAATTTCGTACACCTAATGATTTCCGATCGAGCCCAAAATTTGGGCATCATCATTATATGGTGGGAGGAGTCATGTGGTGTGTTTTGAGTGAAATCCAATCGCAAGAACTACGGAATGTACCAACCACTCCAATTCGGAACAAACTGCCTTTGAACTTGAAGTGTCCAATTTCGTACACCTATTGATTTGCGATTGAGCCCAAAACTTGGGCATCATCATAATATGGTGGGGGGAGTCATCTGGTGAGTTTTGGGTGAAATCCAATCGCTAGAACTGTGGAATATACCAACCACTCCAATTCGGAACAAACTGCCTTTGAACATGAAGTGTCCAATTTCGTACACCTATTGATTTCCGTTCGAGCCCAAAATTTGGGCATCATCATTATATGGGGGGAGGAGTCATGTGATGAATTTTGAGTGAAATCCAATTGCTAGAACTACGGAATACACCAACCACTCTAATAAGGCACGAACTGCCTATGAACTTGAATTGTCCAATTTCGTACACCTATTGATTTCCGATCGAGCCCAAAACCTGGGCATGATCATAATATGGTGGGACGAGTGATTTGGTGAGTTTTGAGGGAAATCCAACTGCTAGAACTACGGAATACACCAACCACTCCAATTCGGAACAAACGGCCTTTGAACTTGAATTGTCCAATTTCGTACACCTATTGATTTCCGATCGAGCCCAAAACTTGGGCATCATCATAAGATGATGGGAGGAGAAATTTGGTGAGTTTTGAGTCAAATCCAGTCGCTAGAACTTCGAAATACACCAACCACTCCCATAAGGCACGAACTTCCTTTGAACTCGAATTGTCCGATTTCGTACACCTATTGATTTCCGATCTAGCCTAAAACTTGGGCATCACCATATTATGGTGGGAGGAGTCATCTGGTGAGTTTTGAGTGAAATTCAATCCCTAGAACTACGGAATACACAAACCACTCCAATTCGAAACAAACTGTCTTTGAACTTGAAGTGTCCAATTTCATACACCTATTGATTTCCGATTGAGCCCAAAGCTTGGGCATCATCATAATATGTTGGGAGGAGTCATTTGGTGAGTTTTGAGTGAAATACAATCGCTAGAAGTACGGAATACACCAACCACTCTAATTCGGAATGAACTGCCTATGAACTTGAATTGTCCAATTTCGTACACCTATTGATTTCCGATCGATTCCAAAACTTGGGCATCATCATAGTATGGTAGGAGGAGTCATGTGTTGAGTTTTGAGTGAAATTCAATCGCTAGAACTACGAAATACACCAACCACTCCAATTCGTAACAAACTGCCATTGACCTTGAAGTGTCCAATTTCGTACACCTATTGATTTCCGATCGAGCCCAAAGCTTGGGCATCATCATAATATGTTGGGATGAGTCATTTGGTGAGTTTTGAGTGAAATACAATTGCTAGAAGTACGGAATACACCAACCACTCCAATTCGGAATGAACTGCCTATGAACTTGAATTGTCCAATTTCGTAGACCTATTGATTTCCGATCGAGCCGAAAACTTGGAAATCATCATAATATGGTGGGAGGAGTCCTGTGGTGAGGTTTGAGTGAAATACAATCGCTAGAACTACGGAATACACCAACCACACCAATTCGGAACAAACTGACTTTGAACTTGAAGTGTCCAATTTCGTACACCTATTGATTTCCGATTGAGCCCAAAACTTAGGCAACATCATAATATGTTTGGAGGAGGCATTTGGTGAGTTTTGAGTGAAATTCAATCGCTAGAACTACGACATACACCAATCACTCCAATAATGCACGAACTTCGTTTGAACTTGAATTGTCCAATTTCGTACACCTATTGATTTCCGATCGAGCCCAAAACTTGCCCATCATCATAAACTGGTAGGAGGAGTCATGTAGTGAGTTTTGAGTGAAATCCAATCGCTAGAACCACGGAATACACCAACCTCTCCAATTCGGAACAAACTGCCTTTAAACTTGAAGTGTCCAATTTCGTACACCTATTGATTTCTGATCGAGCCCAAAACTTGGGCATCAACATAATATAGTGGGAGGAGTCATGTGGTGAGTTTTGAGTGAAATCCAATCGCTAGAACCACGGAATACACCAACCACTTCAATTCGGAACAAACTTCCATTGAACTTGATATGTCCAATTTCGTACACCTATTGATTTCCGATCGAGCCCAAAACTTGGGCATCAACAGAATATGTTGGGAGGAATCATTTGGTGAGTTTTGAGTGAATTCCAATCGCAAGAACTACGGAATACACCAACCACTCCAATTCGGAACAAACTGCCTTTGAACTTGTAGTGTCCAATTTCGTACACCTATTGATTTCCGATCGAGCCGAAAACTTGGCCATCATCATAAAATGGTGGGAGGAGTCATGTAGTGAGTTTTGAGTGAAATCCAATCGCTAGAACCGCGGAATACACCAACCACTCCAATAAGGAACAAACTGCCTTCGACCTTGAAGTGTCCAATTTCGTACATCTGTTGATTTCTGATCGAGCCCAAAACTTGGGCATCATCATCATATGGTGGGAGGAGTCATTTGGTGAGTTTTGAGTGAAATCCAATCGCGAGAACTACGAAATGTACCAACCACGGTAATAAGGCACGAACTGCCTTTGAACTTGAGTAGTTCAATTTCGTACACCTATTGATTTCCGATCGAGCCCAAAACTTGGGCATAATCATAGTATGGTGGGAGGAGTCATGTGGTGAGTTTTGAGTGAAATCCAATCGCTAGAACTACGGAATACACCAACCACTCCAATTCGGAACAAACTGCCTTCGAACTTGAAGTGTCCAATTTCGTACACCTGTTGATTTCCAATCGAGCCCAAAACTTGGGCATCCTCATAATATGGTGGGAGTAGTCATTTGGTGAGTTTTGAGTGAAATCCAATCGCTAGAACTGCCGAATACACCAACCACTCCAATTGGGAACAAACTGCCTTCGAACTTAAAGTGTCCAATTCCATACACCAATTGGGAACAAATTGCCTTTCAACTTGAAGTGTCCAATTTCGTACACCTACTGATTTACGATCGAGCCCAAAACTTGGGCATCATCATAATATGGTGAGAGGGGTCATGTGGTGTGTTTTGAGTGAAATCCAATCGCTTGAACCATATGCACCAACCACTCCAATTCGGAACAAACTTCCTTTGAACTTGAAGTGTCCAATTTCGTACACCTATTGATTTCCGATCGAGCCCAAAACTTGGCCATCATTATAATATGGTGGGAGGAGTCATTTGGGGAGTTTTGAGTGAAATCCAATCTCTAGAACTACAGAATACACCAAACACTCCAATAAAGCACGAACTGCCTTTGAACTTGAATTGTCCAATTTCGTACACCTATTGATTTCCAATCGAGCCCAAAACTTGGGCATCATCATAATATGGTGGGAGTAGTCATTTGGTGAGTTTTGAGTGAAATCCAATCGCTAGAACTACGGAATACACCAACCACTCCAATTGGGAACAAACTGCCTTCGAACTTTAAGTGTCTAATTTCATACACCAATTGGGAACAAATTGCCTTTCAACTTGAAGTGTCCAGTTTCGTACACCTATTGATTTCCGATCGATCCCAAAACTTGGGCATAATCATAGTATGGTGGGAGGAGTCATGTGGTGAGTTTTGAGTGAAATCCAATCACTAGAACTACGAAATACACCAACCACTCCAATTCGGAACGAACTGCCTTTGAACTTGAAGTGTCCAATTTCGTACACCTATTGATTTCCGATCGAACCTAAAACTTGGGAATCATCATAATATGGTGAGAGGAGTCATTTGGTGAGTTTGGAGTGAAATCCAATCTTTAGAACTACGAAAGGTACCAACCACTCCAATAAGGCACGAATTGCCTTTAAACTTGAATTGTTCGATTTGGTACACCTATTGATTTCCGATCGGGCACAAAAGTTGGGCATCATCATAATGTGTTGGGAGGAGTGATTTCGTGAGTTTTGAGTGAAATCCAATCGATAGAACTACGGAATACACCAACCACTCCAGTTCGGAACAAACTGCTTTTGAACTTGTAGTGTCCAATTTCGTACACCTATTGATTTCCGATCGAGCCCAAAACTTGGCCATCATCATAAAATGGTGGGAGGAGTCATGTAGTGAGTTTTGAGTGAAATCCAACCGCGAGAACTACGAAATGAACCAACCACGATAATCAGGCACGAACTTCCTTTCAACTTCTGTTGTCCAATTTCGTACACCTATTGATTTCTGATCGAGCCCAAAACTTGGGCATCATCATTGTATGGTGGGAGGAGTCATGTGGTGAGTTTTGAGTGAAATCCAATCGATAGAACTATGGGATACACCAACCACTCCAATTCGGAGCATACTGCCTTTAAACTTGAAGTGTCCAATTTCATACACCTATTGATTTCCGATTGAGACCAAAACTTGGGCATCACGATAATATGGTGGGAGGAGTCAAGTGGTGAGTTTTGAGCAAAATCCAATCGCTAGAACTACGGAATACACCAACCACTCCAATTCGAAACAAACTGCGTTTGAACTTGAAGTGTCCTATTTCGTACACCTGTTGATTTCCAATCGAGCCCAAAACTTGGGTATCATGATAATATGGTGGGAGGAGTCATTTGGTGAGTTTTGTGTGAAATCCAATCGCTAGAACTGCGAAATACAGCAACCACTCCAATAAGGCACGAACTGCCTTTGAACTTGACTTGTCCAATTTCGTAGACCTATTGATTTCCGATCGAGCCCAAAACTTGGAAATCATCATAATATGGTGGGAGGAGTCCTGTGGTGAGTTTTGAGTGAAATACAATCGCTAGAACTACGAATACACCAAACACTCCAACAAAGAACAAACTGCCTTCCAACTTGTGTTGTCCAATTTCGTACACCTATTGATTTCTGATCGAGCCCCAAACTTGGGCATTATCATTGTATGGTGGGAGGAGTCATTTGGTGAGTTTTGAGTCTAATCCAATTGCTAGAACTACAGAATACACCACACATTCCAATAAAGCACAAACTGCCTTTGAGCTTGGATTGTCCAATTTCGTACACCAATTGAGTTCCGATCGAGCCCAAAACTTGGGCGTCATCATAATATGGTGGGAGGAGACATGTGGTGAGTTTTGGGTGAAATCCAATCGCTAGAACTACGGAATACACCAACCACTCCAATTCGGAACAAACTGCCTTTGAACTTGAAGTGTCCAATTACGCACACCAACTGATTTTCGATCGAGCCCGAAACGTGGGCATCATCATAATATGGTGGGAGGAGTCATTTGGTGAGTTTTGGGTGAAATCCAATCACTAGAACTATTGAGTACACCAAACACTCCAATAAAGCATGAACTGCCTTTGAGCTTGAATTGTCCAATTTCGTACACCAATTGATTTCCGATCAAGCCCAAAACTTGGGCATCAACAGAATATGTTGGGAGGAATCATTTGGTGAGTTTTGAGTGAATTCCAATCGCAAGAACTACGGAATACACCAACCACTCCAATTCGGAACAAACTGCCTTTGAACTTGTAGTGTCCAATTTCGTACACCTATTGATTTCCGATCGAGCCCAAAACTTGGGCATCATCATAATATGGTGGGAGGAGTCATTTGGCGAGTCTTGAGTGAAATCCAATCGCTAGAACTACGGAATACACTAACCACTCCAATAAAGCACGAACTGTCTTTGAACTTGAATTGTCCAATTTTGTACACCTATTGATTTCCGATTGAGCACAAAACTTGAGCATCATCATAATATGGTGGTAGGAGTCATTTGGTCTGTTTTGAGTGAAATCCAATTGCTAAAACTACGGAATGCACCAACCACTCCAATAAGGCACGAAGTGCCTTTGAACTTGAATTGTCCAACTTCGTACACCTATTGATTTCCGATCGAGCCCAAAACTTTGGCATCATCATGATATGGTGGGAGGAGTCATTTGGTGAGTTTTGAGTGAAATCCAATCGCCAAAACTACGGAATACACTAACCAGTCCAATAAAGGACGAACTGCCTTTGAACTTGAATTGTCCAATTTCGTACACCTATTGATTTCGATCGAGCCTAAAACTTGGGCATCATCATAATATGGTGGGAGGAGTCATGTGGTGAGTTTTGAGTGAAATCCAATAGCTTGAACTACGGAATACACCAAAAACTCCAGGTCGGAACAAACTGGCTTTGAACTTGTGGTGCCGAATTTCGCACACTTATTGATTTCCGGTTGAGCCCAAAACTTGGGCATCATCATAATATGGTGGGAGGAGTCATTTGGTGAGTTTTGAGTGAAATCCAATCGCTAGAACTACGGAATACACTCTCCACTCCAATAAAGGACGAACTGCCTTTGAACTTGAATTGTCCAATTTCGTACACCAACAGATTTCCAATCGAGCCCAAAATTTGGGCATCATCATAATATGGTGGGAGGAGTCATTTGGTAGGTTTGGAGTGAAATCCAATCGCTAGAACTACGTAATACACCCAGCACTCCAATAAGGCACGAAGTGCCTTTGAACTTGAATTCTCCAACTTCGTACACCAATTGATTTACGATCGAGCCCAAAACTTGGTCATCATCATGATATGGTGGGAGGAGGCAGTTGGTGAGTTGTGAGTGAAATCCAATCGATAGAACTACGGAATACACTAACCACTCCAATAAAGAACGAACTGCCTTCGAACTTGAATTGTCCAATTTCGTACACCTATTGATTTCCGATCGAGCCCAAAACTTTGGCATCATCATAATATGGTGGGAGGAGTCATTTGGTGAATTTTGAGTGAAATTCAATCGCTAGAACTTCGAAATACACCAACGACTCCAATAAGGCACGAAGTGCCTCTGAACTTGAATTGTCCAACTTCGTACACCTATTGATTTCCGATCGAGCCCAAAACTTGGGCATCGTCATGATATGGTGGGCGGAGTCATTTGGTGAGTTTTGAAAGAAATCCAATTGCTAGAACTACGAAATACATTAACCACACCAATAAAGCACGAACTGACTTTTAACTTGAATTGTCCAATTTCGTACACCTACTGATTTCCGATTGAGCCAAAAACTTGGGCATCATCATAATATGGTGGGAGGAGTCATTTGGAGAGTTTTGAGAGAAATCCAATCGCCAGAAATAAGGAATACACTAACCACTCCAATAAACCACAAACTGCCTTTGAACTTGAATTGTCCAATTTCGTGGACCTGTTGATTTCTGATCACGCCCAAAACTTGGGCATCATCATAATATGGTGGGTGGCGTGATTTGGTGAGTTTTGAGTGAAATCCAATCGCTAGAACTACGGAATACACCAACCACTCCAATAAATCACGAACTGCCTTATAACCTGAATTGTCCAATTTCGTAGAACTATTGATTTCTGATCGAGGCCAAAACTTGGGCATCATCATAATATGGTGGGAGGAGTCATTCGGTGAGTTTTGAGTGCAATCCAATCGGTAGAACTACGGAATACACCAACTACTCCAATAAGGCACGAAGTGCCTTTGAACTTGAATTGTCCAACTTCGTACACCTATTGATTTCCGATCGAGCCCAAAACTTGGGCATCATCATGATATGGTGGGAGGAGTCATTTGGTGAATTTTGATTGAAATCCAATTCCTAGAACTACGGAATACACTAACCACTCCAATAAAGCACGAACAGCCTTTGAACTTGAATTGTCCAATTTCGAACACCTATTGATTTCCAATCACGCCCAAAACTTGGGCCTCACATAATATGGTGGGAGGAGTCATGTGGTGAGTTTTGAGTGAAAGCCAATGGGTAGAACTACGGAATACACCAACAACTCCAATTCAGAACAAACTGGCTCTGAACTTGAAATGTCCAATTTTGCACACCTATTGATTTCCGATTGAGCCCAATACTTGGGCATCATCATAATATGGTGGGAGGAGTCATTTGGGGAGTTTGGAGTGAAATCCAATCGCCAGAACTACGGAATACACTAACGACTCCAACAAACCACGAACAGCCTTTGAACTTCAATTTTCCAATTTCGTTCACCTATAGATTTCCGATCGAGCCCTAAACGTGGGAATCGTCATAATATGGTGGGAGGAGTCATTTGGTGAGTTTTGAGTGAAATCCAATCTCTAGAACTACGGAATACACCAACCACTCCAATAAGGCACGAAGTGCCTTTGAACTTGAATTGTCCAACTTCGTACACCTATTGATTTCCGATCGAGCCCAAAACTTGGGCATCATCATGATATGGTGGGAGGAGGCAGTTGGTGAGTTGTGAGTGAAATCCAATCGATAGAACTACGGAATACACTAACCACTCCAATAAAGAACGAACTGCCTTCGAACTTGAATTGTCCAATTTCGTACACCTACTGATTTCCGATCGAGCCCAAAACTTGGGCATCAACAGAATATGTTGGGAGCAATCATTTGGTGAGTTTTGAGTGAAATCCAATCGCTAGAACTATGGAATACACCAACCACTCCAATTCAAAACAAACTGCCTTTGAACTTGAAGTATCCAATTTCGTACACCTACTGATTTCCGATCGAGCCCAAAACTTGGGCATCATCATAGTGTGGTGGGAGGAGTCATTTGATGAGTTTGGAGTGAAATCCAATCGCTAGAACTACGGAATACACCTAACACTCCAACAAAGCACGAACTGCCTTTGATGTTGAATTGTCCAATTTCGTACACCTATTGATTTCCGATTGAGCCAAAAACTTGGGCATCATCATAATATGGTGGGAGGTGTCATGTGGTGAGTTTTGAGTGAAATCCAATCGCTAGAACTACAGAATACACCAACCACTCCAATTCGGAACAAATTGCCATTGAACTTGAAGTGTCCAATTTCATACGCCAACCACTCCAATTCGGAACAAACTGCCATTGTACTTGAAGTGTCCAATTTCGTACACCTATTGATTTCCGATCGAGCACAAAACTTGGGCATCATCATAATATGGTGGGAGGAGTCATGTGGTGAGTTTTGAGTGAAATCCAATCGCTAGAATTACGGAATACACCAACCACTCCATTTCGGAACAAATTGCCATTGAACTTGAAGTGTCCAATTTCATACGCCAACCACTCCAATTCGGAACAAACTGCCATTGTACTTGAAGTGTCCAATTTCGTACACCTATTGATTTCCGATCGAGCACAAAACTTGGGCATCATTATAATATCGTGGGAGGAGTCATGTGGGGAGTTTTGAGTGAAATCCAATCACTAGAACTACTGAATACACCAACCACTCCAATTCGGAACAAACTGCCTTTGAACTTGAAGTGTCCAATTTCGTACACCTATTGATTTCCGATCGAGCACAAAACTTGGGGATCATCATAACATGGTGGGAGCAGTCATGTGGCGAGTTTTCAGTCAAGTCCAATCGCTAGAACTACGGAATACACCAACCACTCCAATTCGGAACAAATTGCCTACGAACTTGAAGTGTCCAATTTCGTACACCTATTGATTTCCGATCGAGCCCAAAACTTAGGCATCATCATAGTATGGTGGAGGATTCATGTGGAGATTTTTGTGTAAAATCCAGTCGGTAGAACTACGGAATACACCAACCACTCCAATTCGGAACAAAACTGTCTTTGAACTTGAAGTGTCAAATTTCGTACACCTATTGATTTCAGATCGAGCCCAAAACTAGGGCATCATCATAATATGTTGGGAGGAGTCATTTGGTGAGTTTTGAGTGAAATCCAATCTCTAGAACTACGGAATACACCAAACACTCCAATAAAGCACGAACTGCCTTTGAACTTGAATTGTCCCATTTAGTACAACTATTGATTTCAGATCGAGCCCAAAACTTGGGCATCATCATAATATGGTGGGAGGAGTCATTTGGTGAGTTTTGAGAGAAATCCAATCGCAAGAACTACGGAATACACCAAACACTCCAATAATGCATGAACTGTCTTTGACGTTGAATTGTCCTATTTCGAACACCTATTGACTTCCGATCGAGCCCAAAACTTGGGCATCATCATAATATGGTGGGAGGAGTCCAACCACTCCAATTCGGAACAAACTGCCCTTGAACTTGAAGTGTCCAATTTCGTGCACCTATTGATTTCCGATCGCGCCCAAAACTTGGGCATCGTCATAATAAGGTGGGAGGAGTCATTTGGTGAGTTTTGAGTGAAATCCAATCGCTAGAACTACGGAATACACCAACCACTCCAATTCGGAACAAACTGCCTTTGAACTTGAAGTGTCCAATTTCGTACACCTACTGATTTCCGATCGAGCACAAAACTTGGGCATCATCATACTATGGTGGGAGGAGTCATGTGGCGAGTTTTGAGTGAAATCCAATCGCTAAAACTGCGGAATACACCAACCACTCGAACTTGGAACAAACTGCCTTCGAACTTGAAGTGTCCAATTTCATGCACTAACGACTCCGATTCGAAACAAACTTCCTTTGTACTTGAAGTGTCCAATTTCGTACACCTCTTGATTTCCGATCAACCACAAAACTTGGGCATCATCATAATATGGTGGGAGGAGTGATATGGTGAGTTTTGAGTGAAATCCAATCTCTAGAACTACGGAATACACCAACCACTCCAATTCGGAACAAACTGCCTTTGAACTTGAAGTGTCCAATTTCGTACACCTATTGATTTCCTATCGAGCCCAAAACTTGGGCATCACCATAATATGGTGGGAGGAGTCTTGTGGTGAGTTTTGAGTGAAATCCAATCGCTGGAAGTACGGAATACACCAACCACTCCAGTTCGGAACAGACTTCCTTTGAACTTGAAATGTCCAATTTCGTACACCTATAGATTTCCGATTGAGCCCAAAACTTGGGCATCATCATAATATGGTGGGAGGAGTCATTTGGTGAGTTTTGAGTGAAATCCAATCACTAGAACTGCGGAATACCCCAACCACTCCAATTCGGAACAAACTGCCTTTGAACTTGAAGTGTCCAATTTCGTACACCTATTGATTTCCGATCGAGCCTAAAACGTGGGCATCACCATAATTTGTGGAGGAGTCATTTGAAGAGTTTTGAGTGAAATCCAATCGCTAGAACTAAGAAATACTCCAAACACTCCAATAAAGCACGAACTGCCTTTGAGCTTGAATTGTCCAATTTCTTACACCTGTTGATTTCCGATCGAGCCCAAAACTTGGGCATCATCATAATATGGTGGGAGGAGTCCTTTGAAGAGTTTTGAGTGAAATCCAATCGCTCGAACTACGGAATACACCAACCACTCCAATTTGGAACAAACTGCCTTTGAACTTGAAGTGTCCAATTTCGTACACCTATTGATTCCGACTGAGCCCAAAACTTGGCCATCATCATAATATGGTGGGAGGAGTGATATGGTGAGTTTTGAGTGAAATCCAATCGCTAGAACTACGGAATACACCAACCACTCCAATTCGGAACAAACTGCCTTTGAACTTGAAGTGTCCAATTTCGTACACCTATTGATTTCCTATCGAACCCAAAACTTGGGCATCACCATAATATGGTGGGAGGAGTCATGTGGTGAGTTTTGAGTGAAATCCAATCGCTAGAAGTACGGAATACACCAACCACTCCAATTTGGAACAAACTGCCTTTGAACTTGAAGTGTCCAATTTCGTACACCTATAGATTTCCTATCGGACCCAAAACTTGGGCATCATCATAATATGGTGGGAGGAGTCATTTGGTGAGTTTTGAGTGAAATCCAATCGCTAGACCTACGAAATGTACCAACCAATCTAATAAAGCACGAACTGCCTTTGAACTTGAATTGTCCAATTTCGTACACCTATTGATTTCCGATTGAGCCCAAAACTTGGGAATCATCATAATATGGTGGGAGGAGACATTTGATGAGTTTTGAGTGAAATCCAATCGCTAGAACTACGGAATACACCAACCACTCTGATTCAGAACAAACTGCCTTTGAACTTCAAGTGTCCAATTTCGTACACCTATTGATTTCCGATCGAGCCCAAAACTTTGGCATCATCATAATATGGTGGGAGGAGTCATGTGGAGAGTTTTGGGTGAAATCCAATCCCTAGAACTACGGAATACACCAACCACTCCAATTCGGAACAAACAGCCTTCGAACTTGAGGTGTCCAATTTCGTACACCTATTGATTTCCGATCGAGCCCGAAACTTGAGCATCATCATAAGATGGTGGGAGGAGTAAAGTGGTGAGTTTAGAGTGAAATCCATTCGCTAGAACTACTGAATACACCAACCACTCCAATTCGGAACAAACTGCCTGTGAACTTGAAGTGTCATATTTCATACACCTATTGATTTCCGATCGAGCCCAAAACTTGGGCATCATCATAATATGGTGGGAGGAGTCATTTGGTGAGTCTTGAGTGAAATCCAATCGCTAGAACTACGAAATGTACCAACCACTCCAATAAGGCACGAACTGCCTTTAACCTTGTGTTGGACAGATTTTACTCTATCTATTTCTCGCAAGTGCACGAACTAATTATAGTATAGGAATGCAAGCACGAGGTCGTTCCACAGAGATTTGGATGAAAGACACTTATTACTACTACTTAGACTCACAAATAATCCTAAGACTAAACAGAATTTAAATGAGGTTGTGTTGAGTTTGTTTGGAGTAACAACTACAAAAAGGGAAAGCAAATAGCAAGTGACTGAAAACTACTAAAAGGGAATGCAAAATAGCAAGTGACCAGCAAGTAGATGTTTAGAAAATTTAGAGACAAAGGAGACAAGCACTAGGGTTTCAACTTCACCATGACAATCCAATTTCAAGCAACAAGTTAACAATCACATAAGTTGATTACAATTTCTGGAGTTCGTTCTTTCTTATGTATGATTATCCATATGGTGTTTGGTTTTAATCAAGTACTCAGGAAACACAACTTAGCTATGGTGTTTAGTCTAAGTTATGAATCTGAATCCATTAAGCTTAAGAAGAACACAAAGGAACCAAGTAAACATTTAAACATGGTGTTTGTCCTAAATGCATTACCCACTCATTCACTAATCGGTTCAAGAGTCATATGGTGTTTATGTAAACTTGAACTAGATAACCAACATGCATGTGTTCATAGTGGCCAGTTATTTAAACATGCATAAAGATTCAATTAAGAACAAGTGAATGAGACCAGAAAATTAGAAGTAATCAACAAGAGTAACATTAACTTGAAAACATGAAATTGTCTTGTCAGGTTACATTGAAACCCTAGCTATGGTAATTAGTTACACTCCATTAATGGAAAATGCATTTGAATCATAATAAACATGGAGAGAGTAAGAAAAACCCGTGAAGAACGAATTATGTTGTTGTAGAGCTCCTCACAACTTCCACCATGTATGTTGCAGCAAGAGATGAAGAGGGGTGTAGATGGTGTGGATTGTATGGATTGTGTTTAGGGAATGTGTATGAGGCTGTGGTTGATGAATGTTTGAGAGGGGATTGTGCTGGGATGAGTGGTCTGCTAGGAATTGGAAGAGAGGGATTGTGAATTCCAGGATGTGACTGATGAAAGTGTTTGGAATGGAAGTGATATTTATAGGGAGAGGGAAATGAGAAATATGAATTGAATATGGCTAATGCATACAACACTTGTATTAGAAAATCAGAATTGGTTGTTGCACTTCACCAATAAATCCCACCAGCAGCCATAGCTCATCATCATGTCAGCATGACCAAGCTTCCATTCAGAAACCAATAGCTCATGCCTAGCTCACCATGACCAAGCATGCAATGAGCTCATCTTCCTGTCAGCATGATGAACAACTTCTTGGGCTTACGAATTGGGCTAGGCTGAATCAAATGATGACTTTAAGATATCCATTTCGAAGTTCAGAATGTCTCTGATCCAACCACACAAGAATTGGCCCAATCCAAGCTCAGATGAAGAAGATAAGTCCGAAATGAATTTCTAACTCAGTCTCCAATTTTTGCACGTTTTTGCACCATTTTGCTTCAAATGCCTCCATTGGTACCTAGAGCTCAATGAACTGAATAACAAACACAAAATGGATTAAAAGCACAAGTTTTACCTAAAAACATAACCAAACAATAGGGTAGAGTTTTACAAAATGATACAGAATTATGCATTGATCACCTTGAATTGTCCAATTTCGTACACCTATTGATTTCAGATCGATCCCAAAACTTCGGCATCATCATAATATATTAGGAGGAGTCATTTGGGGAGTTTTGAGTGAAATCCAATCGCTAGAACTACGGAATACATCATCCACCCCAATTCGAAACGAACTGTCCTTGAACTTGAATTGTCCAATTTCGTACACCTGTTGACTTCTGTTCGAGCCCAAAACTTGGGCATCTTCATAATATGGTGGGAGGAGTCATATGGAGAGTTTTGAGCGAAATCCAATCGTTAGAATTACGAATTACGAAATTGGACACTTCAAGTTCAAAGGCAGTTTGTTCCGAATTGGAGTGGTTGGTGTATTCAGTAGTTCTAGCGTTTGGATTTCACTCAGAACTCACCACAAGACTCCTCCCACCATGTTATGAAGATGCCCAAGTTTTGGGCTCGATCGGAAATGAATAGGTGTACGAAATTGGACACTTCATGTTCAAAGACAGTTTGTTCCGAATTGGAGTAGTTGGTGTATTCCGTAGTTCTAGCGATTGGATTTCACTCAGAACTCACCACAAGACTCCTCCCACCATATTATGAAGATGCCCAAGTTTTGGGCTCGAACGGAAGTCAACAGGTGTACGAAATTGGACATTTCAAGTTCAAGGACAGTTCGTTTCGAATTGGGGTGGATGATGTATTCCGTAGTTCTAGCGATTGGATTTCACTCAAAACTCCCCAAATGACTCCTCCCACCATATTGTGATGATTCCCAAGTTTTGGGCTCAATCGGAAATCAATAGGTGTGCGAAATTGGACACTTCAAGTTCAAAGGCAATTTGTTCCGAATTGGAGTGGTTGGTGTATTCCGTAGTTCTAGCGATTGGATTTCTCTCAAAACTCACCAAGTGACTCCTCACACCATATTATGATGATGCCCAAGTTTTGGGCTCTATCGGAAATCAGTAGGTGTACGAAATTGGACAATTCAAGGTCAATGGCAGTTCGTGCCTTATTAGAGTGGTAGGTGTATTCCGTAGTTCTCGCGATTGGATTTCACTCAAAACTCACCAAATGACTCCTCCCACCATATTATGATGATTCCCAAGTTTTGGGTTCAATCGGAAATCAATAGGTGTGCGAAATTGGACATTTCAAGTTCAAAGGCAGTTTGTTCCGAATTGGAGTCGTTGGTGTATTCCGTAGTTCTAGCAGTTGGATTTCACTCAAAACTCACCAAATGACTCCTCCCACCGTATTATGATGATTCACAAGTTCTGGGTTCAATCGGAAATCAATAGGTGTGCGAAATTGGACATTTCAAGTTCAAAGGCAGTTTGTTCCGAATTGGAGCCGTTGGTGTATTCCGTAGTTCTAGCAGTTGGATTTCACACAAAACTCACCAAATGACTCCTCCCACCATATTATGATAATGCCCAAGTTTTGGGCTCGATCGGAAATCAACAGGTGTACTAAATTGGACAATTCAAGTTCAAAGACAGTTCGTTCCGAATTGGAGGGTTGGTGTATTCCGTAGTTATAGCGATTGGATTTCACTCAAAACTCAATGACTCCTCCCACCATATTATAATGATGCCCAAGTTTTGGGCTCAATCTGAAATCGAAAGGTGTGCTAAATTGGACACTTCAAGTTGAAAGGTAATTTCTTCCGAATTGGAGTGGTTGGTGTATTCCGTAGTTCTAGCGATGGGATTTCTCTTAAAACTCACCAAGTGACTCCTCACACCATATTATGATGATGCCCAAGTTTTGGGCACGATCGGAAAACAATAAGTGTACCAAATTGGACACTTCATGTTCCAAGGCAGTTTGTTCCGAATTGGAGTGGTTGGTGTATTCCGTAGTTCTAGAGATTGGATTTCACTCAAAACTCACCAAATGACTCCTCGCACCATATTATGATGATGCCCAAGTTTTGGGTTCGATCGGAAATCAATAGGTGTACGAAATTGGACAATTCAAGCTCAATGGCAGTTCGTGTCTTATTGGAATGGTTGGTGTATTCCGTAGTTCTAGCGATTGGATTTCACTCAAAACTCACCCAATGACTCCTCCCACCATAATATGATGATGCCCAAGTTTTGGGCTCGATCGGAAATCAATAGGTGTACGAAATTGGACAATTCAAGTTCCAAGGCAGTTCGTGCCTTATTGGAGTGGTTGGTGTATTCCGTAGTTCCCGCGATTGGATTTCACTCAAAACTCTCCAAATGACTCCTCCCACCATGTTATGATCATGCCCAGGTTTTGGGCTCGATCGGAAATCAATAGGTGTACGAAATTGGACACTTCAAGTTCAAAGGCAGTTTGTTCCGAATTGGAGTGGTTGGTGTATTCAGTAGTTCTAGCGTTTGGATTTCACTCAGAACTCACCACATGACTCCTCCCACCATGTTATGAAGATGCCTAAGTTTTGGGCTCGATCGGAAATGAATAGGTGTACGAAATTGGACACTTCATGTTCAAAGACAGTTTGTTCCGAATTGGAGTAGTTGGTGTATTTCGTAGTTCTAGCGATTGGATTTCACTCAGAACTCACCACAAGACTCCTCCCACCATATTATGAAGATGCCCAAGTTTTGGGCTCGATCGGAAATCAATAGGTGTACGAAATTGGACACTTCAGGTTCGAAGGCAGTTTGTTCCGAATTGGAGTGGTTGGTGTATTCTGCAGTTCTAGCGATTTGATTTCACTCAAAACTCACAAAATGACTCTTCCCACCATATTATGATGATGCCCAAGTTTTGGGCTCAATCGGAAATCAATAGGTGTACAAAATTGGACAATTCAAGTTCAAAGGCAGTTTGTTGCGAATTGCAGTGGTTGGAGTATTCCGTTGTTCTAGCGATTAGATTTCACTCAGAACTCACCAAATGACTCGTCCCACCATATTATGATGATGCCCAAGTTTTGGGCTCGATCGGAAATCAATAGGTGTACGAAATTGGACAATTCAAGTTCAAAGGTAGTTCGTGCCTTATTGGAGTGGTTGGTGTATTCCGTAGTTCTAGCGATTGAATTTCACTCAAAACTCACTAAGTGACTCCTCCCACCATATTTTGATGATGCCCAAGTTTTGGGCTCGATCGGAAATCAATAGGTGTACGAAATTGGACACTTCCAGTGCAAAGGCAGTTTCTTCCGAGTTGGAGTGGTTGGTGTATTGCATAGTTCTAGTGGTTAGATTTCAATCAGAACTCTCCACGTGACTCCTCCCACCATATTATAACGATGCCCAAGTTCTGAGCTCGATCGGAAATCAATAGGAGTACGAAATTGGACGCTTCAAGTTCAAAGGCAGTTTGTTCCGAATTGGAGTGGTTGGTGTATTCCGTAGTTCTAGCGATTGGATTTCACTCAAAACTCACCACAGGACTCCTCCCACCATATTATGTTGATGCCCAAGTATTGGGCACGATAGGAAATCAATTGGTGTACGAAATTGGACACTTCAAGTTCAAAGGCAGTTTGTTCCGAATTGAAGTGGTTGGTATATTCCATAGTTCTAGCGATTGGATTTCACTCAAAACTCACCACATGACTCCTCCCACCATATTATGTTGATGCCCAAGTTCTGGGCTCTATCGGAAATCAATAGGTGTACGAAATTGGACAATTCATGTTCAAAGGCAGTTCATGCCTTGTGGGTGTGGTTGGTACATTTCGTAGTTCTAGCGATTGGATTTCACTCAGAACCCACCACGCGACTCCACCCACCACATTATGATGATGCCCAAGTTTTGGGCTCGATCGGAAGTGAATAGGTGTACGAAATTCGACACTTCAAGTTCAAAGGCAGTTTGTTCCGAATTGAAGTGGTTGGTATATTCCATAGTTCTAGCGATTGGATTTCACTCAAAACTCACCACATGACTCCTCCCACCATATTATGAAGATGCCCAAGTTTTGGGCTCAATCGGAAATCAATAGGTGTACGAAATTGGACAATTCCAGTGCAAAGGCAGTTTCTTCCGAATTGGAGTGGTTGGTGTATTCCATAGTTCTAGTGGTTGGATTTCACTCAGAACTCTCCACGTGACTCCTCCCACCATATTATGATGATGCCCAAGTTCTGGGTTCGATTGGAAATCAATAGGTGTACGAAATTGGACAATTGAAGTTCAAAGGCAGTTCGTGCCTTGTTAGAGTCGTTGGTGTCTTCCACAGTTCTAGCGATTGGATTTCACTCAAAACTCTCCAAATGACTCCTCCCACCATATTATGATGATGCCCAAGTTTTGGGCTCGATCGGAAATCAATAGGTGTACGAAATTCGACACTTCAAGTTCAAAGGCAGTTTGTTCCGAATTGAAGTGGTTGGTATATTCCATAGTTCTAGCGATTGGATTTCACTCAAAACTCACCACATGACTCCTCCCACCATATTATGAAGATGCCCAAGTTTTGGGCTCAATCGGAAATCAATAGGTGTACGAAATTGGACAATTCCAGTGCGAAGGCAGTTTCTTCCGAATTGGAGTGGTTGGTGTATTCCATAGTTCTAGTGGTTGGATTTCACTCAGAACTCTCCACGTGACTCCTCTCACCATATTATGATGATGCCCAAGTTCTGGGTTCGATCGGAAATCAATAGGTGTATGAAATTGGACAATTGAAGTTCAAAGGCAGTTCGTGCCTTGTTAGAGTCGTTGGTGTCTTCCACAGTTCTAGCGATTGGATTTCACTCAAAACTCTCCAAATGACTCCTCCCACCATATTATGATGATGCCCAAGTTTGTTTTGGGCTCGATCGGAAATCAATAGGTGTACGAAACTGGACAATTCAAGTTCAAAGGTAGTTCGTCCCTTATTGGAGTGGTTGGTGTATTTTATAGTTCTAGCGATTGGATTTCACTCAGAACTCACCACATGACTCCTGCCCCCATATTATGAAGATGCCCAAGTTTTGGGCTCGATCAGAAATGTATAGGTGTACGAAATTGGACACTTCAAGTTCAAAGGCAGTTTGTTCCGAATTGGAGTGGTTGGGGTATTCCGTAGTTCTAGAGATTGGATTTCACTCAAAACTCCCCAAATGACTCCTCCCACCATATTACGATGATGCCCAAGTTTTGGGCTCGACCGGAAATCAATAGGTGCACGAAATTGGACACTTCAAGTTCAAAGCACTTTGTTCCGAAGTGGTGTGGTTGGGGTATTCCGTTGTTCTAGGAATTGGATTTCACTCAAAAGTCACCAAATGACTCCTCCCACCATATTATGATGATGCCCTAGTTTTGGGCTCGATCGGAAATCAACAGGTGTACCAAATTGGACAATTCAAGTTCAAAGGCACTTCGTGCCTTATTGGAGTGGTTGGTGTATTCCGTAGTTCTAGCAATTGGATTTCACTCAAAACTCACCAAATGTCCCACCATATAATGATGATGCCCAAGTTTTGGGCTCGATCGGCAAAGAATAGTTGTACGAAATTGGACACTTCAAGTTCAAAAGCAGTTTGTTACAAATTGGAGTGGTTGGTGTATTCCGTAGGTGTAACGATTGCATTTCACTCAAAACTCACCAAATGAGTCCTCCCACCATAATATGATGATGCCCAAGTTTTGGGCTCGATCGGAAATCGATAGGTGTACGAAATTGGACACATCAAGTTCAAAGGCAGTTTGTTCCGAATTGGACTGGTTGGTCCATTCCGTAGTTCTAGCGATTGTATTTCACTTAAAACTCACCACATGACTCCTCCCAAAATATTATGAAGATGCCCAAGTTTTGGGCTCGATCGAAAATCAATAGGTGTACGAAATTGGACAATTCATGTTCAAAGGCAGTTTGTTCCGAATTGGAGTGGTCGGTGTATTCCTTATTTCTAGCGATTGGATTTCACTCAAAACTCACCTAATGACTCCTCCCAACATATTATGATGATGCCCAAGTTTTGGGCTCGATCGTAAATCAATAGGAGTACGAAATTGGACAATTCAAGTTCAAAGGTAAACTGGTGGGAGGAGTCATTGAGTTTTGAGTGAAATCTAATCGCTATAACTACGGAATACACCAACCACTCCAATTCGGAACAAACTGCCTTTGAACTTGAAGTGTCCAATTTCGCACACCTTTTGGTTTCCGATTGAGCCCAAAACTTGGGCATCATCATAATATGGTGGGAGGAGTCATTTGGTGAGTTGTGAGCGAAATCCAATCACTAGAACTACGGAATACACTAACCACTCCAACAAAGCACGAACTGCCTTCGAACTTGAATTGTAAAATTTCGTACACCTATTGATTTCCGATCGAGCCCAAAACATGGGCATCATCATAATATGGTGAGTTTTGAGAGAAATCCAATCGCTAGAACTACGGAATACACTAACCACTCCAATAAAGCACGAACAGCCTTTGAACTTGAAGTGCCGATTTCGCACACCTATTGATTTCCGATCGAGCCCAAAACTTGGGCATCATCCTAACATGGTGGGAGGAGTCATTTGGTAAGTTCTCAGTGAAATCCAATAGCTAGAACTGTGGAATACATCAACCACTCCAATTCGGAACGAACTGCCTTTGAACTTGAATTGTCCAATTTGGTACACCTGTTGATTTCCGATCGAGCCCAAAACTAGGGCATCATCATAATATGGTGGGAGGAGTCATTTGGAGAGTTTTGAGTGAAATCCAATCGCCAGAACTACGGAATCCACTAATCACTCCAATAAACCACGAACTGGCTTTGAACTTGAATTTTCCAATTTCGTAGACCTATAGATTTCCGATCGAGCCCAGACCTTGGGTATCATCATAATATGATGGGAGGAGTCATTTGGTGAGTTTTAAGTGAAATACAATCGCTAGAACTACGGAATACACTAACCACTCCAATAAAGCCTGAACATCCTTTGAACTTGAATTGTCACATTTCGAACACCTATTGATTTCCGATCGAGCCCAAAACTGGGGCATCATCATAATATGGTGGGAAGAGTCATTTGGAGAGTTTTGATTGAAATCCAATCACTAGAACTACGGAATACACTAACCACTCCAATAAAGCACGAACTGCCTTTGAACTTGAATTGTCCAATTTCTTACACCTACTGATTTCCGATCGAACCAAAAACTTGGGCATCATCATAATATGGTGGGAGGAGTCATTTGGTGAGTTTTGAGTGAAATCCAATCGCTAGAACTACGGAATACACCAACCACTCCAATAAGGCACGAAGTGCCTTTGAACTTGAATTGTCCAACTTCGTACACCTATTGAGCTCCGATCGAGCCCAAAACTTGGCCATCATCATGATATGGTGGGAGGAGTCATTTGGTGAGTTTTGATTGAAATCC
Organism: Prunus yedoensis; assembly: GCA_005406145.1. Classification (NCBI taxonomy): domain Eukaryota; kingdom Viridiplantae; phylum Streptophyta; class Magnoliopsida; order Rosales; family Rosaceae; genus Prunus; species Prunus yedoensis. Next base: position 1,090,197 of record BJCG01000015.1, on the reverse strand, counting down.
AATCACTAGAACTACGGAATACACTAACCACTCCAATAAAGCACGAACAGCCTTTGAAATTGAATTGTCCACTTTCGAACACCTATTGATTTACGATCAGGCCCAAAACTTGGGCCTCACATAATATGGTGGGAGGAGTCATGCGGTGAGTTTTGAGTGAAAGCAAATGGGTAGAACTACGGAATACACCAACAACTACAATTCAGAACAAACTGGATTTGAACTTGAAGTGTCCAATTTCGCACACCTATTGATTTCCGATTGAGCCCAATACTTGGGCATCATCATAATATGGTGGGAGGGGTCATTTGGAGAGTTTTGAGTGAAATCCAATCGCCAGAACTACGGAATACACTAACCACTCCAATAAACCACGAACTGGCTTTGAACTTGAATTGTCCAATTTCGTAGACCTGTAGAGTTCCGATCGAGCCCAAAACTTGGGCATCGTCATAATATGGTGAGAGGAGTCATTTGGTGAGTTTTGAGTGAAATCTAATCGCTAGAACTACGGAATACACCAACTACTCCAATAAGGCACGAAGTGCCTTTGAACTTGAATTGTCCAACTTCGTACACCTATTGATTTCCGATCGAACCCAAAACTTGCAAATCATCATAATATGGTGGGAGGAGTCATTTGGAGAGTTTTGAGTGAAATCCAATCGCCAGAACTACGGAATACACCAACCACTCCAATAAGGCACGAAGTGCCTTTGAACTTGAATTGTCCAACTTCGTACACCTATTGATTTCCGATCGAGCCCAAAACTTGGGCTTCGTCATGATATGGTGGGAGGAGTCATTTGGTGAGTTGTGAGCGAAATCAAATCACTAGAACTACCGAATACACTAACCACAAGCACGAACTGCCTTCGAACTTGAAATGTCCAATTTCGTACACCTATTGATTTCCGATCGAACCCACAACTTGGGCATCATCATAATATGGTGGGAGGAGTCATTTGGGGAATTTTGAGTGCAATCCAATCGCTAGAACTACGGAATACACCAACCACTCCAATAAGGCACGAAGTGCCTTTGAACTTGAATTGTCCAACTTCGTACACCAATTGATTTCCGATCGAGACCAAAACTTGGGCATCATCATGATATGGTGGGAGGAGTCATTTGGTTAGTTGTGAGCGAAATCCAATCGCTAGAACTACGGAATACACTAACCACTCCAATAAAGCACAAACTGCCTTCGAACTTGAAATGTCCAATTTCGTACACCTATTGATTTCCGATCGAGGCCAAAACTTGGGCATCATCATAATATGGTGGGAGGAGTCATGTGGTGAGTTTTGAGTGAAATCCAAACGGTAGAACTACGCAATACACCAACCACTCCAAGAAGGCACGAAGTGCCTTTGAAATTGAATTGTCGAACTTCGTACACCTATTGATTTCCGATCGAGCCCAAAACTTGGGCATCATCATGATATGGTGGGAGGAGTCAGTTGGTGAGTTGTGAGTGAAATCTAATCGCTAGAACAACGGAATACACTAACCACTCCAATAAAGCACGAACTGTCTCTGAACTTGAAATGTCCAATTTCGCACACCTATTGATTTCCGATTGAGCCCAATACTTGGGCATCATCATAATATGGTGGGAGGAGTCATTTGGAGAGTTTTGAGTGAAATCCAATCACCAGAACTACGGAATACACTAACCACTCCAATAAACCACGAACTGCCTTTGAACTTGAATTGTCCAATTTCGTAGACCTATAGGTTTCCGATCGAGCCCAAAACTTGGGCATCGTCATAATATGGTGGGAGGAGTCATTTGGTGAGTTTTGAGTGAAATCCAATCGCTAGAACTACGGAATACACCAACCACTCCAAGAAGGCACGAAGTGCCTTTGAAATTGAATTGTCGAACTTCGTACACCTATTGATTTCCGATCGAGCCCAAAACTTGGGCATCATCATGATATGGTGGGAGGAGTCAGTTGGTGAGTTGTGAGTGAAATCTAATCGCTAGAACAACGGAATACACTAACCACTCCAATAAAGCACGAACTGCCTTCGATCTTGAATTATCCAATTTCGTACACCTATTGATTTCCGATCGAGCCCAAAACATGGGCATCATCATAACACAGTGGGAGGAGTCATTTGGTAAGTTTTCAGGGAAATCCAATCGCTAGAACTGTGGAATACATCAACCACTCCAATTCGGAACGAAGTGCCTTTGAACTTGAATTGTCCAACTTCGTACACCTATTGATTTCCGATCGAGCCCAAAACTTGGGCATCTTCATGATATGGTGGGAGGACTCATTTGATGAGTTTTGAGTGAAATCCAATCGCTAGAACTACGAAATACACTAACCACTCAAATAAAGCACGAACAGCCTATGAACTTGAAGTTCCGATTTCGCACACCTATTGATTTCCGATCGAGCCCAAAACTTGGGCATCATCATAACATGGTGGGAGGAGTCATTTGGTAAGTTTTCAGTGAAATCCAATCGCTAGAACTGTGGAATACATCAACCACTCCAATTCGGAACGAACTGCCTTTGAACTTGAATTGTCCAATTTTGTACACCTGTTGATTTCCGATCGAGCCCAAAACTAGGGCATCAGCATAATATGGTGGGAGGAGTCATTTGGAGAGTTTTGAGTGAAATCCAATCGCCAGAACTATGGAATACACTAACGACTCCAATAAACCACGAACTGCCTTTGAACTTGACTTGTCCAATTTCGTAGACCTATTGATTTCGGATCAAGCCCAAAACTTGGGCATCATCATAATATGGTGGGAGGAGTCATTTGGTGAGTTTTGAGTGCAATCCAATCGCTAGAACTACGGAATACACCAACCACTCCAACAAGGAACGAAGTGCCTTTGAACTTGAATTGTCCCACTTCGTACACCTATTGATTTCCGATCGAGCCCAAAACTTGGGCATCTTCATGATATGGTGGGAGGACTCATTTGATGAGTTTTGAGTGAAATCCAATCGCTAGAACTACGAAATACACTAACCACTCAAATAAAGCACGAACAGCCTATGAACTTGAAGTTCCGATTTCGCACACCTATTGATTTCCGATCGAGCCCAAAACTTGGGCATCATCATAACATGGTGGGAGGAGTCATTTGGTAAGTTTTCAGTGAAATCCAATCGCTAGAACTGTGGAATACATCAACCACTCCAATTCGGAACGAACTGCCTTTGAACTTGAATTGTCCAATTTTGTACACCTGTTGATTTCCGATCGAGCCCAAAACTAGGGCATCAGCATAATATGGTGGGAGGAGTCATTTGGAGAGTTTTGAGTGAAATTCAATCGCCAGAACTATGGAATACACTAACGACTCCAATAAACCACGAACTGCCTTTGAACTTGACTTGTCCAATTTCGTAGACCTATTGATTTCGGATCGAGCCCAAAACTTGGGCATCATCATAATATGGTGGGAGGAGTCATTTGGTGAGTTTTGAGTGCAATCCAATCGCTAGAACTACGGAATACACCAACCACTCCAACAAGGAACGAAGTGCCTTTGAACTTGAATTGTCCCACTTCGTACAGCTATTGATTTCCGATCGAGCCCAAAACTTGGGCATCATCATGATATGGTGGGAGGAGTCATTTGGTGAGTTTTGAGAGAAATCCAATCGCTAGAACTACGGAGTACATTAACCCCTCCAATAAAGCACGAACTTCCTTTGAAATTGAATTGTCCAACTTCGTACACCTATTGATTTCCGATCGAGCCCAAAACTTGGGCATCGTCATAATATGGTGGGAGGAGTCATTTGGAGATTTTTGAGTGAAATCCAATCGCCAGAACTACGGAATACACTAACCACTCCAATAAACCACGAACTGCCTTAGAACTTGAATTCTCCAATTTCGTACACCTATTGATTTCCGATCCTGCTCAAAACTTGGGCATCATCGTAATATGGTGGGAGGAGTCATTTGGTGAGTTTTGAGTGAATTCCAATCGCTAGAACTACTGCATACACCAACCACTCCAATAAGGCACGAAGTGCCTTCGAACTTGAATTGTCCAACTTCGTACACCTATTGATTTCTGATCGACCCCAAAACTTGGGCATCATCATGATATGGTGGGAGGAGTCATTTGGTGAGTTTTGATAGAAATCCAATTGCTACAAGTACGGAATACACTAACACTCCAATAAAGCACGAACTGCCTTTGAACTTGAATTGTCCAATTTCGTAGACCTATTGATTTCTGATCGAGCCCAAAACTTGGGCATCATCATAATATGGTGGGAGGAGTCATTTGGTGAGTTTTGAGTGCAATCCAATCGCTAGAACTACGGAATACACCAACCACTCCAATAAGGCACGAAGTGCCTTTAAACTTGAATTGTCCAACTTCGTACACCGATTGATTTCCGATCGAGCCCAAAACTTGGGCATCGTCATGATATGGTGGGAGGAGTCATTTGGTGAGTTTTCAGAGAAATCCAATCGCTAGAACTACGGAATACATTAACCACTACAATAAAGCACGAACTGCCTTTGAACTTGAATTGTCCAACTTCGTACACCTATTGATTTCCGATCGAGCCCAAAACTTGGGCATCATCATGATATGGTGGGACGAGTCATTTAGTGAGTTTTGAGAGAAATACAATCGCTAGAACTACGGAATACACTAACCACTCCAATAAACCATGAACTGCCTTTGAACTTGAATTGTCCAATTTCGTAGACCTATTGATTTCCGATCGAGCCCAAAACTTGGGCATCATCATAGTATGGTGGGAGGAGTCATTTGGAGATTTTTGAGTGAAACCCAATCGCCAGAACTACGGAATACACTAACCAATCCAATAAACCACGAACTGCCTTTGAACTTCAATTGTCAAATTTCGTACACCTATTGATTTCCGATCGAGCCCAAAACTTGAGCATCATCATAACATGGTGGGAGGAGTTATTTGGAGAGTTTTGAGTGAAATCCAATCGCCAGAACTTCCGAATACACTAACCACTCCAATAAACCACGAAGTGCCTTTGGACTTGAAATGTCCAATTTCGTAGACCTATTGATTTCTGATCGACACCAAAACTTGGGCATCATCATAATATGGTGGGAGGAGTCATTTGGTGAGTTTTGAGTGCAATCCAATCGCTAGAACTACGGAATACATTAAACACTCCAATAAAGCACGAACTGCCTTTGAACTTGAATTGTCCAATTTCGTACACCTATTGATTTCCGATCGAGCCCAAAACTTGGGCATCATCATAACATGGTGGGAGGAGTTATTTGGAGAGTTTTGAGTGAAATCCAATTGCCAGAACTTCCGAATACACTAACCACTCCAATAAACCACGAACTGCCTTTGAACTTGAATTGTCCAATTTCGTAGACCTAATGATTTCTGATCGAGGCCAAAACTTGGGCATCAGCATAATATGGTGGGAGGAGTCATTTGGTGAGTTTTGAGTGCAATCCAATCGCTAGAACTACGGAATACACCAACCACTACAATAAGGCACGAAGTGCCTTTGAACTTGAATTGTCCAACTTCGTACACCTATTGATTTCCGATCGAGCCCAAAACTTAGGCATCATCATGATATGGTGGGAGGAGTCATTTGGTGAGTTTTGAGTGAAATCCATTCGCTAGAACTACGGAATACACCAACCACTCCAATAAGGCACGAAGTGCCTTCGAACTTGAATTGTCCAGCTTCGTACACCTATTGATTTCCGATCGAGCCCAAAACCTGGGCATCGTCATGACATGGTGGGAGGAGTCATTTGGAGAGTTTTGAGAGAAATCCAATCGCTAGAACAACGGAATACATTAGCCACTCCAATAAAGCACGAACTGCCTTTGAACTTGAATTGTCCATCTTCGTACACCTATTGATTTCCGATCGAGCCCAAAACTTGGGCATCATCATGATACGGTGGGAGGAGTCATTTAGTGAGTTTTGAGAGAAATACAATCGCTAGAACTACGGAATACACTAACCACTCCAATAAAGCACGAACAACCTTTGAACTTCAATTGTCACATTTCGTACACCTATTGATTTCCGTTCGAGCCCAAAACTTGGGCATAGTCGTAATATGGTGGGAGGAGTCATTTGGAGAGTTTTGAGTGAAATCCAATCGCTAGAACTACGGAATACACTAACCACTCCAATAAAGGACGAACTGCCTTCGAACTTGAAGTGTACAATTTCGCACACCTATTGATTTCCCATTGAGCCCAAAACTTGGGCATCATCATAATATGGTGGGAGGAGTCATTTGGTGAGTTTTGAGTGTAATCCAATCGCTAGAACTACGGAATACACTAACCACTCCAATTCGTAACACATTGCCTTTGAACTTGAAGTGTCCAATTCCACACACCTATTGATTTCCCATTGAGCCCAAAACATGGGCATCATCATAATATGGTGGGAGGAGTCATTTGGTGAGTTTTAAGTAAAATCCAATTTCTAGAACTACGGAATACACCAACCACTCCAATTCGGAACAAACTACCTTTGAACTTGAAGTGTCCAATTTCGTACACCTATTTATTTCCGATCGAGCACAAAACTTGGGCATCATCATAATACGTTGGGAGGAGTCATTTGGTGAGTTTTGAGTGAAATCCAATCACTCGAACTACGAAATGTACCAACGACTCCAATAAGGCATGAACTGCCTTTGAACATGAATTGTCCAATTTCGTTCACCTACTGATTTCCGATCGAGCCCAAAACTTGGGCATCGTCATAATATGGTGGGAGGAGTCATTTGGTGAGTTTTGAGTGAAATCCAATCACTCGAACTACGAAATGTACCAACGACTCCAATAAAGCACGAACTGCCTTTGAACTTGATATGTCCAATTTCGTACACCAATTGATTTCCAATCGAGCCCAAAACTTGGGCATCATCATAATATGGTGGGAGGAGTCATTTGATGTGTTTTGAGGGAAATCCAATCGCTAGAACTACGGAATACACCAAACACTCCAATAATGCACGAAATGCCTTTGAACATGAATTGTCCAATTTCGTACACCTATTGATTTCCGATCAAGCGCAAAACTTTGGCATCATCATAATATGGGGGGAGGAGTCATGTGGTGAGTTTTGAGTGAAATCCAATCGCTAGAACTACGGAATACACCAACCACTCCAATTCGAAACAAACAGCCTTTGAACTTGAAGTGTCCAATTCCGTACACCTACTGATTTCCGATCAAGCCCAAAACTTGGCCATCATCAATATATGGTTGGAGGAGTCGCTTGGTGAGTTTTGAGTGAAATCCAATCGCTAGAAGTACGAAATGTACCAACCACTCCAATAAGGCACGAACTGCCTTTGAACTTGAAGTGTCCAATTTCGTACACCTATTGATTTCCGATCGAGCCCAAAACTTGGGCATCGTCATGATATGGTGGGAGGAGTCATTTGGTGAGTTTTGAGTGAAATCCAATCGATAGAACTACGGAATACACCAACGACTCTAATAAGGCATGAACTGCCTATGAACTTGAATTGTCCGATTTCGTACACCTATTGATTTCCGATCGAGCCCAAAACTTGGGCATCATCATAATATGGTGGGAGGAGTCATTTGGTGAGTTTTAAGTGAAATTCAATTGCTAGAACTACGAAATACACCAACCACTCCAATACGGCACGAACTGCCTTCGAACTTGAAGTGTCCAATTTCGTACACCTATTGGTTTCCAATTGAGCCCAAAACATTGGCATCATCATAATATGTTGGGAGGAGTCATTTGGTGAGTTTTGAGTGAAATCCAATCGCTTCAACTAAAGAATACACCAACCACTCCAATTCGGAACAAATTGCCTTTGAACTTGAAGTGTCCAATTTCGTACACCTATTGATTTCCGATCGAGCCCAAAACTTGGGCATCATCGTAATATGGTGAGAGGAGTCACTTGGTGAGTTTTGAGTGAAATTCAATCGCTAGAACTACGAAATACACCAACCACTCCAATACGGCACGTACTGCCTTCGAACTTGAAGTGTCCAATTTCGTACACCTATTGATTTCCGATCGAGCCCAAAACTTGGGCATCGTCATAATATGGTGGGAGGAGTCACTTGGTGAGTTTTGAGTGAAATCCAACAGCTAGAACTACGGAATACACCAACCATTCCAATACGGCACGAATTGCCTATGAACTTGAATTGTCCAATTTCGTACACCTATTGATTTCCGACCGAGCCCAAAACTTGGGCATCATCATAATATGGTGGGAGGAGTCATTTGGTGAGTTTTGAGTGAAATTCAATCTTTAGAACTATGAAATACACCAACCACTCCAATACGGCACGAACTGCCTTCGAACTTGAAGTGTCCAATTTCGTACACCTATTGAATTCCGAACGAGCCCAAAACTTGGGGATCATCATAATATGGTGGGAAGAGTCACTTGGTGAGTTTTGAGTGAAACCCAACTGCTAGAACTACGGAATACACCAACCACTCCAATTCGGAACAAACTGCCTTCGAACTTGAAGTGTCCAATTTCGTACACCTATTCATTTCTGATCGAGCCCAAAACTTGGGCAGCATCTTAATATAGTGGGAGGAGTCATGTGGTGAGTTTTGAGTGAAATCCAATCGCTAGAACCACGGAATACCCCAACCACCCCAATTCGGAACAAACTGCCTACGAACTTGAAGTGTCCAATTCCATACACCAACCACTCCAATTCGGAACAAATTGCCTTTGTACTTGAAATGTCCAATTTCGTACACCTATTGATGTCCGATCGAGCACAAAACTTGGGCATCATCATAATATCCTCGGAGGAGTCATTTGGTGAGTTTTGAGTGAAATCCAATCACTAGAACTACGGAATACACCAACCACTCCAATTCGGAACAAACTGCCTTTGAACTTGAAGTGTCCAAATTCGTACACCTATTAAGTTTCGATCGAGTACAAAACTTGGGCATCATCATAATATGGTGGGAGGACTCGTGTGTTGAGGGTTGAGAGAAATCCAATCGCTAGAACTACGGAATACACCAACCACTCCAATTCGGAACAAACTGCCTTTGAAGTTGAAGTGTCCAATTTCGTACACCTATTGATTTCTGATCGTGCCCAAAACTTGGGCATCATCATAATATGGAGGGAGGTGTCAAGTGGTGAGTTTTGAGTGAAATCCAATCGCTAGAACTATGAAATACACCAACCACTCCAATAAGGCACTAACTGCCTTTGAACTTGAATTGTCCAATTTCGTACACCTATTGATTTCCGATCGAGCCCAAAACTTGGGCATTATCATAATATGTTCGGAGGAGTCATTTGGTGAGTTTTGAGTGAAATCCAATCGCTTGAACTACGGAATACACCAACCACGCCAATTCGGAACAAACTGCCTTTGAACTTGAAGTGTCCAATTTCGTACAACTACGGATTTCCGATCGAGCCCAAAACTTGGGCATCATCGTAATATGGTGAGAGGGGTCAGTTGGTGAGTTTTGAGTGAAATCCAATCACTAGAACTACAGAATACACCAACTACTCCAATTCGGAACAAACTGCCTCTGAACTTGAAGTGTCCAAATTCGTACACCTATTGATTTCCGATTGAGCCCAAAACATGGGCAACATCATAGTATGGAGGGAGGAGTCATGTGGTGAGTTTCGAGTGAAATCCAATCTCTAGAACTACGGAATACACCAACCACTCCAATCCGGAACAAACTGCGTTCGAACTTGAAGTGTCCAATTTCGTACATCTATTGATTTCCAATCGAGCACAAAACTTGGGCATCATCATAATATGGTGGGTGTAGCCATGTGGTGAGTTTTAAGTGAAATCCAATCGCTTGAACTACCGAATACACCAACCACTCCAATTCGGAACAAACGGCCTTTGAACTTGAAGTGTCCAATTTCGTACACCTATTGATTTCCGATCGAGCCCAACACTTGGGCATCATCGTAATATGGTAGGAGGAGTCAGTTGGTGAGTTTTGAGTGAAATCAATCACTAGAACTACGGAATACACCAACCACTCCAATTCGGAACATACTGCCTTTGTACTTGAAGTGTCCAATTTCGTACACCTAGTGAATTCCGATCGAGCACAAAACTTGGGCATCATCATAATATGGTGGGAGGGGTCATGTGGTGAGTGTTGTGTGAAATCCAATCGCTAGAACTGCGGAATACACCAACCACTCCAATTCGGAACAAACTGCCTTCGAACTTGAATTGTCCAATTTCGTACACCTATTGATTTCCGATCGAGCACAAAACTTGGGCATTATCATAATTTGGTGGGAGGAGTCATGTGGCGAGTTTTGAGTGAAATCCAATTGCTAGAACTACGGAATACACCACCCACTCCAATTCGGAACAAATTGCCTTCGAACATGAAGTGTCCAATTTCGTACACCTATTGATTTCCGACCGAGCCCAAAACCTGGGCATCATCATAATAGGGTGGGAGGACTCATGTGGTGAGTTTTGAGTGAAATCCAATCGCTAGAACTATGGAGTGCACCAACCACTCCAATTCGTAACAAACTGCCTTTGAAGTTGAAGTGTCCAATTTCGTACACCTACTGTTTTCCGACCGAGCCCAAAACCTGGGCATCATCCTAATATGGTGGGAGGAGTCCTGTGGTGAGTTTTGAGTGAAATCCAATCGCTAGAACTATGGAGTGCACCAACCACTCCAATTCGTAACAAACTGCCTTTGAAGTTGAAATGTCCAATTTCGTACACCTATTGATTTCCGATCGAGCCCAAAACCTGGGCATCATCATAATATGGTGGGAGGAGTCATGTGGTGAGTTTTGAGTGAAATCCAATCGCTAGAACTACGGAATACATAACCCACTCCAATTAGGAACAAACTGCCTTCGAACTTGAAGTGTCCAATTTCGCACACCTATTGATTTCCGATCGAGCCCAAAACTTGGGCATCATCATAATATGGTGGGAGGAGTCATGTGGTGAGTGTTGAGTGAAATCCAATCGCTAGAACTACGGAATACACCAACCCTCCAATTCGGAACAAACTGCCTTTGAACTTGAAGTGTCCAATTTCGTACACCTATTGATTTCCGATCGAGCACAAAACTTGGGCATCATCATAATATCGTGGGAGGGGTTATGTGGGGAGTTTTGAGTGAAATCCAATCACCAGAACTACGGAATACACCAACCACTCCAATTCGGAACAAATTGCCTTTGAACTTGAAGTGTCCAATTTCGTACACTTATTGATTTCCGATTGAGCCCAAAACTTGGGCATCATCATAATATGGTGGGAGGAGTCGCGTGGTGAGTTCTGAGTGAAATCCAATCGCTAGAACTACGGAATACACCAACCACTCTAGTAAGGCACGAACCGCCTACGAACTTGAATTGTCCAATTTCGTACTCCTATTGATTTCTGATCGAGCCCAAAACTTGGGCATCATCATAATATGGTGGGAGGAGTCATGTGGTGAGTTCTGAGTGAAATCCAATTGCAAGAACTCCGGAATACCCCAACCACTCCAATTCGAAACAAACTGCCTCCGAACTTGAAGTGTCCAATTTCGTACACCTATTGATTTACGATCGAGCTCAAAACTTGGGCATGATCATAATATGGGTGGACGAGTCATTTGGACAGTTTTGAGTGAAATCCAATCGCTAGAACTACGGAATACACCAACCACTCCAATAAGGCACGAACTGCCTTTGAACTTGAATTGTCCAATTTCGTACACCTATTGATTTCCGATCGAGCCCAAAACTTGTGCATCATCATAATATGGTTGGAGGAGTCATTTGGTGAGTTTTGAGTGAAATCCAATGGCTAGAACAACGGAATACACCAACCACTCCAATACGGAATACACCAACCACTCCAATAGGACACGAACTGCCTTCGAACTTGAATTGTCTAATTTCGTACACGTATTCATTTCCGATCGAGCCCAAAACTTAGGCATCATCACAATGTGGTGGGAGGAGTCATTTGGTCACTTTTGAGTGAAATCCAATTGCTAGCACTACGGAATACACCAACCACTCCAATTTAGAACAAACTGCCTTTGAACTTGAAGTGTCCAATTTAGTACACCTATTGATTTCCGATCGAGCCCAAAACATGGGCACCATCATAATATGGTTGGAGGAGTCATTTGGTGAGTTTTGAGTGAAATCCAATCGCTAGAACTACGGAATACACAACCCACTCCAATTCGGAACAAACTACCTACGAACTTCTAGTGTCCAATTTAGCACACCTATTGATTTCCGATTGAGCCCAAAACTTGGGCATCATCATAATATGGTGGGAGGAGTCATTTGGTGCGTTTTGAGTGAAATCCAATCGCTACACCTACGGAATACACCAACCACACCAATTTGGAACAAACTGCCTTTGAACTTGAAGTGTCCAATTTTGTACACCATTTCATTTGCGATCGAGCCCAAACCATGGGCATCATCATAATATGCTGGGAGGAGTCATTTGGAGAGTTTTGAGTGAAATTCAATCGCTTGAACTACGGAATACACCAACCACTCCAATAGGACACGAACTGCCTTTGAACTTGAATTGTCTAATTTCGTACACGTATTCATTTCCGATCGAGCCCAAAACTTAGGCATCATCACAATATGGTGGGAGGAGTCATTTGGTCACTTTTGAGTGAAATCCAATTGCTAGCACTACGGAATACACCAACCACTCCAATTTAGAACAAACTGCCTTTGAACTTGAAGTGTCCAATTTCGTACACCTATTGATTTCCGATCGAGCCCAAAACATGGGCATCATCATAATATGTTGGGCGGAGGTAATTAGTGAGTTTTGAGTGAAATCCAATCGCTAGAACTACGAAATACACCAATAAGGCACGAACTGCCTATGAACTTGAATTGTCCAGTTCCGTACACCCATTGATTTCCGATTGAGTCCAAAACATTGCCATCATCATAATATGGTTGGAGGAGTCATTTGGTGAGTTTTGAGTGAAATCCAACCGCTACACCTACGAAATACACCAACCACTCCAATTTGAAACAAACTGCCTTTCAACTTGAAGTGTCCAATTTCGTACACCAATTCATTTCCGATCTAGCCCAAAACTTGGGCATCTTCATAATATGGTGGGAGGAATCATGTGGTGAGTTCTGAGTGAAATCCAATCGCCAGAACTACTGAATACACCAGCCACTCCAATTCGGAACAAACTGCCTTTGAACTTGAAGTGTCCAATTCCGATCGATCCCAAAACTTGGGCATCATCATAACATGGGTGGAGGAGTCATTTGGAGAGTTTTGAGTGAAATCCAATCGCTAGAACTACGGAATACACCAACCACTCCAATAAGGCACGAACTGCTTTTGAACTTGAATTGTCCAATTTTGTACACGTATTGATTTCCGATCGAGCCCAAAACTTGTGCATCGTCATAATATGGTGGGAGAAGTCATTTGGTGAGTTTTGAGCGAAATCCAATCGCTAGAACTACGGAATACACCAACCACTCCAATAAGGCACGAACTGCCGTTGAACTTGAATTGTAAAATTTCGTACACCTATGGATATCCGATCGAGCCCAAAACTTGGGCACCATCATAATATGGTGGGAGGAGTCATTTGGTGAGTTTTGAGTGAAATCCAATGGCTAGAACTACGGAATACACCAACCACTCCAATTCAAAACAAACTGCCTGTGAACTTGAAGTGTCTAATTTCGTACACCTATTGATTTCCGATCGAGCCCAAAACTTGGGCATCTTCATAATATGGTGGGAGGAGTGATGTGGGGAGTTTTGAGTGAAATCCAATCACTAGAACTACGGAATACACCAACCACTCCAATTCGGAACAAACTGCCTTTGAACTTGAAGTGTCCCATTTCGTACACCTATTGATTTCCGATCGAGCACAAAACTTGGGCATTATCATAATATGGTGGGAGGAGTCATGTGGCGAGTTTTGAGTGAAATCCAATCGCTAGAACTACGGAATACGTAACCCACTCCAATTCAAAACAAACTGCCTGTGAACTTGAAGTGTCCAATTTCGTACACCTACTGATTTCCGATCGAGCCCAAAACTTGGGCATCATCGTAATATGGTGGGAGGAGTCATTTGGTGAGTTTTGAGTGAAATCCAACCGCTAGAACTACGGAATACACCAACCACTCCAATTCGGAACAAACTGCCTTTGAACTTGAATGGTTCAGTTTCGTACACATATTGATTTTGGATCGAGCCCAAAACTTGGGCATCATCACAATATGGTGGGAGGAGTCATTTGGTGACTTTTGAGTGAAATCCAATTGCTAGAACTACAGAATACACCAACCACTCCAATTCAGAACAAACTGCCTTTGAACTTGAAATGTCCAATTTCGTACACCTATTGATTTCCGATCGAGCCCAAAACTTGGGCATCAACATAATATGTTGGGAGGAGTCGCGTGGTGAGTTCTGAGTGAAATCCAATCGCTGGAACTACGGAATACACCAACCACTCCAATAAGGCACGAACCGCCTACAAACTTGAATTGTCCAATTTCGTACTCCTATTGATTTCCGATCGAGCCCAAAACTTGGGCATCAACATAATATGGTGGGAAGAGTCATGTGGTGAGTTCTGAGTGAAATCCAATTGCTAGAACTATGGAATACACCAACCACTCCAATTCGAAACCAACTGCCTACGAACTTGAAGTGTCCAATTTCGTACACCTATTGATTTCCGATCGAGCCCAAAACATGGGCATCATCATAATATGTTGGGAGGAGGTAATTGGTGAGTTTTGAGTGAAATCCAATCGCTAGAACTATGAAATACACCAACCACTCGAATAAGGCACAAACTGCCTTCGAACTTGAAGTGTCCAATTTCGTACACCTATTGATTTCCGATCGAGCCCAAAACTTGGGAATGACCATAATATGGGTGGAGGAGTCATTTGGTGTGTTTTGAGTATAATCCAATCGCTAGAACTATGAAATACACCAACCACTCCAATAAGCCACGAACTGCCTATGAACTTGAATTGTCCAGTTCCGTACACCTATTGATTTCCGATTGAGCCCAAAACTTTGCCATCATCATAATATGGTTGGAGGAGTCATTTGGTCAGTTTTGAGCGAAATCCAATCGATAGACCTACGGAATACACCAACCACTCCAATAAGGCACGAACTACCTTTGAACTTGAATTGTTCAATTTCGTACACCTATTGATTTCGGATCGAGCCCAAAACTTGGGCATTATTATAATACGGTGGGAGGAGTCATTTGGTGAGTTTTGAGTGAAATCCAATCGCTAGAACTACGTAATACACAACCCACTCCAATTCGGAACAAACTACCTGCGAACTTCAAGTGTCCAATTTAGCACACCTATTGATTTCCGATTGAGCCCAAAACTTGGGCATCATCATAATATGGTGGGAGGAGTCATTTGGTGCGTTTTGAGTGAAATCCAATCGCTACACCTACGGAATACACCAACCACACCAATTTGGAACAAACTGCCTTTTAACTTGAAGTGTCCAATTTCGTACACCAATTCATTTCCGATCGAGCCCAAACCATGGGCATCATCATTATATGGTGGGAGGAGTCATTTGGAGAGTTTTGAGTGAAATTCAATCGCTTGAACTACGGAATACACCAACCACTCCAATAGGACACGAACTGCCTTTGAACTTGAATTGTCTAATTTCGTACACGTATTCATTTCCGATCGAGCCCAAAACTTAGGCATCATCACAATATGGTGGGAGGAGTCATTTGGTCACTTTTGAGCGAAATCCAATTGCTAGAACTACGGAATACACCAACCACTCCAATTTAGAACAAACTGCCTTTGAACTTGAAGTGTCCAATTTCGTACACCTATTGATTTCCGATCGAGCCCAAAACTTGGGCATCATCATAATATGGTGGGAGGAGTCGCGTGGTGAGTTCTGAGTGAATTCCAATCGCTAGAACTACGGAATACACCAACCACTCTAGTAAGGCACGAACCGCCTACGAACTTGAATTGTCCAATTTCGTACTCCTATTGATTTCTGATCGAGCCCAAAACTTGGGCATCATCATAATATGGTGGGAGGAGTCATGTGGTGAGTTCTGAGTGAAATCCAATTGCAAGAACTACGGAATACCCCAACCACTCCAATTCGAAACAAACTGCCTTCGAACTTGAAGTGTCCAATTTCGAACACCTATTGATTTCCGATCGAGCCCAAAACATGGGCATCATCATAATATGTTGGGCGGAGGTAATTGGTGAGTTTTGAGTAAAATCCAATCGCTAGAACTATGAAATACACCAACCACACCAATAAGGCACGAACTGCCTATGAACTTGAATTGTCCAGTTCCGTACACCCATTGATTTCCGATTGAGTCCAAAACATTGCCATCATCATAATATGGTTGGAGGAGTCATTTGGTGAGTTTTGAGTGAAATCCAACCGCTACACCTACGAAATACATCAACCACTCCAATTTGGAACAAACTGCCTTTGAACTTGAAGTGTCCAATTTCGTACACCAATTCATTTCCGATCTAGCCCAAAACTTGGGCATCTTCATAATATGGTGGGAGGAATCATGTGGTGAGTTCTGAGTGAAATCCAATCGCCAGAACTACTGAATACACCAGCCACTCCAATTCGGAACAAACTGCCTTTGAACTTGAAGTGTCCAATTCCGATCGATCCCAAAACTTGGGCATCATCATAACATGGGTGGAGGAGTCATTTGGAGAGTTTTGAGTGAAATCCAATCGCTAGAACTACGGAATACACCAACCACTCCAATAAGGCACGAACTGCTTTTGAACTTGAATTGTCCAATTTTGTACACGTATTGATTTCCGATCGAGCCCAAAACTTGTGCATCGTCATAATATGGTGGGAGAAGTCATTTGGTGAGTTTTGAGCGAAATCCAATCGCTAGAACTACGGAATACACCAACCACTCCAATAAGGCACGAACTGCCGTTGAACTTGAATTGTAAAATTTCGTACACCTATGGATATCCGATCGAGCCCAAAACTTGGGCACCATCATAATATGGTGGGAGGAGTCATTTGGTGAGTTTTGAGTGAAATCCAATGGCTAGAACTACGGAATACACCAACCACTCCAATTCAAAACAAACTGCCTGTGAACTTGAAGTGTCCAATTTCGTACACCTATTGATTTCCGATCGAGCCCAAAACTTGGGCATCTTCATAATATAGTGGGAGGAGTCATGTGGTCAGTTCTGAGTGAAATCCAATCGCTTGAAGTACGGAATACACCAACCACTCCAATTCGAAACAAACTGCCTTTGAACTTGAAGTGTCCAATTTCGTACACCTATTGATTTCCGATCGAGCCCAAAACTTGGTCATCATCATAATAGGGTGGGCGTAGTCATTTGGTGAGTTTTAAGTGAAATCCAATCACAAGAACTACGGAATGCACCAACCACTCCAATAAGGCACGAACTGCCTTTGAACTTGAATTGCTCAATTTCGTACACCTATTAATTTCCGATCGAGCCCAAATCTTGGGCATCATCATAATATGGTGGGAGGAGTCATTTGGTGAGTTTTGAGTGAAATCCAATCGCTCGAACTACGGAATACACCAACCACTCTAATAAGGCACGAACTGCCTTTGAACTTGAACTGTCCAATTTCGTCCGCCAATTGACTTCCGATCGATCCCAAAACTTGGGCATCATCATAATATGTTGGAAGGAGTCTTTTGGAGAGTTTTGACTGAAATCCATTCGCTAGAACTATGAAATACACCAACCGCTCCAATAAGGCACGAACTGCATTTGAACTTGAATTGTTCAATTTTCTGCACCTATTGATTTTCGGTCGAGCCCAAAACTTGGGCATCATCATAATAGGGTGGGCGTAGTCATTTGGTGAGTTTTAAGTGAAATCCAATCACAAGAACTACGGAATGCACCAACCACTCCAATAAGGCACGAACTGCCTTTGAACTTGAATTGCTCAATTTCGTACACCTATTAATTTCCGATCGAGCCCAAATCTTGGGCATCATCATAATATGGTGGGAGGAGTCATTTGGTGAGTTTTGAGTGAAATCCAAACGCTCGAACTACGGAATACACCAACCACTCCAATTCGGAACAAACTGCCTTTGAACTTGAATGGTTCAGTTTCGTACACCTATTGATTTTAAATCGAGCCCAAAACTTGGGCGTCATCACAATATGGTGGGAGGAGTCATTTGGTGAGTTTTGAGTCAAATCCAATCGCTAGGACTGCGGAAAAAACAAACCACTCCAATTAGGAACAAATTGCCTTTCAACTTGAAGTGTGCAAGTTTCGTACACCTGTAGATTTCCGATCGAGCCCAAAACTTGGGCATCATTATAATATGGTGGGAGGAGTCATGTGGAGACTTTTGAGTGAAATCCAATTGCTAGAACTACGGAATACACCAACCACTCCAATAAGGAAGAAACTGCATTTGAACTTGAAGTGTCCAATTTCGAAAACCTATTGATTTCCGATCGAGCCCTAAACTTGGGCATGATCATAATATGGTGTGAGGAGTCATTTGGTGAGTTTTGAGTGAATTAAAATCGCTAGAACTACGGAATACACCAACCACTCCAATAAGGCACGAACTGCCTTTGAACTTGAATTGTCCAATTTAGTACACCTATTGATTTCCGATCGAGCCCAAAACTTGGGCATCATCATAATATGGTGGGAGGAGTCATTTGGTGAGTTTTGAGTGAAATCCAATAGCTAGAACTACGGAATACACCAACCACTCCAATAAGGAACAAACTGCCTTTGAACTTGAAGTATCCAATTTCGTGCACATATTGATTTCCGATCGAGCCCAAAACTTTGGCATCGTCATAATATGGTGGGAGGATTCATGTGGTGAGTTTTGGGTGAAATCCACTCGCTTGAACTATGAAATACACCAACCACTCCAATTCGGAACAAACTGCCTTTGAACTTGAAGTGTCCAATTTCGTACACCTATTGATTTCAGATCGAGCCCAAAACTTGGGCATCATCATCATATGGTGGGAGGACTCATTTGGTGAGTTTTGAGTGAAATCCAATCGCTAGAACTATGAAATACACCAACCACTCCAATTCGGAACAAACTCCCTTTGAACTTGAAATGTCCAATTTCGCACACCTATTGATTTCCGATGGAGCCCAAAACTTGGAATCATCAAAATATGGTGGGAGGAGTCATTTGGTGAGTTTTGAGTGAAATAAAATCGCTAGAACTACGGAATACACCAACCACTCCAATAAGGCACGAACTGCCTTTGAACTTGAATTGTCCAATTTAGTACACCTATTGATTTCCGATCGAGCCCAAAACTTGGGCATCATCATAATATGGTGGGAGGAGTCATTTGGTGAGTTTTGAGTGAAATCCAATAGCTAGAACTACGTAATACACCAACCACTCCAATAAGGAACAAACTGCCTTTGAACTTGAAGTATCCAATTTCGTACACCTATTGATTTCCGATTGAGCCCAAAACTTTGGCATCGTCATAATATGGTGGGAGGATTCATGTGGTGAGTTTTGGGTGAAATCCAATTGCTAGAACTACGGAATACACCAACCACTCCAATTCGTAACAAACTGCCTTTGAACTTGAAATGTCCAATTTCGCACACCCATTGATTTCCGATTGAGCCCAAAACTTGGGCATCATCATAATATGGTGGGAGGAGTCATGTGGAGACTTTTGAGTGAAATCCCATTACTAGAACTACGGAATACAACAACCACTCCAACAAGGAACAAACTGCCTTTGAACTTGAAGTGTCCAATTTCGAAAACCTATTGATTTCCGATCGAGCCCAAAACTTGGGCATTATGATAATATGGTGTGAGAAGTCATTTGGTGAGTTTTGAGTGAAACCAAATCTCTAGAACTACGGAATACACCAACCACTCCAATTCGGAACACACTGCCTTTGAACTTGAAGTGTCCAATTTCGTACACCTATTGATTTCCGATCGAGCCCAAAACTTGGGCATTATGATAATATGGTGTGAGAAGTCATTTGGTGAGTTTTGGGTGAAATCCACTCGCTTGAACTATGAAATACACCAACCACTCCAATTCGGAACAAACTGCCTTTGAACTTGAAGTGTCCAATTTCGTACACCTATTGATTTCAAATCGAGCCCAAAACTTGGGCATCATCATCATATGGTGGGAGGACTCATTTGGTGAGTTTTGAGTGAAATCCAATCGCTAGAACAATGAAATACACCAACCACTCCAATTCGGAACAAACTCCCTTTGAACTTGAAATGTCCAATTTCGCACACCTATTGATTTCCTATGGAGCCCAAAACTTGGGAATCATCATAATATGGTGGGAGGAGTCATGTGGTGAGTTTTGAGTGAAATCCAATTGCTAGAACTACGGAATACTCCAACCACTCCAATAAGGAACAAACTGCCTTTGAACTTGAAGTGTCCAATTTCGAAAACCTATTGATTTCCGATCGAGCCCAAAACTTGGGCATGATCATAATATGGTGTGAGGAGTCATTTGGTGAGTTTTGAGTGAAACCCAATCACTAGAACTACGGAATACACCAACCAGTCCAATTCGGAACAAACTGCCTTTGAACTTCAAGTGTCCAATTTCGTACACCTATTGATTTCCGATTGAGCCCTAAACTTGGGCATCGTCATAATATGGTGGGAGGACTCATGTGGTGATTTTTGAGTGAAATCCAATTGCTAGAACTACGGAATACACCAACCACTCCAATTCGTAACAAACTGCCTTTGAACTTGAAATGTCCAATTTCGCACACCCATTGATTTCCGATTGAGCCCAAAACTTGGGCATCATCATAATATGGTGGGAGGAGTCATGTGGAGACTTTTGAGTGAAATCCCATTACTAGAACTACGGAATACAACAACCACTCCAACAAGGAACAAACTGCCTTTGAACTTGAAGTGTCCAATTTCGAAAACCCATTGATTTCCGATCGAGCCCAAAACTTGGGCATTATGATAATATGGTGTGAGAAGTCATTTGGTGAGTTTTGAGTGAAACCAAATCTCTTGAACTACGGAATACACCAACCACTCCAATTCGGAACACACTGCCTTTGAACTTGAAGTGTCCAATTTCGTACACCTATTGATTTCCGATTGAGCCCTAAACTTGGGCATCGTCAAAATATGGTGGGAGGAGTCATTTGGTGAGTTTTGAGTGAAATCCAATCGCTAGTACTATGGAATACACCAACCACTCCAATTCGGAATGAACTGCCTTTGAACTTGAATTGTCTAATTTCGTACACCTGTTAATTTCCGATTGAGCCCTAAACTTGGGCATCATCATAATATGGTGGGAGGAGTAATTTGGGGAGTTTTAAGTGAAATCCAATCGCTAGAACTACGGAATACACCAACCACTTCAAGAAGGCACGAACTGCCTTTGAACTTGAATTGTCCAATTTCGTACACCTATTGATTTCCGATCGAGCCCAAAATTTGGCCATCATCATAACATGGTGGGAGGAGTCGTTTGGTGAGTTTTGAGTGAAATCCAATCGCTAGAACTACGGAATACACCATCCACTCAAATTCGGAACAAATTGCCTTTGAGCTTGAAGTGTCCAATTTCGCACACCTATGGATTTCCGATTGGGACCAAAACTTGGGCATCATCATAATATGGTGGGAGGAGTCATTTGGTGAGTTTTGAGTGAAATCCAATCGCTAGAACTATGAAATACACCAACCACTCCAATTCGGAACAAAGTCCCTTTGAACTTGAAATGTCCAAGTTCGCACACCTATTGATTTCCGATTGAGCCCAAAACTTGGGCATCATCATAATATGGTGGGAGGAGTCATGTGGTGTGTTTTGAGTGAAATCCAATTGCTAGAACTACGTAATACAACAACCACTCCAATAAGGAACAAACTGCCTTTGAACTTGAAGTGTACAATTACAAAAACCTATTGATTTCCGATCGAGCCCAAAACTTGGGCATTATGATAATATGGTGTGAGAAGTCATTTGGTGAGTTTTGAGTGAAATCCAATCGCTAGAACTACGGAATACACCAACCACTCCAATTCGTAACAAACTGCCTTTGAACTTGAAGTGTCCAATTTCGTACACCTATTGATTTCCGATTGAGCCCAAAACTTTGCCATCATCATAATATGGTTGGAGGAGTCATTTGGTGAGTTTTGAGTGAAATCCAATCGCTAGAACTATGAAGTACACCAACCACTCCAATTCGGAATGAACTGCCTTTGAACTTGAATTGTCTAATTTCGTACACCTGTTAATTTCCGATTGAGCCCTAAACTTGGGCATCATCATAATATGGTGGGAGGAGTCATTTGGGGAGTTTTCAGTGAAATTCAATCGCTAGAACTACGGAATACACTAACCACTTCAAGAAGGCACGAACTGCCTTTGAACTTGAATTGTCCAATTTCGTACACCTATTGATTTCCAATCGAGCCCAAAATTTGGCCATCATCATAACATGATGGGAGGAGTCGTTTGGTGAGTTTTGAGTGAAATCCAATCGCTAGAACTACGGAATACACCATCCACTCCAATTCGGAAAAAATTGCCTTTGGGCTTGAAGTGTCCAATTTCGCACACCCATGGATTTCCGATTGGGACCAAAACTTGGGCATCATCATAATATGGTAGGAGGAGTCATTTGGTGAGTTTTGAGTGAAATCCAATCTCTAGAACTATGAAATACACCAACCGCTCCAATAAGGCACGCACTGCCTTTGTACTTGAATTGTCCAATTTCGTACAACTATTGATTTCCGATCGATCCCAAAACTTGGGCATCATCATAATATGGTGGGAGGAGTCATTCGGTGAGTTTTGCATGAAATCCAATCTCTAGAACTACGAAATACACCAACCACTCCAATTCGGAACAAATTGCCTTTAAACTTGAAGTGTCCAATTTCGCACACCTATTGATTTCCGATTCAGCCCAAAACTTGGGCATCATCGTAATATGATGGCCGGAGTCATTTGGTGAGTTTTGAGTGAAATCCAATAGCTAGAAGTACGGAATACACCAACCACTCCAATAAGGAACAAACTGCCTTTGAACTTGAAGTGTCCAGTTTCGTACACCTATTGATTTCCGATCGAGCCCAAAACTTGGGCATCATCATAATATGGTGGGAGCAGTCATGTGGGAAGAGTTGAGTGAAATTCAATCGCTAGAACTACGGAATACACTCACCACTCCAATTCGGAACAAACTGCCTTTGAACTTGAAGTGTCCAATTTCGTTCACCTATTGATTTCCGATCGAGCCCAAAACTTGGGCATCATCATAATAGGGTGGGAGGAGTCATGTGGAGAGTTTTGAGTGAAATCCAATCGCTGGAACTACGGAATACACCAACCTCTTGAATTCGAAACAATTGCCTGTGAACTTGAAGTGCCCAATTTCGCACACCTATTGATTTCCGATTGAGCCCAAAACTTGGGCATCATCATAATATGGTGGGAGGAGTCATGTGGTGAGTTTGAGTGAAATCCAATCTGTAACAACCCGATCCTTAAATAATATTCAACTAATAATTTAATGAAGGAAAAGACTAAATTACCCTCGAAATAATTTATTAGGATTTAAGTTGACTTTTTGACCAGTAAAGAATTTGGGAAAACTACTTGTACCGTTGCGTAAAGCGCGACGAAACGAGTTCGTAGACACGTAGTGGACTCAATTCCGAGTTGTATTGAAGGAATTACGAGCAAAATACGTAAAAAGGGTGAAAAGGTAATTTTCGAAATTAGATTTTTTTAAAAATCTGTTTCTCCTTTCTCTCTCCTCACTCTCTCTTCTTCCTCGCGACACCAAACCTTCCCCCCCTGTTTTCTTCTTCCTCCAGCCGCACCTCCCTTCACCATAACCCACCACCATCCGACCACCGTAGGACGCTGGACCAGCCCAGAAAGGACCGGCGACATCCCAGCAGCTCAGGCCGACCCTTCCCCCGCCGCCTGCCGCCACGAATCGCCGGAGAAAACCAGAAAATCGCGGCAGTTTTCACAGAATTTCGTCGGCTCCGTTCGTCGTCATCCGGCCACCAAATCGGATGAATTAGGTACGGTTTTTTCGACTGATTTTCACGTTCTAGCTGATGGTTGGGTAGGATTGGAGAGATTTTGAGGTTTAACAGGTTAATTTTCGAGTTAAGTTTCTGCCGAGCATAGAATGCCAGAATCAGCTACTTCCGGCCACTTTTTGGCCATAGTCCAAGAACAAAAGTGGTTCCAAATAGGGTGTATTACCTAGGATAGGAGTTTGGTATGGTGGTGTGGAGATTTTCCGGTCACCGGAAATTGTTAGGCACACCCACGCGCTGCCGGCGCGTGGCCGGCGCGTGGGCCAGGTAGCATGGACCACTCTTGGTCCAAGAATGATCCTCGTGTCCTTATGAGCACGTAGGACTTCGCGGATCTCGATTTGGATAACGTTTGAACCCCGAACGGATCTCGCATAGTGTGCGATTTCCTGGTTCAATACGTTCGGACCGTTGGATCATAACCAAACTGGAGTAGGTAGATCTAGGTATTTTAAGGATCGTGTAGGATTAAATAGATCCTAAATCGGAGTCCCGGATGCTCCGGAAAAGCCAACCCTAGGGCTAGGTTTACGGAAAATCGTTCGTCAATCCGATCGTGCGATCGTGAGCAATCATACTGTCCGATCGAGACCAAACTTTCAGGACATGTGTCCTAGGCTTATCGGAACCTCTAGGAATGATCGGATCGGAGTTTTGAGGTTGTGGACCCCACGGGGTCCCGAGTTGACTTTTAGGGACTTTATCGCTTTTGAGTCCCGAGATACTTCTAAAGCGTGTCCACTGAGAGGAAAAGCTAATGTGGGTATAGGATTGACTTTCAAAGTGATGCACGCACCTTTAGGAGCCGGGGGTCAGGGTTTTTAATTTAATATTATATTACTGAGCAGAGTTTTTAATAAAATATTATGATGATTATACAGGCACCCGGGCACCAGGTGACCCGCAGGAGGGACCTTCGAAAGGTCCAGCTAGCTCAAACCACCAGTGAGTGGACCTTTGTTTTTTATAAATGATTTTTATGCAATTAATGTCATTATTTGATCTTGAATAAGTATTTACTGATTGATGTTTTTCTAGCATGTTATTGCTGGTTTTAAATCCTTTTTATTTATTTGCTGCCGAGTTGAGAATTCTTAAAGGATAGGGAAAATAAAAAGTTAGATAATTATCAGATTGAATGGCAGCAGGATTTTAGGATAATTAAGAGGTAGTTTTATAAATTCTAATCTTTTTCAGGAAAATATATTTATATTAAAAACCACCATAGGTACCCAAGTATAAAAGGTTGCCTTTGGTATAATAAACGTTGCCTCGGAAATATGTTGCCTTCGGTTATAATGATGTCTACGGACATCCAGTTGCCTTCAGATATGTCAGCATGCTTGACTTACACTCTGCGAGTCCTGAGATGTACCAGGGACCGTGAGAGTGAGGTACGCGGGTCAGGTCGACTAAATGTCCCCTGAATCCCGTGAGGATTGCGGCTCGGGTTACTTTGTGTTTCCTGAGGTCTGCTAGGACGTGTCACTCCGGTGGCGCGAGGACGTGTCACTTCGGTGGCACGAGGATGGAATTGACAGAAACTAGTGGAATTGACGGATTAAAAGGAATTGACGGAATAATAAATGGGTACACCTAGGTGGTAGATTAAAGTGATTTCAATGCTCTTAAGAATTTAATGTTTGATTCAAGTATGTGATTGATTACATATATTTAGATATGAATGCATTGATTTCAGTACGACTATATGTAAGAAGTGATTTAGTTTTTATTGCAGTTTTTACAGTGGGGGTTAGTATGTTTTTATACTATTTTTTCTGAAGCTTGTTTTTGGTCCACTCACCCTTTTCGTGTTTTGCGCCCCCCGGCAGTAAGCGTGCATAGTGAGCCACCACCGGGCCGAGTCCAGCTTCTGCCACACCCCTTGACGATGTAGGGTCTTGTATAATTATTCTCTACTTGTAGTCTTCTGTATAGAGCTCTGATATTGCCCTTGAAGTATATTTAACTGTTGGAATGTATTTATTTGCATACTGGCAGTTGGTGTACTTATTTCTAAGCTTTTCTGACAGGTGTAACTTTGGGTTTGGCCTACTTACAAGGGAGACTGCTGAATTTTCGGCAGAAGTCAAACTCCGGTTTTAGCAACACTTTTGAGTAGAAGGGCAATAAGGTCAATTGTGTCTGGCACCTGCCAGGTGTCGGACACGCACAGGGTCCGGCTTGGATTCCAAAGTGGAATTTGGGTCGGGTCCTGTCAACTTGGTATCAGAGCATTAGGTTAACTTCCTGTAGACTCCGCACCGTGTGTGCATCTCGGTTTCAAGGAATTTCTGTTTCTTTTGACAGAATCAAAGGCCCATAATGTGGTGGCACTAGGTGAGGGACTAGACGGTTGTCCCGACTTCAAGGATAGGAACCCCATCCTGAACCAGAGCAGGTAGAACAGTCTCAGGTGGGAGGTCAGACAGGGGCCGTACCAGCGAGAGTTCTCCCACACCTGGACCCTAATTTCCACCAGACTTTGGAGTTGTGGACTTAGGCTCTATCCAGAACTGGGCAATTCGGAGATCCTTCTCCGAGCTACGTAAATCAGGTTAAGAGGTTAGGGGTCACTGATTTTGAGGGTGATGGTGACCCATCAGGAGCTGAGTAGTGGATAGAGAGGATAGAGTGGATTATGGAGGTGTTGGGAATCTATTGATTTCCGATCGAGCCCAAAACTTGGGCATCATCATAGTATGGTGGGAGGAGTCATTTGATGAGTTTTGAATGAAATCCAATCGCTAGAATTACAAAATACACCAAACACTCCAACAAAGCACAAACTGCCTTCGAAATTGAATTGTACAATTTCGTACACCTATTGATTTTCGATCGAGCCCAAAACTTTGGCATCATAATAATATGGTGAGAGGAGTCATGTGGTGACTTTTGAATGAAATCCAATCGCTAGAACTATGGAATACATCACCCACTCCAATTCGGAACAAACTGCCTTTGAACTTGAAGTGTCCAATTTCAAACACTTATTGATTTCTAATCGAGCCCAAAACTTGGGCATCATCATTATATGGTGGGAGGAGTCATGTGGAGAGTTTTGAGTGAAATCCAATAGCTAGAACTACGGAATACACCAAACACTCCAATAAAGCACGAACTGCCTCTGATCTTGAATTGTCCAATTTCGTACACCTATTGATTTCCGATCGAGCCCAAAACTTTGGCATTATCATAATATGGTGGGAGGAGTCATGTGGTGAGTTTTGAGTGAAATCCACTCGCTAGAACTACGAAATACACCAACCACTCCAATTCGGAACAAACTGCCTTCGAAATTGAAGTGTCCAATTTCGTACACCTACTGATTTCCGATCGAGCCCAAAACTTGGGCATCATCATAATCTGGTGGGAGGAGTCATTTGATGAGTTTTGAGTGAAATCCAATCGCTAGAACTACGGAATACACCAAACACTCCAATAAAGCACGAACTGCCTTTGAACTTGAATTGTCCAATTTCGTACACCTATTGATTTCCGATAGAGCCCAAAACTTGGGCATCATCATAATCTGGTGGGAGGAGTCATTTGATGAGTTTTGAGTGAAATCCAATCGCTAGAACTACGGAATACACCAAACACTCCAATAAAGCACGAACTGCCTTTGAACTTGAATTGTCCAATTTCGTACACCTATTGATTTCCGATAGAGCCCAAAACTTGGGCATCATCATAATATGGTGGGAGGAGTCAGGTGGTGAGTTTTGAGTGAAATCCAATCACTAAAACTACGGAATACACCATCCACTCCAATTCGTAACAAATTGCCTTTGAGCTTGAAGTGTCCAATTTCGTACACCAATTGATTTCCGATCGAGCCCAAAACTTAGGCATCATCATAATATGGTGGGAGGAGTCATGTAGTGAGTTTTGAGTGAAATCCAATCGCAAGAATTACGGAATACATCAACCACTCCAATTCGGAAAAAACTGCCGTTGAACTTGAAGTGTCCAATTTCGTACACCTATTCATTTCCGATCGAGCCCAAAACTTGGGCATCATCGTAATATTGTGGGAGAAGTCATTTGATGAGTTTTGAGTGAAATTCCATCTCGAGAACTACGGAATACACCAAACACTCCAAGAAAGCACGAACTGCCTTTGAACTTGAATTGTCCAATTTCGTACACCTATTGATTTCCAATCGAGCCCAAAACATGGGCAACATCATAATATGGTGGCAGGAGTCATATGTTGAGTTTTGAGTGAAATCCAATCACAAGAACTACGGAATACACAAACCACTCCACTTCGGAACAAACTGCCTTTGAACTTGAAGTGTCCAATTTCGTACACCTATAGATTTCCGAACGAGCCCAAAACTTGGGCATCATCATAATATTGTGGGAGGAGTCATGTGGAGAGTTTTGGATGAAATCCAATCGATAAAACTACGAAATACACCGACCACTCCAATTCGGAACAAACTGCCTTTGAACTTGAAATGTCCAATTTCGTACACCTACTGATTTCCTATCGAGCCCAAAACTTGGGAATCATCATAATATGGTGGGAGGAGTCATTTGATGAGTTTTGAGTGAAATCCAATCGCAAGAACTACGGAATACGCCAAACAGTCCAAGAAAGCACGAACTGCCTTTGAACTTGAATTGTCCAATTTCGTACACCTATTGATTTTCGATCGAGCACAAAACTTTGGCGTCATCATAATATGGTGGGTGGAGTCATGTGGTGTGTTTTGAGTAAAATCCAATAGCTAGAACTACGGAATACCCCAACCACTCCAATTCGGAACAAGCTGCCTTTGAACTTGAAGTGTCCAATTTCGTACACCTATTGATTTCCGATCGAGCCCAAAACTTGGGCATCATCATAATATGGTGGGAGGAGTCATTTGGTGAGTTTTGAGTGAAATCCAATCGCTAGAACTACGAAATGTCCCAACCACACCAATAAGGCACGAACTGCCTTTGAACTTGAATTGTCCAATTTCGTACACCTATTGATTTCCGATCGAGCCCAAAACTTGGGCATCATCATAATATTGTGGGAGGAGTCATGTGGTGAGTTTTGAGTGAAATCCAATCGCTAGAACTACGGAATACACCAACCACTCCAATTCGGAACAAACTGCCTTTGAAGTTGAAGTTTCCAATTTCATACACCTATGGATTTCCGATCGAGCCCAAAACTTGGGCATCGTCATAATTTGGTGGGAGGAGTCATGTGGAGAGTTTTGGGTGAAATCCAATCGCTAGAACTACGAAATACACCGACCACTCCAATTCGTAACAAACTGCCTTTGAACATGAAGTGTTCAATTTCGTACACCTATTGATTTCCGATCGAGCCCAAAACTTGGGCATCATCATAATATGGTTTGAGGAGTCATTTGATGAGTTTTGAGTGAAATCCAATCGCTAGAACTACGGAATACACCAAACACTCCAGTAATGCACGAACTGCCTTTGAACTTGAATTGTCTAATTTCGTACACCTATTGATTTCCGATCGAGCCCAAAACTTGGGCGTAATGATAATATGGTGGGAGTAGTTATTTGATGAGTTTTTAGTGAAATCCAATCGCTAGAACTACGGAATAGACCAACCACTCCAACTCCGAACAAACTGCCTTTGAACTTGAAGTGTCCAATTTCGTACACCTATTGATTTCCGTTCGAGCTCAAAACTTGGGTATCATCATAATATGGTGGGAGGAGTCATGTGGTGGGTTTTTAGTGAAATCCAATCGCTATAACTACGGAATACATCAACCACTCCAATTCGGAAGAAACTGCCTTTGAACTTGAATTGTCCAATTTCGTACACCTATTGATTTCCGATCGAGCCCAATGTTGGGCCTATTCTTAACAACTAAAATGAGTTATTAAAAACAGCAACTTTAATTCTCGCAAGTGCACGAACTGTTTATAGTATAGCTTATGTAAATACGAGGTCGATCCCACGGAGAATGGTAACGTGGTTGCAAGTTAAACTACTTAGAATGCTAGGAAAACAGAAAACAAAGAAACAAACTAACTAACAATGGCAAGGTCTAGGACAGAATCCTAGCACCACACACGCACTCGAAATGGGGGGTTTTGTTTTTGAAGTGAAAACAAGAGAATGAAATGGAAGTGCTGGAAAGTAAACAATAGCAGTAATCAACAAGTTGTGAAACAATGATTGAGGAGTGTTAGAGCCTTGGAATCCACCACTAGTTTTCCTATCCAAGTTATGAATGCATAGAAAGTGACTCAAGCTTCATCAACAATAGATTATCGCATACAAGCCTATGGTATCTAGGTGCAGGATGCATGATTCTCCTAAGGCATGTAATTGTGCATGGTATCTACACAACACGTGATCTCTAATATGCAACCTAAGCATGGTATCTACTTAGAATAAAGCATACAAGAGTCATTAAGTTCCCTGAGAATATGATAATCACACAAGTCCTAGAATATGGTATCTGTCCTAGTCAACTTATGGTTATTAACCCCTTGAATGATTCTTAGGCCATTCATGTGTTGCTTGTGAAAGGAGAGTAGAATTGGTGAATCTAAACCCCTTCCCAACATGTGCTAGATGCATAAAATCCTAGTTAGCTACTCTAAGAAAACATACATCAAGCACATAATAAACTGGAGATTAACAACTTGGCAATGAAAGCAAAGAAATCAATTAACTATGAAATCATCCATAACATTGAATATTCATGACTATGGCTTCATCATAAGCCCTAACTAATGGATTAGTTACACATAACTAAGAATACAGAAAATAAGACATACATAGATAGAATAAAGAGAATAGAAGAACTAGTTGGTGGCAGCAACTCCCAGGACAGCTCCAAGCTCTCCCTCCTTTGCAGCTAGCTCTCTTCTCTCTTTGTGGTGAATCTGAATGTGTGTGTGAGAGTAATGGATGGAGTGAATGTGTGTGTCTATCCTCCTGGTGAATGAGCTTCAACTCTCTATTTATAGACTTCAAATTCGTCCTCCCATTGGCTGGTGTAGGCAGCCCACCATAAATCCTGGAAACTGCTCCCTCATTTGTGCAAACATGTTTCCCCATAATTAAGCATGCCATGTTTTGCTCCTTGAGATTTCCAATGCTGAAATGCCTCCCTAATTTGCTCAACATGTTAGGTCTAAAGTCAGGTACAGTTCAGTTGAGGCACAAGGCTCAAAGGGGGTGTGGAACACAAGGCTCATTAGCTGGCAGCTGCATATTAAAATCCTCCTGAGTATGCTTCAGTGTTTGACGGGCTAAGGACTCCAGTTATATCAAAATTGAATGCCTTGATCGCCCAATAAGCCCTGTGCTCAAGCTCCACTGGTAAGTGACAAGGTTTACCAAAAACAAGTCTATACGGAGACATACCTATGGGGGTCTTATAAGCAGTCCTATATGCCCACAATGCATCATCCAAACGCATGGACCAGTCCTTCCTTGTGGTGTTCACTGTCTTCTCAAGTATGTGCTTAATCTCCCTATTGCTTATCTCAACCTGCCCACTAGTTTGAGGATGATAGGGTGTTGCCACCTTATGCGTGATTCCATATTTCTTCAAGAGTGCTGCAAAAGCTTGGTTAACAAAGTGGGAGCCACCATCACTAATGATTGCCCTTGGTGTGCCAAACCTTGTAAAAATATTTCCTTTGAGAAAACTGATCACAATCTTAGCATCATTAGTTCTAGTGGCAATGGCTTCCACCCATTTGGAAACATAATCGACAGCAACTAATATATATTCAAATCCATAAGAAGTAGGAAAAGGGCCCATGAAATCAATTCCCCAAACATCAAATATATCAATGACTAAGATATTAGTGAGAGGCATCTGATTTCTCGCATGCAAATTACCCATCCGTTGGCATCTATCACATGAAGCACAAAACGTATAAGCATCCTTAAAAAGGCTAGGCCAAAGAAACCTGATTGTAGCACTTTGTTTGCAGTCTTCTTTGCTCCAAAATGGCCTCCGCATGCATGGGAGTGACAAAACTCAAGAATGCTCTTAAAATCACCTTCAGGCACACACCTTCGAATTACTTGGTCCGGACAATGCTTGAATAGGTATGGATCATCCCAAAAGTAGTATTTTGCTTGCTTCCTAAGCTTGTCACGTTGGAATGTAGATAATCCTGTAGGGAGTTCGTTAGTGCACAAATAGTTAACAATATCAGCAAACCAAGGCAATGGATTAAGAGAATTCAAAGCACAAACAGAGAAGAGTTGCTCATCAGGGAAGCTTTCACACAATGGCAGTGAATCCTCCTCTTCATTAGATGCATGCACCAATCTACTCAAGTGATCAGCCACCACATTCTCACTTCCTTTCTTATCTTTTATCTCCAAGTCAAACTCTTGCAACAAAAGAATCCATCTAATGAGGCGTGGCTTGGCATCCTTCTTAGCTAACAAGAATTTCAATGCTGCATGATCAGTGTAAACAATGACCTTGTTAGTAATCAAATAAGATCTGAACTTCTCTAAAGCAAATATGACAGCTAATAACTCCTTCTCTGTGGTGGAATAGTTGAGTTGGGCATCGTTGAGGGTTCTACTAGCATAGTAGATGGCATGTGGCTTCTTATCAACTCGCTGCCCCAAAACAGCTCCAACGGCATAATCTGAGGCGTCACACATCAGTTCAAAAGGCAAGCTCCAATCTGGTGGTATAATGATTGGGGCAGTTGTGAGCATCATTTTCAAAGCATTGAAAGCATTCTCACAGTTTTGATCAAACACAAAATCCATGTCCTTGGCAAGGAGATTGCACAAAGGCCTTGCAATCTTAGAAAAATCTTTAATGAAACGCCTATAGAAACCTGCATGGCCAAGGAAAGAACGTACTTCTTTGACAGAAGTAGGTGAGGGCATAGAGGCAATCAAATCAATCTTAGCTTTATCTACCTCAATTCCGTTACTAGAGATGACATGACCAAGAACTATGCCTTGGTTAACCATAAAATGACATTTTTCCCAATTAAGCACAAGGTTACTCTGTTCACATCTAGCCAACACCATAGATAAGTTATGCAAGCATTGATCAAAAGAATAACCAAAGACAGAGAAGTCATCCATGAATACCTCAATAAACCTTTCTACCATGTCGGAGAAAATGCTCATCATGCACCTTTGGAAAGTGGCTGGGGCGTTGCAAAGACCGAAAGGCATCCTCCTATAAGCAAAAGTACCAAAGGGACATGTGAAGGTCGTCTTCTCTTGATCTTCTGGGGCTATGACGATTTGGTTGTAACCTGAATATCCATCAAGGAAGCAATAGTGGCTATGGCCAACCAATCTCTCAAGCATCTGATAAATGAATGGAAGAGGGAAGTGATCCTTGCTTGTTGCTGTGTTGAGCTTCCTATAATCAATGCAAACTCTCCAGCCCGTGGTCATCCGTGTAGGCACAAGCTCGTTTGCTTCATTCTTCACCATTGTGATACCTGATTTCTTGGGGACAACTTGTACTGGGCTCACCCATTTACTGTCAGAAATAGGGTAAATAATACCAACATCTAAAAGCTTCATTACCTCTTTCCTTACCACATCCTTCATGTTTGGATTTAGACGTCTTTGGGCATCCCTCTTAGGCATTGCATTGTCCTCCAATAGTATCCTATGCATGCACAGTGTTGGACTTATGCCTTTGATATCTGCAATGCTCCACCCAATTGCAGTTTTGTGCTCTTTTAGAACTCTCAAAAGCTTCTTCTCATCATCTGGTTCAAGGTGTGAGGCAATGATGACAGGTAGAGTCTCATTTTCACCTAAATAAGCATATTTAAGGTGTTTTGGCAATTGCTTTAATTCCAACTCTGGTGCCTGCACAATAGAAGGTAAAATTTTATTAGTAGGTGCGGGTAAAGATTCAAATTAGTTTGCATACCTCTTTCCCACTTCTATGTAGCTATCCATGCTGCAAACAAGCTCAAGAAGTAAGGGAGAGATCACAGCCTCTAATCTGTCCACTTCTTCTTTCCTTATGCTTTGTGTGATGCATGCTTTAATAGGCTCCAAATAACTCATTGGTAGTGCTTCTTTCACCATAGTATCAATTGCATCAAGCTGAAAAACTTCATGCTCATCACTTGGAAACTTGGAGGCTTCAAACACTTTGAATGCTATTGTCTCATCAAACACGTTCATGGTCAATGTACCCTTCTTCACATCAATAATTGTGCCGGCAGTTGCCATGAATGGTCGACCTAGAATGAGTGGTAACTGATTGTCATGAATTGGTGCTTCTTCCATTTCCAACACCAAGAAATCAGCTGGCAAAATTATCTCTTCCACTTTCACCAAAACATCTTCTAGAATGCCCTTAGGGTACCTGATAGTTCTATCTGCCAATTGAATGCTCACAGATGTGGCTTGCAACTCACCAAGGTTAAGTTTCTCATAAACATGATATGGCATAAGGTTAATGGATGCACCGAGATCAAGCAAAGCTTTTTGAAACTTAAAATCACCAACTATACAAGGTATAGAAAACGAACCTGGATCCTTTAGCTTTGGAGGTAGCTTTCTTTGTAAGACTGCACTCACCTCTTCACTTAATGCAACCTGTTCATGCTCTTTGAATCTCCTCTTGTTAGTGCATAGATCCTTCAAAAATTTTGCATACTTGGGAATCTGAGCAATGGCACTGAGCAGTGGGATGTTGATTTGCACCTTCTTGAATATTTCCATTATCTCATCCAAGCCTTGATCTTTCTTTGACTTTGATAACCTGCTGGGAAAGGGTGCAATAGGCCTAAAAGAATTAGTTGAAATTGGAACTTGATTAGCATTAGATGATACCTTTGGGCCTGTGCTCTTTCCAGGAGCATTGAGGTGCTGTTTGGGGGAACCTGTGGGCTGCCCTTGTGGTGGCTGAATGATCTCAACGTTTTCTCCATCTTCTTGCTCTTCATTGGCATTTCCAACCTTATTATCAACTTGTTTACCACTTCTCAAGATGTGCACTGCTTTAGCATGCTCATGATGCCTTGGATTCACCTCCGTTTGGCTCGGAAAAGTTCCGGATGCTCTATTGCTCAAGGAGGATGCAATCTGCCCAACTTGCACTTCTAGTTTGTTCACTGCATTTTGAAGATTCTGGTTGGTTTGCATTTGTTGCCCCATGAACTTCTTGAACATGTCTTGCAATTCCCCCATTTGATCACCCCTTTGCTCTTGCATTTGTAGGGGAGCTTGCTGGAATTGCCTCTGTTGTATTTGGAATCCTGGGGGAGGTCCTTGAGATTGTTGCACATTTGAATTATTGCTCCACCTGAAATTAGGATGATTTCTCCACCCCGGATTGTACGTGTTTGAGTATGGATCATTCTGAGGATTCCTTCCTTGAAGGGCATTTGCTTGTTCTAGCATGTGGTCCACAAAAGATTGGTTTTGAACTTCCCCTTTGTTTCCTGGAGGGCCAGTCACTGCCTATTGAAGCAAAGAACACATAACATCAAGTTTTGCAGCAATCTCATTATTAGTACTTACCTCTGAGACCATAGCTTTCATAGGAGCTCCTCTTCCTTTATTGTAGCTCCATTGTTGAGAGTTAGCACTCAAAGATTCAAAGAGAGTAAAAGCCTCATCTGCTGTTTTGTTCATCAGTCCTTCTCCACTTGTTGCATCTACCATCATCCTTTCGGAATCAAGCAAACCTTCATAGAAAGATTGCATTTGCATCCAACTCTCTATGTTGTGGTGTGGGCAGGAACTCATCATCTCCTTGTACCTCTCCCAGCATTCATGAAAAGCTTCTCCTTCTCTTTGCGTGAAACCAAGAATTTCCTTCCTAATCTTGTTAGTCTTTTGAGCTGGAAAGAATTTCTGCAAAAACTTATTAGAAAGCTCATCCCAAGTACGAATTGAAGCATTAGGCAAAGAGTATAACCAAGATTTAGCCTTATCTTTTAAACTGAACGGGAATAGCCTCATCTTAATCTGCTCATCATCAAGTCCTTGAATTTTGATTGTAGCACATATTTCAAAGAATTGCTTAACATGCATGTAAGGATCCTCAGTGGTATTACCATAATAAGTTGGAAGAAGATGAATCATACCACTTCTAAGCTCAAACCTGTCAATTGTGAGTTGAGGATAGACGATGCACGAAGGTTGATCAGTGACTTTTGGAATGGAAAATTCACGCAGGGGTTTCCGAGGTTGGACAACAAGTGCACCACCTCCTTCATCATTATTGTTGTTGTTTGGAATCTCTGCCATGTTGCTTGAACCTTCAGATTCGTAGCTCTTAGATTCAGAGCTTGGGAGGATTCATGTGGTAAGTTTTGAGAGAAATCCAATCGCTAGAACAACGGAATACACCAACCACTCCAATTCGGAACAAACTGCCTATGAACTTGAAGTGTCCAATTTCGTACACCTATTGATTTCAGATTAATCCCAAAAGTTGGGAATCATCATAATATGTTGGGAGGAGTCATTTGGTGAGTTCTGAGTGAAATCCAATCGCTAAAACTGCGAAATGCACCAACCACTACAACAAGGCACGAACTGCCTTCGAACTGGAATTGTCCAATTTCGCACACCTACTGATTTCCGATTGAGCCCAAAACTTGGGCATCGTTATAACATGGTGGGAGGAGTCATGTGGTAAGTTGTGAGTGAAATCCAATCGCTAGAACCACAGAATACACCAACCAATCCAATTCGGAACAAACTGCCTTTGAACTTGATGTGTCCAATTTCGTACAACTATTGATTTCCGATCGATCCCAAAACTTGGGCATCATCATAATATGGTGGGAGGAGTCATGTGGTGAATTTTGAGTGAAATCCAATCGCTATAACTACGGAATACACCAACCACTCTAATTCGGAACAAACTGCCTTTGAACTTGAAGTGTAAAATTTCGTACACCTACGATTTTCGATCGAGCCCAAAGCTTGGGCATCATCATAATATGGTGGGAGGGGTCATTTGGTGAGTTTTGAGTAAAATCCAATTGCTAGAACTACTGAATACACCAAACACTCCAATAAAGCATGAACTGCCTTTGAGCTTGAATTGTCCAATTTCGTACACCTATTGACTTCCGATCGAGCCCAAAACTTGGGCATCATCATAATATGGTGGGCGGAGTAATTTGGTAGGTTTTGAGCGAAATCCAATCGCTCGAAGTAAGGAATACACCAAACACTCCAATAAAGCTCGAACTGCCTTTGAACTTGAATTGTCCAATTTCGAACACCTACTGATTTCCGATCGGGCCCAAAACTTGGGCATCATCATAATATGGTGGGAAGAGTCATGTGGTGTGTTTTGAGTGAAATCTAATAGCTAGAACTATGGAATACACCAACCACTCCAATTCGGAAAAATTGCCTTTGAGCTTGAATTGTCCAAATTCGTACACCTATTGACGTCCGATCGATCCCAAAACTTGGGCGTGATCATAATATGGTAGGAGGACACACGTGGTGAATTTTGAGTGAAATCCAACCGCTAGAACTGCGGAATACACCAACCACTCCAATAAGGCACGAACTGCCTTTGAACTTGAAGTGTCCAATTTCGTAAACCTATTGATTTCCGCTCGAGCCCAAGACTTGGGCATCATCATAATATGATGGGAGGAATCATGTGGCGAGTTTTGAGTGAAATCCAATCGCTAGAACTGCGGAATACACCAACCACTCCAATTTAGAATAAACTGCCTTTGAACTTGATGTGTAAAATTTCGTACACCTACTGATTTCCGATCGAGCCCAAAACTTGAGCATCATCATAAGATGGTGGGAGGAGTCATGTGGTGAGTTTTTAGTGAAATCCAATCGCTTGAACTACGGAATACACCAACCATTCCAATTCGGAACAAACTACCTTAGAACTTGATGTGTAAAATTTCGTACACGTATTGATTTCCGTTCGAGCCCAAATGTTGGGCATCATCATAATATGGTGGGAGGAGTGATTTGGTGAGTTTTGAGTGAAATCCAATTTCTAGAACTATGGAATACACCAAACACTCCAACAAAGCACGAACTGCCTTTGAACTTGAATTGTCCAACTTCGTACATCTATTGATTTCCGATCGAGCCCAAAACTTGGGCATCATCATGATATGGTGGGAGGAGTCATTTGGTGAGTTTTGAGTGAAATCCAATTGCTAGAACTAAGGAATACATCACACACTCCAACAAAGCACGAACTGCCTTTGAACTTGAATTGTCCAATTTCGTACACCAATTGAGTTCCGATCGAGCCCAAAACTCCATCATAATATGTTGGGAGGAGACATGTGGTGAGTTTTGAGTGAAATCCAATCGCTAGAACTACGGAATACACCAACCACTCGTATTCGGAACAAACTGCCTTCCAACTTGAAGTGTCCAATTTCGTACACCTATTGATTTCCGATCGAGCCCAAAACTTGGGCATCATCATAATATGGTGGGAGGAGTCATGTGGAGAGTTTTGGGTGAAATCCAAACGATAGAACTACGGAATACACCAACCACTCCAATTCGGAACAAACTGCCCTTGAACTTGAAGTGTCCAAATTCATACACCTATTGATTTCCGATCGAGCGCAAAACTTGGGTATCATCATAATATGTTGGGAGGAGTCATGTGGTGAGTTTTGAGTGAAATCCAATCCCTAGAACTACGGAATACACCAACCACTCCGATTCGGAAGAAACTACCTTTGAACTTGAAGTGTCCAATTTCGCACACCTATTGATTTCCGATCGAGCCCAAAACTTAGGCATCGTCATAATATGGTGGGAGGAGTAATGTGGTGAGTTTTGGGTGAAATCCAATTGCTAGAACTACGGAATACACCAACGACTCCAATTCGGAACAAACTCCCTTTCAGCTTGAAGTGTTCAATTTCGCACACCTATTGATTTCCGATCGAGCCCAAAACCTGGGCATCATCATGATATGGTGGGAGGAGTCATTTGGCGAGTTTTTAGTGAAATCCAATCGCTAGAACTACGGAATACACTAACCACTCCAATAAAGCACGAACTGCCTTTGAACTTGAATTGTCCTATTTTGCACACCTATTGATTTCCGATCGAGCCCAAAACTTGCGCATCATCTTAATATGGTGGGAGGAGTGATGTGGTGAGTTTTGAGTGAAATCCAATCTCTAGAACAATGGAATACACCAACAACTCCAATTCGGAACAAACTGGCTATGAACATGAGGTGTCCAATTTCGCACACCTATTGATTTCCGATCGAGCCCAAAACTTGGGCATCATCAGGATATGGTGGGAGGAGTCATTTGGCGAGTTTTGAGTGAAATCCAATCGCTAGAACTACGGAATACACTAACCACTCCAATAAAGCACGAACTGCCTTTGAACTTGAATTGTCCAATTTTGTACACCTATTGATTTCCGATCGAGCACAAAACTCGAGGATCATCATAATATGGTGGTAGGAGTCATTTGGTGAGTTTTGAGTGAAATCCAATTGCTAAAACTACGGAATACACCAACCACTCCAATAAGGCACGTAGTGCCTTTGAACTTGAATTGTCCAACTTCGTACACCTATTGATTTCCGATCGAGCCCAAAACTTTGGCATCATCATGATATGGTGGGAGGAGTCATTTGGTGAGTTTTGAGTGAAATCCAATCGCTAGAACTACGAAATACACAAACCACTCCAATAAATCACGAACTGCCTTTGAACTTGAATTGTCCAATTTCGTACACCTATTGATTTCCGATCTAGCCCAAAACTTGGGCATAATCATAATATGGCGGGAGGAGTCAGTTGGTGAGTTTTGAGTGAAATCCAATTGCTAGAACTACAGAATACACTAACCATTCCAGTAAAGCACGAACTGCCTTGGAACATTAATTGTCCAATTTCGTACACCTATTGATTTCGATCGAGCCCAAAACTTGGGCATCATCATAATATGGTGGTAGGAATCATTTGGTGAGTTTTGAGTGAAATCCAATTGCTAAAACTACGGAATACACCAACGACTCCAATAAGGCACGAAGTGCCTTTGAACTTGAATTGTCCCACTTCGTACACCTATTGATTTCCGATCGAGCCCAAAACTTTGGCATCATCATGATATGGTGGGAGGAGTCATTTGGTGAGTTTTGAGTGAAATCCAACCGCAAGAACTACGGAATACACTAACCACTCCAATAAAGCACGAACTGCCTTTGAACTTAAATTGTCCAATTTCGTACACCTATTGATTTCCGATCGAGCCCAAAACTTGGGCATCATCATAATATGGTGGGAGGAATCATTTGGTGAGTTTTGAGTGAAATCCAATCGCTAGAACTACGAAATACACTAACTACTCCAATTCGGAACGAACTGCCTTTGAACTTGAATTGTCCAACTTCGTACAACTATTGATTTCCGATTGAGCCCAAAAGTTGGGCATCATCATAATATGGTGGGAGGAGTGATGTGGAGAGTTTTGAGTGAAATCGAATAGCTTGAACTACTGAATGCACCAACCACTCCAATTCAGAACAAACTACCTTTGAACTTGAAGTGTCCAATTTTGTACACCAAATGATTTCCGATTGAGCCCAAAACTTGGGCATCATCATAATATGGTGGGACGAGTGATGTGGAGAGTTTTGAGTGAACTCCAATTGCTAGAACTACGGAATACACCAACGACTCCAATTCGGAAAAAACTCCCTTTCAGCTTGAAGTGTCCAATTTCGCACACCTATTGATTTCCGATCGAGCCCAAACTTGGGCTTCATCATAATATGGTGGGAGGAGTGATGTGGTGGGTTTTGAGTGAAATCCAATCGCTAGAACTACGAAATACACCAACAACTCGAATTCGGAATAAACTGGCTTTGAACTTGAGGTGTTAAATTTTACACACCTATTGATTTCCGATTGAGCCCAAAACTTGGGCATCATCATGATATGGTGGGAGGAGTCATTTGGCGTGTTTTGAGTGAAATCCAATCACCAGAACTACGGAATACACTAACGACACCAATATACCACGAACTGGCTTTGAACTTGAAGTGTCCAATTTCGTACACCTAATTATTTCCGATCGAGCCCAAAACTTGAGCATCATCATAATATGGTGGTAGGAGTCATTTGGTGAGTTTTGAGTGAAATCCAATTGCTAGAACTACGGAATACACCAACCACTCCAATAAGGCACGAAGTGCCTATGAACTTGAATTGTCCAACTTCGTACACCTATTGATTTCCGATCGAGCCCAAAACCTGGGCATCATCGTAATATGGTGGGAGGAGTCATTTCTTGAGTTTTGAGTGAAATCCAATCGCTAGAACTACGGAATACACAAACCACACCAATAAATCACGAACTGCCTTTGAACTTGAATTGTCCAATTTCGCACACCTATTGATTTCCGATCGAGCCCAAAACTTGGGCATCAACATAATATGGTGGGAGTAGTCATGTGGTGAGTTTTGAGTGAAATCCAATAGCTAGAACTACGGAATACACCAACGACTCCAATTCGGAACGAACTGCCTTTGAACTTGAAGTGTCCAATTTCGCACACCTATTGATTTCCGATTGAGCCCAATACTTGGGCATCATCGTAATATGGTGGGAGGAGTCACTTGGTGAGTTTTGAGTGAAACAAAATCGCTAGAACTACGTAATACACCAACCACTTCAATTTGAAACGAACTGCCTTTGAACTTGAATTGTCGAATTTCGTACACCTATTGATTTCCGATCGAGCCCAAAACCTGGGCATCATCGTAATATGGTGGGAGGAGTCATTTCTTGAGTTTTGAGTGAAATCCAATCGCTAGAACTACGGAATACACAAACAACACCAATAAATCACGAACTGCCTTTGAACTTGAATTGTCCAATTACGTACACCTATTGATTTCCAATCGAGCCGAAAACTTGGGCATCATCATAATATGGTGGGAGGAGTCATTTGGTGAGCTTTGAGTGAAATCCAATAGCTAGAACTACGGAATACACCAACGACTACAATTCGGAACGAACTGCCTTTGAACTTGAAGTGTCCAATTTGATGAGTTTTGAGTGAAATCTAATCGCTAGAACTACGGAATACACCAACCAGAATAAGGCACGAACTTCCTTTGAACTTGAATTGTCCAATTTCTTACACCTATTAATTTCCCATCAAGCCCAAAACTTGGGCATCATCATAATATGGTGGAATGAGTCATGTGGTGAGTTTTGACTGAAATCCAATCGCTAGAAATACAGAATACACCAACGACTCCAACAAGGAAGAAACTGCCTATGAACTTGAAGTGTCCAATTTCGAACACTTGTTGATTTCCTATCGAGCCCAAAACTTAGGCATCATCATAATATGGTGGGAGGAGTCATTTGGTGAGTTTTGAGTGAATACCAACGGCAAGAACTACCGAATACACCAACCACTCCAATTCGGAACAAACTGCCTTTGAACTTGAAG
Organism: Prunus yedoensis; assembly: GCA_005406145.1. Lineage (NCBI taxonomy): Eukaryota > Viridiplantae > Streptophyta > Magnoliopsida > Rosales > Rosaceae > Prunus > Prunus yedoensis. The sequence goes on along the minus strand of BJCG01000015.1, from coordinate 1,047,588 downwards.
TGTCCAATTTCGCACACCTGTTGATTTCCGATTGAGCCCAAAACCTGGGCATCATCATAATATGGTGGGAGGAGTCATGTGGTAAGTTTTGGGTGAAATACAATCGCTAGAACTACGGAATACACCAACCACTCCAATCCGGAACAAACTGCCTTTGAACTTGAAGTGTCCAATTTCATACACCTATTGATTTCCGATCGAGCCCAAAACTTGGGAATCATCATAATATGGTGGGAGGAGTCATGTGGAGAGTTTTGGGTGAAATCCAATCGCTAGAACTACGGAATACACCAACAACTCCAATGAGGCACGAACTGCATTCGAACTTGGATAGTCCAATTTCGTACACCTATTGATTTTCGATCGCGCCCAAAACTTGAGCATCATCATAATATGGTGGGAAGAGTCATTTGGTGGGTTTTGAGTGAAATTCAATCGCTAGAACTACGGAATACACTAACCACTCCAATTCGGGACAAACTGCCTTTGAACTTGAATTGTCCAATTTCGTACAACTATTGATTTCCGATCGAGCCCAAAACTTGGCCATCATGATAACGTGGTGGGAGGAGTCGTTTGGTGAGTTTTGAGTGAAATCCAATCACTAGAACTACGGAATACTCCAACCACTCAAATTCGGAACAACTTGCCTTTGAGCTTGAAATGTCCAATTTCGCACACCAATGGATTTCCGATCGGGACCAAAACTTGGGCATCATCATAATATGGTGGGAGGAGTCATTCGGTGAGTTTTGAATGAAATCCAATCGCTAGAACTCTGAAATACACCAACCACTCCAGTAAGGCACGCACTGCCTTTGAACTTGAATTGTCCAAGTTCGTACAACTATTAATTTCTGATCGAGCCCAAAACTTGGGCATCATCACAATATGGTTGGAGTAGTCATTTGGGGAGTTTTGCGTGAAATCCAATCTCTAGAACTACGAAATACACCAACCACTCCAATTCGGAACAAACTGCCTTTGAACTTGAAGTGTCCAATTTCGTACACCTATTGATTTCCGATCGAGCCCAAAACGAAGTCATCATCATAATATGGTGGGAGGAGTCGTTTGATGAGTTTTGAGTGAAATCCAATCGCTAGAACTACCGAATCACCAAGCACTCCAATATGGCACGAACTGCCTATGAACTTGAATTGTCCAGTTCCGTACACCAATTGATTTCCGATTGATCCCAAAACTTTGCCATCATCATAATATGGTTGGAGGAGTCATTTGGTGAGTTTTGAATCAAATCCAATCGCTACACCTACGGAATACACCAACCACTCCAATTCGGAACAAACTGCCATTGAACTTGAAGTTTCCAATTTCGTACACCTATTGATTTCCAATCGATCCCCAAACTTGGCCATGATCATAATATGGTGGGAGGAGTCACTTGGAGAGTTTTGAGTGAAATCCAATCGCTAGAACTACGGAATACACCAACCACTCCAATAAGGGACGAACTGCCTTTGAACTTGAATTGTCCAATTTCGTACACCTACTGATTTCCGATCGAGCCCAAAGCATGGGCATCATGATAATACGTTTGGGGGACTCATTTGGTGAGTTTTGAGTGAAATTCAATCGCTAGAACTCTGAAATACATCAAACACTCCAATCAGGCACGAACTGCCTTTGAACTTGAATTGTCCAGTTTCGTACACCTATTGATTTCCGATCGAGCCCAAAACTTGGGCATCGTTATAATATGGTGGGAGGAGTTATTTGGAGAGTTTTGAGTGAAATCCAATCGCTAGAACTATGGAAGACACCAACGACTCTAACAAGGCACGAACTGCCTTTGAACTTGAATTGTCCAATTTCGTACAGCTGTTGATTTCTGATCGAGCGCAAAACTTGGGCATCATCATAATATGGTGGGAGGAGTCACGTGGAGAGTTCTGAGTGAAATCCAACCTCCAGAACTATGGAATACACCTACCACTCCAATTCGGAAGAAACTGCCTTCGAACTTGAAGTGTCCAATTTCGTACACCTATTGATTTCCGATTGAGCCCAAAACTTGGGTATCTTCATAATATGGTGGGAGGAGTCATGTGGTGAGTTTTGAGTGAAATCCAATCGCTAGAACTACGGAATACAACAACCACTCCAATTCCGAACAAATTGCCTTTGAACTTGAAGTGTCCAATTTCGTACACCTATTGATTTCCGATCGAGCCCAAAACTTGGGCATCATAATAGTATGGTGGGAGGAGTCATGTGGAGAGTTTTGAGTGAAATCCAATCGCTAGAACCACGGAATACACCAACCACTCCAATTCAGAACAAACTGCCTTTGAATTGTCCAATTTCGTAAACCTATTGATTGCCGATCGAGCTCGAAACTTGGGCATCATCGTAATATGTTGGAAGGAGTCATTTGGTGAGTTTTGAGTGAAATCGAATCGCTCGAACTACGGAATACCCCAACCACTCCAATAAGGCACAAACCGCCTACGAACTTGAATTGTCCAATTTCGTACTACTATTGACTTCCGATCGAGCTCAAAACTTGGGCATCAGCATAATATGGTGGGAGGAGTCATGTGGTGAGTTCTGAGTGAAATCCAATTGCTTGAACTACGGAATACACCAACCACTTCAATTCGAAACAAACTGCCTTCGAACTTGAAGTGTCCAATTTCGTACACCTATTGATTTCCGATCGAGCCCAAAACATGGGCATCACCATAATATGTTGGGAGGAGGTAATTGGTGAGTGTTGAGTGAAATCCAATCGCTAGAACTATGAAATACACCAACCACTCCAATAAGGCACGAACTGCCTATGAATTTGAATTGTCCAGTTCCGTACACCTATTGATTTCTGATCGAGCCCAAAGCACGGGCATCATCATAATACGTTTGGGGGACTCATTTGGTGAGTTTTGAGTGAAATTCAATCGCTAGAACTCTGAAATACACCAAACACTCCAATAAGGCTTGCCTTTGAACTTGTATTGTAAAATTTCGTGCACCTATTGATTTCCGATCGAGCCCAAAATTTGGGTACCATCATAATATGGTGGGAGGAGTCATTTGGTGAGTTTTGAGTGAAATCCAATCGCTAGAACTACGGAATACACCAACCACTCCAATTCGGAACAAACTTCCTTTGAACTTGAAGTGTCCAATTTCGTACACCTATTGATTTCCGGTCGAGCCCAAAACTTGGGCATCATCATAGTATGGTGGGAGGAGTCATGAGGAGAGTTTTGAGTGAAATCCAATCTCTAGAACTACGGAATACACCAACCACTCTGATTCGGAACAAACTGCCTTTGAACTTCAAGTGTCCAATTTCGTACACCTATTGATTTCCGATCGAGCACAAAACTTGGGCATCATCATAATAGGGTGGGAGGAGTCATGTGGAGAGTTTTGGGTGAAATCCAATCGCTAGAACTACGGAATACACCAACCACTCCAATTTGGAACAAACTGCCTTTGAACTTGAGGTGTCCAATTTCGTACACCTATTGATTTCCGATCGAGCCCAAAACTTGAGCATCATCATAAGATGGTGGGAGGAGTAAAGTGGTGAGTTTAGAGTGAAATCCATTCGCTAGAACTACTGAATACACCAACCACTCCAATTCGGAACAAACTGCCTGTGAACTTGAAGTGTCAAATTTCGTACACCTATTAATTTCCGATCGAGCCCAAAACTTCGGCATCATCATAATATGGTGGGAGGAGTCATGTGGAGAGTTTTGGGTGAAATCCAATGGCTAGAACTACGGAATACACCAACCACTCCAATTCGGAACAAACTGCTTTTGAACTTGAAGTGTCAAATTTCGTACACCTATTGATCTCCGATCGAGCCCAAAACTTGGGCATCATCATAATATGGTGGGAGGAGTCATGTGGAGAGTTTTGGGTGAAATCCAATCGCTAGAACTACGGAATACACCAGCCACACCAATTCGGAACAAACTGCTTTTGAACTTGAAGTGTCCAATTTCGTACTCCTATTCATTTCCGATCGAGCCCAAAACTTGGGCATCATCATAATATGGTGGGAGGAGTCAGGTGGAGAGTTTTGGGTGAAATCCAATCGCTAGAACTACGGAATGCACCAACCACTCCGATTCGGAACAAACTTTCTTTGAACTTGAAGTGTCCAATTTCGTACATTTATTGATTTCCGATCGAGCCCAAAACTTGGGCATCATCGTAATATGGTGGGAGGAGTCATGTGGAGAGTTTTGGGTGAAATCCAATCGCTAGAACTACGGAATACACCAACCACTCCAATTCGGAACAAACTGCCTTAGAACTTGAAGTGTCCAATTTCTTACACCTATTGATATCCGATCGAGTCTAAAAATTGGGAATCATCATAATATGTTGGAAGGAGTCATTTGGTGAGGCTTGAGTGAAATCCAATCGCTAGAACTACGAATTGTACCAACAACTCCAATAAGGCACGAACTGCCTTTGACCTTGAATTGTCCAATTTCGTACACCTATTGATTTGACATCGAGCCCAAAACTTGGGCATCATCATAATATATTGGGAGGAGTCATTTGGAGAGTTTTGAGTGAAATCCAATCGCTAGAATTACGAAATACACCAAGAACAACAATAAGGCACGAACTACCTTTGAACTTGAATTGTCCAATTTCGTACACCTACTGATTTCCGATCGAGCCCAAAACTGGGCCATCATAATAATATGGTGGGAGGAGTCATGTGGTGAGTTTTGAGTGAAATCCAATCACTAGAACTATGGAATACACCAACCACTCCAATTCGGAACAAACTGCCTTTGAATTTGAAGTGTCCAATTTCGTACACCTATTGATTTCCGATCGAGCCCAAAACTTGGGCATCATCATAATATGGTGGGAGGTGTCATGTGGAGAGTTTTGGGTGAAATCCAATCGCTAGGACTACGGAATACACCAACCACTCGAATTTGGAACAAACTGCCTTTGAACTTGAAATGTCCAATTTCGAACACCTATTGATTCCCGATCGAGCCCAAAACTTCGGCATCGTGCGAATATGTTGGGAGGAGTCATGTGGAGAGTTTTGAGTGAAATCCAATCGCTAGAACCACGGAATACACCAACCACTCCAATTCGAAACAAACTGCCTTTGAACTTGAAGTGTCCAATTTCGTACACCTATTGATTTCCGGTAGAGCCCAAAACTTGGGCATCATCATAGTATGGTGGGAGGAGTCATGTGGTAAGTTTTGGGTGAAATGCAATCGCTAGAACTACTGAATACACCAACCACTCCAATTCAGAACAAACTGCCTGTGAACTTGAAGTGTCCAATTTCGTACAACTATTGATTTCCGATCGAGCCCAAAACATAGGCATCATCATAGTATGGTGGGAGGTGTCAAGTGGAGAGTTTTGAGTGAAATCCAATCGCTAGAACTACGGAATACAACAACCACTCCAATTCCGAACAAATTGCCTTTGAACTTGAAGTGTCCAATTTCGTACACCTATTGATTTCCGATCGAGCCCAGAACTTGGGCATCATAATAGTATGGTGGGAGGAGTCATGTGGAGAGTTTTGAGTGAAATCCAATCGCTAGAACCACGGAATACACCAACCACTCCAATTCAGAACAAACTGCCTTTGAACTTGAAGTGTCCAATTTCGTACACCTATTGATTTCCGATCGAGCCCAAAACTTGGGTATAATCTTAATATGGTGGGAGGAGTCATGTGGAGAGTTTTAGGTGAAATCCAATCACTAGAACTACGGAATACACCAACCACTCCAATTCGGAACAAACTGCCTTTGAGCTTGAAGTGTCCAATTTCGTACACCTATTGATTTCTGATCTAGCCCAAAACTTGGGCATCATAATAGTATGGTGGGAGGAGTCATGTAGAGAGTTTTAGGTGAAATCCAATCACTAGAACTACGGAATACACCAATCACTCCAATTCGGAACAAACTGCCTTTGAACTTGAAGTGTCCAATTTCGTACACCTATTGATTTCCGATCGAGCCCAAAACTTGGGCATCATCATAATATGTTGGGAGGAGTCATTTGGTGAGTTTTGACTGAAATCCATTCGCTAGTACTACGGAATACACCAACCAATCCAATTCGGAACAAACTGCCTTTCAACTTGAAGTGTCCAATTTCGTACACCTATTGATTTCCGATCGAGCCCAAAACTTGGGCATCATCATAATATGGTGGGAGGAGTCATTTGGTGAGTTTTGACTGAAATCCAATCGCAAGAACAACGGAATACACCAACCGCTCCAATAAGGCACGAACTGCATTTGAACTTGAATTGTTCAATTTTGTGCACCTATTGATTTTCGATCGAGCCCAAAACTTCGGCATCATCATAATATGGTGGGAGTAGTCATTTGGTGGGTTTTAAGTGAAATCCAATTGCTAGAACTACGGAATGCACCAACCACTCCAATAAGGCACGAACTGCCTTTGAACTTGAATTGTCCAATTTCGTACACCTATTGATTTCCGATCAAGCCCAAATCTTGGGCATTATCATAATATGGTGGGAGGAGTCATTTGGTGAGTTTTGAGTGAAATCCAATCGCTACACCTACGGAATATACCAACCACTCCAATAAGTCACGAACTGCCTTTGAACTTGAATTGTCCAATTTCGTACACCTATTGATTTCCGATCGAGCCCAAAACTTGGGCATCATCATTATATGGTGGGAGGAGTCATTTGGTGAGTTTAGAGTGAAATCCAATCGCTAGAACTACGGAATACACCAACCACTCCAATAAGGCACAAACCACCTACGAACTTGAATTGTCCAATTTCGTACACCTATTGATTTCCGATCGGGCCCACACTTGAGCATCATCATAATATGGTGGGAGGAGTCATGTGGTGAGTTTTGAGAGAAATCCAATTGCTCGAACTACGGAATACACCAACCACTCTAATAAGGCACGAACTGCCTTTGAACTTGAACTATCCAATTTCGTACGCCAACTGATTTGCGATCGATCCCAAAACTTGGGCATCATCATAATATGTTGGGAGGAGTCATTTGGTGAGTTTTGACGGAAATCCAATCTCTAAAACTATGAAATACACCAACAGCTCCAATAAGGCACGAACTGCATATGAACTTCAATTGACCGATTTCATGCCCCTATTGATTTTCGATCGAGCCTAAAACTTGGGCATCATCATTATATGGTGGGAGGAGTCATGTGGTGAGTTCTGAGTGAAATCCAATCGCTAGAACTATGGAATACACCAACCACTCCAATTCGGAACAAACTGCCTTTGAACTAGAAATGTCCAATTTCGTACACCTATTGAGTTCTGATCTAGCCCAAAACTTGGGCATCATCATAATATGTTGGGAGCAGTCATTAGGTGAGTTTTGAGTGAAATCCAATCGCTAGAACTACGGAAAACCCCAACCACTCCAATTCGGAACAAACTGCCTTTGAACTTGAATTGTCCAATTTCGTACACCTATTGATTGCCGATCGAGCCCAAAACTTGGTCATCATCATAATATGGTGGGAGTAGTCATTCGGTGAGTTTTAAGTGAAATCCAATCGCTAGAACTACGGAATGCACCAACCACTCCAATAAGGCACGAACTGCCTTCGAACTTGAATTGTCCAATTTCGTACACCTATTGATTTCCGATCGAGCCCAAATCTTGGGCATTATCTTAATATGTTGGGAGGAGTCATTAGGTGAGTTTTGAGTGAAATCCAATCGCTAGAACTACGGAATACACCAACCACTCCAATTCGGAACAAACTGCTTTTGAACTTGAATTGTCCAATTTCGTACACCTATTGATTGCCGATCGAGCCCAAAACTTGGTCATCATCATAATATGGTGGGAGTAGTCATTTGGTGAGTTTTAAGTGAAATCCAATCGCTAGAACTACGGAATGCACCAACCACTCCAATAAGGCACGAACTGCCTTCGAAGTTGAATTGTCCAATTTCGTACACCTATTGATTTCCGATCGAGCCCAAATCTTGGGCATTATCTTAATATGTTGGGAGGAGTCATTAGGTGAGTTTGGAGTGAAATCCAATCGCTAGAACTACGGAATACACCAACCACTCCAATTCGGAACAAACTGCTTTTGAACTTGAATTCTCCAATTTCGTACACCTATTGATTTCCGATTGAGCCCAAAACTGGGGCATCATCATAATATGGTGGGAGGAGTCATTTGGTGAGTTTTGAGTGAAATCCAATCGCTACACCTACGGAATGCACCAACCACTCCAATTTGGAACAAACTGCCTTTGAACTTGAAGTGCCCAATTTCGTACACCTATTCATTTCCGATCGAGCCCAAAACTTGGGCATCATCATAATACGGTGGGAGGAGTCATTTGGAGAGTTTTGAGTGAAATCCAATCACTTGAACTAAGGAATACACCAACCACTACAATAAGACATGAAATGCCTTTGAACATGAATTGTCCAATTTCGTAGGCCAACTGATTTCCGATCGAGCCCAAAACTTGGGCATCATAATAATACGGTGGGAGGAGCCATTTGGTGAGTTTTGAGTGAAATCCAATGGCTAGAACTACGGAGTACACCAACCACTCCAATAGTGCACGAACTGCCTTTGACCTTGAATTTTCTAATTTCGTGCACCTATTGATTTAAGATTGAGCCCAAAACTGGGGCATCATCATAATATGGTGGGAGGAGTCATTTGGTGAATTTTGAGTGAAATCCAATCGCTAGAACTACGGAATACACCAACCACTCCAATTCGGAACAAACTACCTTCGAACTTGAAGTGTCCAATTTAGGACACCTATTGATTTCCGATAGAGCCCAAAACGTGGGCATCATCATAATATGGTGGGTCGACTCATTTGGTGAGTTTTGAGTGAAATCCAATCGCTTCACCTATGGAATACACCAACCACTCCAATTTGGAACAAACTGCATTTGAACTTGAAGTGTCCAATTTCGTACACCAATTCATTTCCGATCGATCCCAAAACTTGGTCATCATCATAATATGGTGGGAGGAGTCATTTGGAGAGTTTTGAGTGAAATCCAATTGCTGGAACTACGGAATACACCAACCACTCCAATATGGCACGAACTGTCTTTGAACCTGAACTGTCCAATTTCGTACGCCAATTGATTTCCGATCGATCCCAAAACTTGGGCATCATCATAATATTTTGGGAGAAGTCATTTGGTGAGTTTTGGGTGAAATCCAACCACTAGAACTACGAAATGTACCAACCACTTCAATAAGTCACGAACTGCCTTTGAACTTGAATTCTCCAATTTCGTACACCTATTGATTTCCGATCGAGCTCAAAACTTGGGCATCAACATAATATGGTGGAACGAGCCATTTGGTAAGTTTTGAGTGAAATCCAACCGCTAGAACTACGAAATGTCCCAACCACTCCAATTCGGAACAGACAGCCTTTGAACTTGATGTGCCCAATTTCGCACACCTATTGATTTCCGATTGAGCCCAAAACTTGGGCATCATCATAATATGGTGGGACGAGTCATTTGGTGAGTTTTGAGTGAAGTCCAATCACTACACCAACCACCCCAATTTGGAGCAAACTGCCTTCGAACTTGAAGTGTCCAATTTCGTAGACCTATTCATTTCCGATTGAGCCCAAAACTTGGGCATCATCATAATATGGTGGGAGGAGTCATTAGGTGAGTTTTGAGTGAAATCCAATCGCTAGAACTACGGAATACACCAACCACTCCAATAACGCACGAACTGCCTTTGAACTTGACTTGTCCAATTTCGTACACGTATTGATTTCCGATCGAGCTCAAAACTTGCGCATCAACATAATATGGTGGAACGAGCCATTTGGTAAGTTTTGAGTGAAATCCAACCGCTAGAACTACGAAATGTCCCAACCACTCCAATAAGTCATGAACTGCCTTCGAACTTGAATTGTCCAATTTCGTACACCTATTGATATCCGATCGAGCCCAAAACTTGGGTATCATCATAATATAGTGGGAGGAGTCATTAGCTGAGTTTTGGTTGAAATCCAATTGCTAGAACTACAGAACACACAGACCACTCCAAATCGTAACAGACAGCCTATGAACTTGATGTGTCCAATTTCGCACACCTATTGATTTCCGATTGAGCCCAAAACTTGGGCATCATCATAATATGGTGGGACGAGTCATTTGGTGAGTTTTGAGTGAAGTCCAATCGCTACACCTACGGAATACACCAACCACCCCAATTTGGAACAAACTGCCTTTGAACTTGTAGTGTCCAATTTCGTACACCTATTAATTTCGGATCGAGCCCAAAACTTGGGCATCATCATAATATGGTGGGAGGAGTCTTTTGGTGAGTTTTGAGTGAAATCCAATCGCTAGAACTACGGAACACCCCAACCACTCCAATTCGTAACAAACTGCCTTTGAACTTGATGTGTCCAATTTCGTACACCTATTGATTTCCGATCGAGCCCAAAACTTGGGCATCATCATAATATGGTAGGGGGAGCCATTTGGTGAGTTTTGAACGAAATCCAACCGCTAGAACTACGAAATGTACCAACCACTCCAATAAGTCACGAACTGCCTTTGAACTTGAATTGTCCAATTTTGTACTCCTATTGATTTCCGATCGATCCCAAAACTTGGGCATCATCATACTATGTTGGAAGGAGTCATTAGGTAAGTTTTGAGTGAAATCCAATCGCTAGAACTATGGAATACACCGACCACTCCAATTCGGAACAAACTGCCTTTGAACATGAATTGTCCAATTTCGTACACCTATTGATTTCCGATCGAGCCCAAAACTTGGGCATCTTCATAATAGTTTGGGAGGAGTCATGTGGTGAGTTTTGAGTGAAATCCAATCGCAAGAACTACGGAATGGACCAACCAGTCCAATTCGGAACAAACTGCCTTTGAACTTGAAGTGTCCAATTTCGTACACCTATCGATTTCCGATCGAGCCCAAAACTTGGGCATCATCATAATGTGGTGGGAGGAGTCATTTGGTGAGTTTTGAGTGAAATGCAATCGCTACACCTACGGAATACACCAACCACTCCAATTTGAAACAAACTGCTTTTGAACTTGAAGTGTCCAATTTCGTACAACTATTCTTTGCTGATCTAGCCCAAAACTTGGGCATCATCATTATATGGTGGGAGGAGTCATTTGGTGAGTTTTGAGTGAAATCCAATTGCTAGAACTACGGAATACACCAACTAGTCCAATTCGGAACAAACTGCCTTTGAACTTGAAGTGTCCAATTTCGTACAACTATGGATTTCCGATCGAGCCCAAAACATGGGCATCATCATAATATGGTGGGAGGAGTCATTAGGTGAGTTTTGAGTGAAATCCAATCGCTAGAACTACGGAATACACCAACCACTCCAATTCGAAACAAACTGACTTTGAACTTGAATGGTCCAGTTTCGTACACCTATTGATTTTCGATCGAGCCCAAAACTTGGGCATCGACAAAATATGGTGTGAGGAGTCATTCGGTGACTTTTGAGTGAAATCCAGTTGCTAGAACTACGGAATGCACCAACCCCGCCAATTCGGAACAAACTGCTTTGAACTTGAAGTGTCCAATTTCGTGCACCTATTGATTTCCGATCGAGCCCAAAACTTGGGCATCATCATAATATGGTGGGAGGAGTCATTTGGTGAGTTTTGAGTCAAATCCAATCGCTAGAACTACGGAATACCCCAACCACTCCAATTCGGAACAAACTGCCTTTGAACTTGAAGTGTCCAATTTCGTACACCTTTACATTTCCGATCGAGCCCAAAACTTGGGCATCTTCATAATATGGGGGCAGGAGTCATGTGGTGAGTTCTGAGTGAAATCCAATCGCTACAACTACGGAATACACCAACCCCTCCAATTCGGAACAAACTGACTTTGAACTTGAAGTGTCCAATTTCGTACACCTACTGATTTCCGATCAAGCCCAAAACATGGGCATCATCATAATAGGTTGGGAGGACTCATTTGGTGAGTTTTGAGTGAAATCCAATCGCAAGAACTACGGAATACACCAACCACTCCAATTCGGAACAAACTGCCGTTGAACTTGAAGTGTCCAATTTCGTACACCAATTCATTTCCGATCGATCCCAAAACTTGGTCATCATCATAATATGGTGGGAGTAGTCATTTGGTGAGTTTTAAGTGAAATCCAATCGCTAGAACTACTGAATGCACCAACCACTCCAATAAGGCACGAACTGCCTTCGAAGTTGAATTGTCCAATTTCGTACACCTATTGATTTCCGATCGAGCCCAAATCTTGGGCATTATCTTAATATGTTGGGAGGAGTCATTAGGTGAGTTTGGAGTGAAATCCAATCGCTAGAACTACGGAATACACCAACCACTCCAATTCGGAACAAACTGCTTTTGAACTTGAATTCTCCAATTTCGTACACCTATTGATTTCCGATTGAGCCCAAAACTGGGGCATCATCATAATATGGTGGGAGGAGTCATTTGGTGAGTTTTGAGTGAAATCCAATCGCTACACCTACGGAATGCACCAACCACTCCAATTTGGAACAAACTGCCTTTGAACTTGAAGTGCCCAATTTCGTACACCTATTCATTTCCGATCGAGCCCAAAACTTGGGCATCATCATAATACGGTGGGAGGAGTCATTTGGAGAGTTTTGAGTGAAATCCAATCACTTGAACTAAGGAATACACCAACCACTACAATAAGACATGAAATGCCTTTGAACATGAATTGTCCAATTTCGTAGGCCAACTGATTTCCGATCGAGCCCAAAACTTGGGCATCATAATAATACGGTGGGAGGAGCCATTTGGTTAGTTTTGAGTGAAATCCAATGGCTAGAACTACGGAGTACACCAACCACTCCAATAGTGCACGAACTGCCTTTGACATTGAATTTTCTAATTTCGTGCACCTATTGATTTAAGATTGAGCCCAAAACTGGGGCATCATCATAATATGGTGGGAGGAGTCATTTGGTGAATTTTGAGTGAAATCCAATCGCTAGAACTACGGAATACACCAACCACTCCAATTCGGAACAAACTACCTTCGAACTTGAAGTGTCCAATTTAGGACACCTATTGATTTCCGATAGAGCCCAAAACGTGGGCATCATCATAATATGGTGGGTCGACTCATTTGGTGAGTTTTGAGTGAAATCCAATGGCTTCACCTATGGAATACACCAACCACTCCAATTTGGAACAAACTGCATTTGAACTTGAAGTGTCCAATTTCGTACACCAATTCATTTCCGATCGATCCCAAAACTTGGTCATCATCATAATATGGTGGGAGGAGTCATTTGGAGAGTTTTGAGTGAAATCCAATTGCTGGAACTACGGAATACACCAACCACTCCAATATGGCACGAACTGTCTTTGAACCTGAACTGTCCAATTTCGTACGCCAATTGATTTCCGATCGATCCCAAAACTTGGGCATCATCATAATATGTTGGGAGAAGTCATTTGGTGAGTTTTGAGTGAAATCCAACCACTAGAACTACGAAATGTACCAACCACTTCAATAAGTCACGAACTGCCTTTGAACTTGAATTCTCCAATTTCGTACACCTATTGATTTCCGATCGAGCTCAAAACTTGGGCATCAACATAATATGGTGGAACGAGCCATTTGGTAAGTTTTGAGTGAAATCCAACCGCTAGAACTACGAAATGTCCCAACCACTCCAATTCGGAACAGACAGCCTTTGAACTTGATGTGCCCAATTTCGCACACCTATTGATTTCCGATTGAGCCCAAAACTTGGGCATCATCATAATATGGTGGGACGAGTCATTTGGTGAGTTTTGAGTGAAGTCCAATCACTACACCAACCACCCCAATTTGGAGCAAACTGCCTTCGAACTTGAAGTGTCCAATTTCGTAGACCTATTCATTTCCGATTGAGCCCAAAACTTGGGCATCATCATAATATGGTGGGAGGAGTCATTAGGTGAGTTTTGAGTGAAATCCAATCGCTAGAACTACGGAATACACCAACCACTCCAATAACGCACGAACTGCCTTTGAACTTGACTTGTCCAATTTCGTACACGTATTGATTTCCGATCGAGCTCAAAACTTGCGCATCAACATAATATGGTGGAACGAGCCATTTGGTAAGTTTTGAGTGAAATCCAACCGCTAGAACTACGAAATGTCCCAACCACTCCAATAAGTCATGAACTGCCTTCGAACTTGAATTGTCCAATTTCGTACACCTATTGATATCCGATCGAGCCCAAAACTTGGGTATCATCATAATATAGTGGGAGGAGTCATTAGCTGAGTTTTGGTTGAAATCCAATCGCTAGAACTACAGAACACACAGACCACTCCAAATCGTAACAGACAGCCTATGAACTTGATGTGTCCAATTTCGCACACCTATTGATTTCCGATTGAGCCCAAAACTTGGGCATCATCATAATATGGTGGGACGAGTCATTTGGTGAGTTTTGAGTGAAGTCCAATCGCTACACCTACGGAATACACCAACCACCCCAATTTGGAACAAACTGCCTTTGAACTTGAAGTGTCCAATTTCGTACACCTATTGATTTCGGATCGAGCCCAAAACTTGGGCATCATCATAATATGGTGGGAGGAGTCTTTTGGTGAGTTTTGAGTGAAATCCAATCGCTAGAACTACGGAACACCCCAACCACTCCAATTCGTAACAAACTGCCTTTGAACTTGATGTGTCCAATTTCGTACACCTATTGATTTCCGATCGAGCCCAAAACTTGGGCATCATCATAATATGGTAGGGGGAGCCATTTGGTGAGTTTTGAGCGAAATCCAACCGCTAGAACTACGAAATGTACCAACCACTCCAATAAGTCACGAACTGCCTTTGAACTTGAATTGTCCAATTTTGTACTCCTATTGATTTCCGAACGATCCCAAAACTTGGGCATCATCATACTATGTTGGAAGGAGTCATTAGGTAAGTTTTGAGTGAAATCCAATCGCTAGAACTATGGAATACACCGACCACTCCAATTCGGAACAAACTGCCTTTGAACATGAATTGTCCAATTTCGTACACCTATTGATTTCCGATCGAGCCCAAAACTTGGGCATCTTCATAATAGTTTGGGAGGAGTCATGTGGTGAGTTTTGAGTGAAATCCAATCGCAAGAACTACGGAATGGACCAACCAGTCCAATTCGGAACAAACTGCCTTTGAACTTGAAGTGTCCAATTTCGTACACCTATCGATTTCCGATCGAGCCCAAAACTTGGGCATCATCATAATGTGGTGGGAGGAGTCATTTGGTGAGTTTTGAGTGAAATGCAATCGCTACACCTACGGAATACACCAACCACTCCAATTTGAAACAAACTGCTTTTGAACTTGAAGTGTCCAATTTCGTACAACTATTCTTTGCTGATCTAGCCCAAAACTTGGGCATCATCATTATATGGTGGGAGGAGTCATTTGGTGAGTTTTGAGTGAAATCCAATTGCTAGAACTACGGAATACACCAACTAGTCCAATTCGGAACAAACTGCCTTTGAACTTGAAGTGTCCAATTTCGTACAACTATGGATTTCCGATCGAGCCCAAAACATGGGCATCATCATAATATGGTGGGAGGAGTCATTAGGTGAGTGTTGGGCCTATTCTTAACAACTAAAATGAGTTATTAAAAACAGCAACTTTAATTCTCGCAAGTGCACGAACCGTTTATAGTATAGCTTATGTAAATACGAGGTCGATCCCACGGAGAATGGTAACGTGGTTGCAAGTTAAACTACTTAGAATGCTAGGAAAACAGAAAACAAAGAAACAAACTAACTAACAATGGCAAGGTCTAGGACAGAATCCTAGCACCACACACGCACTCGAAATGGGGGGTTTTGTTGTTGAAGTGAAAACAAGAGAATGAAATGGAAGTGCTGGAAAGTAAACAATAGCAGTAATCAACAAGTTGTGAAACAATGATTGAGGAGTGTTAGAGCCTTGGAATCCACCACTAGTTTTCCTATCCAAGTTATGAATGCATAGAAAGTGACTCAAGCTTCATCAACAATAGATTATCGCATACAAGCCTATGGTATCTAGGTGCAGGATGCATGATTCTCCTAAGGCATGTAATTGTGCATGGTATCTACACAACACGTGATCTCTAATATGCAACCTAAGCATGGTATCTACTTAGAATAAAGCATACAAGAGTCATTAAGTTCCCTGAGAATATGATAATCACACAAGTCCTAGAACATGGTATCTGTCCTAGTCAACTTATGGTTATTAACCCCTTGAATGATTCTTAGGCCATTCATGTGTTGCTTGTGAAAGGAGAGTAGAATTGGTGAATCTAAACCCCTTCCCAACATGTGCTAGATGCATAAAATCCTAGTTAGCTACTCCAAGAAAACATACATCAAGCACATAATAAACTGGAGATTAACAACTTGGCAATGAAAGCAAAGAAATCAATTAACTATGAAATCATCCATAACATTGAATATTCATGACTAGGGCTTCATCATAAGCCCTAACTAATGGATTAGTTACACATAACTAAGAATATAGAAAATAAGAAATACATAGATAGAATAAAGAGAATAGAAGAACTAGTTAGTGGCAGCAACTCCCAGGACAGCTCCAAGCTCTCCCTCCTTTGCAGCTAGCTCTCTTCTCTCTTTGTGGTGAATCTGAATGTGTGTGTGAGAGTAATGGATGGAGAGAATGTGTGTGTCTATCTTCCTGGTGAATGAGCTGCAACTCTCTATTTATAGACTTCAAATTCGTCCTCCCATTGGCTGGTGTAGGCAGCCCACCATAAATCCTGGAAACTGCTCCCTCATTTGTGCAAACATGTTTCCCCATAATTAAGCATGCCATGTTTTGCTCCTTGAGATTTCCAATGCTGAAATGCCTCCCTAATTTGCTCAACATGTTAGGTCTAAAGTCAGGTACAGTTCAGTTGAGGCACAAGGCTCAAAGGGGGTGTGGAACACAAGGCTGATTAGCTGGCAGCTGCATATTAAAATCCTCCTGAGTATGCTTCAGTGTTTGACGGGCTAAGGACTCCAGTTATGTTCAATTGGGCTGAATTTTGGATATGTTATACTAGACACCAATCTGAACAACTTCTATGAAGGACGTCTCCTCATCTGAGTTGTGTAAGTTGCTGAAATGAGGCCTGCAAGATGACCTACGATATTGGACTGACAAGGAGTGTGACCCAAATTGGGTCTGTCTTTAAGCTTATATTCCTCTTGTGCTAATAAGCCCTTAACATGCATGGATTGTATCAAATGTGATCTCTTGCTGCCTTAACCTACAAAACACACAAACATAGGTAAGTGACTTGAAATAAAGAGAAACTAAACAAAATCACTAAGTAGAGAAGACATGCAAATGTATGAAATTATGAACTTATCAAATACCCCCAAACTTAGATTTTGCTAGTCCTCGAGCAAAACAAAATAAAACTACAACTTATAAAACAGAAAATAAGCAGCTAGCCTTCCAAATAATATCCTCAAAGAATCACCAAAGTATATGGTTCCAAAGAAACACAACAATCACAATCTAAGTTCCACACATGATTCAAGAGTAAGCAAAGCTCACAATGACATCCTTACGTGTAGTGTGTGAATGCCAAATCAGAACAACACCTGCAACTCAAATAAGTACATGCGCACACACTTAGAGCACAATCAAGAATTTCGAACCCCATAAGCACATTATCATATCAGCTCTCCACAGAATACCATACAATACCAAGGATCAAAAGGACTTTACAAGGGTTGTAATGAGGCTTAGGGTAGTGGTTGAATGAATGAGAGGATATGGATAAAAACATTTTGAGCACAACTAAAGCACAGGTAAAAGCATGAGAGATTATTGAACTTTGTAACAAGCAAGGAACACATACATGAGCAGATTCTCAACATAATTTCAGCACCTTCAAATGTGTTAATTTGGCCTAATTTTGTGGCTCTTTACCCTAGATCACCATGATCTTCTCCTTATAACACCCTAGGGCCGTGACTACATTGGTCACACTTCATTACCTCTTTTGACTACCAATACCCCCAAACTTATTTCTTTTCAACACTTGGGTTACAGCACTACTGATTCACTTTTGCTCTAAAAACCTTGCATTCTTTATGACTCTCTTTTGAAGATAGCTTTAATTGCTCATAGAATAGGTAAGGATAAGAAACAAAGATTTAACATGGTTTACACAAAGAAAGGCTTAACGTAGGCTCAAATGGGTTGACTAGGGATGAATACATGTAGAAGGGTGGTTAGAAAGGCTCAAACGGTTCAAACATGGCCTAAATCACTTCCTAAGCATTGTATGGCAACAGAATGTCTCAAGAGATATTCAAATAAGTTCTAGAGTACGAAACCAAGATCATGAGATAAGTATAATTGCATAACGTCTCCAAGTAGCAAGAAATTGGACTAACTTGACAAAGTGCTCAATAAGTGCAAGGATGGCATGCAAGACAAAGTTAACTCAGAACCACACAAAGACCTTAAACAATGACTGTCAATTTCTGCAAAACCATATTAGAATTAAATCCAAGTCTTATCATAGGTGTTTGGAAGGATAACGAAACAACACACAAAATCTTGTGTTTTTAGACACTAGACACACTTAAAAAAAATTTAAAATTTGACAATTTTAAGACAACATAACTAAATCCTTCCCCCTAAACTTAAATGAAACATTGTCCTCAATGGTTAGAGTGTAAGAACAAGCAATGCCTCATAAATGAAGGAAAGAAGATAAGGAAAAGACATAACCAAATGTTAGAGTTTAGAAAACAACTCCCCTTTGAAGCGATTAGGACGCAAGCAAGCTCCTTGCACGTTCTATCTTCTCCTCATCACCTTGGGTTGCCTCCCAAGAAGCGCTAAGTTTTATGTCTTCAGCCGGACGTCCAAACTTTGGTGAGCTTCAAGAGAGTGGTGGAGGCTCCTTGAGTGCTTGAGACTCAATATTGGCATCAAAGTTGGCATCGAAGTAAGGTTTCAACCGATGTCCATTCACCTTGAAGGTGCTGCCATCCTTAATGTTTTGAATTTCCACTGCGCCATGATCAAACACATTAGTAATAACAAAAGGGCCAATCCACCGAGAACGAAGCTTACCTGGGAAGAGCTTAAGTCGTGAATTGAATAAGAGAACCTTCTGTCCTTTCCCAAACGTCTTCCTGAGAATTTTCTTGTCATGATACTGCTTTGTTTTCTCCTTATAAAGCTTAGCGTTCTCATACGCCTCATGTCGCAACTCCTCCAACTCATTGAGTTGAAGCCTCCTCTTTTCACCAGCAGCTTTCATATCAAAATTGAATGCCTTGATCGCCCAATAAGCCCTGTGCTCAAGCTCCACTGGTAAGTGACAAGGTTTACCAAAAACAAGTCTATACGGAGACATACCTATGGGGGTCTTATAAGCAGTCCTATATGCCCACAATGCATCATCCAAACGCATGGACCAGTCCTTCCTTGTGGTGTTCACTGTCTTCTCAAGTATGTGCTTAATCTCCCTATTGCTTATCTCAACCTGCCCACTAGTTTGAGGATGATAGGGTGTTGCCACCTTATGCGTGATTCCATATTTCTTCAAGAGTGCTGCAAAAGCTTGGTTAACAAAGTGGGAGCCACCATCACTAATGATTGCCCTTGGTGTGCCAAACCTTGTAAAAATATTTCCTTTGAGAAAACTGATCACAATCTTAGCATCATTAGTTCTAGTGGCAATGGCTTCCACCCATTTGGAAACATAATCGACAGCAACTAATATATATTCAAATCCATAAGAAGTAGGAAAAGGGCCCATGAAATCAATTCCCCAAACATCAAATATATCAATGACTAAGATATTAGTGAGAGGCATCTGATTTCTCGCATGCAAATTACCCATCCGTTGGCATCTATCACATGAAGCACAAAACGTATAAGCATCCTTAAAAAGGCTAGGCCAAAAGAAACCTGATTGTAGCACTTTGTTTGTAGTCTTCTTTGCTCCAAAATGGCCTCCGCATGCATGGGAGTGACAAAACTCTAGAATGCTCTTAAAATCACCTTCAGGCACACACCTTCGAATTACTTGGTCCGGACAATGCTTGAATAGGTATGGATCATCCCAAAAGTAGTATTTTGCTTGCTTCCTAAGCTTGTCACGTTGGAATGTAGATAATCCTGTAGGGAGTTCGTTAGTGCACAAATAGTTAACAATATCAGCAAACCAAGGCAATGGATTAAGAGAATTCAAAGCACAAACAGAGAAGAGTTGCTCATCAGGGAAGTTTTCACGCAATGGCAGTGAATCCTCCTCTTCATTAGATGCATGCACCAATCTACTCAAGTGATCAGCCACCACATTCTCACTTCCTTTCTTATCTTTTATCTCCAAGTCAAACTCTTGCAACAAAAGAATCCATCTAATGAGGCGTGGCTTGGCATCCTTCTTAGCTAACAAGAATTTCAATGCTGCATGATCAGTGTAAACAATGACCTTGTTAGTAATCAAATAAGATCTGAACTTCTCTAAAGCAAATATGACAGCTAATAACTCCTTCTCTGTGGTGGAATAGTTGAGTTGGGCATCGTTGAGGGTTCTACTAGCATAGTAGATGGCATGTGGCTTCTTATCAACTCGCTGCCCCAAAACAGCTCCAACGGCATAATCTGAGGCGTCACACATCAGTTCAAAAGGCAAGCTCCAATCTGGTGGTATAATGATTGGGGCAGTTGTGAGCATCATTTTCAAAGCATTGAAAGCATTCTCACAGTTTTGATCAAACACAAAATCCATGTCCTTGGCAAGGAGATTGCACAAAGGCCTTGCAATCTTAGAAAAATCTTTAATGAAACGCCTATAGAAACCTGCATGGCCAAGGAAAGAACGTACTTCTTTGACAGAAGTAGGTGAGGGCATAGAGGCAATCAAATCAATCTTAGCTTTATCTACCTCAATTCCGTTACTAGAGATGACATGACCAAGAACTATGCCTTGGTTAACCATAAAATGACATTTTTCCCAATTAAGCACAAGGTTACTCTGTTCACATCTAGCCAACACCATAGATAAGTTATGCAAGCATTGATCAAAAGAATCACCAAAGACAGAGAAGTCATCCATGAATACCTCAATAAACCTTTCTACCATGTCGGAGAAAATGCTCATCATGCACCTTTGGAAAGTGGCTGGGGCGTTGCAAAGACCGAAAGGCATCCTCCTATAAGCAAAAGTACCAAAGGGACATGTGAAGGTCGTCTTCTCTTGATCTTCTGGGGCTATGGCGATTTGGTTGTAACCTGAATATCCATCAAGGAAGCAATAGTGGCTATGGCCAGCCAATCTCTCAAGCATCTGATCAATGAATGGAAGAGGGAAGTGATCCTTGCTTGTTGCTGTGTTGAGCTTCCTATAATCAATGCAAACTCTCCAGCCCGTGGTCATCCGTGTAGGCACAAGCTCGTTTGCTTCATTCTTCACCACTGTGATACCTGATTTCTTGGGGACAACTTGTACTGGGCTCACCCATTTACTGTCAGAAATAGGGTAAATAATACCAACATCTAAAAGCTTCATTACCTCTTTCCTTACCACATCCTTCATGTTTGGATTTAGACGTTTTTGGGCATCCCTCTTAGGCATTGCATTGTCCTCCAATAGTATCCTATGCATGCACAGTGTTGGACTTATGCCTTTGATATCTGCAATGCTCCACCCAATTGCAGTTTTGTGCTCTTTTAGAACTCTCAAAAGCTTCTTCTCATCATCTGGTTCAAGGTGTGAGGCAATGATGACAGGTAGAGTCTCATTTTCACCTAAATAAGCATATTTAAGGTGTTTTGGCAATTGCTTTAATTCCAACTCTGGTGCCTGCACAATAGAAGGTAAAATTTTATTAGTAGGTGCGGGTAAAGATTCAAATTGGTTTGCATACCTCTTTCCCACTTCTATGTAGCTATCCATGCTGCAAACAAGCTCAAGAAGTAAGGGAGAGATCACAGCCTCTAATCTGTCCACTTCTTCTTTCCTTATGCTTTGTGTGATGCATGCTTCAATAGGCTCCAAATAACTCATTGGCAGTGCTTCTTTCACCATAGTATCAATTGCATCAAGCTGAAAAACTTCATGCTCATCACTTGGAAACTTGGAGGCTTCAAACACTTTGAATGCTATTGTCTCATCAAACACATTCATGGTCAATGTACCCTTCTTCACATCAATAATTGTGCCGGCAGTTGCCATGAATGGTCGACCTAGAATGAGTGGTAACTGATTGTCATGAATTGGTGCTTCTTCCATTTCCAACACCAAGAAATCAGCTGGCAAAATTAGCTCTTCCACTTTCACCAAAACATCTTCTAGAATGCCCTTAGGGTACCTAATAGTTCTATCTGCTAATTGAATGCTCACAGATGTGGCTTGCAACTCACCAAGGTTAAGTTTCTCATAAACATGATATGGCATAAGGTTAATGGATGCACCAAGATCAAGCAAAGCTTTTTGAAACTTAAAATCACCAACTATACAAGGTATAGAAAACGAACCTGGATCCTTTAGCTTTGGAGGTAGCTTTCTTTGTAAGACTGCACTCACCTCTTCACTTAATGCAACCTGTTCATGCTCTTTGAATCTCCTCTTGTTAGTGCATAGATCCTTCAAAAATTTTGCATACTTGGGAATCTGAGCAATGGCACTGAGCAGTGGGATGTTGATTTGCACCTTCTTGAATATTTCCATTATCTCATCCAAGCCTTGATCTTTCTTTGACTTTGATAACCTGCTGGGAAAGGGTGCAATAGGCCTAAAAGAATTAGTTGAAATTGGAACTTGATTAGCATTAGATGATACCTTTGGGCCTGTGCTCTTTCCAGGAGCATTGAGGTGCTGTTTGGGGGAACCTGTGGGCTGCCCTTGTGGTGGCTGAATGATCTCAACGTTTTCTCCATCTTCTTGCTCTTCATTGGCATTTCCAACCTTATTATCAACTTGTTTACCACTTCTCAAGATGTGCACTGCTTTAGCATGCTCATGATGCCTTGGATTCACCTCCGTTTGGCTCGGAAAAGTTCCGGATGCTCTATTGCTCAAGGAGGATGCAATCTGCCCAACTTGCACTTCTAGTTTGTTCACTGCATTTTGAAGATTCTGGTTGGTTTGCATTTGTTGCCCCATGAACTTCTTGAACATGTCTTGCAATTCCCCCATTTGATCACCCCTTTGCTCTTGCATTTGTTGGGGAGCTTGCTGGAATTGCCTCTGTTGTATTTGGAATCCTGGGGGAGGTCCTTGAGATTGTTGCACATTTGAATTATTGCTCCACCTGAAATTAGGATGATTTCTCCACCCCGGATTGTACGTGTTTGAGTATGGATCATTATGAGGATTCCTTCCTTGAAGGGCATTTGCTTGTTCTAGCATGTGGTCCACAAAAGATTGGTTTTGAACTTCCCCTTTGTTTCCTGGAGGGCCAGTCACTGCCTGTTGAAGCAAAGAACACATAACATCAAGTTTTGCAGCAATCTCATTATTAGTACTTACCTCTGAGACCATAGCTTTCATAGGAGCTCCTCTTCCTTTATTGTAGCTCCATTGTTGAGAGTTAGCACTCAAAGATTCAAAGAGAGTAAAAGCCTCATCTGCTGTTTTGTTCATCAGTCCTTCTCCACTTGTTGCATCTACCATCATCCTTTCGGAATCAAGCAAACCTTCATAGAAAGATTGCATTTGCATCCAACTCTCTATGTTGTGGTGTGGGCAGGAACTCATCATCTCCTTGTACCTCTCCCAGCATTCATGAAAAGCTTCTCCTTCTCTTTGCGTGAAACCAAGAATTTCCTTCCTAATCTTGTTAGTCTTTTGAGCTGGAAAGAATTTCTGCAAAAACTTATTAGAAAGCTCATCCCAAGTACGAATTGAAGCATTAGGCAAAGAGTATAACCAAGATTTAGCCTTATCTTTTAAACTGAACGGGAATAGCCTCATCTTAATCTGCTCATCATCAAGTCCTTGAATTTTGATTGTAGCACATATTTCAAAGAATTGCTTAACATGCATGTAAGGATCCTCAGTGGTATTACCATAATAAGTTGGAAGAAGATGAATCATACCACTTCTAAGCTCAAACCTGTCAATTGTGAGTTGAGGATAGACGATGCACGAAGGTTGATCAGTGACTTTGGGAATGGAAAATTCACGCAGGGGTTTCCGAGGTTGGACAACAAGTGCACCACCTCCTTCATCATTATTGTTGTTGTTTGGAATCTCTGCCATGTTGCTTGAACCTTCAGATGCGTAGCTCTTAGATTCAGAGCTTGAAGAACTATAATTCCTCCTCAAACCAACACGTACAGCAAAAGTTCTTGGTGAAAGTGGCTCAGAATCAGATTCGGACATACATGCACACACAAGAACCAAATTAGTGCCTTCAAATGGAGATAATCAAGAAAAAAGAAAAACCAACGAAAATAACAACTAAAACAAAAACAAAAGCACTCAAAGTAATCTAACTATAGCACCATCGTTACCGGTTCCCCGGCAACGGCGCCAAAAACTTGTTGGGCCTATTCTTAACAACTAAAATGAGTTATTAAAAACAGCAACTTTAATTCTCGCAAGTGCACGAACCGTTTATAGTATAGCTTATGTAAATACGAGGTCGATCCCACGGAGAATGGTAACGTGGTTGCAAGTTAAACTACTTAGAATGCTAGGAAAACAGAAAACAAAGAAACAAACTAACTAACAATGGCAAGGTCTAGGACAGAATCCTAGCACCACACACGCACTCGAAATGGGGGGTTTTGTTGTTGAAGTGAAAACAAGAGAATGAAATGGAAGTGCTGGAAAGTAAACAATAGCAGTAATCAACAAGTTGTGAAACAATGATTGAGGAGTGTTAGAGCCTTGGAATCCACCACTAGTTTTCCTATCCAAGTTATGAATGCATAGAAAGTGACTCAAGCTTCATCAACAATAGATTATCGCATACAAGCCTATGGTATCTAGGTGCAGGATGCATGATTCTCCTAAGGCATGTAATTGTGCATGGTATCTACACAACACGTGATCTCTAATATGCAACCTAAGCATGGTATCTACTTAGAATAAAGCATACAAGAGTCATTAAGTTCCCTGAGAATATGATAATCACACAAGTCCTAGAACATGGTATCTGTCCTAGTCAACTTATGGTTATTAACCCCTTGAATGATTCTTAGGCCATTCATGTGTTGCTTGTGAAAGGAGAGTAGAATTGGTGAATCTAAACCCCTTCCCAACATGTGCTAGATGCATAAAATCCTAGTTAGCTACTCCAAGAAAACATACATCAAGCACATAATAAACTGGAGATTAACAACTTGGCAATGAAAGCAAAGAAATCAATTAACTATGAAATCATCCATAACATTGAATATTCATGACTAGGGCTTCATCATAAGCCCTAACTAATGGATTAGTTACACATAACTAAGAATATAGAAAATAAGAAATACATAGATAGAATAAAGAGAATAGAAGAACTAGTTAGTGGCAGCAACTCCCAGGACAGCTCCAAGCTCTCCCTCCTTTGCAGCTAGCTCTCTTCTCTCTTTGTGGTGAATCTGAATGTGTGTGTGAGAGTAATGGATGGAGAGAATGTGTGTGTCTATCTTCCTGGTGAATGAGCTGCAACTCTCTATTTATAGACTTCAAATTCGTCCTCCCATTGGCTGGTGTAGGCAGCCCACCATAAATCCTGGAAACTGCTCCCTCATTTGTGCAAACATGTTTCCCCATAATTAAGCATGCCATGTTTTGCTCCTTGAGATTTCCAATGCTGAAATGCCTCCCTAATTTGCTCAACATGTTAGGTCTAAAGTCAGGTACAGTTCAGTTGAGGCACAAGGCTCAAAGGGGGTGTGGAACACAAGGCTGATTAGCTGGCAGCTGCATATTAAAATCCTCCTGAGTATGCTTCAGTGTTTGACGGGCTAAGGACTCCAGTTATGTTCAATTGGGCTGAATTTTGGATATGTTATACTAGACACCAATCTGAACAACTTCTATGAAGGACGTCTCCTCATCTGAGTTGTGTAAGTTGCTGAAATGAGGCCTGCAAGATGACCTACGATATTGGACTGACAAGGAGTGTGACCCAAATTGGGTCTGTCTTTAAGCTTATATTCCTCTTGTGCTAATAAGCCCTTAACATGCATGGATTGTATCAAATGTGATCTCTTGCTGCCTTAACCTACAAAACACACAAACATAGGTAAGTGACTTGAAATAAAGAGAAACTAAACAAAATCACTAAGTAGAGAAGACATGCAAATGTATGAAATTATGAACTTATCAGTGAGTTTTGAGTGAAATCCAATCGCTAGAACTACGGAATACACCAACCACTCCAATTCGAAACAAACTGACTTTGAACTTGAATGGTCCAGTTTCGTACACCTATTGATTTTCGATCGAGCCCAAAACTTGGGCATCGACAAAATATGGTGTGAGGAGTCATTCGGTGACTTTTGAGTGAAATCCAATTGCTAGAACTACGGAATGCACCAACCCCGCCAATTCGGAACAAACTGCTTTGAACTTGAAGTGTCCAATTTCGTGCACCTATTGATTTCCGATCGAGCCCAAAACTTGGGCATCATCATAATATGGTGGGAGGAGTCATTTGGTGAGTTTTGAGTCAAATCCAATCGCTAGAACTACGGAATACCCCAACCACTCCAATTCGGAACAAACTGCCTTTGAACTTGAAGTGTCCAATTTCGTACACCTTTACATTTCCGATCGAGCCCAAAACTTGGGCATCTTCATAATATGGGGGCAGGAGTCATGTGGTGAGTTCTGAGTGAAATCCAATCGCTACAACTACGGAATACACCAACCCCTCCAATTCGGAACAAACTGACTTTGAACTTGAAGTGTCCAATTTCGTACACCTACTGATTTCCGATCAAGCCCAAAACATGGGCATCATCATAATAGGTTGGGAGGACTCATTTGGTGAGTTTTGAGTGAAATCCAACCGCAAGAACTACGGAATACACCAACCACTCCAATTCGGAACAAACTGCCGTTGAACTTGAAGTGTCCAATTTCGTACACCTATTGATTTCCGATCGAGCCCAAAACTTGGGCATCATCATAATATGGTGGGAGGAGTCATTTGGTGAGTTTTGAGCGAAATCTAATTGCTAGAACTACGGAATACACCAACCACTCCAATAAGGCACGAACTGCCTTTGAACTTGAATTGTAAACTTTCGTACACCTATTGATTTCCGATCGAGCCCAAAACTTGGGCTCCATCGTAATATGGTGGGAATAGTCATTTGGTGAGTTTTGAGTGAAATCCAATCGGTAGAACTGTGGAATACACCAACCGCTCCAGTAAGGCATGAACTGTCTTTGAACTTGAATTGTCCAATTTCGTACACCTATTGATTTCCGATCGAGCCCAAAACTTGGGCATCATCATAATATGATGGGAGGAGTCATTTGGTGAGTTTTGAGTGAAATCCAATTGCTTGAACTACGGAATACATCAGCCACTCCAATAAGGCACGAACTGCCTTTGATCTGGAACTGTCCAATTTCGTACGCCAATTGATTTCCGATCGAGGCCAAAACTTGGGCATCATTATAATATGGTTGGAGGAGTCATTTGGTGAATTTTGAGTGAAATCCAATCGCTAGAACTACGGAATACATCAGCCACTCCAATAAGGCACGAACCGCCTATGAACTTGAATTGTCCAATTTCGTACTCCTATCGATTTCCGATCGAGCCCAAAACTTGGGCATCGTCATAATATGGTGGGAGGAGTTAGTTGGTGAATTTTGAGTGAAATCCAATCGCTAGAACTACGTAATACATCAGCCACTCCAATAAGGCACGAACCGCCTATGAACTTGAATTGTCCAATTTCGTACTCCTATTGATTTCCGATCGAGCCCAAAACTTGGGCATCATCATAATATGGTGGGAGGAGTCATGTGGTGAGTTATGAGTGAAATGCAATCGCTACACCTACGGAATACACCAACCACTCCAATTTGAAACAACCTGCCTTCGAACTTGAAGTGTCCAATTTCGTACACCTATTGACTAACGATCGAGCCCAAAACTTGGGCATCATCATAATATGGTGGGAGGAGTCATTAGGTGAGTTTTGAGTGAAATCCAATCGCTAGAACTATGGAATACACCGACCACTCCAATTTGGAACAAACTGCCTTTGAACATGAATTGTCCAATTTCGTACACCCATTGATTTCCGATCGAGCCCAAAACTTGGGCATCTTCATAATATTTTGGGAGGAGTCATGTGGTGAGTTTTGAGTGAAATCCAATCGCTAGAACTACGGAATGGACCAACCAATCCAATTCGGAACAAACTTCCTTTGAACTTGAAGTGTCCAATTTCGTACACCTATCGATTTCCGATCGAGCCCAAAACTTGGGCATCATCATAATATGGTGGGAGGAGTCATTTGGTGAGTTTTGAGTGAAATGCAATCGCTACACCTACGGAATACACCTACCACTCCAATTTGAAACAAACTGCTTTTGAACTTGAAGTGTCCAATTTCGTACAACTATTCTTTGCCGATCGAGCCCAAAACTTGGGCATCATCATTATATGGTGGG
This sequence comes from Prunus yedoensis, assembly GCA_005406145.1. NCBI lineage: Eukaryota > Viridiplantae > Streptophyta > Magnoliopsida > Rosales > Rosaceae > Prunus > Prunus yedoensis. Next base: position 1,018,913 of record BJCG01000015.1, on the reverse strand, counting down.
AGGAGTCATTTGGTGAGTTTTGAGTGAAATCCAATTGCTAGAGCTACGGAATACACCAACCACTCCAATTCGGAACAAACTGCCTTTGAACTTGAAGTGTCCAATTTCGTACAACTATTCACTTCCGATCGAGCCCAAAACTTGGGCATCATCATAATATGTTGGGAGGAGTCATGTGGTGAATTTTGAGTGAAATCCGATCGCTAGAACTACTGAATACACCAACTAGTCCAATTCGGAACAAACTGCCTTTGAACTTGAAGTGTCCAATTTCGTACAGCTATGGATTTCCGATCGAGCCCAAAACTTGGGCATCATCATAATATGGTGGGAGGAGTCATTAGGTGAGTTTTGAGTGAAATCCAATCGCTAGAACTACGGAATAAACCAACCACTCCAATTCGAAACAAACTTCCTTTGAACTTGAATGGTCCAGTTTCGTACACCTATTGATTTTCGATCGAGCCCAAAACTTGGGCATCGACAAAATATGGTGTGAGGAGTCATTCGGTGACTTTTGAGTGAAATCCAATTACTAGAACTACGGAATACACCAACCACGCCAATTCGGAACAAACTGCTTTGAACTTGAAGTGTCCAATTTCGTGCACCTATCGATTTTCGATCGAGCCCAAAACTTGGGCATCATCGTAATATGGTGGGAGGAGTCATTTGGTGAGTTTTGAGTGAAATCCAATCGCTAGAACTACGGAATACCCCAACCACTCCAATACGGAACAAACTGCCTTTAAACTTGAAATGTCCAATTTCGTACACCTATACACTTCCGATCGAGCCCAAAACTTGGGCATCTTCATAATATGGGGGCTAGAGTCATGTGGTGAGTTCTGAGTGAAATCCAATCGCTAGAACTACGGAATACACCAACCACTCCAATTCGAAACAAACTGCCATTGAACTTGAAGTGTCCAATTTCGTACACCTACTGATTTCCGATCGAGCCCAAAACTTGGGCATCATCATAATAGGTTGGGAGGACTCATTTGGTGAGTTTTGAGCGAAATCCAATCGCAAGAACTACGGAATACACCAACCACTCCAATTCGGAACAAACTGCCGTTGAACTTGAAGTGTCCAATTTCGTACACCTATTGATTTCCGATCGAGCCCAAAACTTGGGCATCATCATAATATGGTGGGAGGAGTCATGTGGTGAGTTCTGAGTGAAATCCAATTGCTTGAACTACGGAATACACCAACCACTCCCATTTGAAACAAACTGCCTTTGAACTTGAAGTGTCCAATTTCGTACACCTATTGACTAACGATCGAGCCCAAAACTTGGGCATCATCATAATATGGTGGGAGGAGTCATTTGGTGAGTTTTGAGTGAAATCCAATTGGTAGAACTGCGGAATACACCAACCACTCCAATAAGGCACGGACTGCCTTTGAACTGGAATTGTCCAATTTCGTACTCCTATTGATTTCCGAACGAGCCCAAAACTTGGGCATCATCATAATATGATGGGAGGAGTCATTTGGTGAGTTTTGTGTGAAATCCAATCGCAAGAACTACGGAATACACACACTCCAATTCGGAACAAACTGCCTTCGAAATTGAAGTGTCCAATTTCGTACACCTATGCATTTCTGATCGAGCCCGAAACATGGGCCCCATCATAATATGGTGGGAGGAGTCATTTGGTGAGTTTTGAGTGAAATCCAATCGCTAGAACTACGGAATACACCAACCACTCCCATTCGAAACAAACTGCCTTTGAACTTGAAGTGTCCAATTTCGTACACCTATTGACTAACGATCGAGCCCAAAACTTGGGCATCATCATAATATGGTGGGAGGAGTCATTTGGTGAGTTTTGAGTGAAATCCAATTAGTAGAACTGCGGAATACACCAACCACTCCAATAAGGCACGGACTGCCTTTGAACTGGAATTGTCCACTTTCGTACTCCTACTGATTTCCGAACGAGCCCAAAACTTGGGCATCATCATAATATGGTGGGAGGAGTCATTTGGGGAGTTTTGAGCGAAATCCAATAGCTAGAACTACGGAATACACCAACCACTCCAATAAGGCACGAACTGCCTCTGAACTTGAATTGTAAAATTTCGTACACCTATTGATTTCCGATCGAGCCCGAAACATGGGCACCATCATAATATGGTGGGAGGAGTCATTTGGTGAGTTTTGAGTGAAATCCAATCGCTAGAACTACGGAATACACCAACCACTCCAATTCGGAACGAACTGCCGTTGAACTTGATCTCACTCAAAACTCTCCAAATGGCTCCCCCCACCATATTATGATGATGTCCAAGTTTTGGGCTCGATCGGAAATGAATAGGTGTACGAAATTGGACACTTCAAGTTCAAAGGCAGTTCGTGCCTTATTGGAGTGGTAGGTGTATTCCGTAGTTCTCGCGATTGGATTTCACTCAAAACTAATCAAATGACTCCTCCCACCATATTATGATGTTGCCCATGTTTTGGGCTCGACCGGAAATCAATAGGTGTACGAAATTGGACAATTCCAGTTCAAAGGCAGTTCGTGCCTTATTGGAGTGGTTTGTGTATTCCGTAGTTCTAGCGATTGGATTTCACTCAAAACTCACCAAATGACTCCTCCCACCATATTATGATGATGCCCAAGTTTTGGGCTCGTTTGGAAATCAATAAGTGCACGAAATTGGACACTTCAAGTTCAAAGCAGTTTGTTCCGAATTGGAGTGGTTGGTGTATTCCGTAGTTCTAGCGATTGGATTTATCACAAAACTCACCAAATGACTCCTCGCACCATATTATGATGATGCCCAAGTTTTGGGTTCGATCGGAAATCAAAAGGTGTACGAAATTGGACACTTCAAGTTCAAAGGCAGTTCGTGCCTTATTGGAGTGGTTGGTGTATTCCATAGTTCTAGCGATTGGATTTCACTCAGAACTCACCACATGACTCTTTCCACCATATTATGATGATGCCAAAGTTTTGGGCTCGATCGGAAATCAATAGGAGTACGAAATTGGACAATTCAAGTTCGTAGGCGGTTCGTGCCTTATTGGAGTGGTTGATGTATTCCGTAGTTCTAGCGATTGGATTTCACTCAAAATGCACCAAATGACTCCTCCCACCATATTATGATGATACCCAAGTTTTGGGCTCGATCGGAAATCAATTGGCGTAAGAAATTGGACAGTTCAAGTACAAAGGCAGTTCGTGCCTTATTGGAGTGGTTGGTATACTCAGTAGTTCTAGAGATTGGATTTCTCTCAAAACTCACCAAAGGACTTCACACACCATATTATGATGATGCCCAAGTTTTGGGCTCGATCGGAAATCAATAGGTGTACGAAATTGGCAATTCAAGTTCAAAGGCAGTTCATGCCTTACTGGAGTGGTTGGTGTATTCCGTAGTTCTAGCGATCGGATTTCGCTCAAAACTCACCAAATGACTATTCCCACCATATTATGATGATGCCCAAGTTTTGGGCTCGATCGGAAATCAGCAGGTGTACTAAATTGGACAATTCAAGTTCAGAGACAGTTCGTTCCGAATTGGAGTGGTTGGTGTATTCCGTAGTTATTGCGATTGGATTTCTCTCAAAACTCACTGACTCCTCCCACCATATTATGATGATGCCCAAGTTTTGGGCTCAATCGGAAATCAATAGGTGTGCGAAATTGGACACATCAAGTTCGAAGGCAGTTTTTTCCGAATTGGAGTGGTTGGTGTATTCCGTAGTTCTAGTGGTTGGATTTCACTCAGAACTCTCCACGTGACTCCTCCCACCATATTATGATGATGCCCAAGTTTTGGGCTCGATCGGAAATCAGCAGGTGTACTAAATTGGACAATTCAAGTTCAGAGACAGTTCGTTCCGAATTGGAGTGGTTGGTGTATTCCGTAGTTATTGCGATTGGATTTCTCTCAAAACTCACTGACTCCTCCCACCATATTATGATGATGCCCAAGTTTTGGGCTCAATCGGAAATCAATAGGTGTGCGAAATTGGACACATCAAGTTCGAAGGCAATTTCTTCCGATTTGGAGTGGTTGGTGTATTCCGTAGTTCTAGCTATTGGATTTCACTCAGAAGTCACCACAAGACTCCTCTCACCATATTATGAAGATGCCCAAGTTTTGGGCTCGATCGGAAATCAATAGGTGTACGAAATTGGACACTTCAAGTTCGAAGGCAGTTTTTTCCGAATTGGAGTGGTTGGTGTATTCCGTAGTTCTAGTGGTTGGATTTCACTCAGAACTCTCCACGTGACTCCTCCCACCATATTATGATGATGCCCATGTTCTGGGCTCGATCGGAAATCAATAGGTGTACGAAATTGGACAGTTGAAGTTCAAAGGCAGTGCGTGCCTTGTTAGAGTCGTTGGTGTCTTCCACAGTTCTAGCGATTGGATTTCACTCAAAACTCTCCAAATGACTCTTCCCACCATATTATGAAGATGCGCAAGTTTTGGGCTCGATCGGAAATCAATAGGTGCACGAAACTGGACAATTCAAGTTCAAAGGCAGTTCGTCCCTTATTGGAGTGGTTGGTGTATTTCATAGTTCTAACAATTGGATTAAACTCACCAAATGAGTCCACCCAACGTATTATGATGATGCCCAAGTTTTGGGCTCGATCGGAAATCAGTAGGTGTACGAAATTGGACACTTCAAGTTCAAAGGCAGTTTGTTCCGAATTGGAGTGGTTGGTGTATTCCATAGTTCTAACAATTGGATTAAACTCAGAACTCACCACATGACTCCTGCCCCCATGTTATGAAGATGCCCAAGTTTTGGGCTCGATCGGAAATGTATAGGTGTACGAAATTGGACACTTCAAGTTCAAAGGCAGTTTGCTCCGAATTGGACTGGTTGGGGTATTCCGTAGTTCTAGCGATTCGATTTGACTCAAAACTCCCCAAATGACTCCTCCCACCATATTATGATGATGCCCAAGTTTTGGGTTCGATTGATCGGAAATCAATAGGTGTACGAAATTGGAAACTTCAAGTTCAAAGGCAGTTTGTTCCGAATTGGACTAGTTGATGTATTCCGTAGTTCTAGCGATCGGATTTCACTCAAAACTCACCACATGACTCCTCCCAACAGATTATGATGATGCCCAAGTTTTGGGCTCGATCGGAAGTGAATAGTTGTACGAAATTGGACACTTCAAGTTCAAAGGAAGTTTGTTCCGAATTGGAGTGGTTGGTGTATTCCGTAGTTCTACCAATTGGATTTCACTCAAAACTCACCAAATGTCCCACCATATAATGATGATGCCCAAGTTTTGGGCTCGATCGGCAAAGAATAGTTGTACGAAATTGGACACTTCAAGTTCATAAGAAGTTTGTTACAAATTGGAGTGGTTGGTGTATTCCGTAGGTGTACCGACTGCATTTCACTCAAAACTCCCCAAATGACTCCTCCCACCATATTATGATGATGCCCAAGTTTTGGGCTCGATCGGAAATCGATAGGTGTACGAAATTGGACACATCAAGTTCAAAGGCAGTCTGTTCCGAATTGGACTGGTTGGTCCATTCCGAAGTTCTAGAGATTGGATTTCACTCAAAACTCACCACATGACTCCTCCCAAAGTATTATGAAGATGCCCAAGTTTTGGGCTCGATCGGAAATCAGTAGGTGTACGAAATTGGACAATTCATGTTCAAAGGCAGTTTGTTCCGAATTGGAGTGGTCGGTGTATTCCATATTTCTAGCGATTGAATTTCACTCAAAACTCACCTAATGACTCCTCCCAACATATTATGATGATGCCCAAGTTTTGGGCTCGATCGGAAATCAATAGGAGTACGAAATTGGAAAATTCAAGTTCAAAGGCAATTCGTGACTTATTGGAGTGATTGGTACATTTCGTAGCAATTTTGCACACCTATTGATTTCAAATTGTGCCCAAAACTTGGGCATCATCATAATATGGCGGGAGGAGTCATTTGGTGAGTTTTGAGTGAAATCCAATCGCTAGAACTACGGAATACACCAACCACTCCAATAAGGCACAAACTGCCTTGGAACATGAAGTGTCCAATTTGGTACACCTATTATTTTCTGATCGTGCCCAAAACTTGGGCATCATCATAATATGGTGTGAGGAGTCACTTGGTGGGTTTTGAGTGAAATCCAATTGCTGGAACTACGGAATACACCAACAACTCCAATTCGGAACAAACTGCCTTTGAGCTTGAATTGTCCAATTTCGTACACCTATTGATTTCCGATCGAACCCAAAACTTGGGCATCATCATAATATGGTGCGAGGAGTCATTTGGTGAGTTTTGAGTGAAATCCAATCGCTAGAACTACGGAATACACCAACCACTCCAATTCGGAACAAACTGCCTTGGAACATGAAGTGTCCAATTTGGTACACCTATTATTTTCTGATCGTGCCCAAAACTTGGGCATCATCATAATATGGTGTGAGGAGTCACTTGGTGGGTTTTGAGTGAAATCCAATCGCTGGAACTACGGAATACACCAACAACTCCAATTCGGAACAAATTGCCTTTCAACTTGAAGTGTCCAATTTCGCACACCTATTGATTTCCGATTGAGCCCAAAACTTGGGCATCATCATAATATGGTGGGAGGAGTCATTTGGTGAGTTTTCAGTGAAATGCAGTCGCTACACCTACGGAATACACCAACCACTCTAATAAGGCACGAAGTGCCTTTGAACTTGAATTGTCCAACTTCGTACACCAATTGATTTCCGATCGAGACCAAAACTTGGGCATCATCATGATATGGTGGGAGGAGTCATTTGGTGAGTTGTGAGCGAAATCCAATCACTAGAACTACGGAATACACTAACCACACTAACCACTCCAATAAAGCAAGAACTGCCTTCGAACTTGAAATGTCCAATTTCGTACACCTATTGATTTCCGATCGAGCCCAAAACTTGGGCATCATCATGATATGGTGGGACGAGTCATTTGGTGAGTTCTGAGTGCAATCCAATCGCTAGAACTACGGAATACACCAACCACTCCAATAAGGCACGAAGTGCCTTTGAACTTGAATTGTCCAACTTCGTACACCTATTGATTTCCGATCGAGCCCAAAACTTGGGCATCATCATGATATGGTGGGAGGAGTCATTTGGTGAGTTTCGATTGAAATCCAATCGCTAGAACTATGGAATACACTAACCACTCCAATAAAGCACGAACAGCCTTTGAACTTGAATTGTCCAATTTCGAACACCTATTCATTTCCGATCAGGCCCAAAACTTGGGCCTCACATAATATGGCGGGAGGAGTCATGTGGTGAGTTTTGAATGAAAGCCAATAGGTAGAACTACGGAATACACCAACAACTCCAATTCAGAACAAACTGGCTCTGAACTTGAAGTGTCCAATTTCGTACACCTTTTGATTTCCGATTGAGCCCGATACTTGGGCATCATCATAATACGGTGGGAGGAGTCATTTGGAGAGTTTTGAGTGAAATCCAATCGCTAGAACTACGGAATACACTAACCACTCCAATAAATCACGAACTGCCTTTGAACTTGAATTGTCCAATTTCTTAGACCAATAGATTTCCGATCGAGCCCGAAACTTGGGCATCGTCATAATATGGTGGGAGGAGTCATTTGGTGAGTTTTGAGTGAAATCCAATCGCTAGAACTACGGAATACACCAACCACTCCAATAAGGCATGAAGTGCCTTTGAACTTGAATTGTCCAACTTCGTACACCTATTGATTTCCGATCGAGCCCAAAACTTGGGCATGATCATGATATGGTGGGAGGAGTCATTTGGTGAGTTTTGTGTGAAATCCAATCGCTAGAACTACGGAATACACTAACCACTCCAATAAAGCACGAAGTGCCTTTGAACTTGAATTGTCCAACTTCGTACACCTATTGATTTCCGATCGAGCCCAAAACTTGGGCATGATCATGATATGGTGGGAGGAGTCATTTGGTGAGTTTTGAGTGAAATCCAATCGCTAGAACTACGGAATACACTAACCACCCAATAAAGCACGAACAGCCTTTGAAATTGAAGTGCCGATTTCGCACACTTATTGATTTTCGATCGAGCCCAAAACTCGGGCATCATCATAACATGGTGGGAGGAGTCGTTTGGTAAGTTTTCAGTGAAATCCAATTGCTAGAACTGTGGAATACATCAACCACTCCAATTCGGAACGAACTGCCTTTGAACTTGAATTGTCCAATTTCGTACACCTGTTGATATCCGATCGAGCCCAAAACTAGGGCATCATCATAATATGGTGGGAGGAGTCATTTGGAGAGTTTTGAGTGAAATCCAAATGCCAGAACTACGGAATACACTAACGACTCCAATAAACCACGAACTGCCTTAGAACTTGAATTGTCCAATTTCGTACACCTATTGATTTCTGATCGAGCCCAAAACTTGGGCATCATCATAATATGGTGGGAGGAGTCATTTGGTGAGTGTTGAGTGCAATCCAATAGCTAGAACTACGGAATACACCAACCACTCCAATAAGGAACGAAGTGCCTTTGAACTTGAATTGTCCCACTAAGTACACCTATTGATTTCCGATCGAGCCCAAAACTTGGGCATCAGCATGATGTGGTGGGAGGAGTCATTTGGTGAGTTTGGAGTGAAATTCACTCGCTAGAACTACGGAATACACCAACCACTCCAATAAGGCACAAAGTGCCTTCGAACTTGAATTGTCCAACTTCGTAGACCTATAGATTTCCGATCGAGCCCAAAACTTGGGCATCGTCATAATATGGTGGGAGGAGTCATTTGGTGAGTTTTGAGTGAAATCCAATCGCTAGAACTACGGAATACAACAACCACTCCAATAATTGAACTTGAATTGTCCAACTTCGTACACCTATTGATTTCCGATCGAGCCCAAAACTTGGGCATCATCATGATATGGTGGGAGGAGTCAGTTTGTGAGTTGTGAGTGAAATTCAATCGCTAGAACTACGGAATACACAAACCACTCCAATAAAGCACGAAGTGCCTTTGAACTTGAATTGTCCAACTTCGTACACCTATTGATTTCCGATCGAGCCCAAAACTTGGGCATGATCATGATATGGTGGGAGGAGTCATTTGGTGAGTTTTGAGCGAAATCCAATCGCTACAACTACGGAATACACTAACCACCCCAATAGAGCACGAACAGCCTTTGAAATTGAAGTGCCGATTTCGCACACCTATTGATTTCTGATCAAGCCCAAAACTCGGGCTTCATCATAACATGGTGGGAGGAGTCGTTTGGTAAGTTTTCAGTGAAATCCAACTGCTAGAACTGTTTAATACATCAACCACTCCAATTCGGAACGAACTGCCTTTGAAATTGAATTGTCCAATTTCGTACACCTGTTGATATCCGATCGAGCCCAAAACTAGGGCATCATCATAATATGGTGGGAGGAGTCATTTGGAGAGTTTTGAGTGAAATCCAAATGCCAGAACTACGGAATACACTAACGACTCCAATAAACCACGAACTGCCTTAGAACTTGAATTGTCCAATTTCGTACACCTATTGATTTCTGATCGAGCCCAAAACTTCGGCATCATCATAATATGGTGGGAGGAGTCATTTGGTGAGTGTTGAGTGCAATCCAATAGCTAGAACTACGGAATACACCAACCACTCCAATAAGGAACGAAGTGCCTTTGAACTTGAATTGTCCAATTTCGTACACCTATTGATTTCCGATCGAGCCCAAAACTTGGGCATCAGCATGATATGGTGGGAGGAATCATTTGGTGAGTTTGGAGTGAAATCCAATCGCAAGAACTACGGAATACACCAACCACTCCAATAAGGCACGAAGTGGCCTCGAACTTGAATTGTCCAACTTCGTAGACCTATAGATTTCCGATCGAGCCCAAAACTTGGGCATCGTCATGATATGGTGGGAGGAGTCATTTGGTGAGTTTTGAGTGAAATCCAATCGCTAGAACTACGGAATACAACAACCACTCCAATAATTGAACTTGAATTGTCCAACTTCGTACACCTATTGATTTCCGATCGAGCCCAAAACTTGGGTATCATCATAATATGGTGGGAGGAGTCAGTTGGTGAGTTTGGAGTGAAATCCAATCGCTAGAACTACGGAATACACCAACCACTCCAATAAGGCACGAAGTACCTTCGAACTTGAATTGTCCAACTTCGTACACCTATTGATTCCCGATCGAGCCCAAAACTTGGGCATCATCATGATCCGGTGGGAGGAGTCATTTGGTGAGTTTTGAGTGAAATACAATCGCTAGAACTACGGAATACACTAACCACTCCAATAAACCACGAACTGCCTTTGAACTTCAATTGTCACATTTCGTACACCTATTGATTTCCGATCGAGCCCAAAACTTGGGCATAATCATAATATGGTGGGAGGAGTCATTTGGAGAGTTTTGAGTGAAATCCAATCGCTAGAACTATGGAATACACTAACCACTCCAATAAACCACAAACTGCCTTTGAACTTCAAGTGTCCAATTTCGCACACCTATTGATTTCCCATTGAGCCCAAAACTTGGGCATCATCATAATATGGTGGGACGAGTCATTTGGTGAGTTTTGAGTGTAATCCAATCGCTAGAACTACGGAATGCACTAACCACTCCAATTCGTAACACATTGCCTTTGAACATGAAGTGTCCAATTCCGCACACCTATTGATTTCCCTTTGAGCCCAAAACTTGGGCATCATCATAATATGGTGGGAGGAGTCATTTGGTGAGTTTTGAGTGAAATCCAATCGCTAGAACTACGAAATACATCAACCACTCCAATAAGGCACGAACGGCCTTTGAACTTGAATTGTCTAATTTCGTACACCTATTGATTTCCGATCGAGCCCAGAACTTGGGCATCATCATAATAAGGTGGGAGGAGTCGTTTGGTGAGTTTTGAGCGTAATCCAATATCTAGAACTATGGAATACACCAACCATTCCAATAAGGCACGAACTTCCTTTCAACTTGGATTGTCCAATTTCGTACAACTATTGATTTCCGATCAAACTCAAAAGTTGGGCATCATCATAATATGGTGGGAGGAGTCATTTGGTGAGTTTTAAGTGAAATCGAATTTCTAGAACTACGGAATACACCAACCACTCCAATTCGGAACAAACTGCCTTTGAACTTGAAGTGTCCAATTTCGTACACCTATTTATTTCCGATCGAGCCCAAAACTTGGGCGTCATCACAATATGGTGGGAGGAGACATGTGGAGAGTTTTGAGTGAAATCCCATCGCTAGAACTATGGAATACACCAACCACTCCAATTCGGAACAAACTGCTCTTGAACTTGAAGTGTCCAATTACGTACCCCTATTGATTTCCGATCGAGCCCAAAACTTGGGAATCATCATAATACGTTGGGAGGAGTCTTTTGGTGAGTTTTGAGTGAAATCCAACCGCTAGAACTACAAAATGTACCAACGACTCCAATAAGGCATGAACTGCCATTGAACTTGAATTGTCCAATTTCGTTCACCTATTGATTTCCGATCGAGCCCAAAACTTGGGCATCGTCATAATGTGGTGGGAGGAGTCATTTGATGAGTTTTGAGTGAAATCCAATCCTAGAACTACGGAATACACCAAACACTCCAATAAAGCATGAACTGCCTTTGAACTTGATATGTCCAATTTCGTACACCAATTGATTTCCAATCGAGCCCAAAACTTGGGCATAATCATAATACGGTGGGAGGAGTCATTTGGAGAGTTTTGAGTGAAATCCAATCGCTAGAACTATGGAATACACTAACCACTCCAATAAACCACAAACTGCCTTTGAACTTCAAGTGTCCAATTTCGCACACCTATTGATTTCCCATTGAGCCCAAAACTTGGGCATCATCATAATATGGTGGGACGAGTCATTTGGTGAGTTTTGAGTGTAATCCAATCGCTAGAACTACGGAATGCACTAACCACTCCAATTCGTAACACATTGCCTTTGAACTTGAAGTGTCCAATTCCGCACACCTATTGATTTCCCTTTGAGCCCAAAACTTGGGCATCATCATAATACGGTGCGAGGAGTCATTTGATGTGTTTTGAGAGAAATCCAATCGCTAGAACTACGGAATACACCAAACACTCCAATAATGCACGAAATGCCTTTGAACTTGAATTGTCCAATTTTGTAGACCTATTGATTTCTGATCGAGCCCAAAACTTGGGCATCATCATAATATGGTGGGAGGAGTCATTTGGTGAGTGTTGAGTGCAATCCAATAGCTAGAACTACGGAATACACCAACCACTCCAATAAGGAACGAAGTGCCTTTGAACTTGAATTGTCCAATTTCGTACACCTATTGATTTCCGATCGAGCCCAAAACTTGGGCATCAGCATGATATGGTGGGAGTAATCATTTGGTGAGTTTGGAGTGAAATCCAATCGCTAGAACTACGGAATACACCAACCACTCCAATAAGGCACGAAGTGGCTTCGAACTTGAATTGTCCAACTTCGTAGACCTATAGATTTCCGATCGAGCCCAAAACTTGGGCATCGTCATAATATGGTGGGAGGAGTCATTTGGTGAGTTTTGAGTGAAATCCAATCGCTAGAACTACGGAATACAACAACCACTCCAATTCGAAACAAACAGCCTTTGAACTTGAAGTGTCCAATTTCGTACACCTACTGATTTCCGATCGAGCCCAAAACTTGGCCATTATCAATATATGGTGGGAGGAGTCGCTTGGTGAGTTTTGAGTGAAATCCAATCGCTAGAACTACAAAATGTACCAACCACTCCAATAAGGCACGAACTGCCTTTGAACTTGAAGTGTCCAATTTCGTACATGTATTGATTTCCGATCGAGCCCAAAACTTGGGCATCATCGTAATATGGTGGGAGGAGTCATTTGGTGAGTTTTGAGTGAAATCCAATCACTAGAACTACGGAATACACCAACGACTCTAATAAGGCACGAACTGCCTATGAACTTGAATTGTCCAATTTCGTACACCTATTGATTTCCGATCGAGCCCAAAACTGGGGCATCATCAGATTATGGTGGGAGGAGTCATTTGGTGAGTTTTGAGTGAAATCCAATCGCTAGAACTACGGTATACACCAACCACTTCAATTCGGAACAAACTTCGTGTGAACTTGAAGTGTCCAATTGCGTACACCTATTGATTTCCGATCGAGCCGAAAACTTGGGCATCAACAGAATATGTTGGGAGGATTCATTTGGTGAGTTTTGAGTGAAATCCAATCTCTAGAACTACGAAATACAACAACCACTCCAATAGGGCACGAACTGCCTTCGAACTTGAATTTTCGAATTTCGTAGACCTATTGATTTCCGATCAAGCCCAAAACTTGGAAATCTTCAAAATATGGTGGGAGGAGTCATGTGGTGAGTTTTGAGAGAAATCCAATCGCTAGAAGAACTACGGAATACACCAACGACTCCAATTCGGAACAAACTGCCTTCGAACTTGAAGTGTCCAATTTCGTACACCTATTGATTTCCGATCGAGCCCAAAACTTGGGAATCATCATAATATGGTGGGAGGAGTCATGTGGTGAGTTTTGAACGAAATCCAATCGTTAGAACCAAACAATACAACAACCACTCCAATTCGGAACAAACTGCCTCTGAACTTGAAGGGTCCAATTTCGTACACCTATTGATTTCCGATCGAGCCCAAAACTTGGGCATCATCATAATATGGCGGGAGGAGTCATGTGGTGAGTTTTGAGTGAAATCCAATCACTAGAATTATGGAATACACCAACCACTCCAATTCGGAACAAACTGCCTTCAAACTTGAAGTGTCCAATATCGTACACCTATTCATTTCTGATCGAGCCCAAAACTTGGGCAGCATCTTAATATAGTGGGAGGAGTCATGTGGTAAGTTTTGAGTGAAATCCAATCGCTAGAATTACGGAATACACCAACCACTCCAATTCGGAACAAACTGCCTTTGAACTTCAAGTGTCCAATTTGGTACACCTATTGATTTCTGATCGATCCCAAAACTTGGGCATCATCATAATATGGTGGGAGGAGTCATGTGGTGACTTTTGAGTGAAATCCAATCGCTAGAACTACGGAATACACAAACCACTCCAATTCGGAACAAACTGCCTTCGAACTTGAAGTGTCCAATTTCGTACACATATGCATTTCTGATCGAGCCCAAAACTTGGGCATCATCTTAATATAGTGGGAGGAGTCATGTGGTGAGTTTTGAGTGAAATCCAATCGCTAGAACTACGGAATACACCAACCACTCCAATTCTGAACAAACTGCGTTTGAACTTCAAGTGTCCAATTTCGTACACCTATTCATTTCTGATCGAGCCCAAAACTTGGTCATCACCAAAATATGGTGGGAGGAGTCATGTGGTGAGTTTTGAGCGAAATCCAATCGCTAGAACCAAAGAATACACCAACCACTCCAATTCGGAACAAACAGCCTTTGAAGTTGAAGTGTCCAATTTCGTACACCTATTGATCTCCGATCTAGCCCAAAACTTGGGCATCATCATCATACGTTGGGAGGAGTCATTTGGTGAGTTTTGAGTGAAATCCAATCCCTTGAACCACGGAATACACCAACCACTCCAATTCGGAACAAAATGCCTTTGAACTTGAAGTGTCCAATTTTGTACACCTATTGATTTCCGATCGAGCCCAAAACTTGGGCATCATGATAATTTGGTGGGAGGAGACGTTTGATGAGTTTTGAGTAAAATGCTATCTCTACAACTACGAAATACACCAACCACTAAAATAAGGCACGAACTTCCTTTGAACTTGAATTGTCCAATTTCGTACACCTATTGATTTACGATCGAGTCCAAAACTTGGGCACCAACAGAATATGTTGGGAGGAGTCATTTGGTGTGTTTTGAGTGAAATCCAATCACTAGAACTACGAAATACAACAACCACTCCAATAGGGCACGAACTGCCTTCGAACTTGAATTGTCGAATTTCGTAGACCTATTGATTTCCGATCGAGCCGAAAACTTGGAAATCTTCATAATATGGTGGGAGGAGTCATGTGGTGAGTTTTGAGTGAAATCCAATTGCTAGAACTGTGGAATACACCAACCACTCCAATTCGGAACAAACTGCCTTTGAACTTGAAGTGTCCAATTTCGTACACCTATTGATTTCCGACCGAGCCGAAAGCTTGGGCATCATCATAATATGTTGGGAGGAGTCATTTGGTGAGTTTTGAGTGAAATCCAATCGCTAGAACCACGGAATACACCAATCACTCCAATTCGGAACAAAATGCATTTGAACTTGAAGTGTCCAATTTCGTACACCTATTGATTTCCGATTGAGCCCAAAACTTGGGCATCGTCATAATATGGAGGGAGGAGTCAAGTGGTGAGTTTTGAGTGAAATCCAATCGCTAGAACCACGGAATACACCAACCACTGCAATTCGGAACAAACTGCCTTTGAACTTGAAGTGTCCAATTTCATACACCTCTGGACTTCCGATTGAGCCCAAAACTTGGGCATCATTATAATATGTTGGGAGGAGTCATTTGGTGAGTTTTGAGTGAAATCCAATCCCTTGAACTACGAAATACAGCAACCACTCCAATAGGTCACGAACTGCCTTTGAACATGAATTGTCGAATTTCGTAGACCTATTGATTTCCGATCGAGCCGAAAACTTGGAAATCTTCATAATATGGTGGGTGGAGTCGTGTTGTGAGTTTTGAGTGAAATCCAATTGCTAGAACCCCGGAATACACCAACCACTCCAATTCGGAACAAAATGCCTTTGAAATTGAAGTGTCCAATTTTGTACACCTATTGATTTCTGATCGAGCCCAAAACTTGGGCATCATCATAATATGGTGGGAGGAGTCATGTGGTGAGTTTTGAGTGAAATCCAATCGCTAGAACTACGAAATACACCAACCACTCCAATAAGGCACGAACTTCCTTTGAACTTGAATTTTCCAATTTCGTACACCTATTGATTTCCGATCGAGCTGAAAGCTTGGGCATCATCATAATATGTTCGGAGGAGTCATTTGGTGAGTTTTGAGTGAAATCCAATCGCTAGAACCACGGAATACACCAACCACTCCAATTCGGAACAAAATGCCTTTGAACTTGAAGTGTCCAATTTAGTACACCTATTGATTTCCGATCGAGCCCAAAACTTGGGCATCATCATAATATGGTGGGAGGAGTGATGTGGTGAGTTTTGAGTGAAATCCAATCGCTAGAACTACGGAATACACCAACCACTCCAATTCGGAACAAAATGCCTTTGAACTTGAAGTGTCCAATTTCGTACACCTATTGATTTCCGATCGAGCCCAAACCTTGGGCATCATCATAATATGGTGGGAGGAGTCATGTGGTGAGTTTTGAGTGTGATCTAATCGGTAGAACCACGGTATACACCAACTACTCCAATTCGGAACAAACTTCCTTTGAACTTGAAGTGTCCAATTTCGTACACATATTGATTTCCGATCGAGCCGAAAACTTGGGCATCATCGTAATATGGTGGGAGGAGTCATGTGGTGAGTTTTGAGTGAAATCCAATCGCTAGAACTACGGAGTACACCGACCACTTCAATTCGGAACAAACTTCCTTTGAACTTGAAGTGTCCAATTTCGCACACCTATTGATTTCCGATCGAGCCAAAACTTGGGCATCAACAAAATATGTTGGGAGGAGTACTTTGGTGAGTTTTGTGTGAAATCCAATTGCTAGAACTACGAAACACACCAACCACTAAAATAAGGGACGAACTTCCTTTGAACTTGAATTGTCCGATTTTGCACACCTATTGATTTCCGATCGAGCCCAAAACTTGGGCATCATCATAATATTGTGGGCGGAGTCTTGTGGTGAGTTTTGAGCGAAATCCAATTGCTAGAACTACGGAATACACCAACCGCTTCAATTCGAAACAAACTGACTTTGAACATGAATTGTCCAATTTCGTAGACCTATTGATTTCTGATCGAGCCCAAAACTTGGGCATCCTCATAATATGGTGGGAGGAGTCATTTGGTGAGTTTTGAGTGAAATCCAATCGCTAGAACTACGGAATACACCAACCACTCCAATATGGCACGAACTGCCTATGAACTTGAATTGTCCAATTTCGTACACCTATTGATTTCCGATCGAGCCCAAAACTTGGGCATCATCATATTATGGTGGGAGGAGTCATTTGGTGAGTTTTGGGTGAAATCCAATCGCTAGAACTACAGAATACCCCAACCACTCTAATAAGGCACGAACTGCCTATGAACATGAATTGTCAAATTTCGTACACCTAATGATTTCCGATCCAGCCCAAAACTTGGGCATCATCATAATTTGGTGGGAGGAGTCATTTGGTGAGTTTTGAGTGAAATCCAATCGCTAGAACTACGGAATACACCAACGACTCTAATAAGGCACGAACTACCTATGAACTTGAATTGTCCAATTTCGTACACCTATTGATTTCCGATCGAGCCCAAAACAGGGGCATCATCAGATTCTGGTGGGAGGAGTCATTTGGTGAGTTTTGAGTGAAATCCAATCGCTAGAACTACGGAATACAACAACCACAACAATTCGGAACAAACTTCCCTTGAACTTGAAGTGTCCAATTGCGTACACCTATTGATTTCCGATCGAGCCCAAAACTTGGGCACCAACAGAATATGTTGGGAGGAGTCATTTGGTGTGTTTTGAGTGAAATCCAATCACTAGAACTACGAAATACAACAACCACTCCAATAGGGCACGAACTGCCTTCGAACTTGAATTGTCGAATTTCGTAGACCTATTGATTTCCGATCGAGCCGAAAACTTGGAAATCTTCATAATATGGTGGGAGGAGTCATGTGGTGAGTTTTGAGTGAAATCCAATTGCTAGAACTGTGGAATACACCAACCACTCCAATTCGGAACAAACTGCCTTTGAACTTGAAGTGTCCAATTTCGTACACATATTGATTTCCGATCGAGCCGAAAACCTGGGCATCATCGTAATATGGTGGGAGGAGTCACTTGGTGAGTTTTGAGTGAAATCCAATC
Organism: Prunus yedoensis; assembly: GCA_005406145.1. Taxonomy (NCBI): domain Eukaryota; kingdom Viridiplantae; phylum Streptophyta; class Magnoliopsida; order Rosales; family Rosaceae; genus Prunus; species Prunus yedoensis. Next base: position 1,000,847 of record BJCG01000015.1, on the reverse strand, counting down.
GCTAGAACTACGAAATACACCAACCACTCTAATAAGGCACGAACTGCCTTTGAACTTGAACTGTCCAATTTCGTACATCTGTTGATTTTTTATCGAGCCCAAAACTTGGGCATCATCATAATATGGTGGGAGGAGTCATTTGGTGAGTTTTGATTGAAATCCAATCGCGAGAACTACGAAATGTAACAACCACGGTAATAAGGCACGAACTGCCTTTGAACTTGAGTAGTCCAATTTCGTACACCTATTGATTTCCGATCGAGCCCAAAACTTGGGCATCATCTTAATATCGTGGAAGGAGTCATGTGGTGAGTTTTGAGTGAAATCCAATCGCTAGAACTACGGAATATACCAACCACTCCAATTCGGAACAAACTGCGTTTGACCTTCAAGTGTCCAATTTCGTACACCTATTCATTTCTGATTGAGCCCAAAACTTGGTCATCACCATAATATGGTGGGAGGAGTCATGTGGTGAGTTTTGAGCGAAATTCTATCGCTAGAACCAAAGAATACACCAACCACTCCAATTCGGAACAAACTGCCTTTGAACTTGAAGTGTCCAATTTCGTACACCTATTGATTTCCGATCGAGCTCAAAACTTGGGCATCATCATAATTTGGTGGGAGGAGACGTTTGATGAGTTTTGAGTAAAATGCTATCTCTACAACTACGAAATACACCAACCACTAAAATAAGGCACGAACTTCCTTTGAACTTGAATTGTCCAATTTCGTACACATATTGATTTACGATCGAGTCCAAAATTTGGGCATCATCATACTATGGTGGGAGGAGTCTTGTGGTGAGTTTTGAGTGATATCCAATCGCTAGAACTACGGAATACACCAACCACTACAATTCGGAACAAACTGCATTTGAACTTGAAGTGTCCAATTTCTTACACCTATTGATTTCCGATCGAGCCGAAAGCTTGGGCATCAACATAATATGTTGGGAGGAGTCATTTGGTGAGTTTTGAGTGAAATCCAATCGCTAGAACCACGGAATACACCAACCACTCCAATTCGGAACAAAATGCCTTTGAACTTGAAGTGTCCAATTTCATACACCTATTGATTTCCGATTGAGCCCAAAACTTGGGCATCATCATAATATGGAGGGAGGAGTCAAGTGGTGAGTTTTGAGTGAAATCCAATCGCTAGAACCACGGAATACACCAACTACTGCAATTCGGCACAAACTGCCTTTGAACATGAAGTGTCCAAATTCGTACACCTATTGACTTCCGATCGAGCCCAAAACTTGGGCATCATTATAATATGTTGGGAGGAGTCATTTGGTGAGTTTTGAGTGAAATCTAATTGCTAGAACTACGAAATACAGCAACCACTCCAATAGGGCACAAACTGCCTTCGAACTTGAATTGTCGAATTTCTAGACCTATTGATTTCCGATCGAGCCGAAAACTTGGAAATCTTCATAATATGGTGGGAGGAGTCATGTGGTGAGTTTTTGAGTGAAATCCAATCGCTAGAACTACGAAATACACCAACCACTCCAATAAGGCACGAACTTCCTTTGAACTTGAATTGTCCAATTTCGTACACCTATTGATTTCCGATCGAGCTGAAAGCTTGGGCATCGTCATAATATGTGGGGAGGAGTCATTTGGTGAGTTTTGAGTGAAATCCAATCGCTAGAACCACGGAATACACCAACCACTCCAATTCGTAACAAAATGCCTTTGAACTTGAAGTGTCCAATTTAGTACACCTATTGATTTCCGATCGAGCCCAAAACTTGGGCATCATCATAATATGGTGGGAGGAGTGATGTGGTGAGTTTTGAGTGAAATCCAATCGCTAGAACCAATGAATACACCAACGACTCCAATTCGGAACAAACTGCCTTTGAACTTGAAGTGTCCAAATTCGGACACCTATTGACTTCCGATCGAGCTCAAAACTTGGGCATCATTATAATATGTTGGGAGGAGTCATTTGGTGAGTTTTGAGTGAAATCCAATCGCTAGAACTACGAAATACAGCAACCACTCCAATAGGGCACGAACTGCCTTTGAACTTGAATTGTCGAATTTCGTTGACCTGTTGATTTCCGATCGAGCCGAAAACTTGGAAATCTTCAAAATATGGTGGGAGGAGTCATGTGGTGAGTTTTGAGTGAAATCCAATCGCTAGAACCACGGAATACACCGATCACTGCAATTCGGAACAAACTGCCTTTGAACTTGTAGTGTCCAATTTCGTACACCTATTGACTTCCGATCGAGCCCAAAACTTGGGCATCATTATAATATGTTGGGAGGAGTCAATTGGTGAGTTTTGAGTGAAATCCAATTGCTAGAACTACGAAATACAGCAACCACTCCAATAGGGCACAAACTGCCTTTGAACTTGAATTGTCGAATTTCTAGACCTATTGATTTCCGATCGAGCCGAAAACTTGGAAATCTTCATAATATGGTGGGAGGAGTCATGTGGTGAGTTTTGAGTGAAATCCAATCGCTAAAACAACGAAATACACCAACCACTCCAATAAGGCACGAACTTCCTTTGAACTTGAATTGTCCAATTTCGTGCACCTATTGATTTCCGATCGAGCTGAAAGATTGGGCATCATCATAATATGTGAGGAGGAGTCATTTGGTGAGTTTTGAGTGAAATCCAATCGCTAGAACCACGGAATACACCAACCACTCCAATTCGGAACAAAATGCCTTTGAACTTGAAGTGTCCAATTTAGTACACCTATTGATTTCCGATCGAGCCCAAAACTTGGGCATCATCATAATATAGTGGGAGGAGTGATGTGGTGAGTTTTGAGTGAAATCCAATCGCTAGAACCAAGGAATACAGCAACGACTCCAATTCGGGACAAACTGCCTTTGAACTTGAAGTGTCCAATTTCATACACCTATCGATTTCTGATCGAGCCCAAAACTTGGGCATCATCATAATATGGTGGGAGGAGTCATGTGGTGAGTTTTGAGTGAAATCCAATCGCTAGAACTACGGAATACACCAACCACTCCAATTCGGAACAAACTGCCTTCGAACTTGAAGTGTCCAATTTCGTACACCTATTCATTTCTGATCGAGCTCAAAACTTGGGCATCAACTTAATATAGTGGGAGGAGTCATGTGGTGAGTTTTGAGTGAAATCCAATCACTAGAACTACGGAATACACCAACCACTCCAATTCGGAACAAACTGCGTTTGAACTTCAAGTGTGCAATTTCGTACACCTATTGATTTCCGATCGATCCCAAAACTTGGGCATCATCATAATTTGGTGGGAGGAGATGTTTGATGAGTTTTGAGTGAAATCCTATATCTACAACTACGAAATACACCAAGCACTAAAATAAGGCACGAACTTCCTTTGAACTTGAATTGTCCAATTTCGTACACCTGTTGATTTCCGATCGAGCCGAAAGCTTGGGCATCATCAAAATATGTGGGGAGGAGTCATTTGGTGAGTTTTGAGTGAAATCCAATCGCTAGAACCAAGGAATACCCCAACCACTCCAATTCTGAACAAACTGCCTTTGAACTTGAAGTGTCCAATTTCGTACACCTCTTGATTTCTGATCGAGCCCAAAACTTGGGCATCATCATAATATGGTGGGAGGAGTCATGTGGTGAGTGTTGAGTGAAATCGAATTGCTAGAACCAAGGATTACACCAACCACTCCAATTCGTAACAAACTGCCTTTGAACTTGAAGTGTCCAATTTCGTACACCTATTGATTTCTGATCGAGCCCAAAACTTGGGTATCATCATAATATGGTGGGAGGAGTCATGTGGTGAGTTTTGAGTGAAATCCAATCGCTAGAACTACGGAATACACCAACCACTCCAATTCGAAACAAACTGCCTTCGAACTTGAAGTGTCCAATTTCGTACACCTATTCATTTCTGATCGAGCTCAAAACTTGGGCATCATCTTAATATAGTGGGAGGAGTCATGTGGTGAGTTTTGAGTGAAATCCAATTGTTGCGTTGATTCAGCTGCACCAAAATGGATTCAGCTGCATCATCAACACTACAAGGAAAAACCCTTTTGGCGACCATCACCTTTGGTCGCTAAAAGTTAACATTTCGTCGCCAAATCTCATTAGCGACGAAATAATTTCGTCGCTAGATTGGTCGTCTAAAGCTCGTGGCTGAAAGTCTAATTTACAAAAGGCGACGAAAACAAATTTTCGTCGCCAAAATGTTTACTGCGACGAATTAATTTCGTCGCGTTACAGTTATCGGTTGGTCGCCTATAAAGATAAGTTCCTACGAATTGAGAAAGGATTGGGCGACCAAATATATTGGTTCGTCGCTGATAGTTTCTAGCGACTACCAGATTTGGTCGCTAAAGCTTACTTAGTTGGTCGCTAAAACATGTATATTTGAAGTGTTTTAATTATTTTATATATATTCTATTTTGTGATAATATTAACCTTTTCTTCATTAAGATAATGTAATTTCGAAAAAACAATAAATTTAGATAAACAGAACAATAGAAAATGACATGAAGCAGAGTTTCTCTCATTCAAAAGTACACAAGAGTATACTAGTTGTTCAAATACACATAACATATCCAAAAATAGTAGAAATAAACGAGTGAAGAACTCTCCACTCAAGACTGGAGGCCAAGCTCCATATATTCTTGCCCTTGGTAAACCCAAGTTCTGCAGCGATTATTTCCCCACTCTAAGACTAGGTTCGACTAAAAAAAATACATGTATACTATGCCTTTTGTAATTCCAAGTTTTGCATGATCTTTAACACGTGGGAAAGGGACTGTTATCTAATATCGTGGATTTCCCAAACACTCTGCCAATTGTTGCTTGATCTTCTCAAACTCATCAATCATCCTTCTTTACAAAAGAAACAAAACAAGGAAATGCCAACGGTCAAGAAGATGCCAAAATCAAGAATATTTAAATAAAATATATATATATAGAGAGACCAAAAACAAACAATTTTTAACAACACAATTACAAGAAATCTTGCCCAAAAGCGGAAATTGACAATCTTAATTAAATAAGACATTGAAAAGAGTTTGGATCTACATAAGAAAAATGATTACATGTCATTAATATTTAAGAATGTTCGAGAATGGTATTTGAACAAACTTAATAAAATTTGAATTCATTTTTCATACCTCTCAATATTAACTATCCAAAGCATACCTTGTGATAATAACAAATACCACAAATGAATAAGGAAAACAGTTCCGAAAAACCAATGTACAGATTAATATCATGCATAGCACAACCCACCCATTACAAAACATAAATCATTAAAACCAAAGTATAATCCACACCTTAACCAACATGGGTTGCATAACCTCTCAACACAATACAAAACACGCATGCCATTTTAATACCTTTAAACAAACAACACCACAATGACATTGACAACCACTATAGCTGTTAATAAGAAAAACAAATGGAACTTAGTGTAATGAGAAGAGGTTCTTACCTCAAATGGTCCTCTGTCCAAAACAACAAACCAAATCCTTCCACCTCCTCAAATAATCTGACATGCAAAAATAGGATATTACCTCAGTAAAACTCCTTCATTGTTCTAAACACATTATAAGATAAAGAGAACCACAAACCCAAATAAGGCAATCACTCATTGGTTTTAATGTTTTCAATGCAAATAGAAACAATTAACGACGACTTTTTCAGCTTCCACTAGAATACAATGAAGAATTGAAATAAAAAGAGATCTAAATGTAGAAAAAGAGGATTGAATTGAAATAAAATAACATGAAAAATTCTTTCAAAGTAAAAACACAAGCTAACAGAGGATGATCCTAGTGAAAAACTAGAAGTCTTGAAGATATTTCTTTATCATATTTTCAAGCCCAAGGCACAGAGTTTGCTTAAGCACATAGCCTGACATTCCTAATTTTCAAGGCACTTCAATTTGGTCTTCAACCATTGCTAAGCATAACAGACAATTCAACAAAAAGGGTATGAAGTAGTTTTCAATAAATCATAGATGACCAAATAAATATTTTGTTAAACAATTTGGGCAGGAACACTTCAACTTGGGAAATTCACTAAAAATTCAGTGTGTGTAATAGTGCGAAACTTTCCAGATCAGAACCAGAAACATTAAACTTTATCACATCAAAATTTCATGGCATTTGAAGTTAAGGAAGCATGTCAAAAACAATTTCCCAAACAAACTTCAGCACTACTCTAGAAAAAAATTTATAAAAAAAAAAATCCCATAGTTCAGTTTAAGAAGCAAGGTTTTTTTTTTAAAAAAAGGGACACAATCATAGGATAAAACTTAATTTCATTAGACTTGATTCATTACATCTATGGACTGGAAGCAAACATAAGCAACTAGCAATATTATAGCAATTATTCTTTTCAAGTTTCATTGGATAGAAATTGGGTTTTTTGGTCTGGACCTTTTAGAGCAGTTTTGAGATTTAAAACAAGAAAGAGAAGAAAAGAGAGAGATCTTGGCCCTGAAAAACAGACTACATTTAATGGCCCAACAATGGTGCTAGTTTGAACTGGGTTATGCAACATGGCTAGGTCTATGCATAACAGGACATGGCCAGCAACCATTTTGTGAAAACAGGAACTCCCCCTTACCTCTTTAATTTCAGCAGCCTCATTGATCGAAATGCCCTTATCCGTATGCATATGCATGTTGTTCCAGTTGCTAATGTATGTAGGATTTTCACCCTTCTACATTTTCCCAACAAAAAGAAATTGAGAAATACTTTCAGGGGACATATGCAAACCTTAAAACAGATTAAGGAAAACATAAAGTAACTTGAAGATGATAAAACAAGGCTTTCAAGATTAAATTTACGTCAACCCATGATACAAGTCAGAAAAAAAAAATGAAGGCAGAAGCAAGATTTTTAGCTATCCTACTGCAAAAAAGAAAACAGAATTAGTTAGACACTATATTTTTCGCGGGCTTGAGTCCAAATTAGTCTTCAAACTCAAAATAGCATATGCCTTCGCCCTCTAAGTTTCACTAATCATCATAAAACAAAAATATAATTTTTCCCAGTTAACTCAAAACAGTAACATAATAAGACATCACTTGAAGCACCAAATATCCAAGAAAAAAGCCCTCAAGAGAGAACCAAACGGTTCAAAGTAATATTGTAATCAACAACACATCCATTTTATAGAGTCAGATCAAGTACAATGAATAAAATTAGGCTTAAGGTCACATGCCTCTCATGTAGTGATTAATAATTAGGCTCTTCATCTAAATTTTAGAACAAATGATTATTCTTTACAGTTCTTAATTATATATGCCCTAATTGATGATAAAACCATTTCAATCAACAGAACTTTATCCTTGAAGCTAATTGAATTACCTTTCATAAAATCCAAGCAACCAGTGATCATCAGATAAAGCCGAAATGCTTTGTTAAAAAGGAAAAAAAGTGGCTGGAAGGGATTTGAAAGGATTTCCAAGACTTGGAAAACAATCAATCAGACTCAAAGCATTAAAACATAACAAATGAAATAACTACTGGGTAAGTGTGCAAGTGAAACATCTCAAATTTGACACAGAGCCCACATCAAATGGACAACAGGGCATTCATATCAAATACAAGAACCATAACATAACCCGCATACTAAACACATTACAAATGAATACAAAAACTGCATATATATGTATGCACACACACACACACACGCACAAAACAGAGAAGAAAATAATTCATAATTCGTAAATCATAGATGGCCAAATAAATATTTCCAAAACAAAACTCAAATCATACAGAGCAAATAGTCATCAGACCTAACAGAGAGGCAACATAAGAAGGAAATTGTGAGAGGAGGACTTCGCCAGTTCAATGGTTGAGGGGTTGCAACGACCTTGTTATTAAGACCCCCTAAAAAAAAACCTCAGATTTTATTTTGAAAGAATCAAAATCAGAAATCTAGATAATTGAAGGGTAGATTATATCTGGAGAGTAGGAAATAACTCAGACCATCGGAAATCTAGATTGGGAACAATCATGAAAAAGGAAAAATAATTTTATTCAGATATCAAAAAGGAAAAATCAAGCACTGAAAATCAGTTCGGATTCAAATTCCTAAGTATTCAGTTCTTATTTTCCTTGGTTGTTTTCTCAGCAACCAAACGGAATCTACAGAAAATTAACAAGATGAGAAGGTAAGCCAAACAAGGTGAACTCACCAGAACTTTGCCGTTGAACCATATAGTGAGGAAGACTTCGGAGATGAAGCTGTCGATTTCTGACCCTGGGCATGCGACAGGAAAGTGGAGGAGAGAAAGGGAAAACCATTGATTTTTGACCCTAGGCTTGCCGACGTCGGTGGCAATGTTGGAGCAGCGAAAGGGCGTGCGAGATGGAGAGGGGGCCTGAGAGGAAATAACGAGTTGGGAACTTATTTTTTATTTTTGTATTTATACTCTCTAGACTAGCCCCAAAAAAATTTGGTCGCCCATAAGCTAACACACAGAAATGACGTCGTCTTTTTGGCTTAATCCTTAGCACAAAACTGATCTGCGACGAAACCATACATTCGTCGCGGATCCCACGAATTTTTACGCGCGACTTCTAACTTAGCGACGATACAGGAAAGCTTAGCCACACAATATTTTCGTTGCCAGCAACTTTTGAGTTTCGCGCGCACCTTTTCCAGAATTTCGCGACCAATTAAATGTTTGGTCGCCAAGTCCTAATGTATATACCAAAAGTTTTCGTAGCTATTTCGAAGAAATTGGTCGCAATTTAATTTGACTCAAATTATGCAGGATGTCTTAATATCACGAATCTTATGGCGACCACTTGGAAACAGTTCGTCGCCAATCTATAGTTTTGGCGACAAAAATTAGGTTCGTCGCTAAATATTTCGTCGCAAAAAAGGTTTCTCCTTATAGTGCAACTTGTGATACTCGCAAGTGCCCGAGCCGTTGGTAGTTTAGCATATGTAAGTGCGAGGTCGATTCCACAGGGATTGGTGATTGAATGATCCAACTCAGTTTTCCTACAAAACATAAATGAAAACAAAAGAAACAAAAACAGAAAGAAGAAAGAATGTACATTACAAGAAAAATAAATTACAACTAAGAAAACATTAAGGAAACTAAGAGAACTTTGAGGAAGAAAGGAAGTGTTTGAGAACTTTGAGAAGGGAGAAGTGTTTGAGAGCTTTGAGGATTTTGGAAGAGAAGAGACATGTGTTTGAGGAATTAGAGAATGTTTGGAAGAGAAGAGAAATGTGTTTGAGAAGTTTAGAGCATTTGATGAAGGAATGGGAGAAATGTTTGGGAACTTTGAGAGTTTTGGAAGAGAGTGGGAATTGTATTTGGGAAATGTTTTAGAGCATGGAGAACTTTGAAAGAGAATAGAGAAGTGTTTGGAGAATTTAGAAGAAGAGAATTTAGTAGAATAATCTTATTACAACAATTGAGAACTACAAAGGGAAACTAAGGGAATTTGAGGGAGAGAAGGGAAGGGAGCTCTAGAGAAGTGCTTGAGAGCTCCCCCCCTTGGGGTGTTTTTACAAACTTAGAGAACTTCCCTATTTATAGGCCTAAGGGAAGTGAAAAATCTGAATTATACAATTGAATTTTCTAAACACACTAACTTCACCTAACACACAACACTTAATTCACCAACTTAACCTAACACATAATTGCATTTGAAAACAATTCCTCTTGTCTTTAGGCTTAGTGTTCAGCTCCCACTTCATCATCTTTTTGCTGCTGCAAAATTCCACTCAAAATAGGTATTGAATATGCTTCACCAAACTTTCCCACAATCAACAACACTTCATCATGCATATGTCATGCATGACAATGTATTGCAGCCAGCTTGTGGGCTCGTTTTGGGCTTGTTCATCCATTCTGAAAAATCTGATAAAATATGGATCTTCAAGCTCTGTATCTTATCTTTCCAAGCATATGCAGCCCAGTTCAAGGAAAAATCGGAAAGGCCTTCAAATGTGATTTTTGGCCCAGTAACACAGATGCTGCCGAATTTGACCTTAAGTTCCCAAAACATGTATAACTTTCTCTAGAAGACTCGGAATCATGAACCGTAAAATTCTACAGAAACTAGACTTCCGTATCTTTCCAATGATGTATGGCTCATCATCTGGTTCTTCTTGAGCAAGTACAGTCCAATCCGTGAAGTTGACTGATCTGCAGACACTGTTTTGAGCTAACTTGCCTCCAAGATGCATTTATTGAGTCTCAAGCTTATTAAACTGAAACAAACCCAAAACAAATTAAAAGCACAAGTTTAGCTCAAAAACATAACTAAATCATAAGTTAGAAGGGTACAAAATGATATGTAATTTATGCACCGATCACCAATCACTAGAACTACGGAATACACCAACCACTCCAATTCGGAACAAACTGCGTTTGAACTTCAAGTGTCCAATTTCGTACACCTATTGATTTCCGATTGATCCCAAAACTTAGGCATCATCATAATTTGGGGGGAGGAGACGTTTGATGAGTTTTGAGTGAAATCCTATCTCTACAATTACGAAATACACCAACCACTAAAATAAGGCACGAACTTCCTTTGAACTTGAATTGTCCAATTTCGTACACCTGTTGGTTTACAATCGGGTCCAAAACTTGGGCATCATCATAATATATTGGGAGGAGTCTTGTGGTGGGTTTTGAGTGAAATCCAATCGCTAGAACAACGGAATACACCAACCACTCCAATTCGGAACAAACTGCCTTTGAACTTGAAGTGTCCAATTTCGTACACCTATTGATTTCCGATCGAGCCGAAAGCTTGGGCATCATCATAATATGTTGGGAGGAGTCATTTGGTGAGTTTTGAGTGAAATCCAATCGCTACAACTAAAGAATACACCAACCACTCCAATTCGGAACAAACTGCCTTTGAACTTGAAGTGTCCAATTTTGTACACCTATTGACTTCCGATCGTGCCCAAAACTTGGGCATCATCATAATATGGTGGGAGGAGTCATGTGGTGAGTTTTGAGCGAAATCCAATCGCTAGAACCAAAGAATACACCAACCACTGCATTTCGGAACAAACTGCCTTTGAACTTGAAGTGTCCAATTTCGTGCACCTATTGACTTCCGATCGGGCCCATAACTTGGGCATCATTATAATATGTTGGGAGGAGTCATTTGGTGAGTTTTGAGTGAAATCCAATCGCTAGAACTACGAAATACAGCAACCACTCCAATAGGGCACGAACTGCCTTTGAACTTGAATTGTCGAATTTCGTAGACCTAGTGATTTCCGATCGAGCCGAAAACTTGGAAATCTTCATAATATGGTGGGAGGAGTCATGTGGTGAGTTTTGCGTGAAATCCAATCGCTAGAACCACGGAATACACCAACCACTCCAATAAAGCACGAACTGTCTTTAAACTTCAATTGTCCAATTTCGTACACCTATTGATTTCCGATCGTGCCCTAAACTTGGGCATCATCGTAATATTGTGGGCAGAGTCATTCGATGAGTTTTGAGTGAAATCCAAGCGCTAGAACTACGGAATACACCAAACACAGCAATAAAGCACGAACTGCCTTGGAACTTGAATTGTCCAATTTCGTACACCTATTGATTTCCGATCGAGCCCAAAACTTGGGCACCATCATAATATGGTGTGAGGAGTCATGTGGTGAGTTTTGAGTGAAATCCAATCGCTAGAACTACGGAATACACCAACCTCTCCAATTCGGAACAAACTGCCTTCGAACTTGAAGTGTCCAATTTCGTACTCCTATTGATTTTCGATTGATCCTAAAACTTGGGCATCATTATAATATGGTGGGACGAGTCATGTGGTGAGTTTTGGGTGAAATCCAATTGCTAGAACTACGAAATAAACCAACCACTCCAATTCGGAACAAACTGCCTTAGAACTTGAAGTGTCTAATTTCGAATACCTATTGATTTCCGATCGAGCCCAAAACTTGAGCATCAATATTAAATGGTGGGAGGAGTCATTTGAAGAGTTTTGAGTGAAATCGAATCGCTAGAACTACGGAATACACCAACCACTCAAATTCGGAACAAACTGCCTTTGAACTTGAAGTGTCCAATTTCGTACACCTACTGATTTCCGATCGAGCCCAAAACTTAATCATCATCACAATATGGTGGGAGGAGTCATGTGGTGAGTTTTGAGTGAAATCCAATCGCTTGAACTACGGAATATACCAAACACTCCAATAAAGCACGAACTGCCTTTGAACTTGAATTGTCCAATTTCGTACACCTATTGATTTCCAATCGAGCACAAAACTTGGGCATCATCATAATATGGTGGGAGGAGTCATGTGGCGAGTTTTGAGTGAAATCCAATCTCTAGAACTACGGAATACACCAAACACTCCAATAAAGCACGAACTGCCTTTGAACTTGAATTGTCCAATTTCGTACACCTATTGATTTCCAATCGAGCCCAAAACTTGGGCATCATCATAATATGGTGGGAGGAGTCATGTAGCGAGTTTTGTGTGAAATCCAATTGCTAGAACTACGGAATATACCAACCACTCCAATTCGGAACAAACTGCCTTTGTACTTGAAGTGTCCAATTCCATACACCAACCACTCCAATTCGGAACAAATTGCCTTTGTACTTGAAGTGCCCAATTTCGTACACCTATAGATTTCCGATCGAGCACAAAACTTGGGCATCATCATAATATCGTGGGAGGAGTCATATGGGGAGTTTTGAGTGAAATCCAATCACTAGAACTACGGAATACAACAACCACTCCAATTCGGAACAAACTGCCTTTGAACTTGAAGTGTCCAATTTCGTACACCTATTGATTTCCGAACGAGCACAAAGCTTGGGCATCATCATAATATCGTGGGAGGAGTCATGTGGGGAGTTTTGAGTGAAATCCAATCGCTAGAACTACGGAATACACCAACCACTCCAATTCGGAACAAACTGCCTTTGTACTTGAAGTGTCCAATTCCATACACCAACCACTCCAATTCGGAACAAATTGCCTTTGTACTTGAAGTGCCCAATTTCGTACACCTATAGATTTCCGATCGAGCACAAAACTTGGGCATCATCATAATATCGTGGGAGGAGTCATATGGGGAGTTTTGAGTGAAATCCAATCACTAGAACTATGGAATACACCAACCACTCCAATTCGGAACAAACTGCCTTTGAACTTGAAGTGTCCAATTTCGCACACCTATTGATTTCCAATCGAGCCCAAAACTTGGGCATCATCATAGTATGGTGGGAGGAGTCGTGTGGTTAGTGTTGAGGGAAATCCAATCGCTAGAACTACGGAATACACCAACCACTCCAATTCGGAACAAACTGCCTTTGAACTTGTAGTGTCCAATTTCGTACACCTATTGATTTCCGATCGAGCCAAAAACTTGGGCATCAGTGTAATATGATGGGAGGAGTCATTTGGTGAGTTTTGAGTGAAATCCAATCACTAGAACTACGGAATACACCAACCACTCCAATTCGGAAAAAACTGCCTTTGAACTTGAAGTGTCCAAATTCGTACACCTATTGATTTCCAATCGAGCCCAAAACTTGGCCATCATCATAATATGGTGGGAGGAGTCATGTGGTGAGTGTTGAGTGAAATCCAATCGCTAGAACTACGGAATACACCAACCACTCCAATTCGGAACAAACTGCCTTCGAACTTGAAGTGTCCAATTTCGTACACCTATTGATTTCCAAACGAGCCCAAAACTTGGGCATCGTCGTAATATGGCTGGAGGAGTCGAGTGGTTAGTTTTGAGTGAAATCCAATTGGTAGAACTACAGAATACACCAACCACTCCAATTCGGAACAAACTGCCTTTCAAGTTGAAGTGTCCAATTTCGTAAACCTATTGATTTCCGATCGAGCCCGAAACTTGGCCATCATCATAATATGTTTGGAGGAGTCATGTGGTGAGTTTTGAGTGAAATCCAATCGCTAGAACTACGGAATACACCAACCACTCCAATTCGGAACAAACTGCTTTCAAACTTGAAGTGTCCAATTTCGTACACCTATTGATTTCCGATCGAGCACAAAACTTGGGCATCATCATAATATGGTGGGAGGAGTCATGTGGTGAGTTTTGGGTGAAATCCAATCTCCTGAACTGCAGAATACACCAACCACTCCAATTTGAAACAAACTGGCTTTGAACATGATGTGTCCAATTTCGTACACCTATTGATTTCCGATCGAGCCCAAAACTTGGGCACCATCATAATATGGTGGGAGTAGTCATTTGGAGAGTTTTGAGTGAAATCCAATCTCCTGAACTACGGAATACACCAACCACTCCAATTCGAAACAAACTGCCTTTGAACTTGATGTGTCCAATTTCGTACACCTATTGATTTCCGATCGAGCGCAAAACTTGAGCATCATCATAATATGGTGGGAGGAGTCATGTGGTGAGTTTTGAGTGAAATCCAATCGATTGAACTACGGAATACACCAACCATTCCAATTCGGAACAAACTGCTTTTGAATTTGAAGTGTCCAACTTCGTACACCTATTGATTTCCGATCGAGCCCAAAACATGGGCATCATCATAATATGGTGGAGGAGTCATTTGGTGAGTTTTGAGTGAAATCCAATCACTAGAACTACGGAATACACCAACCACTCCAATAAGGCACGAATTGCCTTTGAACTTGAATTGTCCAACTTCGTACACCTATTGATTTCCGATCGAGCCCAAAACTTGGGCACCATCATAATATGGTGGGAGTAGTCATTTGGAGAGTTTTGAGTGAAATCCAATCTCCTGAACTACGGAATACACCAACCAGTCCAATTCGGAACAAACTGCTTTTGAATTTGAAGTGTCCAATTTCGTACACATATTGATTTCCGATCGAGCACAAAACTTGGGCATCATCATAATATGGTGGGAGGGGCCATGTGGTGAGTTTTGGGTGAAATCCAATGTCCTGAACTGCGGAATACACCAACCACTCCAATTCGAAACAAATTGCCTTTGAACTTGAAGTGTCCAATTTCGTACACCTATTGATTTCCGATCGAGCACAAAACTTGGGCATCATCGTAATATGGTGGGAGGAGTCATGTGGTGAGTTTTCAGTGAAATCCATTCGCTTGAACTACGGAATACACCAACCACTCCAATTCGGAACAAACTGCCTTCGAACTTGAAGTGTCCAATTCCATACACCAACCACTCCAATTCGGAACAAATTGCCTTTGTACTTGAAGTGTCCAATTTCGTACACCTATTGATGTCCGATCGGGCACAAAACTTGGGCATCATCATAATATCCTGGGAGGAGTCATTTGGTGAGTTTTGAGTGAAATCCAATCACTAGAACTACGGAATACACCAACCACTCCAATTCGGAACAAACTGCTTTCAAACTTGAAGTGTCCAATTTCGTACACCTATTGATTTCCGATCGAGCCCAAAACTTGGGCATCATCATAATATGGTGGAGGAGTCATTTGGTGAGTTTTGAGTGAAATCCAATCGCTAGAACTACGGAATACACCAACCACTCCAATAAGGCACGAACTGCCTTTGAACTTGAATTGTCCAACTTCGTACACCTATTGATTTCCGATCGAGCCCAAAACTAGGGCACCATCATAATATGGTGGGAGTAGTCATTTGGAGAGTTTTGAGTGAAATCCAATCGCTAGAACTACGGAATACACCAACCACTCCAATAAGGCACGAACTGCCTTGGAACTGGAATTGTCCAATTTCGTACATCTATTGATTTCCAAACGAGCCCAAAACTTGGACATCATCATAATATGGTGGGAGGAGTCATTTGGTGAGTTTTAAGTGAAATCCAATCACTAGAACTATGGAATACACCAACCACCCCAATAAGGCACGAACTGCCTTTGAACTTGAATTGTGAAATTTCGTACACCTATTGATTTCCGATCGAGCACAAAACTTTGGCATCATCATAATATGGTGGGAGGAGTCATGTGGTGAGTGTTGAGTGAAATCCAATCGCTAGAACTACGGAATACACCAACCACTCCAATTCGGAACAAACTGCCTTTGAACTTGAAGTGTCCAATTTCGTACACCTATTGATTTCCGATCGAGCCCAAAACTTGGGCATGATCGTAATATGGTGGGAGGAGTCATTTGGTGAGTTTTGAGTGAAATCCAATCACTAGAACTACGGAATACACCAACCACTCCAATTCGGAACAACCTGCCTTTGAACTTGAAGTGTCCAAATTCGCACACCTATTGATTTCCGATCGAGCACAAAACTTGGGCATCATCATAATATGGTCGGAGGAGTCGTGTGGTGAGTGTTGAGTGAAATCCAATCGCTAGAACTACGGAATCAACCAACCACTCCAAATCGGAACAAACTGCCTTTGAACTTGAAGTGTCCAATCTCATACACCTATTGATTTCCAATCGAGCCCAAAACTTGGGCATCATCATTCTATGGAGGGAGGACTCAAGTGGTGAGTTTTGGGGGAAATCCAATCCCTAGAACTACGGAATACACCAACAACCCCAATTCGGAAAAAACTGCCTTTAAACTTGAAGTGTCCAATTTCGTACACCTATTGATTTCCGATCGAGCCCAAAACTTGGGAATCATCATAATATGTTGGGAGGAGTCAAGTGGTGAGTTTTGAGTGAAATCCAATCGGCAGAACTACGGAATAGACCAACCACTCCAATTCGGAACAAACTGCATTTGGACTTGAAGTGTCCAATTTCGTACACCCATTGATTTCCGATCTACCCCAAAACTTGGGCATCATCACAATATGGGGGGAGGAGTCATGTGGTGAGTTTTGAATGAAATCCAATCGCTAGAACTACGGAATACACCAACCACTCCAATTCGGAACAAACTGCCTTTGGACTTGAAGTGTCCAATTTCGTACACCCATTGATTTCCGATCTACCCCAAAACTTGGGCATCATCATAATATGGGGGGAGGAGTCATGGGGTGAGTTTTGAATGAAATCCAATCCCTAGAACTACGGAATACACCAACAACCCCAATTCGGAACAAACTGCCTTTAAACTTGAAGTGTCCAATTTCGTACACCTATTGATTTCCGATCAAGCCCAAAACTTGGGCCTCATTATAATATGGAAGGAGGAGTCAAGTGGTGAGTTTTGAGTGAAATCCAATCGGCAGAACTACGGAATAGACCAACCACTCCAATTCGGAACAAACTGCCTTTGGACTTGAAGTGTCCAATTTCGTACACCCATTGATTTCCGATCTACCCCAAAACTTGGGCATCATCACAATATGGTGGGAGGAGTCATGTGGTGAGTTTTGAATGAAATCCAATCGCTAGAACTACGGAATACACCAACCACTCCAATTCGGAACAAACTGCCTTTGGACTTGAAGTGTCCAATTTCGTACACCCATTGATTTCCGATCTACCCCAAAACCTGGGCATCATCATAATATGGTGGGAGGAGCCATTTGGTGAGTTTTGAGTGAAATCCAATCGGCAGAACTACGGAATACACCAACCACTCCAATTCGGAACAAACTGCCTTTGGACTTGAAGTGTCCAATTTTGTACACCCATTGATTTCCGATCTACCCCAAAACTTGGGCATCATCATAATATAGTGGGAGGAGCCATTTGGTGAGTTTTGAGTGAAATCCAATTGGCAGAACTACGGAATACACCAACCACTCCAATTCAGAACAAACTGCCTTTGAACTTGAAGTGTCCAATTTCGTACACCTATTGATTTCCGATTGAGCCCTAAACTTGGGCATCGTCAAAATATGGTGGGAGGAGTCATTTGGTGAGTTTTGAGTGAAATCCAATTGCTAGAACTATGAAATACACCAACCACTCCAATTCGGAACAAACTCCTTTTGAACTTGAAATGTCCAATTTCGCACACCTATTGATTTCCGATTGAGCCCAAAACTTGGGCATTGTCATAATATGGTGGGAGGAGTCATGTGGTGAGTTTTGAGTGAAATCCAATTGCTAGAACTACGGAATACACCAACCACTCCAATTCGGAACAAACTGCCTTTGAACTTGAAGTGTCCAATTTCGTACACCTATTGATTTCCGATTGAGCCCTAAACTTGGGCATCGTCAAAATATGGTGGGAGGAGTCATTTGGTGAGTTTTGAGTGAAACCCAATCGCTAGAACTATGAAATACACCAACCACTCTAATTCGGAACAAACTCCCTTTGAACTTGAAATGTCCAATTTCGCACACCTATTGATTTCCGATTGAGCCCAAAACTTGGGCATCATCATAATATGGTGGGAGGACTCATGTGGTGAGTTTTGAGTGAAATCCAATTGCTAGAACTACGGAATACACCAACCACTCCAATAAGGAACAAACTACCTTTGAACATGAAGTCTCCAATTTCGAAAACCTATTGATTTCCGATCGAGCCCAAAACTTGGTCATGATCGTAATATGGTGTGAGGAGTTATTTGGTGAGTTTTGATTAAAATCCAATCGCTAGAACTACGGAATACACCAACCACTCCAATTCGGAACAAACTGCCTTTGAAGTTAAAGTGTCCAATATCGTACACCTATTGATTTCCGATCGAGCCGAAAACTTGGGCATCATCATAATATGGTGGGAGGAGTCATTTGGTGAGTTTTGAGTGAAATCCAATCGCTAGAACTGCGGAATGCACCAGCCACTCCAATTCGGAACAAACTGCCTTTGAACTTGAAGTGTCCAATTTAGTACACCTATTGATTTCCGATCGAGCCCAAAACTTGGGCATCATCAAAATATGGTGGACATCATTATAATATGGTGGGAGGAGTCATTTGGTGAGTTTTGAGTGAAATCCAATCGCTAGAACTAAAAAAAGTACCAACCACTCCAATAAGGCACGAACTGCCTTTGAACGTGAATTTTCCAATTTCGTACACCTATTGATTTCTGATCGAGCCCAATACTTGGGAATCATCATAATATGGTGGGAGGAGTCATTTGGTGACTTTTGAGTGAAATTCAATCGCTAGAACTACGAAATACACCAACCACTCCACTAAGTCACGAACTGCCTTTGAACTTGAATTGTCCAATTTAGTACTCCTATTGATTTCCGATCCAGCCCAAAACTTGGGCATTATCATAATATGGTGTGAGGAGTCATTTGGTGAGTTTTGAGTGAAATCCAATCGCTAGAACTGCGGAATACACCAGCCACTCCAATTCGGAACAAACTGGCTTTGAACTTGAAGTGTCCAATTTAGTACACCTATTGATTTCCGATCGAGCCCAAAACTTGGGCATCATCAAAATATGGTGGGAGGAGTCATTTGGTGAGTTTTGAGTCAAATCCAATCGCCAGAACTGCGGAATACACTAACCACTCCAATTAGGAACAAACTGCCTTTCAACTTGAAGTGTTCAATTTCGAACACCTATAGATTTCCGATCTAGCCCAAAACTTGGGCATCAGTACAATATGGTGGGAGGAGTCATTTGGTGAGTTTTGAGTGAAATCCAATCGCTAGAACTAAGAAATGTACCAACCACTCCAATAAGGCACGAACTGCCTTTGAACGTGAATTGTCCAATTTCGTACACCCATTGATTTCCGATCGAGCCCAAAACTTGGGAATCATCATAATATGGTGGGAGGAGTCATTTGGTGACTTTTGAGTGAAATTCAACCGCTAGAACTACTGCATACACCAACCATTCCAAGAAGGCACGAACTGCCTTTGAACTTGAAGTGTCCAATTTCGCACACCTATTGATTTCCGATTGAGCCCTAAACTTGGGCATCATCAAAATATGGTGGGAGGAGTCATTTGGGGAGTTTTGAGTGAAATCCAATCGCTAGAACTATGGAATACACCAAGCACTCCAATTCGGAATAAACTGCGTTTGAACTTCAAGTGTCCAATTTCGTACACCTATTAATTTCCGATCGAGCCCAAAACTAGGTCATCGTCATAATATGGTGGGAGGAGTCATTTGGTAAGTTTTGAGTGAAATCCAATCTCTAGAACTACGGAATACACCAACCACTCCATGAAGGCACGAACTGCCTTTGAACTTGAAGTGTCCAATTTCGCACACCTATTGATTTCCGATTGAGCCCTAAACTTGGGTATCATCAAAATATGGTTGGAGGAGTCATTTGGGGAGTTTTGAGTGAAATCCAATCGCTAGAACTATGGAATACACCAACCACTCCAATTCGGAATAAACTGCGTTTGAACTTGAAGTGTCCAATTTCGTACACCTATTAATTTCCGATCGAGCCCAAAACTAGGTCATCGTCATAATATGGTGGGAGGAGTCATTTGGTAAGTTTTGAGTGAAATCCAATCTCTAGAACTACCGAATACACCAACAACACCAAGAAGGCACGAACTGCCTTTGAACTTGAAGTGTCCAATTTCTCACACCTATTGACTTCCGATTGAGCCCAAAACTTGGGCATCAACATAATATGGTGGGAAGAGTCATTTGGTGAGTTTTGAGTGAAATCCAATGGCTAGAACTACGGAATACACCAACCATTCCAATAAGGCACGAACTACCTTGGAACATGAATTGTTCAATTTCGTACACCTATTAATTTCCGATCAAGCCCAAAACTTGGGCATCATCATAACATGGTGGGAGGAGTCATTTGGTGAGTTTTGAGTGAAATCCAATCGCTCGAACTACGGAATACACCAACCAGAATATGGCACGAACTAGCTTTGAACTTGAATTGTCCAATTTCGTACAACTATTGATTTCCGATCGAGCCCAAAACTTGGGCATCATCATAATATGGTGGGAGGAGTCATTTGGTGAGTTTTGAGTGAAATCTAATTGCTTGAACTACGAAATGTACCAACCACTCCAATAAGGCACAAATTGCCTTTACACTTGAACTGTCCAATTTCGTACACCTATTGATTTCCGATCAAGCCCGAAACTTGGGTATCATCATACTATGTTGGGAGGAGTCATTAGATGATTTTTGAGTGAAATCCAATTGCTAGAACTACGAAATACACCAACCACTCCAATAAGGCACGAACTGCCTTTGAACTTGAATTGTCCAATTTCGTACACCTATTGATTTTCGATCGTGCCCAAAACTTAGATATCTTCATAATATGGTGGGAGGAGTCATTTGATGAGTTTTGCGTGAAATCCAATAGCTTGAACGACGAAATACATCAACCACCCCAATAAGGCACGAACTGCCTTTGAACTTGAACTGTCCAATTTCGGACACCTATGGATTTCCGATCAAGACCAAAACTTGGGCATCATCATACTATGTTGGGAGGAGTCATTTGATAAGTTTTGAGTGAAATCCAATTGGTAGAACTTCGAAATACACCAACCACTCCAATAAGGCACGAACTGCCTTTGAACTTGAATTGTCCAATTTCGTACACCTATTAATTTTTGATCGAGCCCAAAACTTGGGCATCAACATAATATGGTGGGAGGAGTCATTTGGGGAGTTTTGCTTGAAATCGAATCTCTAGAACTTCGAAATACACCAACCACTCCAATAAGGCACGAACTGCCCTTGAACTTGAAGTGTCTAATTTCACACATCTATTGATTTCCGATTGAGCCCAAAACTTGGTCATCATCATACTATGGTGGGAGGAGTCATTTGGTGAGTTTTGAGTGAAATCCAATCGCTAGAACTACGGAATACACCAACCACTCCAATTCGGAACAAACTGCCTTTGAACTTGAAGTGTCCAATTTCGTACACCTATTGATTTCCGATCGAGCCCAAAACTTGGGCATCATCATAATATGGTGGGTGGAGTCATTTGGTGAGTTTTGAGTGAAATCCAATCGCTAGAACTGCGGAATACACCAGCCACTCCAATTCGGAACAAACTGCCTTTGAACTTGAAGGGGTCGTTTGGTACGGCGGACTATCATGGACTGGACTAAATCCTGGGACTGTCTTGGATTAGCTCGGATTGGACTAAGCTGGATTAAGTACTGACCTACGTTTGGTGCTGCGTCGGACTAAAAAGCTGGATTGTAAAAATAGTGAAGACCTATGTTTGGTGCTGTATCGGACTAAAAATAATTTTTTAATATTTAATATTTAATTAATAAAAAAATTAATAAAATTGTAATATTTGATTTTAATTATGGTTTTTTATCTAAAAATAAATAAAAAGAAAACAAATAAATTTTAATATTTTTAACAAGCTTAAACTATCTTATCTCTTTTTTTTTTTCTCCTTTTCTTTCTTCCTTCCTTTTTTCTCCATTGACTTTTCTTCTTCCTTTCCTTCTTGGCCGTTTCTTCTTTTTTTCTTTCTTCCTCCTTTCTTCTTCCTTCCCAAGCCTCCTTTGTCTTTTTTCCCATTCTTTCTTCCTTTCCAGGCCATTCCTTCTCTTTTCTTTCTTTCTTCCTGTTCTTTCCTTTCTATTTTCTTCTTCCTTCCTTCCTTTTCACTCTCTTCATTCCTCACCCCAAGTTTTAAGAAAGCCAGATCCACTTTTGGGTATGTGGTGGCTGCACTCTCTGGTTCTCTATTTTTTTCTTCAATATTGATACAATGATATCCTTCTCCTTCTCTCACCGTTTCTATCTCCCCCTCCCAACCTTTCTCTGCCTCCTCATCATTTTCTCTCTCTTATTCCCCTTTGAAGTCACAGATGTTCATCTCCTTTGAAGTCACAAATCTCCATCTGATTTCATTGAGCCATGGTCGATGGTTGGTGATTTTTCAGAGGGTTCAATTGGGTTTGATAGTGGCGGTTGAATTTGGTTTTGGTTCCACTGGATTTGAATTGGTAGTGGTTGATTCGAGTGGGTGGGTTTGAATTGGTGGTGGTTGATTCAAGTGGCTGGGTTTGAATTGGTGGTGGATGGTTTGAGTGACTGGGTTTGACGACTGTCTGTGGTGATATGGTGGTGACAATTCTCGGTGAAGAAGAAGAAGAAATTGGCTATCGTCGGACTCGCTTGGTCTGTTTAGCAAGCTCGCTATTTTGCGAGCCAAGTTTCAAGCTCGTTATATTGAACGAGCGAGTGAGGCAAAATTTTTACTGTTAGACTATTTAAGCTCATTTAAATTAATCCCCCTCTTACCAAACATGGGATTTCAAGTCTTATTTAATCCAATCCAATATAGTGAGGGGTACCAAACATGCCCGAAGTGTCCAATTTAGTACACCTATTGATTTCCGATCGAGCCCAAAACTTGGGCATCATCAAAATATGGTGGGAGGAGTCATTTGGTGAGTTTTGAGTCAAATCCAATCGCTAGAACTACGGAATACACCAACGACTCCAATAAGGCACGAACTGCCTTTGAACTTGAATTGTCCAATTTCGTACACCTATTGATTTCCAATTGAGTCCAAAACTTGGGCATCATCATAATATGGTGGGAGGAGTCATTGGTGAGTTTTGAGTGAAATCCAATCGCTAGAACTATGGAATACACTAACCACTCCAATATGGCACGAACTGCCTTGGAACTTGAATTGTCCAATTTCGTACACCTATTAATTTCCGATCAAGCCAAAAACTTGGGCATCATAATAACATGGTGGGAGGAGTCATGTGGTGAGTTTTGAGTGAAATCCAATCGCTAGAACTACGGAATACACCAACCAGAATAAGGCACGAACTAGCTTTGAGCTTGAATTGTCCAATTTCGTACACCTATTGATTTCCGATCGAGCCCAAAACTTGGGCATGATCATAATATGGTGGGAGGAGTCATTTGGTGAGTTTTGAGTGAAATCCAATCGTTAGAACTACGGAATACACCAACCACTCCAATATGGCACGAACTGCCTTTGAACTCGAATTGTCCAATTTCGTATACCTATGAATTTCCGATCGAGCCCAAAACTTGGGTATCATCATAATATGGTGGGAGGTGTCATTTGGTGAGTTTTGGGTGAAATCCAACCAATCGCTAGAACTACGGAATACACCAACCACTCCAATAAGGCACGAACTTCCTGTGAACTTGAATTGTCCAATTTCGTACTCCTATTGATTTCCGATCAAGCCCAAAACTTTGGCATCATCATAATGTGGTGGGAGGAGTCGTTTGGTGAGTTTTGTGTGAAATCCAATCGCTAGAACTACGGAATACACCAACCACTCCAATAAGGCACGAACTGCCTTTGAACTTGAATTGTCCAATTTCGTACACCTATTAATTTCCGAACAAGCCCAAAACTTGGGCATCATCATAATATGGTGGGAGGAGTCATTTGGTGAGTTTTGAGTGAAATCCAATCGCTAGAACTATTGCTTCGATTCAGCTGCCCCAAAATGGATTCAGCTGCATCCTCAACTTGTGATACTCGCATGTGCCCGAGCCGTTTGGTAGTATAGCATATGTAAGTGCGAGGTCGATCCCACGAGGATTGGTGATTGAATGATCCAATTTATTTCCCCTACACAAAACAGAAATGAAAAAGAAAGGAACTAAATAAAACAGAAAGAAAGAAAAGAAAATAACTCAAGTAGATAAGTACCCAAGTTCAATTAGATTAATGGATTGATTCTAGGTAATGTATGATTAAGCCATGGTGTCTGGTCCTAACCTTGTGTTCCTAATTCCCTAATTTGATCATTTGTTGTCTAACATAAAATTAAGCATAGAAGAACAATTTAAACAATCAGGCATGTATCTAATCCCTGTTGTCGAATGTCCATATATACTCTTCCTATTCATAGTTCAATTCAAATTAAAGCATGGCGTCTAGTCTTAATTCAAACCAAGATAGCTAACATGCAAGCCTAAATGGTGATCAATCATTCAAACTAGCATATTAACTTATAAGCATAATGAATAAGAACAAAAACCATAATTGAAACTTGGAAACTAATTAAACTTGAATACTTAAGAAAGAATGTACATTACAAATAAAAGTAAAGTGAAACTAAGAAAAACTTAATCAGAATTTCAGAATTTCATTACAACAATTGAAAACTAGAAAGAGAAACTAAGAGAATTTGAGGGAGAGAAGGGAAGGGAGCTCTAGAGAAGTGTTTGAGAGCTCCCCCCCTTGGGGTGTGTTTTGAAGCTTGAAGGCTTCTCTATTTATAGGCCTAAGAGGGAGGAACATCATGATGAATTCCCACACCATCCTTCATCTTTTGCTGCTGCAGATCAAGCTTTCCTCACATGGGTTCAAAGGTGATCAGTTGTGGCTGCCTTTTGCTACCAACCCATGTGATTGCCTTTTACTTGCTGAAAAACGATTCTTCTGAACCAGACTTGGTGTAGGAAGGCCTGAGGTTTCAAAACGTATCCAATGGGGCTCAAATTTGGATATGTTATACTAGACACCCATTGGAACAACTTCTATGAAGAACGTATTCCCATCGGAGCAGTAGAAGTGTGCGTTTTGAGCCTTGCAAGTTGGCTACCGAGCAGAGACTGGAATTGGCTTCATTTCATTTCATTTCTTTCTTTTTGCTTCACATGCATGCACATGCTACTCTTTTAATAGCTCAAAATTTTATCAACAGCTCCAAAGTGATTTGCCAATTCAATTCCCACGTTCAAAGGCTGAAGCAAAATACCTCTCATCATTCCTCATTCTTCTCTCTCTCCTTTCTATTTGCTTCACATGCATGCACATGCTTTCTCTATAATAACTCCAGCATGTACCAACTTGCTCCTTTAGACTTTCATAGCTGGAATGCCTCCCCACTTCACTCATTATGTTGGATCCAAAGTCAGTTATAGCTGGGGTGAGGCATATGGCTAAAAGGATGCACATGGCTGAATGCTGATAGCTGCAAATCCTCCTGAGCAAGGTTGGGTGTTGGATGGGCTAAGCACTCCACATATGTTGTACTAGACACCCATTGGAACAAGTTTCATGAAGATCATCACCTCATTAGAGCCTCATAGCATGCTGATCCAAGGCCAAGAAGTTGACCTACGAAACTGGGCTAGCAAGGGCTGTAGCGAAAATTAGTTTGTCTTTAAGCTCTTCTTCCATTCACCCCAAATCAGGCCTTAACATGCATGGATTGCATCATTTCCTATCCAAAGCCATCATTGTTACCTAAATCTCAATTAACTGAAAGATAAACACAAAAAGGATTAAAAGGACAAGTTTAACTCAAAAACATAACCAAATCATAAGCTAGAAGGGTACAAAATGATATACAATTATAAACCGATCAACAACTAAGGAATACACCAACCAGAATAAGGCACGAATTGCCTTTGAACTTGAATTGTCCAATTTCGTACACCTATTGATTTCAGATCGAGCCCAAAACTTGGGCATCATCATAAAATGGTGGGAGGAGTCATTTGGTGAGTTTTGAGTGAAATCCAATCTCTAGAACTACGGAATACACCAACCACTCCAATTTGGAACGAACTGCCTTTGAACTGGAATTGTCCAATTTCCTACACCTATTGATTTCCGATTGAGCCCAAAACTTGGGCATCATCATAATACAGTGGGAGGAGTCATTTGGTGAGTTTAGAGTGAAATCCAATCGCTAGAACTACGGAATACACCAACCACTCCAATAAGGCACGAACTGCCTTTGAACTTGAATTGTCCAATTTCGTACCCCTTTCAATTTTCGACCGAGCCCAAAACTTGGGCATCATCATAATATGGTGGGAGGAGTCATTTGGTGACTTTTGAGTGAAATCCAATCGCTAGAACTACGGAATACAACAACCACTCCAATAAGGGACGAACCGCCTTCGAACTTGAATTGTCCAATTTCGTACACGTATTGATTTCTGATCGAGCCGAAAACCTGGGCATCATCATATTATGGTAGGAGGAGTCATGTGATGAGTTTTGAGTGAAATCCAATCGCTAGAACAACGAATACACCAACCACTCCAATTCGGAACAAAATGCCTTTGAACTTGAAGTGTCCAATTTCGTACGAAGGAGTCATGTGGTGAGTTTTGAGTGAAATCCAATCGCTAGAACTACGGAATACACCAACCACTCCAATAAGGAACGAACTGCCTTTCAACTTGAAATGTCCAATTTCGTACACCTATTAATTTCCGATCGAGCCCAAAACTTGGGCATGATCATAATATGGTGTGAGGAGTCATTTGATGAGTTTTAAGTGAAATCCAATCGCTAGAACTATGAAATGTACCAGCCACTCCAATAAAGCAAGCACTGCCTTTGAACTTGAAGTGTCCAATTTCGTACACCTTTTGATTTCCGATCGAGCCCAAAACTTGGGCATCATCATAATATGGTGGGAGGAGTCATTTGGGGAGTTTTGAGTGAAATCCAATCGCTAGAACTACGAAATACACCAACCACTCCAATAAGGAACAAACTGCCTTTGAACTTGAAGTGTCCAATTTCGTACACCTATTAATTTCCGATCGAGCCCAAAACTTGGGCATGATCATAATATGGTGTGAGGAGTCATTTGGGGAGTTTTG
Source organism: Prunus yedoensis (assembly GCA_005406145.1). Classification (NCBI taxonomy): domain Eukaryota; kingdom Viridiplantae; phylum Streptophyta; class Magnoliopsida; order Rosales; family Rosaceae; genus Prunus; species Prunus yedoensis. The sequence continues at coordinate 973,451 of BJCG01000015.1, read as the reverse complement.
AGGGAAATCCAATCGCTAGAACTACGGAATACACCAGCGACTCCAATAAGGTACGAACTGCCTTTGAACTTGAATTGTCCAATTTCGTACATCTATTGATTTCCGATCGAGCCCAAAACTCGGGCCTGATCATAATATGGTGTGAGGAGTCATTTGATGAGTTTTAAGTGAAATCCAATCGCTAGAACTACGGAATACACCAACCTCTTCAAGAAGGCACGAACTGCCTCTGAACTTGAATTGTCCAATTTCATACACCTATTGATTTCCGATCGAGCCCAAAACTTGGGCATCATCATAATATGGTGGGAGGAGTCATGTGGTGAGAGTTGAGTGAAATCAAATCGCTAAAACTATGTAATACACTAACCACTCCAATTCGTAACAAACTGCCTTTGAACTTGAAGTGTCCGATTTCGCACACCTATTGCTTTCGCATTGAACCCAAAACTTGGGCATCATCATAATATGGTGGGAGGAGTCATGTGGTGAGTTTTGAGGGAAATCCAATCGCTAGAACTACGGAATACACCAACGACTCCAATAAGGAACGAAATGCCTTTGAACTTGAATTATCCAATTTCGTACACCTATTGATTTCCGATCGAGCCCAAAACTTGGGAATCATCATCATATGGTGGGAGGAGTCATTTGGTGAGTTTTGTGTGAAATCCAATCGCTAGAACTATGGAATACACCAACCACTCCAATAAGGCACGAACTGCCTTTGAACTTGAAGTGTCCAAATTCGCACACCTGTTGATTTCCTATTGTGCCCAAAACCTGGGCATCATCATAATATGGTGGGAGGAGTCATGTGGTGAGTTTTGAGTGAAATCCAATCGCTAGAACTACGAATACAGCAACAACTCCAATTCGGAACAAACTGTCATTGAGCTTGAATTGTCCAATTTCGTACACCTGTTGATTTCCGATCGAGCCCAAAACTTGGGCATCATCATAATATGGTGGGAGGAGTCATTTGGTGAGTTTTGAGTAAAACCCAGTCGCTAGAACTGCGGAATACACCAACGACTCCAATAAGGCACGAACTGCCTTTGAACATGAATTGTCCAATTTAGCACACCTATTGATTTCCGATCGAGCCCAAAACTTGGGCATCATCATAATATGGGGGGAGGAGTCATTTGGTGAGTTTTGAGTGAAACCCAATCGCTAGAACTACGGAATACACCAACCAGAATAAGGCACGAACTGCCTTTGAACTTGAATTGTCCAATTTCGTGCACCTATTAATTTCCGATCAAGCCCAAAACTTGGGCATCATCTTAACAGGGTGTGAGGAGTCATTTGGTGAGTTTTGAGTAAAATCCAATCGCTAGAACTACGTAATACCCCAACCAGAATAAGGCACGAACTAGCTTTGAACTTGAATTGTCCAATTTCGTACACCTATTGATTTCCGATCGAGCCCAAAACTTGGGCATCATCATAACATGGTGGGAGGAGTCGTTTGGTGAGTTTTGAGTGAAATCCAATCGCTAGAACTACGGAATACAGCAACCAGAATAAGGCACGAACTGCCTTTGAACTTGAATTGTCCAATTTCGTACATCTATTGATTTCCGATCAAGCCCAAAACTTGGGCATCATCATAATATGGTGGGAGGAGTCATGTGGTGAGTTTTGAGTGAAATCCAATCGCTAGAACTACAGAATACACCAACCACTCCAATAAGGCACGAACTGCCTTTGAACATGAATTGTCCAATTTAGTACACCTATTGATTTCCGATCGAGCCCAAAACTTGGGCATCATCATAATATGGGGGGAGGAGTCATTTGGTGAGTTTTGAGTGAAATCCAATCGCTAGAACTACGTAATACCCCAACCAGAATAAGGCACGAACTAGCTTTGAACTTGAATTGTCCAATTTCGTACAACTATTGATTTCCGATCGAGCCCAAAACTTGGGCATCATCATAACATGGTGGGAGGAGTCGTTTGGTGAGTTTTGAGTGAAATCCAATCGCTAGAACTACGGAATACAGCAACCAGAATAAGGCACGAACTGCCTTTGAACTTGAATTGTCCAATTTCGTACACCTATTGATTACCGATCGAGCCCAAAACTTGGGCATCATCTTAAGATGGTGGGAGGAGTCATTTGGTGAGTTTTGAGTGAATACCGATGGCTAGAACTAACGAATACAACAACCAATCCAATTCGGAACAAACTGCCTTTGAACTTGAAGTGTCCAATTTCGAACACCTATTGATTTCCGATTGAGCGCAAAACTTGGGCATGATCATAATATGGTGTGAGGAGTCATTTGGTGAGTTTTGAGTGAAATCCAATCACTAGAACTACAGAATACACCAACCATTCCAATAAGGAACAAACTGCCTTCGAACTTGAAGTGTCCAATTTCGAACACCTATTGATTACCGATCGAGCCCAAAACTTGGGCATCATCTTAAGATGGTGGGAGGAGTCATTTGGTGAGTTTTGAGTGAATACCAATGGCTAGAACTACCGAATACACCAACCAATCCAATTCGGAACAAACTGCCTTTGAACTTGAAGTGTCCAATTTCGCACACCTATTGATTTCCGATTGAGCCCAAAACTTGGGCCTGATCATAATATGGTGTGACGAGTCATTTGGTGAGTTTTGAGTGAAATCCAATCGCTAGTACTATGGAATACACCAACCTCTCCAGTTCGGAATGAACTGCCTTTGAACATGAATTGTCCAATTACGTACACCTGTTAATTTCCGATCGAGCCCGAAACTTGGGCATCATCATAATATGGTGGGAGGAGTCATTTGGTGAGTTTTGAGTGAAACCCAATCGCTAGAACTACGGAATACACCAACGACTCCAATAAGGCACGAACTGCCTTCGAACTTGAATTGTCCTATTTCGTACACCGATTGATTTCCAATCGAGCCCAAAACTTGGGCATCTTCATAATATGGTGGGAGGAGTCATTTGGTGAGTTTTGAGTGAAATCCAATTGCTAGAACTACGGAATACACCAACCACTCCAATTCAGAACAAATTGCCCTTGAACTTGAATTGTCCAATTTCGCACACCTATTGATTTCCGATTGTGCCCAAAACTTGGGCCTCATCATAATATGGTGGGAGGAGTCATTTGGTGAGTTTTGAGTAAAATCCAATCGCTAGAACTACGGAATGTACCAACGACTCCAATAAGGCACGAACTGCCTTCGAACTTGAATTGTCCAATTTCGTACACCTATTGATTTCCGATCGAGCCCAAAACTTGGGCATCATCATAATATGGGGGGAGGAGTCATTTGGTGAGTTTTGAGTGAAACCCAATCGCTAGAACTACGGAATACACCAACCACTCCAATAAGGAACGAACTGCCTTGGAACTTGAATTGTCCAATTTCGTACACCTATTAATTTCCGATCAAGCCCAAAACTTGGGCATCATCTTAACAGGGTGGGAGGAGTCATTTGGTGAGTTTTGAGTGAAATCCAATCGCTAGAACTACGTAATACCCGAACCAGAATAAGGCACGAACTAGCTTTGAACTTGAATTGTCCAATTTCGTACACCTATTGATTTCCGATCGAGCCCAAAACTTGGGCATCATCATAATATGGTGGGAGGAGTCATTTGGTGAGTTTTGAGTGAAATCCAATCGCTAGAACTACGTAATACCCCAACCAGAATAAGGCACGAACTAGCTTTGAACTTGAATTGTCCAATTTCGTACACCTATTGATTTCCGATCGAGCCCAAAACTTGGGCATCATCATAACATGGTGGGAGGAGTCGTTTGGTGAGTTTTGAGTGAAATCCAATCGCTAGAACTACGGAATACAGCAACCAGAATAAGGCACGAACTGCCTTTGAACTTGAATTGTCCAATTTCGTACACCTATTGATTACCGATCGAGCCCAAAACTTGGGCATCATCTTAAGATGGTGGGAGGAGTCATTTGGTGAGTTTTGAGTGAATACCGATGGCTAGAACTAACGAATACAACAACCAATCCAATTCGGAACAAACTGCCTTTGAACTTGAAGTGTCCAATTTCGAACACCTATTGATTTCCGATTGAGCGCAAAACTTGGGCATGATCATAATATGGTGTGAGGAGTCATTTGGTGAGTTTTGAGTGAAATCCAATCACTAGAACTACAGAATACACCAACCATTCCAATAAGGAACAAACTGCCTTCGAACTTGAAGTGTCCAATTTCGAACACCTATTGATTACCGATCGAGCCCAAAACTTGGGCATCATCTTAAGATGGTGGGAGGAGTCATTTGGTGAGTTTTGAGTGAATACCAATGGCTAGAACTACCGAATACACCAACCAATCCAATTCGGAACAAACTGCCTTTGAACTTGAAGTGTCCAATTTCGCACACCTATTGATTTCCGATTGAGCCCAAAACTTGGGCCTGATCATAATATGGTGTGACGAGTCATTTGGTGAGTTTTGAGTGAAATCCAATCGCTAGTACTATGGAATACACCAACCTCTCCAGTTCGGAATGAACTGCCTTTGAACATGAATTGTCCAATTTCCTACACCTATTGATTTCCGATTGAGCCCAAAACTTGGGCATCATCATTATACAGTGGGAGGAGTCATTTGGTGAGTTTTGAGTGAAATCCAATCGCTAGAACTACGGAATACACCAACCACTCCAATAAGGAACGAACTGCCTTTGAACTTGAATTGTCCAATTTAGCACCTTTATTAATTTCCGACCGAGCCCAAAACTTGGGCACCATCATAATACGGTGGGAGGAGTCATGTGGTGGGTTTTGAGTGAAATCCAATCGCTATAACTACGGAATACATAGACCACTCCAATTCGGAACAAAATGCCTTTGAACTTGAATTGTCCGATTTCGTACACCTATTGATTTCCGATCGAGCCCAAAACTTGGGCATCAACATAATATGGTGGGAAGAGTCATCTGGTGAGTTTTGGGTGAAATCCAGTCGCTAGAACTGGGGAATACACCAACCACTCCAATTCAGAACAAACTCCCTTTGAACTTGAAGTGTCCAATTTCGTACATCTATTGATTTCCGATCGAGCGCAAAACTTTGGCATCACTATAATATGGTGGGAGGAGTCACGTGCAGAGTTTTGGGTGAAATCCAATCGCTAGAACTCCAGAATACACCAACCACTCCAATTCGGAACAAACTGCCTTTGAAATTGAAGTGCCCAATTTCATACACCTACTGATTTCCGATCGAACCCAAAACCTGGGCATCAACATAAAATGGTGGGAGGAGTCATGTGGTGAGTTTTGGGTGAAATCCAATCGCTAGAACTGGGGAATACACCAACCACTCCAATTCGGAACAAACTCCCTTTGAACTTGAAGTGTCCAATTTCGTACACCTACTGATTTCCAATCGAGCCCAAAACTTTGGCATCATTATAATATGGTGGGAGGAGTCATGTGGAGAGTTTTGGGTGAAATCCAATCGCTAGAACTACATAATACACCAACCACTCCAATTCGGAAGAAACTGCCTTTGAACTTGAAGTGTCCAATTTCGTACAGCTATTGATTTCCGATCGAGCCCAAAACTTGAGAATCATCATAATACGTTGGAAGGAGTCATTTGGTGAGTCTTGAGTGAAATCCAATCGCTAGAACGACGAAATGTACCAACCACTCGAATAAGGCACGAATAGCCTTTGAATTTGAATTGTCCAATTTCGTACACCTATTGATTTCCGATCGAGCCCAAAACTTGGGCATCATCATAATATGTTGGGAGGAGTCATGTGGAGAGTTTTGAGTGAGATCCAATCGCTAGAACTACGGAATACACCAACCACTCCAATAAGGCAAGAACTGCCTTTGAACTTGAATTGTCCAATTTCGTACACCTATTGATTTCCGATCGAGCCCAAAAGTTGGTCATCATCATAATATGTTGGGAGGAGTCATGTGGAGAGTTTTGAGTGAGATCCAATCGCTAGAACTACGGAATACACCTACCACTCCAATAAGGCACGAACTGCCTTTGAACTTGAATTGTCCAATTTCGTACACCTATTGATTTCCGATCGAGCCCAAAACTTGGGCATCATCATAATATGTTGGGAGGAGTCATTTGATGAGTTTTAAGTGAAATCTAATCGCTAGAACTACGGAATACACCAACCACTCCAATAAAGCACGAACTACCTTCGAACTTGAATTGTCCAATTTCGTACACCTATTGATTTCCGATCGAGCCCAAAACTTGGGCATCATCATAATATGGTGGGGGGAGCCATTTGGTGAGTTTTTAGTGAAATCCAACCACTAGAACTACGAAATGTACCAACCACTCCAATAAGTCACGAACTGCCTTTGAACTTGAATTGTCCAATTTCGTACTCCTATTGATTTCCGATCGAGTCCAAAACTTGGGCATCATCATAATACGGTGGGAGGAGTCATGTGGTAAGTTTTGAGTGAAATCCATTCGCTAGAACTACGGAATACACCAACCACTCCAATTCGGAACAAACTGCCTTTGAACTTGAAGTGTCCAATTTTGTACACCTATTGATTTCCGATCGAGCCCAAAACTTGGGCATCATCATAATATGGTGGGAGGAGTCATGTAGTGAGTTTTGAGTGAAATTCCAATCACTAGAACTACGAAATACACCAAGCACTCCAACAAGGCACGAACTGCCTTTGAACTTGAATTGTCCAACTTCGTACACCTATTGATTTCCGATCGAGCCCAAAACATGGGCATCATCATAATATGGTGGGAGGAGTCATGTGGTGAGTTTTGAGTGAAATCCAATCTCTAGAACTACAGAATACCCCAACCACTCCAATTCGTAACAAACTGCCTTTGAACTTGAAGTGTCCAATTTCGTACACCTATTGATTTCCGATCGAGCCCAAAACTTGGGCATCATCATAATACGGTGGGAGGAGTCATGTGGTAAGTTTTGAGTGAAATCCAATTGCTAGAACTACGAAATGTACCAACCACTCCAATAAGGCACGAACTGCCTTCGAACTTGAAGTGTCCAATTTCGTACACCTATTGATTTCCGATCGAGCCCAAAACTTTTGCATCATCATTATATGGTGGGAGGAGTCATTTGATGAGTTTTGAGTGAAATCCAATCGCTAGAACTACGGAATACACCAAACACTCCAATAATGCACGAACTGCCTATGAACTTGAAGTGTCCAATTTCGTACAACTATTGATTTCCGATCGAGCCCAAAACATGGGCATCATCATAATATGGTGGGAGGAGTCATGTGGATTGTTTTGAGTGAAATCCAGTCGCAAGAATTACAGGATAAACCAAGCACTCCATTTCGGAACAAATTGCCTTTTTACTTGAAGTGTCCAATTTCGTACACCTATTGGTTTCCGATCGATCCCAAAACTTGGGAATCATCTTAATATGTTGGAAGGAGTCATTTGGTGAGTTTTGAGTGAAATCCAATCGCTAGAACTACGGAATACACCAACCACTCCAATAAGGCACGAACTGCCTTTGAACTTGTATTGTCCAATTTCGTTCACCTATTGATTTCCGATCGAGCCGAAAACTTGGGCATCATCTTAATATGGTGGGAGGAGTCATGTGGAGAGTTTTGAGTGAGATCCAATCACTAGAACTACGGAATACACTAACCACTCCTATTCGTAACAAACTGCCTTTGAAATTGAAGTGTCCAATTTCGTACAGCTATTGATTTCCGATCGCTAGAACTACGGAATACACCAACCACTCGAATTCGGAACAAATTGCCTTTGAACTTGAAGTGTCCAATTTCGTACACCTATTGATTTCCGATCGAGCCCAAAACTTGGGCATCATCATAATATGGTGGGGGGAGCCATTTGGTGAGTTTTGAGTGAAATCCAACCACTAGAACTACGAAATGTACCAACCACTCCAATAAGTCACGAACTGCCTTTGAACTTGAATTGTCCAATTTCGTACTCCTATTGATTTCCGATCGAGTCCAAAACTTGGGCATCATCATTATATGGTGGGAGGAGTCATGTGGTAAGTTTTGAGTGAAATCCATTCGCTAGAACTACGGAATACACCAACCACTCCAATTCGGAACAAACTGCCTTTGAACTTGAAGTGTCCAATTTCGTACACCTATTGATTTCCGATCGAGAGCAAAACTTGGGCATCATCATAATATGTTGGGAGGAGTCATTTGGTGAGTTTTGAGTGAAATTCCAATCACTAGAACTACGAAATACACCAAGCACTCCAACAAGGCACGAACTGCCTTTGAACTTGAATTGTCCAACTTCGTACACCTATTGATTTCCGATCGAGCCCAAAACATGGGCATCATCATAATATGGTGGGAGGAGTCATGTGGTGAGTTTTGAGTGAAATCCAATCGCTAGAACTACAGAATACCCCAACCACTCCAATTCGTAACAAACTGCCTTTGAACTTGAAGTGTCCAATTTCGTACACCTATTGATTTCTGATCGAGCCCAAAACTTGCGCATCATCATAATACGGTGGGAGGAGTCATGTGGTGAGCTTTGAGTGAAATCCAATTGCTAGAACTACGAAATGTACCAACCACTCCAATAAGGCACGAACTGCCTTTGAACATGAAGTGTTCAATTTCGTACACCTATTGATTTCCGATCGAGCCCAAAACTTGGGCATCATCATTATATGGTGGGAGGAGTCATTTGATGAGTTTTGAGTGAAATCCAATCACTAGAACTACGAAATACACCAAACACTCCAATAAAGCACGAACTGCCTATGAACTTGAAGTGTCCAATTTCGTACAACTATTGATTTCCGATCGAGCCCAAAACATGGGCATCATCATTATATGGTGGGAGGAGTCATGTGGATTGTTTTGAGTGAAATCCAGTCGCAAGAATTACAGAATAAACCAAGCACTCCATTTCGGAACAAATTGCCTTTTTACTTGAAGTGTCCAATTTCGTACACCTATTGGTTTCCGATCGATCCCAAAACTTGGGAATCATCATAATATGTTGGAAGGAGTCATTTGGTGAGTTTTGAGTGAAATCCAATCGCTAGAACTACGGAATACACCAACCACTCCAATAAGGCACGAACTGCCTTTGAACTTGTATTGTCCAATTTCGTTCACCTATTGATTTCCGATCGAGCCCAAAACTTGGGCATCATCTTAATATGGTGGGAGGAGTCATGTGGAGAGTTTTGAGTGAGATCCAATCACTAGAACTACGGAATACACTAACCACTCCTATTCGTAACAAACTGCCTTTGAAATTGAAGTGTCCAATTTCGTACAGCTATAGATTTCCGATCGCTAGAACTACGGAATACACCAACCACTCGAATTCGGAACAAATTGCCTTTGAACTTGAAGTGTTCAATTTCGTACACCTATTGATTTCCGATCGAGAGCAAAACTTGGGCATCATCATAATATGTTGGGAGGAGTCATTTGGTGAGTTTTGAGTGAAATTCCAATCACTAGAACTACGAAATTCACCAAGCACTCCAACAAGGCACGAACTGCCTTTGAACTTGAATTGTCCAACTTCGTACACCTATTGATTTCCGATCGAGCCCAAAACATGGGCATCATCATTATATGGTGGGAGGAGTCATGTGGATTGTTTTGAGTGAAATCCAGTCGCAAGAATTACAGAATAAACCAAGCACTCCATTTCGGAACAAATTGCCTTTTTACTTGAAGTGTCCAATTTCGTACACCTATTGGTTTCCGATCGATCCCAAAACTTGGGAATCATCATAATATGTTGGAAGGAGTCATTTGGTGAGTTTTGAGTGAAATCCAATCGCTAGAACTACGGAATACACCAACCACTCCAATAAGGCACGAACTGCCTTTGAACTTGTATTGTCCAATTTCGTTCACCTATTGATTTCCGATCGAGCCCAAAACTTGGGCATCATCTTAATATGGTGGGAGGAGTCATGTGGAGAGTTTTGAGTGAGATCCAATCACTAGAACTACGGAATACACTAACCACTCCTATTCGTAACAAACTGCCTTTGAAATTGAAGTGTCCAATTTCGTACAGCTATTGATTTCCGATCGCTAGAACTACGGAATACACCAACCACTCGAATTCGGAACAAATTGCCTTTGAACTTGAAGTGTCCAATTTCGTACACCTATTGATTTCCGATCGAGAGCAAAACTTGGGCATCATCATAATATGTTGGGAGGAGTCATTTGGTGAGTTTTGAGTGAAATTCCAATCACTAGAACTACGAAATTCACCAAGCACTCCAACAAGGCACGAACTGCCTTTGAACTTGAATTGTCCAACTTCGTACACCTATTGATTTCCGATCGAGCCCAAAACATGGGCATCATCATTATATGGTGGGAGGAGTCATGTGGATTGTTTTGAGTGAAATCCAGTCGCAAGAATTACAGAATAAACCAAGCACTCCATTTCGGAACAAATTGCCTTTTTACTTGAAGTGTCCAATTTCGTACACCTATTGGTTTCCGATCGATCCCAAAACATGGGAATCATCATAATATGTTGGAAGGAGTCATTTGGTGAGTTTTGAGTGAAATCCAATCGCTAGAACTACGGAATACACCAACCACTCCAATAAGGCACGAACTGCCTTTGAACTTGTATTGTCCAATTTCGTTCACCTATTGATTTCCGATCGAGCCCAAAACTTGGGCATCATCTTAATATGGTGGGAGGAGTATGTGGAGAGTTTTGAGTGAGATCCAATCACTAGAACTACAGAATACACTAACCACACCAATTCGTAACAAACTGCCTTTGAAATTGAAGTGTCCAATTTCGTACACCTATTGATTTCCAATCGAGCCCAAAACTTGGGCATCATCATAATACTGTGGGAGGAGTCATTTGATGAGTTTTGAGTGAAATCCAATCGCAAGAACTACGGAATACTCCAACCACTCCAATTCGTAACAAACTGCCTTTGAACTTGTAGTGTCCAATTTCGTACACCTATTGATTTCCGATCGAGCCCAAAACTTGGGAATCATCACAATATGTTGGAAGGAGTCATTTGGTGAGTCTTGAGTGAAATCCAATCGCTAGAACTACGAAATGTACCAACCACTCCAATAAGGCACGAACTGCCTTCGAACTTGAATTGTCCAATTTCGTACACCTACTGATTTCCAATCGAGCCCAAAACTTGGGCATCATCATAATACTTTGGGAGGAGTCATTTGATGAGTTTTGAGTGAAATCCAATCGCTAGAACTACGAAATACACCAAGCAGTCGAATAGGGCACGAACTGCCTTTGAACTTGAATTGTCCAATTTCGTACACCTATTGATTTCCGATCGACCCCAAAACTTGGGCATCATCATAATATGGTGGGAGGAGTCATGTGGTGAGTTTTGAGTGAAATCCAATCGCTAAAACTACTGAATACAATAACCACTCCAATTCGGAACAAACAGCCTTTGAACTTGAAATGTCCAATTTTGTACACCTATTGATTTCCGATCGACCCCAAAACTTGGGAATCATCATAATATGTTTGAAGGAGTCATTTGGTGAGTCTTGAGTGATTTCCAATCACTCGAACGACGAAATACACCAAGCACTCGAACAAGGCACAAACTGCCTTTGAACTTGAATTGTCCAACTCCGTACACCTATTGATTTCCGATCGAGCCCAAAACATGGGCATCATCATAATATGGTGGGAGGAGTCATGCGGTGAGTTTTGAGTGAAATCCAATCGCTAGAACTACGGAATACCCCAACCACTCCAATTCGTAACAAACTGCCTTTGAACTTGTAGTGTCCAATTTCGTACAGCTATTGATTTCCGATCGCTAGAACTACGGAATACACCAACCACTCGAATTCGGAACAAATTGCCTTTGAACTTGAAGTGTCCAATTTCGTACACCTATTGATTTCCGATCGAGAGCAAAACTTGGGCATCATCATAATATGTTGGGAGGAGTCATTTGGTGAGTTTTGAGTGAAATTCCAATCACTAGAACTACGAAATTCACCAAGCACTCCAACAAGGCACGAACTGCCTTTGAACTTGAATTGTCCAACTTCGTACACCTATTGATTTCCGATCGAGCCCAAAACATGGGCATCATCATTATATGGTGGGAGGAGTCATGTTGATTGTTTTGAGTGAAATCCAGTCGCAAGAATTACAGAATAAACCAAGCACTCCATTTCGGAACAAATTGCCTTTTTACTTGAAGTGTCCAATTTCGTACACCTATTGGTTTCCGATCGATCCCAAAACATGGGAATCATCATAATATGTTGGAAGGAGTCATTTGGTGAGTTTTGAGTGAAATCCAATCGCTAGAACTACGGAATACACCAACCACTCCAATAAGGCACGAACTGCCTTTGAACTTGTATTGTCCAATTTCGTTCACCTATTGATTTCCGATCGAGCCCAAAACTTGGGCATCATCTTAATATGGTGGGAGGAGTATGTGGAGAGTTTTGAGTGAGATCCAATCACTAGAACTACAGAATACACTAACCACACCAATTCGTAACAAACTGCCTTTGAAATTGAAGTGTCCAATTTCGTACACCTATTGATTTCCAATCGAGCCCAAAACTTGGGCATCATCATAATACTGTGGGAGGAGTCATTTGATGAGTTTTGAGTGAAATCCAATCGCAAGAACTACGGAATACTCCAACCACTCCAATTCGTAACAAACTGCCTTTGAACTTGTAGTGTCCAATTTCGTACACCTATTGATTTCCGATCGAGCCCAAAACTTGGGAATCATCACAATATGTTGGAAGGAGTCATTTGGTGAGTCTTGAGTGAAATCCAATCGCTAGAACTACGAAATGTACCAACCACTCCAATAAGGCACGAACTGCCTTCGAACTTGAATTGTCCAATTTCGTACACCTACTGATTTCCAATCGAGCCCAAAACTTGGGCATCATCATAATACTTTGGGAGGAGTCATTTGATGAGTTTTGAGTGAAATCCAATCGCTAGAACTACGAAATACACCAAGCAGTCGAATAGGGCACGAACTGCCTTTGAACTTGAATTGTCCAATTTCGTACACCTATTGATTTCCGATCGACCCCAAAACTTGGGCATCATCATAATATGGTGGGAGGAGTCATGTGGTGAGTTTTGAGTGAAATCCAATCGCTAAAACTACTGAATACAATAACCACTCCAATTCGGAACAAACAGCCTTTGAACTTGAAATGTCCAATTTTGTACACCTATTGATTTCCGATCGACCCCAAAACTTGGGAATCATCATAATATGTTTGAAGGAGTCATTTGGTGAGTCTTGAGTGATTTCCAATCACTCGAACGACGAAATACACCAAGCACTCGAACAAGGCACAAACTGCCTTTGAACTTGAATTGTCCAACTCCGTACACCTATTGATTTCCGATCGAGCCCAAAACATGGGCATCATCATAATATGGTGGGAGGAGTCATGCGGTGAGTTTTGAGTGAAATCCAATCGCTAGAACTACGGAATACCCCAACCACTCCAATTCGTAACAAACTGCCTTTGAACTTGTAGTGTCCAATTTCGTACACCTATTGATTTCCGATCGAGCCCAAAACTTGGGAATCATCATAATATGTTGGAAGGAGTCATTTGGTGAGTCTTGAGTGAAATCCAATCGCTAGAACTACGAAATGTACCAACCACTCCAATAAGGCACGAACTGCCTTCGAACTTGAATTGTCCAATTTCATAAACCTACTGATTTCCAATCGAGCCCAAAAATTGGGCATCATCATAATACTTTGGGAGGAGTCATTTGATGAGTTTTGAGTGACATCTAATCGCTAGAACTACGAAATACACCAAGCACTCGAATAGGGCACGAACTGCCTTCGAACTTGAATTGTCCAATTTCGTACACCTACTGATTTCCGATCGAGCCCAAAACTTGGGCATCATCATAATATGGTGGGCGGAGTCATGTGGTGAGTTTTGAGTCAAATCCAATTGCTTTAACTACGTAATACACCAACCACTCCAATTTGGAACAAATTGCCTTTGAACTTGAAGTGTCCAATTTCGTACACCTATTAATTTCCAATCGAGCCCAAAACTTGGGCATCATCATAATATGGTGGGAGGAGTCATGTGGAGAGTTTTGGGTGATATCCAACCGCTAGAACTACGGAATACACCAACCACTCCAATTCGGAACAAACTGCCATTGAACTTGAAGTGTCCAATTTTGTAGACCTTTTGATTTCCGATCGAGCCCAAAACTTGGGCATCATCATAATACATTGGGAGGATTCATTTGATGAGTTTTGAGTGAAATCCAATCACTAACTCTACGGAATACACCAAACACTCCAATAAAGTACGAACTGCCTTCGAACTTGAATTGTCCAATTTCGTACACCTACTGATTTCCGATCGAGCCCAAAACTTGGGCATCATCATAATATGGTGGGAGGAGTCATGTGGAGAGTTTTGGGTGAAATCCATCCGCTAGAACTACGGAATACACCAACCACTCCAATTCGGAACAAACTGCCATTGAACTTGAAGTGTCTAATTTTGTAGACCTTTTGATTTCCGATCGAGCCCAAAACTTGGGCATCATCATAATACATTGGGAGGAGTCATTTGATGAGTTTTGAGTGAAATCCAATCACTAACTCTACGGAATACACCAAACACTCCAATAATGCACGAACTGCCTTCGAACTTGAATTGTCCAATTTCGTACACCTATTGATTTCCGATCGAGCCCAAAACTTTGGCATCATCATAATATGGTGGGAGGAGTCATGTGGATTGTTTTGATGGAAATCCAGTCGCTCGAATTACGGAATAAACCAAGCACTCCAATTCGGAACAAACTGCCTTTTTACTTGAAGTGTCCAATTTCGTACACCTATTGGTTTCCGATCGAGCCCAACTTCGTTCACCTAATGATTTTTGATCGAGCCCAAAATTTGGGCATCATAATAATATGGTGGTAGGAGTCATTTGGTGAGTTTTGAGTGAAATCCAATCTCTAGAGCTACGGAATACACCAAACACTCCAATAATGCACGAACTGCCTTCGAACTTGAATTGTCAAATTTCGTACACCTATTGATTTCCGATCGAGCCCAAAACTTTGGCATCATCATAATATGGTGGGAGGAGTCCTGTGGTGAGTTTTGAGTGAAATCCAATCGCTAGAACTATGGAATACACCAAACACTCCAATAAAGCACGAACTGCCTTAGAACTTGAAGTGTCCAATTTCGTACACCTATTGATTTCCGATCGAGCCCAAAACTTGGGCAACATCATAGTATGGTGGGAGGAGTGATTTGGGGAGTTTTGAGTGAAATCCAATCGCTAGAACTACGGAATACACCAAACACTCCAATAAAGCACGAACTGCCTTTGAACATGAAGTGTCCAATTTCGTACAACTATTGATTTCCGATCGAATCGAAAACGTAGGCATCATCATGATACGGTGGGAGGAGTCATTTGATGAGTTTTGAGTGCAATCCAATCGCTAGAGCTACGAAATACACCAAACACTCCAATAAAGCACGAACTGCCTTTGAACTTGAAGTGTCCAATTTCGTACACCTATTGATTTCCGATCGAACCCAAAACTTGGGCATCATCATAATACGTTTGGAGGAGTCATTTGGTGAGTTTTGAGTGAAATCCAATCGCTAGAACTACAGAATACACCAACCACTCCAATAAGGCACGAACTACCTTTGAACTTGAATTGTCCAATTTCGTACACCTATTGATTTCCGATCGAGCCCAAAACTTGGGCATCATCTTAATATGGTGGGAGGATTCATGTAGTGAGTTTTGTGTGAAATCCAATAGCTAGAACGACGGAATACACCAACCACTCCAATTCGGAACAAACTGCCTTTGAACTTGAAGTGTCCAACTTCATTCACCTAATGATTTCCAATCGAGCCCAAAATTTGGGCATCATCATAATGTGGTGGGAGGAGTCATTGGTGAGTTTTGAGTGAAATCCAGTCGCTAGAACAGCGGAATACACCAACCACTCCAATTCCGAACAAACTGCCTTTGAACTTGAAGTGTCCAATTTTGTTCACCTATTGATTTCCGATTGAGCCCAAAACTTGGGCATCCTCATAATGTGGTGGGGGGAGTCATGTGGTGAGTTTTGAGTGAAATCCAATCGCTAGAACTACGAAATATACCAACCACTCCAATTCGGAACAAACTGCGTTTGAAATTGAAGTGTCCATTGTAGTACACCTATTCATTACCAATCCAGCCCAAAACTTGGGCATCACCATAATATGGAGGGAGGTGTCATGTGGTGAGTTTTGAGTGAAATCCAATCGCTAGAACTACGGAATACACCAACCACTCCAATTCGGGACGAACTGCCTTTAAACTTGAAGTGTCCAATTTCGTACAACCATTGATTTCCGATTGAGCCCAAAACGTGGGCATCATCATTATATGGTGGGAGGAGTCATTTGGTGAGTTTTGAGTGAAATCCAATCGCTAGAACTACGAAATGTACCAACCACTCCAATAAGGCACGAACTGCCCTCGAACTTGAATTGTCCAATTTCGTACTCCTATTGATTTCCGATCGCGCCCCAAACTTGGGCATCATCATAATATGGTGGGAGGAGTCATGTGGTGAGTTTTGAGTGAAATCCAATCGCTAGAACTATGGAATACACCAAACACTCCAATAAAGCACGAATTGCCTGAGAACTTGTAGTGTCCAATTTCGTACACCTATTGATTTCCGATCGAGCCCAAAACTTAGGCAACATCATAGTATGGTGGGAGGAGTCATTTGGTGAGTTTTGAGGGAAATCGAATCGCTAAAACTACGAATACACCAACTACTCCAATTCGGAACAAACTGCCTTTGAACGTGAATTGTCCAATTTCGTACACCTATTGATTTCCGATCGAGCCGAAAACTTGGGCATCATCATAATATGGTGGGAGGAGTCATTTAGTGAGTTTTGAGTGAAATTCATTCGCAAGAACTACGAAATACACCAAGCACTCCAATAAGGCACGAACTTCCTTTGAACTTGAAGTGTCCAATTTCGTACACCTATTGATTTCCGATCGATCCCAAAGCTTGAAAATCATCATAATATGGTGGGAGGAGTCATTTGGTGAGTTTTGAGTGAAATCCAACTGCTAGAACTACGAAATACACCAACCATTCCAATATAGCACGAACTGCCTTTGAACTTGAATTGTCCAATTTCGTACACCTATTGATTTCCGATCGAGCCCAAAACTTGGGCATCATCATAATATGGTTGGAGGAGTCATGTGGGTAGTATTGAGTGAAATCCAATCGCTAGAACTACGGAACACACTAACCACTCCAATTTGGAAAAAACTGCCTTTGAACTTGAAGTGTCCAGTTTCGTACACCTATTGATCTCCGATCGAGCCCAAAACTTGGGCATCATCATAATACGGTGGGAGGAGTCATTTGGTGAGTTTTGAGTGAAATCCCATCGCTAGAACTATCAAATACACCAACCACTCCAATAGGGCAAGAACTGCCTTTGAACTTGAATTGTCCAATTTCGTACAACTACTGATTTCCGATCGAGCCCAAAACTTGGGAATCA
The DNA here is from genome assembly GCA_005406145.1 of Prunus yedoensis. Classification (NCBI taxonomy): domain Eukaryota; kingdom Viridiplantae; phylum Streptophyta; class Magnoliopsida; order Rosales; family Rosaceae; genus Prunus; species Prunus yedoensis. Next base: position 955,838 of record BJCG01000015.1, on the reverse strand, counting down.
TCATAATATGGCGGGAGGAGTCATTTGGTGAGTTTTGAGTGAAATCCAATAACTTGAACTACAGAATACACCAACGACTCCCATAAGGCACAAACTGGCTTCGAACTTGAAGTGTCCAATATAGTACACCTATTGATTTCCGATCGAGCCCAAAACTTGGGCATCATCATAATATGGTGGGAGGAGTCATTTGGTGAGTTTTGAGTGAAATCCAATCGCTAGAACTACGGAATACACCAACCACTCTACTAAGGCACGAACTGCCTATGAACTTCAATTGTCCAATTTCGTACACCTATTTATTTCCGATCGAGCCCAAAACTTGGGCATCATCATAATATGGTGGGAGGAGTCATGTGGTGAGTTTTTAGTGAAATCCAATCGCTAGAACTACGGAATACACCAACCACTCCAATAAGGAACAAACTGCCTTTCAACTTGAAGTGTCCAATTTCGTACATCTATTGATTTCCGATCGAGCCCAAAACTTGGGCATGATCATAATATGGTGTGAGGAGTCATGTCGTGAGTTTTGAGTGAAATCCAACCGCTAGAACTACGGAATACATCAACCACTCCAATTCGGAACAAATTGCCTTTGATCTTGAAGTGTCCAATTTCGTACACCTCCTAATTTCCGATCGAGGCCAAAACTTGGGCATCATATAATATGGTGGGAGGAGTCATGTGGAGGGTTTTGAGTGAAATCCAATCGCTAGAACTGCGGAATACACCAACTACTTCAAGAAGGCACGAACTGCCTTTGAACTTGAATTATCCAATTTCGTACACCTATTGATTTCCGATCGAGCCCAAAACTTGGACATCATCACAACATGGTGGGAGGAGTTGTTTGGTGAGTTTTGAGTGAAATCTAATCGCTAGAACTACGGAATACACCAACCACCCCAATTCGGAACAAACTGCCTTTGAACTTGAACTGTCCAATTTGGCACACCTATTGATTTTCGATCGAGCCCAAAACTTGGGCATCGTCATAATATGTTGGGAGGAGTCATTTGGTGAGTTTTGAGTGAAATCCAATCGCTAGAACTAAGGAATACACCAACCACTCCAATTCGGAACAAACTGCCTTTGAACTTGAACTGTCCAATTTGGCACACCTATTGATTTCCGATCGAGCCCAAAACTTGGGCATCGTCATAAAATGTTGGGAGGAGTCATTTGGTGAGTTTTGAGTGAAATCCAATCGCTAGAACTATGTAATACACTAACCACTCCAACAAGGTAAGAACTGTCTTTGAACATGAATTGTCCAATTTCGTACACCTAATGATTTCCGATCGAGCCCAAAACTTGGGCATCATCATAATATGGTGGGAGGAGTCATGTGGGGAGATTTGAGTGAAATCCAATTACTAGAACTATGTAATACACTAACCACTCCAATTCGGACAAACTGCCTTCGAACTTGAAGTGTCCAATTTCGTTCACCTACTGATTTCCGATCGAGCCCAAAACTTGGGCATCGTCATAATATGGTGGGAGGACTCATGTGGTGAGTTTTGAGTGAAATCCAATCTCTAGAAATACCGAATACACCAAACACTCCAATAAAGCACAAACTGCCGTTGAACTTGAAGTGTCCAATTTCGTGCACCTATTGATTTCCGATCGAGCCCAAAACTTTGTCGTCATCATAACATGGTGGGAGGAGTCATGTGGTGTGTTTTGAGTGAAATCCAATTGCTAGAACTACGGAATACCCCAACCACTCCAATTCGGAACAAACTTCCTTTGAACTTGAAGTGTCCAATTTCGTACACCTATTGATTTCCGATCGAGCCCAAAACTTGGCCATCATCATAATATGTTGGGAGGAGTCATTTGGTGAGTTTTGAGTGAAATCCAATCGCTAGAACTACGAAATGTACCAACCACTCCAATTAGGCACGAACTGCCTTTGAACTTGAATTGTCCAATTTCGTACACCTATTGATTTCCGATCAAGGCAAAAACATGGGCATCATCATAATATGGTGGGAGGAGTCATGTGTTGAGTTTTGAGTGAAATCCAACCGCTAGAAGTACGGAATACACCAACTACTCCAATTCGGAACAAACTGCCTCTGAACTTGAAGTGTCCAATTTCGTACACCTATTGATTTCCAACTGATCCCAAAACTTGGGAATTATCATAATATGTTGGGCGGAGTCAATTGGTGAGTTTTGAGTGAAATCCAATCTCTGGAACTGCGAAATACACCAACCACTCCAATTTGGAACAAACTGCCTCCGAACTTGAAGTCATCATAATATGTTGGGAGGAGTCATTTGGTGAGTTTTGAGTGAAATCCAATTGCTAGAACTACGGAATACACCAAGCACTCCAATAAAGTACGAACTGCCATTGAACTTGAATTTTCCCATTTCGTATAGCTATTGATTTCCGATCGAGCCCAAAACTTGGGAATCATCATAATATGTTGGGAGGAGTCATTTGGTGAGTTTTGAGTGAAATCCAATCGCTAGAAGTACGGAATACACCATGCACTCCAATAAAGTACGAACTGCCTTTGAACTTGAATTGTCCAATTTCGTACACATATCGATTTCCGATCGAGCCCAAAACTTGGGCATCATCATAGTATTGTGGGTGGAGTCATGTGGTTAATTTTGAGTGAAATCCAATCTCTAGAACTACTGAATACACCAACCACTCCAATTCCGAACAAACTGCCTTTGAACATGAAGTGTCCAATTTCGTACACCTATTGATTTCCGATCGAGCCCAAAACTTGGGCATCATCATAGTATTGTGGGCGGAGTCATGTGGTGAGTTTTGAGTGAAATCCAATCTCTAGAACTACGGAATACACCAAACACTCCAATTCCGAACAAACTGCCTTTGAACTTGAAGTGTCCAATTTCGTACACCTATTGATTTCCGTTCGAGCTCGAAACTTGGGCATCATCTTAATATGGTGGGAGGAGTCATGTGGTGAGTTTTGAGTGAAATCCAATCTCTAGAACTACGGAATACACCAACCACTCCAATTCGGAACAAACTGCCTTTGAACTTGAATTGTCCAATTTCGTACACCTATTGATTTCTGATCGATCCTAAAACTTGGGAAACATCATAAAATGTTGGGACGAATCATTTGGTGAGTTTTGGGTGAAATCCAATCGCTAGAACTACGAAATGTACCATCCACTCCATAAGGCACGAACTGCCTTCGAACGTGAATTGTCCAATTTCGTACACCTATTGATTTCCGATCAAGCCCAAAACTTGGGCAACATCATAATATGGTGGGAGGAGTCGTTTGGTGAGTTTTGAGTGAAATCCAATCGCTACAACTACGAAATGTTCCAACCACTCGCATAAGGCGCGAATTGCCTTTGAAATTGAATTGTCCAATTTCGTACACCAATTGATTTCCGATCGAGCCCAAAACATGGGCAACATCGTAATATGGTGGGAGGAGTCGTTTGGTGAGTTTTGAGTGAAATCCAATCGCTACAACTACGAAATGTTCCAACCACTCGCATAAGGCGCGAACTGCCTTTGAAATTGAATTGTCCAATTTCGTACACCAATTGATTTCCGATCGAGCCCAAAACATGGGCAACATCATAATATGGTGGGAGGAGTCATTTGATGAGTTTTGAGTGAAATCCAATCGCTAGAACTACGGAATACACAAAACACTCCAATAAAGCACGAATTGCCTACGAACTTGAATTGTCCAATTCTGTACACCTATTGATTTCCGATCGAGCCGAAAACTTGGGCATCATCATATGATGGTGGGAGGAGTTATGTGGTGAGTTTTGAGTGAAATCCAATCGCTAGAACTACGAATACACCGCCCACTCCAATTCGGAACAAACTGCCTTTGAACTTGAAGTGTCCAATTTCGTACACCTATTGATTTCCATCCGATCCCAAAACTTGAGAATTATCATAATATGTTGGGAGGAGTCATTTGGTGAGTTTTGAGTGAAATCCAATCGCTAGAACTACGAAATGTACCAACCACTCCAGTAAGGCACGAACTGCCTTTGAACTTGAATTGTCCAATTTCGTACACCTACTGATTTCCGATCGAGCCAAAACTTTTACATCATCATAGTATGGTGGGTGGAGTCATGTGATGGGTTTTGAGTGAAATCCATTCGCTAGAACTACGGACTACACCAAACACTCAAATTCGGAACAAATTGCCTTTGAAATTGAAGTGTCTAATTTCGTACACCTATTGATTTCCGTTCGAGCTCAAAACTTGGGCATCAGGATAATATGGTGGGAGGAGTCATGTGGTGGGTGTTGAGTGAAATCCAATCGCTATAACTGTGGAATACACCAACCACTCCAATTCGGAACAAACTGCCTTCGAACTTGAATTGTCCAATTTCGTACACCTATTGATTTCCGATCGAGCCCAAAACTTGGGAATCATCATAATATGTTGGGAGGAGTCATTTTGTGAGTTTTGAGTGAAATCCAATCACTAGAACTACGAAATGAACCAACCACTCCAATAAGGCACGAACTGCCTTTGAACGTGAATTGTCCAATTTCGTACACCTATTGATTTCTGATCGGGTCCAAAACTTGGGCAACATCATAATATGGTGGGAAGAGTCATTTGGTGAGTTTTGAGTGAAATCCAATCACTTGAACAACGAAATGTACCAACCACTCCCATAAGGAGCGAACTGCCTTTGAACTTGAATTGTCCAATTTCGTACACCAATTGATTTCCGATCGAGCCCTAAATATGGGCAACATCATAATATGGTGGGAGGAGTCATTTGATGAGTTTTGACTGAAATCCAATCGCTAGAACTATGGAATACACCAAACACTCCAATAAAGCACGAATTGCCTTTGAACTTGAATTGTCCAATTTCGTTCACCCGTTGATTTCCGATAGATTTCAAAACTTGTACATCATCATAGTATGGTGGGTGGAGTCATCTGGTGAGTTTTGAGTGAAATCCAATCGCTAGAACTACGGACTACACCAACCACTCAAATTCGGAACAAATTGCCATTGAACTTGAAGTGTCCAATTTCGTACACCTATTGATTTCCGTTCGAGTTCAAAACTTGGGCATCATCATAATATGTTGGGAGGAGTCATTTTGTGAGTTTTGAGTGAAATCCAATCTCTAGAACTGCGAAATACACCAACCACTCCAATTCGGAACAAATTGCCGTGGAACTTGAACTGTCCAATTTCGTACACCTATTGATTTCCGATCGAGCCCAAAACTTGGGAATCATCATAATATGTTGGGAGGAGTCATTTGGTGAGTTTTGAGTGAAATCCAATAGCTAGAACAACGAAATATACCAACCACTCCAATAAGGCCCGAACTGCCTTTGCACTTGAATTGTCCAATTTCGTACACCTATTGATTTCCAATCTTGCCCAAAACTTGGGCATCATCATAGTATGGTGGGTGGAGTGATGTGGTGAGTTTTGAGTGAAATCCAATCCCTAGAACTACAGAATACACCAACCACTCCAATTAGGCACGAATTGCCTTTGAACATGAATTATCCAATTTCGTACACCTATTGATTTCCGATCGAGCCCAAAAGATGGGCATCATCATAATATGGTGGGTGGAGTCATGTGATGAGTTTTGAGTGAAATCCAATCGCAAAAACTACAGAATACACCAACCACTCCAATTCGGAACAAACTGCCGTTGAACTTGATGTGTCCAATTTCGTACACCTATTGATTTCCGATCGAGCCCAAAACTTGGGAATCATCATCAGATGTTGGGAGGAGTCATTTGGTGAGTTTTGAGTGAAATCCAATCGCTAGAACTACGAAATGTACCAACCACTCCAATAAGGCACGAACTGCCTTTGAACTTAAATTGTCCAATTTCGTACACCTATTGATTTCCGATCGAGCCCAAAACTTGGGCATCATCACAATATGTTGGGAGGAGTCATTTTGTGTGTTTTGAGTGAAATCCAATCGCTAGAACTACGGAATACACGAACCACTCCAGGAAGGCACGAACTGCCTTCGAACTTGAATTGTCCAATTTGGTACAACTATTGATTTCCGACCGAGCCCAAAACTTGGGCCTCATCATAATATGGTGGGAGGAGTCATGTGGTGAGTTTGAGTGAAATCCAATCGGTAGAACTACGGATTACACTAACCACTCCAATTCGGAAAAAACTGCCTTTGAACTTGAAGTGTCCAATTTCGCACACCTATTGATTTCCGATTGAGCCCAAAACTGGGGCATCATCATAATATGGTGGGAGGAGTCATTTGGTGAGTTTTGAATGAAATCCAATCGCTAGAACTACGGAATACACGAACCACTCCAGGAAGGCACGAACTGCCTTCGAACTTGAATTGTCCAATTTCGTACAACTATTGATTTCCGACCGAGCCCAAAACTTGGGCATCATCATAATATGGTGGGAGGAGTCATGTCGGGAGATTTGAGTGAAATCGAATCGCTAGAACTATGGAATACACTAACCAGTCCAATTCGGAAAAAACTGCCTTTGAACTTGAAGTTTCCAATTTTGCACACCTATTGATTTCCGATTGAGCCCAAAACTTGGGCATCATCATAATATGGTGGGAGGAGCAATTCAGTGAGTTTTGAGTGAAATCCAATCGCTAGAACTATGAAATACACCAACCACTCCAATAAGGCACGCACTGCCTTCGAACTTGAATTGTCCAATTTCGTACAACTATTGATTTCCGACCGAGCCCAAAACTTGGGCATCATCGTAATATGGTGGGAGGAGTCATGTCGGGAGATTTGACTGAACTCCAATCGCTAGAACTATGGAATACACTAACCACACCAATTCGGAACAAACTGACTGTGAACTTGAAGTGTCCAATTTCGCACACCAATTGATTTCCGATTGAGCCCAAACCTTGGGCATCATCATAATATGGTGGGAGGAGTCATTTGGTGAGTTTTGAGTGAAATCCAATCGCTAGAACTACGGAATACACGAACCACTCCAGGAAGGCACGAACTGCCTTCGAACTTGAATTGTCCAATTTCGTACAACTATTGATTTCCGACCGAGCCCAAAACTTGGGCATCATCATAATATGGTGGGAGGAGTCATGTGGGGAGATTTGAGTGAAATCCAATCGCTAGAACTATGGAATACACTAACCAGTCCAATTCAGAAAAAACTGCCTTTGAACTTGAAGTGTCCAATTTTGCACACCTATTGATTTCCGATTGAGCCCAAAACTTGGGCATCATCATAATATGGGGGGAGTAGCCATTCGGTGAGTTTGGAGTGAAATCCAATCGCTAGAACTACGGAATACACGAACCACTCCAGGAAGGCACGAACTGCCTTCGAACTTGAATTGTCCAATTTTGTACAACTATTGATTTCCGATTGAGCCCAAAACTTGGGCATCATCATAATATGGTTTGAGGAGTCATTTGGTGGGTTTTGAGCGAAATCCAATCACTAGAACTGCGAAATACACCAACCACTAGAATAAGGCACGAACTACCTTTGAACTTAAATTGTCCAATTTCGTACACCTATTGATTTCCGATCGATCAAAAAACTTGGGCATCATCATAATATGGTGGGAGGAGTCATGTGGTTAGTTTTGAGTGAATATCAATGGCGAGAACTACCGAATACACCAACCATTCCAATTCGGAACAAACTGCCTATGAACTTGAAGTGTCCAATTTCGCTCACCTATTGATTTCCGATTGAGCCCAAAACTTAGGAATCATCGTAATATGGTGGCCGGAGTCATTTGATGAGTTTTGAGTGAAATCCAATCCCTAGAACTACGGAATACACTAACCACTCCAATAAGGCACGAACTGCCTTTGAACTTGAAGTGTCCAAATTCGTTCACCTATTGATTTCCGATCGAGCCCAAAACTTGGGCATCATCATAGTATGGCGGGAGGAGTCATTTGGTGAGTTTTGAGTGAAATCCAATAACTTGAACTACAGAATACACCAACCCCACGAATTCGAAACAAACCGCCTTTAAACTTGAAGTGTCTAATTTCGCACACCTATTGCTTTCGGATTGTACCCAAAACTTGGGCATCGTCATAATATGGTGGGAGGAGTCATGTGGTGAGTTTTGAGTGAAATTCAATTGGTAGAACTACGGAATACGCTAACCACTCCAATTCGGAACAAACTGCCTTTCAACTTGAAGTGTCCAATTTCGTACACCAATTGATTTCCGATCGAGCCCAAAACGTGGGCATTATCATAATAGGGTAGGAGGAGTCATGTGGTGAGTTTTGAATGAAATCCAATCGCTAGAACTACGAATACAGCAACCACTCCAATTCGGAACAAACTGCCTTTGAACTTGAAGTGTTCAATTTCGTACACCTATTGATTTCCGATCGAGCCCAAAACTTAGGCATGATCATAATATGGTGGGAGGTGTCATTTGGTGAGTTTTGAGTGAAATCCAATCGCTAGAACTATGGAATACACCAACCACTCCAATAAGGCACGAACTGCCTTTGAACTTGAAGTGTCCAATTTCCCACACCTATTGATTTCCGATTGAGCCCAAAACTTGGGCATCATCATCATAGGGTGGGAGGAGTCATGTGGTGAGTTTTGAGAGAAATCCAGTCGCTAGAACTACGAATACAGCAACCACTCCAATTCGGAACAAACTGCCTTTGAGCTTGAATTGTCCAATTTCATACACCTATTGATTTCCGATCGAGCCCAAAACTTGGGCATCATCATAATATGGTGGGAGGAGTTATGTGGTGAGTTTTGAGTGAAATCCAATCGCTAGAACTACGAAATGTACCAGCCACTCCAATAAAGCAAGCATTGCCTTTGAACTTGAAGTGTCCAATTTCGTACACCCTTTGATTTCCGATCGAGCCCAAAACTTGGGCATCATCATAATATGGTGGGAGGAGTCATTTGGGGAGTTTTGAGTGAAATCCAATTGCTAGAACTATGTAATACACTAACCACTCCAATTCGGAACAAACTGCCTTTGAACTTGAAGTGTCCAATTTCGTTCACCTATTGATTTCCGATCGAACCCAAAACTTGGGCATCATCATAATATGGTGTGAGGAGTCATTTGATTTGTTTTGGGTGAAATCCAATCGCTAGAACTACGGAATACACCAACCACTTCAAGAAGGCACGAACTGCCTTTGAACTTGAATTGTCCAATTTTGTACACCGATTGATTTCCGATCGAGCCCAAAACTTGGGCATCATCATAATATGGTGGGAGGAGTCATGTGGTGAGATTTGAGTGAAATCCAATCGCTAGAACTATGTAATACACTAACCACTCCAATTCGGAACAAACTGCCTTTGAACATGAAGTGTCCAATTTCGTTCACCTATTGATTTCCGATCGAGCCCGAAACTTGGGCATCCTCATAGTATGGCCGGAGGTGTCATTTGGTGAGTTTTGAGTGAAATCCAATAACTAGAACTACGGAATACACCAACCACACGAATTCGAAACAAACTGCCTTTGAACTTGAAGTGTCCGATTTCGCACACCTATTGATTTCGGATAGAACCCAAAACTTGGGCATCATCATAATATGGTGGGAGGAGTCATGTGGTGAGTTTTGAGTGAAATCCAATCGATAGAACTACGGAATACACCAACGACTCCAATAAGGCACGAACTGCCTATGAACTTGCATTGTCCAATTTCGTACACCTATTGATTTCCGATCGAGCCCAAAACTTGGGCATCATCATAATATGGTGGGAGGAGTCATTTGATGAGTTGTGAGTGAAATCGAATCGCTAGAACTGCGGAATACACTAACCACTCCAATAAAGCACGAACAGCCATTGAACTTGAAGTGTCCAATTTCGTACACCTATTAATTGTCCATCGAGCCCAAAACTTGGGTATCATCGTAATATGGTGGGAGGAGTCATGTGGTGAGTTTTGAGTGAAATCCAATCGCTAGAACTACGAATACAGTAACCACTCCAATTCGGAACAAACTGCCTTTGAACTTGAAGTGTCGAATTTCGTTCACCTATTGATTTCCGATCGAGCCCGAAACTTGGGCATCCTCATAGTATAGCCGGAGGTGTCATTTGGTGAGTTTTGAGTGAAATCCAATAACTAGAACTACGGAATACACCAACCACTCGAATTCGAAACAAACTGCCTTTGAACTTGAAGTGTCCGATTTCGCACACCTATTGATTTCGGATTGAACCCAAAACTTGGGCATCACCATAATATGGTGGGAGGAGTCATGTGGTGAGTTTTGAGTGAAATCCAATTGCTAGAACTATGGAATACACCAACGACTCCAATAAGGCACGAACTGCCTTCGAACTTGAATTGTCCAATTTCGTACACCTATTGATTTCCGATCGAGCCCAAAACTTGGGCATCATCATAATATTGGGGGAGGAGTCATTTGGTGAGTTTTGAGTGAAATCCAATCGCTAGAACTACAGAATACACCAACAACTCCAATAAGGCACGAACTGCCTTGGAACTTGAATTGTCCAATTTCGTACACCTATTAATTTCCGATCAAGCCCAAAACTTGGGCTTCATCTTAACATGGGGAGAGGAGTCATTTGGTGAGTTTTGAGTGAAATCTAATCGCTAGAACTACGGAATACACCAACGACTCCAATAAGGCACGAACTGCCTACGAACTTGAATTGTCCAATTTCGTACACCTATTAATTTTCGATCGAGCTCAAAACTTGGGCATCATCATAATATGGTGGGAGTAGTCATTTGGGGAGTTTTGCTTGAAATCGAATCTCTAGAACTACGAAATACACCAACCACTCCAATAAGGCACGCACTGCCCTTGAACTTGAAGTGTCCAATTTCGCACACCTATTGATTTCCGATTGAGCCCAAAACTTGGGCATCATCATAATATGGTGGGAGGAGTCATTTGGTAAGTTTTGAGTAAAATCCAATCGCTAGAACTACGGAATACACCAACGACTCCAATAAGACACGAACTGCCTTTGAACTTGAATTGTCCAATTTCATACACCTATTGATTTCCAATCGAGCCCAAAACTTGGGCATCACCATAATATGGTGGGAGGAGTCATTGGTGAGTTTTTAGTGAAATCCAATCACTAGAACTACGGAATACACCAACCACTCCAATAAGGCACGAACTGCCTTGGAACTTGAATTGACCAATTTCGTACATCTATTAATTTCCGATCAAGCCCAAAACTTGGGCATCATCATAAGATGGTGGGAGGAGTCATTTGGTGAGTATTGAGTGAAATTCAATCGCTAGAACTGCGGAATACACCAACCACTCCAAGAGGGCGCGAACTGCCTTTGAACTTGAATTGTCCAATTTCGCACACCTATTGATTTCCTATTGAGCCCAAAACTTGGGCATCATCATAATGTGGTGGGAGGAGTCAATTGGTGAGTTTTGAGTGAAATCCAATCGCTAGAACTACGGAATACACCAATCACTCCAATAAGGCACGAACTGCCTTGGAACTTGAATTGTCCAATTTCGTACACCTATTAATTTCCGATCGTGCCCAAAACTTGGGCATCATCATAATATGGTGGGAAGAGTCATTTGGTGAGTTTTGAGTGAAATCCAATCTCTAGAACTACGGAATACACTAACCTCTCCAATAAGGCACGAACTGCCTTTGAAATTGAATATTCCAAATTCGTGCACCTATTAATTTCCGATCGAGCCCAAAACTTGGGCATCATCATAAGATGGTGGGAGTAGTCATTTGGTGAGTTTTGAGTGAAATTCAATCGCTAGAACTACGGAATACACCAACCACTCCAAGAGGGCACGAACTGCCTTTGAACTTGAATTGTCCAATTTCGCACACCTATTGATTTCCGATTAAGCCCAAAACTTGGGCATCATCATAATATGGTGGGAGGAGTCATTTGGTGAGTTTTGAGTAAAATCCAATCGCTTGAACTACGGAATACACCAACCACTCCAATAAGGTACGAATTGCCTGTGAACTTGAATTGTCCAATTTCGTACTCCTATTGATTTCCGGTCAAGCGTAAAACTTGGGCATCATCGTAATATGGTGGGAGGAGTCATTTGGTGAGTTTTGAGTGAAATCCAATCTCTAGAACTACGGAATACACCAACCAGTCCAATAAGGCACGAACTGCCTTTGAATTTGAATTGTCCAATTTCGTACACCTATTTATTTCCGATCAAGCCCAAAACTTGGGCATCATCATAATATGGTGGGAGGAGTCATTTGGTGAGTTTTGAGGGAAATCCAATCTCTAGAACTATTGCTTCGATTTAGCTGTCCCAAAAAGGATTCAGCTGCATCCTCAACTTGTGATACTCGCAAGTGCCCGAGCCGTTTGATAGTATAGCATATGTAAGTGCGAGGTCGATCCCACGAGTATTGGTTATTGAATGATCCAATTTATTTCCCCTACACAAAACGGAAATGAAAAAGAAAGGAACTAAATAAAACAGAAAGAAAGAAAAGAAAATAACTCAAGTAGATAAGTTCCCAAGTTCAATTAGATTAATGGATTGATTCTAGCTAATGTATGATTAAGCCATGGTGTCTGGTCCTAACCTTGTGTTCCTAATTCCCTAATTTGATCATTTGTTGTCTAACCTAAAATTAAGCATTAGGAACCCATTAAGCATAGAAGAACAATTTAGACAACCAGGCATGTCTCTAATCCCTGTTGTCGAATTTCCATATATACTCTTCCTATTCAAAGTTCAATTCGAATTAAAGCATGTGGTGTGTTTTGAGTGAAATCCAATCGCTGGAACTACGGAATACGACAACCACTCCAGTTAAAAACAAACTGCCATCGAACTTTAATTGTCCAATTTCGTACACCTATTGATTTCCGATCGAGCGCAAAACTTCGGCATCATCATAATATGGTGGGAGGAGTCATTTGGTGATTTTTGAGTGAAATCCAATCGCTAGAACTATGGAATACACCAAACACTCCAATAAAGCACGAACTGCCTTTGAACTTGAATTGTCCAATTTCGTACACCTATTGATTTCCGATCGAGCCCAAAACTTGGGCATCATCATAATATGGTGGGAGGAGTCATGTGGTGAGTTTTGAGTCAAATCCAATCGCTAGAACTACGGAATACACCGAACACTCCAATAAAGCACGAACTGCCTTTGAACTAGAATTGTCCAATTTCGTACACCTATTGATTTCCGATGGAGCCCAAAACTTGGGCATCATCATAACATGGTGGGAGGAGTCATGTGGTGAGTTTTGAGTGAAATCCAATTGCTGGAACTACGGAATACAACAACCACTCCAGGTCGGAACAAACTGCCATTGAACTTGAAGTGTCCAATTTCGTACACCTATTGATTTCCGATCGAGCGCAAAACTTGGGCATCATCATAATATGGTGGAAGGAGTCATTTGGTGAGTTTTCACTGAAATCAAATCGCTAGAACTACGGAATACACCAAACACTCCAATAAAGCACGAACTGCCTTTGAACTTGAATTGTCCAATTTCATACACCTATTGATTCCGATTGAGCCCAAAACTTGGGCAGCATCATAATATGGTGGGAGGAGTCATTTGATGAGTTTTGAGTGAAATCCAATCTCTAGAACTACGGAATACAACGATCACTCCAATAAAGCGTGAACTGCCTTTAAACTTGAATTGTCGAATTTCGTACACCTATTGATTTCCGATCGAGCCGAAAGCTTGAGCATCATCATAATATGGTGGGAGGAGTCATTTGATGAGTTTTGAGTGAAATCCAATCGCTAGAACTACGGAATAAACCAAACACTCCAATACAGCACGAACTGCCTTTGAACTTGAATTGTCCAATTTCGTACACCTATTGATTTCCGATGAAGCCCAAAAAGTTGGGAATCATCATAATATGTTGGGAGGAGTCATTTGGAGAGTTTTGAGTGAAATCCAATCGCTAGAACTACGGAATACACCAACCACTACAATTCGGAACAAATTGCCTTTGAAGTTGAAGTGACCAATTTCTTACACCTATTGATTTCCGATCGAGCCCAAAACTTGGGCATCATCATAATATGGTGGGAGGAGTCATTTGATGAGTTTTGAGTGGAATCCAATCGCTAGAACTACGGAATACACAAAACACTCCAATAAAGCACGAATTGCCTTTGAACTTAAATTGTCCAATTTCGTACACCTATTTACTTCAGATCGAGCCCAATTCTTGGGCATCGTCATAATATGGTGGGAGGAGTCATGTGCTGAGTTTTAAGTGAAATCCAATTGCTAAAACTACGGAATACACCAACCACTCCAATTCGGAACAAACTGCCTTTGAACATGAAGTGTCCAATTTCGTACACCTATTGATTTCCGATCGAGCCCAACACTTGGGAATCATCAGAATATGTTGGGTGGAGTCATTCGGTGAGTTTTGAGTGAAATCCAATCGCTAGAACTACGGAATACACCAACCACAACAATTCGGAACAAATTGCCTTTGACGTTGAAGTGTCCAATTTCTTACACCTATTGATTTCCGATCGAGCCCAAAACTTAGGCATCATGATAATATGGTGGGAGGAGTCATTTGATGAGTTTTGAGTGGAATCCAATCGCTAGAACTACGGAATACACAAAACACTCCAATAAAGCACGAATTGCCTTTGAACTTGAATTGTCCAATTTCGTACACCTATTGACTTCAGATCGAGCCCAATTCTTGGGCATCGTCATAATATGGTGGGAGGAGTCATGTCGTGAGTTTTAAGTGAAATCCAATTGCTAAAACTACGGAATACACCAACCACTCCAATTCAGAACAAACTGCCTTTGAACATGAAGTGTCCAATTTCGTACACCTATTGATTTCCGATCGAGCCCAAAACTTGGGAATCATCAGAATATGTTGCGTGGAGTCATTCGGTGAGTTTTGAGTGAAATCCAATCGCTAGAACTACGGAATACACCAACCACAACAATTCGGAACAAATTGCCTTTGACGTTGAAGTGTCCAATTTCTTACACCTATTGATTTCCGATTGAGCCCAAAACTTGGGTATCAAGATAATATGGTGGGAGGAGTCATTTGATGAGTTTTGAGCGGAATCCAATCGCTAGAACTACGGAATACACAAAACACTCCAATAAAGCACGAACTACCTTTGAACTTGAATTGTCCAATTTCGTACACCTATTGATTTCCGATCAAGCCGAAATCTTGGGCATCATCATAATATGGTGGGAGGAGTCATGTTGTGAGTTTTGAGTGAATCCAATTGCCTGAACTACAGAAAGTTCCAACCACTCGCATACGGCGCGAACTGCCTTTGAACTTGAATTGTCCAATTTCGTACACCAATTGATTTCCGATCGAGCCCAAAACATGGGCAACAACATAATATGGTGGGAGGAGTCATTTGATGAGTTTTAAGTGAAATCCAATCGCTAGAACTACAGAATACACCAACCACTCCAATTAGGAACAAACTGCCTTTGAACTTGAAGTGTCCAATTTCGTACACCTATTGATTTCCGATCGAGCCCAAAACTTCGGCATCATCATAATATGGTGGGAGGAGTCATGTGGAGGGTACTGGGTGAAATCCAATCTCTAGAACTACGGAATACAAGAACGACTCCAATTCGGAACAAACTGCCCTCCAAGTTGAAGTGTCCAATTTCGTACACCTATTGATTTCCGATCGAGCCCAAAACTTAGGCATCATCATATTATGGTGGGAGGAGTCATGTGGAGAGTTTTTAGTGAAATCCAATCGCTAGAGCTACGGAATACACCAACCACTCCAACTCCGAACAAACTGCCTTTGAACTTGAAGTGTCCAATTTCGTACACCTATTGATTTTCGATCGAGCCCAAAACTTCGGCATCATCATAATATGGTGGGAGGAGTCATGTGGAGGGTTTTGGGTGAAATACAATCTCTAGAACTACGGAATACAAGAACGACTCCAATTCGGAACAAACTGCCTTTGAAGTTGAAGTGTCCAATTTCGTACACCTATTGATTTCCGATCGAGCCCAAAACTTAGGCATCACCATAGTATGGTGGGAGGAGTCATGTGGAGAGTTTTTAGTGAAATCCAATCGCTAGAACTACGGAATACACCAACCACTCCAATTCGGAACAAACTGCCTTTGAACTTGAAGTGTCCAATTTCGTACACCTATTGATCTCCGATCGAGCCCAAAACTTGGGCATCATCATAATACGGTGGGAGGAGTCATGTGGTGAGTTTTAAGTGAAATCCAATCGCCATAACTACGGAATACACCAACCACTCCAATTCGGAAAAAACTGCCTTTGAACTTGAAGTGTCCAATTTCGTACACCTATTGATTTCCGATCGAGCCCAAAGCTTGGGTATCATCATAATATGGTGGGAGAAGTCATGTGGAGAGTTTTAGGTGAAATCCAATCTCTTGAACTGCGGAATATACCAACCACTGCAATTCGGAACAAACTGCCTTTGAACTTGATGTGTCCAATTTCGTACACCTATTGATTTCCGATCGAGCCCAAAACTTGGGCAACATCATAATATGTCGGGAGGTGTCATTTGGTGAGTTTTGAGTGAAATCCAATCGCTAGAACTACGGAATACACAAACCACTCCAATAAGGCACGAACTGCCTTCGAACTTCAATTGTCCAATTTCGTACACCTATTGATTTCCGATCGAGCTCAAAACTTGGGCATCATCATAATATGGTGGGAGGAGTCATGTGGATTGTTTTGAGTGAAATCATATCACTTGAATTACGGAATAAACCAAGCACTCCAATTCGGAACAAACTGCCTTTTTACTTGAAGTGTCCAACTTCGTACACCTATTGATTTCCGATCGAGCCCAAAACTTGGGCATCATCTTAATACGGTGGGAGGATTCATGTGGTGGGTTTTGAGTGAAAGCCAATCGCTAGAACTACGGAATACACCAACCGCTCCCATTCGGAACAAACTGCCTTTGAACTTGAAGTGTCCAACTTCGTTCGCCTAATGATTTCCGATCGAGCCCAAAATTTGGGCATCATCATAATATGGGGGGAGGAGTCATTTGGTGAGTTTTGAGTGAAATCCAGTCGCTAGAATAGCGGAATACACCAACTACTCCAATTCGGAACAAACTGCCTTTGAACTTGAAGTGTCCAATTTCGTTCACCTATTGATTTCCGATTGAGCCCAAAACATGGGCATCATCATAATGTGGTGGGGGGAGTTTTGAGCGAAATCCAATCGCTTGAAATACGAAATATACCAACCACTCCAATTTGGAACAAATTGCGTTTTAAACTTGAAGTGTCCAATTTCGTACAACGATTGATTTCCAATGTAGTACACCTATTGATTTCAAATACAACCCAAAACTTGGGCATCACCACAATATGGAGGGAGGTGTCATGTGGTGAGTTTTGAGTGAAATCCAATCGCTAGAACTACGGAATACACCAACCACTCCAATTCGGAACAAATTGCCTTTAAACTTGAAGTGTCCAATTTCGTACAACTATTGATTTCCGATCGAGCCCAAAACGTGGGCATCATCAATATATGGTGGGAGGAGTCATTTGGTGAGTTCTGAGCGAAATCCAATCGCTAGAACTGCGGAATACACCAACCACCCCAATTCGGAACAAACTGCCTTCGAACTTGAAGTGTCCAATTTCGTACCTGTTGATTTCCGATCGATCCAAAAATTTGGGCATCATCATTATATGGTGGGAGGAGTCAGGTGGTGAGTTTTCAGTGAAAGCCAATCGCTAGAACTACGGAATACACCAACCACTCCAATTCTGAACAAACTGCCTTTGAACTTCAAGTGTCCAATTTCGTACACCTATTGATATCCGATGGATCCGAAAACTTGGGCATCATCGTAATATGGTGAGAGGATTCATGTGGTGAGTTTTGAGTGAAATCCAATCGCTAGAACTACGGAATACACCAACCACTCCAATTCGGAAGAAACTGCCTTTGAACTTGAAGTGTCCAATTTAGTACACCTATTGATTTCCGATCGAGCCCAAAACTTGGGCATCATCATAATATGGTGGGAGGAGTCATTTGGTGAGTTTTGAGTAAAATCCAATCGCTAGAACTGCAGAATACACCAACCACTCCAATTCGGAACAAACTTCCTGCGAACGTGAAGTCTCCCATTTCGTACACCTATTGATTTCCGATCGAGCCCAAAACTTGGGCATCATCATAATATGGTGGGAGGAGTCATTTGCTGAGTTTTGAGTGAAATCCAATCTCTAGAACTACGGAATACACCAAACACTCCAATAAAGCACGAACTCCCTTTCAACTTGAATTGTCAAATTTCGTACACCTATTGATTTCCGATCGAGCCCAAAACTTGGGCATCATCATAATATGGTGGGAGGAGTCATTTGATGAGTTTTGAGTGAAATCGAATCGCTAGAACTACGGAATACACCAAACACTCCAATAAATCACGAACTGCCTTCGAATTTGAATTGTCCAATTTCGTACACCTACTGATTTCCGATCGAGCCCAAAACTTGGGCATCATCATAATATGGTGGGAGGAGTGATTTGGGGACTTTTGAGTGAGATCCAATCGCTAGAACTACGGAATACACCAAACACTCCAATAAAACACAAACTGCCTTTGAACTTGAAGTGTCCAATTTCGTACACCTATTGATTTCCGATCGAATCGAAAACGTGGGCATCATCATAATATGGTGGGAGGAGTCATTTGATTAGTTTTGAGTGAAATCCAATCGCTAGAGCTACGGAATACACCAAACACTCCAATAAAGCACGAACTGCCTTTGAACTTGAAGTGTCCAATTTCGTACACCTATTGATTTCCGACCGAACCCAAAACTTGGGCATCATCATAATACGTTGGGATGAGTCATTTGGTGAGTTTTCAGGGAAATCCAATCTCTAGAACTACGGAATACAATAACCACTCCAATTCGGAACAAACTGCCTTTGAAGTTGAAGTGTCCAATTTCGTACACCTATTGATTTCCGATCGAGCCCAAAACTTGGGCATCGTCAAAATGTGGTGGGAGGATTCATGTGGTGAGTTTTGAGTGAAATCCAATCGCTAGAACTACAGAATACACCAACCACTCCAATTCGGAACAAAATGCCTTTGAACTTGAAGTGTCCAACTTCGTACACCGATTGATTTCCGATCGAGCCCAAAACGTGGGCATCACCATAATATGGTGGGAGGAGTCATGTGATGAGTTTTGAGGGAAATCCAATCACGATTACTACGGAATACACCAACCACTCCAATTTGGAACAAACTGCCTTTGTACTTGAAGTGTCCAATTTAGTACACCTATTGATTTCCGATCGAGCCCAAAACTTGGGCATCATCATAATATGGTGGGAGGAGTCATGTGGTGAGTTTTGAGTGAAATCCAATCGCTAGAACTACGGAATGCACCAGCCATTCCAATTCAGAACAAACTGCCTTAGAACTTGAAGTGTCCAATTTCGTACACCTATTGATTTCCGATTGATCCCAAAACTTGGGCATCATCATAATCTGTTGGGAGGAGTCATTTGGTGAGTTTTGAGTGAAATCCAATCACGATTACTACGGAATACACCAACCACTCCAATTCGGAACAAACTGCCTTTGAACTTGAAGTGTCCAATTTCGTACACCTATTGATTTCTGATCGAGCCCAAAACTTGGGCATCATCATAATATGGTGGGAGGAGTCATGTGGTGAGTTTTGAGTGAAATCCAATCGCTAGAACTACGGAATGCACCAGCCATTCCAATTCAGAACAAACTACCCTAGAACTTGAAGTATCCAATTTCGTACACCTATTGATTTCCGATCGAGCGCAAAACTTGGGCATCATCATAATATGGTGGGAGGAGTGATTTGGGGACTTTTGAGTGAAATCCAATCGCTAGAGCTACGAAATACACCAAACACTCCAGTAAAGCACGAACTGCCTTTGAACTTGAAGTGTCCAATTTCGTACACCTATTGATTTCCGACCGAACCCAAAACTTGGGCATCATCATAATACGTTCGGAGGAGTCATTTGGTAAGTTTTCAGTGAAATCCAATCTCTAGAACTACGGAATACAATAACCACTCCAATTCGGAACAAACTGCCTTTGAAGTTGAAGGGTCCAATTTCGTACACCTATTGATTTCCGATCGAGCCCAAAACTTGGGCATCATCATAATATGGTGGGAGGAGTCATTTGGTAAGTTTTCAGTGAAATCCAGTCACGATTACTACGGAATACACCAACCACTCCAATTCGGAACAAACTGCCTTTGAACTTGAAGTGTCCAATTTCGTACACCTATTGATTTCCGATCAAGCCCAAAACTTGGGCATCATCATAATATGGTGGGAGGAGTCTTGTGGTGAGTTTTTAGTGAAATCCAATTGCTAGAACTATGGAATACACTAACCACTCCAATTCGGAACAAACTGACTTTGAACTTGAAGTGTCCAATTTAGTACACCTATTGATTTCCGATCGAGGCCAAAACTTGGGCATCATCACAATATGGTGGGAGGAGTCATTTGGTGAGTTTTGAGTGAAATCCAATCACTAGAACTGCGGAATAGACCAACTACTCCAATTCGGAACAAACTTCCAGCGAACTTGAAGTCTCCCATTTCGTACACCAATAGATTTCCGATCGAGCCCAAAACTTGGGCATCATCACAATAGGGTGGGAGGAGTCATTTGGTGAGTTTTGAGTGAAATCCAATCTCTAGAGCTACGGAATACACCAAACACTCAAATAAAGCACGAACTGCCTTTCAACTTGAATTGTCAAATTTCGTACACCTATTGATTTCCTATCGAGCCCAAAACTTGGGCATCATCATAATATGGTGGGAGGAGTCATTTGATGAGTTTTGAGTGAAATCCAATCGCTAGAACTACGGAATACACCAGCCATTCCAATTCAGAACAAACTGCCTTAGAACTTGAAGTGTCCAATTTCGTACACCTATTGATTTCCGATCGAGCCCAAAACTTGGGCATCATCATAATATGTTGGGAGCAGTCATTTGGCGAGTTTTGAGTGAAATCCAATCGCTAGAACTACGGAACACACCAAACACTCCAATAAAGCACGAACTGCCTTAGAACTTGAAGTGTCCAATTTCGTACACCTATTGATTTCCGATCGAGCCCAAAACTTGGGCAACATCATAGTATGGTGGGAGGAGTGATTTGGGGAGTTTTGTGTGAAATAAAATAGCTAGAACTACGGAATACACCAAACACTCCAATAAAACACAAACTGCCTTTGAACTTGAAGTGTCCAATTTCGTACACCTATTGATTTCCGATCGAACCCAAAACTGGGGCATCATCATAATATGGTGGGAGGAGTCATGTGGTGAGTTTTGAGTGAAATCCAGTCGCTAGAACTGCGGAATACCCCAACCACTCCAATTCGGAACAAACTTCTAGCGAACTTGAAGTCTCCCATTTCATACACCAATAGATTTCCGATCAAGCCCAAAGCTTGGCCATCATCATAATATGGTGGGAGGAGTCATTTGGTGAGTTTTGAGTGAAATCCAATCGCTAGAACTACGGAATATACCAACCACTCCAATTCGGAACAAACTGCCTTTGAACTTGAAGTGTCCAATTTAGTACACCGATTGATTTCCGATCGAGGCCAAAACTTGGTCAGCATCATAATATGGTGGGAGGAGTCATTTGGTCAGTTTTGAGTAAAATTCAATCGCTAGAACTGCGGAATACCCCAACCACTCCAATTCGGAACAAACTTCCAGCGAACTTGAAGTCTCCCATTTCGTACACCAATAGATTTCCGATCGAGCCCAAAACTTGGGCATCATCATAATATGGTGGAAGGAGTCATTTGATGAGTTTTGAGTGAAATCCAATCGCTAGAACTATGGAATACACCAAACACTACAATAAATCACGAACTTCCTTTGAACTTGAATTGTCCAATTTCGTACACCTATTGATTTCCGATCGAGCCCAAAACTTGGGCATCATCATAATATGGTGGGAGGAGTCATGTGGTGAGTTTTGAGTGAAATCCAATCGCTAGAACTACGTAATACACCAGCCATTCCAATTCGGAACAAACTGCCTTAGAACTTGAAGTGTCCAATTTCGTACACCTATTGCTTTCCGAGCGAGCCAAAAACTTGGGCATCAACATAATATGTTGGGAGGAGTAATTTGGCAAGTTTTGAGTGAAATCCAATCACTAGAACTACGTAATACACCAAACACTCCAATAAAGCACGAACTGCCTTAGAACTTGAAGTGTCCAATTTCGTACACCTATTGGTTTCCGATCGAGCCCAAATCTTGGGCATCATCATAATATGGTGGGAGGAGACATCAGGTGAGTTTTGAGTGAAATCCAATTGCTTGAACTACGGAATACACCAACCACTCCAATTCGGAGCAAACTGCCTTTGAACTTGAAGTGTCCAATTTCGTACACCTATTGATTTCCGACCTAACCCAAAACTTGGGGATCATCATAATACGTTGGGAGGAGTCATTTGGTGAGTTTCGAGTGAAATCCAATCGCTAGAACTACGGAATACACCAACCACTCCAATTTGGAACAAACTGCCTTTGAACTTGAAGTGTTCAATTTCGTACACCTATTGATTTCCGATCGAGCCCAAAACCTTGGCATCTTCATTATATGATGGGACGAGTCATATCGTGAGTTTTCAGTGAAATCCAATCTCTAGAACTACGGAATACAATAACCACTCCAATTCGGAACAAACTGCCTTTGAAGTTGAAGTGTCCAATTTTGTACACCTATTGATTTCCGATCGAGTCCAAAACTTGGGCATCATCATAATCTGGTGGGAGGAGTCATGTGGTGAGTTTTGAGTGAAATCCAATCGCTAGAACTACAGAATACACCAACCACTCCTATTCGGAACAAACTGCCTTTGAACTTGAAGTGTCCAATTTCGTACTCCGATTGATTTCCGATCGAGCCCAAAACTTGGGCATCACCATAATATGGTGGGAGGAGTCATGTGGTGAGTTTTGAGTGAAATC
The DNA here is from genome assembly GCA_005406145.1 of Prunus yedoensis. Lineage (NCBI taxonomy): Eukaryota > Viridiplantae > Streptophyta > Magnoliopsida > Rosales > Rosaceae > Prunus > Prunus yedoensis. The sequence goes on along the minus strand of BJCG01000015.1, from coordinate 932,760 downwards.
CAATCACGATTACTACGGAATACACCAACCACTCCAATTCGGAACAAACTGCCTTTGAACTTGAAGTGTCCAATTTCGTACACCTATTGATTTCCGATCGAGCCCAAAACTTGGGCATCTTCATAATATGGTGGGAGTAGTCATGTGGTGAGTTTTGAGTGAAATCCAGTCGCTAGAACTACGGAATGCACCAGCCATTCCAATTAAGAACAAACTGCCTTAGAACTTGAAGTGTCCAATTTCGTATACCTATTGATTTCCGATCGAGCCCAAAACTTGGCCATCATCATAATATGGTGGGAGGAGTCATTTGGTGAGTTTTGAGTGAAATCCAATCGCTAGAACTACGAAATACACCAACCACTCCAATAAGGCACAAATTGCCTTTGAACTTGAATTGTCCAATTTGGTACAACTATTCATTTCCGATCGAGCCCAAAACTTTGGCATCATCATCATATGGTGGGAGGAGTCATATCGTGAGTTTTGAGTGAAATCCAATCGCTAGAACTATAAAATACACCAACCACTCCAATTCGGAACAAACTCCCTTTGAACTTGAAGTTTCTAATTTCGCACACCTATTGATTTCCGATTTAGCCCAAAACTTGGGCATCATCATAATATGGTGCGAGGAGTCATGTGGTGAGTTTTTAGTGAAATCCAATTGCTAGAACTGCGGAATACACTAACCACTCCAATTCGGAACAAATTGCCATTGAAGTTGAACTGTCCAATTTTGTACAACTATTGATATCCGATGGAGCCCAAAACTTGGGCATCATCATAATATGGTGAGAGGATTCATATGGTGAGTTTTGAGTGAAATCCAATCGCTAGAACTACGGAATACACCAACCACTCCAATTCGGAACAAACTGCCTTTGAACTTGAAGTGTCCAATTTAGTACACCTATTGATTTCCGGTCGAGCCCAAAACTTGGGTATCATCATAGTATGGTGGGTGGAGTCATGTGGAGAGTTTTAGGTGAAATCCAATCGCTAGAACTACGGAATACACCAACCACTCCAATTTGGAACAAACTGCCTTTGAACATGAAGTGTCCAATTTCGTACACCTATTGAATTCCGATCGAGCCCAAAACTTAGGCATCACCATAGTATGGTGGGAGGAGTCATGTGGAGGGTTTTGAGTGAAATCCAATCGCGTGAACTATGGAATACACTAACCACTCCAATTCGGAACAACCTGCCTTTGAACTTGAAGTGTCCAATTTCGTACATCTATTGATTTCCAATCGAGCCCAAAACTTGGGCACCATTATAATATGGTGGGAGGAGTCATGTGGTGAGTTTTGAGTGAAATCCAATCTCTAGAACTACAGAATACATCAACCACTCCAATTCGGAACAAACTGCCGTTGAACTTGACATGTACAATTTCCTACACTTATTGATTTCAGATCGAGCCCAAAACTTGGGCATCATCATAGTATGGTGGGAGGAGTCATGTGGAGGGTTTTGAGTGAAATCCAATCGCTTGAACTATGGGATACACTAACGATTCCAATTCGGAACAAACTGCCTTTGAACTTGAAGTGTCCAATTTCGTACACCTATTGATTTCCGGTCGAGCCCAAAACTTGGGTATCATCATAGTATGGTGGGCGGAGTCATGTGGAGAGTTTTAGGTGAAATCAAATCGCTAGAACTACGGAATACACCAACCACTCCAATTTGGAACAAACTGCCTTTGAACATGAAGTGTCCAATTTCGTACACCTATTGATTTCCGATCGGGCCCAAAACTTGGGCATCATCATAGTATGGTGGGGAGTCATGTTGAAAGTTTTGAGTGAAATCCAATAGGTAGAACTACGGAATATACCAACCACTCCAATTCGGAACAAACAGCCTGTGAACTTGAAGTGTCCAGTTTCATACACCTATTGATTTCCGATCGAGCCGAAAACTTGGGCATCGTCATCGTATGGTGGGAGGAGTCATGTGGAGAGTTTTCAGTGAAATTCAACCGCTAGAACTACGGAATACACCAACCACTCCAATTCGGAACAAACTGCCTTTGAACTTGAAGTGTCCAATTTCGTACACCTATTGATTTCCGATCGAGCCCAAAACTTGGGCATCATCATAGTATGGTGGGAGGGGTCATGTGGTAAGTTTTGGGTGAAATCCAATCGGTAGAACTACGGAATATACTAACCACTCCTATTTGGAACAAACTTCCTCTGAACTTGAAGTGTCCAATTTCGTACACCTATTGATTTCCGATCGAACCCAAAACTTGGGCATCATCACAATATGGTGGGATGAGTCATGTGGTGAGTTTTAAGTGAAATCAAATCGCCATAACTATGGAATACACCAACCACTCCAATTCGGAACAAACTGCCTTTGAACCTGAAGTGTCCAATTTCGTACACCTATTGATTTCCAATTGAGCCCAAAACTTGGGCATCATCATAATATGGTGGGAGGAGTCATGTGGTGAGTTTTGAGTGAAATCCAATTGCTAGAACTACGGAATACACTAACCACTCCAATTCGGAACAAATTGCCATTGAAGTTGAAGTGTCCAATTTCGTGCACCTATTGATATCCGATGGAGCCCAAAACTTGGGCATCATCATAATATGGTGGGAGGATTCATGTGGCGAGTTTTGAGTGAAATCCAATCGCTAGAACTACAGAATACACCAACCACTCCAATTCGGAACAAACTGCCTTTGAACTTGAAGTGTCCAACTTCGTACACCGATTGATTTCCGATCGAGCCCAAAACGTAGGTATCATCATAATATGTTGGGAGGAGTCATTTGGTGAGTTTTGAGTGAAATCCAATCGCTAGAACTACGAAATACACCGACCACTCCAGTAAGGCACGAACTGCCTTTGAACTTGATTTGTCCAATTTCGTACACCTATTGATTTCCGATCGAGCCCAAAACTTGGGCATCATCATAATATCTTGGGAGGACTCATGTGGTGAGTTTTGGGTGAAATCCAATGGCCAGAACTATGGAATACACCAACCACTCCAATTCGGAACAAATTGCCTTTGAACTTGAAGTGTCCAATTTCATACACATATTGATTTCCGATCAGGCCCAAAACTTGGGCATCGTCATAATATGTCGGGAGGTGTCATTTGGTGAGTTTTGAGTGAAATCCAATCGCTAGAACTACGAAATACACCAACCACTCCAATAAGGCACGACTTGCCTTTGAACTTGAATTGTCCAATTTCGTACACCTATTGATTTCCGATCGAGCCCAAAACTTGGGGATCATCTTAATATGGTGGGAGGATTCACGTGGTTAGTTTTGAGTGAAATCCAATCGCTAGAACTACGGAATACACTAACCACTCCAATTCGGAACAAACTGCCTTTGAACTTGAAGTGTCCAACTTCGTTCGCCTTATGATTTCCGATCGGGCCCAAAATTTGGGCATCATCATAATATGGTGGGAGGAGTCATTTGGTGAGTTTTGAGTGAAATCCAGTCGCTAGAACAGCGAAATACACCAACCACTCCAATTCGGAACAAACTGCCTTTGAACTTGAAGTGTCCAATTTCGTTCACCTATTGATTTCCGATTGAGCCCAAAACATGGGCATCATCATAATGTGGTGGGGGGAGTTTTGAGTGAAATCCAATCGCTTGAAATACGAAATATACCAACCACTCCAATTTGGAACAAACTGCGTTTTAAACTTGAAGTGTCCAATTTCGTACAACGATTGATTTCCGATGTAGTACACCTATTGATTTTCAATCCAGCCCAAAACTTGGGCATCACCATAATATGGAGGGAGGTGTCATGTGGTGAGTTTTGAGTGAAATCCAATCGCTAGAACTACGGAATACACCAACCACTCCAATTCGGAACAAACTGCCTTTGAACTTGAAGTGTCCAATTTAGTACACCTATTGATTTCCGATCGAGCCCAAAACTTGGGCATCATCATAATATGGTGGGAGGAGTCATTTGGTGCGTTTTGAGTAAAATCCAATCGCTAGAACTGCGGAATACACCCACCACTCCAATTCGGAACAAACTTCCTGCGAACTTGAAGTCTCCCATTTCGTACACCTATTGATTTCCAATCGAGCCCAAAACTTGGGAATCATCACAGTGTGGTGGGAGGAGTCATTTGGTGAGTTTTGAGTGAAATCCAATCTCTAGAACTACGGAATACACCAAACACTCCAATTCGGAACAAACTGCCTTTGAACTTGAAGTGTCCAATTTAGTACACCTATTGATTTCCGATCGAGCCGAAAACTTGGGCATCATCATAATATGTTGGGAGGAGTCATTTGGTGAGTTTGGAGTGAAATCCAATCGCTAGAACTACGAAATACACCAACCACTCCAATTCGGAACAAGCTCCCTTTGAACTTGAAGTTTCCAAATTCGCACACCTATTGATTTCCGATTAAGCCCAAAACTTGGGCATCATCAAAATATGGGGGGAGGAGTCACGTGGTGAGTTTTGAGTGAAATCCAATTGCTAGAACTACGGAATACACTAACCACTCCAATTCGAAAATAATTGCCTTTGAAGTTGAAGTGTCCAATTTCGTACACCTATTGATTTCCGATCGAGCCCAAAACTTGGGCATCATCATAATATTGTGAGAGGAGTCATTTGGTCAGTTTTGAGTGAAATCCAATCGCTAGAACTACGAAATGTACCAACCACACAAGTATGGCACGAACTGCCTATTAACTTCAATTGTCCAATTTCGTAAACCTATTGATTTTCGATCGAGCCTAAAGCTTGGGCATCATCATAATATGGTGGGAGGAGTCATGTGGTGAGTTTTGAGGGAAATCCAATCGCTAAAACTACGAATACACCAACCACTCCAATTCGGAACAAACTCCCCTTGGACTTGAAGTGTCCAATTTCGCACACCTATTGATTTCCGATTGAGCCCAAAACTGGGGCATCATCATAATATGGTGGGAGGAGTGATGTGGTGAGTTTTGAGTGAAATCCAATTGCTAGAACTACGGAATACACTAACCACTCCAATTCGGAACAAACTGCCTTTGAAGTTGAAGTGTCCAATTTGTACACCTATTGATTTCCGATCGAACCCAAAACTTGGGCATCATCATAATATGGTGAGAGGATTCATGTGGTGAGTTTTGAGTGAAATCCAATCGCTAGAACTACGGAATACACCAACCTTTCCAATTCGGAACAAACTGCCTTTGAACTTGAAGTGTCCAATTTAGTACACCTATTGATTTCCGATCGAGCCGAAAACTTGGGCATCATCATAATGTGGTGGGAGGAGTCATTTGGTGAGTTTTGAGAGAAATTCAATCGCTAGAACTACGAAATACACCAACCACTCCAATAAGGCACGAACTGCCTTTGAACTTGAATTGTCCAATTTCATACACCTATTGATTTCCGATCGAGCCCAAAACTTTGGCATCATCATTATATGATGGGAGGAGTCATGTCGTGAGTTTTGAGTGAACTCCAATCTCTAGAACTACGAAATACACCAACCACTCCAGTAAGGCACAAACTGCCTTTGAACTTGAATTGTCCAATTTCATACAACTATTCATTTCCGATCGAGCCCAAAACTTTGGCATCATCATCATATGGTGGGAGGAGTCATGTCGTGAGTTTTGAGTGAAATCCAAACGCTAGAACTATGAAATACACCAACCACTCCAATTCGGAACAAACTCCCTTTGAACCTGAAGTTTCCAATTTCGCATACCTATTGATTTCCGACTGAGCCCAAAACTTGGGCATCATCATAATATGGGGGGAGGAGTCACGTGGTGAGTTTTGAGTGAAATCCAATTGCTAGAACTACGGAATACACTAACCACTCCAATTCGAAACAAATTGCCTTTGAAGTTGAAGTGTCCAATTTCGTACACCTATTGATTTCCGATCGAGCCCAAAACTTGGGCATCATTATAATATTGTGGGAGGAGTCATTTGGTCAGTTCTGAGTGAATTCCAATCGCTAGAACTACGAAATGTACCAACCACACAAATATGGCACGAACTGCCTATTAACTTCAATTGTCCAATTTCGTAAACCTATTGATTTTCGATCGAGCCTAAAGCTTGGGCATCATCATAATATGGTGGGAGGAGTCATGTGGTGAGTTTTGAGGGAAATCCAATCGCTAAAACTACGAATACACCAACCACTCCAATTCGGAACAAACTCCCCTTGGACTTGGAGTGTCCAATTTCGCACAACTATTGATTTCCGATTGAGCCCAAAACTTGGGCATCATCATAATATGGTGGGAGGAGTGATGTGGTGAGTTTTGAGTGAAATCCAATTGCAAGAACTACGGAATACACTAACCACTCCTATTCGGAACAAACTGCCTTTGAAGTTGAAGTGTCCAATTTTGTACACCTATTGATTTCCGATCGAGCCCAAAACTTGGGCATCATCTTAATATGGTGGGAGGAGTCATGTGTTGAGTTTTGAGTGAAATCCAATCGCTAGAACTATGGAATGCACCAGCCATTCCAATTCAGAACAAACTGCCTTAGAACTTGAAGTGTCCAATTACGTACACCTATTGATTTCCGATCGAGCCCAAAACTTGAGCATCATCATGATATGTTGGGAGGAGTCATTTGGTGAGTTTTGAGTTAAATCCAATCGCTAGAACTACGAAATAGACCAACCACTCCAATAAGGCACAAACTGCCTTTGAACTTGAATTGTCCAATTTGGTACAACTATTCATTTCCGATCGAGCCCAAAACTTTGGCATCATCATCATATGGTGGGAGGAGTCATGTCGTGAGTTTTGAGTGAAATCCAATCGCTAGAACTATGAAATACACCAACCACACAAATTCGGAACAAACTCCCTTTGAACTTGAAGTGTCCAATTTCGCACACCTATTGATTTCCGATTGAGCCCAAAACTTGGGCATCATCATAATATGGTGGGAGATGTCATGTGGTAAGTTTTGAGTGAAATCCAATCGCTAGAACTACGGAATACACTAACCACTCCAATTCGGAACAAATTGCCTCCGAAGTTGAAGTGTCCAATTCAGTACACCTATTGATTTCCGATCGAGCCCAAAACTTGGGCATCATCATAATATGGTGGGAGCAGTCTTTTGGTGAGTTTTGAGGGAAATCCAATGGTAAGAACTACGAATACACCAACCACTCCTATTCGGAACAAATTGCCTTTGAAGTTGAAGTGTCCAATTTCGTACACCTATTGATTTCTGATCGAGCCTAAAACTTGGGAATCACCATAATATGGTGGAAGGAGTCATTTGGTGACTTTTGAGTAAAATCTAATCGCTAGAACTACGAAATGTACCAACCACACCCATAAGGCAAGAACTGCCTTTGAACTTGAATTGTCCAATTTCGTACAACTACTGATTTCCGATCGAGCCCAAAACTTGGGAATCATCATAATATGGTGGGAGGAGTCATTTGGTGAGTTTTGAGTGAAATCCAATCGCTAGAAAAACGGAATACGCCAACCACTCCCATAAGGCACGAACTGCTTTTGAACTTGGATTGTCCAATTTCGTACACCTATTGATTTCCGATCGAGCCCAAAACTTGGGCATCATTATAATATGGTGGGAGGAGTCATTTGGTGAGTGTTGAGTGAAATCCACTCGCTAGAACTACGGAATACACCAACCGCTCCAATTCGGAACAAACTGCCTTCGAACTTGAAGTGTCCAATTTCATACACCTATTAATTTTCGGTCGAGCCCAAAACTTGGGCATCATCACCATATTGTTGGAGGAGTCATGCCGTCAGTTTTGTGTGAAATCCAATCGCTAGAACTATGAAATACACCAACCACACCAATTCGGAACAAACTCCCTTTGAACTTGAAGTGTCCAATTTCGCACAGCTATTGATTTCCGATTGAGCCCAAAACTTGGGCATCATCATAATATGGTGGGAGGAGTCATGTGGTGAGTTTTGAGTTAAATCCAATCGCTAGAACTACGGAATACACTAACCACTCCAATTCGGAACAAATTGCCTTTAAAGTTGAAGTGTCCAATTTCGTACACCCATTGATTTCCGATCGACCCCAAAGCTTGGGCCTCATCATAATATGGTGGGAGGAGTCATGTGGTGAGTTTTGAGTGAAATCCTTTCGCTAGAACTACGAAACACACAAACCACTCCAATTCGGAAAAAACTGTCTTTGAACGTGAAGTTTCCAGTTTCGTACACCTATTGATCTCCGATCGAGCCCAAAACTTGGGCCTCATCATAATATGGTGGGAGGACCCATTTGGTGAGTTTTGAGTGAAATCCAGTCGCTAGAACTATCAAATACACCAATCACTCCAATAGGGCAAGAACTGCCTTTGAACTTGAATTGTCCAATTTTGTACAACCACTTATTTCCGATCGAGCCCAAAACTTGGGAATCATCATTGTATACTGGGAGGAGTCATTTGGTGAGCTTTGAGTGAAATCCAATTGCTAGAACTACGGAATACACCAACGACTCCCATAAGGCACGAACTGCCTTCGAACTTGGATTGTCCAATTTCGTACCACTATTGATTTCCGATCGAGCCCAAAACTTGGGCATCATCATAATATGGTGGGAGGAGTCATTTGGTGAGTTTTGAGTGAAATCCAATTGCTAGAACTACGAAATGTACCAACCACACCAATAAGGCACGAACTGCCTTTGAACATGAATTGTCCAATTTCGTACACCTATTGATTTCCGATTGGGCCCAAAGCTTGGGCATCATCATAATATGGTGGGAGTAGTCATGTGGAGAGTTTTCAGGGAAATCCAATCGCTAGAACTACGAATACACCAACCACTCCAATTCGGAACAAACAGCCTTTGAAGTTGAAGTGTCCAGTTTCGTACACCTATTGATCTTCGATCGAGCCCAAAACTTGGGCATCATCATAATATTGTGGAAGGAGTCATTTGGTGAGTTTTGAGTGAAATCTAATCGCTAGAACTATGAAATGTACCAACCACACCCATAAGGCAAGAACTGCCTTTGAACTTGAATTGTCCAATTTCGTACAACTACTGATTTCTGATCGAGCCCAAAACTTGGGAATCATCATAATATGGTGGGAGGAGTCATTTGGGGAGTTTTGAGGGAAATCCAATCGCAAGAACTACGGAATACACCAACCACTCCGATAAGGCACGAACTGCCTTTGAACTTGGATTGTCCTATTTCGTACACCTATTGGTTTCCAATCGAGCCCAAAACTTGGGCATCATCATAATATGGTGGGCGGAGTCATGTGGTGAGTTTTAAGTGAAATCCAATCGCTAGAACTACGAAGTACACCAACCACTCCAATTCGGAACAAACTGGCTTCGAACTTGAAGTGTCCAATTTCGTACACCTATTGATTTCCGATCGAGCCCAAAACTTAGGCATCATCATAATATGGTGGGAGGAGTCATTTGGTGAGTTTTGAGTGAAATCCATTCGCTAGAACTACGCAATACTCCAACCACTCCAATAAGGCACGAACTGCCTTTGAACTTGAATTTTCCAATTTCGTACACCTATTGATTTCCGATCGAGCCCAAAACTTGGGCATCATCATAATATGGTGGGAGGAGTCATTTGGTGAGTTTTGAGTGAAATCCAACTGCTAGAACTACGGAATACACCAACCACTCCAATTCGGAACAAACTGCCAAAGAACTTGAAGTGTCCAATTTCGTACACCTATTGATTTCCGATCGAACACAAAACTTGGGCATCATCATAATATGGTGGGAGGAGTCATTTGGTGAGTTTTGAGTGAAATCCAATCACTAGAACTACGGAATACACCAAACACTCCAATAAAGCACGAACTGCCTTTGAACTTGAATTGTCAAATTTCGTACTCCTATGGATTTCGGATCGAGCCCAAAACTTGGGCACCACCATAATATGGTGGGAGGAGTCATTTGGTGAGTTTTGAGTGAAATCCATTCGCTAGAACTACGAACTGTACCAACCACTCCAATAAGGCACGAACTGCCTTCGAAATTGGATTGTCCAATTTTGTACACCTATTGATTTCCGATGGAGCCCAAAACTTGGGCATCTTCATAATATGGTGGGAGTAGTCATGTGGATTGTTTTGAGTGAAATCCAATCACTAGAACTACGAAATACACCAACCACTCCAATTCGTAACAAATTGCCTTTGAACTTGAAGTGTCCAATTTCGTACAACTATTGATTTCCGATCGAGCCCAAAACTTGGGCATGTTCATAATATGGTGGGAGGAGTCATGTGGATTGTTTTGAGGGAAATCCTGTCGCTAGAACTACGGAATAAACCAACTACTCCAACTCGGAACAAATTGCCTTTGAACTTGAAGTGTCCAATTTCGTACACCTATTGATTTCCGATCGGGCCCAAAACTTGGGCATCTTCATAATATGGTGGGAGGAGTCATTTGGTGAGTTTTGAGTGAAATCCAATCGCTAGAACAATCAAATACACCAACCACTCCAATAAGGCAAGAACTGCCTTTGAACTTGAATTGTCCAATTTCGTACAACTATTGATTTCCGATCGAGCCCAAAACTTGGGCATCGTCACAATATGGTGGGAGGATTCATTTGGTGAGTTTTGAGTGAAATCCAATCGCTGGAACTACAGAATACACCAACCACTCCAATGAGGCCCGAACTGCCTTTGAACTTGGATTGTCCAATTTCGTACACCTATTGATTTCCGATCGAGCCCAGAACTTGGGCATCATCATAATATGGTGGGAGGAGTCATTTGGTGTGTTTTGAGTGAAATCCAATCTCTAGAACTATGAAATGTACCAACCTCACCAATAAGGCACGAACTGCCTTTGAACTTGAATTGTCCAATTTCGTACACCTATTGATTTCTGATCGAGCCCAAAACTTGGACATCATCATAATATGGTGGGAGGAGTCATGTGGTGAGTTTTGAGATAAATCCAATCACTAGAACTACGGAATACACCAACCACTCCAATAAGGAACAAACTGCCTTTGAACTTGAAGTGTCCAAATTCGAAAACCTATTGATTTCCGATCGAGGCCAAAACTTGGGCATGATCATAATATGGTGTGAGGAGTCATTTGGTGAGTTTTGAGTGAAATCCAATCGCTAGAACTACGGAATACATCAACCAATCCAATAAGGCACGAACTTCCTTTGAACTTGAATTGTCCAATTTCGTACACCAATTGATTTCAGATCGAGCCCAAAACTTGGGCATCATCATAATATGGTGGGAGGAGTCATTTGGTGAGTTTTTTGTGAATACCAATGGCTAGAACTACGAATACACCAACCACTCCAATTCGGAACGAACTGCCTTTGAACTTGAATTGTCCAATTTCGTACACTTATTGATTTCCGATCGAGCCCAAAACTTGGGGATCTTCATAATATGGTGGGAGGAGCCATGTGGATTGTTTTGAGTGAAATCCTGTCTCTACAACTACGGAATAAACCAACCACTCCAATTCGGAACAAATTGCCTTTTTACTTGAAGTGTCCAATTTCGCACACCTATTGATTTCCGATCGAACCCAAAACTTGGGCATCATCATAAAATGGTGGGAGGAGTCATTTGGTGAGTTTTGAGTAAAATCCAATCGCTAGAACGACGGAATACACCAACCACTCCAATTCAGAACAAACTGCCATTGAACTTGAAGTGTCCAATTCGGAACAAACTGCCATTGAACTTGAGGAGTCATGTGGTGAATTTTGAGTGAAATCCAATCGCTAGAACTACGTAATACACGAACCACTCCAATCAGGAACAAACTGCCTTTGAACTTGAAGTGTGCAATTTCGAAAACCTATTGATTTCCGATCGGGCCCGAAACTTGGGCATGAACATAAAATGGTGGGAGGAGTCAGTTGGTGAGTTTTGAGTGAAATCCAATCGCTAGAACTACGGAATACACCAACCACTCCAATAAGGCACGAACTGCCTTGGAACTTGAATTGTCTAATTTCGTACACCTATTGATTTCCGATCGAGCTCAAAACTTGGGCATCATGATAATAGGGTGGGAGGAGTCATGTGGTGAGTTTTGAGTGAAATCCAGTCGTTTGAACTACGGAATACACCAACCACTCCAATAAGTCCCGAACTGCCCTTGAACTTCAATTGTACAATTTCGTACACCAATTGATTTCCGATCAATCCCAGAACTTGGGCATCATTATAACATGGTGGGAGGAGTCATATGGTGAATTTTGAGTGAAATCCAATAGCTAGAGATACAGAATACACCAACCGCTCCAATTCGGAACAAACTGCCTTTGAAATTGAAGTGTTCAATTTTGTACACCTATTGATTTCCGATCGAGCCCAAAACCTGCACATCATCATAATATGGTGGGGGGAGTCATGTGGAGAGTTTAGGGTGAAATCCAATCGCTGGAACTACGGAATACACCAACCACTCGAATTCAGAACAAACTGCCTTCGAACTTGAAGTGTCCAATTTCGTACAACTATTGATTTCCGATCGAGCCCAAAACTTGGGAATCATCATAATATGTTGGGAGGAGTCATTTGGTGAGTTTTGAGTGAAATCTAATCTCTACAACTACGAAATACACCAACCACTCCAGTCACGCACGAACTACCATTGAACTTGATTTGTCCAATTTTGTACACCTATTGATTTCCGATCAAGCCGAAAACTTGGGCATCATCATAACATGGTGGGAGGAGTCATGTGGTGAGTTTTCGGTGAAATCCACTCGCTAGAACAACGGAATACACCAACCACTCCAATTCGGAACAAAATGACTTTGAACATGAAGTGTCCAATTTCGTACACCTATTGATTTCCGATCGAGCCCAAAACTTGGGCATCATCATAATATGGTGGGAGGAGTCATGTGTTGAGTTTTGAGTGAAATCCAATCGCTAGAACTACAGAATACAACAGCCTTTCCAATTCGAAACAAACTGCCTTAGAACTTGAAGTGTCCAATTTCGTACACCTACTGATTTCCGATACAGCCCAAAACTTGGGCATCATCATAATATGTTGGGATGAGTCATTTGGTGAGTTTTGAGTGAAATCCAATCGCTAGAACTACGGAATACACCAACCACTCCAATTCGAAACAAACTGCCTTTGAACTTGAAGTGTCCAATTTCGTGTACCTATTGATTTCTGATCGAACCCACAACTTGGGCATCAACATAATATGGTGGGAGTTGTCATGTGGAGAGTTTTGGGTGAAATCCAATCGCTAGAACTACGGAATACACCAACCACTCGAATTCGGAACAAACTGCCTTTGAACTTGAAGTGTCCAATTTCGTACACCTATTGATTTCCGATCGAGCCCAAAACTTCGGCATCATCATAACATGGTGGGAGGAGTCATGTGGTGAGTTTTGGGTGAAATCCAGTCGCTAGAACAACGGAATACACCAACCACTCCAATTCGGAACAAACTGCCTTTGAACTTGAAGTGTCCAATTTCGTACACCTATTGATTTCCGATTGAGCCCAAAACTTGGGTATCATTATAACATTGTGGGAGGAGTCATTTGGTGAGTTTTGAGTGAAATCCAATCGCTAGAACTACAAAATACACCAACCACTCCAATAAGGCACGAACTGCCTTTGAACTTGAATTGTCCAATTTCGTACAGCTATTGATTTCCGATCGAGCCCAAAACTTTGGCATCATCATCATACGATGGGAGGAGTCATGTCGTGAGTTTTGAGTGAAATCCAATCGCTAGAACTACGGAATACACCAACCACTCCAATTCGGAACAAACTGCCTTTGAACTTGAAGTGTCCAATTTCGTACACCTATTGATTTCCGATCGGGCCGAAAACTTGGGCGTCATCATAATATGGTGGGAGGAGTCATGTGGTGAGTTTTGGGTGAAATCCACTCGCTAGAACAACGGAGTACACCAACCACTCCAATTCGGAACAAAATGCCTTTGAACTTGAAGTGTCCAATTTCGTACACCTATTGATTTCCGATCGAGCCCAAAACTTGGGCATCATCATAATATGTTGGGAGGAGTCATTTGGTGAGTTTTGAGTGAAATCCAATCGCTAGAACTACGAAATACACCAACCACTCCAATAAGGCACGAACTGCCTTTGAACTTGAATTGTCCAAATTCGTACACCAATTGATTTCCGATCGAGCCCAAAACTTCGGCTTCATCACAATATGGTGGGAGGAGTCATTTGATGAGTTTTGAGGGAAATCCAATCGCTAGAACTACGGAATACACCAACCACTCCAATTCGGAACACACTACCTTTCAAATTGAAGTGTCGAATTTTGTACACCTATTGATTTCCGATCGAGCCCAAAACTTGCACATCAACATAATATGGTGGGAGGAGTCATGAGGTGAGTTTTGGGGGAAATCCAATCGCTAGAATTACGGAATACACCAATGACTCCAATAAGGCACGAACTGCCTTTGAACTTGAATTGTCCAAATTCGTTCACCTATTGTTTTCCGATTGAGCCCAAAACTTGGGCATCATCAGAATATGGTGGGAGGAGTCATTGGTGAGTTTTGAGTGAAATCCAATCGCTAGAACTACGGAATACACCAACCAGTCCAATAAGGCACGAACTGCCTTGGAACTTGAATTGTCCAATTTCGTACACCTATTAATTTCCAATCAATCCCACAACATGGGCATCATCATAACATGTGGGAGGAGTCATTTGGTGAGTTTTGAGTGAAATCCAATCGCTAGAACTACGGAATACACCAACTACCCCAATTTGGAACGAACTGCCTTTGAACTTGAATTGTCCAATTTCGTACACCTATTGAATTCCGATCGAGCCCAAAACTTGGACATCTTCCTAATATGGTGGTAGGAGCCATGTGGATTGTTTTGAGTGAAATCCTGTCTCTACAACTACTGAATAAACCAACCACTCCAATTCGGAACAAACTGCCTTTTTACTTGAAGTGTCCAATTTCGCACACCTATTGATTTCCGATCGAACCCAAAACTTGGGCATCATCATAAAATGGTGGGAGGAGTTATGTGGTGAGTTTTGAGTGAAATCCAATCACTAGAACTAGGGAATACACCAACCACTCCAGTAAGGCACGAACTGCCTATGAACTTGAATTGTCCAATTTCGTACACCTATTGATTTCCGATAGAGCCCAAAACTTGGGCATCATCATAATACGGTGGGAGGAGTCATGTGGTGAGTTTTGAGTGAAATCCAATCGCTAGAACTATGGAATACACCAACCACTCAAGTTCGGAACGAACTGCCTTTGAACTTGAATTGTACAATTTCGTACAGCTGTTGATTTCCGATCGGGCCCAAAACTTGGGCATCATCATAATAGGGTTAGAGGAGTCATGTGGTGAGTTTTGAGTGAAATCCAATCGGAAGAACTATGGAATACACCAACCACTCAAGTTCAGAACGAACTGCCTTTGAACTTGAATTGTCCAATTTCGTACACCAATTGATTTCCGATCGAGCCCAAAACATGGGCAACAACATAATATGGTGGGAGGAGTCATTTGATGAGTTTTAAGTGAAATCCAATCGCTAGAACTACAGAATACACCAACCACTCCAATTAGGAACAAACTGCCTTTGAACTTGAAGTGTCCAATTTCGTACACCTATTGATTTCCGATCGAGCCCAAAACTTGGGCATCATCATAATATGGTGGGAGGAGTTATGTGGTGAGTTTTGAGTGAAATCCAATCACTAGAACTAGGGAATACACCAACCACTCCAGTATGGCACGAACTGCCTATGAACTTGAATTGTCCAATTTCGTACACCTATTGATTTCCGATAGAGCCCAAAACTTGGGCATCATCATAATACGGTGGGAGGAGTCATGTGGTGAGTTTTGAGTGAAATCCAATCGCTAGAACTATGGAATACACCAACCACTCCAGTAAGGCACGAACTGCCTATGAACTTGAATTGTCCAATTTCGTACACCTATTGATTTCCGATAGAGCCCAAAACTTGGGCATCATCATAATACGGTGGGAGGAGTCATGTGGTGAGTTTTGAGTGAAATCCAATTGCTAGAACTATGGAATACACCAACCACTCAAGTTCGGAACGAACTGCCATTGAACTTGAATTGTACAATTTCGTACAGCTATTGATTTCCGATCGAGCCCAAAACTAGGGCATCATCATAATATGGTGGGAGGAGTGATTTGGTGAGTTTTGAGGGAAATCCAATCGCTACAACTACGGAATACACCAACCACTCCAATTCGGAACAAACTGCCTCTGAAGTTGAAGTGTCCAATTTTGTACACCTATAGATTTCCGATCGAGCCCAAAACTTGGGTGTCATCATAATATGATGGGAGGAGTCATTTGGTGAGTCTTGAGTGAAATCCAATTGATAGAACTATGGAATGCACCAACCACTCCAGTTCAGAACAAACTTCCTTTGAACTTGAATTGTCCAATTTCGTACACCTATAGATTTCCGATCGAGCCCAAAACTTGGGTGTCATCATAATATGATGGGAGGAGTCATTTGGTGAGTTTTGAGTGAAATCCAACTGGTTGAACTACGGAATACACCAACCACTCCAATTCGGAACAAACTGCCTTTGAACTTGTAGTGTCCAATTTCGTACACCTATTGATTTCCGATCGAGCCCAAAACTTGGGCATCATCATAATATCTTGGGAGGAGTGATTTGGTGAGTTTTGAGTGAAATCCAATCGGTAGAACTACGGAATACACCAACCACTCCAATAAGGCACGAACTACCTTTGAACTTGAATTGTTCGATTTCATACACCAAATAATTTCTGATCGGGACCAAAACTTGGGCATCATCATAATATGCTGGGAGGAGTCATTTGGTGAGTTTTGAGTGAAATCCAATGGCTAGAACTACGGAATACACCAACCACTCTAATTCGGAACAAACTGCCTTTGAACTTGAAGTGTCCAATTTCGTACACCTATTGATTTCCGATCGAGCCCAAAACTTGGGCATCATCATAATATGGTGGGAGGAGTCATTTGGTGAGTTTTGAGAGAAATCCAATCGCTAGAACTACGGAATTCACCCACCACTCCAATAAGGCACGAACTGCCTTTGAACTTGAATTGTCCAATTTCGTATAGCTATTGATTTCCGATCGAGCCCAAAACTTAAGCATCGTCATAATATGATGGGAGGAGTCATTCGTTGAGTTTTGAGTGAAATCTTATTGCTAGAACTATAGAATACACCAACCACTCCAATAGGGCACGAACTGCCTTTGAACATGAATTGTCCAATTTCTTTCAACGATTGATTTCCGATCGAGCCCAAAACTTGGGCATCATCATAATATGGTGGGAGGAGTCATTTGATGAGTTTTGAGTGAAATCCAATTGCTAGAACTACGGAATACACCAACCAATCCAATATGGCACGAACTGCCTTTGAACTTGAATTGCCCAATTTCTTACACCTATTGATTTCCGATCGAGCCCAAAACTTGGGCTTCATAATAATATGGTGGGAGTAGTCATGTGGTGAGTTTTGAGTGAAATCCAATCGCTCGAACTATGGAATACACCAACCACTCCAATTCGGAACGAACTGCCTTTCAACTTGAATTGTCCAATTTCGTACACCTGTTGATTTCCGATCGAGCCCAAAACTTGGGCATCATCATAATATGATGGAACGAGTCATTTGGTGAGTTTTGAGTGAAATCCAATTGCTAGAACTACGGAATACACCAACCACTCCAATAAGGCACGAACTGCCTTTGAACTTGAATTGTACAATTTCGTACAGCTATTCATTTCCGATCGAGCCCAAAACTTGGGGATCGTCATAATATGATGGGAAGAGTCATTCGTTGAGGTTTGAGTGAAATCTTATTGCTAGAACTATGGAATACACCAACCACTCCAATATGGCACGAACTGCCTTTGAACATGAATTGTCCAATTTCTTTCAACGATTGATTTCCGATCGAGCCCAAAACTTGGGCATCATCATAATATGGTGGGAGGAGTCATTTGATGAGTTTTGAGTGAAATCCAATTGCTAGAACTACGGAATACACCAACCAATCCAATATGGCACGAACTGCCTTTGAACTTGAATTGCCCAATTTCTTACACCTATTGATTTCCGATCGAGCCCAAAACTTGGGCTTCATCATAATATGGTGGGAGGAGTCATGTGGTGAGTTTTGAGTGAAATCCAATCGCTCGAACTATGGAATACACCAACCACTCCAATTCGGAACGAACTGCCTTTCAACTTGAATTGTCCACTTTCGTGCACCTGTTGATTTCCGATCGAGCCCAAAACTTGGGCATTATCATAATATGATGGAACGAGTCATTTGGAGAGTTTTGAGTGAAATCCAATTGCTAGAACTACGGAACACACCAACCACTCCAATATGGCACGAACTACCTTTGAACTTGATTTGTCCAATTTCGTACACCTATAGATTTCCGATCGAGCCCAAAACTTGGGCATCATCTTAATATGGTGGGAGGAGTCATGTGGTGAGTTTTGAGTGAAATCCAACTGGTTGAACTACGGGATACACCAACCACTCCAATTCGGAACAAACTGCCGTCGAACTTGAATTGTCCGATTTCGTACACCTATTGATTTCGGATCGGTCCCAAAACTTGGGCATCATCATAATATGGTGGGAGGAGTCATTTGGTTAGTTTTGATTGAAATCCAATCGCTAGAACTATAGAATACACCAACCACTCCAGTAAGGCACGAACTGCCTTTGAACTTGAATTGTCCAATTTCGTACACCTATTGATTTCCGATCGAGCCCAAAACTTTGGCATCATCATAATATGGTGGGAGGAGTCATGTGGTGAGTTTTGAGTGAAATCCAATCGCTGGAACTATGGAATACACCAACCACTCCAGTTCGGAACGAACTGCCTTTGAACTTGAATTGTCCAATTTCGTACAGCTGTTGATTTCCGATCGGGCCCAAAACTTGGGCATCATCATAATATGGTTAGAGGAGTCATCTGTTGAGTTTTGAGTGAAATCCAATCGCTAGAACTACGGAATACACCAACCACTCCAATAAGGCACGAACTGCCTTTGAACTTGAATTGTCCAATTTCGTACAGCTATTGATTTCCAATCGACCCAAAACTTGGGCATCATCATAATATGAAGGAACGAATCTTTTGGTGAGTTTTGAGTGAAATCCAAATGCAAGAACTACGGAATACACCAACCACTCCAATATGGCACGAACTACCTTTGAACTTGAATTGTCCAATTTCGTACACCTATAGATTTCCGATCGAGCCCAAAACTTGGGCATCATCATAATATGGTGGGAGGAGTCATGTGGTGAGTTTTGAGTGAAATCCAATCGCTAGAACTATGGAATACACCAACCACTCCAATAAGGCACGAACTTCCATTGAACTTGAATTGTCCAATTTCATACACCTGTGGATTTCCGATCGAGCCCAAAACTTGGGCATCATCATAATGTGGTGGGAGGAGTCATGTGGAGAGTTTTGAGAGAAATCCAATCGGTAGAACTATGGAATACACCAACCACTCCAATTCGTAACGAACTGCCTTTGAACTTGAATTGTCCCATTTCATACAGCTGTTGATTTCCTATCGAGCCCAAAACTTGGGCGTCGTCATAATTTGGTGGGAGGATTCATGTGGTGAGTTTTGAGTGAAATCCAATCGCTAGAACTATGGAATACACCAACGACTCCAGTTCGGAACGAACTGCCTTTGAACTTGAATTGTCCAATTTCGTACAGCTGTTGATTTCCGGTCGAGCCAAAACTTGGGCATCATCATAATATAGTGGGCCGAGTCATGTCACGACCCGATTCGAGAATAAAGTGTTAGAAATGTGCCCCTAAGAGCCAATACATTTGATGTAATCTCCTTAGAATACATTTCGTATATGATAAATAAAGGGCAATATTATTTTGTTATCTTTTATATCGCGTAAAGAAACAAAAGTCCAGGGTATACTAAATAAGAGATAAAGTAATCTAAAGAAGTTTAGATTCGGGAGACCTTTAATCTCTAAGTGTAGTATCCCAAAATGTTCCTAATCATAGGGTTATCAAATGGGCATTGATAAACCGTCAAGATTGGCACATACTATGTATGCTAAATAATGAGGATAGTTGGTCTCAAACCATTTGTGTAGTTGACACTAATACAAGTATGTGGGTGCTCATTAGTGAATGAGTACACTGAACGCGATCAACCGCAGTTCTCGTATGGAGTACTTAACTATATGTCAAACGAGAACTCATAGTTGCAATAATGCAAATTAGTCCTTAGACCTGAGGCATCATGGTTGTCTTGTGATGCGTTATTGATCTTTGATAGCTCACAAAGGCAAGTCGTAAAAGATTTTCCTTATGTGTTATTGGGATCTCTTAATTCATCATGGAGGCATGTGAATGTACAATAAGGAATCTCTTCCTTTGATAAGAAAAGGAGAATGTTTCAAGATATGATTCAGTGAATCTTCGGCCGAAGTACTTGAACATGATTTAGAAAGTGGTTTTAATTATGTTCTATTGAATCATATGAGGTTAATCATATTAGGGGTTTGACATTATCGATCCGTACCCTAATAATATGATTGGAAACATTGTATAAGAGAAGGACCGTATTGCATTGCAATTTCAACTGAATAGGTTCTTCATCTATTCTAATTAGCTTGGGTAGCCATGATATATTGCTAGATGTCACTCTTGGCTTGTGGAAGTCCTAGGATTGATTGTGATCGATCCAAATAAAGGAAGAATTAAAAGGGGGTTTTAATTCCAGTTGGTTAGAAAGAGTTCTAATGTTTTCCCACTGCCTTGCTAAATTAGAACCTAATGGATCGCACACCTTAAATGGTTAACTTTGAGTAATACAAATGAGAATGAGGAAATCAATTTGATTGATTTGATGTGGATGATTTACTGCGTATAAAAATATATTTGGGCCTCGATAATAGTTAGAGGGAAGCCCAAATGGTTGGGTATCAAGCCCAAGGGCTTAAGACACCTAAATATTATGGTTTAAGTGTCATAAGGCCCAATTTTGGAAGCCCAATGGGATTTGGCCGAAAATGGTTAAGTGCATGTGTATGGGAATTGTTTCTATAAGCTCATTAACACACAAACACAATCCAACATCAACCAAAGAGGTTTGGGAGATCAAAGAGAGAAAGTTGTGAGTTTTCAAGAGTGAAACACAATCTTCTTTCAAAGGGGTTTAGATTGAAACCAATCTTGAGAATCTTGTACTAGCATCCTTGTATTCTCAAGATACTTCTTCTCATCTCAAGGTTCCATTGGTGTAGAGACTTAGAGGCCATATACTTTTGTAGCTCACAAGGAGGAGAAAGATCAAGAGGAGATCAACAAAGGAAAATCATCAAGAGAAGACCAAAACACAACTTGGTTCATATAATTGCTTCAAGGGTAATTAGATCTTATCCTTTCTCTTGAATTTTCATTTATGAAAAACATATCAATGTTCATGGCTTAAGATACTTGGAAGAAGTTTTGTTTTTGAATTTGAACAACCACCTTATTCTTCCGCTGCGATTAATTTGATTAAATGTATGTTTAATATTCAAATGAACTTCTTAAAAAAGTTTTAAAACCAACATAAAGAATACTCCCGAATCAGGGTGCGTGAATTAAAAGGAATAAATAAAAGGACTGAAAAATTGATTAAAATAAATTACAATTATATTTATAAAAATAAATTAAAATAATCTTACAAGGGTACAAGATATAAATAAAGGTTTAACACTCTAAACTAGTCCAACTTCTCCGGTTTCGGCTTTGTCTTGCCCACTAATTGATCTGAAAAACATAGTTGGTGGGGGATGAGCAAACCACCGCTCAGTGAGTAGATTATGTAATATGTCAGTCAAGCAATGTCATTTTACACACTCTAGAAAATATAATATAAATATATGCAATACAAATCATATCACATCATTCCTTCAAATCTTGGTTATCCTTCCCAAATTGTTCCCAGCACGTGACCCCTATTGGCCTCACTGCCCTATGTCCCCGTCTGATACACATTTATCCTTCGGATACCCTGTCACTGAAGTTCTCATGTTCCATGAATAACACATACTTCACAAAAACTCCAAATAATATATAATATTGCACAAATTAGATATGCTTGACTTGAAAATAGAGAGAGATTTGTAAATAGAATAAATCCATGATTTATCACAAAATAAGAACTTTTAGAACACATTACATAACCCACTCACCAAGATAAGTATGAAATATTGCAAGACAAACACACATGCTCTTCATCTTGTTTCTTTTTCTTCCTTCTCTCTCTCTCTCTCTCTCTCTCTCTCTCTCTCTCTCTTACTACTTCATGGTAGAAATCTATAATAAAGGATTGGAATGAATGATTCAAGTGAGGAAGCATGATATTTATAGGAGAGGCTATGCATGCACTCAAATAATATTTATATATACAATATTTTAAATTACCAAAAGATAAGATATAAAATTAAGGGAATAATGTGACTCATCCCCTTTGGCCAATGAAATCACAACACACACCACCAAAAGATAAGATAAGAGGAAGGGAATAATGTGAGTCATCAAGTTAAGAAAGAGTGATGATACAATGAATGGGAAGAAGAGAATAAGAAAGAAGCTTAGGCTAGGTGACTCACCAACTTTAGACTAGGTGACTCACCTCCAATGGATGAACAACTCATCCCAATTTGGGATAAAAATCATATTTTTTGAAGAGAAAGAAAGAGGGAAAGGGGGAAGAATGGGAGGATGATGGTTTGATTAAAACAAATTCTAAGTCTCTACACATGGATAACAAGAATGGTGCCATCTTTCAACAAAAAGGATAATCACATACTAGACTCAAGATTTAATAACATATAAATCTTCACAATAAATATTTAAATAAGTAAAAATCATATTGATAAATAATTATTATATATATATATATATATATATTTTTTTTTTTTCGGGTTCTCACAAGTCATGTGGTGAGTTTTGAGTGAAATCCAATCGCTAGAACTATGGAATACACCAACCACTACAATAAGGCACGACCTGCCTTTGAACTTGAATTGTCGAATTTCGTACAGCTGTTGCTTTTCGATCAAGCCCAAAACTTGGGCATCATCATAATATGATGGGAGGAGTCATTTCATGAGTTTTCAGTGAAATCCAATTGATAGAACTACGGAATACACACACCACTCCAGTAAGGCACGAACTACCTTTGAACTTGAGTTGCCCAATTTCGTACACCTATTCATTTCCGATCGAGGCCAAAACTTGGGCATCATCATAATATGGTGGGAGGAGTCATGTGTTGAGTTTTGGGTGAAATCCAATCGCTACAACTACAGAATACACCAACCACTCCAATTCATAACAAAGTGCCTTTGAACTTGTAATGTCCAATTTCGCACACCTATTGACTTCCGATTGAGCCCAAAATTTGGGCATCATCATAATAAGATGGGAGGAGTCATTTGGCGAGTTTTGAGTAAAATCCAATCGCTAGAACTACGGAATACACCAACCACTCTAATAAGGCACGAACTGCCTATGAACTTGAAGTGTCCAATTTCGTACACCTATTGATTTCCGATCGAGCCCAAAACTTGGGCATCATCACAATATGGTGGGAGGAGTCATTTGGTGAGTTTTGAGTCAAATCCAATCGCTAGAACTACGGAATACACCAACCAATCCAATTCGGAACAAACTGCCTTTGAACTTGAAGTGTCCAATTTAGTACACCTATTGATTTCCGATCCAACCCAAAACTTGGGCATCACAATAATACGTTCGGAGGAGTCATTTGGTGAGTTTTGAGTGAAATCCAACAGCTAGAACTATGGAATACACCAACCACTCCAATGCGGAACAAACTGCCATTGAACTTGAAGTGCCCAATTTCGTACACCTATTGATTTCCGATCGAGCCCAAAACTTGGGCATCATCATAATATGTCGGGAGGAGTCATTTGGGGAGTTTTGAGTGAAATCCAATCGCTAGAACTACGGAATAGACCAACCAATCCAATTCGGAACAAACTGCCTTTGAACTTGAAGTGTCCAATTTCGTACACCTATTGATTTCCGATCCAGCCCAAAACTTGGGCATCACAACAATACATTGGGAGGAGTCATTTGGTGAGTTTTGAGTGAAATCCAATCGCTAGAACAACGGAATACACCAACCACTCCAATACGGCACGAACTGCCTTTGAACTTGAATTGTCCAATTTCGTACACCTATTGATTTCCGATTGAGGCCAAAACTTGGGCATCACCATAATACGTTGGGAGGAGTCATTTGGTGAGTTTTGAGTGAAATCCAATTGCTAGAACTACGAAATACACCAACCACTCCAATACGATACGAACTGCCTTTGAACTTGAATTGTCTAATTTCGTACACCTATTGATTTCTGATTGAGCCCAAAACTTGGGCATCATCATAATATGATGGGAGGAGTGATTTGGTGAGTTTTGAGTGAAATCCGACTGCTAGAACTACGAAATAAACCAAAGACTCCAATAAAGCACGAACTGCCTTTGAACTTGAATTGTCCAATTTTGTACAGCTGTTGATTTCCGATCGAGCCCAAAACTTGGGCATCATCGTAATGTAGTGGGAGGATTCCTGTGGTGAGTTTTGAGTGAAATCCAATCGCTAGAACTACGGAATACACCAACCACTCCAATTCGGAACAAACCCCCTTTGAACTTGAAGTGTCCAATTTCGTACACCTATTGACTACCGATTGACCCCAAAACTTGGGCATCATCATAATATGATGGGAGGAGTCATGTGGGGAGTTTTGAGTGAAATCCAATCGCTAGAACTATGGAATACATCAACCAATCCAATAAGGCACGAACTGCCTTCGAACTTGAAGTGTCCAATTTCGTACACCTATTGACTACCGATTGACCCCAAAACTTGGGCATCATCATAATATGGTGGAAGGAGTCATTTGATGAGTTATGAGTAAAATCCAATCGCTAGAACTACGAAATGTACCAACCACTCCAATAAGGCACGAACTGCCTTTGAATTTGAATTGTCCAATTTCGTGCACCTATTGATTTCTGATCGAGCCCAAAACTTGGGCATCATCATAATATGGTGGGAGGAGTCATTTGGTAAGTTTTGAGTGAAATGCAACGCTTGAACTACGGAATACACCAACCACTCCAATTCGGAACAAACTGCCTTTGAACTTGCAGTGTCCAATTTCGTACACCTATTGATTTCCAATCGAGCCCAGAACTTGGGCATCACCATAATATGGAAGGAGGAGTCATTTGGTGAGTTTTGAGCGAAATCCAATCGCCAGAACTGCGGAATACACCAACCACTCCAATAAGGCATGAATTGCCTTTGACCTTGGAGTGTCCAATTTCGTACACCTATTGATTTCCAATCGAGCCCAAAACCTGGGCATCACCATAATTTGGTGGTAGGAGTCATTGGGTAAGTTTTGAGTGAAATCCAATCGCTTGAACTACAAAATACACCAATCAATCCAATTCGGAACAAACTGCCTTTGAACTTGAAGTGTCCAATTTCGTACACCTATTGATTTCCGATCCAGCCCAAAACTTGGGCATCACAACAATACATTGGGAGGAGTCATTTGGTGAGTTTTGAGGGAAATCCAATCGCTAGAACTACGGAATACACCAACCACTCCAATTCGGAACAAACAGCCTCTGAAGTTGAAGTGTCCAATTTTGTACAGCTATAGATTTCCGATCGAGCCCAAAACTTGGGCATCATCATAATATGGTGGGAGGAGTCATGTGGTGAGGTTTGGGTGACATCCAATCGCTAGAACTACGAAATACACCAACCACTAAAATTCTGAACAAACTGCCTTTGAATTTGAAGTGTTCAATTTCGTACACCTATTGATTTCCGATTGAGCCCAAAACATGGGCATCATCATAATATGGTGGGAGGAGTCATTTGGTGTGTTTTGAGTGAAATCCAATTGCTAGAACTACGAAATGTACCAACCACTCCAATAAGGCACGAACGGCCTTTGAACTTGAATTGTCCAATTTCGTGCACCTATTGATTTCCGATCGAGCCCAGAACTTGGGCATCATCATAATATAGTGGGAGGAGTCATTTGGTAAGTTTTGAGTGAAATCCAATCGCTAGAACTACGAAATACACCAACCACTCCAATTCGGAACAAATTGCCTTTGAACTTGAAGTGTCCAATTTCGTACACCAATTGATTTCCGATCAAGCCCAAAACTTAGGCATCAGCCTAATATCGTCGGAGGAGTCATCTGGTGAGTTTTGAGTGAAATCCAACTGCTAGAACTACGGAATACACCAAAAATTTCAATTCGGAACAAATTGCCTTTGAACTTGAAGTGTCCAATTTCGTATACCTATTGATTTCCGATCGATCCCAAAACTTGGGCATTGTCATAATAAGGAGGGAGGATTCATGGTGAAACTTTTGGGTGAAATCCAATCGCTAGAACTACAGAATACCCCAACCACTCCGATTCGTAACAAACTGCCTTTGAACTTGAAGTGTCCAATTTCGTACACCTATTGATTTCCGATCAATCCGAAAACTTGGACATCATCATAATATGGTGGGAGTAGTTATTTGGTGAGTTTTGAGTGAAATCCAATTGCTAGAACTACGGAATACAGCAACCACTCCAATTTGGAACAAATTGCCTTTGAACTTGAAGTGTCCAATTTCGTACACCTATTGATTTCCGATCAAGCCCAAAACTTGGGCATCAGCCTAATATTGTCGGAGGAGTCATGTGGTGAGTTTTGAGTGAAATCCAATCGCTAGAACTACGGAATACACCAACCACTCCAATTCGGAACAAATTGCCTTTGAACTTGAAGTGTCCAATTTCGAATACCTATTGATTTCCGATCAAGCCCAAAACTTGGGCATCAGCCTAATATGGTCGGAGGAGTCATGTGGTGAGTTTTGAGTGAAATCCAATTGCTAGAACTACGGAATACACCAACCACTCCAATTCGGAACAAATTGCCTTCGAACTTGAAGTGTCCAATTTCGTACACCTATTGATTTCCGATCAAGCCCAAAACTTGGGCATCAGCCTAATATGGTCGGAGGAGTCATGTGGTGAGTTTTGAGTGAACTCCAATCACTAGAACTACGGCATACACCAACCACTCCAATTCGGAGCAAATTGCCTTTGAACTTCAAGTGTCCAATTTCGAATACCTATTGATTTCCGATCAAGCCCAAAACTTGGGCATCAGCCTAATATGGTCGGAGGAGTCATGTGGTGAGTTTTGAGTGAAATCCAATTGCTAGAACTACGGAATACACCAACCACTCCAATTCGGAACAAATTGCCTTCGAACTTGAAGTGTCCAATTTCGTACACCTATTGATTTCCGATCAAGCCCAGAACTTGGGCATCAGCCTAATATGGTCGGAGGAGTCATGTGGTGAGTTTTGAGTGAACTCCAATCACTAGAACTACGGAACACACCAACCACTCCAATTCGGAGCAAATTGCCTTTGAACTTGAAGTGTCCAATTTCGTACACCTATTGATTTCTGATCGATCGCAAAACATGGGCGTCATCATAATATGGTGGGAGGAGTCATTTGGTGAGTTTTGAGTGAAATCCAATTGCTCTAACTACGGAATACACCAACCACTTCAATTCGGAACACAATGCCTCTGAACTTGAAGTGTCCAATTTCGTACACCTATTGATTTCCGATCGAGCCCAAAACTTGGGCATAATCATAATATGGTGGGAGGAGTCATTTGGCGAGTTTTGAGTGAAATCCAATCGCTAGAACTACGAAATGTACCAACCACTCCAGTAAGGCACGAACTGCCTTTGAACTTGAATTGTCCAATTTCGTACACCTTTTGATTTCCGATCATGCCCAAAACTTGGGCATCAGCCTAATATGGTCGGAGGAGTCATGTGGTGGGTTTTGAGTGAAATCAAATAGCTAGAACTACGGAATACCCCAACCACTCCAATTCAGAACAAATTGCCTTTGAACTTGAAGTGTCCAATTTCGTACACCTATTGATTTACGATCGATCCCAAAACTTGGGAATTATAATAATAAGGAGGGAGGAGTGATGGGGTGAGTTTTGACTGAAATCCAATCGCTAGAACTACGGAATACACCAACCACCCCAATTCGGAACAAACTGCCTTTGTACTTGAAGTGTCCAATTTCGCACACCTATTGATTTCGGATCGATCCCAAAACTTGGGCATTGTCATAATATGGTGGGAGTAGTCATTTGGTGAGTTTTGAGTGAAATCCAACTGCTAGAACTACGGAATACACCGACCATTTCAATTCGGAACAAACTGCCTTTGAACTTGAAGTGTCCAAATTCGTATACCTATTGATTTCGGATCAAGCTCAAAACTTGGGCATCAGCCTAATATGGTCGGAGGAGTCATGTGGTGAGTTTTGAGTGAAATCCGATTGCTAGAACTACGGAATACACCAACCACTCCAATTCGGAACAAATTGTCTTCGAACTTGAAGTGTCCAATTTCGTATACCTATTGATTTCCGATCAAGCCCAAAACTTGGGCATCAGCCTAATATGGTCGGAGGAGTCATGTGGTGAGTTTTGAGTGAACTCCAATCGCTAGAACTACGGAATACACCAAAAACTCCAATTCAGAACACACTGCCTTTGAACTTGAAGTGTCCAATTTCGTACACCTATTGATTTCCGATCGATCCCAAAACTTGGGCATTGTCATAATGAGGGAGGAGTCATGGGGTGAGTTTTTACTGAAATCCAATCGCTAGAACTACGGAATACACCAACCACTCCAATTCGGAACAAACTGCCTTTGAACTTGAAGTGTCGAATTTCAAACACCTATTGATTCCCGATCGATGCCAAAACTTGGGCATCATCATAATATGGTGGGAGTAGTCACTTGGTGAGTTTTGAGTGAAATCCAACTGCTAGAACTACGGAATAAACCAACCACTTCAATTCGGAACAAACTACCTTTGAACTTGAAGTGTCCAATTTCGTACACCTATTGATTTCGGATCAAGCCCAAAACTTGGGAATCAGCCTAATATGGTCGGAGGAGTCATGTGGTGAGTTTTGAGTGAAATCCAATCGCTAGAACTATGGAATACACCAACCACTCCAATTCGGAACAAACTGCCTTTGTACTTGAAGTGTCCAATTTCGTACACCTATTGATTTCGGATCAAGCCCAAAACTTGGGAATCGGCCTAATATGGTCGGAGGAGTCATGTGGTGAGTTTTGAGTGAAATCCAATCGCTAGAACTATGGAATACACCAACGACTCCAATTCAAAACAAACTGCCATTGAACTTGAAGTGTCCAATTTCGTACACCTGTTGATTTCCGATCGATCCCAAAACTTGGGCATTGTCATAATAAGGAGGGAGGATTCATGGTGAAACTTTTGGGTGAAATCCAATCGCTAGAACTACAGAATACCCCAACCACTCCAATTCGTAACAAACTGCCTTTGAACTTGAAGTGTCCAATTTCGTACACCTATTGATTTCCGATCAATCCGAAAACTTGGACATCATCATAATATGGTGGGAGTAGTTATTTGGTGAGTTTTGAGTGAAATCCAATCGCTAGAACTACGAAATGTACCAACCACTCCAGTAAGGCACGAACTGCCTTTGAACTTGAATTGTCCAATTTCGTACACCTATTGATTTCCGATCAAGCCCAAAACTTGGGCATCAGCCTAATATGGTCGGAGGAGTCATGTGGTGAGTTTTGAGTGAAATTCAATCGCTAGAACTACGGAATACACCAACCACTACAATTCGGAACAAACTGCCTTTGACCTTGAAGTGTCCAATTTCGTACACCTATTGATTTCCGATCGATCCCAAAACTTGGGCATCATCATAATATGGTGGGAGGAGTCATATGGTGAGTTTTGAGTGAAATCCAACCGCTAGAACTACGGAATACACCAACTACTCCAATTCGAAACAAACTGCCTTTGAACTTGAAGTGTCCAATTTCGCACACCTATTGATTTCCGATCGATCCCAAAACTTGGGCATCAACATAATATGGTGGGAGGAGTCATTTGGTGAGTTTTGAGTGAAATCCAATTGCTAGAACTACGGAATACACCAACCACTCCAATTCGGAACAAATTGCCTTTGAACTAGAAGTGTCCAATGTCGTACACCTATTGATTTCCGATCAAGCCCAAAACTTGGGCATCAGCCAAATATGGTCGGAGGAGTCATGTGGTGAGTGTTGAGTGAAATCCAATCGCTAGAACTACGGAATACACCAACCACTCCAATTCGGAATAAACTGCCTTTGAACTTGAAGTGTTCAATTTCGTACACCTATTGATTTCTGATCGATCCCAAAACTTGGGCATCATCATAATATGGTGGGAGGAGTCATATGGTGAGTTATGAGTGAAATCCAACCTCTAGAACTACGGAATACACCAACCACTCCAATTCAGAACAAACTTCCTTTGAACTTGAAGTGTCCAATTTCGTACACCTATTCATTTCCGATGGATCCCAAAACTTGGGCATTGTCATAATCAGGAGGGAGGAGTCATGGGGTGAGTTTTGACTGAAATCCAATCGCTAGAACTACGGAATACACCAACCACTCCACTTCGGAACAAACTGCCTTTGAACTTGAAGTGTCCAATTTGGCACACCTATTGATATCCGATCGATCCGAAATCTTGGGCATCATCATAATATGGTGGGAGTAGTCATTTGGTGGGTTTTGAGTGAAATCCAATCGCTAGAACTACGGAATACACCAACCACTCCAATTCGGAACAAATTGCCTTTCAACTAGAAGTGTCCAATTTCGTTTAGAACTACGAAACGTACCAACCACTCCAATAAGGCACGAACTGCCTGTGAACTTGAAATGTAAAATTTCATACACCTATTGATTTCCGATCGAGCCCAAATCTTGGGCATCATCATAATATCGTGGGAGGAGTCATTTGGCGAGTTTTGAGTGAAATCCAATTGCTAGAACTACGAAATGTACCAACCACTCCAGTAAGGCACAAACTGCCTTCGAAATTGAATTGTCCAATTTCGTACACCTATTGATTTCCAATCGAACCGAAAACTTGGGCATCATCATAATATGGTGGGAGGAGTGATTTGGAGAGTTTTGAGTGAAATCCAATTGTAGAACTACGGAATACACCAACCACTCCAATTCAGAACAAACTGCCTCTAAACTTGAAGTGTCCAATTTCGTACACCTATTGATTTCCGGTCGAGCCCACTACTTGGGCATCATCATCATACGGTGGGAGGAGTGATGTGGTGAGTTTTGAGAGAAACCCAATAGCTAGAACTACGAAACGTACCAACCACTCCAGTAAGGCACGAACTGCCTTAGAACTTGAATTGTCCAATTTAGTACACCTATTGATTTCCGATCGAGCCGAAAAATTGGGAATCATCATAATATGGTGGGAGGAGTGATTTGGAGAGTTTTGAGTGAAATCCAATTGCTAGAACTTCGGAATAAACCACCCACTCCAATTCGGAACAAACGGCCTTTGAACTTGAAGTGTCCAATTTCGTACACCTATTGATTTCCGATCGATCCCAAAACTTGGGCACCATCATAATATGGTGGGAGGAGTCATATGGTGAGTTTTGAGTGAAATCCAATCGCTTGAACTAGGGAATACACCAATCAGTCCAATTCGGAACAAACTGCCTTTGAATTTGAAGTGTCCAATTTCGTACACCTATTGATTTCCGATTGACCCCAAAACTTGGGCATCATCATAATATGGCGGGAGTAGTCATTTGGTGAGTTTTGAGTGAAATCCAATTGCTAGAACTACGGAATACACCAACCACTTCAATTCGGAACAAACTGCCTTTGAACTTGAAGTGTCCAATTTTGTACACCTATTGATTTCCGATCAAGCCCAAGACTTGAGCATCAGCCTAATACGGTCGGAGGAGTCATGTGGTGAGTTTTGAGTGAAATCCAATCGCTAGAACTACGGAATACACCAACCACTCCAATTTGGAACAAATTGCCTTTGAACTTGAACTGTCCAATTTCGTACACCTATTCATTTCCGATCAAGCCCAAAACTTTGGCATCAGCCTAATATTGTCGGAGGAGTCATGTGGTGAGTTTTGAGTGAAATCCAATCGCTAGAACTACGGAATACACCAACCACTCCAATTCAGAACAAACTGCCTTTGAACTTGAAGTGTCCAATTTCATACACCTATTGATTTCCAATCGAGCCCAAAACTTGGGCATCATCATAATATGGTGGGAGGAGCCATTTGGTGAGTTTGGAGTGAAATCCAATTGCTAGAACTACGGAATACCCCAAACACTCCAATAAAGCACGAACTGCCTTGGAACTTGAATTGTCCAATTTCGTACACCTATTGATTTCCGATCGAGCCCAAAACTCGGGCATCATCATAATATGGTGGGAGGAGTCATTTGGTGAGTTTGGAGTGAAATCCAATTGCTAGAACTACGGAATGCCCAAAACACTCCAATAAAGCACGAACTGCCTTGGAACTTGAAGTGTCCAATTTCGCACACCTATTGATTTCCGATCGAGCCCAAAACATGGGCATCAACATAATATGGTGGGAGGAGTCATGTGGTGAGTTTTGAGTGAAATCCAATAGCTAGAACTACGAAATACACCAACCACTCCAATTCGGAACAAACTGCCTTTGAACTTGAAATGTCCAATTTCGTACACCTATTGATTTCCGGTCAAGCCTACTACTTGGGCATCATCGTCATACGGTGGGAGGAGTGATGTGGTGAGTTTTGAGTGAAATCCATCGCTAGAACTGCGGAATACACCAACCACTCCAACAAAGCACGAACTGCCTTTGAACATGAATTGTTCAATTTCGTAGACCTATTGATTTCCGATCGAGCCCAAAACTTGGGCGTCATCATAATATGGTGGGGGGAGTCATTCGGTGAGTTTTGAGTGAAATCCAATCACTAGAACTACGAAATACACCAACCACTCCAATAAGGCATGAACTGCCTTTCAACTTGAATTGTCCAATTTCGTACACCTATTGATTTCTGATCGAGCCCAAAACTTGGGCATCATTATAATATGGTGGGAGAACTCATGTGGTGAGTTTTGAGTGGAATCCATTGGTTGAACTATGGAATACACTAACCTCTCCAATTCGGAACAAACTGACTTTGAACTTGAAGTGTCCAATTTCATACACCTATTGATTTCCGACTGAGCCCAAAACTTGGGGATCATGATAATATGTTGGGGGGAGTCATTTGGTTAGTTTTGAGTGAAATCCAATCGCTAGAACTACGAAATACACCAACCACTCCAATAAGGCACGAACTGCCTTGGAACTCCAATTGTCCAATTTCGTACACCTATTGATTTCTGATCGACCCCAAAACTTGGGCATCATCATAATATGGTGGGAGGAGGCATTTGGTGACTTTTGAGTGAAATCCAATAGTTAGAACTACGAAAGGTACCAATCACTCCAATAAGGCACGAACTGCCTTTGAACTTGAATTGTCTAATTTCGTACACATATTGATTTCCGATCAAGCCCAAAACTTGGGCATCATCATAATATGGTGGGAGGAGTCATTTGGGGACTTTTGAGCGAAATGCAATCGCTAGAACTACGGAATACACCAACCACTCCAATAAGGCGCGAACTGCCTTTGAACTTGAATTGTCCAATTTTGTACAACTACTGATTTCCGAACGAGCCCAAAACTTGGGCATCACCGTAATATGGTGGGAGGAGATATTTGGTAAGTTTTGAGTGAAATCCATTTGCTGGAACTGCGGAATACACCAACCACTCTAATTCGGAACGAACTGCCTTGTCCAATTCCGTAGGCCTATTGATTTCCGATCGAGCCCAAAACATGGGCATCACCATAATATGGTGGCAGGAGTCATTTGGTGAGTTTTGAGTGAAATCCAACCTCTAGAACAACGGAATACACCAACCACTCCAATTCGGAACAAATTGCCTTCGAACTTGAAGTGTCCAATTTCGCACACCTATTGATTTCAAATTGAGCCCAAAACTTGCGCATCATCATAATATGGTGGGAGGAGTCATTTGGTGAGTTTTGAGTGAAATCCAATAGCTAGAACTACGGAATACACCAACGACTCCAATTTGGAACAAACTGCCTCTGAACTTGAAGTGTCCAATTTCTCACACCTATTGATTTCCGATCATGCCCAAAACTTGGGCATCATCACAATACTGTGGGAGGAGTCACTTGGGGAGTTTTGAGTGAAATCCAATCGCTAGAACTACGGAATACACCAACCACTCCAATAAGGCACGAACTGCCTTTGAACTTGAATTGTCCAATTTCGTACACCTATTGATTTCCGATCGAGCCCAAAACATGGGCATCACCATAATATGGTGGGAGGAGTCATTCGGTGAGTTTTGAGTGAAATCCAATCACTAGAACTACGAAATACAACAACCACTCCAATAAGGCACGAACTGCCTCTGAAATTGAAGTGCCGATTTCGCACACCTATTGATTTCAAATTGAGCCCAAAACTTGCGCATCATCATAATATGGTGGGAGGAGTCATTTGGTGAGTTTTGAGTGAAATCCAATAGCTAGAACTACGGAATACACCAACGACTCCAATTTGGAACAAACTGCCTCTGAACTTGAAGTGTCCAATTTCTCACACCTATTGATTTCCGATCATGCCCAAAACTTGGGCATCATCACAATACTGTGGGAGGAGTCACTTGGGGAGTTTTGAGTGAAATCCAATCGCTAGAACTACGGAATACACCAACCACTCCAATAAGGCACGAACTGCCTTTGAACTTGAATTGTCCAATTTCGTACACCTATTGATTTCCGATCGAGCCCAAAACATGGGCATCACCATAATATGGTGGGAGGAGTCATTCGGTGAGTTTTGAGTGAAATCCAATCACTAGAACTACGAAATACAACAACCACTCCAATAAGGCACGAACTGCCTCTGAAATTGAAGTGCCGATTTCGCACACCTATTGATTTCTGATCGAGCCCAAAACATGGGCATCATCATAATATGGTGGGAGTAGTCATGTGGTGAGTTTTGAG
This sequence comes from Prunus yedoensis, assembly GCA_005406145.1. Lineage (NCBI taxonomy): Eukaryota > Viridiplantae > Streptophyta > Magnoliopsida > Rosales > Rosaceae > Prunus > Prunus yedoensis. The sequence goes on along the minus strand of BJCG01000015.1, from coordinate 897,530 downwards.
TGAAATCCAATAGCTAGAACTACGGAATACACCAACGACTCCATTTCGGAACAAACTGCCTTTGAACTTGAAGTGTCCAATTTCGCACACCTATTGATTTCTGATCGAGCCCAAAACTTGGGCATCATCATAATATCGCGGGAGGAGTCATTTGGTGAGTTTTCAGTGAAATCCAATCGCTAGAACTACGAAATACACTAACCACTCCAATAAGGCATGAACTGCCTTTCAACTTGAAGTGCCGATTTCGCACACCTATTGATTTCCGATCGAGCCCAAAACTTGGGCTTCACCGTAATATGGTGGGAGGAGTCATTTGGTAAGTTTTGAGTGAAATCCACTTGCTAGAACTGCAGAATACAGCAACCACTCCAATTCGTAACGAACTGCCTTTGAACTTGAATTGTCCAATTTCGTACACCTATTGATTTCCGATTGAGTCCAAAACTTGGGCATTATCAAAATATGGTGGGTTTTGAGTGAAATCCAATCGCTAGAACTACGGGATACACCAACCACTGCAATAAGGCAAGAACTGCCACTGAGCTAGAATTGTCCAATTTCGTAAACCTATTGATTTCCGATCGTGCCCAAAACTTGGGCATCGTCATAACATGGTGGGAGGAGTCACGTGGTGAGTTTTGAGTGAAATCCAATAGCTAGAACTACGGAACACACCAACGACTCCAATTCGAAACAAACTGCCTTTGAACTTGAAGTGTCCAATTTCGTACACCTATTGATTTCCGATCGTGCCCAAAACATGGGCATCATCATAATATGGTGTGAGGAGTCACTTGGTGAGTTTTGAGAGAAGTCCAATTGCTAGAACTACGGAATACACAAACCACTCTAATTCGGAACAAATTGCCTTTGAACTTGAAGTGTCCAATTTCGCACAACTATTGATTTCCGATTGAGCCCAAAACTTGGGCATCATCATAATACGGTGGGAGGAGTCATTTGGTGAGTTTTGAGGGAAATCCAATCGCTATAACTACGGAATACACCAACCACTCCAATTCGGAACGAACTGTCTTTGAACTTGAATTGTCCAATTTCGTACACCTATTGATTTCCGATCGAGCCCAAAACTTGGGCATCATCATAATGGGGTGGGAGGAGTCATTTGGTGAGTTTTGAGTGAAATCCAATTGATAGAACTACGAAATACATCAACCATTCCAATAAGGCACGAACTGCCTCTGAACTTGAAGTGCCGATTTCACACACCTATTGATTTCCGATCGAGCCCAAAACTTGGTCATCACCGTAATATGGCGGGAGGAGTCATTTGGTAAGTTTTGAGTGAAATCCACTTGCAAGAACTGCGGAATACACCAACTACTCCAATTCTGAACGAACTGCCTTTGAACATGAAGTGTCCAATTTCGCACAACTATTGATTTCCGATTGAGCCCAAAACTTGGGCATCATCATAATATGGTGGGAGGAGTCATTTGGTGAGTTTTGAGTGAAATCCAATCGCTAGAACTATGGAATTGACTAACCACTCCAATAAAGCACAAACTGGCTTTGAACTTGAAGTGTCCAATTTCGCACACCTATTGATTTCCGATCGAGCCCAAAACTTGGGCATCATCATAATATGGCGGGAGAAGTCATTAGGTGAGTTTTGAGTGAAATCCAATTGCTGGAACTACGGAATACACCAACTACTACAATAAGGCACGAAGTGCCTTTGAACTTGAACTGCCCAACTTCATACACCTATTGATTTCCGATCGATCCCAAAACTTGGGCATCATCATGATATGGTGGGAGGAGTCATTTGGTGAGTTTTGAGTGAAATCCAATCACAAGAACTACCGAATACTCACACCACTCCAATAAAGCACGAACTGCCTTTGAACTTGAATTGTCCAATTTTGAACACCTATTGATTTCCGATCGAGCCCAAAACTTGGGCATCATCATAATATAGTGGGAGGAGTCATTTGGTTAGTTTTGAGTGAAATCAAATCGCTAGAACTGTGGAATACACAAACCACTCCAATAAAGCACGAACTGCCTTTGAACTTGAATTGTCCAATTTCGTACACCTATTGATTTCCGATCGAGCCCAAAACATGGGCATCATCATGATATGGTGGGAGGAGTCATTTGGTGAGTTTTGAGTGAAATCCACTCGCTAGAACTACGAAATACACCAACCACTCCAATAAGGCACGAACTGATTTGAACTTGAAGTGCCGATGTCGCAGACCTATTGATTTCCAATCGATCCCAAAACTTGGGCATCATATGATATGGTGGGAGGAGTCATGTGGTGAGTTTTCAGTGAAATCCAATAGCTAGAACTACGAAATACACCAACGACTCCAATTCGGAACAAACTGCCTTTGAACTTGAAGTATCCAATTTCGCACACCTATTGATTTCCGATTCAGCCCAAAACTTGGGCATCATCATAATATGGTGGGAGGAGTCATTTGGTGAGTTTTCAGTGAAATCCAAAGGCTAGAACTACGGAATACACAAACCACTCCAATAAAGCAAAAACTGCCTTTGAACATGAATTGTCCAATTTGGTACACCTATTGATTTCCGATCGAACCCAAAACTTGGGCATCAGCATAATATGGTGGGAGGAGTCATGTGGTGAGTTTTGAGTGAAATTCAATCGCTAGAACTACGGAATACACCAACCACTCCAAGTTGCCTTTGAACTTGAAGTGTCCAATTTCGTGCACCTATTGATTTCCGATCGAGCCCAAAACTTGGGCATCATCAGAATATGTTGGGAGGAGTCATTTGGTGAGTTTTGAGGGAACTCCAACCGCTAGAACTACGAAATGTACCAACCACTCCAATAAGTCACGAACAGCCTTTGAACTTGAATTATCCGATTTCGTACACCTATTGATTTCCGATCGAGCCCAAAACTTGGGCATCATCATAATATGGTGGGAGGAGTCATGAGTTGAGTTATGAGTGAAATCCAATCGTTAGAACTTCTGAATACACCAACCACTCCAATTCGGAACAAACTGCTTTTGAACTTGAAGTGTCCAATTTCGTATACCTATTGATTTTCGATCGAGCCCAAAACTTGGGCATCATCATAATATGGTGGGATGAGTCATTTGGAGAGTTTTGAGTGAAATCCAATCGCTAGAACTATGAAACACACCCACCGCTACAATCAGGCACGAACTGCCTATGAACTTGAATTGTCCAATTTCGTACACCTTTGATTTCCGATCGTGCCCAAAACTTGGGCATCATCATAATATGGTGGGAGGAGTCATTTGGTTAGTTTTGAGTGAAATCCAATCGCTCAAACTACGGAATACACCTACCACTCCAATAACGCACGAACTGCCTTTGAAATTAAATTGTCCAATTTCATGCACCTATTGATTTTCGATCGAGCCCAAAACTTGGGCATCATCATAATATGGCGGGAGTAGTCATTTGGTGAGTTTAAAGTGAAATCCAATCGCTAGAACTACGGAATACACCAACCACTCCAATAAGGCACGAACTGCCCTTGAACTTGAATTGTCCAATTTCGTACACCTTTGATTTTCGATCGGGCCCAAAACTTGGGCATCATCATAATATGGTGGGAGGAGTCATGAGTTGAGTTCTGAGTGAAATCCAATCGCGAGAACTACTGAATACACCAACCACTCCAATTCGGAACAAACTGCCTTTGTACTTGAAGTGTCCAATTTCGTATACCTATTGATTTCCGATCGAGCCCAAAACTTGGGCATGATCATAATATGGTGGGTGGAGTCATTTGGTGAGTTTTGAGAGAAATCCAAACGCTAGAACTACGGAATACACCAACCACTCCCATAAGGCACGAAATGCCTTTGAACTTGAACTGTCCAATTTCGTACGCCAATTGATTTCCGATCGAGCCCAAAACTTGGGCATCATCATAATATGGTGGGAAGAGTCATTTGGTGAGTTTTGAGTGAAATCCAATCGCTAGAACTACCGAATACACCGACCACTCCAAGAAGGCACGAAGTGCCTTTGAACATGAATTGTCCAGTTTCGTACTCCTATTGATTTCTGATCAAGCCCAAAACTTGGGCATCATCATAATATGGTGGGAGGGATTTGGTGAGTTTTGAGTGAAATCCAATCGCTACAACTACGGAATACACCAACCACTCCAAGAAGGCACGAACTGCCTTTGAAATTGAAGTGTCCAATTTCGCACACCTATTGATTTCCGATTGAGCCCAAAACTTGGGCATCATCATAATATCATGGGAGGATTCATTTGGTGAGTTTTGAGTAAAATCCAATTGCTAGAACTATGGAATACACCAACCACTCCAATAATGCACAAACTGCCTTTGAACTTGAATTGTCCAATTTCGTACACCGATTGATTTCCGATCGACCCCAAAACTTGGGCATCATCATAATATGGTGGGAGGAGTCATTTGGTGACTTTTGAGTGAAATCCAATAGCTAGAACTACGGAATACACCAACCACTCCAAGAAGGCACGAAGTGCATTTGAACATGAATTGTCCAATTTCGTACTCCTATTGATTTTCGATCGTGCGCAAAACTTGGGCATCACCATAATATGGTGGGTGGAGTGATTTGGTGAGTTTTGAGTGAAATCCAATCGCTAGAACTATGGAATACACCAACCACTCCAATAAGGCACGAACTGCCTTGGAACTTGAATTGTCCAATTTCGTACACCTATTAATTTCCGATCAAGCCCAAAACTTGGGCATCATCATAATATGGTGGGAGGAGTCATATAGTGAGTTTTGAGTGAAATCCAATCGCTAGAACTACGGAATACACCAACCAGAATAAGGCACGAACTGCCTTTGAACTTGAATTGTCCAATTTCGTACACAAATTGATTTCCGATCGAGCCCAAAACTTGGGTATCATCATAATATGGTGGGTGGAGTGATTTGGTGAGTTTTGAGTGAAATCCAATCGCTAGAACTATGGAATACACCAACCACTCCAATAAGGCACGAACTGCCTTGGAACTTGAACTGTCCAATTTCGTACACGTATTAATTTCCGATCAAGCCCAAAACTTGGGCATCATCATAATATGGTGGGAGGAGTCATTTAGTGAGTTTTGAGTGAAATCCAATCGCAAGAACTACGGAATACACCAACCAGAATAAGGCACGAACTGCCTTCGAACTTGAATTGTCCAATTTCGTACACCTATTGATTTCCGATCGAGCCCAAAACTTGGGCATCATCATAATATGGTGGGAGGAGTCATTTGGTGAGTTTTGAGTGAAATCCAACCCCTAGAACTATGGAATACACCAACCACTCCAGGAAGGCACGAACTGCCTTTGAACTTGAATTGTCCAATTTCGCACACCTATTGATTTCCGATCGTGCCTAAAACTTGGGCATCATCATAATGTGGTGGGAGGCGTCATTTGGTGAGTTTTGAGTGATATCCAATCGCTAGAACTACGGAATACACCAACCACTCCTATAAGAAACGAATTGCCTTTGAACCTGAACTGTCCAATTTCTTACCCCTATAGATTTCCGATTGAGCCCAAAACTTAGGCATCACAATAATATTGTGGGAGGAGTCACTTGGTGAGTTTTGAGTGAAATCCAATCACTAGAACTGAGAAATACACCAACCACTCCAATTCGGAACAAACTGCCTTTGAACTTGAACTGTCCAATTTCTTACTCCTATGGATTTCCGATCGAACCCAAAACTTGGGCATAATCATAATATGGTTGGAGAAGTCATTTGGTGAGTTTTGAGTGAAATCCAATTGCTGGAACTATGCAATACGCCAACCACTCCAATTCGGAACGAACTGGCTGCGAACCTAAATTGCCCAATTTCTTACACCCATGGATTTCCGATCGAGCCTAAAACTTGGGCATCATTATAATGTGGTGGGACACGTCATTTGGTGAGTTTTGAGTGAAATCCAATCGCTAGAACTATGGAATACACCAACCACTCCAATTTGGAACAAACTGCCTTTGAACTTGAAGTGTCCAATTTCGTACACCTACTGATTTCCAATCGAGCCCAACACCTGGGCATCATTATAATATGGTGGGTGGACTCATGTGGAGAGTTTTGAGTGAAATCCAATCGCTAGAACTATGGAATACACAAACCATTCCAATTCGGAACAAACTGCTTTTCAACATGAAGTGTCCAATTTCGTACACCTATTGATTTCCGATCGAGCCCAAAACTTGGGCATCATCATAATATCGTGGGAGGAGTAATTTGATGAGTTTTGAGTGAAATCCAATCTCTAGAACTACGGAATACACCAAACACTCCAATAAAGCACGAACTGCCATTAAGCTTGAATTGTCCAATTTCGTACACCTATTGATTTCCGATCGAGCCCAAAACTTGGGCATCATCATAATATGTTGGGAGGTGTCATTTGGTGAGTTTTGAGTGAAATCTAATCGCTAGAACTACGGAATACACCAACCACTCCAATTCGGAACAAACTGCCTTTGAACTTGAAGTGTCCAATTTCGTACACCTATTGATTTCCGATCGAGCCCTAAACTTGGGCATCATCATAATATGGTGGGAGGAGTCATGTGGTGACTTTTTAGTGAAATCCAATCGCTAGAACTACGGAATACACCAACCACTCCAATTCGGAACAAACTGCCTTTGAACTTGAATTGTCCTATTTCGTACACTTATTGATTTCCGATCGAGCCCAAAACTTGGGCATCATCGTAATATAGTGGGAGGAGACATTTGGTGTGTTTTGAGTGAAATCCAATCGCCAGAACTATGCAATACACCAACCACTCCAATTCGGAACGAACAGCCTGTGAACTTGAGTTGTCCAATTTCTTACCCCTACTCATTTCCGATCGAGCCCAATACTTAGGCATCGTCATAATAGGGTGGGAGGAGTCATTTGGTGAGTTTTCAGTGAAATCCAATTGCTAGAACTACGGAATACACCAACCACTCCTATAAGGAACGAACTGCCTTTGAACCTGAATTGTCCAATTTCTTACCCGTATTGATTTTCGATCGAACCCAAAACTTGGGCATCATCATAATACGGTGGGATGAGTCATTTGGTGAGTTTTGAGTGAAATCCAATCGCTAGAGCTATGCAATACGCATTACAATTCGGAACGAACTGCCTTTGAACTTGAATTGTCCAATTTCTTACACCTATGGATTTCCGATCGAGCCCACAACTTGGGCATCATCATAATATGGTGGGAGGAGTCATTTGGTTAGTTTTCAGTGAAATCCAATCGCTAGAACTATGCAATACACCAACCACTCTAATTCAGAATGAGCTGGATGTGAACTTGAATTGTCCAATTTCTTACACCTATGGATTTCCGATCGAGCCCAAAACTTGGGCATCATCATAATATGGTGGGAGGACTCATTTGGTTAGTTGTGAGAGAAATCCAACAGCCAGAACTACGGAATACACCAACCGCTCCTACAAGGAACGAACTGCCTTTGAACCTGAATTGTCCAATTTCTTATCCCTATTGATTTCCGATCGGGCCTTAAACTTGGACATCATGATAATATGGTGGGAGGAGTTCTTTGGTGAGTTTTGAGTGAAATCCAATCGCCAGAACTGTGGAATACACCAACCACTCTTATAAGGAACGAACTGCCTTTGAACCTGAATTGTCCAATTTCTTACACCTATCGATTTTCGATCGAGCCTAAAACTTGGGCATCATCATAATGTGGTGGGAGGCGTCATTTGCTGAGTTTTGAGTGATATCCAATCGCTAGAACTACGGAATACACCAACCACTCCTATAAGAAACGAATTGCCTTTGAACCTGAATTGTCCAATTTCTTACCCCTATAAATTTCCGATCGAGCCCAAAACTTGGGCATCACTATAATATTGTGGGAGGAGTCACTTGGTGAGTTTTGAGTGAAATCCAATCACTCGAATTATGCAATACACCGACCACTCCAATTCGGAACGAACTGCCTTTGAACTTGAATTATCCAATTTCTTACACCTATGGATTTCCGATCATGCAAAAACTTGGGCATCATCATAATATGGGGGAGGAGTCGTTTGGTGAGTTTTGAGTGAAATCCGATCACTAGAACTACGGAATACACCACCCACTCCTATAAGGAACGAACTGCCTTTGAACTTGAATTGTCCATTTTCTTACCCCTACTGATGATGTTGTCAGTCCAAAAACAAACGGATCTAGTGAGGGATGGGTATGTTTTGCCTCATCTTCTTCGTCAGCTTCTTCTTGATTACGAAGGCCTTGTGGGACGGCTGTGCATATTTATAAAAAGCCCAAATGAGAAACTCACTTAAATCCCACGAAATTAGCACAATACATGTACAAACATATATATATATATAGACCGATTTCCATAAGTCTTTCTAGATCGAGTCGCTGAGTTTGATGAGCGAGTTGAGTGCCTGAGAGCGAGATCTTCTTTGAAGAAAGTGAAGGTCGAGATCTTTCAAATCAAACCTTTCAACCAACTTTGATTCTCAAATACAGAACCTCCCTCTACATCTTATGGATCTGCGAAGACCTCAATCTCTTAACTCCTTCATTGATATCAATTTTTTGATGATTTTGTAGAGAGTTTCATGAGGGTGTTTTAGAGAGTGCAGGAGGGTTTCAAGGAGGGAGAGATAAGGTTTTCAGAGACGGGGGAAAATCTGAAAATTTGTCGAGCGCGAATTCACTTAAGTAGCCTTTTTTTAGCGTGTTTTAAAAGATGACGCTTGTTAATGAGAGACAAGGTTTTCAAAGACGGGCGAAAATTTGAAAATTTGTCGAGCGCGAATTCACTTAAGCGGCCATTTTTTAGCGTGTTTTAAAAGACGACGCTTTTTTAAAAAAACGGTCATCTTAACACTTAATAGACGACCCTTTTTTTAAAAAACCGTCATCTTTACTTCACAATAGACGACCATTTTTTAAAAAAAACCGTCATCTTTACTTCATAATAGACGACCCTTTTCATATAAAAAAGGGTCATATTTACTTAATAATAGACGACCCTTTTTATATGAAAAGGGTCATCTTTACTTCATAATAGACGACAATTTTCATATAAGAACCGTCGTCTTTACATATAATAGACGACCTTTTTTTTATTTATACTTTCATTAAATACAACATAAGATTTTGTGGTATCCACTAGTGTAAATATTTTAAATTGAAGATCAAATTGGTCATTGTATTCATATAGGGTCAAGGAGTGTAGCTGTAAAAAATCATCAAAATCAGAGTTAAAATAACCATTAAATCTTGATTTTTCGTTTATAACCGTCGAAATGTTTTGTCCCGTTACTTTATCTCTGAATTGTTTTTTTTCCCGATTTTTGGCGTATATGATCTTGATGTGTAAACAAACAAGTTTGACGGTTGGATTGTTGAAATTAGTTTCGTAGAATGCGTATGCCATCAAAACAATATATTCACTAACAATTAAGAGTTTATTTATACTTTTATTAAATATAACATAAGATTTTGTGGTATCCACTAGTGTAAATATTTTAAATTGACGATCGAATTGGTTCATTGTATTCATATAGGGTCAAGGAGTGTAGCTGTAAAAAATCATCAAAATCAGAGTTGAAATAACTGTTAAATCGTGTTTTTTCGTTTATAACCGTCGAAAAGTTTTGTCTTATTACTTAATCTCTGAATGTTTATTTTTCTGATTTTTGGCGTATATGATCTCGAAGTGTAAACAAACAAATTTGACGGTTGGATTGTTGAAACTAGTTTCGTAGAATGCATATGCCATCAAAACAATAAATTCACTAACAATTAAGAGTTTATTTATAATTTTATTAAATATAACATAAGATTTTGTGGTATCCACTAGTGTAAATATTTTAAATTGATGATCAAATGCAGTCATTGTATTCATATAGGGTCAAGGAGTGTAGCTGTAAAAAATCATCAAAATCAGAGTTGAAATAACCGTTAAATCTTGATTTTTCGTTTATAACCGTCAAAATGTTTTGTCCCGTTACTTGATCTCTGATTTATTTTTTTTTTCCGATTTTTGGCGTATATGATCACGATGTGTAAACAAACAAGTTTGATGGTTGCATCATTGAAACTAGTTTCGTAGAATGCGTAAGCCATCAAAACAATATATTCACTAACAATTAAGAGTTTATTTATACTTTCATTAAATATAACATAAGATTTTGTGGTATCCACTAGTGTAAATATTTTAAATTGACGATTGAATGCAGTCATTGTATTCATATAGGGTCAAGGAGTGTAGCTGTAAAAAATCATCAAAATCAGAGTTGAAATAACCGTTAAATCTTGATTTTTCGTTTATACCGTCGAAATGTTTTGTCCCGTTACTTGATCTCTGATTTATTTTTTTTTTCCGATTTTTGGCGTATATGATCACGATGTGTAAACAAAAAAGTTTGACGGTTGGATCGTTGAAACTAGTTTCATAGAATGCGTATGCCATCAAAACAATATATTCACTAACAATTAAGAGTTTATTTATACTTTCATTAAATATAACATAAGATTTTGTGGTATCCACTAGTGTAAATATTTTAAATTGACGATTGAATGCAGTCATTGTATTCATATAGGGTCAAGGAGTGTAGCTGTAAAAAATCATCAAAATCAAAGTTGAAATAACTGTTAAATCTTGTTTTTAAAAAACCGTCATCTTTACTTCACAATAGACGACCCTTTTTAAAAACAAACCTTCATCTTTACATATAATAGACGACCCTTTTTTATAAAACCGTCATCTTTACTTCATAATAGACGACCCTTTTTTAAAAAAACCGTCATCTTTACTTCATAATAGATGACCCTTTTCATATAAAAATGGTCGTCTTTACTTAATAATAGATGACCCTTTTTATAAAAAAAACTGTCGTCTTTACATATAATAGACGACCCTTTTATATGAAAATGATCGTCTTTACTTCATAATAGACGACCATTTTCATATAAAAAGGGTCGTCTTTACTTCATAATAGACGACCCTTTTTATAAAAAAAAACCGTCGTCTTTACATATCATAGATGACCCTTTTTATATGAAAAGTGTCGTCTTTACTTCATAATAGACGACCATTTTGCAAAGTGTCGTCTTTTTATATGAAAAATTCTCAACAGTACCTCCATTTTTTAGTTGTTTAAGTCACTTATCCACGACGGTTTATTGTTACCGTCCTCTTTTTAAAAACAACGACGGTTTTTTGTTTTACCGTCGTCTTTTGCCCTTTTTGTTGTAGTGTACACCAACCACTCCAATTCGGAATGAACTGCCTTTGAACTTGAATTGTCCAATATCTTACACCTATGGATTTCCGATCGAGCCCAAAACTTGCGCATCATCAAAATATGGTGGGAGGAGTCATTTGGTGAGTTTTGAGTGAAATCCAATCGCTAGAACTACGGAATACACCAACCACTCCAATCAGGAACGAACTCCCTTTGAACCTGAATTGTCCAATTTCTTGCCCCTATTGATTTCCGATCGAGCCCAAAACTTGGGCATCATCATAATATGGTGGGAGGAGTCATTTGGTGAGTTTTGAGTGAAATCCAATCGCTAGAATTATGCAATACACCAACCACTCCAATTCGGAATGAACTGCCTGTGAACTTGAATTGTCCAATTTCTTACACCTATGGATTTCGGATCGAGCCCAAAACTTGGGCATCATCATAATATGGTGGGAGGTGTCATTTGGTGAGTTTTGAGTGAAATCCAATCAAGAGGATGAGATTTTCCTCAACCTCCGAGAAAGACTCGAGCACAGCCACATTTGTTGAGGAGTCAAAATCTGGCCGCGGTATCAGCACAATGAGCCGTGTTGTCAAGAGGAAAATTGAGAAGGTTAAGCCTGTGGTTGAGTTCAATAAAAAGGGCAAACCACATGGCAAGGCTGCTATTGAGATGCAGTCTTACATTGGTATTTTGGCATGCACCAGAGTCCCTGTTTTGGCATGCAAACCACATGGACTCAAATACCCAAGGACGTGAGGGAGCAGATTTGGGAAGCTGTTCAAATGTCCTATGTTATTGGGGATAGGTACAAGAACTTGGTCTTGTTGTCTGCCGCCAAAAAATGGAAGGATTTCAAGTATAACGTAACTAAGCATTATATCCTTCCATTCGCACATGACAAGGAGAAATAAAAAGAAACCCCATTTCTTTATAAGTTCATAGAGAAATCGCAATGGGATGCCTTCGTAGCTTCAAGGTTAACCCCAGATTTTGAGGCTAAGCATACTGAGCAGAAAGAGAGGAGGGAGAAATTGGAGTACAACCATAGGTTGTCTAGAAAAGGGTATGTTGGTTTGGAGGACCAATTGGTAGAAACCATGCTCGATATTGAAGAAATCGATCGAGCTGTTCTATGGAAGAAGGCAAGAGAAGATAAAATAGGAAACATCCTTGATCCAAAGGTTGCAGAGAAGACAAAACTAATCATAAGTCTCACTAACTCTGTTCTAAATTTGAAAAACAGAGTGTTTTATTTTGTTATAGACGTCGTTTATCTTTAAATAAGCGACGTTATAAAATGAACACCACGACGGGCTTAATTTACCGACGTTTAAAAATGAATTGGACGTCGGTTTTTGAATAAGGTAGACGTCTAGATAAAATTAATACGACGGATTAAATTCCTCTATGAACTGCATTTTTGATTTAAGTTTACTCACGCACACACTCTCCCTCTCTCTGTCTATTTCACTGAAATTTGTGGTGCACAATGTCTGGAAAAGAATGCATATTTCAATCGAGTTTTTTCACTTCTTCATTAACATTTACGACGGTTTTATCTTATCTAGACGTTAGAATGCTTATACAACGACGGTAATTTTGTGCAGCCATATGAAATTGGACATCTATGTCTGTTTGTTCAATAGTCCGTCGTCTTACTTTGAATACTACGACGGTCTTTGATTTATGTTTTAATCTGTTTTATTTTGAATATACGACGTATTTTTATATACCGATGTTGTAAATTATAAACAACAACTGTATTTAAATACAGACGTTTTAAATTAATACTACGTTAGGAATTTAAGAAAACCGTCGTTGTTTATAATTTACAACATCAGTATATTTATCTGTTTTACACCCTGCTCAGTTTCTAACAATCTCTCTTTCTCTATTTTAGGATGATTTGCAAAAGCAAGTCTCCGAAGGCACTCTGACTGTCTCCGGGACTAATGATGTCTTGACTCTTGCTTTGGGAACCCCCGAGCATGGTGGGAGAGTCAGAGGTGCTAGTGCTGGCGTTACCCCAACTCAGTTCTTCAATTTGCCGAAACAGCAGAGAATGAAATTTGGTGACAAATTGAAGGAAAGTGTGAGGGAGGCAGTCAGAGAAGAGACCTTGAGGATTGAGGCGAAGTCAAGGGAAACTATAATGGAAGCAGTCAAAGCAGAGAGGGAGGCTATGTTGGCATATTTCCGTCAACTTTACCCCAATTTTGATCCCAACCAGATGCTCAAAACCCCAATTTCTCCAATTCCTCCGATTACTTTACCCCCTCAAGATCAAAGCCCAAAAAATCCAATGTCTGATAAGGCAAGCTGCTCTGGGGCCACTAGTATCAGACCCCTAGCTTTGGAATTAGAAGATCCGAAGCCTGAAGCTGATACTGCTGGAAAAGAGAAAGAGGACACGGTAAAATCTCTGCTATTTTCTATTTCTGCCTTTTAAATTTAAATAGACGTCGCTCCTTTTAATATCCGACGTTAAAATTTAAAATAACGACGGTATATACGTCTGTTTCTTACAGGACGCGTCGTGTTTAGTTAAATACCACGACACTTTTACTTGTTTTGCAAATTATTAGACATTAAAAATAACAACTGTGTTTTCTGCCGTCGTCTAACTCTTTTATAAACCGTCGTCTATTTCATGATTTCATTAACTGTATTTATATTAGACAACCTTTCTATAGTATAGCGACGTTATAAATTCAACACAACGACGGTTATGTATTTACCGACGTGTATAACCTTTCCTCCATCAGTATTTACTATACCATGTCTATTTTTTGGGTTTAGTTAGAGTCGTTTATTTTAGTTCACACACAAACTAACTTATATTTCTTTATTTATTTCTTGTAACAGGATATCTCAAAGCTAGACATGCCACCTCCTCTCTTAGCCTTATGCCAACACGTCCAGACCAAGTTGTTGCCTACTAAGGAGGCTGTGACAGTTCACATGCCCAAGGAGGTGTTTGGCGTTGAGCATGATACCTTCCTCTTACCTGAAGATATTTTGCAGTTTGGTTCCATGGTTGAGATTGGAACCACAGTGATATCAGTATACATGAGGTAATTCTCCCTAATCCCATTTTGTTTTACATTTTCCTTTCTTTTAAATTAAAATCTCATTTAATTGACTTTCATATATTTAGGTTCCTATTTGACTATTTAAAAATGGCAAATATGGTAAACCTTGTTGGCCTCGTGGACCCTGGGCTAGTGAGCTCTGGAGCTGGATCAATATCAGACCGAATAAAAAACCTGACAAACCGTCTGAAAACAGCAGATGGGAATCAATTTTTCTTGGTCCCTTATAATCCAGGGTTAGTACCATTTAAAGTATTTTCCTGAGCTTCTAATATTTTTCTTTGTAGTACTATTTAACCTATATGAATCATTATGTGCAGGGGTCATTGGGTGATGGTAATTGTGAGACCAGCAACGGAGACTGCCTATTACATGAATTCACTGCCAAAACGCATGGTTGACGACAACATGAAAAATATAGTGAATACGTAAGTTGATTTCTTCTGATTTAAGATTTTTCCTATAAAGTATTTAAATAAACGATGGTTTTTAATAATACCGACGTTATAAGTAAAATATAATGACGATAAGTTATCACCGACGTGTTAATGTAACTACCACGTCGGTATTTTCTTAAAAATGTCGTTTTAATTAAACTACCACGTCGTTTGGGTTTTATTTAAGAACGTTTTAATTTTTTCTGCTCAATTTTTTTGTTATACGACGTTTTACTCTTACTGACGTTATAATGTTACACAACGATGGTAATTTTTTACCGCCGTTTTAAACAAAATATCACGTCTTTTTTTTAAAAACTCCGTCGTTTTGACTGATTTACCACGACGGTTACTATTTGTATTTAAATTTTTTGTTTTGTCATTAACACCCTTTGTTTTCTTGTAACAGTTCAATTAAAATGTTTAACATTCATATAAATAAAAATTCACGTAAACAGCAGGCCATTTGGAAAAATCTACACGGCACTCCTGAACAACCAACAAGTGTTGAGTGTGGCTATTACGTGATGCGATTCATGAGAGATATAATTCATGATCTAGACCTAAATTTTGAGAAGAAGGTATAACGCAACATTTTAGATATACTTTTGTTTAAAACCGTCGTTTGTATCTTTATAACACGTCGGTTTTTTGGTTTATTTTGCAGTTTGAGAAGAAAAAAGAATAAAGTTCAGTATAAACAAGAGGATATTGACGAAGTTAGGCATGAATGGGCAGAATTCGTGAACAACTTATTACCGAAGGATAATTGATGTAGATAAATATTTATGAACAATGTTTAGGTTATTTTAGTTTATTTAAAATGTACATAAATATTTTGTTGTAATCAAGCAAACAAACATCAAAAAAATTAAATTTTGTTTTAAAACTTGTTTAGTTCCCAAACACCGACGTCTGATTCTAATTTACACGTCTCATAACTGTACACAATGGTCGTCTTGCAGTAACTGGAAATATAACATTGACGGCAATTCTTAAAAACGACATGTTATAGTTATAACAACGACGGTTTATAATTAATTCATCCTGTATAAATGAATTTTGTACTTATATACTACATCGGTTCGTATAACCTTATCGACATCTTAACAATATACAAAGGCGGATACTATTAAATATCCGCCTTTCTATATGTAAACAACGTCGGTTATATACACTAAAATGAAATTTAATAGTCATAACAACGACGGTTTATAATTAATTCATTCTGTATAAATGAATTTTGTAGTCATATACTACGTCGGTTAGTATAACCTTATCGACGTCTTAATAATATACGAAGGCGGATATTCTTAAATATCCGCCTTTGTATAATTAAACAACGTCTGTTATACAAAGACGTCGTTTTATATTAGTTTCGACGTCAGTTTGTGATGTTTAACGTCGTTGTAAATGGATACAACGTCGGATAGGTCATTTTTCATTTAATTTTTAATGACTTTTATATTTTATTTAATTCCATATTAAATTCAAAACTAAATCCAAAAATGAAACTGAAAACTACCAAGCATTGGAATATTGCCTCTATCCTAAAGCTTTAAAAAATATATTTTTGGATATATATTTTTTATTGTATTTAATTACTAATATTAAGAATATATTCAAAACAAAATCCGAAAAATATACTGGCAAATTCTATGCACTGATTGAGACAATATCTTGCCCGTTAAGGCCTGAAAAATATAATTTTAGTTTTCAAAGTTCGAATGATAACAAAATTCAAACAAATTTAGAGACAAAGCATGGTGCTCCTTATACTTTACATAACATAACCCTAAAGTTTATGTGATCCATTGGTGCCCATAAATTCAAAATTATGAAATCCATATTTTAGCCTACTATTGTAGAAGGCATTGTTGTAAGGAGTCCATAGCAATTTTCAGTTCATTTTTCTCGTACTTGTGTATTTTTTTAAATTTATTGTAGAATTTAGGGTTTAAGGTTTTTTGAAACGACGCCGGTTTTCTCCCGCTGTTTTTGGTCAACTACATAAACGAAGACTAATTGTATTCAGTTTACGACGTCGGTTATTGAATAGCGATGTCCTTTATTTTTACAATGTCAGTCTTTTATAGAAACCGCCGTTGTAAGTAATAATTAGACGTCCATGTAAGTGTTGACCGTCGTCTTTGAAAAACGCGGTACTTTAAAATATTTGACCGCGACCTAAAATTTTCAGAATTTCCCTTTAACCCTCAAATAGTTCATTCTCTCTCTTCAATATAAATTTATCTGAAAGTTTTCGTTCTCCCAGCTCTCTCCCAATATCCATGTAAGTACAACTCTAGTCCCTTTAACCCTAATTCTCTCAGCTCTCTCTCAAGCTTTTGTTATATTCTCTCAGCTCTCTTTCAAAGCATTGGGTACGTAGATTCTCCAAGATCTCTCTCAAAGCATTGGGTACGTAGATTCTCCAAGCTCTCTCTCAAGCAGTTGTTATATTCTCGCAGCTCTCTCTCAATATCCATGTAAGTACAACCCTAATCTCTTCTTAAATCCATAAATATTTTCGTTGGTAGCTATATTAGGGTTCTTTTATGTTTTGGTGTTTGCATTCTTGTAATAATTGCTCTCTGTTTGGGTTCTTTTATGTTTGTTTGGCCATGGGTTCTTGGAAAAGGAATGGGGATGGGAGATTTAAGCTGTTTTTTTTTTTTTAACTACGACGACGGTTGAAGGATCAAACCGTCGTCCAAATATTTATTATACGTCGGTTGATCATTTACTCCCGTCGTCTGAGTTTTAAGCCGCAACTGGTAGCCTAAAGACGACTGTTTCTCCATTAAATGTCGTCTTTAGGCTACCAGAACACCGTTCAAATTTCTGGGTTTGGGTGTCTTAATGACGATGGTGACTATAGATGCCGTCGTCTGAATGAATATTAAACGACGATTATTTTTTTCAAACCGTCGTCTTGTCCATGTTTTATATTTAATTTTCATTTTGTTCTCTGCTATTTGAATGAGGTAGTATTTCATTGCTGGTCTTTCCACTTTAATATATATATATATATATATATATATATATATTTATATGAATTTGATAGAGTGTGAGATGGATAAGTCACTTTGTGTTTGCTTGAGAAGTATTTTCCCCCTTCATTCTTTGATATCATGGTTTATCTAATAGTACATCTTGTCAGAGAAGTTCGTCTATGTGGGCCAATATATTTTAGATGGATGTATCCGTTTGAAAAATATATGAAAGTGCTAAAGGGGTATGTTCAGAATCGTACTCGTCCCGAAGGTTGCATTGCTGAGCGGTATATAGCTGAAGAAGCTGTAGAGTTTTGTACCGAGCATTTATCTGATGTTAGTACAGTTGGAGTGCCTTCAAGCCAGAATATGGGAGTTTCAAAGCCATTATCAGGTTGCACAGTGAGCTTAGTTGATATGGACTTGTTGAACCAAGCACATCTATGTCTTGGAGAATACGGAGGAAGTCCTACCTTATATCGAGTATGTATGAGTTTAATTTTTCATATGTAGCCATTTTAAATATTATTACTCCTTATGTTTATCTTATATACAAGGGACCGTAATGCGTATTTTTTTCGTGTCAATTGTAGGAAACATATGATCCACATCAAGACCACTTATTCGAAATTTAGAAAGAGAACAAAGTGGCTACAAGATAAGCACAATAGCACTTTCATTCAATGGCTACGCTTTAAGGTATATATGTTATTGAATGACATATTGAACTTATTTTACTTTTTTTCTTTCTATATATATGTTAGATTGAATTAAGATATATGTTTAATTTGCAGGTTCAAAGTGAATTTAATGGGGAAGACTATAATGGCATATTAGAAAATTTAAGGTGGTTAGAAGCTGGTCCAAGCATGGCAGTGCCATCATATAGGAGCTATCTTATTAATGGTGTCAAATTTAACACCAAGGCACAAGATGATGTGCGAACTGTCCAAAATAGTGAAGTTTATTTACTTGCACAGACTATGCAAGTTGCTAGTGCCAAGGATAAAAACCCTATTGTCTCCAATATGGGTTTTTATGGGGTTATTCAAGAAATTTGGGATCTTGACTACCAAAAGTTTAGAATCCCAGTCTTGAGGTGTGATTGGATAGATAACACTTCGGGCCTTGTAGTCGACGAACTTGGATTTACCCTTGTAGATCTGAGTAAAATTGGACATAGGAATGACCAATTTGTTATGGCTTCTCAAGTC
This sequence comes from Prunus yedoensis, assembly GCA_005406145.1. NCBI lineage: Eukaryota > Viridiplantae > Streptophyta > Magnoliopsida > Rosales > Rosaceae > Prunus > Prunus yedoensis. The sequence continues at coordinate 878,532 of BJCG01000015.1, read as the reverse complement.
AAACAAGTATTTTATGTTGACAACCTAATGCATCGTGGTTGGTCGGTAGTGTTATCAATGCCTAATAGAGAATATAATGATGTTATTGGTGATGATGTGCTAGGTGATATTAGAATTGAGTGTGAGCCATTTTCTAGAGGGATACCAAATGTTGACACATTTGATGACCTAGTGGGTGAGTTTGGGAGTGAGAATATTAGAGATGGGTGTGAAGATATATGGATTGATTGATTGTTGTAATATATGACATTAGTTATGCAGTTAATTGTATGACATTAATTCATAGCTCTGTATATCATTTTAATTCCGATCACATTTTCATTCTGCAGGCTTTGGGCACGACAAATCAAAAATTAAAAATAATCGGTTAAAGCTGAAAATACGACGGTCAAGTTACAAAAATTGCAAAAAGAGACGTCTACAAAACAACCAACGTCGGGTTTTCACAACCAACGTGGAATGACAACGCAAAAATGAAATAAAAACCGCCATTTGAAAAAGAAAACACGTCGGTTAATTAAAATTCATTTCAAAACGGTTAATAAATATTTAAAACAACGACGGTAAATAAAATAATCAACGACGAACAATAATGTATAACACGACGGCAGAGTTCAAACCGACGAATTTAGGGATATAATCAATTGATGATTAACGTCGTAAAAACATTGTTGCACGTCAGTTATAATTAAACAATTGACGTCTCGGAGAATACACACGTCAAAAAAGGTTATAAAAGAGACTTAACAAAGACTAGCCACGTCATGTAATAAATAAAGACGTAGTAAGGACATAACAACGTCGAATAATTGAATTCTTGGGACATAGTAAAGTATAACCACGACCTACATTTTATAATAACCGACGTCAAATCCATAACTCAAGGCGTTTCGTTACTTATTAACGACGGTTAAGCTAAAAGCAATGATGTGTCAGAGATTACACACGTCTAAGTGGCTCACAAAAGAGACTTTTAAAATGCCAACCACGTCAAAGTCTATAACCACCGACGTTGTAAAGTACTAACAACGTCCTAAAATATGACTCCTAGGCCGTAGTAAATGGATTAAAAATGACAGGTATTTTAATTAACCGACGTGTAATGTTAAATCCCCGTCGTTTTTTTTGTGTTCAAGCCGTCAAAATAATTTTCAACGTCTGTGGTGACCCAAAGGGTCGTGGTTATTATTGTTTTTACGTTAGTTGAAGTAAATATATGCCATGTTATATATTTTAGACGTCAGTTTTTTTATTTAGTAAACGTAGTATTTATTAACCACGACGGTTTCTAAGTTTAACACGTCGGTTTTGTTTGATTTAGAGACGTTGATAAACATATTTACGTCGGTTTTCTAGTTGTTTTTCACATTTAACATTATTTAAACGTCTGTGTTTTAATAAAACCGTCGTCTATTATAGTCGAAAGGTCTCTTTTTATGCTTTTATGTATGAAATCTACGTCGATTTAATTTTTTTAATGACGTGTAATATATTAACCACATCGGTTATTTGCGGTCGTTATTTCATGTGTTAAAAGACGACGGTCGATTTCTTGTCGGTTCTAAAACCTGATACACGACGGTGGATTCCCGTTGTCTATTTCGTTTTTTGTAGTAGTGAAATGGTGGGAGGAGTCGTTCGGTGAGTTTTGAGTGAAATCCAATCGCTAGAACTATGCAATACACCAACCATTCCAATTCGGAACGAACTGCCTTCGGAATTAAATTGTCCAATTTCTCACACCTCTGGATTTCCGATCGAGCCCAAAACTTGGGCATCATCATAATATGATGGGAGGAGTCATTTGGTGAGTTTTGAGTGAAATCCAATAGCTAGAACTACGGAATACACCAACCACTCCTATAAGGAACGAACTGCTATTGAACCTGAATTGTCCAATTTCGTTCCCCTATTGATTTCCGATCGAGCCCAAAACTTGGGCATCATCATAATACGGTGGGAGGAGTCATTTGGTGAGTTTTGAGTGAAATCCACTCACTAGAACTACGGAATACACCAACCACTCCTATAAGGAACGAACAGCCTTTGAACCTGAATTGTCCAATTTCTTACCCCTATTGATTTCCGATCGAGCCCAAAACCTGGGCATCATCATAATATTGTGGGAGGAGTCATTTGGTGAGTTTTGAGTGAAATCCAATCGCTAGAACAACGGAATACACTGACCACTCCTATAAGGAACGAACTGCCTTTGAACATGAATTGTCCAATTTCTTACCCCAATTGATTTCCGATCGAGCCCAAAACTTGGGCATTGTCATAACATGGTGGGAGAAGTCATTTGGTGAGTTTTGTGAGAAATCCAATTGCTAGAACTACGGAATACACCAACCACTCCTATAAGGAACAAACTGCCTTCGAAACTGAATTGTCCAATTTCTTACCCCTATAGGTTTCCGATCGAGCGCAAAACTTGGGCATCATCAAAATATGGTGGGAGGAACCATTTGGTGGGTTTTGAGTGAAATTCAATCGCTAGAACTATGGAATACACCAACCTCTCCTATATCGAACGAGCTGCCTTGGAACTTGAATTGTCCAATTTCTTACCCCTACTGATTTCCGATCAAGCCCAAAACTTGGGCATCATCATAATACAGTGGGAGGATTCATTTGGTGAGTTTTGAGTGAAATCCAATTGCTAGAACTATGCAATACACCAACCACTCCAATTCGGAATGAACTGCCTTTGAACTTGAATTGTCCAATTTCTTCCACCTATGGATTTCCGTTCGAGGCCAAAACTTGGGCATCATCATAATATGGTGGGAGGAGTCATTTGGAGAGTTTTGAGTGAAATCCAATCGCTAGAACAAAGGAATACACAAACCACTCCAACAAGGAACGAACTGCCTTGGAACCTGAATTGTCCAATTTCTTACCCCTATTGATCTCCGACCGAGCCCAAAACTTGGGCATCATCATAATATGGTGGGAGGAGTCATTTGGTGAGTTTTGAGTGAAATCCAATCGCTAGAACTACGGAATACACCGACTACTCCTATAAGGAACGAACTGCCTCTGAACCTGAATCATCCAATTTCTTACCCCTATCGATTTCCGATCGAGCCCAAAACCTGGGCATCACCATAATATTGTGGGAGGAGTCATTTCGTGAGTTTTGAGTGAAATCCAATCGCTAGAACTACAGAATACACCAGCCACTCCTATAAGGAACGAACTGCCTTTGAACCTGAATTGTCCGATTTCTTACCCCTATTGATTTCTGATCGAGCCCAAAACATGGGCATCATCATAATATTGTGGTAGGAGTCATTTCGTGAGTTTTGAGTGAAATCCAACCGCTAGAACTACGGAATACACCAATAACTCCTATAAGGAATCAACAGCCTTTGAACCTGAATTGTCCAACTTCTTACCCCTATTGATTTTTCATCGAGCCCAAAACTTGGGCATGATCATAATATGGTGGGAGGAGCCATTTGGTGTGTTTTGAGTGAAACCCAATCGCTAGAACTATGCAATACACCAACCACTCCAATTCGGAACGAACTGCCTGTGAACTTGAATTGTCCAATTTCTTACATTTATGGATTTCTGATCGGGCCCAAAACTTGGGCATCATCATAATATGGTGGAAGGAGTCATTTAGTGAGTTTTGAGTGAAATCCGATCGCTAGGACTACGGAATACAGCAACCACTCCTATAAGGAACGAACTGCATTTGAACCTGAATTGTCCAATTTCATACCCCTATTGATTTCCGATCGAGCCGAAAACTTGGGCATCAACACAATATGGTGGGAGGAGTCATTCGGTGAGTTTTGAGTGAAATCCAATTGCTCGAACTAAGGAATACACCAACCACTCCTATAAGGAACGAACTGTCTTTGAACCTGAATTGTCACTTTTCTTACCCCTATGGATTTCCGATCGAGCCCAACACTTGGGCATGATCATAATATGGTGGGAGGAGTCATTCGGTGAGTTTTCAGTGAAATTCAACCGCTAGGACTACGGAATACACCAACCACTCCTATAAGGAACGAACTACCTTCAAAGCTAAATTGTCCAATTTCATACCCCTACTGATTTCCGATCGAGCCCAAAACTTGGGCATCATTGTAATACGGTGGGAGGAGTCATTTGGTGAGATTTGAGTGAAATCCAATCTCTTGAATTATGTAATACACCAACCACTCCAATTCGGAACAAATTGCCTTCGAACTTGAAGTGTCCAATTTTTTACACCTATGGAATTCCGATCGGGCCCAAAACTTGGGCATCATCATAATATGGTGGGAGGAGTCATTTGGTGAGTTTTGAGTGAAATCCAATCGCTAGAACTACGGAATACACCAACCACTCCTACAAGGAACGAACTGCCTTTGAACCTGAATTGTCCAATTTCTTACCCCTATTGATTTCCGATCGAGCCCAAAACTTGGGCATCATCATAATATGGTGGGAGGAGTTATTGGGTGACTTTTGAGTGAAATCCAATCGCTAAACTGTGCAATACACCAACGACTCCAATTCGGAACGAACTGCCTGTGAACTTGAATTGTCCAATTTCTTACACCTATGGATTTTCGATCAAGCCCAAAACTTGGGCATCATCATTAAAATGGTGGGAGTAGTCATTTGGTGAGATTTGAGTGAAATCCAATCGCTAGAACTATGCAATACGCCAACCACCCCAATTCGGAACGAACTGCCTTCGAACTTGAATTGTCCAATTTCTTACACGTATGGATTTCAGATCGAGCCTAAAACTTGGGCATCATCATAATATGGTGGGAGGAGTCATTTGGTTAGTTTTGAGTGAAATCAAATTGCTAGAACTACTTAATTCACCAACCACTCCTATAAGGAACGAACTGCCTTTGAATTTGAATTGTCCAATTTCTAACACGTATGGATTTCCGATCGAACCCAAAACTTGGGATTCATCATAATATGGTGGGAGGAGTCATTGGGTGAGGTTTGAGTGAAATCCAATCGCTAGAACTACGGAATACACCATCCGCTCCTATCAGGAACAAACTGCCTTCGAACCTGAATTGTCCAATTTCTAACCCATACTGATTTCTGATTGAGCTGAAAACTTGGGCATCGTCATAATATGGTGGGGGGAGTCATTTGGTGAGTTTTGAGTGAAATCCAATTAGTAGAACTACGGAATACACCAACCACTTCTTTAAGGAACGAACTACCTTCGAACCTGAATTGTCCAATTTCTTACCCCTATTGATTTCCGATCGAGCCCAAAACTTGGGCATCATCATAATGTGGTGGGAGCAGTCATTTGGTTAGTTTTGAGTGAAATCCAATTGCTAGAACAAAGGAACACACCAACCACTTCTACAAGGAACGAATTGCCTTTGAACTTGAATTGTCCAATTTCTTACCCGTATTGATTTCCGAAGGAGCCCAAAACTTTAGCATCGTCATAATATGGTGGGGGGAGCCATTTGGTGAGTTTTGAGTGAAATCGAACTGCTTCAACAGCGGAATACACCAACCACTCATTTAAGGAACGAAATGCCTTTGAACCTGAATTGTCCAATTTCTTACCCCTATTGATTTCCGATTGAGCCCAAAACTTGGGCATCGTCATAATATGGTGGGAGGAGTCATTTCATGAGTTTTGAGTGAAACCCAATCGCTAGAACTATGCAATACGCCAACCACTCCAATTCAGAACGAACCGCCATTGAACATGAATTTTCCAATTTCTTACACCTATGTATTTCCGATCGTCCCCAAAACTTGGGCATCATCATAATATGGTGGGAGGAGTCATTTGGTGAGATTTGAGTGAAATCCAATCGCTAGAACTATGTAATACGCCAACCACCCATATTCGGAATGAAATGCCTTCGAACTTGAATTTTCCAATTTCTTACACGTATGGATTTTAGATCGAGCCCAAAACTTGGGCATCATCATAATATGGTGGGAGGAGTCATTTGGTTAGTTTTGAGTGAAATCCAATTGCTAGAACTACGGAATACACCAACCACTCCTATAAGGAACGAACTGCCTTTGAACTTGAATTGTCCAATTTCTTACACCTATGGATTTCCGATCAAACCCAAAACTTGGGCATCATCATAATATGGTGGGAGGAGTCATTGGGTGAGTTTTGAGTGAAATCCAATCGCTCGAACTATGGAATACACCAACCACTCCTACAAGGAATGAACTGCCTTTGAACCTGAATTGTCCAATTTCTTACCCGTATTGGTTTCCGATCGAGCCGAAAACTTGGACATCGTCATAATATGGCGGGGGGAGTCATTTGGTGAGTTTCGAGTGAAATCCAATTGCTAGAACTACGGAACACACCAATCACTCCAATTCGTAACGAACTGCCTTTGAACTTGAATTGTCCAATTTCTTACACCTATGGATTTCCGATCGAGCCCACAACTTGGGCATCATCGTAATGTGGTGGGAGTAGTAATTTCATGAGTTTTGAGTGAAATTCAATCGCTAGAACTATGCAATACACCAACCACTCCAATTCGTAACGAACTGCCTTTGAACCTGAATTGTCCAATTTCTTACCCCTATTGATTTCCAATCGAGCCCAAAACTTGGGCATGACCGTAATGTGGTGGAAGGAGTCATTTGGTGAGTTTTGAGTGAAATCCAATCGCTAGAACTACGGACTACACCAACCACTCCTATAAGGAACGAACTGCCTTTGAACTCGAATTGTCCAATTTCTTACACCTGTGGATTTCCGATCGAGACCAAAACTTCGGCATCATCATAATATGGTGGGAGGAGTCATTTGGTCAGTTTTGAGTGAAATTCAATCGCTAGAACTACTGAATACACCAACTAATCCAATACGGAAAGAACTGCCTTTGAGCCTGAATTGTCCAATTTCTTACCCTTATTGATTTCCGATCGAGCCAAAAACTCAGTCATCATCATAATATGGTGGGAGGAGTCATTTGGTTTGTTTTGAGTGAAATCCAATCGCTAAAACTATGCTATACACCAACCACTCCAATTCGGAACGAACTGGCTGTGAACTTGAATTATCCAATTTCTTACACCTATGGATTTCCGATCGTGCCCAAAACTTGGGCATCATCATAATATGGTGGGAGGAGTCATTTGGTTAGTTTTGAGCGAAATCCAATCGCTAGAACTAGGAAATACACCAACCACTCCTATAAGGAACGAACTATCTTTAAACCTGAATTGTCCAATTTCTTGCCCCTATTGATTCCGGACTGAGCTAGAAAACCTGGTCATCATCTTAATATGGTGAGAGGAGTGATTTGGTGAGTTTTGTGTGTAATCCAATCGCTTGAACTATGCAATACACCAACCACTCCAGTTCGGGACGAACTGCCTGTGAACTTGAATTGTCCAATTTCTTATACCTATGGATTTCCAATTGAGCCCAAAATTTGGGCATCATCGTAATATGGTGGGAGGAGTCATTTGGTGAGTTTTGAGTGAAATCCAATCGCTAGAACTATGCAACAGACCAACCACCCCAATTCCGAACGAATTGGCTGTGAACTTGAATTGTCCAATTTCTTACACCTATGGATTTCCGAACAAGACCAAATCATGGGTATCATCATAATATGGTGGGAGTAGTCATTTGGTGAGTTTTGAGTGAAATCCAATCGCAAGAACAACGAAATACACCGACCACTCCTATAAGAAATTAAATGCCTTTGAACCTGAATTGTCCAATTTCATACCTGTATTGATTTCTGATCAAGCCGAAAACTTTAGCATCGTCATAATACGGTGGGGGGAGTCATTTGGGGAGTTTTGAGTGAAATCCAATCACTAGAACTACGGAATACACCGACCACTCCCATAAGAAACGAAATGCCTTTGAACCTGAATTCTCCAATTTCATACATGTATTGATTTCTGATCAAGCCCAAAACTTTAGCATCGTCATAATATGGTGGGGGGAGTCATTTGGGGAGTTTTGAGTGAAATCCAATCACTGGAACTACAGAATACACCAACCACTCCTATAAGGAACGAACTGTCTCTGAACCTGAATTCTCCAATTTCTTACCCATACTGATTTCCGATCGACCCCAAAACTTGGGCATCATCATAAAACTATGCATAAAACTTGGGCATCATCATAAAACTATGGTGGGAGGAGTCATTTGGTGAGTTTCGAGTGAAATCCGATCGCTAAAACTATGCATAACACCAACCACTCCAATTTGGAACGAACTGGCTATGAAATTGAATTGTCCAATTTCTTACACCTATGGATTTCCGATCGAGCCCAAAAATTGGGATCATCATAATATGGTGGGAGGAGTCATTTGGAAAGTTTTGAGTGAAATCCAATCGCTAGAACGACGAAATACACCAACCACTCCTATAAGGAACGAACAGCCTTTGAACCTGAATTGTCCAATTTCTTACCCCTATTGATTTCCGACCGAGCCCAAAACTTGGGCATCATCATAATATGGTGGGAGGAGTAATTTGGTAGGTTATGAGTGAAATCCAATCGCTAGAACTATGGAATACACCAACCACTCCTATCAGGAACAAACTGCCTTTGAACATGAATTGTCCAATTTCTTACCCCTATTGATTTCCGATTGAGCCCAAAACTTGGGCATCATCATAATATGGTGGAAGGAGTCTTTTGATGAGTTTTGAGTGAAATCCAATTGCTAGAACTATGCAATACACCAACCACTCCAATTCGGAACGAACTGCCTGTGAACTTGAATTGTCCAATTTCTTACATTTATGGATTTCCGATTGGGCACAAAACTTGGGCATCATCATAATATGGGGGGAGGAGTCATTTGGTGAGTTTTGAGTGAAATCCTATATCTAGGACAAAGGAATACACCAACCACTCCTATAAGGAATGAACTGCCATTGAACATGAATTGTCCAATTTCATACCCCTATTGATTTCCGATCGAGCCCAAAACTTGGGCATCATCATAATATGGTGGGAGGAATAATTTGGTGAATTTTGAGTGAAATCCAATCACCATAACTACGGAATACACCAACCACTCCTATAAGGAACGAATTGCCTTTGAACATGAATTCTGCAATTTCTTACCACTATTGAAGTCCGACCGAGCCCAAAACTTAGGCGTCATCATAATACGGTGGGAGGACTCAGTTGGTGAGTTTTGAGAGAAATCAAATCGCTAGAACTATGCAATACACCAACCACTCCAATTCGGAACAAACTTCCTTAGAACTTGAATTGTCCAATTTCTTACACCTATGGATTTCCCATTGAGACCAAAACTTGGGCATCATCGTAATATGGTGGGTGGAGTCATTTGGTGAGTTTTGAGTGAAATCCAATTACTAGAACTACGGAATACACCAACCACTCCTATAGGGAACGAACTGCCTTTGAACCTGAATTGTCCAACTTATTACCCATATTGATTTCCGATCGAGTTCAAAACTTGGGCATCATCATAATATGGTGGGAGGAGTGATTTGGTGAGCTTTGAGTGAAATCCAATCGCTAGAACTACGGAATAGACCAACCACTCCTATAAGGAACGAACTGCCTTTGAACCTGAATTGTCCTATTGCTTACCCCTATTGATTTCCGATCGAGCTCAAAAGTTAGGCATCATCATAATATGGTGGGAGGAGTCATTTGGTGAGCTTTGAGTGAAATCCAATCGCTATAACTACGGAATACACCAACCACTCCTATATGGAACGAACTGCCTTTGAACCTGAATTGTCCAATTTCTTACCCCTGTTGATTTCCGATTGAGCCCAAAACTTGGGCATCATCATAATATGGTGGGAAAAGTCATTTGGTGAGTTCTGAGTGAATTCCAATTGCTAGAACTAAGGAATACACCAACCACTCCTATAAGGAACGAACTACCTTTGAACCTGAATTGTCACTTTTCTTACCCCTATGGATTTCCGATCGAGCCCAACACTTGGGCATCATCATAACATGGTGGGAGGAGTCATTTGGTGAGTTTTGATTGAAATCCAATCGCTAGAACTATGGAATACACCAACCACTCCTATAAGGAACGAACTATCTTTGAACCTGAATTGCCCAATTTCTTACCCCCACTGATTTCCGATCGAGCCCAAAACTTGGGCATCGCCATAATATGGTGGGAGGAGTGATTTGGTGAGTTTTGAGTGAAATCCAATTGCTAGAACTATGCAATACACCAACCACTCAAATTTGGAACGAACTGCCTTTGAAACTGAATTGTCCAATTTCTCACACCTATGGATTTCCGATCGAGCCCAAAACTTGGGCACAATCATAATATGGTGGGAAGAGTCATTTCGTGAGTTTTGAGTCAAATCCAATCGCTAGAACTACGGAATACACCAACGACACCTACAAGGAACGAACTGCCTTTGAACCTAAATTGTCACTTTTCTTACCCCTATTGATTTCCGATTGAGCACAAAACTTGGGCATCATCATAATGTGGTGGGAGGAGTCATTTGGTGAGTTGTGAGTGAATTCCAATTGCTGGAACTAAGGAATACACCAACCACTCCTATAAGGAACGAACTGCCTTTGAACCTGAATTGTCACTTTTCTTACCCCTATGGATTTCCGATCGAGCCCAACACTTGGGCATCATCATAACACGCTGGGAGGAGTCATTTGGTGAGTTTTGATTGAAATCCAATCGCTAGAACTATGGAATGCACCAACCACTCCTATAAGGAATGAATTGCCTTCGAACCTAAATTGCGCAATCTCTTACCCCCATCGATTTCCGATCGAGCCCAAAACTTGGGCATGATCATAATATGGTGTGAGTCATTTGGTGAGTTTTGAGTGAAATCCAATAGCTAGAACTATGCAATATACCAACCACACAAATTTGGAACGAACTGCCTTTGAAATTGAATTGTCCAATTTCTCACACCTATGGATTTCCGATCGAGCCCAAAACTTGGGCATAATCATAATATTTTGGGAAGAGTCATTTCGTGAGTTTTGAGTCAAATCCAATCGCTAGAACTACGGAATACACTAACGACACCTATAAGGAACGAACTGCCTTTGAACCTGAATTGTCTAATTTCTTACCCCTGTTGATTTCCGATCGAGCCCAAAACTTGGGCATCATCATGACATGGTGGGAAGAGTCATTTCATGAGTTTTGAGTGAAATCTAATCTCTAGAACTACTAAATAGACCATCCACTCCTATAAGGAACGAACTGCCTTTGAACCTGAATTGTCCAATTTCTTACACCTATGGATTTCCGATCGAGGCCAAAACTTGTGCATCATCATAATATGGTGGGAGGAGTCATTTGGTGAGTTTTGAGTGAAATCCAATCGCTAGAACTAAGCAATACACCAACCACTCCAATTCGGAACGAACTTCCTTTGAACTTGAATTGTTCAATTTCTTACACCTATGGATTTCCGATCGAGGCCAAAACGTGGGTATCGTCATAATATGGTGGGGGGAGTCATTTGGTGAGTTTTGAATGAAATCCAACTGCTAGAACTATGCAATACACCAACCACTCCAATTCGAAACGAACTGCCTTTGAACTCGAATTGCCCAATTTCTTACACCTATGGATTTTCGATCGAGCCCAAAACTTGGCCACCATCATAATATGGTGGGAGGAGTCATTTGGTAAGTTTTTAGTGAAATCTAATTGCTAGAACTACGGAATACACCAACCACTCCTATAAGGAATAAACTGCCTTCGAACTTCAATTGTCCACTTTCTTACCCCTATTGATTTCCGATCGAGCCCACAACTTGGGCATCATCATAATATGGTAAGAGGAATAATTTGGTAGGTTATTAGTGAAATCCAATTGCTAGAACTACGGAATACACCAACCACTCCTATAAGGAACAAACTGCCTTTGAACCTGAATTATCCAGTTTCTTACACCTATGGATTTCCGATCGAGGCCAAAACTTGTGCATCATCATAATACGGTGACAGGAGTCGTTTGGGGTGTTTTGAGTGAAATCGAATCACTAGAACTACGCAATACACCAACCACTCCAATTCGGAACGAACAGCCTATGAACTTGAATTGCCCAATTTCTTCCACCTATGGATTTCCGATTGAGCCCAAAACTTGGGCATCATCTTGATATCGTGGGAGGAGTAATTTGGTGAGTTTTGAGTGAAATCCAATTGCTAGAACTATGGAATGCACCAACCACTCCTATAAGGAACAAACTGCCATTGAACTTGAAGTGTCCAATTTGTTACCCCTATTGATTTCTGATCGAACCCAAAACTTGGGCTTCATCATAATATGGTGTGAGTAGTCATTTGGTCAGTTTTAAGTGAAATCCAAACGCTACAACTACGGAATACCCCAACCACCCCTATAAGGAACGAACTGCCTTTGAACCTGTGTTGTCCAATTTCTTACCCCTATTGATTTCCGATCGAGCTCAAAACTTGGGAATCATCATAATATGGTGGGAGGAGTCATTTGGTGAGTTTTGAGTGAAATCCAATCGCTAGAACTACGGAATAGACCAACCACTTCTATAAGGAACGAACTGCCTTTGAACCTGAATTCTCCAATTTCTTACCCATATTGAATTCCGACCGATCCCAAAACTTGGGAATCATCATAATATGGTGGGAGGAGTCATTTGGTGAGTTTTGAGTGAAATCCAATCGCTAGAACTACGGAATACCCCAACCACCCCTATAAGGAACGAACTGCCTTTGAACCTGTGTTGTCCAATTTCTTACCCCTATTGAATTCCGACCGATCCCAAAACTTGGGCTTCATCATAATACGGTGGGAGGAGTCATTTGGTGAGTTTTGAGTGAAATCCAATCGCTAGAACTACGGAATAGACCAACCACTCCTATAAGGAACGAACTGCCTTTGAACCTGAATTCTCCAATTTCTTACCCATATTGAATTCCGACCGATCCCAAAACTTGGGCATCATCATAATACGGTGGGAGAAGTCATTTGGTGAGTTTTGAGTAAAATCCAATCGCTAGAACTACAGAATACACCAGCCACTCTTATGCGGAACGAACTGCCTTTGAACCTGAATTGTCCAATTTCTTACCCCCATTGATTTCCGATCGAGCCCAAAACTTGGGCATCATCATCATATGGTGGGAGGAGTCATTTTGTGAGTTTTGAGGGAAATCCAATCTCTAGAACTACTAAATAGACCATCCACTCCTATAAGGAACGAACTGCCTTTGAACCTGAATTGTCCAATTTCTTACACCTATGGATTTCCGATCGAGGCCAAAACTTGTGCATCATCATAATATGGTGGGAGGAGTCATTTGGTGAGTTTTGAGTGAAATCCAATCGCTAGAACTAAGCAATACACCAACCACTCCAATTCGGAACGAACTTCCTTTGAACTTGAATTGTTCAATTTCTTACACCTATGGATTTCCGATCGAGCCCAAAATGTGGGTATCGTCATAATATGGTGGGGGGAGTCATTTGGTGAGTTTTGAATGAAATCCAACTGCTAGAACTATGCAATACACCAACCACTCCAATTCGAAACGAACTGCCTTTGAACTCGAATTGCCCAATTTCTTACACCTATGGATTTTCGATCGAGCCCAAAACTTGGCCACCATCATAATATGGTGGGAGGAGTCATTTGGTAAGTTTTTAGTGAAATCTAATTGCTAGAACTACGGAATACACCAACCACTCCTATAAGGAATGAACTGCCTTTGAACTTCAATTGTCCACTCGCTTACCCTATTGATTTCCGATCGAGCCCAAAACTTGGGCATCATCATAATATGGTGGGAGGAGTCATTTGGTGAGTTTTGAGTGGATTCCAATCACTAGAACAATGCAATACACCAACCACTCCAATTCGGAACGAACTACCTGCGAACTTGAATTGTTCAATTTCTTGTACCTACGGATTTCCGATCAAGCCCAAAACTTGGGGATCATCTTAATATGGTGGGAGGAGTCATTAGGTGAGTTTTGAGTGAAATCCAATCGCTAGAACTATGCAATACACCAACCACTCAAATTCGGGACGAAGTGCCTTTAATCTTGAATTGTCCAATTTCTCACGCCTATGGATTTCCGATCGAGCCCAAAACTTGGGCATCATCATAACATGGTGGGAGGAGTCGTTTGGTGTGTTTTGAGTGAAATCCAATCCCTAGAACTACGGAATACACCAACCACACATATATGGAACGAACTACGCATGCCTTTGAACCTGAATTGTCCAATTTCTTACCCCTGTTGATTTCCGATCGAGCCCAAAACTTGGGCATCATCATAATATGGTGGGAGGAGTCATTTGGTGAGTTTTGAGTGAGATCCAATCACTAGAACGACGGAATGCACCATCGACTCCTATAAGGAACGAACTGCCTTTAAACCTGAATTGTCCAATTTCTTATCCCTGTTGATTTCCGATCGAGCCCAAAACTTGGGCATCATCATAACATGGTGGGAGGAGTCGTTTGGTGTGTTTTGAGTGAAATCCAATCGCTAGAACAACGAAATATACCAACCACACCTATAAGGAACGAACTGCCTTTGAACCTGTGTTGTCCTATTTCATAGCCCTATTGATTTCCAATCGAACCCAAAACTTGGGCATCATCATAATATGGTGGGAGGAGTCATTTCGTGAGTTTTGAGTGAGATCCAATCACTAGAACTATGGAATGCACTAACGACTCCTATGAGGAACGAACTGCGTTCAAACCTGAATTGTCCAATTTCTTATCCCTGTTGATTTCCGATCGAGCCCAAAACTTGGGCATCATCATAACATGGTGGGAAGAGTCATTTGGTGAGTTTTGAGTGAAATCCAATCGCTAGAACTATGGAATACACCAACCACTCCTATAAGGAACGAACTATCTTTGAACTTGAATTGTGCAATTTCTTACCCCTATTGATTTCCGATCTAGCCCAAAGCTTAGGCATCATCATAATATAGTGGGAGGAGTAATTTGGTGGGTTTTGAGTGAAATTCAATCGCTAGAACTATGGAATACACCAACCACTCCTATGCGGAACGAACTGCCTTTGAACCTGAATTGTCCAATTTCTTACCCCCATTGATTTCCGATCGAGCCCAAAACTTGGGCATCATCATCATATGGTGGGAGGAGTCATTTGGTGAGTTTTGAGGGAAACCCAATCGCTAGAACTATGCAATACACCCACCACCCCAATTCAGAACGAACTGCCTTTGAACCTGAATTGTCCAATTTCTTACACCTATGGATTTCCGATGAACGCCAATACTTGTGCATCATCAACATATGGCGGGAGGAGTCATTTGGTGAGTTTTGAGTGAAATCGAATTGCTAGAACTATGCAATACACCAACCACTCCAATTCAGAACAAATTGCCGTTGAACTTGACTTGTCCAATTTCTGACGCCTATGGATTTCCCATTGAGACCAAAACTTGGGCATCATCATAATATGGTGGGAGGAGTAATTTGGTGAGTTTTGAGTGAAATCCTATTACTAAAACTACGGAATACACGAACCACTCCTATATGGAACGAACTGCCTTTGAACTTGAATTGTGCATTTTCTTACCCCTATTGATTTCCGATCGAGCCCAAAGCTTAGGCATCATCATAATATGGTGGGAGGAGTAATTTGGTGAGTTTTGAGTGAAATCCAATCGCTAGAACTATGGAATACACCAACCACTCCTATGCGGAACGAACTGCCTTTGAACCTGAATTGTCCAATTTCTTACCCCCATTGATTTCCGATCGAGCCCAAAACTTGGGCATCATCATCATATGGTGGGAGGAGTCATTTGGGGAGTTTTGAGGGAAATCCAATCGCTAGAACTATGCAATACACCCACCACCCCAATTCAGAACGAACTGCCTTTGAACTTGAATTGTCCAATTTCTTGCACCTATGGATTTCCGACCGAGCCCAAAACTTGGGCATCATCATAATATGGTGAGAGGAGTCATTTGGTGAGGTTTGAGTTAAATCCAATCGCGAGAACTACGGAATACACCAACCACTCCTATAAGGAACGAACTGCCTTTGAACCTGAATTGTCCAATTTCTTACCCCTATTTATTTCCGATCGAGCCCAAAACTTGGGCATAATCATAATATGTTGGGAGGAGTCATTTGGTGAGTTTTGAGTGAAATCCAATCGCCAGAACGAAGGAATTCACCAACCATTCCTATGAGGAACGAACTGCCTATGACCCTGAATTGTCCAATTTCTTACCCCTATTGATTTCCGATCGAACCCAAAACTTGGGCATCATCACAATATGGTGGGAGGAGTCATTAGGTGAGTTTTGAATGAAATCTTATCGCTAGAACTAAGGAATACTCCAACCACTCCAATAAGGAACGAACTGCCTTTGAACCTGAATTTTCCCATTTCTTACCCCTATTGATTTCCGATCGAGCCCAAAACTTTGGCATCATCATAATATAGTGGGAGGAGTCATTTGGTGAGTTTTGAGTGAAATCCAATCGCTAGAACTACGGAATACACCAACCACTCCAATAAGGAACGAACTGCCTATGAACCTGAATTGTCCAACTTCTTACCCCTATTGATTTCCGATCGAGCCCAAAACTTGGGCATCGTCATAATATGTTGGGAGGTGTCATTTGGTGAGTTTTGAGTGATATCCAATCGCCAGAATTGTGCAATGCACCAACCACTCCAATTCGGAACGAACTGCCTTTGAACTTGAATTGTCCAATTTCTTACACCTATGGATTTCCGATCGAGACCAAAACTTGGGCATCATCATAATACGGTGGGAGGAGTCATTTGGTGAGTTTTGAGTGAAATCCAATCCCCAGAACTACGGAATACACCAACCACTCCTATAAGTAACGAACTGCCGACGAACCTGAATTGTTCAATTTCTAACCCATATTTTTTTCCGATCAAGCCCAAAACTTTGGCACCGGCATAATATTGTGGGAGGAGTATTTTGGTGAGTTTTGAGTAAAATCCAATCGCTTGAACTAAGCAATACACCAACCACTCCAATTCGGAACGAATTTCCTTTGAACTTGAATTGTCCAATCCCTTACACCTATGGATTTCCGGTTGATCCCAAAACATGGGCATCATCATAATATGTTGGGAGGAGTCATTGGGTGAGTTTTGAGTGAAATCCAATAGCCAGAACTATGCAATACACCAACCACTCCAATTCGGAACGAACTGCCTTGGAACTTGAAATTTTCAATTTCTTACACCTATGGATTTCCGATCAAGCCCAAAATTTGGGCATCATCATAATATGGTGGGAGGAGTCATTTGGTGAGTTTTGAGTGAAATCCAGTCGCCAGAACGAAGGAATACACCAACCACTCCTATAAGGAACGAACTGCCTTTGAACATGAATCTTCCAATTTCTATCCCCTATTGATTTCCGATCGAGCCCAAAACTTGGGCACCGTCATAATATGGTGGGAGGAGTCATTTGGTGAGTTTTGAGTGAAATCCACTCGCTAGAACTAAGAAATACAAAAACCACTCCAATTCGGAACGAACTTCCTTTGAACTTGAATTCTCCAATTTCTTATACCTATGAATTTCCGATCTAGCCCAAAACCTGGGCATCGTCATAATATGGTGGGAGGAGTCATTTGGTGAGTTTTGAGTGAAATCCACTCGCTAGAACTAAGAAATACAAAAACCACTCCAATTCGGAACGAACTTCCTTTGAACATGAATTGTTCAATTTCTTACACCTATGGATTTCCGATCGAGCCCAAAACGTGGGCATCGTCATAATATGGTGGTAGGAGTCATTTGGTGAGTTTTGAATGAAATCCAAGTGCTAGAACTATGCAATACACCAACCACTCCAATTCGAAACGAACTGCCTTTGAACTTGAATTGTCCAATTTCATACACCTATGGATTTCCGATCGAGCCCGAAACTTGGGCATCGTCATAATATGGTGGGAGGAATCATTTGGTGGGTTTTGAGTGAAATCCAATCGCTAGAACTAAGCAATACACCAACCACTCCAATTCGGAACGAACATCCTTTGAACTTTAATTTTCGAATTTCTTACACCTATGGATTTCCGATTGAGCCCAAAACTTAGGTGTCATCATAATATGGCGGGAGGAGTCATTCAGAGAGTTTTGACTAAAATCCAATTGCTAGAACTGTGGAATACACCACCCACTCCTATAAGGAAATAACTGCATTTGAACATGAATTGTCCAATTTCTTACCCCTATGGATTTCCGATCGAGCCCAAAACTTGGGCATCATCAAAATATGGTGGGAGTAGTCATTTGGTTAGTTTTGAGTGAAATCTGTCTGCCGCGCAAATCTCACGGCCTGGGTTTCCGGGCCGAGGGGATTCGCGTTAACACGCGGTTTCCTGCTTTTGGACGGGGTGCGTTTGTGCGCGGGCGTGCCAGCACGGTCTACCGTGCGTCGAGATGTTTGAAGCGGGTGTGCCAGCACGGTCTACCGTGCGTCGAGATGTTTGAAGCGGGTGTAAGTGTTTAGATGGTGCGCCTGTCTGGACTCGTCTTCTAATCAAACGATTGTAGCCGAGAGAGGAACTAGTCTCGGCTGTAAGGTTCACGGCCTGAACTACAAGGCCGTTGAGTGGTGGTGTTTGGTGGGTTTTAGGGCGATGCTCCGGCGCGCTACTCTATGAGCGGCGGTCGTATGATATATGGGGTGAGTGAGCGAACAACAAGGGTGGTGCTCCGGCGCCTTGAAAATCAAGGGTTGTTTGATATATTGATGAATGGATTTTCCTTATAGACTAACACTACTCCTAGGAAAGCAAGTAAAGATATTGAAAGTGCATTACAGGAAAATATAAGTTGCTCCGTGGGAGGCTTTTGTTTGGTGTTTGAACCCTTTGAAAGTAGTCCTGAGTCTTGTATTTATAGGCAGAGCTCCTGGAGGGGTAACCGAGGCTGAAAATCTGCATGGTGGAGCCTGATTACGCCAAGTGGGTAGTCTAATCGACATTTGGGATCGTGAAGTATGGTGGTGTGACTCCATGAATCCCGGTGAATCTCGGCCGCCGCCCTGATTGTGGGTTCTGCGCTTCTGGCCGTGGAGACGCATTTATTGCTCTGATAGCCAATTACCTAATCTCTCAAGCTGCAAAGAGCTTTGTGAGAATGTTGGCGTCTAATCACTCTGATCTCTGTCACCAAATCCTGACTCCAATCACTTCCCACCTTCCCTCGTGCATTAAATGCTCATTCTTGGCTAGTGGGTTTGCTACAATAAACAGAGACCTTGCTTCATTAAATGGAGCGTAGGACCCTGCTGTCACGTGATGATCTGACTTTAATGCCTTTGGCCGTGACCTTGCTCGGTCTTGGCCTCGGCCTGTAACCTTGGCCGAGATAACCATGCCTTGGTGATTTTTCTTGTTTCTCTGGAAAGCCAAACACCTTGACAAAATGCTGCGTTTCAGCTTGAGGCTGAGAAGAGAAGTTCCCCCGGCTAATTCATGGCCGTGATTTATTAGGCACAAACATTGCCCCCACATCCCTGGATTCTTCGGCCTCGGCATGAGTGGGGGCCGAATGGATTCCAAGGGATGGACCCTTAGCCCTCCGAGGTGACTGACAACTGGGGCATTAAATGCGCAGTCCAGTCGGCGCATTTAATGCCTCAGGCACGTCGTGTAGGCCATCATTGCCCAAAGCGTCGCTTCGTTTTGTCAGAGGAAACGACGGCCTCTGGGCTTTCAACACGTCATCGCGCCTGTTTAGTGCTGACAAAACGTTACGTCTCTCGAGAGAGACATATCCTTTCGTTTCGAATTCTAGCGCCAAATATAAAAACCCAAACTCTCTTGCTTCCTCCCTACGCTTTCAGAATTCTCAAACGCCCAAGCTTTGCCAAAAAACCCTCCTCTTCAAGCCTTCAGACCTATCAGAAAATTGTGTTTCTTGGACTGTATGTGGGGTGGATCCCCTCTTTTATGAATTATCGAATGCATGTCTTTTTGCTTCATATTGACCGCACCGTTCATTCAACTTGCCTACCTACCTCCCTTTTTCTTTTTCTTAACTTTTTTATCATAGGCTCTCGGCGCCATCTTTCTCTCAACTTGCGCCGGTTTGTAGGCGTCGAACTTCGACTGTTCTGAATTCTTTGATTTCCCGGGCGTTGGCCGTGAGTAAGCTTTCTTCGTTTGGCCATGTCGCCTGACAATTCGAAGGGCTCGAACCCCCCGCTTCAAAAGTCTATTAGGGCCACGGTCGTTGGCCGAGACATGAGGAGGCGTGCCTACGGTCGAACTTTCTGAGGCACGGCCGGCCCAAAAAACCTTGGGAAACAAGTTGCGCTGATTTCTAGGTTCCCCTGGCAGGCACGGCCTTGGGTAACCGGGTGCCCCTGGCTGCCCTTGTATTACATCCTCTTTCGTGAGAGGCCAGATGTACTCGGGCTGAAACCCTCGAGACGGCCTACCCTTTTGCACGCCGTTTTGCAGCCTTATATGCTGGGCCGTTTGAACACAGGGGCTCGGTTTGAATGACCGAGTTGGTTGACGCCAAATGAGCGCTGCGGGTTTGGACCAGGGGTGTGTTTGGTCCACCGGCCATCGAGGTATGGCCACCTGGTTTTGTTGGGTCGGAGCATGATGAGACTCCAAGTGCGTCCATGTTATCATCGGAATGGTTGGGTCATGTATTTGTACCGGCGGCGTAGCTATTGACCCTTTTTGATCGTTTTGTCGTGGTAACGCTTCGGTCATGTTATTTTGGCCGGATCGTGCTTGGTCGGCCAAAATATGGGTCGGGCCGAGACTCTGGACTGTAGATGCTGCAGGGCCACTTCGTCCTGATGCTCTAGCTAACGCGTGGAATGGGCCGCGCATGGTTTTTACCGTATGGGTTAGTCCAGAATCCGTCCTCGTGGGCTGGCGCTGCCCCCAGCCATCGGTTGGTAGCGGAGAATGCCGGTCGTGGCTTGAGACTTCAGTGCGGCCATAAACGCCGAGGCCGCTCTTTCCGCCGTAAGTTTCGTCCTCTCGGCCATTTTGTCCAGCTTTGGGAGACGCCGCGGGTGAGGTTGTCGGCATCTCTTCTTGGAAAAAAGTCCGCAATTCGGAGGAGAATCTGTCCACCGCGGCCATGAAGGATGTCTCTATCCTGTAAGCCTACTTGGACATCTGTTCTTCCATCACTGCCTGTTTCTATATGGACTCGGCCAGGCGGTCCGTCGTGGTAGGAACGTTGGTTTCCATCACAAGTTTTGACAAGAAGTCCCACCGGGCGTGCCAAAAGTGTCTGCCGCGCAAATCTCACGGCCTGGGTTTCCGGGCCGAGGGGATTCGCGTTAACACGCGGTTTCCTGCTTTTGGACGGGGTGCGTTTGTGCGCGGGCGTGCCAGATGTAAGTGTTTAGATGGTGCGCCTGTCTGGACTCGTCTTCTAATCAAACGATTGTAGCCGAGAGAGGAACTAGTCTCGGCTGTAAGGTTCACGGCCTGAACTACAAGGCCGTTGAGTGGTGGTGTTTGGTGTGTTTTAGGGCGATGCTCCGGCGCGCTACTCGATGAGCGGCGGTCGTATGATATATGGGGTGAGTGAGCGAACAACAAGGGTGGTGCTCCGGCGCCTTGAAAATCAAGGGTCGTTTGATATATTGATGAATGGATTTTCCTTACAGACTAACACTACTCCTAGGAAAGCAAGTAAAGATATTGAAAGTGCATTACAGGAAAATATAAGTTGCTCCGTGGGAGGCTTTTGTTTGGTGTTTGAACCCTTTGAAAGTAGTCCTGAGTCTTGTATTTATAGGCAGAGCTCCTGGAGGGGTAATCGAGGCTGAAAATCTGCATGGTGGAGCCTGATTACGCCAAGTGGGTAGTCTAATCGACATTTGGGATTGTGAAGTATGGTGGTGTGACTCCATGAATCCCGGTGAATCTCGGCCGCCGCCCTGATCGTGGGTTCTGCGCTTCTGGCCGTGGAGACGCATTTATTGCTCTGATAGCCAATTACCTAATCTCTCAAGCTGCAAAGAGCTTTGTGAGAATGTTGGCGTCTAATCACTCTGATCTCTGTCACCAAATCCTGACTCCAATCACTTCCCACCTTCCCTCGTGCATTAAATGCTCATTCTTGGCCAGTGGGTTTGCTGCAATAAACAGAGACCTTGCTTCATTAAATGGAGCGTAGGACCCTGCTGTCACGTGATGATCTGACTTTAATGCCTTTGGCCGTGACCTTGCTCGATCTCGGCCTCGGCCTGTAACCTTGGCCGAGATAACCATGCCTTGGTGATTTTTCTTGTTTCTCTGGAAAGCCAAACACCTTGACAAAACGCTGCGTTTCAGCTTGAGGCTGAGAAGAGTAGTTCCCTCGGCCAATTCATGGCCGTGATTTATTAGGCACAAACAAAATCCAATCGCTAGAACTATGCAATACACCAACCACTCCAATTCGGAACGAACTATCTTTGAACTTGAATTGTCCAATTTCTTACCCCTATGGATTTCTGATCAAGCCCAGAACTTGGGCATCATCATAATATGGTGGGGGTAGTCATTTGGTGAGTTTTGAGTGACATCCAATTGCTAGAACAAAGCAATACACCAACCACTCCAATTCGGAACGAACTTCCTTTAAACATGAATTGTCCAATTTCTTACACCTATGGATGTCCGATCGAGCCCAAAACGTGGGAATCATCGTAATATGGTGGCAGGAGTCATTTGGTGAGTTTCGAGTGAAATCCAACCGTTAGAACTGTGCAACACACCAACCACTCCAATTCGGAACGAACTGCCTTTGAACTTGAATTGTCTAATTTCTTACACCTATGGATTTCTGATCGAGCCCAAAATTTGGGCATCATCATAATATGGTGGGAGGAATCATTTGGTAATTTTTGCGTGAAATCCAATCGCTAGAACTATGGAATACACCAGCCACTCCTATAAGGAACGAACTGCCTTTGAACCTGAATTGTCCAATTTCTTACCCCTATGGATTACCGATTAAGCCCAAAACTTGGGCACCATCATAATATGGTGGGAGGAATCATTTGGTGAGTTTTGAGTGAAATCCAATTGCTAGAACAAAGCAATACACCAACCACTCCAATTCGGAACGAACTTCCTTTAAACATGAATTGTCCAATTTCTTACACCTATGGATGTCCGATCGAGCCCAAAACGTGGGCATCATCGTAATATGGTGGCAGGAGTCATTTGGTGAGTTTAGAGTGAAATCCAACTACTAGAATTGTGCAACACACCAACCACTCCAATTCGGAACGAACTGCCTTTGAACTTAAATTGTCTAATTTCTTACACCTATGGATTTCTGATCGAGCCCAAAATTTGGGCATCATCATAATATGGTGGGAGGAATCATTTGGTAATTTTTGCATGAAATCCAATCGCTAGAACTATGGAATACACCAGCCACTCCTATAAGGAACGAACTGCCTTTGAACCTGAATTCTCCAATTTCTTACCCCTTTGGATTTCCGATCGAGCCCAAAACGTGGGCATCGTCGTAATATGGTGGCAGGAGTCATTTGGTGAGTTTTGAGTGAAATCCAACCACTAGAACTATGAACCACACCAACCACTCCAATTTGGAACGAACTCCCTTTGAACTTGAATTTGTTCAATTTCTTACACCTATGGATTTCCGATTGGGCCCAAAACTTTGGCATCATCATAATATGGTGGGAGGAGTCATTTGGTGAGTTTTGAGAGAAATCCAATCACTAGAATTGTCCAATTTGTTGCACCTATGGATTTCCAATTTATCCCAAAACTTGGGCATCATCATAATATGGTGGGAGGAGTCATTTGGTGAGTTTTGAGAGAAATCCAATCACTAGAATTGTCCAATTTGTTGCACCTATGGATTTCCAATGGATCCCAAAACTTGGGCATCATCATAATATGGTGGGAGGAGTCATTTGGTGGGTTTTGAGTGAAATCCAATTGCTTGAACTATGCAGTACACCAACCACTCCAATTCGGAACGAACTGCCTTTCATCTTGAATTGTCCAATTTCTTACACCAATGGATTTCTGCTCGAGCCCAAAACTTGGGCATCATTGTAATATGGTGGGAGGAGTCATTTGGTGAGTTTTGAGTGAAATACAGTCGCTGGAACTATGCAATACACCAACCACACCAATTCAGAACGAACTGCCTTTGAAATTGAATTGTCCAGTTTCTTACACCAATGGATTTCCGATCCAGCCCAAAACTTGGGCATCATCATAATAAGGTGGGAGGAGTCATTTGGTGAGTTTTGAGTGAAATCCAATTGCTTGAACTATGCAATACACCAACCACTCCAATTCGGAACAAACTGCCCTTGAACTTGAATTGTCTAATTTCTTACACCTACAGATTTCCGATCGAACCCAAAACTTGGGCATCATCATAATATGGTGGGAGGAGTTATTTGGTGAGTTTTGAGTGAAATCCAATCGCTAGAACTAAGCAATACACCAACCACTCCAATTCGGAATGAACTGGATGTGAACTTGAATTGTCCAATTTCATGCACCTATGGATTTCCAACCGAGCCCAAAACTTGGGCTTCATAATAAATATGGAGGGAGGAGTCATTTGGAGAGTTTTGAGTGAAATCCAGTAGCTAGAACTATGCAATACACCAACCACTCCAATTCAGAACGAACTCCCTTCGAAATTGAATTGTCCAATTTCGTACACCAACGGATTTCCGATCCACCCCAAAACTTGGGCATCATCATAATATGGTGGGAGGAGTCGTTTAGTCAGTTTTGAGTGAAATCCAATTGCTTGAACTATGCAATACTCCAACCACTCCAATTCGGAACGAACTGCCTATGAACTTGAATTGTCCAATTTCTTACACCAATGGATTTCTGAACGAGCCCAAAACTTGGGCATTATTGTAATATGGAGGGAAGGGTCATTTGGTGAGTTTTGAGTGAAATCCAACAGCTTGAACTATGCAATACAACAACCACTCCAATTCGGAACGAACTGCCTTCGAACTTGAATTGTCCAATTTCTTACACCTACGGATTTCCGATTGAGCCCAAAACTTGGGCATCATCGTAATATGGTGGGAGGAGTCATTTGGTGAGTTTTGAGTGAAATCCAGTCGGTAGAACTATGCAATACACCAACCACTCCAATTCAGAATGAACTGCCTTTGAACTTGAATTGTCCAGTTTCTTACACCAATGGATTTCCGATCCAGCCCAAAACATGGGCATTGTCATCATATGGTGGGAGGAGTCATTTGGTGAGTTTTGAGTGAAATCCAATCGCTAGAACTATGCAATACGCCAACCACTCCAATTCGGAACGAACTGCCTTTGAACTTGAATTGTCCAATTTCTTACACCCACTACTACAAAAAGGGCAAAAGACGACCAAAAAAAGACGACGGAAGAACAAAAACCCATCGTTGTTTTTAAAAAGACGACGGTAACAAAAAACCGTCGTGGATAAGTGACTTAAACAACTAAAAAATGGAGATACTGTTGAGAATTTTTTTATAACGACGCACACAAATAAAAAAGCGTCGTCTTATTAAAAAGCTTTTCTTCAGAGTTAAAATCTGACAAAAAAACAACGACAGCAGGTATGACAAGCGTCGTCTTTTAAAAATCAAGTGTCCTTTTTTTGGTAAAGACATGGTTGTTTTGAAAGAACTGCCGTCTATTATATGTAAAGACGACGGTTTTTTTTATAAAAGGGTCGTCTATTATATGTAAAGACGACGGTTTTTTATAAAAAGGGTCGTCTATTATATGTAAAGACGACGGTTTTTTATAAAAGGGTCGTCTATTATATGTAAAGACGATGGTTTTTTTATAAAAAGGGTCGTCTATTATTAAGTAAAGACGACGGTTTTTTTATAAAAAGGGTCGTCTATTATATGTAAAGACGACGGTTTTTTATAAAAGGGGTCGTCTATTATATGTAAAGATGACGGTTTTTTTATAACAAGGGTTGTCTATTATATGTAAAGACGACGGTTTTTTTATAAAAAGTGTCATCTATTATTAAGTAAAGACGACCCTTGTTATATGAAAATGGTCGTCTATTATGAATTAAAGACGACCCTTTTCATATAAAAAGGGTCGTCTATTATGTAAAGACGACAGTTTTTTTATAAAAAGGGTCGTCTATTATTAAGTAAAGATGACCTTTTTTATAAGAAAAGGGTCGTCTATTATGAAGTAAAGACGACCCTTTTCATATAAAAGGGTTGTCTATTATACATAAAGACGACGGTTTTTTTATAAAAAGGGTTGTCTATTATGAAGTAAAGATGACGGTTTTTTAAAAAAGGGTCGTCTATTATATGTAAAGATGACGGTTTGTTTTTAAAAAGGGTCATCTATTGTGAAGTAAAGATAACGGTTTTTTAAAAACAAGATTTAACGGTTATTTCAACTCTGATTTTGATGATTTTTTACAGCTACACTCCTTGACCCTATATGAATACAATGACTGCATTCGATCGTCAATTTAAAATATTTACACTAGTGGATACCACAAAATCTTATGTTATATTTAATGGAAGTATAAATAAACTCTTAATTGTTAGTGAATATATTGTTTTGATGGCATACGCATTCTACCAAACTAGTTTCAACGATCCAACCGTCAAACTTGTTTGTTTACACATCGTGATCATACACACCAAAAATCGAAAAAAAAAATAAATCAAAGATCAAGTAACGGGACAAAACATTTCGACGGTTATAAACGAAAAATCAAGATTTAACGGTTATTTCAACTCTGATTTTGATGATTTTTTACAGCTACACTCCTTGACCCTATATGAATACAATGACTACATTCGATCGTCAATTTAAAATATTTACACTAGTGGATACCACAAAATCTTATGTTATATTTAATGAAAGTATAAATAAACTCTTAATTGTTAGTGAATATATTGTTTTGATGGCATACGCATTCTATGAAACTAGTTTCAACGATCCAACCGTCAAACTTGTTTGTTTACACATCGCGATCATATACGCCAAAAATCGGGAAAAAAAATAAATCAGAGATCAAGTAACGGGACAAAACATTTCGACGGTTATAAACGAAAAATCAAGATTTAACGGTTATTTTAACTCCGATTTTGATGATTTTTTACAGCTACACTCTTTGACCCAATATGAATACAATGACTGCATTCGATCGTCAATTTAAAATATTTACACTAGTGGATACCACAAAATCTTATGTTGTATTTAATGAAAGTATAAATAAAAAAAGGGTCGTCTATTATATGTAAATACGACGGTTTTTTTATAAAAGGGTCGTCTATTATATGTAAAGACGACGGTTTTTTATAAAAGGGTCGTCGATTATATGTAAAGACGACGATTTTTTTATAAAAAGGGTCGTCTATTATTAAGTAAAGACTACGGTTTTTTTATAAAAAGGGTTGTCTATTATATATAAAGACGACGGTTTTTTATAAAAGGGGTCGTCTATTATATGTAAAGACGACGGTTTTTTTATAAAAGGGTCGTCTATTATATGTAAAGACGACGTTTTTTTTATAAAAAAGGTCGTCTATTATTAAGTAAAGACGACGGTTTTTTATAAAAAGGGTCGTCTTTTAAAACACGCGAAAAAATGGCCGCTTAAGTGAATTCGCGCTCGACAAATTTTCAAATTTTCACCCGTCTTTGAAAACCTTATCTCTCATTAACAAGCGTCGTCTTTTAAAAAACGCTAAAAAAAGGCTACTTAAGTGAATTCGCGCTCGACAAATTTTCAGATTTTCCCGTGTCTCTAAAAACCTTATCTCTCCCTCCTTGAAACCCTCCTGCACTCTCTAAAACACCCTCATGAAACTCTCTACAAAATCATCAAAAAATCGATATCAATGAAGGAGTTGAGAGATTGAGGTCTTCGCAGATCCATAAGATGTAGAGGGAGGTTCTGTATTTGAGAATCAAAGCTGGTTGAAAGGTTTGATTTGAAAGATCTCGACCTGCACTTTCTTCAAAGAAGATCTCGCTCTCAGGCACTCAACTCGCTCATCAAACTCAGCGACTCGATCTAGAAAGACTTATGGAAATCGGTCTATATATATATATATATATGTTTGTTCATGTATTGTGCTAATTTCGTGGGATTTAAGTGAGTTTCTCATTTGGGTTTTTTATAAATATGCACAGCCGTCCCACAAGGCCTTCGTAATCAAGAAGAAGCTAACAAAGAAGATGAGGCAAAACATACCCATCCCTCACTATATCCGTTTGTTTTTGGACCGACAACATCATCAGGTCCAAAATACTTTTTGGTTTTGTTGTTTACTTTAATTATTTTGGAATTTCATTGTTAATTTTCTGAATCTCTGATTTTTCATTTGTTATGGTGCCACCACAAGAATAGATTATGGTGCCACCACAAGAACAGGTACTTTGCCAATTATGCCAATTGTGTTCTGCTGTCATTCTAGAGCTGCATAGATCTTTTTGCTAAGGTTAGGTTACTGCTAAACAAGTTTATGTTTAAGAGTATTGGGGTCTCTTTCATGCAGGTCTTTCCTTTTCCGACACCAACAACTTGGAAAATGTGCAAGAAGGCAGAGTTAAGTCAACCCAAGAACAAATTGATGAAGTTAAAATCAAATTAGTAGAATTTGTGAGCTCCGTTATTTCTAATTATAGGTAGGAAGTATGTATGTAATAGAATAAAGATTGGTTGACTATGTAATAACTATTGACTCTTCAAAAAACTAAAGATAATAAAATGATGGTTTTATTGGAAAAACCGTCATCTGTATATATTATCAATGACCTCTTTTAACACCATAACGTCTTTTTATATACAATCAACGACGGTTTTACTAACAAATTGTTGTCTTAGAGTTAATAGACGACAATATTTCAAGAAATCGTCGTCTTCACATTTAATAGATGATGGCTTTTTAACAAAACCGATGTCTTTGGATATAATAAAACATAGTTCTTTACTTAATAATAGACGACCCTTTTTATAAAAAACCGTCGTCTTTACATATAATAGACGACCCTTTTTATAAAAAAACCGTCGTCTTTACATATAATAGATGACCCTTTTTATATGAAAAGGGTCGTCTTTACATATAATAGACGACCATTTTCATATAAAAAGGGTCGTCTTTACATATAATAGACGACCATTTTTATTAAAAAACCGTCGTCTTTACATATAATAGACGACCCTTTTTATATGAAAAGGGTCGTCTTTACATTTAATAGACGACCCTTTTTATCAAAAAACCGTCGTCTTTACATATAATAGACGACCCTTTTTATAAAAAACCGTCGTCTTTACTTAATAATAGACGATCCTTTTTATAAAAAAACCGTCATCTTTACAAATAATAGACGACGGGGATTTACCGTCGTGGTTTTATGCATGAAAAGACGTCGCTCGATTTTACGTCGGTTGAAAAACTGAATACACGACGGTGGATTACCGTCGTCTATTTCGATTTTTGTAGTAGTGACCTATTGATTTCCGATCGGGCCCAAAACTTGGGCATCATCACCATATGGTGGGAGGACTCATTTGGTGAGTTTTGAGTGAAATCCAAACAATAGAACTATGCAATACACCAACCACTCCATTTCGTAACGAACTGCCTTTGAACTTGAAGTGTCCAAGTTCTTACCCTTGTTGATTTCGGATCGGCCCCAAAACTCGGGCATCATCATAATATGGTGGGAGGAGTCATTTGGTGAGTTTTGAGTGAAATCCAATCAGTAGAACTATGCGATACGCCAACCACTCCAATTCGGAAAGTACTGCCTTCGAACTTGAATTGTCCAATTTCTTACACCGATTGATTTTTGATTGAACCCAAAACTTGGGCATCATCATAACATGGTGGGAGGAGTCGTTTGGTGAGTTTTGAGTGAAATTCAATTGCTAGAACTATGCAATACACCGACCAATCCCATACGGAACGAATTGCCTTTGAACTTGAATTGTCCAAGTTCTTACCCCTATTGATTTCGGATCGCCCCCAAAACTTGGACATCATCATAATATTGTGGGAGGAGTCATTTGGTGAGTTTTGAGTGAAATCCAATCCCTAGAACTACGCCATACGCCAACCACTCCAACAAGGAACGAACTGCCTTCGAACTTGAACTGTCCAATTTCTTACTCCGATTGATTTCCGATCGAGGCCAAAAGTTGGACACCATCATGATATATTGGGAGGCGTCATTTGGTGAGTTTTGAGTGAAATCCAATACCAAGAACTATGCAATACACCAACCACTTTAATTCGGAACGAATTGCCTTTGAACATGAACTGTCCAATTTCTTACACCTATTGATTTCTGATCAAGCCCAACACTTGAGCATCATCGTAATGTGGTGGGAGGAGTCATTTGGTGAGTTTTAAGTGAAATCCAGTCGCTAGAATTATGGAACACGCCAACCACTCCAACAAGGAACGAATTGCCTTTGAACACGAATTGTCCAATTTCTTACACCTATTGATTTCCGATCGAGCCCAAAACTTGGGTATCATCATAGTATGGTGGGAGGAGTCATTTGGTGAGTTTTGAGTGAAATCCAATTGCAATAACCATGCAATACACCAACCACTCCAATTCGGAACGAACTGCCTTTGAACTTGAATTGTCCAATTTCTTACACCTATTGATTTCCGATCGAGCCCAAAACTTGGGCATCATCATAATATGGTGGGAGGAGTCGTTTCTTGAGTTTTGAGTGAAATCCAATCGCTAGAAATACACATTACGCCAAACACTCCAATAAGGACCGAACTACCTTTGAACCTGAATTGGCCAATTTCTTACCCCTATTGATTTCCGATCGAACTTGGGCATCACCATAATATGGTGGGACGAGTCAATTGGGGAGTTTTGAGAGAAATCCAATTGCTAGAACTACGCAATACACCACCCACTCCAATTCGGAACGAATTGCCTTTGAACTTGAACTTTCCAATTTCTTACACCTATTGATTTCCGATCGAGCCCAAAACTTGAGCATCATCGTAATATGGTGGGAGGAGTCATTTGGTGAGTTTTGAGTGAAATCCAATCTTCAGAACTATGCCATACACCAACCACTCCAATTCGGAACGAACTGCCTTTGAAATTGAATTGTCCAATTTCTTACACCTATTGATTTCCGATCGAGCCCAAAACCAATGCATCATCTTAATATGGTGGGAGGAGTCATCTGGTGAGTTTTGAGTGAAATCCAATCGCAAGAACCATGCAATACACCAACCACTCCAACTAGAAACGAACTGCCTTTGAACTTGAATTGTCCAATTTCTTACACCTATTTATTTCAGATCCAGCCCAAAACTTAGGCCACATCATACTATGGTGGGAGGAGTCATTTGGAGAATTTTGGGGGAAAACCAATCGCTAGAACTATGCAACACACCAACCACTCCAATTAGGAACGAACTGCCGTTGAACTTGAATTGCCCAATTTCTTACACCTATTCATTTCGAATCGACCCCAAAACTAGGACCACATCATAATATGGTGGGAGGAGTCATTTGGTGAATTTTGAGTGAAATCCAACTGCTAGTACTATGTAATACACCAACCACTCCAATTAGGAACGAACTGCCTTTGAACTTGAATTGTCCAATTTCTTACACCTATTGATTTCGGATCTATCCCAAAACTTGAGGAACATCGTAATATGGTGGGAGTTGTCATTTGGTGAGTTTTGAGTGAAATCCAACCGCTAGAACTATGCAATACACCAACCACTCCAATTACGAACGAAATGCCTTTGAACTTGAATTGTCCAATTTCTTACACCTATTGATTTCGGATCAAGCCCAAAACTTGCAGAGCAACATAATATGGTGGGAGGTGTCCTTAGTGAGTTTTGAGTGAAATCTATTCACTAGAACTATGTAATACACCAACCACTCCAATAAGGAACGAACTGACGTTGAACTTGAATTGTCCAATTTCATACACCTATTGATTTCCGATGGAGCCCAAAACTTGGGAAACATCGTAATATGATGGGAGTTCTCATTAGGTGAGTTTTGAGTGAAATCCAGTCACTAGAAATATGCAAAACACCAACCACTCCAGTAAGGAAAGAACTGCCTTTGCACTTGAATTGTCCAATTTCTTACACCTATTAATTTCGGATCGAGCCCAAAACTTGGGGAACATCATAATATGGTGGGAGGTGTCATTAGGTGAGTTTTGATTGAAATCCAATCGCTACAACTATGCAATACACCAGCCACTCCAATTAGGAACGAACTGCAGTTCAACTGGAATTGTCCGATTTCTTACACCTATTGAATTGGGATCGAGCCCAAAACTTGCGCCACAACATTGTACGGTTGGAGGAGTCATTCGGGGAATTTTGAGTGAAATGCAATCGCTAGAACTATGCAATACACCAACCACTAAAATTTGGAACGAACTGCCTTTGAATTTGCATTATCCAATTTCTGACACCTATTGATTTCAGATCATGCCCTAAACATGCGGAACATCATAATATGGGGGGAGGTGTCATTTGGTGAGTTTTGAGTGAAATCTATTCGCTAGAACTTTGCAACACACCAACCACTCCAATTGGGAACGAACTGCCTTGGAACTTGAATTGTCCGATTTCTTAAAGCTATTGATTTCGGATAGAGCCCAAAACTTGGGGAACAAAATAATACGGTGGGAGGTATCATTAGGTTTCTTAAAGCTATTGATTTTGGATAGAGCCCAAAACTTGGGGAACAAAATAATACGGTGGGAGGTATCATTAGGTGAGTTTTGAGTGAAATCCAAACGCTCGAACTATGCAATACAGCAACCACTCCAATTAGGAACGAACTGCCTTTGAATTTGACTTGTCCAATTTCTGACACCTATTGATTTCGGATCAAGCCCAAAACTTGGGGAACATCATAACATGTTGGGACGTCTCATTAGGTGAGTTTTGAGTGAAATCTATTTGCAATAACTATGCAATACACTAACCACTCCAACTAGGAACGAATTGCCGTTGAACTTCGATTGTCCAATTTCTTACACCCATTGATTTCCGATCGAGCCCAAAACGTGGGCAACATCATAATATGGTGGGAGGAGTGATTTGGTGAATTTTGAGTGAAAACCAATCACTAGAACTATGCAATATACCAACCACTCCAGTTAGGAACGAACTGCCGTTGAACTTGAATTGTCCGATTTCTTACACCTATGGATTTCGGTTTGAGCCCAAAACTTGGGGACATCATAATATGGTGGGAGGTGTCATTAGGTTAGTTTTGAGTGAATTCCAATCACTAGAACTATGCAATACACCAACCACTGCAATTAGGAACGAACCCTCTGTGAACTTGAATTGTCCAATTTCTTACACCAATTGATTTCGGATCGAGCTCAAAACGTGGGCAACATGATAATATGGTGGGAGGAGTCATTTGGTGAATTTTGAATGAAATCCAATCGCTTGAACTACGCAATACACCACCACTCCAATTAGGAATGAACTGCCTTCGAACTTGAATTGTCCAATTTCTTACACCTGTTGATTTCGGATCGAGCCAAAAATTGGGGGAACATCATAATATGGTGGGAGGTTTCATTTGGAAAGTTTTGAGTGAAATCCAATCGCTTGAACTATGCAATACACCAACCACTGCAATTAGGAACTAACTGCCTTTGAACTTGAATTGTCCAATTTCTTACACCTATAGATTTCGGATCGAGCCCAAAACTTGGGTAACATGATAATATGGTGGGAGGAGTCGTTTGGTGAATTTTGAATGAAATCCAATCACTTGAACTATGCAATACACCAACCACTCCAATTAGGAATGAACTGCCTTTGAACTTGAATTGTCCAATTTCTTGCACCTGTTGATTTTGGATCGAGCCCAAAACTTGGGGAACATCATAATATGGTGGGAGGTGTAATTAGGTGAATTTTGAGTGAAATCCATTAGCTAGAACTATGCGATACACCAACCACTTCAATTAGGAACGAACTTTCTTTGAACTTGAATTGTCCAATTTCTTACACCTATTGATTTCGGATCAAGCCCAAAACTTGGGCAACACCTGAATATGGTGGGAGGAGTGATTTGGTGAATTTTGAGTGAAATCCAGTCTCTAGAACTATGCAATACACCAACCACTCCAATTTGGAACGAACTGCCTTTGAACTTGAATTGTCGAATTTCTTACACCTATTGATTTCGTATCGAGCCCAAAACTTGGGCAACACCATAATATGGTGGGAGGCGTGATTTGGTGAATTTTGAGTGAAAGCCAATCACTAGAACTATGCAATACACCAACCACTCCAATTAGGAACGAACTACATTTGAACTTGAATTGTCCAATTTCTTACACCTGTTGATTTCGAATCGAGCCCAAAACTTGGTGAACATCAAAATTTGGTGGGAGGTGTCATTAGGTGTGTTTTGAGGGAAATCCAATCGCTAGAACTATGCAATACACCAACCACTACAATTAGGAACGAACTGCCTTTGAACTTGAATTTTGCAATTTCTTACTCGTATTGATTTCGGATCAAGCCCAAAACATGGGCAACATCGTAATATGGTGGGAGGAGTGATTTGGTGAATTTTGAGTGAAGTCCAATAGCTAGAACTATGCAATACACCAACCACTCCAATTTGGAACGAATTGCCTTTGAACTTGAATTGTCCAATTTCTTACACCTATTGATTTCGGTTTGAGCCCAAAACTTGGGGAACATCCTAATATGGTGGGAGGTGTCATATGGATGAGGCATTCGTACTTCCAGGGAGGTCAATGCGCAATGCTCCAATAAACACAAATCGTCATCATTATCGTGTGGAGCTCTATATTTATGTCATTGATGAGCAACTTTTGGAGTTAGATGATCGTTTTAATGAGGTAAATACTGAGTTGCTTATTTGTTTGGCATGTTTGAGTTCGAATGATTGATTTGATGCTTTTGATAAATAAAAGCTACTTCGCTTGCTCAATTTTATCCTCAAAACTTTTCGGATGGGGATCTTTTGACACTTGAAGATTAACTTGAGTTTTATATTCATTATGTGCGTTCGAGTAGTGACTTCTCTGAATTGCAAGGGATTGGTGGTCTTGCAAAAACAATGGTGGAGACAAGGATGCATCGAGCATTCAATTATGTGTATTTGCTTATTACATTGGCTTTAGTTTTACCGGTTGCAACTGCTTCAGTCGAGAGGGCATTTTCCATCATGAATATTATCAAGGGTCCACTTCGGAACAAAATGGGAGATCAATGGTTGAGTGATAGCTTACTTGTTTATGTTAAGAAGGATATTTTTGATTGTATTGAAAATGAAGCTATAATACTACGTTTTCAAAATATGAAACCTCGTCGTGGCCAATTGTAATTTGTAATGTTGTTCTTGACATGAATTATGAATGAACGTACTATCGTTTCATTTTCAATGTTATTTTAATCTTTAAAAAAAAAATTTGAACTTTTACACTATGACCCTACGAAATAAGATTTCTGGGTCCGTCCCTGTTATTAGGGTATGGGTCTGTCAGCTCTAGCGCTCTTGGCAATGGCTGAGAACTTTCTGTGATAGTTTTGAGCGGTGTTATAGATTCCCTCCAAGCGCTTGCTTTGCAATCTGCAACATGGTAAAAGCTTTAGAAATAGTGATGGAAATCGTCGTATTCTATGGCCTCTCTCAAACAAGGACCGCAAAGGCCCAACCCAAGCGTGGCTTGGGCTCAATGGTTTGTTTTCTTTTTTCGAGAATGTACAAGCTCAATTATCAAGAACATTTTAATTAATTTTGAGAATAATTAAATAGTATTAAATTATTTATATTATATTAAATTACTTTGAGATTTAAATTTAAATAATTAATTTACACAATTATTCACTTCTGAAGTTTATTGTAAAAATATTTTTAATTATTTAAATCATTTTAAATACTTGCAAAACTATTTCACTTAATTATGTTATTAAAATAAAACGTAATTAACTGAAAACCTCCCTCGGATGTCCATTACTTGAAAAATGAACGTATGTAATGCTTACCCTACTTTTGGTGTAGATCACATACATGTTGATGACTTAGACTAGGTTAATTGGTGTCGTACGCTACTTATCAACCTAAACTTTTCTTTGACTGATTCAATATTTCCTACACTCAATTGATGTTGTTGAACTTCTGAAACCTTTCATTTCTATTTGAACCTGTTTGGGTCTGGTCGAGTGCTTACATTAGTTAGGGTTGAGTTCTTTATTCTCCTGTATTTGTTAAACATAAATATGGTTACATGTTACTATGTAAATATGTTAAGTAAATTCTTTGTTTTAGTTTTCCACTACTAATTAAAAACTCTAATCCAACTTGGTTCCTTAACAACAAAGAGAACTTATCATATCTAAAAAATATTTGAAAATACTAGTAAAAAAATGATCAACTGGCATGGATATTGGTGTCCACAAAAGGGATTTGTATTGACAGTTTTAGTGTCTAATATACTATAGGCATAAAAAGTGCCAATACAAACCTTTTTTCGTGGCTCCTTTTGTGTACACCAATGACCAATATCGATTGATCCCAAATACGATATTTTGATTGTTTTGTGTCATATTATCAGGGTTCTCGATGCATGTGTTGATGTCACATGTTTGAATTATGGATTGTGACAAAAAAGATGTCCTCAAATTTGAAAAGGCCGAATTCAGTTTAAGTAAAAAGTACATCTCCATGCACTATTTAGGAATGGAGCAAATATATATTTTCATATAGTTTTAGATTGGAATTGAAACGAAAGGGAAACAAAACAATAATGTAGATTGATATAAGGTTTTAATTAGTTGGATATACTATTGGATATAATGGTTCCGGTGTTGAGAGGGGATTCTTAAATATTAGGCTTGATGAAACTCAAATTTGAAATCCCAAGTTTTGAATGTCTCCACTACAGAAAATAATATCACTACTACAAAAATTGAAATAGACGACGGGAATCCATCGTTGTCTAGAAGGTTTTCAAACCGTCGTGAAATCGACCGCCATCTTTTGATACATAAAACAACGACGGCAAATAACCGATGTCTTTAAAACATACAACGTCATACCAAAATACAAACCGACGTCTAATTACTATATAAATAGCAAAAAAGGGAAACTTCGACAACCTTAGACGACGGTTTTTGAAAAATAGAGACGCCTAAAAAGTGTTACATGTCAAGAACTACATCCATGCAGACGTAAAAAAGGTTATACACGTCTCAATTTGAAAAACTACCGTCGTTTATAATGTAGAAACCGCCATGGTTAACATATACTACGTTCACTAAATAACAAAAATGACGTCTAAAATATATAAAAACGAAAAAAAAAAAAAATTCAACAATCTTAGACGACGCTTATAGAAAAGAGCAGACGTCTAAAGTATATTACATGTCAAGAATCATAACGTAACTGATGTAAAAAGTATTAACCACGACACAGGTGTAGAATGACCGACGCTTATAACATCTTCCACGTTGCTAAACAGGAAAACATTGCCTTGTTAAATGTATTCCACGTCTGATTCTTGCGAGAATTGACGTTTAAATAATAAAAAAAAGACGCTTTGACAAAGTTAGACGACGCTTTTTTCAAAACACTAACGTCTGAGGACTTTAGCATGGCACAACTTTATTTAAAACCGACATAAAAATTACTAACCACGACTCTAGTTTTTAACCACAGTCGTTAAAAATGTTTTTGACAGCGTGAACAGGAAATAAAACGCCTTGGATCAAAGTTTGAACGGCGGTTGGTGTAAAGTAGCGGTTGTGGTTAATCACTTCACTGCATCCCAAGAATCCAATGTTTCGACGTCAGTATTTAACTTACAATGTTGGTATGCGTATAGGACTTGACATGGTTGGTCTTTTAAAAGTCACTTTTATAACCCTCATTAACGTGTGCACTATCTGAGACGTGAATTGTTTTCGTCTAACCGACGTTCAGAAGAGTTGTCACGATAGTTAATGAAACTGAGTTGACTTTATTGCGTTCTTTAGACGATAGTAATTATTTATATGTAGACGTAATGTTTTCCTAAGATTCGTTGGTTGGAGCACTGTTTCGTCGTGTTATTAAAAAATCTACGACGAGAATTATTTTCCTGACCGTCGTTGTTGTTAATATCTATTATACATGTGTAATAATATTAATTAACCAACGTGTTTTCTTTTTCAAATGGCGGTTTTTATTTCTTTACTGACTTTTGCATTTCGATTCCACATCGTTTGTAAAAATACAACGTTTGTTATGTTTTAGACATCGATTTTTGCCATTTTTTAACTTCTCATATTTTACACCTTTAACCCAGTATTTTAAATTTTGGATTTGTCGTGCCCAAAGCCAACATAATGAAAATGTGATCAGAATAAAGTCAAACATTGAAATTTATTGCAAAATTAATGTCATACAGAGCTATTAATTAATGTCACACAAGTAACTGCATAACTTATGTCATACATTACAACAATCAATCAATCCATATATCTTCACATCCATCTCTAAGATTTTCACTCCCAAACTCACCCACTAGGTCATCAAATGTGTCAACATTGGGTATCCCTCTAGTAAATGGCTCACACTCAAATCTAATATCACCTAGCACATCATCACCAATAACATCATTATATTCTCTATTAGGCATTGACAACACTACCGACCAACCACAATGCATTGGGTCGTCAACAAAAAATACGTGTTTGACTTGAGAAGCCATAACAAATTGGTCATTCTTGTGTCCAATTTTACTCAGATCTACAAGGGCAAATCCAAGTTCATCGACTACAAGACTCGAAGTGTTATCTATCCAATCACAGATGAAGACTGGGATTCCAAACTTTTGGTATTCAAGGTCCCAAATTTCTTGAATGACCCCATAAAAACCCATATTGAAGACAATAAGGTTTTTAACCTTGGCACTAGCAACTTGCATAGTATGT
Source organism: Prunus yedoensis (assembly GCA_005406145.1). Taxonomy (NCBI): domain Eukaryota; kingdom Viridiplantae; phylum Streptophyta; class Magnoliopsida; order Rosales; family Rosaceae; genus Prunus; species Prunus yedoensis. The sequence goes on along the minus strand of BJCG01000015.1, from coordinate 839,575 downwards.
ACAAGTAAATAAACTATACTATTTTGGATAGTTCGCACATCATCTTGTGCCTTGGTGCTAAATTTAACACCATTAATAAGATAGCTCCTATATGATGCACTGCCATGCTTGGACCAGCTGCTAGCCACCTCAAATTTTGTGAGACGCTATTATTGTCTTCCCCATTAAGTTCACTTTGAACCTGCAAATTAATCATATATCTTAATTCAATCTAACATAGAAAGAAGAAAATTAAAAGTTCAATATGTTATTCAATGACATATACCTTAAAGCGTAGCCATTGAATGAAAGTGCTATTGTGCTTATCTTGCAGCCACTTTGTTCTCTTTCTAAATTTTGGATAAGTGATCTTGATGTGGATCATATGTTCCCTACATTAACACGAAAAAAATCAAGCATTACGATCTCTTTTATATAAGATAAACATAAGAAATAATTTAAAATGGCTACTTAAAGAATAAAACTCATACTCGATACAAGTTAGGACTTCCTCCGTATTTTCCAAGACATATAGATGTGCCTGGTTGAATAGGTCCCGATCAACTAAGCTCACTGTGCAACCTGATAATGGCTTTGAAACTCCCATCTTCTGGCTTGTTGGCACTCCAACTGTACTAACATCAGATAAATGCTCGGTGTAAAACTCTACAGCTTCTTCAGCTATATACCGCTCAGCAATGCAACCTTTGGGACGAGTACGGTTTTGAGCATACCCCTTTTAGAACTTTCATATATCTTTCAAACGGATACATCTATCTAAAATAAACTGGTCCACATAGATGAACTTCTCTGACAAGATATACTACTAGATGAACCATGATATCAAAGAATGAAAGGGGAAAGTATTTCTCAAGCAAACACAAAGTAAGTGCTACATCTTCTTCCAACTTATCTAGCTTGGAAACATCTACTATCTTTGCACATATAGCATTGAAGAAGAAGCAAAATCGAGTTATTGCATTCCTTGCAAGCTTCTCCAAAATAGAACGAATTGCCACAGGGAGCAGTTGTTGCATCAAGGTATGACAATCATGAGATTTAAGGCCAAGAAGTCTTGAATCTTTTAAAGATACAAGATTTTTAATATTTGGAGAATAACCTTCAGGGACCTTCATACCATAAAAAGAATTGCAAACCGCTCTCTTCTCTACTCTTGACAAATTCCAAGGCCCTGGAGGCAAGTGAGTACGTCTTTCTCCATACTCGGGTCACAAATCAGTTTTGACCCCCATATTCAATAAATCTAACCGAGCAGCAATCCCATCTTTATTTTTTCCATGGATCTCCAGCAATGTACCAATGATACTATCGCAAATATTCTTCTCAATGTGCATAACATCTACGACATGCCTCACAGGAAGGTATTTCCAATAATCGAGATCAAAGAATTTTCATTTCTTCTTCCAACAAACTCTGTCACCATCATTCTCACCAACACTTCCCCTATTTTTCGAGCCCCATTTGTAATTAATACCTTCAACCATCTGCAGCACTTCTTCTCCAATTAATGACTCGAGAGGCGTGTCATATTCAAGTTTCCCATTAAAAGTTGCACGCTGCCTTCGATATAGATGATATGTTAGTAACCATTTTCTACGCTCGATGTAACAATTTTGTGGCCATTTTTCAACCTACGACTAGGTGTATCATCACCGTATATTGGACAAGCTTTATATCATTTAACGACACAACAAGATAAGTTCCCATAGGCAGAAAAATCATTAATTGTCCACAGTAATACACCTCTGAGTGTAAAGTATTCTCCTATGTGTGCATCATACACTCCTCTAATCCTATCCCACAGAGATTTTAAATCATCAATTAAAGGCTCTAAGTAGACGCCTATATCATTTCCGGGTTGTTTAGGACCGAAAATCAATAAGGTCAACATCATGAACTTTCGTTTCATGCATAGCCATGGTGGGAGATTATATGTAACTAAGATAACTGGCCAACAACTGTATCTGCTACTTAAAGAACTGTGGGGATTGAATCCATCAGACGAGAGAGGCAATCTCAAGTTTCTCGGCTCTTTCCCAAACTCGAGCCATTTATCATCAACAAGTTTCCAAGACGGGGATCTGCTGGATAAGACATATGATCATCAACTGATTTTCTATCAGCATGCCAAGTCAAACTCTTAGCTGTCTTACGTGATTGAAACATCTTTTAAACCTTGGAATAGGCGGAAAATACCACACCACTTTTGCTGGCACACCCTCTTTCAAGATTTAATCTTTGCCTTCCTTCCACCTTGAGATACCACAAGTAGGACAACTAGTTGATTATTCATAACCCTTCCTATACAAGATGCAGTCATTGGGGCATGCGTGGTTTAGGTAGCCTAAAGATGACGGTTAGTGTAGAAATAGTTGTGTTAAGGCTACCTAATACAAAAAATTTCAAACGACAGATTAAATGCACAACCGACGTATAATGAAAATTTAGATGATGGTTTGGTCCATCTACCGTTGTCATAAGTTACATAAATCTCCCATTCCCAATCATTTTCCAAGAACTCATGGCCAACCAAACATATAAGAACCCATAACAGAGAGTTATTATGACAAGCATGCAAACACCAAAACATATATTAAGAACCCATAGCTCCCAAAACATATATGAAGAACCGATAGCTCCCAAAACATAAATTAAGAACCCATAGGTCCCAAAATATATATTAAGAACCCATATCTCCCTAAACATCTATTAAGAACCCATAGCAACCAAAACCAACGAAATCATTTATTGATTTAAGAAGCTATAACGCAATATCATTAAACAAAGAGATTAGGGTTTGTATTTACATGTAGAAAAGCTCAGAGAATATAACCAAAGCTTTGAGAGAAAGCTCAACCTATGCTTTGAAAGAGAGAACAAAAACTTTAAGATTAGAATTTGAGTTGAAGAGAGAGAACGAAATATTTTAGGGTTAAGGGGAATTCTGAAAATTTTCGATCGCGGTCAAAAATTTCAAAGGACTGTGTTTTTTAAAGACGACGGAAACTACATATATGACGTTGTTTAATATGAGTCTATGACGACGTTTTATTAAAAATAACGACGTTGTAAAGGTTTACTACGTCGGTATATTAAAGAAAACGACATAGTAAATGATTTTCACGTCGCTTCTTGACAAAACCGACATCTTAAATATTAAATAATTAGGTGGGCTTTGGGTTTCCTGGGATTCGAATGCGTGTAATTGACCAAAAACAATGGAGAGAAAACCGGCGTTATTTCAATATACCCTAAACCCTAAACTCTAAAGTTTACAATAATTAAAAAAAAAAACACAAGCATGAGAAAAATAAACCAAAAATTGCTACGGACTCCTTACAACAATGCCTTCTATATTAGAAGGCTAAAATCAAGATTTCATGTATTTGTATTTATGGCTACCAATGGATCACATAAACCTTAAGGTTATGTTATGAAAGTGTAAGGACTATTGTGCTTTATCTATAAACAATTTTGACTTTTGTTATCACTTGTAATTTTGAAAACTAAAATTACATTTTTCAAAGCTTTAGAGGGAAGATAATCTCTCAATGAGTGCATAGTATTTGTCAGTTTATTTTTCGGAATTTTTTTTGAATTTATTATGAATATTAGGAATTAAATACAATAAACAAATCTTGGTATTTACAGTCGTGGTTTTTAGGTACACAATATTTTAGAATTTTTAAACTGGATTATTGTTCTCCTTAAAAATATATGATAGACTTCAGTTTTATATATAAATCGTCATGTTTTTTAACTACATATCATTTTTAGAATTTGCCGTTGATGTTTTATTTCCATCTAGCATAAGACGACGGTAATTTATACTATTGAGACGTGTTAACAAGAAAGAGACGTCTGTTTTTGGGAATTACAGTCGTGTTCAAATAATAGGCATTCATATAAACTCATAAATATCCTTAGTTGTTGATTGTTCAATTGTTACAAAAACAATTATGTACATACTAAAAAAAAAATTCTGTACATTGTTAAAAAAAAAATTATGTCACTGATTGTTCAATCGTTACAAAAACAATTCTGCCCATTCCACCCTGACTCCGTCAATATCTTCTTGTACATACTTAACTGGTTCTTTTTTCTTGTCAAACTACAAAAATAAATGACAAAAACCGACGTGTTAAAAAAATAAAAACGACGGTTATTAATAATTAAAACCGTCGTTTTATTAATACACAAATGACTGTTTTTCCAAAAACAGTCGTAGTAGTTAAATAAAAAAGAAATTAAATCTTAAATTTAGTTTTTTACCTTCTTCTCAAATGCTAGGGCTGAATCATGGATTATATCTCTCATGAAAAGTATCACGCAGTAGCCACACTCTACATTTGTTGGTTGTCGAAGAGTGCCATGTAGAGTTTTCTATATGGCTGATTTACGTGATTGTTTGCTTACGTGAGAGGTATACATTTTGATTGCACTAGTGTTTCAAGACAACAAAAATTGTTAATGACATATATTTTAGCCTACTAACACACATTAGAATGTAGTAAATCAACTTACGTATTCACTATATTTCTCAAGTCCTTATCAACCAAGCGGTTTGACAATGAATCCATATAATATACCGTCTCCTTATCTGGTCTCACAATTGCCAACACCCAATGACCCCTACACAAAATGATCATATATAGGTTAAATACTTAGGTGCCAAGAAAAATTACAAAGACAATATTGTTAAGGGGACTAAGAAAAATTGGTCCCCATCTGCCTTTTTCAGGCAGTCTGCTAGATGTTTTGATCTGTGAGATAACATTCCAGATTGAGCGCTAACTTGTCCAGGGTCAACGAGGCAAACAAGGTTTACCATATTTGCCTCTTTAAATAGTCAAATAGGTACCTAAATATATGACATTCAAATGATTTTTTTTATTTTAAAGAAAGAGAATTGTAAAATAAAATTTGGATTTTTAGAATTACCTCATGTATACTGCAATCATTGTGGATCTGATCTCAACCATGGATGCAAGATGTAGGTATCATGCACATACCCAAACACTTCCTCTGGAATTTTAACTCGCACGGTCTTGTTCAAAGCCTTCAACTTGGTCTCGGCAAATTGGCATAGGGCTAACAGAGGAGGTGGCAAGTCTAGCTTTGAGAAATCCTGTTTCAAGAAATAAAGAAAGAAATATAAGATAGCTTGTAAAAAAGTAAAATAAACGACTCTAACTAAACCATCCCAACCGTCATGGTATTAAAATATAAACGACGGTAATTTGAAAAAACCGACGTAGTAAAAAATGTAGACGACGACAAAGAGACACCGTTGTTGTGTACAAGTTCTAACGTCGCAAAACTATAAAACAGTCGTCTAAATAAAATGCAAAATGCGGTGAAGATGGCTTGTTAAACAAGTAAAACAAACGACGTAGTAAATAACTTAGACGACGGTTCCTGAAAATAACCGATGTAGTAAACAATTGAGATGATGGTAAAGAGAAACCGTTGTTATTTTCAAGGTCTAAATAAAATGCAAAATATTTCACTCACAACAACAGTTCATTGACAAAACAGACGTATTATGGGTTTCAAACGACGGTAAATATATACCGTCGTTGTTTGAGAATTCTAACGTCGGAGATGAGAAAGGGCGACGTCTATTTAAAAATTAAAAAGTAGAAAAAGGAAAGTATTTGAGATTTTACGGTTTCATCTTGCTGTTTTTCAGCAGCATCAACATCAAGCTTTGGATTTTTTTCCTCCAAAACTAGGGGTCTCACATTGGTGGCTCCTGAGCAGCTTACTTCGTCAAACATTGGATTTTTTGGGTTTTGCTCCTGAAGCAGTAAAAGAATTGGGGTAATTGGAGTTTTGAGTATGTTGGGATCAAAATTGGGAATTAGTTGACTGAATTGTTTCAACATAATTTCCCTCTCTGCTCTGAATGCCTCCAAAACACTTTCCTTTTCCCTTGCCTCAATCCTCAAAGTCTCTTCTCTGACTGCCTCCATAACACTTTCCTTCAATTTGTCAGCAAATTTTACTCTCTGCTATCTTGGCAAATTGAAGAATTGACTTGGGGAAACTGACAAGACCCGACTCAAATTCCACTTTGGAATCCGAGCCGAACCCTGTGCGTGTTCGACACCTGGCAAGTGCCGAGCACAATTGACCAAATTGCCCTTCTAGTCAACTTTCACTTTAAACTGGGGTTTGACTTCTGCCGAAAAACTCAGCAAAGTCTCCCTTGCAAATAGACTAATCCCAAGATTACACCTGTCAACATGCATATAAAATATACACCAACTGTCAGCATACAAAAAGTTACATACTAACAGTTAGACAAGTGTTCTAGGGCGAGATCAGAGCTCTACACAGATTAGATTACAGGTATAAAATAATTGTACAAGACCCTACGTTGTCAAGGTATGTAGCGGAAGATGGACTCGGCCCGGTGGTGGCTCACTATGCACGCTTACTGCCTGGGGGCGCAAAACATAAAAAGGGTGAGGGACCAAAAACAAAGTTTTAGAAAATAGTATAAAAACATACTAACCCCACTGTAAAAACTGTTATAAAACTAACTCATTTCTTATATAAATACGCGTACTGGAAACACTGTATTCATATCTATATATATATAATCAATCACATACTTGATCAAACATTAAATCATTGAAAGCATTGAAATCAACTTTTAAATCTACCACCTAGGTGTACCCATTTATTGTTCCGTCAATTCCTTAAATTTCCGTCAATTCCTCTATAATCCGTCAATTCCATATAATCCGTCAATTCCATACTTGTGCCACCGGAGTGACACATCCTAGCAGACCTCGGGAAACACAAGTCTCCCAAGCCGCAATCCTAGCAGATTCAGGGGACACTTGGTCGCCCTGATCCGCAATCCTAGCAGAATTCAGGGGACACTTGGTCGGCCTGATCCGCAATCCTCACACCCACGGTTTGGGTCGTCCCCGAAACTCGTGGGGCGGTGTCTAGCATGCTGACTTACCCGAAGGCAACTAGATGTCCGTCGACATCAATATAACCGAAGGCAACATAATTTTATTCCGAAGGCAACTTTTATTATACTGAAGGCAACCTTGGGTACCTATGGTGGTTTAAAATAAATGCACTTTCCTAAAAACGATTAGAATTTATAAAACTACCTTTTAATTATCCTGAAATCCTACTGCCATTCAATCTGATAATTATCTAACTTTTTATTTTCCCTATCCTTTAAGGATTCTCAACTTGGCAGCAAATAAGTAAAAAGGATTTAAAACCAGCAATAACATGCTAGAAAAACATCAATCAATAAATACTTATTCTAGATCAAATAATGACATTAATTGCATAAAATCATTTATAAAAACAAAGGTCCACTCACAGATACTCTGAGCTAGCTGGACCCTTTGAAAGTCCCTCCTGCGGGTCACCTGGTGCCCGGGTGCCTGAATAACCATAATAATATTTTATTAAAAACTCTGCTCAATAATATAATATTAAATTAAAAACCCTGACCCCCGGCTCCTAAAAGTGCGTGCATCACTTTAAAGGTCATTCCTATGCCCACATTAACTTTCCTCTCAAAGGGCATGATTTAATAGTAACTCGGGACTCAAAAGTGATAAAGTCCCAAAAAGTCAACTCGGGACCCCGTGGGGTCCACGACCTCAGAATTTCGATCCGATCGTTCCTAGAGGTTCCAATAAGCCTAGGACACATGTCCCAAGAGTTTGGTCTCGATCGGACGGTCGGATTGCTCACGATCGCACGATCGAACTGACGGATGATTTTCCATAAACCTAGCCCTAGGGTTGGCTTTTTCAGAGTATCCAGGACTCCGATTGATGATCCGTCGAAACATACACGATCCTTAAAATACCTAGATCAACATACTCCAGTTTGGCTATGATCCAACAGTCCGAACGTATTGAACCCGGAAATCACACACTATGCGAGATCCGTTCGGGGTTCAAACGTTATCCGAATTAAGATCCGTAAACTCCTGCGCACTCGTGAGGACACGAGGATCGTTCTGGGACCAAGAGTGGCTCTTGATACCTGGCTCACGCGCCGGCAGCGCGTGGGTGTGCATAGTAAATTCCGGTGGCCGGCGAAACTCCAAATCGTCGGCCCAAACTCCTATTCTAGGTAAAACACCTTATTTGGAACCACTTTTGTTCTTGGACTACGGCCAAAAAGTGGCCGGAAGTGACTGAAAATGGTGACGCAAGACCGGCAGCAACTCAAATCGTAAATCTACTTGTCAAACTTCAAAATCTCTGAAAACCTGCCCAACCAACAGCTAGAGCATGAAAATCAGTCGAAGATTCATACCTCAATTGTTCAATTTGGTGGCCAGAGGAGAGAGAACGAGAGGCTTGAAATTCGGAGGAAAACCAGCCAATTCCGGGCTGTTTCCGGTGGCTGTGGCGTCGGCGGAGGCAGGAGGAAGGTTGGAGCGGCTATGGGTGCGACGCCGGTCAGGTCTTGGCCGGCCCGGTGCGGTTTGGTGGAGGCTGGCGGTGGCTGGGCTGGTTCGAATGAACAGTAATGGGGAGGAGGGTTTGATCGTGAGAAGGAAGAAGAGTGAGGAGAGAGAAATGGAAATCAGATTTTCCAAAATTACAATTTTGTCCATTTGCGTAAAATACTCGTATTTTCTTCAATACGACTCGGAATTGAGCCCATTACGTGTCTACGGACTCGTTTCGTCGCGCTCTACGCAATGGTACAAGCGGATTTCCCAAATTCTTCCCCGGTCAACCAGTCAACTTAAAACCTAATAAATTATTCCGAGGATAGTTTAGTCTTTTCCTTCATTAAATTATTAATTAAATATTATTTAAGGATCGGGTTGTTACAGAAACCCCAGCTCCAACACCTCTGACTCTCCCACCATGCTCGGGGGTTTCCAAAGCCAAAGTCAAAACATCATTGTTCCCAGAGACAATCAGAGTGCCATCGGAGACTTGTTTTTTAAATCATCCTAAAAGAGAGAGAGAATGTTAGTAAGTGAATAGATTGTAAAACAAATAAAATAAAACATCTAACTCAAAAATATAAACCATCATGGTAATTCAATGAAGAAGACGGTTTCTTTAAAACCCTGACGTAGTATTGATTTCAAATGGCGGTAATAAAATACCGTCGTTGTGTAATAAGTCTAACATCGATATGAAAGAAAACCTTCATATAATCAAAAGTTGTAAAACAGAAAAATAGACCCTAAATCAAAAACCTATACTGTCGTGGTATTTCAATGAAGATGACAGACTCTAGAAAAAACTGACGTAGTACAACATTTCAAACGGTGGTAAAAAATTACCGTCGTTGTGTATGCATTCTAACGTCGCTATGAGAAAAAACCATGGTAAATTTAAATGCAGAGATAAAAAAACTTAACAAAAGTAAGCATTCTTTACCAGAAATAGTGTAGACACAAATTGCAGAGAAATAGATAGAGAGAGAGAGAGAGAGAGAGAGAGAGAGAGTGTGTGTGTGTGTGTGTGTGTGTGAGTAAATGAAGATAGTTCTAAAACTTTACAAAAAAGACCTCTAACTCAGAAATATAATCCACCGTGGTAATTAAATCTAGACATCTATTTCATTAAAAAACCGACGTGCTATACGATTTGAAATGAAGGTAAATAAAAACCGTCGTGGTGTTCAATTTCTAACGATGGTTATTGAAACATGCAACATCTATACGAAAACAAAAATCTATGTTTTCCAAATTTAGAACTGAGTGAGTGAGACTTACGATTAATTTTGCCTTCTCTGAAACCTTTGGATCTGGGATGTTTCCTCGCTTATCCTCTCTTGCCTTCTTCCATAGCAGAGAACGATTGATTTCTTCACCGGGCATGGTTTCTTCTAATTCATCCTCCAAACCCACATACCCTTTGCGAGACAACCTACGGTGGTACTCGCATTTTTCCCTCCTTTGTGACTGCTCAGAATACATAGCCTCAAATTCTAGGGATAACCTTGAAGCTACAAAGGCATTCCATTTAGATTTCTCTATGAAGTTATATAGCTGAGGGGGTTCGTTTAACTTCTCCTTATCATTTGTGAATGGAAGGATAAACTGCCTAGTTAAGGTAGACTTGAAATCCTTCCATTTTTTGGCTGCAGACGATAGCACCATCTTCTTGCCCCATTGCCCAACAACATAAGCCATTTGAACAGCTTCCCAAATCTGCTCCTTCAGCCCCAAAATGACCGGGCCACCGTCCTCTTCCAGCCCCACCCTTTCCCCGCCGCAGCCCACTGTTGTGGTCACCAGAAAAGCCTAGAATTCGGCCGATTTTTGGTGAATTTTTCTCAAGCTCGTTTGAATGCTTCCAGCAACCAAATTATGCGATCCAGGTATGCTTTCTAATCCTTTCAATGTGGTCTAGCTGCTAGTTGTGTAATCTTGGAGATATTTCTGCTTTTTGAGACTTAAATAAGTGACTGAAAATCTGCCGGTTTTCGGCCTCCGATTCCGGCCACTTCTATTGACTTTTTGGGGTAGGTCCAAGAACAAAAGTTGCTCCACTCTATGTGGTGATCACGTAGGTATAAGTCTTGACCGACGGTTTGGAGATTTTTTGATCGCCGGAATTGCTTTGGACATGCGCCGGCAGTCACTTTTGGGCTAGTCCTTGAGTCCTAAAATCATCCTCATGTCATCCCGAGCACGACGGTATGCTCTGATATAAATTTGGGTACCGTTTGATCGTCGATCGGATATCGCATATTAGGCGTTATCCAGGTTCAACATGTTTGGACCGTTGGATCCACTCCAATTTAATATACGTTAATCTAGACATCTCTAGGATCGTGTAGGAATTCACGGATCGTGAATCAGAGCCTTGAATGTTCTGATTCAATATATTAAAGTTTGCGTTAAACGATAACCGTCCGATCGTGCGATCGCGAGTAATCCGACCATTCGATTCGAACCAAACTTGCAGGACATGCTTAGTAAATCTTGTGGAACTCATAGGAACCTTTTGATCGGAAATCGGAGGTCGTGGGCCCGGTTAACCAAGTTTGGATAGTTTGACCCATCAGTTGATCGTGAGTCTTCCGAGGTAACTTCACCCTTTGAGAAGTACTAGAACGACCTTATTAACGAGTCTTAACTGTTATGGTTATGTTATTGTATGGAAATCTTGGTTATTATTGTGACAATGGAAGTTATGGAATGGGTGAGCTTGGGATATCAGATGGGTGGGTGGTGGAAGTGAGCCTTGGGCTCGGCTTTGGTTATGAGTAAATAAGTGAACATTTGTTTTTAAGAGTACGTAGTTCTTTTAGTATGGAATTTCTTGTATAATCGGTTTAGATTGGAAATTGATTCGATATGGGATTTTCTTTAAAGGTTATTACTTTTCTTTGATTAATTACCATGAAACCTATTATGGGTTTATATGAATATGGAACGAAAATATATATATATGTATACATTTATATATATAGATTGCTAATTGTGAATATTTCTATTACTTTGATATTTGAGATTATATTATAGTGTCTGATAGTATTCCTAAATGTTATTTCCGATATTTGAAGATTATGCATTATTGGAAATGGTGAAATCTCTAGGGCTTGTGGTTATTTATTTATTCATTATTTATTTAGTTATCTATTACTATTAAGATTATTAGTATAGTATCGGAATGGTTTGTTAATCAGATTTCGACGTGAATAATAAGTTAATTAAATATCTAAGTGCATATCTATATTTAATATATATATATATATATAGGGAAAAATGCGGAATTATGGACACTAGTTCTCAACAGTATGAAGTGTCAATTTCAAGGTAGTTGAGAAAATAATTTAAGTATGATTTGTGAAATAAGAGGAATTTCAAGATAAGTTTCAGAATATGGTTTTCAAACCCACCTGAAGAGTACCCCCCAGTTGCCTTTGAAACAGATTGGTCATTTATGACATTGCCCCACGAGTTTCGGGAATGCCTGCACCGTGTGGTGCGAGGATGTGTGTTCTTAGGTTGACTACAGGTCCCCCGAGTTCAGTGAGGATTGCGGCTTGCGAGGATGTGTTACACTATGTGACACAAGGAATTGACAGTATAATGGTGGAATTAGATAGAAAAACATGGAATTGATGGAATATGAATGGGGGTACGCCCAGGTGGAGAGTATTTGAGTTTTGAGATGTTTTAAACTAAAAGTAATGATTTTGTCTTGGTACTTATTGGTGAAGGTTTTAACACATGTTCCGACTTATGAGACAAGGATTGAGAGTTTTCTAAGTTTTAAGGATTTTATACAGTTCACAATTAATTTCTTAAGCGATGAGTTTGTTTTACAAGTGAAAGAGGAAAATATATGTTCCAATTAAGTTGTTGATATTGACATTAAGATTTCACGTGGTCAATGCTATATATATATAAACAAGCTATATGTGAGTTTCGAAGGAAAGGTTAAAAGTGTCTTCAGAGTTTGTTTCAAACCTGGCAAAATCTCACACGACACGATAACACGACACGAATTTGCACGAAAAATTCAGTATTTGGGTTGGAGTTATCGTGTCGTGTTGCTATCGTGTTGACCCGTTAGCCACCCGTTAAGCTAACGGGTCGTTTCGATCTCCATTCGCGAATACACGAACCAACCCGTTAAGCGGGGATAATTTTGTAATTTTCTATTCTTCAAAAAAATACCTTAACCCTAGCATGTCTTCATTCTGCCACAGCTTTCTTTTCTTTCTCTGCAGTTTTCTTTCTCTCTCTCAAGTCCTCATCTTCTCCTTCTCGCGATCTCTCCTCTCTCTATCTTTGAAGATCTTCTCTGTTGCCAAATCCTCTCTTTAAGTATGAATGTTTTTCTTAATTTGTTCGGTAAATTTATTTGATTTTCAGTTTGGAATTTATATATTTATGTGGACTTTGAGAAGAAAAAAAACGAAATCAAAAGCAAAGATTCTCTCAGAAAGCTGGGAAAAAAACGACTCTATCTTAATGTATTTGCTTTCCATTCTTTTTTCATTCTTGAAATCGATAGCTATTGATAGATAGTTGCAGAGCCTGTTTATCAATATAGTATTCATCAATTATTGTATACTTTTCTCATAGTTGTTTTTTTTTTCTTCAGGAAAATTGCAATTTGTGAAATGTTGAACTTTGGATCATCTTCCTGGATTTTTTTCTATGCAGATCTTTATGGATGTTAGCTTTTTCAAGAATATTAGCTTTTGTTGGAATGATTTTGATTTTTGGGACATGTATTTTCTGGGCATAGATTTTTTTAATTTTATTTAAAAAGTTTATTTTCTTATCGTGTGAATCGTGTCGTGTCGTGTCATGTGATTCGCGAATTGTAACGGGTCGTGTTCGTGTTGGTCATTTCCAACCCGTTTTCTTATCGTGTCGTGTCATGTCAACCCGTTAAGAAAAGTGGGTTGACATGAACACGACACGAATACTGATAACACGACACGAATGCCAGGTCTAGTTTGTTTGTTTTATTTTTTTATCTTTATTTTTATTATATATATATAATAATCTAAGCCAGTAATACATAAATTGATTTATGAATTAGAGGAAGCTCAGTGAGTGGCTTACTTATGTTATGAGTATGAACTGTTTTGAAAATTGGGAAAGTTGGAAAGTTTTACTTCAGAGTTTGTGAATGTTATTGAGCATATCACTAACATGAGAACCATGATTGATTTTCAATCACAATGTAAAATAACAATTAACAAGAAACACAAGTGCAATATAAAAAGAGGAAGAACTACGTATGGCTTGATCCCTTGTAAGGGTACGTAGGCAACCTAGAGTTACTAGGTGTAGCCATAAAGTCAATTGCTGAGAATTTTTTTCAGTTGGGTTTTATTGGAAGTTGTTTCAGTATTCACAGTATTCTAAAGTTAAGTTCAATTTAGAGATTGCAATTTTTTATTTGATATATTGAGGCCAGATGCCATTCAAAAATTATTTGTCTATTGCCTGCTGAAGTTTGTAAATATTAGAATTGAGTTTTGTACAGGTGAAAACTTTTGGGAAACGAGCATTTTACCTTAGAAGTCAACCTATTCGGAAAAAGTCAACCTTGAAGAAAAAGAATTTAGGAAACTTAGAAGGGCAATTTGGTCAAGTATGTTTGAGGCACGCACAGGGTTCTGCTCAGATTCCAAAGTGGAATTTGGGTCGGGTCCTATCACGCCATCTTCTTGGTCGTCATCTTTTTGGATATGTGAAGGAATCTTTTAGAAAATTAAAAAGATTCTTCAAAGAACACCGAACTCCAAAACCTAGAAACCAACAGAAAATTCAGATCTCAAACTCAAAATGAAACGAAACCAACGGAAGTGCACGTGGATTTGAAGAAACTTACTTGTTTTCGTTGATTTGTGCAAGATTTGAGACTTGATAAATCGTAAAGAGCGAAGAGAAAGAGAGAGAGCTTGGAGACTTTGAAATTTTTTCGAAAAGCTCTGAAGTTTGAAAAGTGTGAAGAAGAAGAAAAAAAAGATTCCTATTTATAAGGGAGGCGCAAGTTTTGAAAACGCAAGCACAGGTTCCTGGACAGGCGTGACCTTTCAGACAAAAGACATCAAGTGTCACAGGCGTGGTGTCTGTTCAACAGTCGCCATTACACTTTACAAGAAAAATAATTAAGACACATTTATTGTCCACTATTGCTTGGCATTAATTTCAGAAGAACATGTGTCATGACCATTCCTTGGATCGATTTGGCCACGGCCTTCTTAGGCCGAACCTCGGCCGAAGGATCCAGAAATGGGGGGGCAATGTTTACACCTGGGATTTTCGACCCAGAGCCCAATGAAGGCAGATGCATACCTCTAGCCTAGAGGCCAGAATCTTGGCTCAAACTTAAGCCCATACATCATAGACTCACGTCCAAGGCTTATTTGAAGATTTCCATGGTCGTTCCTCGACCTAATGGACAAGCTCGCTTTAATAGGCATGCTTGACCCAGTGGATAGGCTCAACCCAGCAGACAAGCTCAGCTCAAAGAATGAGCTTAGCCTAGTATTCAGGCTCGTCCCAAGATACGTTCCCGAGCTATCAAGCCTTGACATAATTAACCATGGCTGAGTCTTCCACTAGTGGACCAGACCACGATCCAAATTGCAACCTGTCTTCCAGCTAAGGGATAACACCTTGACGTGGCCACCATCTTGGGAGATGAGAAAGGATGACATACTGAGTAAACCCTATAGTGGGATTTTATAGAAAAGCGGCGCACTAAGGAAAACATGGAACGTGATTTTTGGAAAATGAGAAGACTTTCTAGATAAGGAGAAGACTTTCCACGTCACAAAAAGCACACATGTTGGAATATGTCAAAATGAGCTACTGGAAACCATCATTAGTGACAAAAGACAAAGGCCACTTTCCCTGACATCTGTCCAAAGTTCTTGACATCCTCCAATTAGATTAGGACGAGGGATTAAAACTCAACCTCGACCATGAACAGTACTCGGTCGAGGATAAGATTTCTGATGTGTCCACTATCTTTGGAAATGTGCTGGTTGTTAGCCACTAAAGCCACTAGGAATAAACAAATCCAGAACCACCTACCCGAGGCACCTGCCGCCAAAAGAGAAAAGCAAACGCAGCCCCTCAAGACCTCGCCTCCATCAGCCCATGCTTCATCTTCTCCGTATAAGTACAAGACCCCCAACAACGTTCAAAGAGCCCTTGACCAACCAAGCCTCCCATGGAGCAACTTATCTTTTCCTATCATTTATCTTCCAGTCATGCACTTTAAATATCTTTAAATGCTTTCTTAGGAGTAGCGGTAAAGTTAATCATTTCATCCATCAATACATCATACGACCCTTGATTTTCAAGGCGTCGGAGCACCATCCTAGTTACTATTTCATCCACCCCATATATCATACAACCTTCGCAATCTAGCGAGGCTTTGGGGCACCATCCAATCCACTGACTATCATTTCCACCACCGACCCCAATCAACGGCCTTGTAGCTGAGGCCGTGAACCTGACGGCCGAGAACTGTTCCTCTCTCAGCCACAATCACTTTGAGCGTAGTCAGATCTAACAGGCGCACTCAATCCATCCATCTATCCATCTACATCATCATCAAACGCACGGCAGATCGTACTAGCACACCCGCACACACCCCACCCAACACAAAGTAGGACGACCTGTGTTGGCGCATATCCCCTTAGCCTGGAACACCAGGCCGTAAGATTTGCGCATCCAACATTTATATTTATGTTTTGTCATAAAATTTCTTTAAATGTTTGTTGTTATTCTCATTTTTCTTAAAACCCAACCACATGCTGGTCACAAGACAAAAACTTAGATGGACATCCAAAAAATTGCCAATAAAATAGTTGAAGTCCTTAATTTACCAAAACAACTAGTTCATGAAGGAAAATGACAATTATGGTATAGTTCGGGGGGTGATGGGCATATTTTATATTATATATTTAACCATATTCTTAGTATATTTTGGTTAATATTTTGGAAGAATTTTGATACTTTGAATTATATTTCTAATATAGGACTTTCAACTTCTTTGGGAGCAAAACATAATCAAATGGACGAATTTTGGAGTAATTCTAGTTGGAGGACGTTCGTGAGTCACTTGGCTTGATCATATCAAAATTTCAGACTTTTCTACTAAGCGGTTATTTTCTGGCGATAAAACAAAGGAGCAGTGTGCAGTGCTGGAATAGTGACGTTTTGGGCATTTATTGCGTTTTTGGAGCCCAAGATGACCTCAGATGGGTTCGTGAACTTCTGGAGAAGTGTTCAGAACGTTTTTATCTTCAAAACAAGCTATCTTGGGCCGGATTTGGAGGAGATTTGAGGCCAAAACGTGGCTGGGAAGATTGTGGGCAGATTCTCCTAATCCAATTTGGATTTTATATCCTAGTATTATTTTATTTTAACCTAGTTTCCTTGTGGGGATTGGGCAGCTGGGTTTTAGGAGGTATTTAAGTTATTTTTCACAACAATTTTAGGACTTCTCTTTTGGCTTTTGAACGCGACTTTTGCTAGGATTTTCAGACTTTTTCCATTCAAGGTGTTTTCGATCTTTATTATTTTAATGAAGAACTTGATGATTTTTATTATGAACATGCGTAACTAACTCTCTTTTGCTAGGGTGAGGCCACGAGCCTTAGCAAGAATATGTAGTTTCTATCCAATTTTCTTATGATTATATGCATGCAGGTTTTCGAATTATTCATCACTGGGTTAAACTATCTAAGTGTCTTGATGCTTGATCACCATTAGGATGTTTAGAAAAGTAATTTGATGCAGTTTTGGTTGGAGGTCGGTCCCTAAAATTGACGAAGGCTTCTTGTGATTAATATGTGCAAGTTCACTTAGGATGAATACCACGTCTTAAGGGTTGCATGGTTTTTCAAAAGGTTTCACATAACTTAATGAGTCATGTATATTTAGATTTGATCTGAATACCACAAATGGATTGCATGTGTGATATACGCTCTATGTTGGGGGTCCAAGTAGGCATATATTAGGAATACCCAACCTTCGAAATATGCATGTATAGGTCATAAGTAATTGGAAGAACTATATAGAATAGTTAAGGTGACGACGGATCCCTAGTGCTTTCTTAATTTGATTTCTAAAAAAACAACTGTTTCTCTTGCACTTAGCTTTAAGTTTGCATATTGCCTTATTTTTATTAGTTAAATTCGTTTGAAGTTAAGGTCTTAAAATCAAACATCTCAACTTTCTCTTTTACAATAATTAATTAGAATTTGGTTTGCTACAAGTTATTTAATAATCCCTGCGGAGAACGACCTTGCGAGAATCATTTATACTACAATAACCTTGTCATTCTTGCAAGTTTTGTAGGAGTTTCAACCCTGTTTGCGCAAATACTAAAAAGCCTGTCAGGGGGCAAAACAACAGTTTAGCCTTATCACAAAAGCATAAAGTTGTAAGGAAAATTATATGCCAACATGTCTATCAAGTAACTCAAAACACGGTGGTGAATAGAAATAAATTGTAGCACATATTTCACTTCTCATAAATTGTCCATTACAATAAATGTTCACCTTTATCGAGCTTTTAACACGATCACTTTATTAATTTAAATTTATCTCTTTATTTAAATCCAAATTTATTAGTAAGCCGAAATAATATTCAAATCACATTATTAACTCAATCTAGATCCTTTAGCCCAATCCAAAGGTCTTAGTCCCAATTAGGACAGGGTTGTTGATTTGATTCCCATTAACTATTTACTCTATTCCCTTTCTTTTTATTTTCATTACTTATGAGTAAACATGCCACTAATATCCAATGCCTTAGTTCCAATCTATGCCAACCAAGTAACAACTCTAGCCCCACTCTTTTCGTTTTGGTGAAACTTAGGACTTGTTTGGTATTCAACTTGAATCCAACTTTTTAAACTCAAAACCAAAATTTGAGTCCAAAACAAAGAAAAACTGTTTGGTTGCCCTATTTTTAAAAACTCAAGCTCAAGAACAACTCAAAAATACCCCAATTATTAAAAACAAAAAATATCAGTTTTTTCAGTTTTTTTCTAACAGCCCACCGCGCCTATCTCTTCCTCTCTGCCTTTCTCCCTCCCTCCACGCTCTCTATTTCTCCTTCATGTTCCATATGTCTCCTCTCCTCCCGTTCTCATCTCTTTCTTTCTCGTCTCTTCCTCTCTGCCTAAGATTTCCAAACTTACTTTTCCAACAGAATCAACATTGTAATGATAATCTGTTTGGGTTTAAGGTTTTCTTTATACTTGAGTTGACGACTAAAAGTGACTGGAGGTGGCCGAATTTTAAGGTTTTCTGACAAGAAAACCCTTGATTTCTTCCACGTTGGTTAGGGTTTTCCGACAATGTATAGGGCCAGATCTTTGGGGGAAAAGATAGAAGAGAGGTTGGGGAAACTTTTTGGGGGAAAAGATAGAAGAGAGGTTTGGGCTGTTTTTCCAACTGAGAATTTGAGCTATCCTTTGGCTAATCGGGTCGGATCTTTTATGGGTTTTGTAGAAGAGGATGTGAGGAGTGTTTTTCTTGAAGGTTTCAGCAGCAACAGAGGTCAAACGCGCTGGAAAATTGGCTGGAAGTTGTTGGCTATTCACAGATCTCACAGCTTGGTGCTCCGGGCCCAGGGGGTCTGTGCCAACATGGGTCGTCCTTCTTTGGTGCGATGCGATTGTGTGCGGGCGTGCCAACACGATCTACCGTGCATTCTAGGATGATGAGAGTAGAGGGATGGATGAGTTGCGCGCTTGTTCGAGTATAACTTTTAATCAGAGCGATTGTGGCTGAGAGAGGAACTGATCTACAAGGCCGTTAAGTGATGGCGTAACTGATGGATTTTTGGGTGGTGCTCCGACGCAGGGCTGGATTGCAATGGTTGTATGATATATGGGATGAACGAAAGAAAAAAGAAACGAGGATGGTCCTTCGGCGCCATGAAAACCAAGGGTCGTACGATATATTAATGAATGGATTTTCCTACAAGCTATCACTGCTCATAAGAAAGCAAGTAAAAGTATTGGAAATGCATTACAAGAAGATAAATGATAGAAGGTAAATGACAGGAAAATATAATGTGCTCCGTTGAAGGCTTGTGTTTGGTGTTTGAACCCTTTAAACGTAGTTGGAGCCCAGTATTTATAGGAGAGGTCCTCAGAGGATAATAAGGCTGAAAATCTGCATGATGAGGTTGATCAGAGATAGTAGGTTGTTGAGTTAACATTTGGGAATGTTAAATACGGTGGTGAGACCGCCATAAATCCCGGCCACTGCCCTAATCGTGGGCTCAGAGTCTTGGACCTTGGAGGAGCATTTAATGCTCTAGTCTGATGGTTGGTACTTAATCTTACAAGTCGTAAGATTTTCCCACCTAATCACCCTGATTTTACTCACCACACCCTGACTTCAATCACTTCCCCTCTTCCCTTGCACATTAAATGCTCTTTCATGGATCGTGGGTCTTCTGCTATAGTTAGGGGCGTTACTTCATTAAATGAAGCGTGGGACCTCGATGCCACGTGGCGACTTGACTTTCCTATTTTGGCTGTGCATTTGAAGGGTTGTCACTTTCCTTTGCTCAAGCTCACCGAGGCCGTGATGGTTTCGCCTTTCTCAACTCACCTTTGTCCTGCGAGAAAAATGAATAACAACTTGCCGTGTTTGGCTTTTGGGCAGTGTCGTGGCCGAGAGGAAGCCCATTTGGTAGGCCTTATCGGCCGAGATTTATTAGGCACGAACATTGCCCCCACATTCCCGGATTCTTCGGTCATGTTTTGAGGTAAAGGCCGAATGGATCCCAAGGGATGGACCCATTGCATTCCTTCGAAGCGACCTTGACAGTTGGTGCTTTAAACGCCAATATTGCCTTGATTCATGCGAGCCGTCGTTTCGTCTCATCAACTGAAACGACGAACTCTAAGTTTTTGACACGTCACTGCGTGCTTGAGTGTGCTGTCAGACCGTTACGTCTTTCGAGAGAGCCACGCCTATTCGCTTCGAATTTGAGCGCCAATATAAATACCCAGCCTCCTTCGTTCCTCCTTACGCTTTTAAAATCTTCAGACGCCCAAGCTCTGTCAAAACTCTTCCTCAAATTTCCAAAAATTCCTTGAACTCGAGTCTCAAAACTCCTCTCTTTCTGCTTAGTGATTCTTCGTTTGTAACAACGATTCTAGTCATTTCTTCCACTTCCTCTAATTTCTCGGTGTTCATCGTTTCTTCCCAACTTTCCTTTCAAACACTCAACTTCAATCGGCTCTAATGGCTTGTAGCACTTCCTCATCTGTTGAATCTCGGTCCCAAACCTTCCAAACTGAAGTTGAAGACATCTGTCGAGAAATCCAAGGTTCGGTTCAGCCCAACATTGTCATGCCTTGGCTTGACGACGACGACACCGCCACAGATTCTGGTATCCTCGGCCCTTATCTGCAGGGTGGCATGCCAGAGAGGCTGGCAGTCCACCTTAAGGACAATTTGGTGGATCTCTCGGCCTTTGACAAGGTGGATTACCAAGATTGGAATGCCACTCGGCCGCAGCCACAATGGCCGACCTCGACCCCAGACTGGGAGAAATGGCTGCCGAGGATGGAACACTTGTTCGGCCAACAGTGGAAGATCAAGGCATCTACCACTTGATAAAATTGTTTGATCGGCCACTCGTCATGGACCGGTCGCTTCTGGCCGCAGCTTTGAGTTTCTGGTCTTCGGCCACGAACACAATGAATCTTCGGTTTGGCATGATGACACCGATCATTCTTGATATGGCCACCCTGTTTGTTCTCTCTCCTCTTGGCGTGGAGGTGAACACCGCATTGATTGCTCCTGAGGCCGAAGGGAGTTTTAAGGCCGCTTGGCCCACGGGTCGCAAAACTTGCCGGGGCCAAGGCAAAAAATATGCTCAATTACTCCAGCTTCTACAACAACTTCGGTGTGGAGGACAACGCCGAGGATGACTCCATTGCCCCCTTTGGCGAAGTTAAGCACGCCGCGTTCTTGCTATACTGGCTTTGCAAGTTCGTATTTTGCACGCAGGCGAACAAGGTGACTTTAGAGTTCGCCCACTTGGCCGATTACCTTGTGCAAGGCGGAAGACTGGCGCTTGGCCTGTTCCTCCTTGGCCATATCTACAGGACGCTTCACGACGTCATTACTGACGGGATGAAGCTGAAGAACGGCGGTTCGCTCTGGGCCTTCCAATTCTGGCTTCAGGCTTACTTCCTAGAGTTGGGGGTTCGGCTACAATTGCCGATACCGAGCCGTTGGCCAATGCATTCGCCCGGTCCCCCAACAAGCATAACACAACGGCCTTCTACTTCAAATTTTTCTATGATTTGACCGAGAGGATTGGCGAGACAGAGAACGACTTGAAAGAGATCTGGGGCTCATTCTTGGTCGCGCGCGACCTTCACTGTGGTCTTTCCAAGGCCAGGGCTGAGGTTTATCTGCCGAACCATGTGGCGAGGCAGTTTGGTCTGATCCAGATGGTCCCACTCCCCCATTGTCAACCAACCAGCTCTCGTCTTGGAGGGCCGACGTCAGTCAAAATCACGGCGTGGCCGGTATCACTTTTCAGCTCTAGAAAGGGATGACCTTTCTCACTCCGATGCCGTGGAGACATTTCAATGCGGTGGACGAGGGCTTGTTATGAGAACTATATCTCAGCCAAGTTCGTTTGGCCTGTTGAAGAGGCCGTGAGGGTGGCATTAAAGAATGCAGATTGGGACCCCCTCCCCCCTAAGACCAGCAGGGGAAAGAAGGCACCCGCCGCGCCTTCTCGGCCAAGTGTCCAGGCCATAGCTACGTCAAGAGCGCCGGCCACGGCCTCAACCACGATCCCAACCTCAAGGGCAACGGCTGCGGTGACAACGCCAAGGACCTTGGCACTCAGGACCGTGTCATCTCCTCCCCCGATTCGACCGAGCGTTACTAACGGTAAGTACTTGACCATTTGAGCTCTTTTTTGATATTTCTGACCCATGCCTGATCGTCTGTTTGTTTTTATAGCTTAAGGCAGCAAGAGGGGCAGAGAGGTCAGGGCCACCGAGGCTGCTTGTGAAGCAGGGGTAGCAGAAGTCGCGGCTGATGCGAGTGAACAAGCACAAGCTGCAGATGCCCAGGCTGAAGGGGAAGTCGTGGAGCCACCGAGGAAAAGGCTCCTCCTTGTTCTCTTAGAAGGGGAAGAAGAGGAGGAAGCCCCTCCTGCGACAGTAAGTGAATGCCCTTATTTCTTCTTATTTGCTTCAGGCCACATCCTTTTAACACATACTGATAATTTCGTTCTATTCTCAGGGCGTGGTGCCAGACGCCGAAGTCATCGCTGCGGAGGTGCCAGACGCAGAGGCAGCCATTGCAGAGCCACCACCGGTTGCCTCGGCTGGGTCTCTACTGATCACGATGACCGTGCCTGCCTCGGCAGCTACAACCCCATCCGAGTCGCCCTCGGTCGTCCTTCGTTGTCCTAGTGTTTGTTCTTATCATAACAAGTTGTTCTCTTTTTAGGTTTTGCTCCCCGTCTTTAGCTAACGAGCAAACTTTGCCTTCAACCCCCCAGACCATCTTTGCCTTTGTCCATGGCCATCTTTGCACTGATCCCGCTAGTTTCTTCGGTCGTCATGTCCATGCCACAAGTATCCTTGTCACAAGAATCGATGGTCATAGCCAAGCTCGCGGTAGTTGAGGCCACGACCGTTAATGTACCGATTCCGCAAATGCCTTTGACTCGAGATTCGGCAGTCGTGACTGAGTCCGTGGTGGTTCAGACCTCTACCATGCCGCCGACCGCTGAAGTGAGTGCTATTTTCATTGTTCTTTCTTTTCACTTACTTTTGGCTGCTTTACACTTAACGATTTTACTTTTTCAGGTGTTCGCTTCCTCAGACGACCTCGCTGAGCTGTACGCCAGCCTCCACGAGGAAGGAGGCAGCTTGGCCTTGGTTCCTTTGGATGAGGACTCTAAGGCCGTCCTCGAGCGTCTTCAGGATTTTCTGCATATGGGGGTCAATCATATGACCACCGCAGAAACTTTCGGGGAGTTTAGGTCTTGTCATGACACGGCCATGGCTCTCGATCTGCTGGATTCGGCTCAACTAGATGAGCTGCAAGTTCATTTGGCCAAGAGCGAGGAGATGATCAGCCGGTATGCCAAAGCCGGGATAAGGATGACTGAGGGGTGCTCGCTTGAACAAGAACTGGCGGAGATAAAGCAATAGACTCAACCTGCTATGGCTAAGGGGTGCTCAATTAAAGGAAAATTATCTGATTGTCCAAAGAGAAAATGGAGAGCTTGCGTAGGTTGAGGTCTAGATTGCTGAGCTCCAAGCCCGTCACGAACTCATCCTTGGGTGTCGAGATCACGGGTTGCGACCGGCACCAAATTCAAGTCCTCAGCCAAGCAGCTCCTGAAGGCGGCGGCCGAGAAGAAGAAGGCACTGGCCAAGAGAAAGCTGATCAGGGCAAGGTGGCTAGCGGACATGGATAATGGGGACATTTCCTAGAGAAGGATCACCTGCCTGATTTGGGGAATGTTCAGTGAGGGGATCTAGGTGCCTGTACATAGACTTAGCCTATGCAACTTTCTATATATATGTATATTTTTAATCGGCCGTAACTGGCAGTCCCTTGTAAACATGAACCCTTTTTTTAATGAAGTACAAATTTCCCTCTCAAATGATTGAATATACACTTTCCCTTTCAGTCTTATCAATTCGTCATCCAGTTCATTCGTTTACTGCAACCTTTATACCTCAATCTTGGCCGTCTCCCATAACAATGGGGTGTACTTCTTTAAGTATCGGCCGTTAATTGGCAAGTTGTGACGCTCCCCATCCCCATCTTTCAACTGAAACACTCCCCGGCCAAGAATTCGTTCAATGATAAATGGTCCTTCCCAATTCGGCGAAAACTTGCCAAACTGCGGATCCTTAGTTCAAATAGGAAGCACAACACGCCACACGAGGCCACCTTCGGCAAAGGTTTTTTGCTTTACTCTTTTGTTATAAGCCCTTGCTACGATTTGCTTCTAAGCTTGCATCAGATTGTAAGCATCAAGCCTTGCTTGCTCCAGATCTTCCAACTCCTGGGTCATGGCTTGTGCATAGTCCTTCTTATCTTGCCTAGGCCGCTCGGTAAAACGAAGAGACCGAACCTTTAACTCCATTGGAACGATAGCATCATGGCCGTAGGTTAAGGCCTAGGGAGACGTGCTGGTAGCCGAGCGTTTTGAGGTTCGGTAAGCCCAAAGAGTTTCAGGAAGCAAGTCGTGCCAAGCCCTAGGTTTTTCTGTAATCATCTTTTCAAGGATGCCCTTGATCACCTTATTGCTTGCCTCTGCCTGTCTGTTGGACTGGGGGTAGTAAGGCGTCGAATGAACCAATTTGATTCCCATCCTCTCGGCGTACTCCTAGGTTTCGGTCGAAGCGAAGACCGGGCCATTATCGATCGTGATAGTTTCAGGTATTCCGAATCTGTGGACAACGTGGTTTTCAAAGAATTTGGCTACCCGCGCGCTAGAGATTGACCTATAGGACTCCACCTCGACCCACTTAGTAAAATAGTCGGTTGCCACTAGAATCCATGCGTGCTGGTTGGACGCAGCCGGATAGATTTTGCCAATGATATCCACGGCCCATCCTCTGAACGGCCATGGTTTGGCCATCGGGTGGAGGGCTTCGGTCGGTACCCTTTGTATGGGGCTGTAGATTTAACACCTAATGCACCCTCTTGCATATTCTATGTAGTCTTTTAAAATGGTCGGTCAATAGTAACCGTGCCTTCGAACCAACCATCTCATCTTGATGCCAGACTAATGATCACCGCAAATCCCTTCATGAGACTCGGTCATGATTACCTGACTGTCCTTGACACTGGGACATAGGAGCAATAGGCCGTCTGATCCCTTTCGATACAACTCGTTTTGGTAAATCAAATAACACCGAGCCCGAAAGCGTGTAGTCTTTTCATGGTTGCCGGAGGGGTCACGTAGATACTTGACTATAGGGTATCACCAATCTGCTTTGGCCATTTTAACTTCGTTGGTGATTTCGGCCAAAGACACTTGCGCCGTCATTCCTCATTCAGCTAAAGCCAGCAAGGTGCACCTCTCAATTTTTATTACGCGGTCATGGTCGCCGTCAGGAATGTTCACACCCGACGTCTCGTGGTTTTCGGCACTCGGCACATGGACGAAAGAAATTCTAGAAAACTCGTCGGCTGTGTTGAGGGCCATCACGTAATATGTAGGTAGATTCTCACTCGTGCATTGATATTGCCCAGTCAGCTGGTTGATCACAAGTTGAGAGTTGTCGTAAAAAAACCCGAGTAGCCTTCATTTCCTTCAAAATCTCAAGGCCGATGATGAGTGCCTCATACTCGGCCTGATTATTAGTGCATTTGAAGTCAAGCTGGAACGCAACCTGCCACCTTCGCCCCTAAGGGGATTCGATCACGACTCCGGCCCCAAATATGGTCTCGGTACTTGAGCCGTCGAAGTACATGGTCCAGTAGTTTTTTTCAATGTGGGCCATGCCAATCTCGAGTTCCATCTCCTCCTCCTCTCCTTGAGTCGAGTGATGAGCCAAAAAATCGCCCAAAGCCTGACCTTTGACCGACTTCTGAGCCACATACTGGAAGGTGAACTTTGACAATGCCATCGTCCATTTTCCAATTCGGCTACGAATGATCGGCCTGGTGAGCATGTATTTGATGAGATCGGTCTTGGAGATGATCTGAATGACCGAAGGAAGCATGTAATGACGCAACTTGGTAGCCACGAAATAGAGCGCTAGGCACAACTTCTCGATGGGCGAATTGTTTAGCTCGGCCATGTTAAGGGTGCGGCTAAGATAATGTAACGCTTGTTCACGCTTAGACTCGTTGTTCTGCGCAAGTAGACACCCGATGGAGCCCTCCGAAGCTGAAATATGGAGTCTTAGCGGTTTCCCTCTTCTTGGCGGCATGAGGACCGGCGGTTGGGATAAGTATCTTTTGACCTCGTCGAAGGCCGTCTAGTGCTCGGCCCCCCAGACGAATCGCTCCATGTCCCTTAATTTGAGCAGAGGAGTCAATGGCCGGATCTAGCCTGCCAAGTTGGATGTGAAACGCCTAAAAAAGTTGACTTTGTCGAGGAATGACTAAGGGCCAGTTTGGCATTGCTGTGCTGTGAAAATAATCGCTGTCAGATTTGCTATGAGAGAAATCAGCTGTAAGAGAAAGCAGTTTGGCGTTTGGTAAAATTTTTGTTAGAAGTATTGTTGGTACTAATTCCAACATAATTAGAAAAAAAATTGCAGTATAATCATTAAACCCAACGCTGTTTGTACCTAATAAATCACGGCCATGAACTGGCCGAAGGCGCCCCTTTTCCTCGGCCCTTGCACTTGCTTGTAAAACTGAAATGCAGCGTTTCGCCAAGGTGTTTGGCCTCCCTGAAAACAAAAGAGGAAATGCCAAGGCACGATCATCTCGGCCTCGATTGCAAGCCGAGGCCGAGACCGAGCAAAATCGCGGCAAGAAGTGTTAAAGTCAAATCATCACGTGATGACAGGGTCCCATGCTTTATTTAATGAGGTAGTGTCTCTGTTTATTGCAGTAAACCCACTGGCCATGAATAAGCATTTAATGCATGAGGGAAGGTGGGAAGTGATTGAAGTCAGGGTTTGGCGACAGAAAACAGAGTGATTAGACGTGGACATTCTCACAAGAATTCTTGCAGCTTGAGAGATTGGGTGACTAACTATCAGAGCAATAAATGCGTCCCCACGACCAGTTGCGCGGAAACCACAATCAAGGGTGGCGGCCAAGATTCACCAGGATTCAGGGGGTCACACCACCCTACTTCACGATCCCAAATGTCGATTGGACTACCCACTTGCGCTAATCAGGCTCCACCATGCAGATTTTCAACCTCGATTACTCCTCCAGGAACTCTTCCTATAAATACAAAGCTCAAGACTACATTCAAAGGGTTCAAACACCAAACCAAAGCCTCCCACGGAGCAACTTATATTTTCTTGTAATGCACTTTCAATATATTTACTTGCTTTCCTAGGAGTAGTGTTAGTTTGTAAGGGAAATCCATTCATCAATATATCGTACGACCCTTGATTTTCAAGGTGCCGGAGCACCATCTTTGTTATTCGCTCATTCACCCCATATATCAAACGACTGCCGCCCTAAACCCAGCATTGACACCACCACTAAATAGCCTTGTAGCTTAGGCCGTGAACCTGACAGTCGAGACTAGTTCCACTCTCGGTTACAATCGTTTGATCAGAAGACAAGTTCAAAAAGGCACACCATTCACACCAACAACCTCGACGCACGGTAGACCGTGCTGGCACGCCTGTGCACAACCGCACCGCACCCAAAAGCAGGAAGCCGCGTGTCAACGCATATCCCCTCGGCCCGGAACTCCAGGCCATGAGATTTGCGTGGTAGACACTTTTGGCAAGCCCAGTGGGACATTTGTCAAAAACTTATGGTAGAAACTAGGGCACAGGCAAAGCTCAAAAACAAAGCAGTTGAAATGACTTCTGAGACTCTTGAGTCCACTTCACCAATCACCGAGACCGATCATTCGGTCGGGATCTCGGCTAGCGTTCCAGTAACGACGAATTGCACGGGCGAGTCCATGCAAGAACAGGCAGTAGTAGAGGAGCTGATGTCCAAGCAGGCCTACAAGATAGAAACATCCTTCATGGCCGCAATGGACAGATTCTCCTCGGAGCTACGAACTCTTTTCCAGGAGAGGATGCCGACGACCTCCCCTGCAACACCCCCTAGAGCTGGACAAAGGGGCCAAGAGCGCGAGAGAATCGAGCCTTGCGGCGAAAGCAGCAGACTTGGCGTCTTTGCTCACACCCAAGCATCAGGCTACGGCCAGCATTCTTTTCCACCGACAAACAGCTATGGGCAATCCCAGCACACATGGGCGAGTCTCGGATCAACTCATCCGGCAAAAACAGCGTGCGGCCCACTCCACTTTTTGGCCAAAGCATTAGGGAGGGGTAGTCCTGCGTTGTCTACGGCCCAGCAATTCGGCCCAACCCCTACTTCGGCCGACCAGGCGCAGTCCGGCCCGAGCAACGTGATTAAAGAATCATCACAAAAATGCGATCGAAAGGGCCTGACTGCTGTGCCACCGGTACAAATACACAGTCCGGTCATTTCGAAGACAACCCGGACGCACTTGGATTCCCAGCATGTCGCAACCCAACAGAACTAGGTGGCCATACCTCAATGGACGCCGAACCGAGCGTACCTCGGCCAAACCCACGGCATTCCTCTAAAACTACCCGGCTCGGTCGCAGCGGCCGAGCCCTTTGCTCAAACGGCCCAGCAAGAATGGCCGCGAAACGCTATGCAGTAAAGTAGGCCGTTTCGAGGATTTCAGTTCGAAGACATCCGGCCTATCTTAAAAGACGATTTAGTACAGGGTGAGCTAGGGGCACCAGATTACCCAAGGCCGTGCCTATCAAAGGAACCTAGCGATTGGCACAATTTATTACCTAAGGTTTTTTGGGCACGCCGCATCTCAAAAAGTTCGACCGTGGGTACAACTCTTTATGTCTTGGCCAACGGACATGACCCGGGTAAACTATTGAAGCGGAGGGTTCGATTGCTTTGAGTTATCCGGCAGCGTGGCCAAGAAAAGAAAGATTACTCGAAGATAATGCCCAGGAGTTCAGAGAATTCAAAACGGTCGAAACTCGACGCCTACAACTCGGCGCAAGTTCAAAAGAAAATGGCGCCGAGGACCTACGACTAAAAAGTCAAGAAAAAGAAAAGAGGAAGGTAGGCAGACGGGCTAAACAAAAGCTGCGGCCATTGTATAGAAAAGGAAAGTATACATTTAGTCTTTCAGAAAAGAAGGCCCTTTCCTTACAGTTAGGTAAAAGGGTCATTACTTGCAAGAAGAGAGAACGGCCAGTCACGGCTAGAATAACGTATACATATATTCGTCTGTGGTCATAAAGGAAAGAGAAAATATATATATATAAATAAAATAAAATGTATATGGGTGGCTAATTATTACATCCCAAAAATGTTCAAAAAGGGCAGCCGCTCGCCGCACGCCTAGACCCCTTCACTGAACATCCCCCAAATCAGGCAGGTGATCCTTCTCCAAGCGATGTCCCCGCCGTCAATGTCCACCTGCCATCTCGCTCGGATTAGCTTCCGCTCGGCCAGGGCCTTTTTCGTTTCAGTCGCTGCCTTGAGGATTTGTTTGGCCGAAGACTTCAGCGCGTTTCCAGCCGCGACCGCGCCATCCCGGCGCTGGAGTATGAGGTCTCGACGAGCCTGGAGCTCAGCAATCTGGGCCTCTACCTGCGCAAGCTCTTCATTCTCCCATTGTACAATGAAGTCATTCTCTTTCAATCGGGTCATCGCAGGTTGAACTTGTTCTTTGATCCTGCTCGAGCGAGCTCCCTTCGGCCATCCGCGTAACGGCTTAAGCATACCGGCCGATCATTTCCTCGCCTTCAGCCAGGCGGGGTTGCAATTCGTCCAGCTGAGCCGAGTCTAGCAGACCAAGCGCCATAGCCGTATCCAAGCAGGACCTAACGACGTTGCTTAACGACGGTCTTGGAATCCTCGTCCAGGGGAGCCGAGGCCGAGCTACCTCCTTCCTCATGAAGACTGGCGTACAGCTCCTCGAGATCGTCGGAGGAGGTGGTCTCCTGGACATGAGAGAGAGGTTGGGTGAGAAACAACTAGCTTGGACACATGGAAATAACGAAAGAAAGGGCTGAATACTCACAGCAAGCGAAAGCTCGGTCATGACCGCCGAAGTAGTCCGTAGGAGACTCGGCACGCTTACGACCGTGGCTCCAGCTACCGCCGATTCGGCCACGACGATCGAATCCTGGGATGGCGGCGCAGGGGGCATGGTCGCGGCAACCATGGACAGCGGCAACGACGACTGGGGAGGCTAGAAGCAGAAATTCGGTCAGGAGTATAGTGCAGTTCTAAAAAAGGGAACAATATAATTAAGTATAGGGAAAGCGGATTCTTACCGAGCGGAAGGCAATGCCGCTTGGGCGACGAGGAGCGGACGATAATGGCTCAACAGGCACGTCTGCAGCGGCCTCTTCGATGGCCTCCTCGCCGCCCTCGTCGGCAGCCCCTTGGGGAGCTTCCTTAGCGGCTTCCTCGACGACCGCCTTGGCAACCTCCTCGGCAGGCGGCACTTCTGCGGAGGCAATCTCAGCATCCAATCTCAAGACTACATTCAAAGGGTTCAAACACCAAACCAAAGCCTCCCGCGGAGCAACTTATATTTTCCTGTAATGCACTTTCAATATCTTTATTTGCTTTCCTAGGAGTAGTGTTAGTTTGTAAGGGAAATCCATTCATCAATATATCATACGACCCTTGATTTTCAAGGCGCCGGAGCACCATCTTTGTTGTTCGCTCATTCACCCCATATATCACACGACCGCCGCTCATTGAGCAGCGCGCTGGAGCACCGCCCTAAACCCACCATTGACACCACCACTAAACGGCCTTGTAGCTCAGGCCGTGAACCTGACAGCCGAGACAAGTTCCTCTCTCAGTTACAATCATTTGATCAGAAGACAAGTTCAAAAAGGCACACCATTCAACCATCTTCATTCACACCAACAACCTCGACGCTCGGTAGACTGTGCTGGCACGCCCGCGTACAACCGCACCACACCCAAAAGCAGGAAGCCGCGTGTCAACGCATATCCCCTCGGCCCGGAACTCCAGGCCGTGAGATTTGCACGGTAGACAAGCGCCTCTTCGAAACTAATTCCTGCATAATTAGAAAATGAAAGCACCTCATTAGCTGCTTTCCCTTATAGCTTTCTCTCACAGCAATTTTTAACAATAAGTGATTTTCTCATAGTTTACCAAATGGGCTGGGCTTCCCAAATAAGCAATGCCAAATGGGCACTAAAGTTCTTTTTTGGTCCTTGGCGGAGGAGCTACCGTAATGGCTTTGGCCTTATTCTTATCTACCTAAATCCCTAGTTGATGGAACAAGAAACCGAGGAAGTTCCTGGCCGTGACACCGAAGGAGCACTTCTTAGGATTCATCTTCAAGCTGTGCATTCTCATTCTGTCGAATGCCTGACGGAGATGTCCTACGTAGTTGGTCTTGGATGGGGATTTGACGACCACATCGTCGATGTAGACTTCAACGGTTCGGCCAATAAGGTCGTGGAAAATAAGGTTCATAGCCCATTGGTACGTTGCACCGGCATTCTTCAAACCAAATGGCATGACCACCCATTCATAGGTTCCGATGGCTCCCGAGCATCTAAAGGCCGTTTTGTGGACATCACTTATGGCGATGAAGATCTGGTTGTAACCAGCATGGTTGTCCATATAGGAAAGGAGCTCGTGCTTCGCAGCCCCGTCAACTAAGAGATCAGACATAGGCATGGGATACTCGACCTTGGGGGTCGCGAGGTTCAGATTTCTGTAATCGGTGCAAACCCTCAAAGCCCTGGTCTTCTTCAAAACTGGCACGATGTTAGCCAACCATTCAACGTACCGAGCCGTACGAATGAAGCCGGCTTTAAGGAGCCGTTCAATTTCTTCCTTGACTTTTAGCTGTACGTCGATCGAGAATTGCCTTGGTGACTGTTGGAATGGTTTAAAAGCCTGCTTAATTTTTAACTCATGCTCGACCAAACTTCTTGGCAATCCAGGCATCTCATGATAATCCCAAGTGAAACAGTCTTTATATTCACGGAGCAGGCCGATAATTTCAGCCTTTAACTCCGAATTTAAAAGTTGGCTTACAAAAAGAGGCCGTGGTTCGACCTTTGTTCCTACATTTATTTCCAATAAGGAGTCTTGAACCTCAGGGTAGCGATCCTCCATCTCAGCAGGTGTCGTTTCCAAGGCGTTGATGGTCAAAATGTCCACATCATCCGATTCGTGGAGGAACTCAATCAGGTTGATCGGTGAGTTTGGCCGTGAAGATTCTTCTGCCCAGTGTTCCAGCAGCCTCTCTAACAAGTCGGTCACAGCCGCTGCTCCTTCTTCTTTGGTTGCTTTGTCCGGTATTTAATTAAGGCTGGTGAGGTCGATCAAAACTTCCTAGGCCGAATCCTGTCGGACATTTTCGGCGCCTAACTCCAAGACCTTCTGGGCCGTCATCCTGGTTGGTCGGCCGCTTGCATCGTGGCCAATAAGGACGACCCATATGACATCATCATCATAAATCCATGCTTGTATGACGTTGGCCTCGAACGGCCTTTCGTCGGTAGGGTGTATGGACACTTTATGGCCGTCCCAAAAGAACAACAATTGGAAAAGGGAGAATGGTATGCAGCTGGACTGATGAATCCAGTCACGGCCAAGCAGTATATTGCACTCTACACTGGATTCAACTACGTAGAAGGCCGCGACTCTCGTTTGATCAGCCATGGTGATTTTCAACGGCAATACCCCGATAGTTTTAGATTTATCGCCGACGAAACTGCTCATGATTACATCGCTAGGGATGAGATCCTCCTTTGATTTATCCAACTTTCTCATTAAAGAATAGGGGAGAATATTGACCGTTGCGCCACAGTCAACGAAGACTTTAGACACGGGTATCCCTTCTACATGAGCCGAGATTTATAATGGCTTCAAGTGCCGGTACTTGTTCGGCTCATTCCTGTGTATAATCTCGTTAAAGGGTATGACCATCAACTCCTCCTTTGTCTCTGATCAGGCTGCTCCTCAAACACATCATTGTCCAGGCCGCTGTTCTGACCCCCTGGGGCTGAAAACTCGGTCGGTAACACCAAGACCATGCTTATATTCACTTCACTCGGCCCCCGTGGATTTCCTTTGCCAACTCCTTCTTCAGCCGTGTAGCCATCCCCGGCTAAACCTCTCTCCTCGGTCATTCCCAAAGTCCCTCCACACTCTTCATCTGACGATCCCGATGCGGGTTCATCTCCGATTTCATTCTCAAGAAAGGGCTCATCGAAACCGCCGACTACAGGCTCCGTGGTTTTATCGATCTCATTCCTGGTCAATGCATCTCTGGCCGTGAGGTATTCGTCTAATCGGCCAACCCGGACATTCTCTTCGACCGTCAACCCAAAGATGGCATCGACTGGGGTTACGGTAAAGTACTATCGAAGGTAATCCAGATCATCCCTGTTGAAAGAGGCCTTGGTCTCCAATCCCTTCAGGTCGAGTTGGTAGGCTGCCATTCCTTTGGCCCTAGCCTCACGGTGTGCCTGGTATATGACTTTAATGGCCTGGTCGGAACTCTTGGTAATGAGGATTCCTTCGGCCTTGACGTTCTTAAGGGCCAACTCCACGATTTCTTGGTTTTTGGGCACCATGCCGTATAAGTCAATAGCCGAGTGATCTTTATGGAACTCCAGGAGGAAGGACAAACAGTTGGTCGAGAACAGGGGATCCCTCCTGTGGTAAACATCAATGACCCCTTCGTCAGATTTCTCTGGGATCATAGCCTTCGGCGTTGTTGCGTCATGAGGGTTTCTACCTTGCCAAGGACGACACGCCTTTAGAGTCTTGCTGCCGGCCCCTTTTGTTGTAGAGAGGCCGACTGGTATGGATGGTCGCTCGTCTGCAGCCGTCATTTTCTTTTGGCGTTTAGAGCCTTCAACTTGGGCTGACTGCGCTCTGGCCTGCTGAACTTGCCTGCATTCTCCTTAGTTGGGTTTTTGTCAACGGCTTAGCCCTGCCCCCAGGCCGTCTGTGGTACCAACGATCGTCTTGCACCGTCGGTGGCCTGAAGGTTTTGATTCACCTTGGGACGACCTCATCCTTTCGGCTGTATGGGGAACTTGGAATTCGTGCCCCCAACAAATAAAAAACGGCTCCGCCACCAGGTCGATGACTGTATTGGTTAGCAGATTTTTCCACGGTCAATCCAGAGGGCTCGACGGCCTTCCTCTTGTTATCCTAAAACCTAGGTTGGCCGATCTCATTCTTGCATCGGTCGCAAAACACCAACTCTGGTTTGGGCAATAGCTTCTTTCCTCTTGCCGGCTCTAGTGTTGACGCCGAGCTTCCTGCCGTGGTCTTAGTAGGCCAGTGAACTCCCTTGTATTCGGCCCGAAACTGGGCATTGACCATGTTGATGACGGGTGGAGGGAACGGTTCGGTGTTAACCTTCATGGCAGCCTTCTCTGAGAATTGAAGTTTCTTCTCGTCTATCAGCTTCTGGATAACGTCCCGCAGAACAATGCAGTTGTTGGTGCCGTGGGACCAAGAGCTATGGTATTTGCAAAATGTCTTCCCTTTGAGTTCCTCGGCCTTTGGAATTTTATGACCGAAGGAAAATATGACCTTCTTTTCGGCCAATAATAGATCAAAAATAGCCTCGGCCCTTGTTAAATTGAAGGTATAGGCCTTTGTTTCTTAGGTTGCAAACTTGGCGTCGGGAATCTTTGTTCTGCTATTGTCGGCCTTGACAAGTTCTCTGCAGACAAACAGTTTGTCTAGGCTGACCTCGATTGAGCTCACCTCTATTTCGGCATTCTCAGCTTTGGCGGGACTGTCTACTTCGGCATAGCCAACGACGGGACTCTTTTAATAAGTCCCTTTTGTAGCCGTTTTCTTATGTATCTCTTCTTTCAACAGGGAAGCGTACCTATCTACTTTGTTGGTCAGGTCGTGCATGTCCCGGAATTCGATCCCTTGGAACTTCTTTCGGTATTCAAACTCTAGCCATTCTTCGGCCATCTTGACGAACTCCCTTTCTGGTAAGTTAGTTCAGCACCAATTCCTACACGTCAGCCTAGTCCCTTACCGAATTTGGTAAAAGGTTTATAAACCAAAAGAATGCCGCACCAGTTAGGGAGTGAACAAACAATCGGAGTTTCTGGGCGTCGGAGTCGACCTCCCCACATTGGGTAGTGAAACGGTCTATGTGCTCAATAGAGGAGGTGTGCCCATCACCGAAGAACAACATGAATTCTAGCAATTGAACGTCCCTAAAGAGGTGGCTCTAGCTGGGCTGCAAACTGGTGCTGGGCCTGCTATGTATCGTTTTGTGGCCTTGCCTGCTGGGCCATTTGAGCGAGGGGTTCGGTCGTGTTGACTGAGCTGAATTGCACTTGGTAAGCGTTGTTGGCTTGGCTGAGGAGCATTCGGTCCGTCTGCCGTATGGGTGTGGCCATCTGACCATGACGAAGTAGGCCGCTCTATAGTTGAGAACCTGCATGCGTTTGGGCCGCCGTTGGGGCGATTGGGCAGCTCTGAAACTGGGAACCGAACGGAAAGATCGGCGCCTACAACGGTGATGGTATTGCGGCCGTGCTGTTTGGGACAGGCTGCATTTGCACGGCCAGACTATGGACCGGGCTGGGCTGCTGGACAGCGGAATATATGGGGCTATTCTGTCCTAATAACACGGCTGTCTGAGACTGGTCATGTAGTGCCTCCACCGGGTATGTTGGGCCGGGATACGCCCATGTTTGTTGGGATTGCCCCAGCTGTTCGTTGGCGGTTGAGAAAGCTGGCCATAATTTGACGTCGGTTGAGAAAACTGCCTTCCCCGTGGGGTTCAACTCTCTCACAGCCTCTTTGTCCGACTCCAAGGGGCGTCGAAGGTGAGGTAATGGGTATCCTCTCCTGAAAGAATGCTTGTAAATCTGACGAGCTCTTGCCCATTGAGGCCATAAAGGACGTTTCTATCCTGTAGGCCTGCCTAGCCATCAGGTCTTCCATCTGGGATCACGTCTGTACGGACTCGACCACGAAGGCCGTCGTTATTGGGATGCTAGCTGAAGTGTTGACCGTCTGCTCAGCCTCAGCTGCCATTATTGGCAAAGTTGACTCAGGGGTCTCGAAAGTCATTTCGATTCTCTTGTTCTTGAGCTTTGCCTGTGACCTAGTTTCCACCATAAGGTTTTGACTATTCTTGGTCCCACCGGGCGTGCCAAAGATGTTGGCTATTCAATTTGGGTCTTAGTCCACAATAATCCTTTCAACTACTTCAATAAAATTAAAATAATTGAACTTTAGAATGCAACTTAAACATTTTGGGTTTTTAGTATATGGGCCTAGTTCAAAACGTGGGGTTAAGTATGCAATTAATTAAAGACTCAAGGACCAAATCGCAAAGTAAAGTAATTGCATAGAAGTCCAAAACAAATAATATAATTGCATGAGGAATCCAAGAGGATTCCAAGGTGGGGCCAGCCATGTGAAGTGTGTGTGTGTGTATGTGACATGCATGAGAGTGTTGGTTTGTCCCATAAAAGGATCAAACATGCCTTATCAAGTTTCAAGGAAACATTTCTAAGACCAAGAGTGTGTTCTCCCATGCAAACAAGTTCCTAGGAAAGGGAATATTCTTTCAACCAAGGAAACAATCACAAAGACCAATGGCACACTAGGCATGCCTATGTCTTGAAGTTCTAATTTTCTAAAAACTAGAGGAGCATGCTTTCACTAAGGGAACAAGGGGACATGGAATCTTGGATAACCAACGTCAATGTCCTCATTCAAATCAAGAGCAACACAATTTCGAAATTGAATCCCACCAAAATGGATCAAAAACTAGAACACATGCATTCATCCTATGAACTCACAAGAACATTCATATGAACTCAAGAACACACATAACACAAAAATCATTTTTTTAAGTGTCAAATTTCGTGGAGATTAATGTGGCTGTCAACATAGAAATTTTACAATGCTCAAGCTAGCATTGAAACATCACAAAAACCCCCAAAATCCAATATGGCCGAAACCCCTTTTTAACCCATGTGTTCAAACTTTAATGTCTTCTCTTAAAACATCTATAACACTTAAAGATGCAAGACTTTTCAAAATGAAACAATCAAGGCATCACAACACATAACATTTATGCCACAAAGAACTTTTACCCATATTCATAAACAAAAACCCAAAATGGTACAACTTATCACTTGACCTTGGCTCTGATACCACTTGAAGGAAACCATTAGAAAAACATGAGTTTCATTTGAACATCAACATAGATAAATAAAATCATGGCAATGGAAGCTTAAGCATGCATCTATGAGTTCAAAAACAAAAACTTTCCCATGAATCTTTTAAGCCAAGTGATAGTTGTACTACTTTCCTAGAACATACTTCTAGTAAGATTGGAAGGAGGAGTTACCCTTGGTGCGTGCTTTCAACCCTATGATCGAATTCCACCAAAGTTGTTGAAGCTTGAATGGCTCCTTCAAAATCTCCACCTTGTTGTTTAAGCTTGAATGACTCCTTCAAAACTTCAACTTAGGAGGTTCTCCAAAAGTCACCAAAATAGGTAACCTCTAAGTCTCTTCACCAACTAGAGCTTGAGAAGAAGATGATGAGCTTAGTGAGAGGATGATGCTAGTGATCCCTCACTAAGATGGTATGAAAGTGTAGAGAGAGAGTTTTTGGAAGACTAGAGCTTTCTTTCTCTCTCTTGTTTTTCACTAATGACCCCTTAGACTTCAAAAAGATGATAGTCATTTTTTACTTGAGTCAACAAGTTGACTCTAGCAACCAAAAGCCCATATGAAGGTCCATCCCTTGAAATTGGGCCTCCTGGGCTCAATTTAATTTAAGTTGTCATATAACCCAATCTCCATGTCCAAAAAGATAAAGCCCAATGAGCCCGGAATTCAAAATTCCCGTTTGAAGCCTATTCCGACGTCACGTGTTGTTTAAATTAATTCCATAATTAATTTTGCCTTACCAATTAACAAAGCTTAATTGATCTCTTCAATTCATCATCTCCATAATGGTTTCTCAAATAACTCAAGTTTAATGGTGTGCGATCCATTAGGTTCTAATTAGCAAGGTCGAGGGCAATTTGAACTCTTCGTAATTGATTGTGAATTAAAACCCCCTTTTAATTCTCCCTATTAGTTAGGATCATTAGTCCTTAGGGCTTCCGCCATCCATGAGTGACACCTAGCAGCATGTCATGGATATCCAAGCTAAGTAGAATAAGCAGAGAACCTACTCAGTTGGAATTACAATGCAATACGGTCCTTCCCTATTACAATGCTTTTAATCTCATTACTAGGGCATGGTGCATGTCAAACCCCTAATGAGATTGTCGCGTCTTATATGATTTGTATTAGCATGACAAGAACATCCTTCTAGGTCATACCGAATACTCTGATAAGAGATTTGCTTAATCATATCTTCCGAGCATTCTCCTTCTTTACTGAAGGATAGAGATTCCATGTTGTACACTCACATGTTTTCATGAGTCAATCGTGAACCCCAACAATGCTTGTACCACATCCGTGATTATGACATGCCTTTATAGCATCATCAAAGATCCACAACCTTCTCACAAGACAACCATGGTGCCTCAGGTCCAAGGACTAATTTGCATTATTGCAACTTGGAGTTTCTTGTTTGACATATAAGTAAAATTTCCATACAAGAAACTCTCGTTTGATCGCGTTCAGTGAAATCAATCTCTATTGAGCACCTACATACTTGTCTTAGTGTCTCCACACGAATGACTTGAGACCAGTCATCCTCCCAATTGAGAAGACATAGCATGTACCAGTCTTTCCGGATTGTCAGTGCCCATTTGACAATCCTATGACTAGGAACATTTAAGGTATGAAGATAATAGAGGAAAAGGTCTCCTGAATCTAACTTCCTTAGATTACTTTCTCTCTATCTCACATCCCTTGGACATATTGTTTAAGCATGTGTAACTGTTAATGAGACATATTGTTTAAACAATAAATTTGTCCTTTAAGAGGATTAAATATAAGTCTAATACATGAAATATCATTAAAAGATTACATCATATGATTGGCTTTTAGGGCATATTTCCAACACTCATCACGTGATTGTTCATGAACTCGAGCTCCTTGTGTGCCCAGCCTAGATTGGATACTTCCTTGTGGGCCCAAGAGAGCGTGGACATTGGACTGTGGGCCCAGCCTCTCACGTACATTGGTCCTTGGACCTAACCTCGAATGAATCATCGACCGGCTCAAAGTATGACTTGCAGATGTCTGTGTCTCGCCAGCACGATCTCGTTCTCTCCCCTGCCTGTTTATCCCTGTCTGACCAGCCTAGGACCTCTCAAACTGCTCACGGGCATGCTCATGCATCCTCTTCTCCTCGTCACGGGGTCCAAGGTTAGGGCCTTGGTTCAAGTTGATCTGCCTGAGTAGCTGGCCAATCAGGTTGTTTTGATCGTCGACCCTTTGTGTGAGCTGATCAACCCGTGTATTAAGGTCCACCTGACCAGAGGTGTGCATTGGGCCCAATGGCATATGAGCTAGGGCTCCATTAGATGCGTACACATGTGCATAGGTCAAGTGTAGTGGCAGAGGAGGGAGAGAATGGATTTGCTCCAAGACTGGGACAGCGTCGAAGTAGTTGTGGGGCTATGCAGCAAATTCGACAGCTGAGTGGTGTGGTTGCTGCTGTGTTCCGACGGCAGGATGGCGCGGCAGAGCAGCTCCGGCCACTGGTGCTTGCGGCTGCAAGGCTGTGGAGGTCACAGGACCATGCAAGGGTTGTTCTACAATTCCAGCAGCTTTCTGCGGTGGATGTTCTGCAATCCAGAAGTTGGAGGTGGCTGCAAAGCACTAGGAGGCAGCCGCAAGGCGTTGGAAGCCACGATTCCATGAGGTTGTTGAGAGGTTTCCACCACGAAACCATGAGACGGGCCTGTCGTGGTGGTGTTACTCTTCGTACGTATTGTATCGACCATGGTTGATTGGAAAAAAAGCGTGGAAAATGGATTTGGAGCACGCTTTGAGTATTATTTCGCTCTCTCAATGAAAGCACCAATTTGTGGGAGCAAATTTCTTCCCACGAGAATATTCACCCAAAATTACTCTTCCTACGCCGTCGTCTCCTTCACCTGCAAAATAGATTGAAGTAAAAGGACCACACCCGGGCAGTGTTGGCCAAAGGCCCCCCGATGCCTAATTTAGGTTGGGTATTTCAAGGAAAATCGGGTGGCCGGAGCCATGTGTGGTGGCCAGAGCCTTGTGTGAGGGAGAGAAAGAATATGGTGGCTAAGGTTTGTAAGAGATAATTTCTGCAGAGTTTTAGTAGGAATTTTAGACATACCTTAACCCTTGTACGTAGCCAAGTATTTATAGGAGCCTCGGAGGCTAGGGTTTCAGAGGAATAATTCCGTAGATGGAAAGGAATTATTCCTCCCCGATTAGGCGAGATTTGATTAATTAGGGATTTGATTTATTTGATTTAATTCGGTTCCCACATTGACCATATAAATATTATATTGCAACTATATATAATATGAGGACATGAGCTAATGGGGTCTAGCCCGATGAAAAATGGCTTTGACTTGTAGATCAGTGGTTTCAAGTTCGAATCCCTATGATACTTTAGTGGTATTTGAGTGAGAAACCCTCCTCCTTGTAACTATCAGTTGTATTAAAAAAAATAAAAAACGTGGACTTGATGAATTCTCTGGAGACTGGAGGCCATAGATTGTAGGAGGATCGACATTATTGTCATATTGATGTGGCTCCAAGCAAAATGGGAGGCACAAAAGAATCTGGAAATCACTAGCTCACAAGCGCAGTGGACCACACGGCCTTCCTTTTGTGTTTGAATGTGACTTGCCTTCATTTTCTGTCATGAATTTTGGAGCCCCACTTACTCCAATTGGTTTGATATGTTTTTTGTGTTTGAAAGCCTCCCTTTTGATATGAATATGATAAGCCGGCCATATCTTAACAAATTGAAAGCTAGAACAATAAAGTGTGTACGTGCCAAATAATAATATACCCTCCTCAACCTAAATGCATTACAAAAAAAAAGTTGTCATTTGCAATGAATTTTTTCCGAGGGACTCCAAATATCCTTGAAAAATAACACTATTTCCAACAACACAGTACAATATGTTGAAATTACATCAACGAGGTGTTTACTATTTTCGACACCCAAATTGCCCTTGGAAAAGAGTTTCTTCGTTGTTGTAAATAGTTATTTTTTAGCGGGAAAAATTGGCGCCACATTTATTTACGACCAAACTGATCCTCGTCAGTAATAGTTGTGCTTTGTTCCAATGGCATGTACACGTTGTTGGAAATCACAGCCATTTCTTAGAGATTAGAGGTCGTCAGAAATGATTATCTATTTCTGAGGGCAATCAGTAGCTCTCGTAAAAGGATATCTATTTGTGAGGGGTCTAGTGATCATTGCAAAAGACTATCTATTATCCAATTTATACTTTTCCACCATTCAAATGTTTTTTTTTTCTTCTTCTTATTATTATTATCATCTAATGTTATGCATATTTACTTTCTTTGTATTAACAATAAAAAGGGGCTTCAAACTTTGACAAATTTTCACCATTTGAAAAGATAAATACTACTAGAAGATAATTGATTGGTGTAATGTGTGTTTACTTTATGTTTGTTTTTATATACTAATTACTAAAGTTAAACCTAAATGAGGTTTAAATGTCTCATTTCAAGAAACTATAATATGCACATGTTATTTATTTATAAACGTAGACAACCATATATTAGAAAGCTTAGAAATCTAGTGTTGTACAAATAAATTCCAGGGAGAATATTCGCAGAAGATCCTCTTCTCTCTCGATTGTCCTTTTCCTCGAACCTTGTAAAATGAATGGCGGTTAATGGAGAACACCCGGGGGGTGTTGGTTAAAGGCCCTCTGATGCCTAAGTCACTAAAATGTACTCTCAGAGAGATTCATATTCAACTGAAAGGATGAAGCTTTCCTTTACGTGAGAGGAGGAGGTGTGGAGTTGCAAGTGGGATGACGATGCAGAGGCGTGAGAGAGGCGTGAGTTTTGGGTATTTTTGCTAGGGTTTCAGAATTACCTCATGTGTGGCGTGATGACATCTTTATATAGAGTCTCCATCTTTGGTAAGGTTTGTGGAGAATAACAATAGGGAATTATTCTTTTCCATAAATAGGATGAGAGGATATTATTATCAATGAGATTTGGTGGAAATCGAACCTTGATTTAGAGAGATATTCCTATCTTAAATAAGGATAATTGGCTAATTAAATAGGATTTAATTAGTGTTGTGAATTTTAGACAACCTGAAAAATGAAGATTATAAAGATTAGTCTAAACACAAATTATACTCGCAAGTGCACAAGGTCAATCGTAATTTAGTATGGCAAAAACGAGGTCATTCCCACGAGGATTGAGTTCAACTTTCAATTAGTCTAACCTAATTTACTTCACAAAATACTTTAACTACTCTAATTATATAAACAAGGAATTAAACACGTAGCATACTCACGTAAACACAAAAGGGGTTTTGAAAGAATGATTTAATTAACAACGAAAGTAAAAGACAAAACAAGTAGATTGTCACAAAACACAAGGATGAGAAATTCAAATTGATAGAAGCACTAGGACAATGAATTCACCACTAGTAATCCGATGTAGCCTCTTATTCACCTACGTATTAACTAACCATTTGATGTCACCGCTCAGTTTTCCTTTTTCATGAATTACCTATGGTATTTAGGCTAACTCGTATATTCCTACATGCAATTCGCCTATGGTATT
The DNA here is from genome assembly GCA_005406145.1 of Prunus yedoensis. Lineage (NCBI taxonomy): Eukaryota > Viridiplantae > Streptophyta > Magnoliopsida > Rosales > Rosaceae > Prunus > Prunus yedoensis. The sequence continues at coordinate 796,628 of BJCG01000015.1, read as the reverse complement.
TAGGTCAAATATCAACACATAGAAACTCATTCAGATAATGAAAACCTCCAACAAGCATGTAAACTGTAGGAGTATGGTATTTACCCTAGACGAATTAAAAATCCTAATCACAAGAAGCAAGCCTCAAATTAAGTATGGTATTTACTCTAATTTGCATATGATTAACTCAATTAAAAGTCTAGATGGTGATCAAGCATCAAGATAATTAACCAAGTTATTAAGCATAGTGATTAAGAATCCAACATCAAATGACAATCAATAGATAGGTAAAATAAGAAAACTAGATTATCATACTAGAGCTACATCATGCCCTAGCAAAAGAAAATTAGTTACACGTAATCATAGAATTCGAAAAAAAACAAAAACATAAGGAAGAAACAATAAAACTTAGTCAATTGCGGTACTCTTCCAGCGCCTCAAATTTCTCCTAGTCTTTGCGTGTGTAACCCTCAAAGGAGTTGTTTCTCATGCTTAAATAAAACACCACACGTCTATTTCTTGGGCCTTTACAGCAGCCCAAAAATAAAGAAAAACCTAATTAAAACATAAATCCAAAATGGGTAAGTAATTGACTCTTCTTCCTACTTTGACTGGGATAACATGTCAGTTACTTTGCACGCACGTTTGGGGTCGTTCCTCCTCAAAGACAATTCAGAAAAAATATGTAAATTGTAGGTCTTTGACTATCTTTCCAGCCATATATTGTACACCTTGAGGAAAAATCAGGAAAGTCTTCAAATAGTCATTCTTCCACAGCGCACAATTTTGACGAGATTGCACCTTATGCTGACTTAACTTCAATGACTGCTCTCATTGGCTGCTTCGAAAATTCTAGAAAAATTCCACAATCATCTTCAAGATCTTACTTTCATCTCCAACTAGTCTTATACTAAAACTCCCCCAAAAATTCGTATTTCCGTTGAAAACAAATTACTTGCTCTGGAAAGCTGAAAATTTAGAAAATAAAGTAATAAGTCCTTTTTAAATCAAATTCACCTACAAAAACTAAGTATAAGGAGTAATAAGTCCTTTTTAAATCAAATACCCACAACTTAGATTTTGCTAGTCCTCGAAATTTGACTAGTTATTGTCACTCATAAATACGTGAGAGGAATCAAAGCAATAGGATGTACTCCTATAATTGAAATAAAGGCACATGACAAATATAAAAGATCTCATGGACTAATATCGCATACTTGAAAACATTTAAACCATCCGACCATAGTCCTTCCACACCTATTCTCCACATGAGGAACCACACTTCTCCTTGGATCAAGTAGGACTTTCACTAAGGTTGAAATAGGGGTTAGGGTGATGGGTGAAACAAGAAAAAGATATGGATGAACAAATTCTAAGGAATTCATAGAGCTTTCCATGAAAATTATAACATCTTGCACTTTGAGCACGAAACTTCATATTGATACTGTCTTGAAGTTTCTTTTTTTTTCTTGTTTTCTTTTTTTTCACTTTTTTTTTTCTAACTCCGTTCTAATCAACCCATGTGGCAAGTATTAGGCCAATGACTCCCAAGCTAGATAGCTTTAGGGCATTAAATGTAAAACACTCATAGGGCTTAATAACTCTAGTTGAAAAGGCTTCAAAATTAGTTTAGTTTTTATTTTATTTTAAATAGTATCCTTTACTTTCCACATGATTAAAAAATTTGTGCAATTCTCCCTTAACAACGAAAAATACTCTACAAAACTCCTTAGAAGGGTATAGGATAAACATATGATAGATTAAGGTGAGGAGAATTAGGTAAAGAACGAACTAAAAAAGGCTTACATAAAAGGCACAAGGGGGTTAACTAGGGATAAAAGTAATACGGGTTGGCTAGAAGGGCTCAAACGAAAGAAACAAGGCCTATATCACTTCCTAGAATCCAAGTGGTTCATTGAAGTATGCCTAGCAAACAATTTAAACATCCTCAAGTACTTGACCAAAACAAAGAATAATGGGATCACAACGACGTAGACAAGAAAATTATAGAATATCATATAACACTCAAGAAATGAGGGCATAGGCTCAAAAATTCACATAATGAGTGTTATATAAGTCTACACTTGCTCTTATTTAGCCATTTAAATCATGTGAAATCCCCAATCGAAACTCATATTAATATGGCTATGTGCATAAGGATTTCCCAAGTCTAATCACAAAAATAAGGCTAACACAAAGATAATGTATAGAATTGGGAAATGTATAGAATTGGGAAGTGACTACCACAAACAAATAAAAACAAGAGTCAAAGTAAAAGAAAATATTTTTGGGTTTTATGAAATTTTTTAGATTTTTAAATTATTTTTTAAATGAAAAACAAAAACAAAAACAAAACAAACAATAAAATAAAAATTAATTAAATAAAAACCAAAATTTGAAATGAATTGAAAACCAATAAACAAAACTGCAGTTTTGACCTAGGCGCATAGAATTACATGTATCTCACAAAATACTTGGCCAAAGTGTATGGTTGGATTCAGAACGAAAAAACAAGGAACGCAGCACGGGCCAAAATACATAAACAGCAGTGGACAAGAACATAATTTGAAATAAAGACAGAGGACTGCTGCATATCTTATGTAACCAAAGAACTCAATCACCCACAACTTCAAATAAACATTGTCCTTGTTGATGACTCATATCATCACTGTGAGTCAAGCCTATCAGAAGGCACCACATGACCGCAAGAGACCAGGTCGCTTTTGTACCGACCCAACCAGATTGACCACCCCTAGCGTCGATAATGGCCCTCCTAGCCAAACTAGTCGGGAGAGTGTGAAACTGTGGTCGAGCTTTAGAGCACCGACCCGACCACTGAGATGTCGTGTGACCAAAGACGCATTGATATTCTAACTTGACCAGACCCCTGTCGAGTCAGTCACTCCATATGCCTAAATGCCAGCCTGGTGATGGTAAGAGTTCATTTAATGTGCCTCACATCCAAAGCCAAGTGTCGCCCGGCCACTTGATCCTTTGTAACGAGCTTGGTGATGAGCGCCCACAGTGGCTCTCCTGACGACCACTGAGTAAAGAAGAGCCCTCTTTCCCTGGAAGGACTGGAGGGTATCTGACTCCTCATTCTCCCCCTATAAATACTCTTCACTTGTATAAGGACAAAGGTAATAAATACTCTCATCTGCAAACTCCTCATCTCCATCCTTAAACTACTTCTAACTTAGCCATCGGAGGGTGTAACTGGGATAAACCCAGTTTGTCCCCATTCTGATTGTTGCTTCAAGTGTGCAGGTCACCGAGAGCAGCTTAGTCACGTTGAAAAATATAAGCCTGAACCTTGACTCAGGTCAAGGACATTTGCTCCATAATAGGAACACCCCGTCAACAGTCCTCAATATTGAAAACAAAGAAAACTAAGTCATGCAAAATCAATTAAAAAGAGAGAGAGAGAGAGAGAGAGAGAGAGAGAGAGAGAGAGAGAGAGAGAGAGAGAGAGGGTGTGAGAACTTCCCGAGTTTGTGTAGGTGTATGGATGAGCAAAGCGTAGAATATGTCGAAGTGAGAGAGGATAGACAACGAGACGAACTCAAACACCCACAACTTGCTTCTTGGAATGTCAACGGACTCGAAATAACTTCTAGATGTCTCTGATCATGATGACATTTGGTCTGAAGATGATCTAGAAATTTGAGATTTGGTGAAGAAAAATTAGAAGAACACCATTGCAGAAAACGTTTATCCACGAAAAATCCGATGACCATCCATTGCTAAAAACCTTTGGTGACAAAAAATCTTCAAATTTCTGGGCAAAACAACAACTGGGTTTTTTGGGTTTTAAGTCCTTTTTTGAGCTTCAAATCATCCTAAAACATAATGTAGGCCACCTGAGACCCCCAAACTGGGTCCAAATCATCATAATAACTATTCTAAAGATGTCGGTGGCTACAAATTGACATGAAAAACAACAACAAAAACATTAGGCAGAAATTTTGATTTTTACCAAAATAAGAACCTACTAAGCTATGTTGCTATTTTCTGGCATTTAAAATCAACCAATGACCAAAAAAACTTCTATAACACATCTGAAATGTGCTACAAACATCCTAGGGCTAGAAAAATGCAAACAAATTTCTTTGGAACACAAAATCCATTGTTTCATGACACAAAACTTAACAACAACAAAAACATAGAAAATGTACTAGAAATCACATAGAAACTAAAAACAAAAGCGAAAAAAAAAGTTCAGAATGCTTGGGTTGCCTCCCAAGAAGCGCTTCTTTATAGTCATGAGCTAGACTTTTCAAATGTCTATGGTAGTGCGGAAGTAGCAAAGAATGCTACATCTTCCATGTACTGCTTGGGCTGTTGTCCAAACTCCTTGCGAACAATAGCCTTGTCATGCAATGCCTTGGTGTGATCCTTAGCAAGGAGAAGCCACAAGAGCCGGCTCATCTTGGAGAAGCTTTTGATAAAACATTGATAAATTCCAGCACGTCCAAGAGAAGTGCGCATGCGTTTTACGTTTGGAGGGGGTGGTGACTTGGCTTCCAAGACATCTGTAGAGGTGTTTTCCAAGTAGTTGACACGTACAATTGGGTCAAGAAGACCTATGCGGTTGCACTCTTCCAAGTCTTCCGATTTTTTAACAGCCTCGAACACCTTAAACTCAATGGATTTGGGGCCGTAATGGTGAGGCCCAAACGCAATGTTGGCCTTGGTCATAACTGTGCGTCAACAAGTTCAGTCCATTGAATATTTTTTTCTCAATATCATTATTGCTATTTAGTGTTTTATATTTCTCCCTTCGTCTCTAAGAATATTTAATGCAATATGGTTTATTAGTTAGAACAAATGAAAATTAGTAGATAATAATGTATGTGTACACATATATGTTTACAGAATGACCTAGTGTAGTGTCTTACCCCATCTACCATACGCAAAATTACAAGAATTTGAGGTTGTAGTTTTTTTGTTCGGTTCAAAATTGTATATCATTTTATACCCTTATAGCTTATGATTTAGTTATGTTTTTGAGTTAACCTTGTGCTTTTAACTTCTTTTGTGTTTGTCATTCAGTTCATTGAGCTATAGGTATCACTTGAGGCATTTGAAGTAAAATGGTGAAAACAATGTGTACAAACTGAAGACTGAGTTACAAATTCATTTCGGACATATCTTTTTCATCTAAGCTTGGATTGGGCCAATTCACATGTTCTTGGAAAGAAGACATTCTAAACTTGAAGATGGACAGCTCAAGGTCATCAATTGATCCAATCCGTGAGCCCATCAAATTACACATCATGCTGACTTGTAGATGAGCTCATTGCTTGCTTGGTCATGCTGACATGAAGATGAGCTATGGCTGCTGGTGGGATTTGTTGGTGAAGTGCAGCAACCAATTCTGATTTTCTAATACAAGTGTTGAATTCACTAGCCATATTGAATTCAAATTTATCACTCCCCTCTCCCTATAAATACCTCTTCAATTCCAGATTCAAGGTGTGCAAATCCTGGGATTCACAACCCCACAATTCAGCCATCCTTCACTCCATCCTCCCTCAAACACTTTCATCATTTTCCCAAACACATTCAGATATTATCCTCAAACACTCTCACAATCCCAAACACTCCAGCAATCAACCAAAAGCTCTAAACAGCCTCAAATCACCAAAACAATTCCAGCAAACCTCTCTTCCATTTCCTTACGAATTTCATCTTTCTTAGCCATCACCACTCACTCAAACTCATCCCAAATCGCCTCCATATCCTTCATACATCTTTCTAGAAGTGGGGAAGCTCTTGGAGAAGCATTAGATGTGGGGAAGCCCTTGAAGAAGCCATTGGACACCACAAGAACTTCATAATTGGTTTTTCTACTCTTATTGCATTCATTATGTTTTCTCATTTCTGTTCAAGTCTCTTTTCCATTATGAGTAGCTAAATCCATAACTAGGGCTTTGATGTAACCTAACATGAATATTCTGGGTTTATAAATTTCAAGTTTCAAGTTTGATTCATGATTCATGTTCTTATTCATTTTGCCTACTTGCCTATATGCTGATCGGAATGCCTAGCTACCATTCAGATTTGTATATCTTGGTTTGAATTAAGAGTAGACACCATGCTTTAATTCAAATTGAACTATGAATAGGAAGAGTGTGTATGAGAATTCGACAATCTGGATTAGATACATACTTGGTTGTTTAAAATGTTCTTCTATGCTTAATGGATTTCTAATGCTTAATTTTAGGTTAGACAACAAATGATCAAATTAGGGAATTAGGAATACAAGTTTAGGACCATACACCATGGCTTAATCTTATAGTAGCTAGAATCAATCGTTGAATCTGAATTAGACTTTTCACTTGAATCTTTATAACCTGGAATTGAATTGTTATGGTGAATCGAATGCCCTAGTCTCCAAATCTATTTTTCAATCTTCAAAACCACCCTTGCTGCACTTGTTTACTTGTTTCGTTTGCAATCTCAATTTGTTCATTTCCTTTCACAATCACTCTCACTTTAAATTCTGTTTTAGACTTAACTTCCTAACTTCTTGAATTCGGTAATCTAAATACATAACTAATTTGAACTTCTCAGTCTTCGTGGGTACGACCTCGTACTTGTCTTGCTATACTACTGATTCGCACGTACACTTGTGAGTTAATATATTTTCTAAAGAAATTTTAAAATGTATTTGTCTTATATATAAAAATCAAACATGATTATGTCCTTAATGAATTGACCAAAATATAAATTAATATGTAACTAGTATGTTATAATTAAATTCCAAGACTACCAATAATATTGTTTGTGCCTAATAAATCACGGCCATGAATTGGCCGAAGGGGCCCCTTTCCTCGGCCCTTGCACTTACCAGTCAAACTACAAACGTAGTGTTTTGCCAGGATGCTTGGCCTTCCTAAGGACAAGAGGAAATGCCAAGGCACGAACATCTCGGCCGCGATTGTAGGCCGAGGCCGAGGACGAGGCCGAACGAAATTACGGCCAAAAGCATTAAAGTCAAATCATCACGTGGTGACAAGGTCCCATGCTTCATTTAATGAGGTAGTGCCTCTGTTTATTGCAGTAAACCCATTGGCCAAGAACAAGCATTTAATGCACGAGGGAAGGTGGGAAGTGACTGGAGTCAGGATTTGGCGACAGGAGTCAGAGTGATTAGACATGGACATTCTCACAAGAATTCTTGCAACTTGAGAGATTGGGTGACTAGCTTTCAGAGCAATAAATGCGTCCCCACGGCCAAATTGCGCGGGAACCACGACAAGGGCGACGGCCGGGATTCACCAGGATTCAGGGGGCCACACCACCATTCTTCACGATCCCAAATGTCGATTGGACTACCCACTTGCGCTGATCAGGCTCCACCACGCAGATTTTTAGCCTCGATTGCTCCTCCAGGAGCTCTTCCTATAAATACAAGACTCAGGACTACATTTGAAGGGTTCAAACACCAAAACCAAAGCCTCCCACGGAGCAACTTATATTTTCCTGTAATGCACTTTCAATATTTTTACTTGCTTTCTTAGGAGTAGTGTTAGTTGGTAAGGAAAATCCATTCATCAATATATCATACGACCCTTGATTTTCGAGGCGCCGGAGCACCATCCTTGTTATTTCGCTCACTCACCCCATATATCATACGACCGTCGCTCACTGAGCAGCACGCCGGAGCACCGCCCTAAAACCACCATCAACACAACCATTAAACGGCCTTGTAGCAGTAGGCCGTGAACCTTGCGGCCGAGATTAGTTCCTCTCTCGGCCACAATCGTTTGATTAAAGGTCAAGTCCAAACAGGCGCATCATCTCACCACTTTCATCCAAACCACAACTCGACACACGGTAGACCGTGCTGGCACGCCCGCACATAACCGCACCGCATCCAGAAGCAGGAAGCCGCGTGTCCACGCACATCCTCTCGGCCCGGAACCCCAGGCCGTGAGATTTGCGCGGCAGACAAATATGTTATAACTTCTATAATAGAATTACTACGTCAAATTTTACCACATATCATATAAATAAAAGCATGATATAATCTTAAATGTAATATATATATATACATAGAGCTTCCATTGAGGGATCCCTCAAATTAGCTTATTTGAGGGGCACCTTTGTAGGGCCCACTTCATATTATATTTCACTAATCCAAACCATCTATGTTTTAGATAATCATTCAAAGATCATCTCTATAAAAAATCACTTCAAACCGATATCGTTTGACCGCTCAATTGTGTTATTGAAATTTTAGTACTTTCTTGAAGCAATGTGTTCATTGATTTTGTAGGATACAATTGGTTGTCGAAACGTTTTCCGATTTGTCTAATTTTTTGTAAGGACAATCTATGAATGTAGGCTTAAAAAATAGATGGTTTGAATTGTTGGAAAAAAATTCGTAGGGTATCCTAAAGGGTGTCCCTCAAATAAAATTATTTAAAGGATCCCTCAATAGAAAGGGGTACATATATATATTGACTGTGTTTTGCTCAATTTCATTAACGCTATTCAGTCTTTTCTATTTCTCTTTTTGTCTCTAAGAATATTTATTGCAATATGGTTAAATAGTTAAAACCAATGGAAACTGGTAGGTAGTAATATTTGTATATACATAAAAGTAGTGCCTTACCCCATCAACCATATGAAAGATTACAACAATTTAAGGTTGTGGCGTTCAAAAGAAATATTATAATGTATTTGATTTTGATATATATATATATATCAAGCATTACTCTTTCTGGAATGAATTGGACAAAGTATAAATTAATATGTAACTAGTGTGTTATAATTATATTAATATTTCAATAGCTTTAGGTCAATTTATAACTTTTATAATAGAATTACTATGACAATTTTACCATACATATATCATTTAAATAGAAGCATGATTGTTTCAACACTTAAATTGAATCCTACTTCAGTCTATTGACTATGCTTTGCTCAATATCATTAATGCTTTTGAGTATTTTATAAGGTATTTTATATTTCTCTCTTTGTCTCCAAGAGACCTTTGGACATGGCACCTCTCAAGTTTTGGCATACAAATATTTCAATCTGTTGACACCAAGTTGACCTCACCTTCCCCTTTAAGCAAATCCCACCAATTAAAGGACAACCCTTACTTGTCATACCTCACATCCTACCAAACAAGGAGTAGCTAGCCTTCCTATGCCTTCTCAATGCCCAATGCCCCAAATCAAGGAGAGGCCATGTAGAATCCCCAAATCAAGGAGAGCCATGCATTCTCTACCACTACTTGGACTACAAAAGGGAGCTCACCACCTCTAAGCAGCTGCCACTTCTCCACGAGCTGTCCAAAGCTCTCCCAAGCTCTCTATTTTCTCTTCTACTAGAGCTCTCAACCCTCTCTCCCCATATCTCTCTCATGTACAATGTAATCTCCATATTCAAATACAAATACAAAGCTATAAATTATAGTGGATGTAGCTCCATTATGGGTGAACCACTCAAACACTTGTGTTATGTGTGTGATTATTTCTTAATCCATTATGTAAACACAATCAGATAGAGTTTCCAGCCAAGGGATATTATGAAGAAAACTTGAATAAGTTACTGACACAAATATTATCCAAAAAAATTTTACATTCAGGATATCGAAGTGGACTCATCAATGATGTCAATACTCCATATTCACATTATTAAATCATGGAATCTGATTTTCAATATCCTAATGTGAATCATTCCTTTTATATGATTATCCTGGTAAGATTTGAAGACTTCTTCTTTCAAGTCTTATCCACTACTCTGCGCATAGCTCTCATATCCACTTCTGTATTCCTTGGACTATGGTTGTTCTACATATTGAAAGATAATATAGGATGATTTAATGTATAAAACAACATTTCTTGCCCATTGATAAAATAATGTCTTTTATCAAAGATGTCCTTAACTCTAACTATTACATAATTAGTTGGCTTTAAGGGCATATTTCTAACACTTCATGTTGGGGATGGCCTTGATTTGATTGGGATATGCTTCAATGCCTCTTTGGGTAACTAAGTATCCCAAAAATCGGCCGAATGAGACTCCAAATGTGCACTTTCTTGGATTTAATTTCATGTGGTGTTTTCTAAGTAGGCCAAACGCTTCGGCAAGGTTCGTGATGTGGTCCACTCATTGGGGAGCTTTAACCAACATGTCATCCATGTAAACCTCCGTAGTCTTGCATATCTACCCCTTGAAAATCTTGTTCACAAGCCTTTGGTAGGTTGCTCCGGCATTCTTCTACCCAAAGGGCATGATTTTGTAGCAATATGTACCCCTTTCGATAATGAATGAGGTCTTTGCCTTATCATCTTTATGCATCATGATTTGATTATAGCCAGAGTAGGCACCCATGAAGCTGAGCAGTTGATTACTGAAAGTTGAGTTTTTGAGTTGATCAGTTCTTGGTAGTGGAAAATTGTCCTTTAGGCATCCTTATTGAGATCAGTATAGTTGATGCAAACTCGCCACTAGCCCTTGTCTTTCTTTGCTAGCAGAACAATCTTAGCATGTCGTTCTGCCCAGGAGACTTCTTTAATAAAGCTAGAAAATAGGGGCTTATCGATCTCGGCTTCAATGATGGCAACTCGCTCGGGAGCGAAGTTGTGTCTCTTCTATGCCACTGGCTTACTGGCTGGGTTAACATGCAGTCGGTGATTGATGATTTGCGGGTCAGACGATGACCATGCGAACACGTTGTTGTTTTGGAGGAAGGTAGTCATTTCCATCTTCTCTTCTAGGCTTAGGCATGAGACGATCCACTCTTTTCTTCTGGCTTGTCAGGATCAAGGGATGCTACCTCAATTTCCTCCTCGGGCTTCCATCCTTCTTCAAGAGAGACCTCCGAACGGATTCTCTCATCTTGGTCTTGACTCTTTGACTGCTATTGGGGGGTAGATATTCCGTTTCCTTTATGATCTGCTCGACTGTGAAGAATGGGATCTACTTCCTCCTCCTCTTCTTTTGTCCGGCTGACCGGTATCAACTGTGCTTGCTTGCTCATCTTCAACCCTTGGGCGGATCATCTTCTCGCCATTGTTTGATCACTGTTGATCTGCCTAATACTGCCTCCATGGATTGGGTGGAAGAGGTGATAGCGTTGATCTTGCTAATCCATGGCCTGCCTAGGATGCCATTGTAGGGAAGACTTCATCAATGATCATAAAGGTTTGCAAGCTGATTACCAGTGGAAAGTAAACATCAACGTCTATTGTGCCTACAGTAACCGAAGTCACGCTATTGAAGCCGATCAGTGACTTGGCTAACTTGTTGATCTTTGTCTCCATGCCCATCTGTTGGACGACTAACAGTTGTAGGATGTTAGTTGCATTGCCCTCATCTGCATGGATTTGGTCGATCACAGCTTGGGCAATCTGAATGCTGATGACGAGGGCGTCATTGTGCGGCAGATCAAAGCCGATCAAATCTTTCTACTGGAGCCGATCACGAGATCGTCTTCAATTCATGGGAGGCTGGTTAAGACTTCGAAGATAACAAGGTTCCTCTTCTTTTCTTTACTGGTTAGCCTGGACTCTTCCGAATCAGCCAAGATTGTGTTAATCCTTATGACCTTCTAGGGAGGCTTCCTGGCTGCATCGTGGTCCTTGATCTGCTGGATGGCCTTCTTCGCTGCGTACTCTGTGATGTGGCCTTCTCTCACCAGCTCTTCGAGGTGCTTTTTCCAAGCAAAGCAGTCATTTGTGTAATGCCCGTGCATTCCATGGAAGGCACAGAACCTTCTGATATACCTCTTGGCTAGATATCCCTTCAAGGATGATGGTCTCTTCACCCAAGGTTTGTCCTCCACTTGGGCTAAGATTTGATGTATTGGGATGGAGAACTTTGTATAGTTCTCATCGGCCAGAGCGTCCCCTTGGGGCTGCGACTTGCACTTGCTACTACTCTTGTTGATGAATATGTTATTCCTCTGACCTGCCTGTTACGTTGGCTGGTCGGCTACTTGGTAGACTTTTTCACTACGAATCGATCGTTATCCCAGAGCGCATAGGATTCTGCGATCATGAAGACCTCTGCTAGAGTTCTTATTGGAGACGTTTACGATGTGGGTGTCGTTGGTCAACTTTCTCATCAGCTGTAGTGGGATGTTCCCCTCGGCTGCCCTGCTGGCAATGGTATATTAGTGGATTGAACTTGTGAAGGATTTTTCGTGGCGCATGGCCGAGGATTTCCTCTTTCGATGCAAGCCAATAAGTGTCTTCCTTCACGTTCTTCATGAGGATGGCCATAGGGCTAATCTCCTTATAGAACTAGCTTGAGTGAACACTTCCTCATGAACGTTGGTCCTTGGACCTCATCTCAAATAGATACTCAATCTACTCTGGTTAGGCCTCGCAGATGCTTGTGACATGCATGTGCGCTGAACAGTGAATTCTTATTCTCCTCCTCTTCTCCGGGCTCCTGCTCAATCTAGTTGAGACCTCTCGAACTACCCACCCGTGCATTCGTCTATCCTTCTCTCTTTGTCATTAGATCCGAGGCCAAGGTCTCAGACCCAGTCAATCTGACTGAGAAGCTATCCAACCAGGTTGTTTTAGCTATCTACATTTTAAGTCAGCTGGTGGACTCTAAGATTGAGGTTTGCTTGGCTCCACGGATCAGGAGGAGAGAATTGTCTGGAGCCCAATTGCACATGAGTTAGGGTTTCGTTTGAGGTGTACGTGGGAGCATATGTAAAGCGCGGCGGCAAAGGAAGGAATAGATGTATTTGTTTCACAATCGGGCCATAAGTGGCGACGGCATGATTGCAGTAATGGGAGGTTGTGGGCCCGTCGTGGGTGACAATCCCGACATCGGCCATGGGACATGAGGTGGATTTTCGGCTTGGCCCACGAGACCCCGAGGGAGATTGTTGGTCTCAATTGAAGGATCATGCATCAGGTTGACCGATGAATCGTGGATCAAGTTGACCGGAGTGTCGTTGATCATATTGATCAAAGATTAGTAGATTGGTCACCAAGTCGTTTGGTATTTTCCTGATCATCAGTGATAAATTTTAATTAGCAGGCATAATAAAACCATGATTATATGCCAACTATAATATCACACGAACCTTGATAAAATAATAGAATTATTATATAAAGCATGTTTTATAATTCAAGCAATAAAACATTAATTATTAACATTTATTAAGAATATGCACAAATTCAAAATAAATATTAAATGCTAATACTTATTAGGAAAGTGCATTAATTAAAAATATGACATTAAATATTAACATTATTATTAAGAATTATAAAATTAGAAATTTAATATAATTGTTGGGAAAATGCCAAAAATGACTCAGAGAGAGAAACTTATTTCTGAACCGTTAAGACACAAGCAAGGAGCTCAATTGCCAGTCTTGAGTCGACGAGGTGGGATGCTCTGGCTATTTGACAGAACCAGGTGCCCTGCTTCTATTGGTGGTGGCGGCATCGCAAGATAATGAGCAGAGCAGCATCGATGGCTCTGGACATATCCGACGAAGCCGATTTGACGGCTTGTCGGCAGCTTTTCCAGTATGGGCTGGTGCCGCGTCTTCTGGGCGACAAGACGTTGGCGCTGGCGGTGTTGCAAAACAATGTTGAAAAATTCCAAATAAAACTTGGCCAAAACTTCCATACATCCCAAAACCGCGCCGACAAGTTTTCATCATCATCTTAGAGGGCTCCCCTCAGTGTTCACAGCTCAGGCATCGATGAAGGCGATGGTGTCGTTGGGCAACAAGGCGATGGGCAGAGGCCATCATTCCAAGGATGGCAGCGGCTGTGGAGAAATTTCTAATCATGCCTGGGTTGATTTCCGACTGCTGGGCTTGGAGGTCGAAGACTGGTCTTCATGGTGGGAAAGGTCACGACGTGAGTGGTGGCTCGATGGCCGCCGTCAGTGATGGAGCAAATCCGGTGGTTTTCTCCTCTTTTTTTCTCTTCTATATCACTTGTAGATGCATGTTTTTCTTTTTACAGAGAGATTAATGGCTACAGGTGCCTAAAGAAATTCTTGCCGGCTCGCGGTGGGGCCTCTCACCATGGTGATTTGAGGGTTTCAGATGAAACCAATGATGGAAAGGAAACGGATTTCCATGATTCGGATTCAAAAGCATAGGATTTAGTATATCTTGAATCTCTCAATGAAAACACCAAAATGTTTGAGCAAAATTCCGCACGGGGAAAATATTCGCGGGTTGGTTCCTCGACCTTCAATCCTCCTTCTCTCTCTTCCTCAATCCCTACAAAATAAATAGGAGTAAATAAACCACACCCGAGGGTTGTTAGCCAAAGACCCTCCGATGCCTAAGTTAGTTCAATTGGATCTTGATAAAGATACGACAATAGCTAAAATGGATGGAGTTTTCTCTCACAAGGAGAGCTGGGTGGCCTTAGCCGTGTTGAAGGAAACATGCATCTAATGCTTAGGAAATGAACTTTAGCCATAACCTATACAACAAAAACATTCTAAATGGCGGATTTATTTTGTTTATACAAGTTGAGCTAAACCTTTTTCATTTTAAACCAAGTATCTTAGCCTAATCTCTTTGAACACAAATAGAAAAGGGAAAAAGGGAATAGATCTTTACCCTTGATGACCTTTTCTTGATTTCTCAAGAATGAACACCTTTGTTGGAAAGACCTTTTCTTTCTCTTGATTTTGACTCCTTCACCTTTAGGCTCCAAGATTGGAGTCCTCTACCTCACCACACTAAATGCTCCTCGAGATGAAGAAAATGCAATCAAGAAGTATGGATGCTAGTCTACTTCTTGATTTGACCAATTTTTGGTTTATGGAAGATGAGATACAAAGATGATCACTCATCAACCAAAGTAGGAAATCAAAAACCCTAGCTAGGTTTTCTCCAACACTTAGCTTATATAGGACAAAGCAAAAGGCAATTGGGCGGGTATTTGGGGCTCCCTTTGGTCCATGGGTCATGTCATCTTATGCCACTTATCCCTTGGGCCCAATAGCCTTTTGGGCTATTTTGTCCCTTTCCTTTTCAATCATATTTAAAAGCCCAATCCAATATTTATATATGTCAATATTAATTTCATAATTAATCTTTTAATTATAATTCAACTATTAAATTATAATTATAGTCTTACTTAATTAACCCAGTCAAACTATTTGACTTTGGTCAATTGCTCCGGTCAACATGTTGACTTTTGACCGTTGACTTTGACATTTGATTATCAACCATTGACTTGTGTCTACTCATTTCATTTCTCCTCATTTGTACCTCTAAGACCATCTCCAACCCAAGGGGTGGAAACTCAAATTTTGAGTTTAGCCTCCAAAAAGCTTCTCCAAACCACGTATTTTGGGAGGTGAAAATTTGAGAAATCTCAAAACTGGACTGAAATTCCAATCTGCATTCTGCCTGGACTGATAATTTAGTGGGGCCCAAATATGCTTTAATTTATATTTTTTTATTGAATGCTAGAAGAAGCCCACGTGATGGGCTATGATGCTAGCCCGCTATGATAAGTGGGAAAGAAAATTCTCATTTCTTTTTTGAGCAGCAATGGCTACTTTTTCAAATAAAATGTTATGCTGTTTTTTTATTTTTTTATTTACATATATTCCAACAGCTATTATGTTTTGGAATTTAAATTTTTTTAGGTTAAAATGTTTAGAAAATTAAATCCCGAGTATTGAAACAAAAATAATGTCAAGAAAAATAAATAAGAAAAAAAATTAGGGGTTAATCATTCTTAAACAATTTCATAAAGTTGCGGACTCAAATTATGAGTCTGCAAGGTTGGAGGAAAAAAAATTTTGAGTCATGAAAATACATGAATAGTTGTATTTTGGAGGGTGAAAATTTGAGTTTAGCCCCAACATGGTTGGAGATGGTCTAATCACATTCTTTGGGTGTGCACATCCGTAGGTTCCCTTTAGTAAGGTGGTGGGTTGACTCAACTCCTCAGAGATGATATACGAATTTAATTCCACAATTTAATTCCTCATATTAATAAAGGTTAATTGAAACCTTTTAGGACATACAAAAACCATGGTTGTCGCCTAGCAGCAAGTCACGGTTACCCGAGCTAAATGAGACATTGTGAAAGAACCTATTCAAATTGGAATGACCGTGCAATTGAATCCTTCTCTTATGTCAATACTCCATATTCACATTATTAGATCATGGAATCCGATTGTCAATATCCTAATGTGAATCATTCCTTTTATATGATTATCCTGGTAAGATTTGAAGACTTCTTCTTTCAAGTCTTATCCACTACTTTGCGCAGAGATTTGACCAATCATATCTTGGAGTATTCTCTCTCCTTTATTGAGAGTAGAGATTCCTTGTTGTACATTCATTTGCTTCCATGACTCTATTGAGAATCCTGATGAGCACCTTTAAGCTATGCCTAATTCAGCATGACCATATAGTGCCCTAAAAGATTAACAACATAGCCACAAAACATCTATGATGCCTCAGGTCTAAGGATTAGTTTGCACCATTGCAATTTATGAGTTCCAGCTTAATGTGTGAGTAAAGACTTCCATGCTGTAACTCATGTGTTGGATCACGTTTAGTGTACTTGTTCTTCTACAAGCACCTACACATATATCGATGTGTCTCCACACTTAATGACTTGAGACCTTGCCATTCCCTAAATATAGAGACGATACTGTGTGTACTAGTCTTTGCAGAATATTGACACCCAATCAATATTCCTATGATCAGGAACATATTCAGAATTTAGGGATGATGAGAAGTCTCTATGTATGCAATCCCATTACATAGCTCTCATATCTACTTGTGTATTCCTTGCACTATGGTTGTTCTACATATTGAAAGATAATATGGGATAATTTAATGTATAAAACAACATTTCTTGCCCATTGATAACATAATATGTCTTTTATCAAAGATGTCCTTAACTCTAACTATTACATAATTAGTTGGCTTTAAGGGCATATTTCAAACACGTGTGTGGTGGCTGGAGCCGTGTGAGAGAGAGAGTGGGGGAGGGGGCGATGGCAAGAGAGAGAGAGAAAGATAGGGTTTTTTTTTTTGTGAGAAAGCTTTACCTCGAATGTCTTGTGTAGCTATGTATTTATAGGCTCCTTGTGTGCTAGGGTTTGAAGAATAATCCTTATATGGTTAGGATTATTATTACCCACAAATAGGAAATTGGAATCAATCTAGGAGATTTGATGGAAATATCATCCTTGATTTGGGGAGATATTCTCATCTTAAATGAAAGATTATTTTCCTAATTAAATAGGTTTTAATTAGGGTAATCAGTTAACCTAAGGAATATTCCTTTTCCACGCATCGCCAATCTATTGGTTGCTAAAATATGTATTCCCACTGCACATGCTCCATATTTTATTTGTGTAAATCTTTCTTTTATTTTAGGAATATCAGTGTTATTCAACAATTTTATTTTCTCTAGAGTGATCCCATGGTGGGTATTTATACAAAAGGAAGAGATGGACCACTTGTAGAGCTTGGTCGGGAAGTTGTGGATCTCAAAACATAATATCACTTATCATTTTCAGGTTGTGCAGACTCTAGTAAGTTTCAAGCTTTAGGGTTTGTCAGGAATTGTTTAATGGCTTCTATTGTTTGGCGCCAATCCTCCTTGCTTGTAAGTCTAAACTCGTCGCAGGATGACAACTTGATTACTGGAAAAAAATTTACATAACTACACCTTAATGGGTTATGGGGTTGTGTGGTCTACCGTGTTTGCTTTCACATGCTGGTTCCTCCGGAAATGGAGGAACAAGAAGATTTTTGATCCTGGGTTTGTCTTCCCTCTCAATCCAAGTCACATAATTCTTTTGGCTACTACAGATTGGCAACATGCCAACACTGATCTTGCTCATAAACCCATCCGCTCCCTAGCCACTCTATCCTAGCAGTACCCTACTGTAGGAGTGATTAAAATTAGGGAGTTTCACTAAAACATCCAAAATGGGGGCTGAAATTATAAAAAAACCCAACACCCAAAACACTTTATAAACACACCCAAAACCCATTATTGCACACACTCAAAACCCATTTATAAACACACCCAAAAAATATACAATTGTTGATTGTGGGGTTGATTTTGGGTGTGTTTCTATGTTTAAATAGTGTTTGGGTTTTTTTATAAATACATGTCTAGGATTGGGTTTATTTATAAATATCTATTAAAATTAATACTGATGGTTGCCGAAATGGAGAGACTGGGCGCATTGCTGCTGCTGGTGTTCTTAGATCAAGCTCTGGGATGTGGGTTAAAGGGTTTGCTGCTAATATTGGTTATGGTCAAGTATTAGATGCTGAGTTATGGGGTATGTACTATGGTCTCAAATCTGCTTGGGATATGAGCTGCAGTGATGTTATGCCGGAATCTGACTTAGCCATTGCAGTGCATCTTCTCAATAAAGCTGTGGATGCCCAACACCCTCATGGGGTTGCCAGGACTACATCAAAAAATGTTGGAGCTGCTCTATTTATCATGTCAATCGTGAATGCAATATGGTGGCTGATAGACTTGCTAACTTGGACTCTTGCCTTGATTTGGGTCTCCGTACCTTTCATGTGCCTCCCGACAGTATTAGGTCCTCTGTTGTTGATGATCTGCGTGGTCTCTATAGGCCTTGGACAGTAGTTTAGTGTTTTCTTTTGGGCATGGCCCCGTCTTTTCACCCAAAGAAAAAAAAAGTTTCGAGCTTTTATATTTTTATTAAAATCCAGAAAACATGTTTTTGGTTTCACAATTATGTATCATGTGGTATATTTTATTATGCGGAAGTGAAGCTACTAAATTTTATTATGATGATGTGCCTGCATATAGTTATTCCTGCTCTTAAGCTAGAGTTCTCGATCATCCAATTGTCCTCCGAAACTCTCTTTGAGGCAAGAAAAATATGGTTGTAGAACTTGAATTCGCTAAAGCTATTGACTGTTTTTATTCGCTAATATGGTCAAAAAGTAAACAGATGCTCAAAAAATTTAATTTTTATGTTAGATTTTGATTGTGCACTCGGATTCATAAATAATTAAAATCATTTGAAATGTGATATTCATTTCAAGAAACCGGCTACTGCCTTTTATGTGCTCATTTTCATTTATATTTTTTGATGGTTGATTTGTTTAGGTTGTTTGTTACTAGGTTCTGCCATATAGTTTTTAGTCTTCAGTTGATGATTTTGGTAGTGTTTGGTTCAAATTTTGCAGTTTTCGTTTTCGTTTAGGTATAATTGATTTTTCTAGGACTATTGTGCAATTTCCGTTTTATGTACACTTGTTTAGGAAACATTTGGATTTTAGTATGAATGTGTGAAGTATATGAAAATTATACAATTCTATTAGCAATTAATATGTCTTTTATTTGTTTTAGTACTTTCATCATGGTTTTGTATGTTTTGCTCCTCACTTGTTAATCAATAATCGTAGGTACATCAAAATTGTGCACCAAAATTGAGACCCAATTGAAGTGGCACGCTCCACATGTAACAACCCGGCCCTAAATTAATAGTTAAATATTAAATTATTCAGGAAAAAGACAGTTTTACCCCGGGAATATTTAAATGATTTTAGTGTTGACCTTTTCGTTCGGGGAAGATTTTGGAAATTCCATTTGGACTGTTGCATAGAGTGCATTTAAACGAGTCTGTAGACACGTAGTGGGCTCGAATCCGAGTTGTATCGAGAAATATACAATCAAGAATAGTGCAGGGGCAAAATTGTAATTTTTGAAATCAGATTTTTATTTCTCTTCTCTCTCTCTCTCTCTCTCTCTCCCCCCCCCCCCCCCCCCCCGTGACCCGCCCTCCTTCCCTTCGAAATTTTCCTCCTGCCGTCGCCTTCCAGCCGACGCAACAACCGCCATAACTCACGACCGGCAACGAGACCAGACTAGATCGCGCCACCACCTCTCCCCCTTCCTCTCCCGACCAGTCCCGTCGCTGGAGCCGCCGGCTCTCGCGAGAAATAGCTCAAAACCAGGCCAGTTTCGTCGCGAATTTTCTCCGGCTTCATTCTCTCTCCTCCGGCCACCAAACCGGACGTGTGAGGTATGCTTTCTCACCTATTTTTCATGCTCTAGCTAATGGTTGGGTAGGATTTGATTGATTCCTAGCGTAGGTAACTTGATTTTGAACCCTAAGTTTGGTCAGTTTTTGGATTGAAATTCCGTCCACTTCTGGTAATTTTTCGAGGTAGGTCCAAGAACAAAAGTGACTCCAAATGAGGTTTTACACCTAGGATAGGAAGCTTGGCCAGCGGTTTGGAGTTTTTCCGACCGCTAGAATTTGGTCAACGCACCCACGCGCTGCCGGCACGTGTGGCAGCGTGTGGACCAGGCAATGGAGTGGGATTGTATCCTAAAATGATATCCTGGTTCTCACGAGCGCATAGGTACTTTCGAATTCAAATTCGGATAACGTTTGAACCCCACACGGATCTCGCCTATTGTGTGATTTCCGGGTCCCATATGTTTGAGCCTTCGGATCGCAGTCAATTTCATATATGTTGATCTAGGGAATTCTAGGATCGTATAGGAATCGACAGATCGTGAATCAGAGTCCTGGATACTCCAAAATCACGAACCCTAGGGCTAGATAATCGTAACCATAAGATCGTGCGATCGTGATCAATCCGACCGTCCGATTAGCACCAAACTTGTAGAGTAGGTTTAGAAGAGTGTGTTGAACCTATAGCCACTCCCAAATTGGTGATCGGAGGTCGTGGGCCCCACTGGCCCGGTTGACCAAGTTTAGGCAGTTTGACCCCTCGGTTGACTGTTAGTCCTCCGAGGCAGTTATATCCTTGAGAAGTGTTTGAATGACCATGCAGACGAGTCCTGATCAAAAATTGAGTTATTCGGATCATATTATGGATTTGTTATGATTATGGGATGAGATCCAATTAACAAACCATGATATCACAAAAATTGCGAGGAATGCAGCTCGGGCTAACTTGGTGTCTCCGAGGCCTATGAGGAATGTGGCTTGGTTAACTTTGTGTTTTCGAGGCCTGCGAGGATGGAATAGAAGGATATATGGAATTGATGGGATATTTGGAATTGACTAAATAATACTGGAATTGACGGTAATAACGGAATTGACGGATCAGGAATGCGGGTACGCCTCAGTGGAGAGAATTTAAGTTTTGAGATATTTTTCAACTAGAATCAAGGATTTTATCTTGATATTTTATGGGCAAAGGTTTTAATATTTATAATCCTGATATTATGAGACAAAGAATGAATGTGTATAAGTTTTAAGGATTTTTTAAAGTTCGCCATTATTTTCTTAAGTGATGAGGTTGTTTTATTGGTAAAAGAGGGAAATATATATATTATATACTCCAGTTAAGTTGTGGTATGTACATTTTTATTTTTATTTTATTTTTATGTTATTATTATTTTTACTTTTGTTTCTATTTCTATTATTATTATTTTATATGTATTAATCTAAGTCAGTAATACATAAATTGATTTATGAATTAGAGGAAGTCCAGTGAGTGGATTTTTGTTTTATAAATGATTTTATGCAATTAAGTTTTATTATTTTATCTTGAATGAGCCGTTAGGAATTTTACTTTCCAAGCATGATTGTTGGATTTCGAATATTTTTACTATATTCTACTTATATATATAAGTTGAGCATGGCTTGGAAGTAGAAAGGATAGTGGCAACATAATTTAAGGATGGATGAGAAATAGTATTTATGATTTTCTAGGAAATATTTTTTTTCTAAACCACCATAGATACCCATGTTGCCTTCGTAATAAATATTGCCTTCGGAATAAATGGTTGACTTCGGTTATGTCTGCGTGTTTGATAGTTGCCCCACGAGTTTTAGAGATATCCAGACCGTGTGAAGCAAGGATTGCGGCTCGGGTCGACTTTATGTTACCGAGACCTGCGAGGACGTGTCAATGCTTTAAACTGAGTTAATGATTTTATGTAAATGTGTGAATTGTTATATAAATATAAATATGCATATTCGGTTTCTGTACAAGTGAGGCATGTCAATGTTATTGAGCATATCGCTAACATGCGCACTATGATGGATTTGTAATCACAATGGACAATAATAATTGATGAGATACACAAGTGCAGTATACAAAGTGAAAGAACTACATGTGGCTTGATCCCTCAATAAGGGTACGTAGGGAACCTAATGTTACCAGGTACAGCCACGAGTTAGAGTGTTTGAAATTGCTAATGTATTATTAATGATCTGAAAGTTGAGATGAAAATTGAATGCATGCTGGCAGTTGGGATATACATATATGCTTATTTGACAGGTAAAATTTTTGGGAAATGAGAAATTTACAGGGGAGACTCTGCCGGATTTTCGGCAACAGTCAAACTTGAAATAAGTTTGGATCTTAGTTAGAAGGGCAATTTGGTCATTTGTGCTCGGCACCGGCCAGGTGTCGGACACACACAGGGTTCGGCTTGAATTCAAAAGTGGAATTTGAGTCGGGTCCTGTCACCACATCGTCAATTTTCATTTAACAAATTTACAGCATGTATTCATAAGATAAAAATCAATAACTTTGAAAATAATTAAATTAAGAATGAAATATTGAAGTCAACTAATGAAAAAACCAAATCAAGAGCCCTCTCCTCCATCCTCTACTCTAATCCCTTCTAATTTTCAATTTGAATGAAAAAAAAAACTCGTGCTTTTAATTCTCCTTCAACTACAACACAAACTAAATAGTGGAGGGAGGGAGAGAAAAGAAACAATCATGGTTTAGCTCTGATTGTCTTGTACAAGACTGTTCGTCGCCACCATGATGAGCGGCTTGTATCTTCAATTTTTTTCCCTTCCTCAATTTATTTTGAACCCTAAAAAGGGATTGCTTGTCTGTATGTTCATGAACAAGAATTCAAAAATCCATTTTTGTCTGTAAGAACTTAAATGATGTTTGTGCCTAATAAATCACAGCCATGAACTGGCCGAGGGCACCCCTTTCCTCGGCCCTCGCACTTGCTCGTAAAACTGAAACGCAGCGTTTTCGCCAAGGCGGTTGCCCTCCCCGAAAATAATAGAGGAAATGCCAAGGCACGATCATCTCGGCCTCGATTGTGAGACGAGGCCGAGGCAGAGCAAAGTCACGGCCAAGAGTATTAAAGTTAAATCATCACGTGATGACAAGGTCCCATGCTTCATTTAATGAGGTAGTGCCTCTGTTTACTGTAGTAAACCCACTGGCCATGAATAAGCATTTAATGCATGAGGGAAGGTGGGAAGTGACTGAAGTCAGGTTTTGGCGACAGAAAACAGAGTTATTAGACGTGGACATTCTCACAAGAATTCTTGCAACTTGAGAGATTGGGTGACTAGCTTTCAAAGCAATAAATGCGTCCCCATGGCCAATTACGCAGGAACCACGATCAAGGGCGGCGGCCGGGATTCAGCAGGATTCAGGGGGTCACACCACCATGCTTCACGATCCCAAATGTCGATTGGACTACCCACTTGCGCAAATCAGGCTCCACCATGCGGATTTTCAGCCTCGATCATTCCTTCAGGAACTCTTCCTATAAATACAAAGCTCAGGACTACATTTGAGGGTTTCAACACCAAACCCAAGCCTTCCACGAAGCAACTTATATTTTCCTGTCATGCACTTTCATTATCTTTACTTGCTTTCCTAGGAGTAGTGTTAATCTGTAAGGAAAATCCATTCATCAATATATCATACGACCCTAATTTTTAAGGCGCCGGAGCACCATCCTTGTTATTTCGCTCACTCACCCCATATATCATACGACCGCCGCTCATTGAGCAGCGCGCCGGAGCACCGCCCTAAACCCACCATCGACACCACCACTAAACGGCCTTGTAGCTCAGGCCGTGAACCTGACAGCCGAGATTAGTTCCTCTCTCGGCTACAATCGTTTGGTCAGAAGACAAGTTCAAACAGGCGCACCATTCAACCATCCAACCATTCAACCATCTCCATTCACACCAACAACCTCGACGGACGATAGACCGTGCTGGCACGCCCGCGCACAACCGTACAGCACCCAAGAGCAGGAAGCCGTGTGTCCAAGCACATCCCCTCGGCCCGGAACTCCAGGCCGTGAGAGTTGCGCGGCAAACACTTTTGGCACGCCCAGCCGGACTTCTGTAAAAAACTTATGGTAGAAACTAGGGCACAGGCAAAGCTCAAAAACAAAGTAGTTGAAATGACTTCTGAGACTCCTGAGTCCACTTCACCAATCATCGAGACCGAACAATCGGTCGGTATCTCGGCCAGCGTTCCTGTAACGACGGATCGCACGGCCGAGTCCATGCAAGAACAGGCGGTAGTAGAGGAGCTGATGTCCAAGCAGGCCTATAGGATAGAAACATCCTTCATGGCCGCAATGGACAGATTCTCCTTGGAGCTACGAACTCTTTTCCAGGAGAGGATGCCGACGACCTCCCCTGCAACACCCCCTAGAGCTGGACAAAGGGGCCAAGAGCGCGAGAGAATTGAGCCTTACAGCGAAAGCAGTAGCCTCGGTGCCTCTGTCCACACCCAGGCATCAGGCTACGGCCAGCATTCCTTCCCGCCAACGAACAGTTGGGGCAGTCCCAGCCCACGTGGGCAAGCCCTGGGCCAACCTACTTGGCAGAGACAGTGCGCGGACCACTCCATGCTTTGGCTGTATCATTAGGGCACAGCAGCCCCGCACATCCTGCGATTCATCCACTCAGCCCAGTTCACACTGCGGCCGTCCACACCCATCCTGGTCCAAGCAACGCAACTGCGATGCCATCGCAACAGTACGGTCAGAGTAATCAGACCGTCTCACCACCATTGCAGGCGTCGTTCTTCCCGCTGGGCTCTCACATTCACTACGGTTCGGCCGTTCCAGCGGCGACGCACGCGCACCTTGGCTAAACCCATGGCGCTCATATGGCGTCAACCAGCTCGGTCACACCGGCTGAGTCCCTTGTCCCAGTGGCTCAACAAACGAGGCCTCAAAATGATGTGCAGCAGGCACCGCGGCCGGGTGCAGCCCAACAGGAGGCACCACCTCAGGGTCTCCGACTCGAAGACGTCCGACGGATGATTGAAGACGGTCTAGCCCAAAGGCGGCCGAATACGCCGAGATATACAAGGCCGTACCCGCCAGAAATCGACCGAGTCCCTCTCCCCCGGAACTATCGATTGCCATAATTCATGCTGTTCTCCGGGGATGGGCAAACCTCCTCCATTGAGCACATAGGCCGGTTCACGGCCCAGTGTGGAGAAGCCGATTCGGACGCCCAGAAGCTCCGTTTATTCGTTCACTCCTTAACCGGCGCGGCGTTCTCATGGTTCATAAACCTCTCGCCGAACTCAGTAAGGGATTGGTCTGATATGGAAAGAATATTCCATGAACATTTCTATCAGACCAACCGAGAAATAACGGTCGCCAAATTGGCAAGAATGAGCCAGGCCTCGGACGAATCACCTCGCGATTACCTACAGCGATTCAAAACCTGTAGGAATTGGTGCCGCACGAACCTACTAGAAAGGGAATTCGTCAAGATGGCCGAAGAGGGTTTGGAGTTCGAATACCGGAAGAAATTCCAGGGAATCGAATTCCGGGACATGCATGACTTGACCAACAAGGTGGACAGATATGCGTCCTTGTTAAAGGAAGAGGAGCAGAAGAACTCGGCCTTAAAAGGGACCTACTATCAGAACCCTGTCGTCAGCTATGCCGAAGCTGATGGCTCTGCAGGGGCCGAGAGCGAGGAAGTAGAGATGAGTTCGGCCGAGGTCACCTTAGACAAGCCCTTCGTCTGCTAGGGACTTGTTAAGACCGACAATAGCCGTACCAAAATCCCGACGCCAAGTTCGCGACGCGGGAAGCGAAGGCCTATACTTTTGACTTAATGAGGGCAGAGGCTATTTTCGACCTGCTATTGGCCGAGAAAAAGGTTAAATTGTCTTTCGGACACAAGATCCCGAAGCCCGACGAGCTCAAAGGGAAAACGTTTTGCAAATACCACTGTTCTTGGTCTCACAACACCAACAATTGCGTGGTCTTGCGAAACGTCATCCAAAAGTTGATCGACGAGAAACAGCTCCAGTTCCCGGAGAAGGCAGCCATGCAGGCCGACTCCAAGCCTTTCCCACCACCTGTCGTCAACATGGTCGACGCCCAACTCCCAGCCAGGGATAAGGAAACTCGCAGGATGGCGAAAGGAAAGGAGCCAACGGCCGAATTAGAGCTGCTGATTTGCGAGCGATGCAGGTCTGAGATTGGTCAGACCAGGCCGCAGGAAGGCCGCCGAGCCATCCCTACCGGCCAAGAAAAAGTACGATGGGCGGTACGGCCGATGGATGGCCAGCAGGACTGTTTTTGACCGGCTGGGGGCATAGACCAATACCACGGCAGGCCACGGGAATGAGACCCCCCTAGGCTGGTGAAGACTTTCAAACCGCCAGTCATCTGTGACGACCGTTGGTATCATGCACGGCCCAAGGGCAAGGCCGAGCCGCTGACAAAAACCCAATTAAGGAGAATGCAGAGACAGGTTCAGCAGGCCAGAATAAAGACAACCGAGGCGGAAGGTTCTAAGCGCCAAAAGAAAGTGGCGACTCCAGACGGGCCACCGTCCACACCAATTGTTCCCCCGGTGGCAAAAGCGGCCAGTATTAAGCCTCCAAGAACATGGCGCCCTAGGAAAGACGGCCATTTCGGTACAGCCGAAGGCCGCAGTTTCAAAGAGGACGGACGAGGGTGTCGTCGACGTTTACCGCGGAAGGGACCCCCTTTTTTCAGCCAACGGGCTGTCCTTTCTTATGGAATTCCATAAAGACCACTCGGCTACAGACCTGTACGGCATGACCCCCGAGAACCGAGAAATCGTGGAGTTGGCCCTCAAAAACACAAAGGCAGAAGGGCTCCTCATCACCAGTGGATCTGATCCGGCCATCAAAGCTGTATACCAGGCGAACAGGGAAGCCCGGGCAAGAGGAATGCTAGGATACCAGCCGGGCCTAGCAGGTTTGGAGGCCGAGGCTCCGTTCAGCAAGGACGACCTGGAATATCTCCACCAGTATTTTACCGTGACTCCGGCCGACGTCGTCTTTAGTTTGACAGCCGAGGAAAAGGCCCGGGTAAGCCGTTTAGATGATTACCTAGTGGCCAAGGACACATTAGCAAAGGCTAGGAGAGTCCTCGAGGAGGATGACGAGGCCTTGGTCCCACTTAAGATCAACGCATCCGCAGGTGATATCCCGGGGGCCACAAGGCCCATGATCAAAGGTTTCAGCGATCCCCTCTTTGGGCATGAGGCCGAAGACGACCCCACCTTTGGAATCTCTGATGAAGAATATGAGGGAATCCTCGGGATGGTCGAGGAAAAGGTCCTCACCAAAGACAGCCGTGAGGCCGAAGAAGAGGCTGGTAGGGGAAACCCGCTGGAGCCGGAGGAGGTCGGCATTAACATGGTTTTGGTACTACCATCCGAATTTTTAGCCCCTGGAGGGCCGATTAACGGCCTGGATGATGACGTGGCCGAGGAGTAGCTTGACCAGAGGCCAAAAACAAAGGAAGAATTGTTGGCCGTGGCTTTTAATGAGGTAATACCTCGAAGTGAGCCGAACAAATACCGACACCTCAAGCCGTTGTACATCTCGGCTCATGTAGAGGGGGTGCCTGTGTCCAAGGTTTTCGTCGACTGTGGAGCGACGGTCAACATCCTTCCTTATTCCATGATGAGGAAGCTGGACAAGTCAAAAGAGGACCTCATCCCTAGCGACGTCATTATGAGCAGCTTCGTCGGCGACAAATCTAAAACCATTGGTGTGTTGCCGTTGAAGATTACCGTGACCGACCAGACAAGAGTCGCGGCCGTCTACATGGTCGAGTCCAGCGTTGACTACAACATATTGCTCAGTCGCGACTGGATCCACCAGTCTGGGTGCATACCGTCTTCCCTCTTTCAATTATTATTCTTCTGGGATGGCCAAAAGGTGTCTATACACCCGGCCGACGAGAAACCGTTCGAGGCCAACGCCGTGCAACCTTGGATGGGTAATCCTCACCGGCCATGATGCAAGCGGCCGACCAACCAGAACGACGGCTCAAAAGGTGCTGGAGTTAGGCGCTGAGAATGTTCGACAGGATTCGGCGCGGGAAGTATTGATCGACCTCACCAACCTTTAAATAATAGATAAGGCCACTAGAGAAGAGGGAGCAGCGGCAGTGACCAACTTGCTGGAGAGGCTGCTGGAGCACTGGGTAGCGGAATCCTTGCAGCCGAACTCGCCAATTAACCTGATCGAATTCCTCCACGAATTGGACGAGACGGACGTGTTAACTTTTGACGACCTCGAAATGGCACCTGCCAAGATGGAGGACGGCTACCCAGAAGTCCAAGATCCTTTATTAGAAATAAATGTAGGGTCGGAGGCCGAACCACGGCCTCTTTTTGTAAGCAAACTTTTGGATCCTAAGTTAGCGGCCGAGGTTATCGGCCTGCTCCATGAATAAAAGGATTGTTTTGCTTGGGATTATCATGAGATGCCTGGATTGCCGAGGAGTTTGGTCGAGCATGAGTTAAGAATCAAGGAGGGATTCAAGCCGTTCCAATAGCCGCCGAGACGTTTTTCGACCGAGGTACAGCTTAAAGTCAAGGAGGAAATTGAACGGCTCCTCAAAGCCGGCTTTATTCGGACGGCACGGTACGTTGAGTGGTTGGCCAACATTGTACCAGTTTTAAAGAGGAATGGGGCTTTGAGGGTCTGCACCGATTACAGAAATCTAAATCTCGCGACCCCCAAGGATGAATACCCCATGCCTATGTCAGACCTCCTGGTAGACGGGGCCGCAAAACACGAGCTCTTGTCTTTTATGGACGGCCATGCCGGTTACAACCAAATTTTCGTAGCCGAGGTGGATGTCCACAAAACGGCGTTTAGGTGTCCGGGGGCAATCGGGACCTATGAATGGGTAGTCATGCCGTTTGGCCTAAAAAATACCGGCGCGACATACCAGCGGGCTATGAACCTGATTTTCCACGACCTTATAGGCCGGACCGTTGAAGTCTACATTGACGACGTAGTTGTAAAGTTTCCATCCAAGGCCGACCACGTAGGTCACCTCCGACAAGCTTTTGACCGAATGCGGGCACATGACCTAAAAATGAACCCGAAAAAGTGTGCTTTCGGCGTCACTGCTAGGAATTTCCTCTGTTTCTTGGTTCATCAGCGAGGGATCGAGATAGATAAGAATAAAGCTACGGCCATTATGGCGGCCCCTCCACCAAGAACCAAGAAGGAGCTCCAGTCCTTCCTTGGTAAGGTCAACTTCCTTGGAAAAATCCGGCCGCTGACTCCTCTACTCAAGATAAAAGACACGGAACGATTCATATTGGGGGCAGAGCATCAGGCGGCCCTCGACGACATCAAGAAATATTTATCTCAACCGCCAGTCCTTATGCCGCCGAAGCGAGGGAAACCTTTGAGACTTTATATTTCGGCGTCAGAAGGCTCCATTGGCTGTCTGTTGGTGCAGAACAACGAGTCTGAACGGGAACAGGCGGTGCACTATCTAAGCCGCACCCTCAACGCAGCCGAACTGAAATATTCACCGATCGAGAAGTTGTGCCTAGCGCTTTATTTCGCAGCCACTAAGTTGCGGCACTACATGCTCCCTTCGATGGTCCAGATCATCTCCAAGACTGACCTTATCAAATACATGCTTACTCGGCCAATTATACGCAGCCGAATTGGGAAGTGGACGATGGCGTTGTCCGAATTTACCTTCCAGTATGTAGCTTAGAAGTCAGTCAAGGGCCAGGCATTGGCCAATTTCCTGGCTCATCATCCGGCCCAGAGGCAGGAAGAAGAGTTGGAAGTCGAGATTGGCATGGCCCACATGGAAAAGAACTACTGGACCATGTTTTTCGACGGTTCCAGTACTGAGGCCAGGTCAGGGGCAGGAGTCGTGATCGAATCCCCTCAAGGGCAGAGATGGCAGTTCGCATTTCAACTCAACTTCAAATGCACCAATAATCAGGCCGAATACGAAGCACTCATCATCGGTCTTGAGATTTTGAAAGGGATGAAGGCTACCCGTGTTTTGGTCTACGGTGATTCTCAGCTAGTGATTAACCAACTAACCGGGGAATACCAATGCACAAGCGAGAATCTAGCCATGTATTATGTGACGGCCCTTAACACGGCCGATGAGTTTTCCAGGATCTCCTTTGTTCATGTACCGCATGCCGAAAACCACGAGGCCAATGAGATGGCTCAGGTGGCGTCAGGCGTAAACATCCCGGACACTGACCACGATCGCGGGATAAGGATCGAGAAGCGTACATTGCCGGCTCTGGCCAAACGCGGAATGGCAACGCAAGCATATTCGGCTGAGATTACCGACGAAGTCAACACGGCCGAAACTAACTGGCGCTACCCTATAGTGAAATACTTGCGTGACCCTTCCGGCAGCCATGAGAGGACTATGCGTTTCCGGGCTCGGTGTTATTTAATTTATCAAAACAAGCTATATCGGAAGGGATCAGACAGCCTATTACTTTTATGTCCCAGCGCCGAAGACATCAAGGTTATTATGGCCTAGTCCCATGAGGGGATTTGCGGTGCTCATCAGTCTGGTGTCAAAACGAGATGGCTGGTTCGGAGGCACGGCTATTACTGGCCGACCATTTTAAAAGACTGCATAGAGTATGCGAGGGGGTGCCTTAAATGTCAAATCTACGGCCTCATACAAAGGGTACCGGCCGAAGCCCTTCACCCGGTTACCAAACCATGGCCGTTCAGAGGATGGGCCGTGGATATCATCGGCAAGATCCATTCGGCCGCGTCCAACCAACATGCATGGATTTTGGTGGCGACCGATTATTTTACTAAGTGGGTCGAGGCAGAGTCTTATCGGTCAATTTCTAGCACGTAGGTGGTTAAGTTCTTCGAGAACCACATCGTCCACAGATTCGGTATACTTGAAACTATCACGGCCGATAACGGCCCAGTTTTATCGTCAGTCGAGACTCGGAAATACACCGAAAGGATGGGAATCAAACTGGTTCACTCGACGCCTTATTATCCCCAGTCTAACGGACAGGCTGAGGCGAGCAACAAGGTAATCAAGGGCATCCTTGAGAAAATGATTGAGGAAAAGCCTAGGGCATGGCACGACTTGCTTCCCGAAGCCCTTTGGGCTTATCGAATCTCAAAACGATTAGCCACAGGCACGTCCACTTACGCCTTAACCTATGGTCACGACGCCATCGTTCCAATGGAATTAAAGGTTCGGTCTCTTCGCGTAGCCGAACAACCTAAGCAAAAAGGGGAGAATTATGCACAGGCCATGGCTCAGGAGTTAGAAGATTTGGAGCAGTCCAGACTCGATGCCTATAACCTAATGCAGGCACAGAAGCAGTTCGCAGCGAGGGCCTACAACAGAAAAGTCAAACTAAAGACTTTCGCCGAGGGCGACTTAGTATGGCGAGTGGTGCTCCCCATTGGGACGAAGGACCCTCGTTTCGGCAAGTTCTCGCCCAATTGGGAAGGGCCGTTCATTATTGAAAGGATCCTCGGCCGAGGTGCATTTCAGTTAAAAGACAGAGATGGAGAGCGGCACAACTTACCAATCAACGGCCAGTATCTGAAGAGATACACCCCGACCATATGAGAGACGGCCGTGAAAGAATTATAAAGACTTACGAATGACAAGAACGAGGTATGCAATACGACAAAGACGGACCAAAAATTCATACTTCAATGCAGTCATTTAGTTTTAAAAGGGGAGCACGTTTACAAGGAAACGGCCAGGTCATGGCCGAATACAAGCACACATAAGAAAAATCACATCCTAAATCTACGCGCAATGGATTCATGGTCTTCTTGCTGGTCAATCGAACATTCCTCCCCGAAGCCGTATCTCCGCCAGCTGTTACACCACCAACCTGAAGCCAAGGCTTCATTGAGGCCACGACTGAAGGAGGGAAGGGCCGCTAGTCTGGCCACGGTGAGCGGCCGTCACCCAGGACATGGAAAACGCAAGGGCCGTCGCTCCGGCCACAAGGAAGGGCCGTCATTCCGGACACGGGAATGGACTGCCACTCCGGTCGTGGTAAGCAGTCGCCATTCCGGCAGTAGCAGCGACCGTCATTCAGACCACAGTAGCGGTCATCACTCCGGCCATGGTAAGCGGTCGCCATTCTGGTTATGGTAGGGGCCATCACCCCGGTCATGATAAAGGCCATCATTCTGGCCATAGGTGTGACCTGGGCACTTAGCCGCATAAACTCGGTCACGTTGGGGTCATCATACCAGGTCCCCTCGTCTTCATCAAGCTGCCAAGTCATGAGACTCAACAGGTCTGGCTCCCTGGTTTGGGGAGGCTTGCAATGAGAACCATTAGGGTAGGTTGAAATGAGGAAGACTGAAGCCCAGGGATCAGAGGAAGGCTCCAGAGTGTTTGAAGCAGGGAGTGAGGCCACTAAATCATGGAAGGGTCTCAAAATTTGGGCAATATGAGTTTTCGAAAAACGCGAGCTCGCGAATTTTGGGAGTGTGAAGAAAATACGAAGGAGTTTGGGTTTTTATACTCATGCTGGGATTCAAAACGAAGAGGGGTGATTCTCGTGAAATGAAACGGCTTGACAGCGCACTCAGAGCACGTGAGATTATGGCAGAGACCTGGCGGCCGACGTTCCGATTAGCGAGGTAAAATGATGGCTTGTGCAAATTAAGAGTGCGATGCCTAATAAATCACAGCCATGAACTGGCCGAGGACACCCCTTTCCTCGGCCCTCGCACTTGCTCATAAAAATGAAACACAGCGTTTTCACCAAGGCCGTTGGCCTCCCTGAAAATAATAGAGGAAATGCCAAGGCACGATCATCTCGGCCTCAATTGCGAGTCGAGGCCGAGGCAGAGCAAAGTCACGGCCAAGAGTATTAAAGTCAAATCATCACGTGATGACAAGGTCCCATGCTTCATTTAATGAGGTAGTGCCCCTGTTTATTGCAGTAAACCCACTAGCCATGAATAAGCATTTAATGCATGAGGGAAGGTGGGAAGTGACTGAAGTCAAGTTTTGGCGACAGAAAACAGAGTGATTAGACGTGGACATTCTCACAAGAATTCTTGCAACTTGAGAGATTGGGTGACTAGCTTTCAGAGCAATAAATGCGTCCCCACGGCCAATTGCGCGGGAACCACGATCAAGGGCGGCGGCCGGGATTCACCAGGATTCAGGGGGTCACACCACCATGCTTCACGATCCCAAATGTCGATTGGACTACCCACTTGCCCTAATCAGGCTCCACCATGCGGATTTTCAGCCTCGATCATTCCTCCAGGAACTCTTCCTATAAATACAAAGCTCAGGACTACATTTGAGGGGTTCATCACCAAACCCAAGCCTCCCACGGAGCAACTTATATTTTCCTATCACGCACTTTTATTATCTTTACTTGCTTTCCTAGGAGTAGTGTTAATCTGTAAGGAAAATCCATTCATCAATATATCATACGACCCTTGATTTTCAAGGCGCCGGAGTACCATCCTTGTTCTTTCGCTCACTCACCCCATATATCATACGACCGCCGCTCATCGAGCAGCGCGCCGGAGCACCACCCTAAACCCACCATCGACACCACCACTAAACGGCCTTGTAGCTCAGGCCGTGAACCTGACAGCCGAGATTAGTTCCTCTCTCAGCTACAATCGTTTGGTCAGAAGACAAGTTCAAACAGGCGCACCATTCAACCATCTCCATTCACACCAACAACCTCGACGCACGATAGACCGTGCTGGCACGCCCGCGCACAACCGCACAGCACCCAAGAGCAAGAAGCCGTGTGTCCACGCGCATCCCCTCGGCCCGGAACTCCAGGCCGTGAGATTTGCGCGGCAGACAAATGATGGCGGTGAGACAGATGGTGGTACGATGGTGTAGCAGGAAGGATTAGATAGGTGATTGTGTGATAGGTGGAGACCAAGGTTTAAAATATCGAGAGTTTCGGAAATATCGGTGGTCCAAAAACATGGATATATCGATGGAAATATCGAGGAAATATCGATATCGATAAAAATTGAATAAAATCACGAAAATTGTGGGAAAAACTTGGAAATTTTTATTGAAACTTTAGAGGATGTTTATTTAGTCGATTGTCTATTATTTTATCATTAAAAAAATTGGAATAAAATGCATGGCATGGTGTGTTTGAGTCATTTAAGTTGATTATGTAGCGACCTGACAAACACTGTGTCTTTAGAACATATGTAGTAATTAGTGAAAGAAAATTAAACACACCATAATTTTTTAGTTATAATAATTTACTACAATATATTACATATGAATATATGAGCTTGACAAAAAAAAAATATATATATATATATGAGTAACTTAGTACCACATATAAAGAATTCCTATTAAAGTTAAAACTTATATCACATATAATGAACAATATTAGAACTCAATAGTTAATGAATAATAATACAACTCCATAATATATAACCAAAAAAACAAAAAACAACTCCATAATAAAATAATAAATAACATTAAACATATGCCTAAATTTATCATTAGGGATTTTTATTTTATTTTTATGGAAATTTATCCTAGATAATAGTAGCTTGCATAAATTTTAAAGACCATATAAATATTACACGTTGTAGCTTTATTAACAAACTCATTCGTAGTGTGTTGGATAAGGCCCAGTAGATGGATGAGAAAGAGAGGGGTTCGAATCCCCTTGTTGGCAAACGCGTCATTTCTCAACAAATTTCATTTATTTTTCAGTTTCATATCACGATATTATCGATGCCCAAATAAAGCATGAACAAGTAGGAAATTATCGCCTCCGACATTATCGCAATAATATCGACGAAAATATCGATATATGGACGATATTTAAGTGGATATGGGCTAAAATATTGCCCATTCAAAAAAACGATATCGCCGATAATATCAATATTTAAGACTGGTGGTGTGATTAGGGTTTCTTGTTTTCTTGTTTCCTTTTTGCTGCAAGCGTTTTTTTTAGGGTTAATTGACTTAACATTACTTTTTTAAATAGTCTTTTACTTGAGCAAAGTAATGACTCATAAAAAATATATATAAAATTGATGATGTGGTGTCACATCTTTTGGGACTCAATTTTGGTGCATAATTTTGATGTCCCTAGCATTATTGTTTATTAATAAGTGCATTTTTGCTCAGAAATCTGAGTTTCTAGTGTGTAAATGACATATAGTGTGATTGAGTGAGTTATTTTTGTTGAAAGGAACAAAACCCAAAAGAAATAGAAATGTTTTTTTTTTTTTTGTTTTTTTTTTTTTTGCAATTTCTGTTTTTGTTGTTGTTTTTTTTTTTTTTTTTCATAGTTGTAAATGAGTGAAGTTTTTGTTTTTGTTTTACTTCATTGATATCTACATTGTTTTGTTTTAGAGTAGTAATTGATTGCAGTTTATTTATAACTCTAGAGTATGATGGATTTGTGAGGGAATCAATGTTGAAATGATTTTTTTTTTAAAAAAAAACCTTTGATTGTTAATATATATATTACAAAAACAAGGTTGGTTTTGTGGTTTGTGATTAAGGCTTCCTTCTTTGAGGGTCAAGGTTCGAGTCCCTTCAAGTGCACAAATTTTTTCATTTTTTAAAGGTGAATAAAGGGTGCTGGAGGTGATGGCACGATTGGCTAGTGAGGGAGCCGGACGGTAGTAACGGCGAGAGGCAGTGGCCGGTGATGCGCCGCATCGGTGGTGGCTAGCTAGAGGTGGATTGTTGGACATGTGGCATAAGTTGATTGACTTCAAATAAATTTGTTAAAATATAAAGGGAGTGGCATTGTGTGTAATTTTGAAAATTTTTAATTATATTATTGTAAAATTACATCCTACTTATTTGTCATTGACTTATTCAGATTAAATAAACTTGGTTTATTATCTATCTCAATATTAAATTATATAATGGTTATAAACTAACCCTCTTTATTTAATATAATTATTAGTTGTCCTCACAACCAGGTGGCTTTTTGTTTAATATAATATAAGTCCATGATGTGCCTTAAGTAGGCTCTTTCGGTGCATTTGGAATGGACCCGTTTGGGTTTAGCGTTTATGAATGGTACCATTTGGAATGGAAATTTTTTTTTTTTAGTACAAGCAATAGTCT
Source organism: Prunus yedoensis (assembly GCA_005406145.1). Lineage (NCBI taxonomy): Eukaryota > Viridiplantae > Streptophyta > Magnoliopsida > Rosales > Rosaceae > Prunus > Prunus yedoensis. The sequence goes on along the minus strand of BJCG01000015.1, from coordinate 760,545 downwards.
AAACTACAGGAGAGAAGGTTTCTCACACACACACAGCATAACTAAGATGCCATGGGGATTCAAACCTGAGACCTCTATTCTACAAGTTAAGGCCCCTTTTACACTAGACTAAACCCCGTTGACGGAATGGACATTTTCTAATTAGAGATTAAGTGGTTAAGATTATGGGGTCTTTCATTTTGAGTTTGCACTATGAATGCAGTCCACCTCTCTTTTGACGTAGAATTGGGTCCAGCGACTCAACAAGCCACCCAAGTATGCAAAGCCTTAGTCACTGTTTTTGAAACATTTACACATATTGCCATTGTACAGTCAATCCTCTAAATTTTATTAATTACTGCAATCAATAAATTATTATCACATTTCTACAATTAATCTCAATTTATCAAACGTTTTCAATTAGTGAATACCTTATGGTGAGGTATATATGTCTTTAGGTGGTTGGTTTACCTGCTTTGCAGGTTTGTGTATACCTCCTTCATAGGTAATTTCATATCATATATCTTTTCCATAGGTAATTGTTGAGGCCCAAAATGTCACGAGAAGCCCAAGGATATTTAAAGCCCAATATATAATGTTGGTCATGCGTTGTTCCAAGCTGTATTTTGGGAATTAATTCATGAAATAAATATAGAAATATTGTACATGTCATGCCAAACTAATAATACATTTTCCCTATGCCAATAACCTACCAACATCACATGAACCCAAGTCATGTGATTTACGGGGCTTGCACGAGGGGTTGTGGTATGGAAGGTTATGGAGGTCCGCAAGGCCCACGGAAGCTCTTGGATAATGGAGAATTTTGGCTAGCTACTTGGGAGCACCAAAGTCCAAGCCCATTACTTGGAGTTCTCCAATGTGGGTGAGCAAATGAGATACCCTTCAAACACTCCTTATTACCCTTTGGAAACAAGCCAATTCCGACACTTCTTTTACCCATAGGAAATAGTCATTTTCTATGCCTAGCTTTGCCTACTGGAAATAAGAATGTCACAATGCTCCCTTTTACCCATTGGAATTAGGTTGGTTCCAACATTTCCTTTTACCTATTGGAAACCAAAGAGAGGCTTGACCTTCTATAAGTTGGGAGGCATTTCCCAAGCAAAGGAGAAGATCTCTTGGTGGCTGCAAGCCTCTCAACAACCATGAGAACCCACTTCTAAGTCTCTCAGCAACATCCCTTCAGCTACTGCAAGCATTCCAGCAGCCATCTCATCCATTCCTCAGCCATCACAACCTTCATATTTCCTATAAAGCCTCACCAAGCATAACTCCAAAATTTTCCTTCCTCCTCATACTCTTCCAAGTTATAAACACCGTACCATTCAAGCCTCAAACTTGTCCTCTCATCCTCCTCCTCTTGAAACTCTTAAATATCCATAGCCATAGCCACAAACAACAAACTCTCAACACCCGAACTTCAACATATCCAGCACCAAGCCAAGCACATGCATTCTCATTTGCTAAACTTGTGGATATTTAGCTCCCATACTCCAAGCTCTCATGTCAAGCTCACACAATACAAGTTCAACATCAGCAAGTCATCTTCAACCGTCCAGAGCAAGACCAAGAAATCGTCAAGCTGCTAGAAAATCGACTCAAGCCACTCATCCCTTCATCCCCATCTCTCTCTGTCTCTCTCTCAAAAAGCTCCATCCGAGATCTGAAACACCCATCTTCTCAAGCTAAGTTGAAACCATAGTCATCACCTTCTTGGAAAGAAAACGCAGACATCGCAAGCTCATCGTCTAGCTGCCGAAAACACCCAAAATCTCAAGCCTTAATCCTTTCTTTATGCTCATTTTCTCTTAGAAGACCATGCTAAACCCTAAACAACACCCAAGCATTTCTGTAAATCACCATCCTAAGAGTCAAGCATCATAATTAACTTTCTCTGTTTCAAGAAACCCATTCAAGCTAGTGGGGGCAATTCCAGAGTTGCCGGAAGATATAGTCTAGCTACAATTCCAAGCTTTTACCTTTCCAACTCTCTCTCTCTCTCTTGCTAAATTTATGGGCTTTTAGCTCCCACGCCACAAGTCTCGCATGCCAAGCCTAGTAATATCTTGATTCACCAAAGCAAACTCTCATGCCAAGTCTGTACAACATCAATGCACCATCTCCAACTCTTTCCGAAGCTGCCTGAAACGTCAACACAAAACACGCAGCCGCTGAAAGAAGAACAGAGTACTCCCCTAGGACTTGCTAAACAAGCTCTCAGACTTATTCACTACTTATTTCGAATTCCAATTTTCTGACTCAAAATCTATTTATAATCCAAACCGAAATTGACCCATTTGAAATATCAAAAGCAGCCATTTAGTGAGCACAGCAACAAAACCCAGAAACCAAAAGCCAAGCCAACAGGTGAAGAAACAAAAAAGTGATATTTTACTGTGGAAGGGAAGAAATCCGAAATGAAGCTTTCTCTGAATCTAAAAATCTAGAATGAATCTAGAAATACCATACATGACTGAGCTCAACTGAGGCTAAGAGAATATTAGATCAGGAGCTGAAACCCAAGAGAGAATATTGTATGTTGTGGAAGACGTGATTTTCGCGATTTACTGTTTTTGCCGTTTGTTCTTGGCATCTAAGGATTTTTTTCATTACTTACCTAATTTATATCTTAGGGGCAAATTTGGAACCACAACATAAATAAAAAAATTCAAAATATAAAACATAAAATATAAATGTCAAAAATTAAAAAAAGGTAACTAATCCTATGTGGCACAAAAGTCAGAGGACTTGGATTACTAACAATAAGTGTGTGGATTGCACTCAAATTCTGTCATAAGAATTGGACTTATACCAAATTATTTATAAGATTATTCACCCATGTAACATGAATTTTGGCATCCAATCACAAGGTAACACGTGAATGGAGGAACATTCCTTAGGTCAAATAATTGTGCTAATTAAATCCGATTTCATTAGTCTATTATCCTTGATTTAAGTTAAGAATATTACCCCAAATCAAATATCCGATTTCCATCAACTCTCCTTGATATTATCCTGTCATTTAAGAAAAAGAATAATTCCCTTCCTTATGGGAATTATTCTCTACAAACCCTAACAAAGGAGGAGTCTCTATAAATAGATGGCTACACAACACACATGAGGTAATTCAGTTCTAATTCCAAAACCCTAGAGAAATCTCTCTCTCTCTCTCTCTCTCTCTCTCTCTCTCTCTCTCTCTCTCTCGTGCTCCGTTGACCGAATCGATTTTGCAGGGATCAAGGAAGAAGAAAGATCGAGAGTGAAGAGGATCATATGTGAATATTCTCTCTTGAGATTATTTGCACAAACAAATTGGCGCTTTCATTGAGAGCATCGAAATATACTCAAAGTGTTGCTCTCAAATGCGAGAAAAGGAATCTGTTTCCTTCCATTCATCATTCATCTGAAACCTTCAGATCAACCATGGCTGGAAGCGTAGTTACAAGAAGCAAGGCCATCGCGAGACCTTATCCGCCATAGGTCTTAGTAGCCATGGTGGCGCGACGTCAAACCCTCCATCCCATGGCGCGGGTCCGAGCCCTCCACACTAAACCATGTTCGAGTTCGCTGAACCACCATCGGGCCGTTTAGCCGCGAGCATTGCTTTGCAGCAAGGCACCATGGCCGTGAGCACGGTTTCACCGCACGGCCCCGTTGCTATGATTGCTGCTTCACCTCACGAGCTCACAGTTGAGATTGGTGGTTTCCCCTACATCAAGGTCGCGGCCTCCCATCATGATAATCTAGCCTCCGTCACTAACTACGGTTGCGACCTCCTTTGCCACCATGCTTGATGTTCGCGGCTCCCGAGCATACCTTCAACAAAACCCTAGGTCACGTGTAATTGGGCTCTACACAATTTTCTCCTATTAATCTAAGCAGTCAAGCAGACCTCAGTCTTAGAGTCAACCAGTTGACCTTGAGAGTCGATGACCAAAACAACTTAGTTGGTCATTTTCTTAGGCAAATTCACCTAGTCCTTGGCCTCGGCCTTGGATTCAATGGTGAAGAGAAAAAAAATGGACGAATGCACCAGCAGACAGTTCAAGAGGTCCTAGTCAGGGCGAGCAAGCAGGCATGTCAAAAGCATATGTGATCCCCGACCATAGTAGATCTAGTGTCCCTTCGAGAGGTTGGGCGTGCAATCCGATGTTCATGCATGCCTAGGTCTGCAAAGAACTATTCAGCAAGGCCACGCCCACAAGAAGATCAGCCTCACGACCCTCCTCATGGAGAGCGTGAAGGAAGATGCTCACCAGCCCATACTAGAAAGGCCAAGCACTCGGCTAAGCGCCGTAGAAAATCCTTCACAAGCTCAGTCCACTAATACACCACATCAGCAGGACAGACAATGAGAGCAACTCCCTATATCCATTGAAGTAGTTAGCCAACGACGCCACCTTCATGGACAACCCTGACGTGAATCACAAGCATTGCGAGTGGAGGACATCGAGAAGATCGTGATTGATTGACTCCGAAACTTAAAAGTCGGAGGAGACTTAAAAGATTCCCTGCGCAAAGTGGTGGACCAAGTGAACTCCTCACCATTCTTTGACGACATTGAGCAGGCAGCTCCACCAAAGCGGTTCTCGACACCTACCTTCACTCTGTTCAAAGGAGATTCCAATCTCGAGAGCCATAGGTCGAGGATGCGCTAATGTGCAAAGTGTTCTCTATGATCTTGTGAGGAGCAACTCAAGACTGGTTTCACAACTTACCCCTTAGGTCGATTAGCAGTTTCAGGGAGCTAGCTCTCTTCTTCACAAAGGAATATAATTCCTATAGGACGATCAAGAAGAATGTCGATCATCTATTCAACCTGCAAAAACAACACGATGAGTCTCTCCATGACTACATTAGAAGGTTCACAGCAGAAAAGTCAAACATTGTGGGATGCCATGATCGGATCGCATCCTCTACTTTTAAGAAAGGCTTGCGAACCGAGCATGACTTGTACCTCGGGTTGACCATCGCTCCAAGCCAAACAAGCTAATCAACCACCAAAGAAGGCACGTCAGAAGAGGGATAGACCCAGTAGTAGAAATAATAGGGGAAAGCGCAAGACGCGATTCTAAGGTGGCACTCCAGTAGATAAGGGCAGCACTAAGTTCACAATTCAAATACATCAAATCCTAGCCCAAGTGAATGATAAGCCCTGGATGAAGAGGCCGCCACCTCTTAAAGGAGATCCTGCCATGATGGATACCACTAGGTATTGCGTCTTCGATGGGATGCATGGGCATTACATGACTGACTATCGATCCTGGAAGAAACACCTCGAAGAGCTAGTAAGAAAAGGCCATTACATCTTCGATGGGATACCGATGCAGCTAAGGAACCTCCGTAGAAGGTCATAAGGATTAACAGTATCCTAGCTGACTCCGAGGAGTCGGGGTTGACCACTAAGGAAAAGAAAAGGAAGATAAAAAAAAACAACTATAAACTCCAAAGTCCTAACCAGCTTCCCAGCAATTGAAGACGATCTTATGATGGGCTTCCAGAAGAAAGACTTGGTCGGGATTGATCTGCTACATAATGATCCCCGAGTCATCAGCATTCAAGTCGCACAAGCCATGATTGACTGAAGTCACGTAGATGAGGGCAGCGCAACCAACATCCTACAACCTTCGATTGTCCAACATATGGGCAGGGAGACCAAGATCAACAACTCAGCCAAGTCAATGACCAACTTTAATGGGGTGACCTCAGTCACTGTGGAGAAAATAGAGCTCATTGTCTATTCGTCACCAGTGATTAGCTCACAGACATTCATGATCATCAACGCGATCTCCTTTTACAATGGCATCCTGAGCAGACCATAGATTGGCAAGATCGATGCCATCACTTCTGCCACACATCAGAAGATATGTTACTCAATCCTTGGAGAAGGTAAAATTCTGGAAGCCATGAAACGGATGCAAGATAATATGGATCGGAAGTTGAAAGCCCGTCTAGCAACCCCCGAACATAAGTGAGGCCCAAGACCACTCGACCTGACCATGACAACTGGCACCATACCATTCACGAAGGACATCTTTGAGTTCAACCTCCTAAAGGATTTCTAACAGGACAGGATGAAACTACTGACCTGGTGGACTTCCTAGATGATTTCGGGTACTGGATGAATGTGAAAGATGCTGAAGATGCCATGGAGTGTCGAGATTTCCCTTTGCCTTTCCCTTTTCTCCTAGAAGGATCAGCTAAGGATTGGTTTATGTGTTTGAAGTTGAACACCATCGGCTCAAACAGAGTTTCATCAATCAATTTCTATCTACTTCAAAGAAGAGGTATCCACCCAACTACCTCCTTAGCATCAAGCAAAGCCCTAACGAAATATTGTGAGACTACATCAACCACTTCAATCGAGAAGTGATTAGTATCCCAACTTGCTTCAAGGATACAACCTACACTGCCCTTCTAGGAGTTGACAAGTGTTGCTTGATGCCATACTTTTCAAAGAATGTGGTGATCTGCTTGCCAATGAAATGCAACCCATTGTCAGTGACCAGCGACTGAGGGCAATCAAACTGACAGATGATGTTCTTTTAGACAAATCGCTTCTTTAATGGAGGATAAAGCTTTGGCCTCGATCCATTTAGTAAAGTAGTCAATGGCGACGATCATCATAGGACCCACTAAGTCAATAGTCCATTGCTTGAATGGCCATGGCTATTATGCGGGTCGTACACTTCAGCTCATAAGCTTGAAACCATCTTGTAGAGTTGGTATCGATCACATCTTTTGGCATACCCCCGTAGAGTCATGGCGCATGGTAGGCCAAAAGTAGCCTATGTTGAGAGCCTTCCGGGTGAGTGACCTGCCCTCAGCGTGATTTCCACATTCTCCATTATGGATTTTGCAGAGAACTTCTAGAGTTTGCTGGTACTTAATGCATGTGAGGTGAGGACTAGAATACGATCTGCGAACAAGTTTGTTGTCCTTCATGTAGTACCTTTCGGCTTTCTGCTAGATCTTCCTGGCTTCGGACTTCTCTCTTGGAAAATTTTCGTTCACCAAGTAGTTGATGATAGGATCTTGCTAGCTAGGGTCCTCATCGATCTGCATTAGGTTCGGCTGTTTAGCCTCTTCGATGCTTGGCTGATCAAGGTGCTCTACCGGAATTGAACTTCTGAACTGGGTGTCTAGCACTAATCTTAGGCTTGCCAACGCATCTGCATTAGTGTTCTCTTCCTGGGGAACTGGTTGGATGGTGAAGGTAGGGAATGCCTCCAAAATCTCTTGGACTTTGTCGAGGTACTGAATCATTCTTTGGTGTTTAACCATGTATTCTCCTAAGGCTTGATTAGTGATCAGTTGGGAATTTAAGTAGATGTCTAGCCTCTTGATCGACCGTTCTTTTGATGTGCGCAATATAACGAGCAATGTCTCATGATTTGACGCTCCATCTACGCGCAACTGCCACATGTTTTTGGGCAGGTCAGGAACTGCGAGGTCTGCTCTAGAAATCTGCTAAAGCTTGGGCTTTTATAGCAGTCTTCGGCCAGTAGAAGAGGTCATACTAACTCAATTCGATAGCTCATTTCATGAGTCGCTGAGAAGCGTTGAGACTATGAAGAATTGATCTCAAAAGAAATTTCATCATGATGATAATCCAGTGAGCTTGGTAGTCGGATCTTAACTTTCTCACTAAAACTACGTGGGCGAAAATAAGCTTCTCCATTTCTGGGTAGCGAGTCTCTACTCCATTGAGGAGAACTTTTGATGTGTATAATACCGAATGTTGGGCCCCCAGCTCTTCTCGAATGAGAGTTGAGCTAAAGTTGAGTCGAACGCTGCCAAGTAGGGGAAGTGAAGTGAGGTATGCCTTCAAGTCTTGGAAAGCTGCTTCGCACTCTTCATCCCACTTCTCTCTTTGTTATTTCTTCAAGGCTTTGAAGAATGGCCTACATTTGTTGGTGGATCTTGAAAAAAAATTGGTTGAAAATAGCTGCTCTACCCGCCGGACTTTGTATCTCTTTAATTGTGGCAAGCGACTTCATGTTGAGGATGGCCTTGATTTGATTAAGATGTGCTTCGATGCCTCTTTGAGTGACTAGGTATTCAAAAATTGACTTGCTTGAATTTAACTTCATGCAATATTTTCGAAGCAGGCCAAAGGCTTCAACAAGGTTCTTGATGTGATCTGCTCGTTAGGTAGTTTTGACCACCATGTAATCTACGTTGACCTTCATAGTCTTGCTGATCTGCTCCTTGAAAATCTTGTTCACAAGCCTCTGGTAGGTTGCTCCGACATTATTCAGCCCAAAGGGCATGACTTTGTAGCAATGGATACCTCTTTTGATTATGAAAGAGGTCTTTGCTTTGTCATTTTCATGCATCATGATTTGATTGTAGCCATAGTAGGCGTCCATGAAGCTGAGCATCTGGTTACCGGAAGTTGAATCTACAAGCTGATCAATTCTTGATAGTGGATAGTTGTCCTTTGGGCATGCCTTGTTGAGGTCAATATAGTCGATGCAAACTCTCCACTTTCCTTGGTCTTTCTTTGCCACCAAAGCAACATTGGCCAGCCACTCTACGTAGGAGACTTCTTCAATGAAGCCGGCAGCTAGGAGTTTGTCAATCTCGACTTCGATGATTGCAACGCGCGGAGAGAAATTACGTCTCTTCTATGTTATTAGCCTGTTTGCTAGGTTAACACATAGTTTGTGACTGATGTTCTGTGGTTCAATCTCAAGCATGTCAGATGGTAACCACGCAAACACATCTTCGTTGTTCTTGAGGAAGGTGGTCAGCTCCACCTTCTCTTCTGGGCTTAGGCACGAAACAATCGGCACTTTTCTCACTATCTTGTCATGATCAAGTGGTACTAACTCAACGTCCTCTTCGAGCCTCCAGTCTTAGGGGAGGCCTCTGGACGGATTCCCTCATCTTGGTCCTGGCTCTTTAATTGTTATTGGGGAATGGCTATTCCCTTTCCCTTCTTGTATGCTCGACTGTCAGGAATGGCATCTGCTTCCTCCCCTGCTTGTTCTGTTTGGCTTACCAGTATGAATTAAACTTGCTTACTTTTCTTCAACCATTGGGCTGAGAATCTTTTTGCCATCACCTGATCGCTGTTGATCTACCCGACACCGTCCCTAGGAATTCGGTAGTGGATTTTCTAATGTGTGGCGGAAGTGATTGCGTTGATCTTGCCAATCCATGGCCTGCCTAAGAAGCCATTGTAGGGGTGACTTCATCTATGATCATGAATGTCTGTGAGCTAATCACCGATGGAGAATAGACATCAAGCTATATTGTCCCCATGGTGACTGTGGTCGCCCTATTGAAGTCGGTCAGTGATCTAGCTGACTTGTTGATCTTGGTCTACATGCCTATCTACTGGACAACTGAAAGTTGCAAGATGTTCTCCTCCACATGAAGTCGATCAATCACGATCTTCACAATTTGGATGTTGACGACGAGAGTGTTATTGTGCAGCAAATCAAGCCCGATCAAGTCTTTCTTCTGGAAGCCAATCACGGGATCATCTTCTATTGTTGGGCAACTGGTTAAGACTTGGGAGATCATGGTTGCTTGCTGAATCTTCCTTTTCTTTTCCTTGCTAGTCATCCTGGACTCCTCGGAGTTGGCTAGGATTGTGTTAATCCTTATGACCTTCTGTGGAGGTTCCTTGGATGCATCGCAATCTTCGATCTGCTAAATGGCCTTCTTTGCTACGAATTCTATGCAGTAGCCCTATCTCACCAGTTATTCTAGGTGCATCTTCCAGGCTCGAGAGTTAGCAGTATTATGTCCATGTGTCCCATGGAAGGTGCAATACTTGCTAGTATCCCTCTTGCTAGGATCCCCTATTAAAGATGGAGGTCTTCTCAACCAGGGTTTATCTTTCACCTGGGCCAGGATCTGATGTATCGAGATATTAAACTTTGTGTAGTTCTCATCCGTCTGAGTGTCTACTCAAGTTTTTGTTTTACGCTTGTTGAACTTGTCACTCCTTTGACCTATCTACTTGGAGGGTTGATTGGCTTGCTTGGTAAACTTTTTGCAGCGATTCGATCGTCGTCCTAGAGTGCATAGTGTTCCGCGGTCGCAAAGACCTCTGCCAGAGTCTGGCTGGGAGCGACAATCAGCTCGGTACTCTACTAGCAAGCCCTTATTGAAGGCAGATGACACAATTCGGTCATGCGTCCTACGATGTTTGCCTTTTCCGCCTTGAATCTTTTGATGTAGTATCAAAAACACTCATCATGCTTCTTGCTAGATTGAACAAGTGGTCAAGGTTTTTCTTGATCGTCCTATAAGAGATGTGCTCCTTAGTGAAGAAAAGCGCTAGTTCTCTAAAGATGCTGATCGACGCAAAAGGTAGGGTATGAAACTAGTCTTAGGCTACTCCTCGCAAGGTCAGTGCAAACACCATGCACATCAACGCATCCTCACACTTGTAGAGAATCATGCCACTTTTGGAATGCTTCAGATGGCTCTTGAGATCGAAACCCCCTTTGAATGTGGTGAAGGACGGTGTTGAGAACCGCTTCAGGGGAGTAGCCTGCTCGATCTCATTGGTCAATAAAGAGGAGTTTACTTGGTCTACCTCCTTACGTAGGGTATCCTCTAAGTCTCGTCCAACCTTGAGATCTCGGAGTCAATCATTCACAAGCTTCTCGACGTCCTCTAGTCACAAGGCTTGCAGTTCACATCGGTGTCTCCCATGATGCGAACATCTCTGATCAACCTCCTCATTGACTCTTGGGGTTGATATCCTCAGTCGTCCTACCTGCATGGCGCATTGGTGGACTGAGCTTGTGAGGGATTTCCCGTGGCTTGTCGTTGTGTATTGGCTCTTCGGGAGAGCGCCCTTGAGCGTCTTTCTTCACATACTTCTTGAGGAGGATCGCGAGGCTGATCTCCCTGAGGACCGAGCCTCACATGAATACTTCTTTGGAGACCAAGATGGGCGTGGACATCGGATTACGGGCCTAACCTTTCGTGTACGTTGGTCCTTGGACCTAATCTAGAACGAAGGCTCGATCAATTTTAGCAGCGCATTTTTGTCCTCCTCCTCACCTGCTAGTTCCTGCTCGACTTGCCTGCGACCTCTCAAACTACCTACCAGTGCATTTTTCCATTCTTCTCTCTTCACCATGGGATCCAGGGCCAAAGTCTTGGACTAAGTTGATTTGTCTGAGGAGTTGTCCAACCAAGTGTTTTTGGTCGTCTACTCTTTTAGTCAATTGGTCGAGTCTAAGACTGAGGTCTACTTGACTGCATGGATCAGGATGAGAGAATTGTGTGGACCCCAATTTCATGAGGGCTAGGGTTTCGTTGGAGGTGTGCTAGGGAGCCGTAAATGTCATGTGTGGTGGTAAAGGAAGGAATGGATGTATTTGTTCCAAAATTGGGCTGTAATCAGAGGTGGCTCCAAGATGACCGTGAGCAATGGTGTCGGGACGAATCGTGGCACCGTCGCAGTGGTGAACATTAGATTCGGCCATGAGACCGTAGGGATAGTGACTGCTGGAACCAACCACAAGATCGTGCAGCTGCAGGGCTATGGCGCCCACTGGGCCGTGAGCTTGAGTCGTGGTCTCGACCAAGGAGCCTTGTGGTGAAGCGGCACCCGAGACCACTGGGCTAGGCAGTGGAGCGACGACATAGGCTGGCACGACACTCTCGGCCATGGTGCCGTGAGGTGGAGCAATGGCATGGGCCGATGCTGTGACGACAGTCACGGTTTCAGTGGCAGCTGTTTTGACACTGCACCATTGTGGTGGCTTAGGCCCGTCATGGATTGTGTCATCGCGGCGATCTTACTTCTGTGCGCTTGCTTCTAACCATTGTTATTTGGAAGGCTTTGGTTGAGTGATGAATGGGATGAAACGAAGAATATTCGTTATTCTAAATGAAAGCACCAAAGTGTTTGAGCAAAATTCTCACAGGAGAATATTCACAAGAGATTTTCACTCTTCGAGCTTCCTTCTCTCTCTTCTTCCTCGATTTCTGCAAAAAAATATTGGAGTAAATAAACCACACCCGATGGGGTGTTGGCCAAATGCCCTTTGATGCCTACGTCAGTTAAATGATCTTGCGAAAGATGCAGAAATAACAGAAAGGTCGGAGTTTTCTCTACTATACGACAGAACCAAGTAGCCGAAGCCGTGTGAGGGTGGTCGGAGCCATGAGGGAGAGAGAGTCGAGAGAGGCGTGAGAGATAGAGAGAGGGGTTCAGCTAAGGTTTTGAGTGTGAGTTTAGGTTACCTCAATTGTGTTGTGTAGCCATCTATTTATAAACTCCTTGTTTGTCTAGGGTTTTAAAAATAATCCTTATTTAATTAGGATTATTCTTACCCAAAAAGATTATGGGAATTAATCAAAGAAAATTAGTGCTTTGATTTAGGGAGATATTTATATCTTAAGTACCCGTTTCACTTTGCTTATTTGGGGTGATAAGTGATTTTTAAAAAAAATTTGGAAACTCAACCCGCTTGGTAAATTATGAGAAAATCACTTATTGTTAAAAATTGCAAAAGAATATACTCAGACCTATGGAGTGGATTACACAGAGACTTTGGCTCCAGTAGCAAAGCTCAAAACTGTGCGCGTACTCTTGTCCTTAGCTGCTAATCATGATTGGCCGCTGTTACAATTTGATGTCAAAAACGCATTCCTCCATGGTGACCTCAAGGAAGAAATATATATGGATCCTCCGCCGGGTATCCCTGTGACCTCTAAGGAGGGTGTGGTGTGCAAGCTACGGAAATCCTTGTATGGATTAAAGCAGTCTCCAAGAGCTTGGTTCGGGAGGTTTGCTGTATCTATGAGAAAGTCTGGGTATGTACAAAGTAACTCGGATCATACTTTATTTCTGAAGTGTCGCAAAGGTAAATTAACAGCTTTGATAATTTATGTTGATGATATGATTGTAACTGGAGATGATCAGCTAGAAATGCAGAGTCTTCAGAAATATCTTGCGTCTGAGTTTGAGATGAAATCATTAGGTGACTTGAAATACTTTCTTGGAATTGAAGTTGCCAGATCTAAGCATGATATTTTTTTTTCCCAAAGAAAGTATGTTTTGGACTTACTTGCAGAAACTGGAATGTTGGATTGTAAACCCATTTATACTCCTAGTGAATAGAATCACAAGTTGGGGTTGTATCCTGATCAAGCTCCTACTGATAAGGAGCGCTATCAACAGTTTGTGGGAAAATTAATTTATTTGGCTCATACACGTCCTGACATTGCATATGCAGTGAGTGTAGTGAGTCAGTTTATGCACTCACCTAGTGAAGACCATATGTGTGCCGTGACATGTATTTTGAGATATCTCAAAGGAACTCCTGGCAAGGGGTTAATGTTTTTCAAGTACGATCATACATATGTGGAAGGGTACACAGATGCTGATTGGGCAGGTTCAGCTACGGATAGGCGTTCGACATCTAGGTATTTTATGTTTGTTGGTGGCAATCTTGTGATGTGGAGAAGTAAGAAACAAAAGGTGATGTCTCGATCTAGTGCTGAGGTCGAGATCGAGGGATGGCCCATGGCGTATGTGAGTTACTATGGTTGAGGAGATTATTGAGAGACCTTGGTTTTGGGCCTAAGAAACCCATGGATTTATATTGTGACAATACGGCTGCGATTGCAATTGCTCATAACCCTGTACAACATGATCGTACAAAGCATGTGGAAGTTGATTGAAATTTCATTAAAGAAAAGTTGGATGCGGAGATTGTTTCCTTCCTGTTCATCAGTTCTGAGTATCAGTTAGCCGATGTTTTTGCGAAAGCTGTTTCTACAAGTATCTTTCTCAACTTGCTTGACAAGTTGGGCATGCGTGACGTCTTTGCTCCAACTTGAGGGGGAGTATTAGCGAGATATCCTAGCCTTATTAGGATGTTTCCTTCTTATTCTATTAGGATTTTATTTATTTCCTTTTGTATAGATATTATGTAATTAGGATTCCTCTTATTTCCAAGTTAACCCTACTATGGTTTGTAACCTTGTATTATAAATACCCCTTTCGGAGAATGAAATACATCTGAAAATATTCTACCATATTGTTTGACTAATCAGTACCAACAACACTTTTAACAAAAAGTTTACCAAACACCAAATTGCTTTTGTTCACAGCTGATTTCTCTCACAACAATTATTTTCACAGCACAGCAATGCCAAACTGGCCCTAAATCAAAAATAAGATTTAATTAGGGGAATCAGTTGACTTAAGGAATACCACTTTTTTCACGTGTCATCTTCTTATTGATCGCAAAAATATGTGTTCCCACAACAATGAGATACAACTGACAGGGATGTTTATGCGGCACCCCATCAGTAGTCAATCGTCTCTAAAAAGATCGCATGCCAAGAGTACTTATTAAGAGAAACTAATTGCCACATATGTCTTGAAAATCCACTTTCCACCTAAAGCATTATGAAAGAGAAACTAATTGTCAATGGGTCTCTTAGCTCAGTAGTAGAGCTGTTAGTATACATGCTAATGGCCCTTGGTTTCGATCTCTCATTTCAGTGTATGTGAGAATGCCCTCTTTCTTTTCCTAATTAAGAAAAAGAAAAAAAAAAAAAAAAAAAAAAAACCATAGAAAACATTAATTAAGAAAAGGATATCGAACATTTGTGGATTATCTTTACCCTTTTGAATAATTTACCACTTTATCATGGACTCATGGATGAACTGTTTGATATGACAAGAGATATGACTACCCACACAAAGATTTAGAAATCCCACCGCCCAACAAAATTAAATAGGACAAAAAATCAGTTGAGCCAAACAAATAATATTAATAATAGAGGCAAATTGGCTGGTGTTGTAGACAAAAAGGATTCAATTGAGATAGGCAAGCAAACAAGGAACCAACATGATGACCCATTATTTTTTGTCCTTTTATTTATTTTGTCAAGAAGTATCACTTTCTTGAACTGAAAAAGAATAGATAAGACATGGTGTGACTGGAGTTGCTCCTCTGCCTAGATGCTGATTTTCGGTTCTCGATTTTTTAAATATAATTATTTAACTAATAAATTGCCTTATAAAATATTTATGTTATTAACATTACCTAAACTTTGACCCAAAAAAACATTACCTAAACAAAACAATTCCTTTATAAAATGTGCTGTATTGGTACTTTGGATGCTTGTGGAATTCTCTGCCATGACCAAATCGATAAGAAGATAAAGATCAAAGGGTGGCGAATTTTTTGACCTGGAAGTTATTCTGTACATGGAATTAATTGGAGATTTATTGGGAATATTTGGATCTAAATTTGAAGTATGATCTTGTCGCAAGAGATTTTGAATAATCTAATGAGGTTCTTCAACCAATCATATTCATCAATAGACAAAGAATATGACATGAAAAGACGAATTAGAGGTCTGAGAATGAGTATGTATGTCAAACCATTTCTATATTTAGAGGTTTCATATCCTTGAGAGCTGCTTTTTTTCACATAACTTGGGAATGCGTTGTTTTCTTTACCAAATTCTCATGGTTGTTACAAGGCGCTTATCGCTTAAATAGTTAAGAGCGTTTATCCTTGTACCTGAGATTTTGTGTTCAAATCTCCTCTCTCCTAATATCGATTGTGTCGTTTAAAAAATAAAATAGCATAGTTATTTTCTTTACCAATGAACTAATATAAAACAAACATATTTTACCAAACAACCCATTCTTCTTGCAAATGTTTTTTTTTGGTCCTTTCACGACGAAATGAATATTTAACTCATTGGTGGCAGTTATAATTTTTTGAATACAAGTGGTGATAGTTTAAATTATAATGGGAGAGGAGTTTCTCACACACACACATTACTAAGATGTTATAAGAATTCGAACCTAATACTACTGATATGAAAATCAAAGTCTTTTTCACCAAACTAGACCCCTGCAGCTATAGAATTTGATATTGCTGAAAATTGGTGACTGGGATATATTGGCCAGCCCAGAATGGAGAGAGGGAAATATGTCGGCCACAAAATCCTTTTTAAAATACAACCAAAACAGGTTTGAGTTGCTTTAACTTTTTTTATTTTTTTTATTTCTTTTGTTTTGAGACAAAAATACACCAAAAGCACGAAACTTCTAGAACAACCATGCCTAACAAATCAAATTGAATGCCAAAAACAAACACACCAAATTCAATGTTAAAAGAAAATCTCCATTGGGAGAGTTAGGTTGGAAAAGGCAGCTAGAAAATTGATCTCCATAAAAATATGCTTGAACATGATAGAATCATTCGAGGGAATGAGGTGTTTAATAACCCTTATTATAGCCTTCAAACCCTGAGAAATGACAATATGGTCAAGAATATTTCCAATAAGAGTATGAGAATCTCTCTCCACTAGAATCTTAATAACCAATGGCTAAAAGCCTATATACTTTTCCCTTTCTTGTCCTCTCATCTGCTTCCCACCCCACCTCCCCTCCCTTCTTACCCATCCCCTCACCTTTCCTCTCCTTTTTCTCTCTCTTTTTTTTTTTTTTTTTTTGCAGATCTAGGGTTCGGGCTTTTGATTTGCTTGGGGATGACGTGACCGCCTATTGGTTTTGTTGGATCGTTTTGCATATCTCGGGTTCCAGCTCTGGATTTACTTCATGTGTTTTAGTTTTATTTGTAATAAGTACATCAACTGTTTTTGAGTTTGTTGCGTGTTCGTAGTCTCTACTTGTAATTTTTTACATGTGAGAGTTTAAATATTGTAGTTTGCATGCATTGAGGTGTGTTGTGGTCTTTGCTTGACTTTTGCATGCTTGCGACTTTTATGTCGGAATTCCTTTGGCTCTTTATGGCTATGTGTGGAGGTACACTTGTGCGCCTGATGTTGCCAATGGAGTCCTCCGTATTTGGATTAACTCTTTGTGATTACTGTACTTTTGTATTTGTAATAATCTTGTATGGTTATTTGTATTTGTACTGGCTTTTGTGGATGACGGCATTTGTTCCTGAATTATAAATGCAATCTCTTGTCTTTATCTCAAAAATAAATAAATAAAAGAAGAAAAATTTAGTTGTAATGGGATAATACTGTTTTGTTATCCCCGACCAATAATGTTATGTCACGTGGACGTGTTATCACACATGTTATAGCATTATTGATAGAGAATAGCAAAATAGTGTTATCCCCGTTTCATAGAAGTCTTTCTCCTAAATAAGACCTTTCTTATGGGGTTGTCCTTCAGCAAATGAACATTATAGAACTACAGAATTTGGAAAATAAAAAAGCTGAGATTAATTAAATGCTTCAACTGTGACGAATGAGTTTCTAATAGTTACCTAATGCTATTTCATCTCACTTACAACAATAATTTGTTCCCCTTTGGTTCACCTGAAAATTTTCAATCCCAGCTCTAATATTTGTTTATGCAATGATAAAATTAAATTCTACCTAGGGGCGAGCGTGGTTCAGGTTCACCTCTAAATTGCGGTCTAACCAATCAACCGTTGAGCGATACGATTTTGTTTAGTTTGATGTAAAATCAAGAAAGAACCGAAACCAAGACAAAACTATTGTTGGGCGATTGGTGCGATCAGTTTAGGCATGAGCGCAATACTGTTTTTTTAGTTATTTATTCCAATAACAATACAAAGCTATATATTTTTTTAGTGCTGCACACACTATTGAAGATCGAATTCTTCTTCTCTAATTAATTTTAATACGAAAAAAACAATTTCAATCACATATAACACCAACATTAAAACCACCATTTTTATTTTCAACTCTCTAACATACTAATAATATTCAACATTTCATAGAAACTAGCAATCTATTTATATTGATTGACCCAAAAACAAAAGCAATCTATTTATGTGTGGATGAAACATAATAGAAAATGGTAAATATACACACACAAAAATTAGAGTGCTGATTTTTTCACTCCCCTTTTATTCACTTACACTCCCTTCTAATTTTCTCATTCCCCTTTTGTCCACTTACATTTCCTTTTAATGGTAATTACAGAAGTATCAAAAAACAAAAGGGAGTTGCCAACAATCCCTCTTGGTAAGTAATCTGTAAAAACCAAAACATGGGCTAAGATCCCCACTGTAAGTCCTCAAAGAGGCTCTGATATGCCCTGGACGTGGGATGGGATATCCTTCCCTCTCCCTAAACTTTTAATAACAAAAAAATAAAACAAAAGGGAGTGTAAGTTGACAAAAGAGGAGTGGGAAAATCAACTCCCTAAATTCAATATTTAGCTAAAATCGAATCAAACCACTTGGCCTGATTTGGTTTCGCATGTTTGAACGATTCGGACAATTTTTTTGCCTACCCCACTTATTCCCAACTCACCATTGTTGACTTCTGTTTTTGCCTCCCCACTAATCCCTCCTAGGGATGGGCAACTGAACCAATTCACACTGGCAATTGAAAATCATCCACTGAATCGCACTTAGGTTTGAAATTTTCAAACACCAACACCTAAATGTCTCTCACTTCAATCGACTATGTTTAGCACACCGAGTATTCGATGCAGTACAGTCGATGGTTTCCAAAGCGTAACCGAGAGAGGAAAGAACATCAACAACAATGATCTCTAGACGATCAATTATTCATATAGGTGATTCATCTCTATATCTCCAAATCTCAATAAGAGTAAGCACCGAGAAGAGGGAGAAGAGTATGAGATAGCAAATACGAGAAGAGGAAAAGAGACGAGAAAAAGAAGAGAAGTCAGAGACTTGAGATGACAAATGTTTCATCACTCATTAAAATAAGTAATTTCACATATTTTTGAATTTTTGGTTTCCCAAGGTATCCTCAAGCATGACTCAAGCCTCATCATTCGAGGTACTGTCGGGTGCATATACAGGGACCTCTCCCAAGAAAGTTTTCTACATAAGGGCTCGAACTCGATACCACTTGCTTAAGCGACCAGAGCCCCTTCCACTCTGACCAACCTTCATTGGTCACATATTTCTGCATTTTAGTTTGTGGAGGATGACCCTCTAGTCATATATAAAAGTAACATTTAGTAGAAAAACAAGGTTAGAACTTAGGAGAGAGACAAGGGCTTTTTCTCCTCTGCATTTCTAATGCTCTTTCTCTCTTTCTCAAGTCACCACTATTGAGGTCAACATCCAACCATAAAGTTTGATGGATTACATCACCTAGTGTATAATTAAAGGAATATTAACCTAAGGCCTACTTTTCAACTACCAACTATACATTTTGTCACTTGGGCAAAAAGATGCAACTGTACTAGTCTAACCGCAATATTCTTCTCTTCTTCTTTTTGCCTGCTTTTTTGTTCCACCAACCTCACCATTCCAAGTCAATGACTAAATAAACAAAGCAACTTATTATTTCTACACTGCGAGACGGGGATCATTACTTTCTTGTTGTGCTGATTCTTTGTGAATTTCACCATTCTTTTGACTGAGAGACCCACTTCCTTCAGCATCAAAGCTAGCGTGAACGCTATAGAAAACATATACAAGCACCGCAACAGCCGAAAAGACCCCAAATCTAACATAGGATGGCCTATCCAAAGACCCCAACAAAAATATGTTCAAGAAGATGGAGATGGATGGCAGCCATGGCATCAACGGGACACCCCAAAACTCGGGCTTTCGTACTTGTGGAACCATGCAATGGAAGATTTCTAACATTGAAACCGCAATTGCTGCGGTAACACAAAGCGTGAAGGCCTTGAGCTTCCCCGGTGGCATGAATTGCCAAATGAAGGAGAAGATAATGGAGGTGAGGGAAAATGAGCACAGGAATGACAATGTAGGCCGCGGATTGGTTGTACCCACAACGACATAACGCCTGAAAATAACAGCATTGGCCACCATGTAGAAAACGAAGAGTGTGCCGATGGATACAAGGTTGAGTAGGACATTTAGATCAGTAAAAAGGGCAATAGCCGCCGTCAAGATACCTGAAAGGCACGTACATGTTTAGAGCAAATGTAAGACAAACCAAAACAAAATATAACATAAGAAAAAAAAAACACATGACAGAGACTTTTTCAAGGCGTGCAAATTTTTTTTTTGTCAATTTTATGATTTTTTTTTTACGGCATAAAAACAAGAGATGGTGGGAAATCAAAAGCACCCACAAAAGCATAAATGTCACATAGATGTGAAATTAATAAGCACGCATGGTATTTGGGTGGATAGAATATGAGCCAAACTTGAATTGAGTGAGTGGCCTAGCCATTTATATGAAGTTTGACAGGCGAGGGAGAGCTTGAGGAAAAGTCATTTTCAATCAAGGGCTGCAAATGAAGGGATCTTTATCTAGAGCAAAATTTAAGATGGCTGGAGGACCAATCTACGCCACTTGTGCCCTGAAATTAAGATCTCTTACGACTTGAAAATCGAACATGAAAGCGACAGGTGGAGATGATGATGCTAAAGTCAGAAAGCCCATGAACATGATAAAGGCTGCGAAAGACAACTATCAAGTAAGTATGCTACTAGATACTGTCCTTTACAGCTTGTGATTGTAGATATAGCTTTTCTCAACTCTTCAACTCTTTAGATAATTGGATGATGGATATGATACGCCCATTGCACTAAAGTCACAAAAAAGAATTTTCACTTAATAAAATTTAACTTCCTATAAGGTTTAGGGTTTAGGGTCACTCTTAGCACCGTACACGTAATATTTAAGAGAGTTTTTCTATTTAAATCCCACATTTTTCTTTGTTCACCTTATATTTTAATTCTAATTTTCACAATTTTCAAGAAAACTCCTCTATCTTCCCAAACTATCCCTAAATACACACCCAGCGGAAAAAAAAAAAAAAAAAAAGATAAAAACATTGTTGTTAAATGTGTAGCAGCATTATTTTATTATTATTATTGTTTTAAATGTTATTTTCTGTTGAACAAAGCAAACCCATGTGGCAATTTCCAGATATATATCAATCAAAGGGTTAGGCAGGCGGCACTATTTCTTTGCTTCGCAATCAAGGTCTGGTTTTTTTTTTTTCCTCTAGTTTTGTTTCTTGATTATGACTATTATTATTTCTGATTTGTTTGTTTGTTTGATTATGATTTGCCATATTTAGGGTTTGTGAAGAGAAGATGAGAGTGTAGTAGATTTCTTAGATTGAAAGAAGAGTAATCTGGCAATTCTAAAACTTAATGTGAAGAGTGGTTGAGGTGTGGGTATAGATGTACTAGAGTAAAGTATTAAGTTGGATGACTTTTTTGTCACAATAATAAAACTTAAGAGCTTAATGATTTAAGTATTGGGGTGAACAAAGAAAAGTGTGGGGTTTAAATAGAAAAACTCTATTTAAGAGTTACTTAAACGAGCATTGTGGTCGACTGATCCTATCATTTCATGAACACTACCTAAAATCATAAATTACCCGTTAATTGAAAATGAATAATTGGTAACAATTGGATCAGGGCATCCTCAAATTAGATAAACACAACCTGCATTTGAGTCACTAGTGGACCGAAGTAGTGCTCTTTTAACTTTTCACCTTGGCTTTGTCGGTGACAAAACTGTGAACCCCCATTATAATTATAATGAGAATTAGGAGTTGAGTTTAAGTGGCCCACGCAACTCTCAACCATTGATTTATGGAGGACTCACTATAGGATCTACACTAATCAACTGCTACTAATCCTCTACGTGTGCACGAGCCACCCACTAATACTCAACACCAATCAACTGCTGACACGCAGACCTCACAATAATGAATCCATTAGCCCGTCCTAATAGTAGGAATTAAAAGCTACAAGTTCACAAATACCTTATTAGCATAAACAAAATGCTAAGTGTAGGAAGATCGCATTTATAGATCACTTCGAGACCCTATTGTATTGATGAGTTTCACCTTTATTATAAAGACGAACACAAAAAGAGTCCAGTCCAGGCCAAACGGAAACGGTTCCAGTGGTCCCCACAACAGATTTAGCTCAAAGCACCAACCAAACCACAACAAACAAGGACATTGGGCAATGTGTGTGCACTTAACTAATCCACGCATTGCACGCAGATGCAGCTCTAAAACCCAAAACAAATTTGAAAAGAAAAGTAGAAACCCAACAAATTTTAAAAGAACAGCTCACTGAGATCGGTTAAATTATCTCATTGCTTAAAACGAAGCCGTTATGACAGTATTTTGTACTGACATTATCAAAAAGAACAAAATAAAAATGTTATAGATTAGAAAATCGAGAGCATGATCGACTTAATAATTATTGTTTGTAGTGGATAATAAATTCTAGGGTTATCGAATTGGTGACTTCATTTTCTTTAATCTTTTTATCAAGCACAACAAAAAATAGAAAAAAAAAAAAAATTATTGGATAATAAGTAACGTACCGAGAAACGCGGATGCGTTGACAGGCGTGGATGTCTTGGGGTGGACCCTAGCGAACCAGGCGGGGACCACGCTGGACCGTCCGAGAACACACATGTAACGGGCCTGGCCCAGCATTGCCACCAGGAGTGATGTAAGAATTCCGAAGCTGGCCCCGGCACCGATCAGGTTGGATTCCCACTTGCCTCGAAACGCCGCCGGAAACGGAGCCTCCGGGTCGATCAAGTCGTACGGAAGGAGCATCGACATGGAGGCCGCCATTAAGCAATACAAGACGGTGACGAGCAAAACGGAGCCCGAGACGCCGATAGGTATGTCCTTCACAGGGTTTTTGACCTCCTCGGCCATCGTCGATACGGCGTCGTAGCCGATGTAGCTGAGGTAAACCATGCTGGCCCCGTTGAATACGCCTGAAACCCCGTTTGGGAAAAATCCGGCCGGGTGGGCCGGATCGGCCGGTTCGGTGAAGTTTTTCCAGTCCCCTGTGCAGAAGCCGAGTATGATCACGAACACTATGAATATTATATGCACTGCCGTCAATACCATATTCAACACCGAGCTCTCCCTCGTACTATCAAAAATAAAAAATTATTATTAATCAGAAAAAGAAAAAAAAAGAATTGAAGTGAAATCAAGTGACGAAATTATTAGTTTTTTTTATACCTGTAGCAGATGAGGAGAGTGATTGTTAAAACGACAACAACCGCAACAACGTCGATTTGATTGAAGCCGTCGGGGAGCGCGGAGAGCGTGAACCGCCATTTATTGGCAGGGACGCCGATTGCAGTGCCTAAGTACGCGGTGAAGCCCCTCGAAACGGCGGCGTTTGACATCACGTAGTCCATCACCAGGTTCGCGCCTGTCAAAAAGGCCACAAATTCGCCTGAAAAGGAAAAAAATAACCAAATTAATTACAGGCAGAGAAATAATAATTAAAAAATAAAAGAAAAATCGAATGGAGCAGTGATAAGTTTACCGAAGGTGACGCGAAGGTAGCTGAAGGCGCCACCGGCGACGGGCATGTCCACGGCGAACTCGGTGTAACAGAAGGCGGAGAGGAGAGCGCAGAGGCCGGCAATGGCGTAGGAGATGACGATGGCTGGGCCTGCGTAGAGACGGCTGGCGTGGCCGGTGGTGAGGAAGACTCCGGCGCCGACCATGCCGCCGACGCCCAGGCCTACGAGGTCGAACCAGCGGAGGGTCTTCTGCATATCGGAACCCGAGCGGGCGCGGACGCAGCTCATTTCGTCGTAGGAGGTGGAGACGGACCCGGCCCGGCGAGCAAGGCGTGCCGGAGTCTGGGCCAGGGCCCGGAGGTAGGCGCGGAAGCTTGAGAAGGAGGAGGAGGGCGCATGAGGAACATAGCCGCTGATCTCCATTGAGGTTTGGGTTTGAAAAAAGATTGCAGAAGGTGTTGGGAACTGGGTTTTGGTATTGGAGTGAGAAGAAATGGGGAAGGGAGTGAGGAGTTTATAGAAATGGAAGAGACGGAACTTTTTGGGGCTTTTCGTTTACTTTTTTGCGGGTCCCGAGAGAGAGAGAGACAGAGAGGTAAATACACAAGGTTTAACTCATAATATCAAAAAGACAAAATTAGGTTTAACTCATAATATCAAAGACAAAATTAGGTTTAAGTCAAGCAAATCTTTAGTAATTAGGACTAAAGGTTTAACGTATAATATCATTGACCTCTAATTAGGTTTAACTCATAATATCAAAGACTATTTTACTTTTGGACTAGCTCAATCAAACCTTAATGAATTATTTGCCCCCTGAATTTGTATCTAGTTTTCGATTTACTCTCTATCCCTTTTTCTTTTTTTTTAAAAAAATTAAGGATATGAACTTCTTTTTTTCGTCAATTCCCTCCTATTGTCTAAATCCTTAATATTTCATTCAATTTGCTGTTAAATATGAGAGTAAATTTATCATTTTCAAGTTAAAATAAAATAAAAATATTTTAAAATTTGAAACAATAATTATAACATTAAAGTAAAATCTCCCAAACCCCAGCTTCATCTCATGTACCCCCGACAAATCACACCACCACCCATTCTCTCTCTTTTGACTTCTCTCCCTGCCCTCATTGCACCCAAAGATCGAACGGGATGGTAGTGGTCAGGTCGAGGGAGAAAAAAAAAGGAAAGGGGAGGGGAGGTATGTGGGTGGGGATAGGTTTCTTTTTGGGTTTTTATTTTGTTACTTTTTCTTTAATTCTTTCTATAAAAAAAAATTATTTTAATGATTTAACAGAAAACTGAATGAAATATTGATTATTTAGACAGCAGGAGGGAAATTGAGAATTAAAAATAAATAAATAAAAAAGTTCATATCTTCAATTTTCTTAAAGATAAGTTAGGGGGTACAATTTAGGTACAAGTGGGGACAAATCACCAGTTAAGCTTGCTTAATGTGAGAGTCGCATTTACTTTTTTGCCCTCTTCTCTCTATATGGATGCTAGATTTTTAGATTCAACGGGTCTGCTTGCTAGATCCCACTACATATCCATTTGGGAGCTTCAGAGAGGCTCATTCTCTTAACTTGGGCTCTCAGTTCCAGTCATTGCTCTCACCAAGAATTAAAGAAAGCCACAAAAGGCTTCAGAGACAGAGAGCTACTTGGGCGAGGTGGGTTTGGTCAATTCATTTGATTCAACGATCCAGATTATTCCAAATTTTTTTTTTTTCTGTTTTTATTTGTCGCACAATTCATTTGCTTCAATTTACTTTAATTTCTTAGTTCATGCAAAGGGATAAGGAGAACGGATAAAAACTGACCAATTGTTAAATTACAATTTTCAAAGGGACAGTTGAAATGGGAATTCTCATCTATAGTGTATTATACAAGTTATCGCAATGTTGCTGTGTAGCTACTAAAAATACACAATACGTTGGAGTTTCTATTTTATAAACCTAAACATATCAATATAAAAGCAATATAAAAATACAAATTGCGTTGTAGTTTATATTATATAATCCTAAAAATACCAATATATAAATAACATAAAAATACACAATGCGTTGCAGTTTCTATTTTAGAAACCTAAAAAAATACCAATATGAGTAACATAAAAATACACAATACATTCCAGTTTCTATTTTATAAACATAAAATAGAAAACTGCGATATAATTTCTATTTTGTATTACATTGTATATTCTATATTGCTCATTATTAGCTTCATGTGTATATATATATATATATATAAGACTACAAACGAAAATATTTACATTTACATTTGAGCAAAGGAGGAGACTAGGAGAAGAAGAAGTATGAAAAAAAAAAAAAAAAAAAAAAAGGAAATCTCCATGGCGTGGTGCTAGCAAAAGATGAAGAGACCATGAAATGGCTTTCAAGAAAAAAAAAAAAAAAAAAAAAAGCAAAGCGTGCAGGTTGCAAAGGCACCACTGACAGAGGAAAAAACAATGTACAATGTGAAAACCCAACTAACAAATAAACCACTTTGTGGTTAGGGGCAAGTCAAACTTCGAGAGGAGATTAATCTCACCATTCGAGTGTGGGGACAACCTCGTGATATTTACTATAAAAAAAATATTTAGAAAAAAAAAAGTAAAAAACAGAAAAGAGAGAATGGTGATAGATTAGAGGGTAAAAACAAGGCCCAATGTTTTTTACATCCAGAGAAATAATGACACTGACTTTAACAAATTTGTAAAAATATAGAAATAATGACATTGTGTGTAATTTTAAGGTTTTTAAATTACATTATTGTAAAATTAGATATTATATTTTAGTAATTGACCTTATCTAAATTAGGTGAAATTGATTTACTATCTACCACAATAATAAACTTCCTATTGAGTTTAAACCAAAGCTCCTAGCCATGCGCGATCGGAAAAACAAAACACTTCAACCCAATTTCTTAATCAACCATCCAAAAAAGCACACTCTCCTCTCTCAATCCCCGTACCCAATATTCGTTTGGTCCCGAAATCTCCCCTCGTTAGGGTCAGGTACTCACCCCTGCAAGGATTTTCGCCATCTCTATACATGCTCCACTACCTCAGTCGCCACTTCATCAGTTGTGCCCTCCTTGACGTCATCCTTCTCAACTGCAAGCTCATCAGCCGCTGTCTCATCAGCTACCTACTCTTTAATTGCTTCTATGTCCACAACATTAATCTGCTCATCTTGAGCAGAAGGCATCTTAGGGCAAAGCAGCTTGACATCTTCATCTTCAATGGGATGACAAGGAGCGGCTCCACTCTTGCAATCCAAGTAACCCAACTTGTATGCGTAAAGGGTTAAAAACCCCTTGGCTCCAACTTCTAACATATTTAACAATTTTTTTGCTAGGCCTGATGTTGGTTCGATTATATGGATCAACGGTTCCAGATATTTAGAACCATTTCGACGACCAAAGGCCTTGCGTCGGGCTAAGAATGGCTTAAGTTTGTCGGGTGAAATCCCAGCCCTAATTTTAAGTATGCGTCTAGTCCAAAACAAGGAAAATTATTGTTGTTATATTACTGTCTTGCAAAACAGATGATCATACTACGAACATCATGTTATCCCTAGTTTTAAGTATGCGTCTAGTCCAAAACAGGGAAAACTATTGTTGTTATATTACTGTCTTGCTAAACAAATGATCATACTACGAACATTATGTTATGGATAGGTGGTTGTCACGATAATTACTAGGAATCTCTTTCTTTCTTTTTTGGTCTGTTTTTTATGGTTGATCTTTATGTAGAAACATGTTCAAGGCCTGATATCTAGTAGTTATACTAGCCACGTGACTGTTGAGATTTCAATAATAAAAAATCAAATTCTACGACAATTGAATTTGATTCTTTGAGCAACCATTTTTTGGTTGAAATGGTACATACCAACTAATATGTCTTTTGGCTGATTGGTACATTACTCTGACTTGATTAAATGTATTATTCTTGCAACAGACATAATTCTTGGTGGTGCCCTTTGAGAAATTGGTGTTGCACACTTTGAGATATATTGAATGGATGATTTTTGTTGGTGCATAAATTAAATTAAGAGAACAATATTACCCACAAAATACAATATGTAGCTATGAATGATTCTTGGGATGAGTCGCCATTCGAGTGCAAGGTGTTTAGAAAAGGCCACTATGTCCCCAGGATAAAACAGCCTCAGAATCTCCTCCATCTAGGTTCTTCCTTGAACTGAGGAATGACCTTAATACAAACACCTTTCTATGTTGCTCAAAAAACTTAGTTTAGAAAATAAGAGAAAGATATGAAGGGGAAGAAAGCGGCAGCTATCATCTGTATCTTTTTTCTCTCCTACCTATATCAAATATATATACCTGATATACCACAAAAGAGACGATGGTGGGTGTGGGAGCGATTTTCGTCCCACAAGAATATTCGCCAAAGATTCCTTCTTCCCCTTCGCTTCTCTTTCTCCCTGCAAAACAAATCGGAGTAAAAGGACCACACCCGGGGGGTGTTGGCCAAAGGCGCTCCGATGCCTAATTTAGTTCGATTGATTTGTACATAAACAATAGCTAAAAAGGGTACGGAGCTCTCGTGGGGAGAACCGAGTGGCCGGAGTCGTGTGTGGTGGTCGGAGCCTTGTGTGAGAGAGAAAGAATTATGGCGGCTAGGGTTTGTGAGAGGGAATTTCTGTAGAGTTTCAGATAGGATTTTAGACGTACCTCAACCCTTGTGCATAGCCATGTATTTATAGGAGCCTTAGAGATTAGGGTTTCAGAAGAATAATTCCACATATGGAAAGGAATTATTCTTTCCTGATTTGGCGAGATTTGTGTAATTAGGGATTTGATCAAATCCCTAATTAAGGCAATAATCAAATAGATCCCAATTAAATTAGGTAACTCCCAATTAAATCGAGTAACTCCCAATTATGTCAAATAATTCCCAAATTGATTGGCTTAATTATTTGACCTAGGATCTGAGATATTTTGCTTCCATAGTGGGCTTTAAAAGATAGTAGATGCATCAGTTGAGAAAATCAGCCCATATTAATATAAAATAAATCATATTAGTAAAGGTAATTTAAGGCAATTATTGAATTATTGAATTATATATATTTTTTTAAAATAAACATACCAATTTCAACAATCCCCCACTTGTTTATTTTAGAAATAAATTCATTAAGCAACATATCATAAGACTATGCAGAAGTAAAGGTGTTTTTCAACTTGAACCTCTACATAGGGACGGAGCTTCAGAGTATACAAGAGTAACATATAGTTTTGAACTCTTTCTCTAACAACACCACACACACAGCCCTACTAGGGTAAAGTTCAAAAGCCAACACATTATGGACATGTGCTTATATCCCAGTATAGTGAATGCTCTAGAAAATTTCCCCCAAATTTTCATAGAAAGCGGCCTCACTTCCACATTCACATAGGTGAGACTATTAAGGATATTCCTGCAGCTAGATATCCCACTCAATATAGAGTATAGATCTCAAAAAGAGTAATAAATAACTCAACCTTATATCGCTTCAAGATTTCATGCTTCTAAGGTTGGACATGGAACAATACTAGCATTACTTCACTCATATCACTACATGACGTGTTATTACCCATTGAACCTATTTCTTGGGATTGCCATTCTATAGGCTGGGTTATCATCACAAGTGACTCAACTTTCCAAGGGTTTCAGTTCCATTCCTTTGAGGTTTTCGAAACCTTTTCTCATGCTAGTCCTTTCGTCAAAGGATAAGCTAAATTCTCATCAGACCATATATAATCCACTATTACAGTGGATAAGAACAACTAGTATCGATCTCTCCCACAAGGGGGTATCTAACAGTAAGTTTCTCAACCAACTTGCTTTCACTAGCCATTGATAGAGCTATCATCTCTAACTCCATTGATGACTGAGCTAGAATAGTTTGTTTCTTAGACTTCCAGTAGCCCTTAAATCATCTAACACAGTATTCCAATCAACATCGCTATATCCTTCTAGGACCGCAGAAAACTTCTCAAAGTTTAATCCAAGGTTCATCGTCCGTTTAAGGTACCACATGACCCCCAGTAGCATACCAATGCTCCAAACTAGGTCCACTTGTAAACCTGTATATCTATCAAGAATATTTGCTAGAACATTGCACGCAAATGATTACTAGATTTCATCTTAATATCATTAGAGATCACTTGTGCATTACTATACATTAAAGTATAACATAAATTCACTATATATTAATTCATATAATAAAAAATGCCTCTCAAATGTCAGTACTCGTTAAAATATATCAATTCTTTGAGTGCACCTGTTGAAGCTTTCTTTATTATGCACTTCAAGTGGCTACATGGCATATTCAAGTTGTCACTGCACCCTTTTAAGACAATAAAATGTCTCCACCAAAATTTAATACAAAGAATATCATTAGTCACACCCACTTTCATATCAAGATGAAACACAAATTAGTCTCAAAATAATGTTGCATGATATGAGAAAATTTCACATACATATATTGGCATGTTTACCAAAATAAAGTACTTATTAATTAGATAGGTCATTAAATGAATATAACGAATCCCCACATTTTCAAATGGAAAATGATAGGCTTACTAGAATTCTCAACCCCCACTAGTTGTAGAAATTCTCAACCTTTATAAGAAAACTCCCAAAGTATATTAAAATGGTACTCAAAAAATTATTTTTAAATTTCATAGGATATGCCCTAATCAAAAGTCATCTTGATAACCATAACAAATATAATAATGAAATCATCGAATGCTTCACAAAAAGGAAAAGTAGCGTGATTCACACACCTGATAGGCTAATAATGCTTCGAAGGTTGTAAGGGTCGAAACCCTTACACCAAAACTCAAAGTTAAATACCACTTACACTAATATAATTTATCATTTTACAAGTATTCTCCATATACCCTCCACGGCAATTAACTCAAGTGGCTACTCTCAAAGTCCCTTTTTATCAAAGCAAGTCCACTGCCAAATGTTAGTTTTTAATGAATCCGAACGAATTGATAGAAAATCATCTAGTGAAACCCCTTAATTCCTTCATCAATGTATCAGCAAAATTGAAAATACAATAGATTAAAACCAAACTAAATTATATGAAGAATTGAAGAGCTCTCAACGTCACATTGTATATGACATAAATTGACTTTTAATAGTCTGCAATACAAATATAAATATAATTCTCCAAAATATATTAACCCCCAAGATATTCAACAGCCAACATAAAAAGAAAACTTCTGTTTTGTAATTGTCATAAAATTCAATTCCAAAAGCTCAAAGGAAAAGCCAACAACTAGAAGCAATAAATCAAATATAACAAACCAATAAGCTTATTAGGAGTTACCGAGGTAGAAATCACTTATCTCATGTTCATTCCAACCATGGGTATTGTCAAAGCCAAAATTGCCAAAATCGAACCATTAGCCAACAAGATTAGATAAATATTTAGTCCAGCTACCACGGTGTCCTTCAATATGCAGGAATTAGTTACCCACTGGAAAATACACGAATGATTATGGAAATAATTTGAGTAGCATCCAAAATCTACTTTTAAAATTGATTCCCAACATCTATGGCAGATAGAACGTCTTAAAATTGTTGGTGCAGAAATTAAATTAAGAGAACAATATTACTTGGAAAATACAATATGTAGCTATGAATGATTCTTGGGATGAGTCACAGACTAAGTCCCTCTCTTTAAGATGTTTCGCGGCTCTACCCAATTTGTGCAAGCAGTTCAGAAAAGGCCACTACGTCCCTAGGATAAAACAGCCCCAAAATCTCCTTTGTCTAGGTTCTTCCTTGCACTAAGGAAGGACCCGAATACAAACATCTTTCTATGTTGCTCAGAAAACTTAGTCTAGAAAATACGAGAAAGATATGAAGGGGAAGAAAGCAGCAGCTATCTTCTGTATCTTTTTCTCTCCCAGCTATATCAGATGTATATACATGATATACCACGAAGGAGATATATATACATGATATATCACAAAGGAACGAAGGAGATATATATACATGATATACCACAAAGGAGACGTTGGGGGCTTTAAAGACAGTAGATGCATTAGTTGAGAAAATCATCCCATACTAATATAAAATAACTCCTATTAATAAAGGTAATTTAAAACAATTATTGAATTATTGAATATTATATATATATATATAATATGCTACCAATTTCAACAACTTCTGCTCATACACTTCCTGTTGTTAATAGAGCAATATAGTAGAAACCAATTCTACATAGTTTCCTACTCTTTCTTCTTCTCTACAATCATACAATTTCCTTAGAGTAATTTCTAAGAGAATTCTTGGAAGTGGTCTTCCAAGAATCCGTTAGCAAACTCACTGACACTTTAAGGAAACAATTCAAATCGTACTTCAAAGTCTTCCTTCATATTTCAGTTTTAACTTGACAAGGCCTTGCTGCGAGTTTGGTATCAGAGCATGTTTAGCACTATAATAGGATACTTGGAATAATAAAGTACCTATTTATACATCTACTTTTAAAATTGGTTCCCAACATCTATGGCAGATAGAACGTCTTAAAATTGTTGGTGCAGAAATTAAATTAAGAGAACAATATTACTTGGAAAGTACAATATGTAGCTATGAACGATTCTTGGGATGAGTCACAGACTAAGTCGCTCTCTTTAAGACGTTTCGCGGCTCTACCCAATTTGTGCAAGCAGTTCAAAAAAGGCCACTACGTCCCCAGGATAAAACAGCCCCAAAATCTCCTTTGTCTAGGTTCTTCCTTGCACTAAGGACGGACCCGAATACAAACATCTTTCTATGTTGCTCAGAAAACTTAGTTTAGAAAATACGAGAAAGATATGAAGGGGAAGAAAGCAGCAGCTATCTTCTGTATCTTTTTCTCTCCCAGCTATATCAGATATATATACAGGATATACCACGAAGGAGATATATATACATGATATACCACAAAGGAGACGTTGGAGGGCTTTAAAGACAGTAGATGCATTAGTTGAGAAAATCATCCCATACTAATATAAAATAACTCCTATTAATAAAGGTAATTTAAGATAATTATTGAATTATTGAATATTATATATATATATATATATTTAAAATATGCTACCAATTTCAACAACTTCTGCTCATATACTTCCTGTTGTTAATAGAGCAATATAGTAGAAACCAATTCTACATAGTTTCCTACTCTTTCTTCTTCTCTACAATCATACAATTCCCTTAGAGTAATTTCTAAGAGAATTCTTGGAAGTGGTCTTCCAAGAACCCGTTAGCAAACTCACTGACACTTTAAGGAAACAATTCAAATCGTACTTCAAAGTCTTCCTTCATATTTCAGCTTTTACCTGACAAGGCCTTGCTGCGAGTTTGGTATCAGAGCATGTTTAGCACTATAATAGGATACTTGGAATAATAAAGTACCTATTTATACATCTTCCAGATAATACGACTTAATCTTGATGTTGTGTTTACTATGAAACACTTACAAGCATACCTTTCTTATTTGTACGGTTCGATCTTGGTGGATCCCCGTTAGAATTAGAGAAAGTCTAAGATAGCTTAAAAGATACAAAGTTGAACATGAAGCATAAATTAGAAATTTAGAAGAGTTATGAAAATACTGATATAGAGGAAGCAGAATTTTAGTAGTGTAGGAGAAAATCAGAATAGTAATAAAGTTGGAACAAGAAAAAACAAAACCTTCTTTTAGGCTCAGGAAGATCGCTAATTTCAGCTTTCAAGAGCTCGGAGAGAATTTGATCAACATCATCATCAAAGGTGTATTCGACCTCTTTCCTCTCCTTTTAACTGTGAGCCGTTTCAGTCATTTATTTTCCTTGCCATTACTAAATTTTTGTCAATTTTATCGAACGTAGCCATAGACTCTTCTTTCGCTTCATCCTTGGAGTTCTTGTTTTGCGAGAACTTACCGTTCAACATTGGGCATGCCTTTGAGACTAGCATGTCAAATGTTTGTGGCCTTCTTGGAGTGCTCACTGCGTAAATCTCAGGTAGGAGATTATTAGGGCACATGTATACTGTGAATTGCTTGGTTAATTTTTCCCATGCATTGGAGGTTAAAATTCATCCATCCTGCGATGAATTCATTAACGCTTTCATTCGGTTTTGACTTCCTTTTTGAAGCTTACAAATTGTGCTAGAAATGCCCTTACATGCCTTTCCACGTAATGATGGATCTGAGTGCCAACTGGGTAATACCCAGTAAAGACTGATTATTCAAGAAATTGAACTGATTCTTTAATATTGCTGCTATTTCTACCACATTGCTATCTACTGCTATTTCTACCATATTGCTATCTACTCTAATACAGCTAAGTCCCACATTGCTATCTACTCTAATACAGCTACGTCCCACGTACATTAGTGGGGCCCAGATGGTCCGCAAAGTGGTCAATAAATGTATTACAGATAATAAATTTTTTTTCAGTAATTAAAGGTGCACGCTACCTTGATAGCCCAGGTGAGCAAGTCGCCAATTCATATCAACCCTCCATTCAGTTTTAACTGAAGATTAATCATATCTGAAGATTTCAAAATGCATGCTCAGACGTCACAAATATGTATATCAATAACCAAACGACAGGATCAAATAGATGAACCTAAATCTTAGAATATCCCCTGAAACCTAATACATTATCAGTTTTTCCTTTTTCACAACTAAGGATACTTAAACGCCCATAGGTTCAAAAAAGGAAAACACCATCATGCCATGATATTCCTTTGTTGTCAAGAGTCAAATTTCATTTCTAAAAGCAGGTCCCGATTTAAACTCCAATCGGACCCTGAGATTTATGACTCAGGCGAAACCCTATCCCAGTCCACATCGACTTCACACAAAAAGAGTCCAAAGTGAAAAGCCGGATAGGGTGCTTGGGGAAGCATGTTCGAGGAAGATAACTGAAAAGCCAGAAAGGGTCATTGTGCAAAGTGAATTCCCCAAAACACTAAAAATCAGGTTTTTCAAGTGAATGAACAAAAACATTAAGCCAAATATACCATCCAAGGTCACCTTGAAAAGACAACTCATCTATATTCCAATAGCTGACAGAAGTTTTTCTTATGTCTCAAACAACCAGGTTGGCGCTCTGATAAGAGGCCTACTAGACAATTCAAAATATACACAAGAATGGTAAATAGCAATAATACACATTAAAAACATCAATCCAGTCTTCGCATTGTACTATAAGCACTACTCAAAAGTAACTATAGTAAGCATGTTTCAGCTAAAACCCTAGATAAACTTCACCCAAAAAAAACTAACAAGTTCCTAAAATACAAACCTTATCCAGGTCCCTGATAACATTTACTTCATGTCGACGCATTACTACCATGCGAGCTTCAAACAATCTTTATTTTCAGATATATGAAACTTCATGGGAAGGCATTATACCAGATTCAGAGACAGGCGCATACTACCATCAACTAGAGAATGCGTGGACCTGTCTTTGGCACTTCCAGTTCACTCTTGGCTTTTATAGGGCATCTGCAAGCGGTAACGTAAGTTATGAATAAATCTAATACCAAACAGGATCTGATCATTCTAAAAGTTGCATTTGACTGGATCAGCAAATCCAAACGGATTAACTTGGAACCAATCAATCATTCAGTTTGGTGAACCGACTCGACTGTAACAAAAGACTGGAAGTGATGAACCACCCAGGAGATATTTAAGACCCATCTTATAAACCTCACGCAACATGCAAGGGCATCTTTCTTTGAGATTTACATTTCACAGAGTTACAGCTTCAGTTTTATAAGTCTCTTAAGTTTCTTTTTACTTGACTCAAACATGGTTGGTATGATCACAATCAAAAGTCTGTCTGCTCAATTAGTCAACCACCACGAAATCATTTCCGGGGGTAACCAGAAAACTACAAACCAATCCTCCTTCCCATGTACAATAAAGTAAGAACTTGATGCGCATGAGGTTTAGACATGAGATTGATTCACTCTTAATGTGCATGTTAGTGTCAATGTGAGACCAGATTACATTGACAATGTTTAAACTGCAGAAGTAGAATTGTACCTTGCATTGAAGCTCCGTTATCGTAGACCTCAACAAAGTATCTCCCACAATCAACCTCAATTTTTTCACAAATTCATCACGGATTATCTTTTTTGCCTGAAAAGATATCATCACAATCAAGCACATAAATGTGTCAAGAAAGATTTCAAAGAAAGAAAGTTAAAAAATAGAAGGAGCAAGAAGGGAAAATAACAATATTAATCATACCCTGAATAAGTCATAATGAATATTAATTTGTTCCATATCTTTGGGAGGAACTTCATTTTCAATAGCAGCAAATAACATAGGGAAAGGCATCCAAGGGGATTTAGGCGTTCTTTCAGAAGTAGAACCAGTAGCAGTGGTTTCCCCCTGATATCTCCCAGACTTTGAAACCATTTGACCATTGCTTCCATGAGACTTCCCAGAATCCGAAATTGGCTGATTTTCACTCCCCTATGAGAATACATATGCTAATTGTTGAGTACCGTGGTGTATTAGAACTTCACGGTTAATAAAGGAAAGAAAAAAAGAGAAACAAAACTTTTTATGACAATATAAATTATTGTCAAAGTGAAAATGTAACTGTTACATGTAAAAAAAGTAGTTCAGTCACAAATAGTGTTGGCAGCCAAAATTCAGGGCACTTGCAGTGTATAAATAATTCTTCGAACATCCAGAAGCACCCCACGCCCTTCTCTAGATGTTCAATACAAGTAAAGACAAATATAAGACTTCATATAATCCATCACACTAATGCAAGTTCACCAGTGTTTGAATGACAATAATGGTCACTAAACATAGCAACAATTACATCTGCAACAATATGACATTCTATAATGAAAAGATCTGATGTCTAATGGCCCCGAATGCTCAAACCTTCATTGTTAATCATATGTACCAATATGTGCACTGAATCTAAGCCGAGTGCATTTCATAACCAAATTTAATTCCCACATGAACCACATATTGCATAGTCAATGTTGATCTTCAGGGTAGATGGTTATGTAAAAGCAAATGAATTACCTTCACTGCAACCAAAATAATGCAAGCCATACTATTTACTATAGTGAAATTTTAATTTCAAAGCAAAACCGGGAAAGCCTACGAAACTCCTCATAACATCAGTTCAATTTATGTAACAGCTAGAAGATGAGGCCTAAGCATCCCCACAGATTGGAACCTAGATCCCAAAAATAAAAATCAAACTTCCAGGTGGCCGCCACATGGATTGGATGAACGTGAGTTACACCTCTAGAATTATACTATGTGAAATACTAAATGTAAGATTATAAAACAATAATGAGCATTTCAGCATATAATTGATTAAATAAAATACAAGGATCACAATGTCACACCCAAGAAGAAACAGAAAATATTCAAATTTTTAGCACGTACTGTGTCAACTGCTGACGATTCCAATTGCATCAAGCCCTGAGGTCCATGGCAAGATGTCGCAACCCCGGAAACACCAAGCTTATTCTCAGTCCCAACCAGATGCCCTGTAAAAACATCAATTACCAGTTCTAAAGTAATAAAAAAAAAGTTTCATAAAATGAAACCATGGTATCATACAGCATTTGCAGAAGATACAGCCAGCTGTGTCATTGATTCAGTAGTTGGAAGGTGATTCATGATTCATCTCTGGGATATAGTCACAAATCCCAACCATGAGTTGATGTCTATGAACAATGGATGAAGCCCTGTTTGCTTAACTAACTCCTAAACATTTTCCGTCCGCATTGAAATAGAAATTGGGGTGATATGAACTAGTTTGTTTCTGAGTCGTACAATTAGTAGCATATACAAGGACACAGGTTCTCATTAAAGATTAGCAACAAAAAAACAGGAAGCTCTGAGGAGTAGAGTATCACCTTCACTCTTCGATGAGACCTTGAAACTTACAACAAATTCTGGGTATATGTGTGTATTCATGTTCATATTCCAGACAATGTAATGTTTTGGATCCTGAAGATCATCCACTCCACTATCAAAGTCCTTGCTACCGGGATGGAATTGTTTACTTCCAGGGTGAAGTAACTCCATATTTCCCACTATGACACGACAGAATAACATGTGTCGTGCCCCGTTTTCGTCAACATCACAATAACTTGCACTGTTAACAAATGAAAAGTTCATTCCTTCTCGGATAAGCATGCTAATAAGAGTAACCAAATGTAAAACCAACCATAAGGACAATAAATCAAACTATCAGAAAATAAATTTTCTTAGCAACCAATATCAATAACTTCTCATAAAGCCAGCAGTGCCATATAATCATAACAATTCAATTCAAAAACCAGCAATGCCCTTTAAGTCAATTAATACATTTATCATAGAGGAACATCCCACAAGGTGTAGCTAGATCTACCAAAGCATTAGATGATGAACAGTGTGAATACCATCTCCATTACTTCACATTCATCAGGTCCAGCCCTTACAACCATCCATTACAGTGCAACAGTTATTTACCATATTGCACAAAAGAAGCCAGCTAAGCCAGGCACCTCAAGGCACATTAAAAATCATCCGTTGTTATTCCCTTTGCCATCTCATTTGACAAAGCATTTTTATTAGACCCGGCAATATTGCACACAATTCGGACGAAAATATCAGTATTTGGTTTGACCTTATTGGGTCGGGTTGATAACGGGTGAACCCGTTAAGCACCCGTTATCTTTAGGGGTCGTTTCAGTATAATTCGCGAATCACCCGTTAACCCGTTAAGAGCAGGGGTATTTTTGTAAATTTACGTTATGAAATCCCTAGCTAACCTAACTATCTTCTCTTCGCATCTTCTTCTCCCATCTTCCGCCTCCTCCTCACTCACTCACTGACTGACAGAAACAGACCCAAATGACTTTCTCACTCTCTCAAGTCAAGTTCTAAACCCTTTGTTCTCTCTAGATCTTCTCACGAACCAAGCAACAAGTTACCTTCATCTTCTCTCTAGGTATTCTCTCCAACTAATGGTATGAACTTCCCTATATTTAAATTTTGTTGGGTTCATCTTTATTTTTGTGTTGTCTTCCTTATTCGTTGGTCTTGGTTTATTTGTGTGTGCATTCTTTATTTGTTTTGCAGAAAAGACACAGAGACGGAGGGAGAGAGGGAGAGAGGGAGAGAGGAAGAAGAAAAAGGAAAAAAAAAGAAAAAAAGAGAGAGATAGAGGGAGTGATGCTGTTGGCATATGTTGTAAGAAGTAATTAAAGATTTCATCTTTATTTTTATTATTTTTATTTCAATCTGTTAAAAAATAAATATTGTTTAATTTTGAAATGTGTGAAACGGGTGAAAACACGACCCATTAGTCATAACGGGTCGTGTTGGGTTTTCGCGAATTTAAACGGGTCGTGTTTGGGTCTAGTATTTTCCACCCGTTAGCTTAACGGGTTGGGTCGTGTTAACCCATTTTCCTTAACGGATTGACACGAACACGACCCGTAACCCGCAAACATGACCCGTTTGCCAGGTCTAATTTTTATATATGACAGGAAGTAGCTAACCCCACCCCAGGAAGACTAACTCCTTTCAGATATCTCATCATTCATATCGAGGTTATAAACATAATTCACACATGTGAAACAAAGATTGTAAAGGACAGAAAAAACCCCACTAACCAGGTGTTAGAGAAGCTAGCTGCTGTGAGATGAACACCAGTGCCATATATGGACTTGTTTGTCGCTAGTCCACAATGACCAAGCCCATACATCATTATAGTCGAAAGGTCTCCCTTTGAAGAAGCTAGCCAAGCATATCGTACATTTGCATCACCACGAAATGCTTTAGTAATTTCTACCTGCTTCTGAAAAAGTTCCAAACGAGCTTGCATCAGATTACTTGAGCATTGGTATATATCAAGTACTTCTACACCATCAAAGGTGCTCACTCCTTTCAGAAATATATTTTGCACCGAATCACAATCCAACTTTCCATTTTCAGTGTCAGTTGCTCTAGTTAAATTCTTCTTCATCTCTTCATTGCCCTCAACATCTTCATCAACTTTTAGACCATGTTTCCTGTTGCAACTATTTTCAACTTCCATACCAGCACAATTATTGGCAGGTATGTGATCAATCTGAATTTTCTTTACAAAACCATTTGACTCCCCACTACATTCATTCAACCCAGATTGACCCACTCCATTTATTTCAATTTCCAGGTGCAGTTTAATCTCATGCGACCCACAATAATCTTCAACCCAGGGTTCCAGATCTTTCACACCTTCAGGTAGGCAATTCCAACTTGGCTCGTCATCCTCCTCAGCATAAATTTCAGGAAAGAAACAACTACCGGTTTCATCAATCCAAGCAATAGGTTGCTGTAGGCCAGTCTTCAAGTCCAAACGGAACATATGCAAAAAATCTAGCAAATAATGTTCACCTTGTGATTTGATGTTCATAGCTGCCTTCTTCACCTGTAGATCCTTCCTAACCAAGTCAACAAGATCCCGAGGAAAATCAGTCCATTCACCATTCTGATAAAACATCAGACGCTGTGGCACACTGCTCCTTGCAAAATTTGAATAAGATGCAAGCAAGGATCGTCTAGAACGAGGTCCACAGCTCATGAGCTTGCTTTTGCTTCCATGCAATTTCCTTCGCTTGCTAAGCTTATTCAAGTTCGGCCTCTGTGGTAACGCTCTGTGGGTAGCTCCAGGAAAATTTGCAGCATACCGAGTTGCCCGCTTTCTCTTTAAGTCGAGCAGAACTCTACGACCACTATCCAATGCCTTTGCGATCTTTGGGTCCATTTCTGTCTACTAGACCAATAACTATCAGCAAGTCTGAATCCAAAAGCTCGAAAACAAAATTAAGACAGAACTCTAGCTCCAACCATTGTTAGAAGCCAACCCATCGAAGATAATTTTCAAATCCTTCCTGGGTGAGAGAAAAAATTAAGAATATATGATTACACACATGTAATCAAGTTTACAAATAAACTCTGACATAATAGATAAACAAAGTTAAATGACCACAAGCCATAGCATGCATCATTATGACACCAAATCATTTAAAACCGTATACAACTGATATATAACTTGAGCAGGTCAATAGTTTGCTGCATAATTGAGTAGATTAGCATTCTTGAAATTAAAGAACTTCTACAAAATAAGGAGGAACAAAACTGAAAAAGTAGTCATGGTACAGTAACTGTAAAATCAGCATCGCATGTTGGGTGTTCAATGGTGATGAGAAGGAAGAAGCATTTAGAAGGTTATTAGTCTCATCCTTAAAGGAGATACAACCTAGGAAAGACAATCAATTCATTGACATTCCTCATACCCCATAATTTGTAACAAAAAACAATTACAAATTCATAGAAATTTCTAAAGATTACAAAGAGAAGAAAACCAACCTTGTACCTAACAGCAGGTTGACTTATAGAGATGACTTTAACACAAAGTTATTAAAAAAAATTTAAAAAGAACCAGTGAGAGAAATTCAGAAGGAAAAAAAAAAACCCATGTCAAAAGCTCCGCCAATCCGCTGTTCATTAATAGAGGAAGCTCTCATTATCATCTCGTGCCAGATGTAACGAAGGATTCATCCTTTTTCCTTCACACAGGAGCACCTGCTCCTCAAAGAGAATTTTCCTTTCAGAGTCAAGCACATAAGAAAGGGCTGGCCCATCAAAAGCCCGGTTGTTCCGCGAACAAAGTTCAGAATCAATAAGGGTTCGTAGAACGAAGGGGAGCACAACTGGGGCACAGCCCCACTTTTTTGTTCGTAACGAGTGATAAAATGGTGTTCTTCACGAAGTTCAAGACAAAGGAATACAAAAGGGCCCAATATAAAGTCTTGGGTAAATCAAACTTGATAAAAACTACAAAGACTGAAACTGGTTTTAAAAAACCTATAAACAAATTCCAGTCAACAGACAACAAAGAGCGAACATCCAAAACCACAAAAACATATATGTATATTGGAGCAGACAGCAAGGCTCCAAAAGCCAACACAAGGCCTAAGAACAAAAATTTTGTTGTGCTTCGCATGCTAGTAGTCATTCTCCCGAAAAGTGGATTTGATTTGAACCCAGTTCAATCAAGTCTAAATACATTGCACACATATCTGGAAAGGTAGCGTTGATGTGATTTAACTTCGAAGTTTTCATTAAGACAAGTTGTCCACTGGTCTAGCTAGTGGAATGCTAGCTGAACATCAAAGTGACATCATAAGAAGTCTTTACAAACCGGAGAAAGACATTACAACCATCATCGCTGGGTGGCCCAAGCCCAAAATTTTAAATACTGCAGATACAACAAAAATTGCTGTTGAAATTTCAGTTAAATGGTTTCCGGACTTTCTCTGATATTCGGGAGAAAATTTAGTGCTTTAGACTCTTTCGGTATAATTTTGGTGTTCTGGTGAAATTTCGGTCATGTCATACCCACCAGTGGGTACTCGGGGTTTGAAGAAGAAGTTTAGCTTTCTACATCTGATATGTTAGAAGAAGAGCGAATGAAGAAATAGAAGGAATCAGAAGGATAACAAAGACAACAGACTGTTCAGTACCTGATTTTTTTGGCATGCTTCAACACAGAGAAAGAACTAAAACCCACATGCTAGATAAATTCTACCCCACTTTAGAAAGGGTTGCTTAATTGGGTTTGGGTAATAGTACCCCTGTTGGGTTTTGTTACAATTGCTAACTTAGGCCGTGCTAAAAAAAATAGCTCATATCTTAAATATCCCATGTTAAGCTCATCCAAAAAATAACAATCAGTAATACTAA
Organism: Prunus yedoensis; assembly: GCA_005406145.1. Classification (NCBI taxonomy): domain Eukaryota; kingdom Viridiplantae; phylum Streptophyta; class Magnoliopsida; order Rosales; family Rosaceae; genus Prunus; species Prunus yedoensis. The sequence goes on along the minus strand of BJCG01000015.1, from coordinate 718,559 downwards.
TACTGCAAATTAAATGATAAAGCCCATATTATTTTTAAATATTCTAAGAAGATGCAGTCCATCTTAACTAATAAAACTAATTTGTTAATTCAACAACTGATATGAAAGTTATAATAAATTCTACACAGATATGTTCCTAAATAAAAACTGGGAAACTAATAAACAGAAAGAAAACTATTGACAAAAATCTGCTCCAAAGACTCAATCCAACCATAAAGATAAGATTAAATTATGTGATTTCTTCTTCCATCTCTTTCGTCAATAAACCTAAAAGGGTTTGACAATGATGTCCTCAAGGGCGTTCGTGAGGCGTTTGTCAGGCAAGCATCGAGGCAATAAAGTTTTGCATCATCCAATCACCAACAATAAAATAGAGCATTCTCAAAGGCATTTGTGAGGCGAGCATCGAGGCAGGGCAAGCCGTCGACAAATCGTCTTAGGCGTGCTGTCTTTTAGAGAAAGTCACAAAAAGCATAAGGCTGCGTAAGGAAAAAGTTATTTTTCAGAGGCAGCATAAGGAACATGCTGTTTTCAGAGGCGGTGACGGGTATACTATGAAAACATTTTGAGAGCCTCGAGAGGAAGGAGATTTAAAGAGATGTGGCAAAGATTGTTGTTTTCGCATTAAGTCTTCTCCTTTAATGAAACAGTGTGTTTCATATTTCCTGCGGTTGTTAGTGTACATGTCACAGCCCATGGTTTTACTTCTTTACACATGGTATGTGGGCCTACGGCACTTTCCTTCAAACCAAGTGAAATGCAGCCCAACAAGTATTTTTTACTCCTAAGAGACATAAAAACCTAATAGTAAATTAAATAAGAGTTGTAATACACTAATACTGCGCAAAATAAGAGCTAATACTTAAAGATTAATAATGAATGTTAAAAGAAAATAATCACCAAATGTATAATATACACTTACATAGCTTGTAATTATTCTTTAAATTATAATCATAGATGTCTTGATAAGCTTACGACTCAAAGGCTTACACCTAGCAAAACAATAAACATTTCACTTTTTAAAACGTTGATAAAATGTGATATGACAACTATTTAGTTTGTATTTTTTAATAGAAGTTCATGCGGCAGTGCTAAGGTAAACCCTTTGTCCATGTGCGAGATGAGGATCAAAGTGTTGAATCCCCTCTCCCTCCACAAAAATAATCGATAATTCATCAATGATTACCATCTCAGAGCAAGCCATCCTACGTGTCTCTACTAAAACCCAAAGCCTCCAAATGATTACTACCAAAGGACTCTTTTTACTGAAATGTAGGGATCTTTTGTTATTCCTCCAATACTTCTTACATTGATTGCTAAGATGGTGTCATGCCTGTGGAGAGTTACATGCAAAGTTTCCTTATGATAAGTACATGCGACCCTAAGGGTTTTAGAGGAGCTGGAACCAATGCGGTTTCAGCTGAAGAAGGATCGAGATCAACAAACGTTGTTGTTGTGATTGTTCTTCTTCCATTATAGAAGAGTCACAAACAATCTAATTTTAAAAGCTATCCACAAATTTTGAACATGCCACAAACAAAGATACAACATCAAACAAATCAAAGCAGATTCAGCATAGATTCAACATAAACATCAGCCCACCGCCCACAATCAAGCATCAAATTCAACTAATTAAAAGGAGTAATAGTCAGCGTACAATCAAAATTCAAAGTTCAAACAGCTCAAACAGATAAACAGACTCTAATCACGAAACCAATCACACAGGAGACCAAATTTCAACAACAGATCAAGCAAAAGAAAGCAACAGTTACCTCAATCCTCAAAAGGACAGCTCCGTAACCCACGGTGCAATCAAGACTGAGGAAGGAAAAAAAAATTGGTAGATATATGCCTTCAATAAAAATTAAAAGGTATAATTTGTAAACCAAATAATCAAATTAGAAATAAAAATCCGGTTTACCCTCTTACAATCAAAGATCGGCTTGCTAATCGCTTCAATTGCTTCCATTGCTTCACAGCCTTCAATAGTAATTTGTAAGACAGAAATAGGGTTAGGAGAAACCGATCGGGATCAAAATTAAGGATTTGGGGAAGATGAGGAGCAAAGCAGCGCAACTAAAAGAGAAAAGGAGATAGAGGAGGTAGGGCAGAACCGTAAATTATTTACACAGTTGAAACCTGAAGCGAAGGGATGAAGAAAGACCGACTCTGAGTGATTCTGAAGGAGAAGACGAAGAGGAAACGGCGTCGTCGTGATGGAGCGGCCGCAGTGCGACGGTGCTAGGGTTTCTGATGGGCGAAGGGTAAAGACAGAGCAGGCGCTACTTTGACATGTAAAATGCGGATGGGAGGGGTTGCGTGGAGGGGATGAAGACCTAGAAGGTTCTGATCGGGTGTTGTCGGCGTACAATAAGAGTCACCAAGACTATGACACGTGCCAATAGAAAATGAAAGTAATTCATTAATTATATAATATAATAATAATAATATGCCTGGTTCATGTCTGTTCAAATGTAAAAATCCCCCTTTCAGAGGTCAAAAGCCTCGGCCGCTAATTTCCCACCCCAAAAATAAAAATAAAAAGAATAAAATGGTGTGTGATGGGTTGTGCATGTTCACGAATAATAGGTTGTATCTGTTCCTTCTCTCTTTGAACACGGGCAAGTTTTGACTCTTCAAGAATAGACACACTTTTTTCTAAACAGTCACTTATGTCGGAGCAAAATTCCTCCTACATGAATTAAATGAACAATTTCACTCTACTTTAATTATTCCTCGAAAATTACCTACAAAATAATAACAATTAATTGGATAAATATGGGTGTGATGTTAGCCAAAGACCCTCCGATGCTTAGGTAAGAAAAATTATCTCAAGAATATGTGCTTTTCATGAACGTTGCAAGAGGATTTTCTCATAAAAAGAGAGAATAATAATTGATTCTGAGATCAAGATTTGATTATTGATTACTTTTTTTGTGTATTATTCTTGGCTATAAATATGGGAAGTATCATGTAGCCATTCTTTGAATTATCAAAAGAGAATAATTCCTTTATTCAAGGAATTATCCATTTACCCAAGCATACAAGCTTTCCTTAATTTATGGAGATAAGCTTTATTTTAGGCTCCATTAATTAGCTAATTACATGAAGATTTAATTAAAATAATTAATGTCACCCAAGGGCAGTCTTGACCTTGATATTAATATCCACGTGGCACCACCGAAGTGGTCATGAAATTATTTGCTCCTACAAATGCTCTTCAGCTTCTGCATGTCATATGTGGTGGTGCTTGTAAAACATAAAAAAAGTGAACTTGTTGTACTCTTTGAATTCAAATTATTATTGGACTCCTCATAAAGAAAGGATCTTTGAATTCCAATTGTTGTTGGACTCCTCATAAAAATCTTTGAATTCTAATTGTTGCTGGACTCCTCATAAAGAAATTATGTGGTTTTTCTCCTTGTTTCCTTCTTGATCAAGAATACTTAAGGGATTCAAACCCTAATCACTCCCCTTGTGCCACACCCCCTATTTATTTATCCCTTATTTGACTTCCTGCAAGGACAAGAAACAAAGGGAGAGGCTATGCACGTTGAGGAGAGGGAGAGAAAGAGAAAGAAAACAAATCGCATTCCCCTAGTAAGTTGTGGTTTGATCGGCTTCTTTTCTTCGTACTTTTTTTTTAAAACCAAGACCCATCAGCAGTTTTTTTACTCTTACCGCGAGTTACCAACTAGTGAGCGGTGTCTTCTCCTCCATGTTGGTATTTTTCACTTGATTTCAAACTATGATCGTCTTCTTCTTATTATAGTTGCTTTGACACCATGTCGTATGATGAAGGAAGCCAATCATCTAACTCACAAGCTCCTTTATATCTTTTTTGTGGCCTATAGAAAAATATTCATAGCCAACATGTACCGCATCACCCATGAGGCACAATTTCAGAGATGGCGATCTCAGTTTTTTACAGCTTTCCGTACTTAAGCTACAACCTCAAGGATTCCAAGAATGAAGCTGCAACCTCCCATGCTAGAAATGTGTCTCCTCTAAAGAAAAAACAAAGACTTCCTTCTGTTGTGATCAAGCCTTGTCCAAAAGAGAACTCACCTGCTGAAAGATTGTGGAAGGTAGTGATGATCTACCCAGGAGGACCCTGAATGAATCTAGCATAGCTGGAGACTCCTGCATCACTAATCTACTCAAGACCAATTTTCTGTTAATCTCATCTGCATGCGTTGGGTTGGTTGATCACTTATGTCAAGCTGCTAACTTTGGCGAATATCTGAATCTTTCCTCCGAAGAGCAGAATGAAGTCATTGACCTACTTCAAAAAGGTGTGATTTTTGTTGCGGAAGCTATTCGACACTCATCTACTATTGCCCCCCTCTTCTGCTCAGCTTGAAGAGTTAGGGAGGAAAAATTATGCATAGTATGCTGAAATTGGCTTCACAAAAGGTGAGCTTGTTAAACTGAACTTTGTGGCTTATCAACTTTCTTTAAAAGAGACTTCTGAGTTAGAGAAGCCAAAAATTCAAAGACTTCTGAGTTGGAGAAGACAATCTCTAAGCTACAAAGTTCTCTTTCTTTGAAGGAGGGTGATTTTATGGCCTCCACAAATGCCTTGGATAATTAGAAAGAAGCTTGTCTCCAACTTGAGCGTGAATTTAATGAATTATCTCCAAGCTATGACGACCTGCAGGATGAGTTTGATGCTTTCTAGATGACCACACAAGAATCCAAGGATGAAGCTGTTGTTTATGCTTACAAGTTGGGGTACTTGGATTGCAAGAAAAGGGCTACTCCTTTCAACTCTATCAGTGACGATGAGCAGGATACTGTTGCAGACAAGGATGTAGCTGAAGAGAATGTGGCTTATGAGAATGGAGCTGAAGAGGACGCCAATAAGGGGGAGTCCCCTGTTGAAGACTCGAAGTAGAACAAGACTCCTTTTCTGTAGCTTGCTAGCTTTATTTCACTTAGGGGAAATTACATTTTTGGTCACTTGGGTTAGGGTTGAATTTAATTTTGGCCACCCACTGTATTTGTATATGTTAGCAAATCACATCAAATATTCAATTTTGTCAGTTTCATTAATTAAAAAATATTAAACAAAAAATAGGGCAAATGACAAAAGACACCCTGCTGGTTTGGGGTGGTTCTCAATATGGACCATAAAGTATCAATTTTATCAATTTACACCCTTATGTTTGCAACATCATCCAATTTCATTCTTCCGTTAAGTTGACCGTGTGGTCAATCATTAAATGCTGACGTGTCTCTGTGGGACCCACCTACTAACTAACCAACTATTCCCTAATAAAATTTATATAAAATGATAAAATAACATAAATTTTTAAAAAATAAACTTAAAAAACCAAAAAACCAACCATGGATTCTCGCTTTGACCATCCTCCTTCTCAGCACCACAATTTTAAGATCTGCAACTCTCTTTCAAAAGCACCTACCTTGATCGAAGCCAACCACACCTCCGCTCGATTCTACTCTCGCTAAACCGAACCCTAAACCCTTCTTCCTCTTCCAATACAATTATTCAATTTTCAGAAATTCAATTCATTGTTCGATTGATTGTGAGAAAAACCTAGAATTCTCTATTTTTTTTGTTTTTGTGAAATAGGTGTATATTTGATAGAGATGGAGCCAACCATAGGCAAGTCAGGCCTTCTCCGACGGCAGCAAAGCTAGAGTTGCTCAGGAAAGCCGAGCCTTTGATTGAAACAGAGTTGTTGAAGCCATGGATTACTTTGAAGAAGAATATACAGAACGTCAAATAACTTCCAACAATGGCGGATATAAGCTTTAAGAAGCAGTATGCTTGTGTAGATGTTGGAGCTAGAGGCTACGGCTCCTGCAAAGCGCCATAAATAATGGAGGTCACAACCAAGTTTGGTTGAGATCCTTGTCGGTGTCTCGTTGTGACACCACCGACACCATCAAATGCGCAGACCTACGATTGGAGAAACCCAGTAAGGCCAGTCGAGAAAGCGGCGCTACCGATAAACTTCCTCTGCTGCATTATCATATCTGCAACCTTCGTCAAGGCCTCAAGCACGTGCAAGACCAAGCTGGAGAAGCGAATCTCGGCAATATTGGAGCACGTGACCGTTGACGACCTCTTGGTGCTGTCATTCACCTACAACTACGAGACGCTCTTCAATCTCGAGAGTGTGAGGAAGATTTCTCTGGGTTTGTGGAAAAGGAATGTTGCAGACGCCAGCCGGAGAGAGAGAGAGAGAGAGAGAGAGAGAGAGAGAGAGAGAGAGAGAGAGAGAGAGAGAGAGAGAAAGGGTTGGGGGCTGGGGGCTGGGGGCTGGGGGCTGGGGATGGTGTGGGGCGAGAGGGGATGAACAGGGGAGGAGGTGGGTTTTTTTCAAGCTTTTTTTTAAATAAAAAAAAATTATTTTATCATTTTATATAAATTTTATTAGGGAATGGTTGGTTAGTAGGTGGGTCCCACAGAGACACGTCAGCATTTAACGATTGATCACACAGTCAACTTAACGGAATGATGAAATTGGATGATGTTGCAAACATAAGGGTGTAAATTGATAAAATTGATATCTTGTGGTCCATATTGAGAACCACCCCAAACTAGCAGGGTGTCTTTTGTCATTTGCCCTAAAAAATAAATAAAACCTTTCTCTCATCCTTCTTTGTCCACTATCTCTTCCCCTTCCACCTCCCCTACCTCCTCACAGCCATCACTGCCCACCCTACCTCCTAAGGAAGGAGTGTCTTCCATAATCAAAATCATGATTGAGAATTGAAAAAGTATTCCGAGTCGACTATGTAATTTATGGTACTTGTTTCAATCATGCAATTAGTGGCCAATTAATTGATAGCATTAAGAACGATAACAAGCACTCAACATGTATAGATAAATAAAATTAACAATATCAAAGAATTTTGAGTATTCATTTTATAATATAATAAAGGGCTAATGTCAAAAGACTCCTTGAAGGTTTGGGGTCATTTTCAATATGGGAACCCAAGTTTCAATTTCATCAATTTACACCCGATGATTTTCAAATCTGACCAATTTAAGTCTTTTGTTAAGTTAACTGTTTGGTCAGACGTTAACTGATGACGTATCTAGTGTAGGACCCATCAATTTCTTAAAAATATTAATAAATCAATTATATAATATAATATAATAACATTAAAAAAAAGGGTGAACGACAAAAGACACCCTGTTGGTTTAGGGTCATTCTCAAATTGGGCCCCAGGGTATAAATTTTATCAGTTTACACCCTTATGTTTTCAATTTGGTCCAATTTCATTCATCTGTTATGTTGACCAGACAGTCAATCGTTAAATGCTGACGTGGCACTCGTGGGACCCACCCCACCTACAGATTGAACATTCCACGCATGCCAGTTGGAAGGTACTTTTGGATTTCAACAATTCAAAAAAAAAAACACTGAAAATCGCGCCCAAATTAGGCACGCATTGCAAAGCAAGAGATTGAAGACAAAGCCCCAAAGACGGTGTTCGTCCTCAACCTATGTTTAACCTAAATCCAAAATCTTCATAGCCCACAGCTCAGATCTAAGATTTCGAAGAAGTGAGACGCGCAAAAGGTTTATCCAAGTGTACTAGCTCCTTAACCTAGAAAATGAAGGAGAAATGGAGCATAAGGCGATGGTGTGTTGCTGTGGTAAGCGTAACATCCCGACCCAAAAATAAAAGGAATAGTGAATTAATTAATTTCAAGAATTATGAACTTCTAATTTTGGCTCTCGGGATAGGGGTATTTTGGTCATTTTTTAATCCGGAAGGATTTTGGGAAAATGAGTGGTACCGTTGCGTAAAGCTCGTCGATACAAGTTCGTAGACATGTGGCATGCCCAATTCCGACTTGTAACGAAGGAGGAAAAGTCTGAAAACGAAAGGGACATATATGGAACTGTGTTCATCCCATTATTATTTTTCTTTTTCTTTTTTCTTCTTCTTCTTCCTTCTCTTCTCTTCCCTCTGTGAGCGACCTACCCCCCCTGGCACTATAGCAGATTTTGGGCCGCCACCACCACATCCGGCCACCAAAGTTGGCGGGGCCGGTACCAAAATGACCGGGCTGCTGTCCTCTTCCAACCCTAGCCAAGCCCCCCGCAAACCGCTGTGATTTCGCAGGAAAACGAAGAGAAATGCGCCGGTTTTGACAGAAACTTCGCCGGCTTCGTTCTCCGTCATTCGGCCACCATTTTTGGCGATCCAGGTATGGAAATTCATCTATTCCTTGAGCTCTAGCTGATGGTTGGGTAGGATTTCATTAATTTTGAGCCTAAATTGTCTGATTTTCGAATTAGGGTTCGGCCAGTTTCGGGATAGCGATTTCGGCCATTTCCGGTTAGTTTTTGGGGTATGCCCAAGAACAAAAGTGACTCCAAATTAGGTGTATTACCTAGGGTAGGAGTCTTGGCCCGAGATTATGAGATTTTTTGGCAATGCGATATCGCTTTGGACATCCATGCACTGCCAGCGCGTGTGGCGGCACGTGGGCACTACATGTGAGGGGCATTTTGTCCCAATGCGATCCCCTGGTTGTCACGAGCGCGTAGGATTTTACGGATCTCAATTTGTATAACATTTGAACCCCGAACAGATTTCACATATTGTGTGATTTCCCGGTTCGATATGTTAGAACCATTGGATCGCTTCCCATTTAATATGTATTGATCTAGGTATTTCTAGGATCATGTAGGAATTCGCAGATTGGGAATCAGAGCCCCGGATGTTCCGATTCAAATAGTTAAAGTTTGTGTTTTACGATAATCGTCCGATCGTGCGATTGCGAGCGATCTGACCATCCGATTTGAACCAAACTTGCAGGACGTGCATTCTAGACCTTGTGGAACCCATAGGAACTTTCGGATCGTAAAATGGAGGTCGTGGGCCCTGTGAGCCCGGTTGACCATGTTTGGGTAGTTTGACCCTCGATTGACTGTGAGTCTTCCGGGGTAGTCCCACTCTTCAAAGAGTACTAGAACGACCCTTTTGGACGAGTCTTGACTGTCATTTGATTATGTGGGTCTATGAGATTATTTTTATGGTTTTATGGTGGAAATCTTATACTTCTGAATTTAATAGTTTATTTAAATTCTGTTTATATTTAATAGTTGAATTCTTTATTCTTGTAAAGTATTTGTAATATATGTGGGTTTGACATACTCGAGTATCTTGAGTTTATATATAATATTTGAGAAAGTACTATCCTTGTTGATTTTGTGTGGGGTACTTAGAATGTTATTTTGAGTGTTATTAGCACTACTTTAGATACCTCCCCTGTTATGGGTTTTATGTTTGAGATTTATTTTGCCCAGGCCCTTCGGATATCTTCTTAATACGATGCCTTGGTAAAATTGAATTAAGGAAGGGAATATTATTTTTATAATATTTATATAAGGATTACGAACTCCACCATCATACGTACCTCCCCCCTTGGATGATGATATTTGGAAACAGTGGATATGGACACTGGGATACATGGAAATGGATATGGTTTGGATATACTATTCACACACGTTCCGAGTTTCGGGCGTGTGGGCTTTATTGGTCATGGATCCTGGAGTTGTGGAATGCCGGAAAAATTGTGGATATGGTCTGGATATGACGGAACCAGGAGCATACCTTAATGGGGTGTCGCTGTAGACCTTTGATTGGGCAGTCTGGGCACATAGGACGGTTCCAGGCGTACGGGTCTTTATTCTTCGTCCGTACGTGTTGGGTTAGAGTGTCAGTCCCCCAGTTGGACGACTAATCCCTAGCCACATAGACGTTTGAGGGTCGGATAAGTGTGAGATAGTCAACAATCCCCTGTTGGATTGTTTCCCCCAGTACATGATGTGCATCATCATATGTACCTCCCCTTGGATATTGATATATGGATATATGGATATGGTCTGGATATGACGGAACCCGAGGCATACCTTAACGGGGTGTCGTTGTAGACCCTTGATTGGGTAGTCTGCGCGCGTAGGACGGTTTCAGACGTACGGGTCTTGATTCTTCGTCCGTACGGGCTGGTTAGAGTATCAGTCCCCCAGTTGGACAACCTATCCCTAGCCACATGGACGTTTGAGGGCCGGATAAGTGTGAGCTAGTCAACAATCCCCTGTTGGATTGTTTTCCCTCGTACATGATGATGGTGAGAGGTGGGTGTTATTATATTACACATATGTATATGTGGTTTTGATTCTGGTTTGAGATTTGTGAGCTTGTACATGTATGAACGTATAAGCCCTGGATTTGGGCAGTGTTGTTTGGCACCATACGCCTTGGATAGGGTATGGTTGTAGGATTGAACTGTTATAAATGGAATAATTTGATAATGTGTTCATTGTATTTTTGTCGGAATCAGAGTTGTGACCATTGAGATGAGAACTACGTGTGGCTTGATCCCTTGTCCAAGGGTACGTAGGCAGCCTGGGGTCTCACCAGGTGCAGCCGCGCAAATATTATTGTGTTTAAAAGGTTTGATCGATTCTGTGTATGTGATTGGGTTTCTGTTTGGTTTTCGATGAGATTGTTGGATTTGAATCTGGTTTAATGATTTCTGTGGTATTTGTAAAGTTGTTTGAGGTCATTAATTACATGGCTTATGTATTGATTGACTTAAGAACATTTTGGTGCTGTTTCGAATTATTTGAAGGCCGGAGGCCAATTAGATGAATTGCTTGAGATTATATTGTGCATGCTGCCGGTTGGTATTATTAAATGTGTTTTATGCAGGTTGGAATTTTTGGGGAATGTTCAATTTACAGGGGAGACTCTGCCGAAATTTCAGTAGAAAGTCTCGGGCCCTTTTTCCTCTTTGAACAAAGGAGGCTTGATTTTTAGTAAGTGGGCCCGGCATCGATATGATGTCAGAATTTTCCACAGGATTCGTCTCGGGTTTCGAGGAATTCGGGGCTGGTCCTGTCAGTAAGAATGCAAGAATCCTAACGTCGTGGACAATTTTGAATCTTGGGAGGCGATTCGTTGTGTGTGCAAAGGTAAAAAGCTGGATTTGATGCAAAATATTAGATTTTGAATTGTAGCAGGGGCAAATATTGAAATTGGCACTTAGGTGATGAGGGGTAAATTTAAATCACACAAACACAACCACAAACAAGAATGCACACAAGGCATGCTACAATGTACCTGCAACCCTAGAAAAGTACTAGTGACAACCTAGGCACTCAGAAGGACCATCAATCTAGGCATCCCCTGTGCTAGCAACAACTATGGTGGAAGTGTGTGAAAAACATTATAATCAAGTAAATATCAAACAGCAGATAATGATGACTAGTCAACTACCAAGAACAGAAACCCAGAAAAATTACAGATATGCAAACCATATTTTGTTCACCCAAAAACCCACCATTGGGAAAAACTGGAGGTCATCAACCGACCAGGCATCCACTAAGTAGAAAAAGATTCTTACAAAGGAATACAAGCAAGCTCAAGCAAAATCTAAATCTATTTAGGAAGATGAGCTATACCTCCTTTGTGCAATCTTCTTCTCCAACTTAGCAAAGCTTGAAGCTCAGTTCTTCATGGCAATGGCAGCTCCTTCTTCAGCTCGTTCATCCCATGGCACTAGCTTGCAAGCTCCAACTCAAATCGAAACCAAATTTGGATTCAAAGGAGAATGACCAATTTCTTCAAGAAACCATACTCTTGAAGAAATCAATCTTGAATCTGACCTAGATATAAATAAGAGAGTGTTTTAATTAGCTAGATACAGATTTTCATTTTTCAAATGCAGTTTTCAAAAAGAAACAATTTGGAAAACTCAAAGATGAAAAATATGAAGATGGCTCTTGAGGAAGAAGCAAAAGTTTCCAAAGAAACTTTCCAAAACTTGCCTACAAAAGTGACGGCCCCCAAAAAGGAATACATAGGTATTTACACCAAATTCCTTAGGTCAGAAATGTCCAATGACAGCTGGGTATTTTGCAGAATAAGACAAAAACATATGGGTAGGATCCAGCTGGAACAGTGAGCTGGAATTCCTACTGAGGCAGAGGTTGACTAGTCATAATCTTCAGAAGTTGGAAAATGCAATGTAATGCAATGCAAATTTACCTTTGTCAATTTGCTTGAACCTCCATAGGATAGTTGATAGTTAAGAACACCTAGAAAAGCTATTCTTAATCTAAACTTGAGCTTGATAAAAATAATAAAAATCCTATTGCAAAATTGTCAAGGGAAGCCAAAAGAAATACTCAAAATTCATACATTAACAAATATGAATTTACAGAGTGGGTTTTGTGCAGGGTAGAGGAGGTTGTGATTTCTGGGTTTGGTATGATATGGAAATGTGTGAAAGGTTTCAAGTTGTGATTCCGAGGTTGCTAAAATCACGGGATAAGTTGGAGAATTCACTAGCAAAGGCTAGACGCAGAGAGAAGGTTCTTTGGGCAGCATTGGTGGTGTCATGGATGCTTATTGCAATGTTCTTCGTTGGAGAGAATGGTGGATCAAATGGATTGAAGCTGAAGACTTAGGAATTGGCATGAAAGGGGGTGTTTTAGGGATGCACTATGCTTTTTGTATGGGAAGTATTGTGCTTTTAGTGTAATGTAGTGTGCTTTTGGTTAGGGTCTGTACTGTGCCTTTGGTATGGAAAGCACTGTGCATTTGGTATGGAAAGCATTATGCTTTTGGTTATGTAATGAGAATGAACATTTTGGCTATGTAATGGGAATGAGCATGATGGCTATTTAATCTGCATACAATGTGACATTTTGGTAATGCAATAATATGTACAAAATGGACCTGTTCTTTCCAACAACATGTTTCTACCAAATATGAACAAATTCATTTTCACTTGCAGCATAACAACAAAATAGGCCACAGAATAACATTTACAACCTTCTAAAAAAACAGAACCTTTTTTCCAAAAAACAAAAACAGAACCTATCTTACAAAATATCTTCCATGGACAATCTTCCCAAAATAAGGCAACTTGTCTTCCAAAATAACATTATAACCTAACCCAACCAGCTAATAAGGTAAAACTGTCTTATAATAACAAAATAACTTAACCTAACCAAACTAGCTAATAGAAATTTGTGATTGCCCACTGTGAAAAGAAAGACAAGTGTGTAAGACCATCATCATTCCTTGCTCAAGTCTAATGCTCCCACAACCATAAGTCGTTTCCTCAATAAATAAGAATTGGTAGTTGAAGCTTTAGTTGATGCAGGAGGGGCAGATCCACTTGTAGGAGGGACAGATATTGAGGATGGAGTAGCTGAATTAGTTGGTGGTACATTTGAACTTCCAGCTACAGTGGTGGCCTTTCTCTTCCATTTTCCTTTCTGCATAGATCTTGCAGGCTTAACTCGCCTTGTTGTTGCATTGGGACCAGCTTCACTTGTTTGAGTAGTTTGCTGGGATGAGGCAAAAAATAATAAACTGTTAGTTGCATCATATTCCAAACACATAAAAATTTATAAAATTAACAAATGTTTAGCCTTAAATGTTTACCTTAGCCTTCCTCTTTTTTATTTTTGTTTTGGGGGGGAGATTTCTATGACAAGTCCTTTTGTTGTAGCCCTTTCTTCCACATTGGCCACACCTCAGTGAATCTTGAACTTTCGTAACAACAGTGGCCTTCTTGCTTGACTCACCTACTTCCTTCCTTCTAGCCTTTCTTAGACTTCCAGATTGTTTGGAGTATGAAGGAGGCACACATGGTGGCATATTAGTTATATCCCACAACTCCATCCCATTCATAGGTAGTATGAGGTTTTCATATGCCTTGAAATATGTCTCAGTATGATAACATGCTGTCACACCCCAATTTATTTACTTAATTATTGAGAGTGTGAGGTAAAAGAAAAAAAAAAACTAAAGTTTAAACTTAAATAGCAAGAAACATGAGAATTAAACACAAAACTTCTATTTAAACCAAAGTAATTTACATTGTCATTTTACAAGCAAAATTTCAGGAAAATACAGATTCTTAACAAAACATTCAAAACTATCTGCAACTCATTCTTCTTGTTACCTTGTCACCACTAAACTTCAGATTCAAAACCTGCAATAAATTCATTAAGGGGTGAGCATTACATGCTCAGTAGGGGCCCTATATGATTAGTGAGATTTTTAAAGTGCAATTTATGTAATGTATGAATGAACTTCAATTCTACCCAACCCGTTAATTTATATAATAGGGCAAGCAAATCTGCATGTCCCATACCATGCATTTTACCACTGTGATTCCGAATTCCCCATTATATAAACTAACACCCATTTCAATCATCCCATAATCCCCTTTTTCTAGTCATCTTGTCCACACCATTGATCTCCAAGCCCAAATCACCCAATCGACAATTATACCGCCAATTTCCTAATCTACTGTGCACACGGGCTCGCCTGAACTTGGTCCCTACAATGGTTAGACTCAACTACACAAAAGATTCTTCCCATTATCCTCATTCCCATAATGTATTTATCAACCCAAAAAGTCCAACTACTACCGACAACATATGAACATGTCAATATTAATCAAATTATAATGATAATTGACAATCATGTAAACACCCAATATCAAGGATAATAATCAAACAATATTACCAAGCATAATATAGTGTTCACAGTATTTAATTAAATCAATTTATGTAAAATCTCCCCAAGAAAGAACCCCTACCTCAAATTCAAAGCTATAGTTGTAAGCTCAAATACTTTGAACTTATTCAAAACCTCTCCACACTTAGTTCTTTTGTCTACGTTTTTTTTTTGGTAGGAAACTACTATAACTTGAAGAACTTATGATCCAAGGCTATTATGTAGGACTATTTATAGTAGTTAGAGTCGGTAAAGAAGATTTGGTTGAAGCTTTAACATTGTGCCACATAATCATTCTACAAGTTCCTAGACTCCCAAAGCCTTTTACGTTGGCTTGGTAGAGTGCTTTGTGAGCACCCTCCTAACAAGTTTTTATATATATAGGAATATCTACTATTATTACACCTCAAGCTTTAATGGACTTTGAGGACACCACCAAACAACACGTTAGTTTGCAAAATTGCTTAGTATGCATATATGTTTTTCTAATAGTTTTTTGTAAAGTAAGTATATATAATAATAATGATGAATAGTGCTGAAATGAATAAAACCATGCAATAACATTTGAATGGCTATTAGTTAATAGCTATCTTTACGTAACTTACTATACAATTAATATATATATTATTAATTATATAATTTTTGGAGATTGATAATTGTAATTATTTAATTTATGAAATATTAAAAATATGGGGTTTCACACATGCATCTACAAAATCCATTACGTTCAGGCCCCCATTGTAATTTATAGCTGCCACTCCATGAACACAAGGCCAATCAGTCAAATCCCATTCTCTGCAGGAATAGGTCCTCAAATCGAAGTCCATAATATACTGTGAAATCCCACCATTGCCAACTTGAAATTTTCCTCCACCTGACAACATAGTGACACAACCACCTACTTTTGCCTTATTTATCTCTACCTTCTTAAAAATCTTGGGGCAAATTGCCTTTGTCCAATTCTTCATTTTGTCCCTTCTGCCTTGTATCCTCCTCATTAATATACACCTAACTATCTCAAGCATGGTCAATATTGGCTTATCTCTGCATGCCAATATGAATGGGTTGAAGGAGTCACACATATTGTTTAAAAGCATATCACAATTCACATGAGTGCTGAAGTGTGATCAAGACCAATGTCTGGGAGGTTTTCCTGGTTCTGTCAGCTAATCATAAGCATCATTATCAAGGTTTTTCAGCTCTTCCATCTGTCTTGCAAAGTGTGGAACAATTGTTGCTTTTGCAGTGCCCCAGAATTTGTCAAACAAAGCTTTCCCTTTGAATTGTAATCAGAAGTTGGTGAACAAGTGTCTTGCACAGAACCTGTGGTCACTGTTGGGAACTACTTACTCAAAAGCTGGTAATAATCTTTTTTGCTTATCTGATATGAAAGTGTATCCAAACTGGTTAACAATCTCTACATCCTTTACTAGCAATTCTAGAAACCAAACCATGAGTCCTTGCACTCAGACTCAACCACTGCATACACAATCACCAATGTTTTATTATTAGCATCTATACCAACTGCTGCTAAAAATTGCCCTCCATATGCACCATTCAAGAAGCAGCCATCTAATCCAATAATGAGTCTGCATCCAGTAATAAACCCTGCTTTACATGCACCTAGACAGACATATAACCATTGAAACACTAGATGACCCAATTGTTCATTGAAATCACATTGAACTTTGGTTGTTGTTCCTGGATTGGTCTTCCTTAACTCTTCACAATAATCCCAAATTCTGGAGTATTGTTTTGTGTATATTCCCTTAATCTGCCTCAATGCCCTCTCTTTTTCCCTATAAACTTGTTGCCTAGAAACTCTAGTGTTATAATCCTTCTCCACGGTCTCCATGAATGAGCTAACGGGCCATCTTGTATTGGTCTTCAATGTTTCCATATATTTGGCATTGAGCCAACTAGACTTGACAGTGGGGTTCTCTCAAACAATACCACAACTATGTTCACCCTCATATTTCTTAACCTGCATGGTCTTCTTAGGCTGCATTTTGGAAACATATATCTCACATGGACAATCTGGATCTGCACAAACTGCCTTTAGTTTGAAAGCCTCACTTCGCACAAATACAACATCCTTATTCATCTTTATAAAATGTTCTCTGGCAGCCGATCTAAAAACTTTACAATCACTGAATTTCAACCCAACCTCAACTGTGGATCTCCCGTGTCAGTTGCCGGATTGAACTCTGGCCATCTATCCGTCATTGGAGTCTCATCATCAGAGTCATATATAGGCTGCACATTATCATAATCATACTCCTCTTAATCTAGTTCAACATCTGCACCCCAATCCCAAGATTCAACCCCAGCATTTGTTGACTCTAGCTGTTTTCCTTTTGCCCCATCTCCAACCCACTCAGTTTGTTTGTCCACCTATTCATCAAAATCGACATCATCATCATCATCATCATTATCATCACAACTAAAGTTAGGGTCTGCAAAATTAGAGTCAATATTGTCTGCTGACTCCTCTTCATCACAAACTATGGTCCTTTTCCTTGCTTTTGTTGTCTTCATTGAATGACATCTTGATAACTTGCTCTTTTCTATAGTTACTTCAACAACCTCATTCTCAACTAGTCCCTCAGTTACTGTATTGGACCTTTGGTCTTCTTTTATCACGTGTCATCTTTACATTTTTGCACCTCCTTTTACAAAAGCTCTTGCCCTCCTTTTCCCTTTGTCTACAGGGGCAAAAGAGTCCCTCTCAACAGCTTTTTCTTTGTCTGTTTGCACTGTAGAAGATTCCTTCTCTACTACTTTTTCTTTGCCTTTTTCAGAAACACTCTGAATTGCAGAAGATTCCCTTGCATTTTGTGTACCCCCAGCACTTTGTTCCCCATTTGGTTCTTCACTGAGTTCTTCTTTCACAACACTTTTTTTTTTTTGGTCAAGAGAGAGAGATTTATTTTTTAAAAAAATTTTGTGAGAAGACATTTTTGCCCATGCCAAATAGGACTTGTCCATGTTGAAATGACGGAAAGGACAATTTCTGAAAATGGAGGCATAATTAAATTACCACTGTAACAATTTAGCAATATGAGGGACGAAAAGTAAAGTTTGGTCTTAATACAGGGACTATTGCTACAATTTAACCAAAAATTTAAAATGGAAAGAAACAACTAAAATGGTGGATGTTGGTGGGTGGTAGTAGACAGAGACGAATCCAGGATTTCAAAGTACACTGGGCTAGATTTATAGACAAACTCGACAGTACGGGTGAATTTCATTGATAACAAAAATTATACACCTAATCAGGGGGATATATTGGGCTGTGCCCTCAAAATACATAAGATATTAACTAGTAAAAAAAGACAATAATAAATAAACATGCAATGCAAATACATATTACAACTATTTGAGTTGTACCCTTCTAGGCTTCAAAGAGTTGAAATCAGTAATTATTGATTCGTTATCAATACTATCAGCAAATTCTTTTTCAATGTGAAGTATCATACAATCAGCAAGAAACTCATCCTCTATCTTGTTCTGAAGTCGATTTTTGATAAGCCTCATAGGAGAAAATGCACACTCTATTGTTGCTTAGAAACTGGAAGAGTTAACACTAAATGAACCAATCTATCAATCAAGTGGTAGGTGTGTATTAACCCTATTTCAAGTAAGTTTTGACTCTGTTTGTTGTGAATGCAGGTATAAAGTGGGCTATCCCTTCTATTTAGCCATAGATATTTTTTTTTAGGCTAAGACTACATCACATTTTAAAATAAAATTTTTTTGGCATGGGCTATAGCCCATACAGCCCATTAGTTGCATTTGTACCTGGTAGCGAATCTATTAAGGTGTAAGGAGATGTACTCACCGAAAAAACCATTGTAGGTGCTTCAAAAAGGGGACGGGGAAGCTGGATCAAAGGTGGGGCTGCATAGGTGGGGTTTTTTTTAATTTTTATTCTTTTTTAATTTCATAAAATTAACAATTTATCCTTAATCTATATATATAAGGGAGCTTTAGTAATATACCCAAAATAGGGGCTGATATTATAAAAAAACCCCACATGGAATGCACTTTAGAAACATACCCAAAAATCATTTACTACATAAGAAATGAGTATTAAAGTTCTTGTAAATTACATGACTGCCACTGATTAACTTAAAACAAGCCCAACACAAGAAACTCAAAAAAAACCCAAAACAAGCCCAGCAAGCCCGAAGTACATTGTTAATACCATATCATAGATGTACATTGTTAATACCATGTCATAGAAGTACATTGTTAATACCATATCATAGAAGTACAGTGTTGAAGTTCCTATAAATTACATGACTGCCATTGATTAACTTAAAATAAGCCCAACGCAAAAAACTCAAAACAAGCCCAGCAAGCTCGAAGTACATTGTTAATACCATATTATAGAAGTACATTGTTAATACCATATTATAGAAGTACATTGTTAATACCATATCATAGAAGTACATTGATAATACCATATCATAGAAGTACATTGTTAATACCATTTCATACAAAAAACTCAAAAAACCCAAAAAAAGGCCCAGCAAGACATCCGATATCCTTTGCAAAAACCACCTCCAATTGTTCACAGTTTCACCAGAAACAATTGCAAAGACATCCGATACCTTTACAAGAAGAAAAAAAAAACACTGTTAATACTATGTCATAACACTATCTTCCTAGTAAAAATTACATTATGCATATCATAAACTTCAAGTGCAAAGCTATATATAGAGCAAAATATAGAGCATGCTTTGTTACTGAAAATCTGTTAATACTATGCCATAGAAGTACACTGTTAATATTATGTCATAGAAGTGCATTGTTAATACTATGTCATAGAAATCATCTCAGTAGCAAGGTATGAACAATATAACAACTGTTCATACCACTTACTGGAAGTTAACAACTACGTCATTTCATTTGCATAATAGGTACAATAACGAATCCAAACAGTACACAAGCTAAGAAAGATGCCTACTTGAGTGAATTCATTGAATTGTAATCCTAATCAATGACCCAACTAACATGCTTGAGGAGCCTAAGGCTATTTGTGTATATAGATAGATACATGCATATTGATTTATACACGTAAGACATACATTAAAAAACTACACGGGCATGATACTTTCATATTTCCTGAAACCCTTAAGGTCATTAGTTCGAAGGCGCAGAGATATCTCCTCCCCGTGGTTCTACAACAGCAACCAAGTGTCAATCAGAAATTAAAAGAAAAGAGAAAATACTATTGCCACTAATTTCATCATATATTCTGATGTTTAGAGTGTGATTACCTTATTGAAGCTGAGGATGCATTTGGGACTTATGCCAACATAACCAACAAGGGCCATCTCAGTCATGATTCCCACACGCCAACTATGCTTTAAAAAGAACAATGCAAAGATAAATTATCAGTAGGGACATAAAAGTATACCAAGGAATCATATGCACAACACACTGGACAATCTGTCTATACAAGTGTGAGAATATGCATTCAATGATACCTTGTTCATGACAGAAATAATTCCAGGATCTGCAGCAAGCATGTGCATTCTTTTCAATGCCTCTGACACCGGAGGGTTCAACTGCAGACAAGTAACAAGAAGTTGAAGTTAAAAGCCTCTACCAAAAATTGATAATTGCAATATCTTCACATTTCCTCATACATAATTTTAGAATACCTCAATTCCTGGAAGTTGAAGTGTTCGGAAATCACAAAATATATAAGGTCCTTGTGGAAGTTTCAGAGTATGAGGCCTGTATGACATTCGCTGCCTCAATCTCATTTCCTCTTCATCAAATCCAGCTATCCTTAAGTTTGACTTTGCATGTTGTAAAACTTCATCAACCTCATGTTCAGACACTCCCATCATTCTGATGGACTTTCCCTGAACAAGAAGAAAAGCAATCAGTTATCATGCAAGAACTCAGAAAGTTCAGTCATAGAAAGTTAACACTAAATAGTGTTTTACACATTAAAATCACAAAGAACCTAGATCACTGAGAATCTAAATCCAAGAGCAGTAATTATCAATTTTTCTTTTCTTTTATTCAATTTTCTCAGTAACCAAACATTAGATAGCATACACAATCAGAGCCAAACAAGTCAACAACAATGAGAAAAACAAGCATAATGAATTCTAAATCTCTAATTCCAAATATTATATCATTCTAAAATAGAAAAAGCAATACAGCAATGACTCATATTGACTAATTAAGTATTTTACGCCAAGAACTCATTCCAAAATTATGACTACCACCAACTCTACCATCGTCGGCGCTCCAAAGAATGAAGAATCAAATTGAATCACCATATCACCATTGCCAATTCAATCATACACTAAGCAAACACATAAATTAACAACAACAAAAAATTACGAGAAATTAAAAATTTCACAGTAACCTCTAAGAGCTTTTGTGTATGAAAGCCTGAGTAGTTCTTCAGAATCTCTCTCTTGACGGCGTATCCATACTGAGATCGATGAATTTTATCCAATGATCAATCCAAGTACGATCCCTGCCTTCTTTGCCAGACTCATTCCTCCAGAGGAGTTCTTCGTTCCGTCTCCGTCTGCATTGAGGTTTCTGTGGTTGACATCGCTCGGATTCGACGACGCTGGAGAAGGAATTGGAGGTGTGTCGTCGGCCGACGGAGATTGAGACGGAGATGATTGCGGTAGCGTCGGAGATGAAGAAGGATGGTGCGTTCATTGGAGCGTCCGACGGAGATGGAGGAAGGGAAATCGGAGATAGAGTTTTGGGCGAAGGTGAATCGGCGACGGGTTGTGGTGATAGAGTCGGCGAGGGCTGTGGTAGAGATGATGAAGATTAAATGGGAATTGGACTAGGAGAAAAGCCAGAAGCAGAGCTCGATTGTTGAAGAAGAAGAAAGTTCGAGATGTATGTTGATGAAGATTGAGTTGATTAATAGACAAAGCAAAAGGGCAAAACAGTAATCCAACATAGCTGTTGAATTTCAAAAATCGACAGCTGTCAATTTTTGGGTGTATTTTGGGTGTGTTTATATATATTGAATGATATAGGGTTTCTTTATAAAACTATGTCTAGAAATGGGTATTTAACTAATTTCCTATATATATAAAGCAAAAGGCAGAGAATAGTGAAACATTCAAAATACCAGAAAGGTAAATTAACAATAATGAAATAATTCATGGAAAAAACTCAAATTTTATTGTAATAGAGGGAATCGGGTCGGGTGCAGCCCGCTCGACCCATAAACAGAAACTAACGCGCCTAATAAAAGAGAAACCCTAGTACGCACTTTTCCATCTCTTCAGCTGCCGCACTCTATTTGCTCCCTGCGCCTCGTCTCTACTTCCTCATTCTTAACCTTCGCTGTTCGGCACTGTAAGTAATGTTTTAGGGTTTGTTTTTCATCTCATGGTTCTCTTCCATTGCATATACTCTAAAACGTAAAACGATTTGGAATATTTTAATGCCTGATTTGTATTCGTGTTTTAGTCCACGGGAGATCCGAATTAGTTAACTCTGTTTGATTATGGCCCAAAATGACACTGTAAAAGGGAATTGATTGTGATTTGTGTGTGTATGTGGGTAAGATAGTTGAACATGTTCATGGGGTTTTATGTAGTATAAATATTTGTGTGAAAAAGCTGGAAGCACAGTTAAAGGAAATTGAATTATTGACTATGTATGATGAATTTTGTGCGGTAATATTGCATTATTTTAATAATGAGAGTAAAATAATTTTGGATTCGAGAAATTAGGGTTAGGGTGTTGAAATCGAGTTTTGGATCTGAAGTGTTATATGTTGTTTATGGTCGTTGATAGTGGGGTTTTCTTATCTGCTATTGTGATTTTTTCAGTTTGCCAGATACTCTAACCTGCTATGCTGCTTAGTTTTTATTAGGTTTGGTTTGGCTTTGTTTAAGATTTAGTTAAATCTACAAGTCCCTTTTTGTTCTGCTTGTATTTTTTTTAGTTTCTCTGTTTTATTTTGTTTATTAGCATCTTATTTAAAAAGCTTGGTTCTATGGGTTACATCAATATCGCATTCTCTGAGCATGAAATGGATGAGTGTGGTTTTTTCTTATTTTCTTATCATTGCAGGAAGAGCTAGTTCTGCAAAATGGGTCGTGTTCGTACCAAGACTGTGAAGAAGTCCTCACGCCAGGTGATCGAGAGGTACTACTCAAAGATGACCTTGGACTTCCACACAAACAAGAAGATCTTGGAAGAGGTTGCAATCATCCCCTCAAAACGTCTCCGGAACAAAATTGCTGGGTTCTCCACTCACCTGATGAAGAGGATTCAGAAGGGTCCAGTCAGGGGTATCTCACTGAAACTGCAGGAAGAAGAGCGTGAGCGTCGCATGGACTATGTACCTGAACAATCTGCTATCAGGACTGAAGAAATCAAGGTCGATAAGGAGACCCTTGACATGCTTGCTGCTCTTGGCATGGCTGATCTTCCTGGGGTATCTGAAGCTGAGCCACAGGTTATGATCCCTAGCCAAGGTTATGGACGGGGTCCACAGGGTGGAAGGAGGTTCTGAGGCAATGGAAGCTTTGTGTTGTTTTTGAGAACCTGGAATTTAGTTATTTAAGTTTGCATTTGGTAGTAGTGATATGGCAAACATGAATCTTATTTTTGTATTTTAATTGAATGTTCGCTTGACATTGAGTTTGGAAAATGGTACTTTTGTTTATTAAATGGAGTTAACATGCTTGCGTTTATGCAAATATTGTTGGTAGACCTCATATGTGGATGTGCATTTGATATTGTTTTGTTGCAGTACTTTACTTATTCTGAAGTGATCAGTTTAAGCTATGGAGTAAACATTTATATGAGGCCCAAGGGTGTTTGTTGTATTATTAGTATGTAGTCAACAAAACACAAGACAAGAGGGAACAAAATAAAATTCTTTTTATTATTAGGACTTTATCAAGATAGATTTACACTTTAATGTAAGGTGAATACCATATTAATTTGGCTTTTTTATTGCAAAACGTCTCTCAGGTTAACAAAACTATTAGATTGCACCCTTTTTATTTTTTTGTGTCATTTGTGGTCCTTAAAGTTAATGTGAGTGCTCACAAGTAGCCCTTATTGTCAACTTCGAGGTCGATTGATCACTATGAATGGACGATTGATCGATTTTCAGCATAGAGAACTCTTGTACTCGAGACTCAGGATGATTGATCGTTGGCTTTGGATGATCGATCGTTTCTTGGTCAAGAGCAATTTCATGCTCCAAACCTCAAGGCGATTGATCATCAAAGGCAAGATGATCGATCGCTTTTGTACATAGGCGAATTTCTTCGTTTTCCAAGTTGCTCCAATTTTTCTTTTTACTTTGTATCTCCTCATGAAGCGTAGATTTGGATGTTGGGTCATGGAAGAACATCTTAGATTCCAAAAAGATCACATCCAAAGTGACGTAGGTACGTCAGGTAGGATGGTGATAACAACGGTAACCTTTTTTATGAGTAGCATAAGCCACAAAAATACAGCGTTGATGAACGAATGCCACACATCCAAAAATTCGGGGTGTGAGTACCAAAACAGAGGGCAGGGGGCTCGTGTTGCACAAACACTTGTAAGGGAGTTTTAAAGTTCAATACACAAGAAGGCATGCAGTTGATCCAAGTGAATTGCGGTGACAATAACATCATCCCAGTGATGACGAGGAACATGAGCTCCAATTAGAAGTGCTCAAGCTGTTTCAAGAAGATGTTGATTCTTTCATTAAGCAACACCATTTTGTTGCAGCGTCTTAGGACAAGTCGTCTTATGGATAATTCCATGCTGTTGGAAGTAAGCTTGAAAGTCATGATTGACAAATTCTCCACCATTGTATGAGCAAAGAATATGTATTTGAGCTATGAACTGAGTTTTCATCCGTTTGTGGAAGAACTGAAAATGAGAAAACACTCCGTTTTTATTCTTCAGCAAATAAACCCAGGTCATCCATGTATAATCATCTACAAATTGACAGACCACCAAATGCTAGAAGGAGCAGTGATAAGTGAAGGTCCCTAGACATCAGAGTGAATTAATGTAAATGGAGTAGTACACTTGCTCATACTCAATGGATATGGCACACAGTGACTCTTGTCCAAAATACAAGTATCACATTTGAAGTCAAAGTCCTTGAAACCTGAGAATAAATAAGGTATAAGATGCTTCAAACAATCACTTTTATGTAGAATTACTTTTCCCAATAATCACTTAAAATCACTAAAAGTGATTATATGGAGAAGCATGTGGGAAGTGCTTCTCCCCAAAAGTGATTCTGGACAAAATCATTCCCAAAAGAGCCCTAAACCTATGACTGTACCTGAATAAAGTTGAGAGTTATATTAATTAATTAAATCGACACATACTTCGTGACTCTAGAGGTTTCTTTTTATTTATTTAATATTTTTACATATAAATCTACTGGTTTATAAATTAAAAAAAAGAAATCTATTGGTTTATTTAAATTTTCTCAATCATTGTTCCCTCACTTGTATTATTAAATTATAAGGATATTTTTTTTAAAACCGAAGTTAAGGGGGAGGGTATGTTTCATCCAAAAACTTGGAGTATGACATGTGTGGTGGATTAAGTAGGTTGGCAACCAAATAGCAAGTAAACAAGTATTAAAGAGGGAGATCACACCAAGCAATAACAAACTTCATAAATTGTAATTTACAAACTCAAAATGTCCTTGTAAACATAGGACTTGTAGTCTCCCAACCACAAGTAGAGTACCAAACCACCTCAGATTTACACCCCAGCAAAGTAACTTTACAAGTATCATTATAAAGATTTCAAATGAAGCTGGATCAAAGAAAAATATCAAGCAAAACAACAAAAAGTCTCTTGGCTCAAGTCCATAAGACAACTCAGGGATACTAACTTCTCTCCTTTGCTCTTGTCATGAAATGATAAAATAGGTTGAGCTTCACAAGCTTTGTAGGGATAACAAAATGATTCATTATCATCAAGATTCCAACAAGCATACACTTAGGCTGCATTTGATTCATGAAAAATGTGACTTGAGAATAATTTCCCATGTTTGGTATAAACATATGAAATGGTTGCCTGGCACATGAGAAAATTAGAGGAAAATGAAACCCTCTGTCCCATCGGGTTTCATTTTTCCTTCCCATGAGAAACTAAGGACATCACTAAATGCACTTTTTTCATGATCATTTTGTCTCCATTAATAATTTAGAATTACAACATTAAATGCAGTCTTTTTTTGTTTGATTTATTTTATGTAAAATTTAAAACCTAAACTGTGAAACATTTTCTTGAATTTATGCAATGGAATTTAAGTGGGACTTTAGATTTAGGTTTTGTGATGGAGGAAGCCCCGATGTTGTATGGTTTTGTCCAGCTCATTGAGCTTGTGAAAAATATTATTTGAAGAGGAAGATAAAGCAAAAGACTCTTTTCGTTTGCGAAAAATACCTTCTTGTTAAGTGGTTGATTCTTAAAAAAAGAAAGAAAAAAAAAAGGGGAAACAACGATTGCATATGTTGTAATTTTCATCAAATAAATTGATGAGATAAAATATTTTTTAAAAGGAAATTTTGCATAAATACCATCTGAACTTTTTGGCATATGCGAGATTACCACCTAAACTTTTAATTTTTACTTGTAACCACCTGAATTATGTCAAGTAGCCCCTCCCAAATCTAGAAGAGTAGAAACAAAGAAAGAAAAGTAATTGAGCCAACATAATTTCCAAATACATTTTTTAAATTGAAAAATCAACACCGGAAAAAACCAAAACTTGTATTCAATATGGTGGCATGGCTATGTTCGCTTTCCTTTTTAGATATAGGCTTTTGCAAGGTCAATCTGCCATCATATTGTTGAAAGGGGATGTGGAATGAAGAAATTTTAAGATGCAACTACACCAAAAATTTGAAAGAAATAAAAAAGAACGAGGAAGATTGGCCTCAGCCATTGTGGAAGAATAACTCGATTTGAGAGAGATGTTTATTTTGGTGGGTGAGAATTGGTGTTTGAAGGAGCTGGGGAAGTCGTGAAATAATTAGGTTAGTTTTCCTATTTAATTTTTTCATTTAAAATTAAATTCGGTTAGTTTTTAAAAGTTTATATTTTTTTTAGTTATATTGATTGACAAAAATTCCCTTCAAATTATCACATGTCTATAAGTTCGAAAATAAACATTTAAATGCAGTATATGACTTGATTTAACGAAATTTTTTAATGGGGTTAGATGTAGGTGGTAAATTTCAACATTTTATATTTATGCAAATTTCCAGTTAAAAAACATGTATATGCATTGATATTGATTTTGTCAAGCCCTGAGGGCTATGGGTTTATACCGCTTTTTATCATTTTAGTCTATGTAGTTTAAATTTTGTCAATTTATTTATGTATTTTTAAATTTGAGCAATTCAAAGGCACATTACAAAATTTATTAGACCCCGTGCTTTGATGCAATTAGAAGGAATGTGACAAAATTTGTAATGTGTCATTAAATTGCTTGATTTTAAAATTACTGGCATAAGCAAAATACACACTAGTGTAGTAGTTTGGAGCAATTGCTCCCCAAACCAAGGTCCTGAGATCAAGTCCGCGTATCCGTGATGTATATGAGTTTAGTATTGTATTGCACCTCTTAATAAGAAAGTTCCGATTATAAAAAAAAAAAAAAAAAAAAACTTGCAAGTGCATGTGACTTACTGCCTTGTGTCTGTATTGAGCGCTACACTTCGCTCCCAAAAGAAACATGGCCTCAACACCAAACATTCGAAAAATGCACTTCCAGTTGAGAGTCCTAAGCAGATAATGGAATTCTCACTCAGCACCCCACACTATCTCAACACCACCACTCCCTTCTCCACCCTCATCCACAACCAGAAACACCACTCCTCCTCCTTCTCCTCCTCCTCCACCACCACTTCTCTCTCTTTCTCTCTTAAACCAACGCCCCCTCCACTGCCAAATTCTGAAAACCCCACCAGCTCCTCCCCACCCTCCAACCAAATTCGCCGCCCCAAAACCCTCAAAACCACTCCTTCCCCCTCCAAACCCACCTCCAAAATTCCCTCTAACCCCTTTAGGAACCGTATTAATCCCACCCATGTCCCTACCCCACCAATTAACTCCACCACCAACACCAATTATCACCCCTTCACTGACAAGCTCTGGCTCACCAGCAAGCTCTCTCCCCCACCTCCACCTCCACCAACCCAAACGGAAAATCCTGAAGAAAATCGAATACCCATCAAGGACAATGCCCCCCAGAAGAATTCGGATTTGCCCAAAATTAAGTTCCAGCAAGAGGGTAAAATCTTTGTGGGGAATTTGCCCAACTGGGTCAAGAAAAATGAGGTTTTCGACTTCTTCCGGCAATTCGGGCCCATCAAGAATGTGATTCTGATTAAGGGTCATGACAGTACTGAGAGAAATGCAGGTTTCGGGTTTGTTATTTATGGGGGTTCGACTGCTGCTAAGTCTGCCATGAAGGCGGTCGAGTTCGATGGCGTGGAGTTCCATGGGAGGGTTCTGACTGTTAAATTGGATGATGGGAGGAGATTGAAGGAAAAAACTGAGGAGAGGACGCGGTGGATTGAAGGCAACGACGGGGTTGAGTATCGTTCTAACTGGCACAAAGAGCGGGACAGCTCGCGCAAGGAATTGCGCAAGATTATGGATACTGAGCCGGAGAACTGGCAGGCCGTTGTTGGGTTTTTTGAGAGAATTAAGAAGGTAGAAGATCAGCAACACGCTTTATTAATTTATGTGCATTTCACATTCACCACATGTCAAAATCCTAATCCATGACTAGTTTTGAAATTTATAGCAGTTTAATTGGTGCCGTATGCTATTGAGTTATGAGGTATCAGATGTTCCTTGAATTATATTGTTCCAATTATTAAAGATTGGAACAAGGAATCAGTCATAATGCCTGCCCATAAAGTTGAATCCAAATATTAATAATAGTAAGAGGTTCTTCTAGAGTTGAGTTTATACAATGACTTGTACTTGAACAAATCACAATCTTTTTCAATTGCGAGAACTAATACAATACCCACCACACACACATTTTGTACATTTATATATCTATGCTCTCTGTGGAGCTTATTCTATGAATGGTTGCTTTTAATTTGAGCAAAAGTATACTGTTTTTTATTCAGTGTTGTGTACATAACACAAATGTTTGCTTGTATGTTTTTTCTTCTTTGTATCAGCCTTCTAGAGGAGAATATGGCCTGATGGTGAAGTATTATGCAAGGCGAGGGGACATGCATCGTGCTCGTGAAACTTTTGAGAGCATGCGAGCAAGAGGAATAGAGCCAACGTCGCATGTGTACACAAGGTAAAACTTTGTGTGTAATTTGTAGAATTTAAGCCTTCTGTAATAGTTTTTATGGGGACAATTTTGATTTGGGTTAAACACATTTTTGATCCTCTAAATTGTCGGCAAGTATCAGCAACTCTTGATTTCTAATGTCAGGAATAAAGCACCTCTTTCTCTTTTTTGTCTTTTTTTTCTTCAAATGTAACAAGGAAGTTCAATGAAAAACTTTGACTGATTAAGTGAATTGAATTCAACAATATGGCACTCAAGTCTCAAAAATTGGATTTTAATTGGTAATTACTGATGCTAGAAATTCTTGAGTATACTCCAGGAAATTTGATAAGGACTCATGATATTGATATCCCTTCCTATGTGAATTAGAGGCTCTGAGTTGAGTTAAAATTTAATTAAAGTGTAATTAGTACACTTGGTCACAATTAATATAGATAAAGTTTCTTGCTATTTAATTAAAGGATTCATATAGTTGACACCCTCGTTTTATGAATAAAGGCTTTGTTGAGTTGTGCTGGACTTTATTCTTACTAGTTGGGTGATTATTGAGACATCGTTGCTTGGAGTAGAAGTTTAGGGACTTTATTGAATCATACATCCATTTACAAGTCAGTAAGATTGTTAAAGCTATGGCCTTTGTTTCAGCCTATCTTTTGGTGATTATTCTAGCTTATGACCTTTATGTAGTTCCAATGTGCATTTCTTTTTATGTAACGTCTTCAGAGAAAATTACTATCAAATCGCACTACCATTGGCTCTTGTAGCCACAGTTGTTCCTCTCAACGTTTAATAAGAGGGATGCCCATAGGGGTTTGTTGAGATTATATCCCACATTGGAAATTGAAACCCTTGCCTTACAATGTGTAATGTCCTAGGTCTCTCCATCCATTGTCAATTGGTTTTGAGTTGGATGCTCTAATTCTATCATGGTATCAAAACATACAATCCATGTGTTAGGCACAATGACCACATGTGCTCCCATGTCATCCAAATATGAGTTGTCCATGTGTTTGACTTAAGTCATGACTCATGCACTATGGAAGTGGGTGTGCTTAGAGTTGGGATGGGTACCCAATGGGTGTTAGAGGTGGTGATGGTCATAGGTACCCATTGGGTGCTCCATTGCCCATTCCTAGGCGTGTTCAGAATATATCCCACATCAAGAATGTAGAAGTCTTGCCTTACAATATATAATGTCCCAAGTCTCAAATTGTATTGCCAATGGGTTTTGGGTTTGGATGCTCTAATGTATCAAGGTTCAAGCTCTAATACATCCCTTGTTGTATAGCTTACAAAAGTCAAATAATCATACTATGAATTTCATCGTAGTTTGAATTGTAATAATAATGTCTAATTGTAGATATATTTTGTGAGAGCATGTACTTTTAGAGTTTTGAATTTCCTGTTTTCAATATTAAAAGTTTGTATTACGTGCAGCCTTATTCATGCTTATGCAGTTGGCAGAGACATGGAAGAAGCATTGTCATGTGTTAGAAAAATGAAGGAAGAAGGTATTGAAATGAGTTTGGTGACTTACAGTATAATGGTTGGGGGATTTGCGAAAGTTGGCAATGCCGAGTAAGTAAGCACATACATTTCTAGTTTAGCATATCCGAAGAATTATAGTTGTAGGATATTTTATTCGCGAAGTGCTATTTTTTATTTATTTTGTAGACCTATTTGGTATGCACATCAAGTAATGCATATATATGGGGCTTGCAATTAATATTTTTCTCCTTTAATTAGTAGAAATGTATCACCGTTATTTTAATTTTCAATTCATGACACCTGTCATGTAGCCATTCATCAAGTTATTATAGAAAATTAATAAAAAAGAGGAAAAAGAATCTCATCCAAAGAAACTTTTCATCTTTTATGTACCTCTTGCCTGAGCTCTTGTTGATGCACTGAAATCAGTAAGGTCTCCAAATTGTACAGATGTAATGTTCCTTATAAAATCAAGGACAGTAAGCTGCTGATTGACAATTGCATAACTAGTGACCTTAATTGACGCAATTGCCTTTTGCACTTGCTGCATGTTTCCTTCTTGCATCTAAGGTGCAAGTCACCAAACTAGGCATTCGAGTATTGTTTTATTCCAAGTGATAACTTGTAATTGATTCTATAACTATAACATAGCAATTCTTGTGTATCCTTAATTTAATGTTACATGATGTTTGGAAGAGCTGCAGATCACTGGTTTAAGGAGGCCAAAGAGAGACATACAACATTGAATTCAATCATTTATGGGAATATTATATATGCTTATTGGTGAGTGTTCCAAATTCATTCTGTTGTCCCTTTCATTTTGGCATCATTGTATATTTATTGGTCATTATGTATCCATAAATTATGAGTATTACACCCCATCTAAAAGCTGAAAGATTGAGAAAGTTATTAACTCTTCATTACTTTTCTCGTGCATTAGTTAACTTTCTCTTAGATTATCATGTGCTAGTAGTATTGTTACTCAAAATTCTATATTGGAGGTCATCTTCATATGGTGTAACTTGTAAGTAAGATGCATGTTAAGTGGATTACTTTTCCTTTAAATTCATGTTGTTTCTGTCTTGCGTAAATTACAGTCAAACATGCAATATGAATCGCGCTGAGGCATTAGTGAGGGACATGGAAGAAGCAGGCATAGATGCTCCTATTGACATTTATCACACCATGATGGATGGCTACACCATGATTGGCAATGAAGATAAATGCTTGGTTGTGTTTGAACGACTCAAGGTACAAGCTTAGGTGAAAGTGTTTCTCTTGCCTAAGCGATACATATGTATATGCATCTGTGCTTGTGTCCCATAATCAAAAGTTCATTTTAAGAAGTGACATTTATTTTTATCAGATGATATTTGTAGATTTTGACTGGATTTGGATTTTTTTTTTCTATCTATGTTCTATAGGACAAATTCATGGTTAAAAAAAGGCAAGAAGAACTGTAAATATAATTAAATATGTCCTCTTTGATTGAAAACATAGAAGACCTCTTTATACACAAAGAGTCAAAGACTAATTATTAATTAATAAAAAACCAAGATGTAGTTTCCATCTTAGTGCTGATTTAATTAGAGGAGCTTTAAATGGAACCTTAAAACAGAAAACTTAGTTACAACTTGCAAGTATCTGAAATTTAGAAATATAGAAATGATATGTACAAGTATAAAAATTAAATATAGGAGTTGTTTGTGTATGATGGTAGTAAAAGGGATGTAGCCTATCCTTTACTTTTGCCTCTAAAGGTTCTTAGATTGTCTGTTAAGCCTTTAACTCTTGCCTTTCACACTACAAGATACTGTTCAATATGTCCATAATGATTTGACTTATTTCTCCTCTGTATACTAATACTTGCTAATTGGCATATAGGAATGCGGGTTTACACCTTCAGTCATCAGTTATGGATGTCTGATCAATCTTTACATTAAGGTATGACTCCTTTTAAATTATTTTTTCCATTTTTGCATGATAGTGACAATAAGTTGCCTTCAGATTTTGTTTTGTGCTATCATTTAAGGGCTTCCTGTTCAGTTAAGAAACAAATTGCAGATTAAGTTTAACTTTTGGAACCTGAGAAATACTTCCACATAAGGCCAACTTGGAGCATTAAAACATGAATTTCCTTGTGTGAGTAAGCTTACATGATACATCACTTCCTTGGCCAACTAAGAAATAAAGGGCAGGCCTTTCTTTGAGATACTCTTCTTAAACCCAAGGTGGTGTTATTCTTCTAGTCGTCTATGTTTCCTTCTTCCCCTCATGTGTCATGTTAGATTTTTATCTTCTAATACCTAAAGTATATGTATAAGTACAGAGCATTCAGATTGCTATTTAACCTTTCCTTTCTTCCAATCATCTACCAATCAAAATGAAGAATGAAAAATGAAGTTTTTGCTTCACCATAACCTGATGATCCCTGTTATATACATACTAATCCTTCAAGGCTGTCAAATCTACTTAAAGAGGTCGTTACAACATTGTCACCTGATGAAAACTCTAAATTGAACTGAGCAAACTTTTTATATGTCTGCTAGTTTCTATGCCTGCGTGTTATTTGCGGGTGCTAATATCTGTTGAGGGTAGTTGTGTAAAACCTTGCTTTGCTTTTCACCTTCATGTTCTTTCTCAGTGCATAGCTTTTGAGTTTCTTCTTTTGTTTCTTCTTTGAATGCCTTGAATTCAGATTATCACCATTTTGTTTGTGGAGTGTAAGTTTGTAAGTGTGTACTTATTATCATTTGGTATATCAAATATGCCTAATTTTCAGATTGGTATCAAAACTTTCAGATTGGAAAAGTTTCTAAAGCCTTGGAAATTAGCAAACTGATGGAATCAGCCGGCATAAAACATAACATGAAGACCTACTCCATGTTAATCAATGGATTTTTGAAGTTAAAAGATTGGGCTAATGCATTTGCAGTTGTAGAAGATTTAGTGAAGGATGGTTTGAAGCCTGACATAGTCCTTTATAATAACATTATAACAGCATTCTGTGGAATGGGTAACATGAACCGTGCTGTTCGTACTGTCAAAGAAATGCAGAGGGAGAGGCATAGACCTACATCACGGACATTTATGCCGATAATACATGGTTTTGCAAGGGCTGGAGAAATGAGAAGAGCTCTTGAGATTTTCGATATGATGAGGATGAGTGGATGCATTCCCACTGTGCATACTTTCAATGCTCTGGTTCTTGGTCTTGTGGAGAAGCGACAGGTAAATATCCTTGAGACACACACCCACAGACAGACACATCCATATTGATCTTCTCAAATCAGGATGTCTGGATTTTAAAATTTACAGTTCTGCATGATTTATATTCCCATTCATTACAATCATGATTGAAACAGTACAGAATTATGATTGAAACAGTGCAGAATTATGATTGAAACAATGCACAAATTAAATGGACAACAATTATAATTGAAACAAATGTAAGTTTCAACTGTTTCATAAAAAGAAAGAATGCTTAAAGCTGAATCATCCCTCCACAATCAGATTTGCTGGGACTCATTAGTAGTAGTGATTAAAGTGAAATACTAGACCTAAGCTTTTCCATACCTTTAAATAGAAGTTTGTTGAGCTAATGAATTGTTGCTATGCAATATCTGGTATGTTTCTATTTGTCGCAAAATAAGGACCACAGAAGATGTTCCAAATATTGATTTATGTCTCCATTGTGAACTCTGCTCCGCTGTACTTCGTAGTGTTTGAAAGTACATGTTGATTAATCCAGTCTGTTTTAGCTTGTAATCTTATATTATTTTGCTTCAGACTGCCTCCTGTTCACTCCAGAGGTAATCCAATGTATCTTTTATGTCTTGCAGATGGAGAAGGCTGTTGAAATATTAGATGAAATGACACTGGCAGGCATAAGCCCAGATGAACATACATACACAACTATCATGCATGGTTATGCATCTTTAGGTGATACGGGAAAAGCCTTCGAGTATTTTACCAAATTGAGGAATGAGGGCCTGGAGCTAGATGTGTATACATATGAGGCATTACTGAAGGCATGTTGCAAGGCAGGCAGAATGCAAAGTGCTTTAGCTGTCACCAAAGAAATGAGTGCTCAAAAAATTCCGAGGAACACCTTTGTGTACAACATATTAATTGATGGGTATAGTTTGTTTAAGCTCTTCAACATGCACCAATATACTTCAAATTAGTGCTTTCATCAGTCTATATTTTACTCTTTTTTTTTTTTCTAATTTTTTTTTGGGCAGGACGTTTATATAAAGGTATTGGATTCTACTTTTTCTCTGCTTCTCAACCTGTCTACTGACTATGGCTATTTCCCTTATGCAGATGGGCTCGAAGAGGTGATGTTTGGGAGGCTGCTGACTTGATGCAGCAAATGAAAAAGGACAGGGTGCAACCTGATATCCACACCTACACATCTTTCATAAATGCTTGTTGTAAGGCTGGAGACATGCAGGTATGCTCTTTAGTAAGTAATTATCTATTTCCTATTGTACTGTTGATAAAGATAAGTCTGCACTTAGCATATTCTTATTTTTGTTGGTTGGGGCTTGATAGGTATTTTAGGATTTTTCAGGTCTTCGGAGATAGTTTTATTCAAATAGCATTACTTATTTGACCATTTTTTCATCAGCGAGCCCTTGTCATCTTGCTCATTTCAGTTGGCCAAATGTGGGTTCTTAGAACAATAAAGTTAGAAAACTAAAGTGACCTAATTTTCATTATAAATTCATTAGTTTAGTTCTGCAGTTCCGTCTTTTATGTACATTCTGTCTTTCAGAGAGCTGCAAAAACAATTGAAGAAATGGAAGCATTTGGAGTGAAGCCAAATGTTAAAACCTACACTACGTTGATACATGGTTGGGCACGTGCTTCTCTCCCAGAGAAGGCTTTTAGATGCTTTAAGGAGATGAAGTTGGCGGGGTTGAAGCCAGACAAAGCCGTATACCATTGCTTGATGACATCTCTGCTGTCAAGGGCTACTGTTGCTGAAGCTTACATCTACTCTGGTCTTCTGTCCATTTGTAAGGAGATGATAGAATCTGGGTTGACTGTTGATATGGGAACTGCAGTTCACTGGTCGAGGTGCTTACGCAAGATTGAACGAACAGGTGGCGAACTTACAGAAGCCCTGCAGAAGACCTTCCCTCCTGATTGGAGCTCATCTCATACTTTGAATGTGAGTTCCGACGCAGACAGTGATGATGAACAAGATATTATTAGCGATGACGATGATGTGGAGTTTGCTAATAGAATAGATGGTGGCAACATTATGTCGAGGATGGTCTGAATGACAGAACATGGTTCTAAATCATGTGCTTAAAGTTATTGATATAGGACTTGGCATATGTGTTATGCACGTACAGCTGTTATGCTCTTGATGCTGTTGGCGGCAGCAGAACTTCATGCGAAGCAGGAAGGCACTTTGCAGGATAAGAATCCCTGCTATTATTTTTATGGTCATTCTTCCTCTTCAGGCTTAAACGTCCCTTGTACAGAACAACCTTAATTTTGTGTATTAAAGAACATTTTGGTAATTAGAATTAGTTTCTTCATTTTTACCTCGTTTGACCATGCCATTGACCTTGATAGATAGGTCTAACTCCACATTGTACCTTGGAATTTTTGTGCCACTTTACCTACAATATATATATAGGTGCTAACTATGGGAGCATTTCAAAAGACGACTATTGATGGAAAATTATCGTAGTTGGTTTTTTTATGTTTTATATTTATTTATATAAATGATATTCTACTTTAATCTAATATAAATTGTAGGGAGGGGAACTAACTCGGTGCAGAGTTGAGAGCATATACGCTCTAGCCAATGTCTACATTATTGTAGTTGGTTTTAAAAGGGGTAACACAATCACAACAAAGCTAGATTACTATAATGGGGCTAGTCACACTTAAGTACAAAACTCAGAACAAATATATATTGTCATTATCTATGACATGTTTCCTTATTAGGAATGACGGAAGTCATGAATCGAGGAACTTAAATAAGATATTTGATTACAGATTTTAACAAGGAACCCGATAGTATTATGAATCCACTCCTACATTGAAATACTTCATGGAACACAGTTTGCCATTATTGATCTCCCAAACGGTACTAATGTTAAGATTACCATCTTCCTTTATAGGGGCGGAACCACACTAAGGGCTACAGTTATTTTCAATATTAGCCCAGTATTCTAGGTGTACAAATTACCTCTTTTACTTTCATTTATTTTTATATTACTCAATTTACTTGAGTTTACAATGTAAATAAAGAAGTACCTCTCATTTGGATTCAAATAAAAATAATAGAAAATCAAATTCCCACTAAATCAAAATATGAAAAATCGGTTTTAGTGCAAAATACGATTTAGGCTAAAAATGATGACTCATTAAGCCAATATATACTTCATACTAAAATCCCATAAAATCAAGTTTTCTTATTTGATGTGTGATGAATAAAAGCCGCCAAAAATTATCTTGAGAAAATGATTATTCCGAAAAACCATTTTTCATACTTAGTCAATATTTTTACATAAAACAATTTTTCATGTATGATATGAATGCATGAAGGGACCTAATGTCAATTTTGGTTTATGTTAAAACTTATTAAAAATTAGTCTATGGAGCTATAAACTAGCATGGTTTATATGATTTAATGTTTACTTTTATTTCTAGAAAAACTATAGAAATTGTAAGTACCAAAAATAATAATCATTAAATTTTAAGCTAATAACTTTAACTAGCCCACACGTTGAAAAATTCATGTTTCCGCCTTTGATTACAAGCATTAGTTAATAGAGAAGAGAAACTCTCATGTAATGGGGATATCACTTTTTGCTATCTTCGGCCAATAACGCAATGACACATCGGATAACTTTTTCATGTGTCATTGTGTTATTGGCCGGAGATAGCAAAACAGTGCTATCTCCGTTATAAGTAAGTATTTTTTATTAGGTGGCACCTCAAACCCTACACAAGCAAACCTATGCGCCACTTCAATAGTTTGGAGGTACCGTAGGATTCATCGGTCCTTGGAATCAAATCCTCTGGTAGGAGCCACTGGTATTTGCCTATGTAGCGTTACTAGCATGATCTATAACTTACAAAATGAATTTCTGAACAGAAAATAATTGCTTATATGGCTAATTAAGGGGTCAATGATAGAAAGTCAACGATGCATGTGCATTAGTTATCAATTCATTGAGAGCCAATAATGAGTATGGGGGTTAGGAAACAAAACAGTTCATGTACAACTATTCTCCTCTTCAAAACCCCATAATTTGGAAGACAGTATGTTCTAAGTAATTCCGACAATGGAATCAATTTTTATTTGGACGAGCGTGAGTATATTCATGCACATTTTCAGGCAAAGTGAATTTGGATAAGGAGTTTTTAGTGTTTAATAACGGACTCAGAATTTTTTCAATATTTTTATCGTTTTGTTATAAATTTTAAATGATGTACCACGTGGATGAGTTGCGTCTGGATTTATTTTCTGATTTTTTTTTTAAATTTTTATATATTTTTGCAGATTGATAATGACAAATTATCGTTTAAATAATTCTAAAATTAAAATTAAAGTTATCAATTAAAATTTATTTATCCCCAAAATGTTTTATTTTTTATTTTTTATGAACTGGTTCAATTGCAAAAATCATATATAAGTTATATAACTAAGAAGGAATCTTAAAAAATGAACATGCAACCGGCTTATAACTCAAGTGATTAAGGGTATTTACCGATGAACTCGAGATCCTAAGTTTGATTTCCCCCATTCTCAATATTGCTCGTATCAATAGATAAAATTAAGGGTATGGTTAATAATTAAGAAAAAAATTATTGCAGGGTAAGTTCTAATAGGCACTGTGCTCAGACCCCATGCCACTCTCAGCCTACGTAACACAACAAATTGTTGTACATAAAACAACAGAACCAGCTCCTCTAGGGCTCCACGCACATGGACAATTTCCAATATGTATACGAATAACACAGGACATAAGCATCTCTTACCAACGATATCTCTTACCAACGCATGTTATAATGCATAGCCAAGGAAGTCTAATCTGGTTACTGACCAGTGCATACCAACTAACTTTTGGTCTAGTATTATTCGTCTTCACTTATTTTAAGTTGGTCTCAAATTCGGCTCACATGGATGGCGAGAACGATATATATATATATATATATATATGATTATTAGTATAGATTCGTTATGAGTGTATTGGTTCGTTGTAAAAATATCTTGGAGAAACATGCATGCTAAATATTATATTTTACCCTGTAATTGATAAAGCAAGTAGCTCATAAACATCTACCAATCACTAACGTGATAAAGAGCTTGGAGGGAAAAGAAGAAACTGATTAGAAAAAGAGAGGTAGTACTTCCTCATAAATGAGAGTCCCGAATGATATCAGGTGGCACCTCAAACCCTACATTAATAAAGAATATCTATTTACGCATGTTATAATGTATAGTCAAGGACATCTAATCCGGTTACTGACTAGTGCATACCATCTAACTTTTGGTCTAATGGTATTTGTTTTCACTTAATTTAAGTTGGTCTTAAATTCAACTCACGTGAATAGTGAGAACGATATATATATATGATAATTAGACTAGATTCGCTATGAGTGTATTGGTTCATTGTAAAAGTATTTAGAAGAAACATGCATGCTAAATATTATATTTTACCCTGTAATTGATGAAGCAAGTAACTCATAAACATCTACCAATCACTAACGTGATAAAGAGCTTGGAGGGAAAAGAAGAAACAGATTAGAAAAAGAAAGGTAGTGCTTCCTCATAAATGAGAAGTCTATTTCGAAGGTCCCAATCTCCAGACTCCTCTGTTCTGCTCTGCTGCCCTTCATAAAGGCATATGGGCAAGGACAAGTGTGCGTGATTCAACCGTTGCCTCTTAAATTGGTCATAGGAATTTTGCTTGTTTATGTTTGATATCTTCTTTGACACGTTAATTTTGTAATGGCCAGAGCAGGACCAATGCGTGAATATGTAAACAACCAGCCAAAGCAATTAATTCTCAGAAAAAGCAAAGCATGGGTGAAAATATCAACAAGACCACTTTTTTTTCCCCTTAAAACTAGCAGTTTCTTTGATCAATTAAACACATGAAATGAAGTTTGAAATTATAAAAGAAATTGATTTTGAAAAAAGTGTTTGTTCTATTTACTTGTTTTAATTAGACTGTGGTACTGAAGTAATGTGACGCGGTGATATAATTTGTGCACATATTATAATATAAGTCGATATTTATCGATACTATACTGTAAAAGTAGGAGATACAAATCATATCGTCCATTCATGTTATAATACGGAAACGTTTGAATACCATACAATAGTTTCTCGTATTGGGAACAGAGCATTCAACGCTATTCAATTCTATTAAATACGCTCATGAAAAGGCCCTACCAGCACGAGCAAAAACCCATTTCCTCTCCATCTTTCTTTAAATTAATCTCACTCCTCCTGTAACCACCTCTATCACAATAAATACCTACCAGCACACAAAAGCAAACAGACATTCACAAACATCCCAAGTCAAAACCCAATTTTATAAGCTCATCAGATCTCTATTTGGATCCAATACAATGGGCAAGAAAATGATGAAGCTGCCTTCCCTCTTCAAGAGCAAGGAAACACCACCACCAACAACAACAATGTTGGCAACACTTCCATGGCAATGGCCTTCTTGCAAGCACCCCAAAACCCTCTCCTTCCGAGCTGGGGACAACATGTTCAAAACCGTAAACTCCGTCTTCTTCGACAACGGAGGAGTCGAAACTCCGGAGTCCTGGTTTACCAACTCATCATCGGAGTCAACAAGTTTCACGACAGAGTCCGAGGACTACTTTGACGGAAAGTCCTTGGAAATGGTGGTCCGGGGAGCAAGATCCGAGAGGCTGTTTTTCGAGCCCGAGGACACCAACTCCATCCTCGAAAAGGCAAAAGCCGGGGAGATCAACCCGTTTAAGGAGAGCGTGGTGCTGGCCATGGAGTCGGAGGATCCTTACAAGGACTTTCGGAGATCAATGGAGGAGATGGTGGAGTCTCATGGGCTAAAAGACTGGGAGTGCCTGGAGGAGCTTTTGGGATGGTATTTGAGGGTGAACAAGAAGAAGAATCATGGGTTTATAGTTGGAGCGTTTTTGGATCTTCTTGTTGCTCTGGCAGCTGCTGATTCTAATGATGCTAATAATTCTAGCTCTTGTACAGTTCATAATTATTCCACTTCTTTCTCTTCTGCTGTTTCTTCTTTTTCTTCTCCATTGTCATGTTCTTTTCAAGGTCAGAATGAGATTGGAGAGGAAGAGGAGATTACAATGTTTTAATTTCTTTTTTTAATTTAATTTAATTTAATTAGTAGGCTATAAACGATTTTGATGATGGAAATGAAATGATGTAAATCTCAATATACAATCTCTCTGGGGTTGGTTTTGTTTTTTCATTAATTTTCAGTCAACGGAGTTTTTAGTTCAGTTACGTGAGAGGAGATATGTCAAAATAATAGGCTGGTAGATACATCAATTTTGGATACAGAAAAATTGAACTGTCCGCAACTTTGATGTGCAAGCAATATCTAATCCCCATAAATAATGATACAAAAGGACAAATACCGTCAACTCAAAAAGGTTCATAAGCTAGAATACTTTCCAATTTGGTCTTGCTCTTCCAAACGGGCTTGATGCCGTTAAACTTTAGCATTAATACAATTTTAAAAGGAGGTTAAATAAATAAAATAATGACAGTCATTCAATGGCGGATCCAGAAATTTTTATAGGGGTAGGCTAAATTTTTTTTTATAGGAGATATATTATAAGCCTTTTTTTCTCTTGAAACAAAAATGTAAATAAATTTTTTATAAATCAAACAAAGCCACATTACGAGCAAATATAACACAAAGAAGTACAAAATATAAATAAATATAAAATCAAACACATTGTTCAACTACTTGAGATCTAAGTTGAGTAAGTTCCTCAAGAATTGAAGTATCAACATCAAATGCAGAAGGTGTATCCTTGTTATCATTACCCTTTTTTTGAAGAATAGTTTTTCTTCTCTTTATCGGTCTATTATCATCATGTAACATGATATCCTAACAAGAAATACTAGACAACAAAAATCATATATACTAATTAATAATTCAAGTTGCAAAAATAAAACATATATAACAATCCCCAAAAGTTTTTGCCCAAACCCTAAATCATAAAAACTTAACAACAACAATTAAAATTGGAAATTTAATATATATAAAAATAAAAAAAAAACTTACCGAGATTGAAGAACCTACTGAAGATAGGTTGGTACAATTTTTTAGAGGGGGAGAGCTATTTCTTCTAGGCTCTGAAGGTTCAAATATGACGTTTTGGGTGGTTAGAAGAAAAATTATGATGTTTGCTTCTAATCAAATTTATATAGGTTATGGATTGCATGTTTACTATTTCATATATGCTTCAAGAATGTGCTTATTTATACATAGAGAGCTGAGCTTATTTTAAATAAAGGGTTAGACTATTATTTACTTTACCTATATTTGACTTAAACCACTAAAACTACAACAACAAAAAAATAAAAAATAAAAAATCAACACTAGGCTGGAGCCCACTCCAGCCCAAGTGTACATCCGCCCTTGCAGTCATTAGAAAAACAAAATAAAAGTAAAAATTGGATGCCTATATCCATAAGCTGCATAAACACTTTATCACAGGAAATGAGGGTTTGAGATGGGAAATCAATTGTTTTCCTATGTTTGGTAAGTTCATACATGGAAAATGGTTATCTGGCACATGGAAAAATAGGGAGGAAAATGTAACCCTCCTCCCCACTTGGGTTTCATTTTTCATTCCCATGGTAAAGTTTGGAAAAACGGGCTAGCATTAAATGTACACTTTTCATGACCATTTTGTCTCCATTAACAATTTAGAATTACAATATAAAATTAAATGCATTCTTCTATTTGATTTCATATGTGTATAATTGGAAAGAAGTTCAAAAGTAAGAACGTTTTAGAAAAATTTTGGTTATGAGGCCGGAGGCCTGTTTATTTGTCATGTGTAATGTACTTGTGCATGCTGAAGTTTGGGAATCTTAAACTGTGTTTTAAATAAGTGGAAACTTTTGGGAATGTCCATTTTCAAGGGAGACTATTGAAATTTCGACAGAAAGTCTCATCTCATTTTTAGTAAGTGGGCTCGGCATCAGTATGATGTTAGAATTACCACAGGATTCGTCCTAGATTTCGAAGAGTTTGGGGTGGGTCCTATCATGTATGGGGAGCAATAGTCCCTCGATTAAATTGCACATTTTAAGGTTTAAAGCTTTCCTAAGTATGTACAAATTTGTTCATAATGTGTTTTACTAAATAATTTGACATGTTATGTTGTTATGTTTTATTCTGAATCACGCTCATAAAATAAAAATAAAAAAGATAAAAGGAGGAGGAGGAGAGACGGTTCTTACTATCCACATGAGGAAAGGTGTTTGGGTCCAGTAGCTTAAATGCCTCCTCCCAAAAGATGTGTCCCCTTGCAAACCTGAACCTCTCTGGGTCTGCCATACTCGCAACACTACAGTCAATTTGCAAGACTCATTGACTCTGTATGTTGTTTAAGAATTAATTTCATTTTCTAACTGTAATTTAAAATCACAATTAGACAACTACATGACTTAAATAATTCAATATTTTATGTTAATTATTTTTCTTGTCAAAATATTTTATTAATTGCAACACTAACCATGCGAGAATTTATATTCAGCCGTTCTTGTTTCCTTTTCCCACCGCTTCCAGCTTCTCATCTGCACTCACCAAATAGTCATTATCGTTTATTAATTATTAATTAATTATTTAAAGAGATTAATTAACTTGTAAGTAAGTAATTTATGGGAAAATACCTTAGCTCTTCCTAAAGCCATGGTGAGGATGCAATAAAGGACATGGAAAATAGCCAATACAAAGATAAAAATATGCAGTTGATGAATACCATCCGCGGATATGAATGGAACTTTCCCCTGCAAAATTTCCAATTCACATTGCATGAGCCTTCCTAAATTATAAACAAATTCTTAGAAAAACATAAATATATTTGCATGTGAATATATGAATAATTTTCACTACGCTTTACTGATTGACTGGTACCGAATACTAATTCTCATTACCGAGAACTTTCCAAAAATACCTTTTGTTCACACTCCGAAAAAGTCATCGTCCCAAAATGCAAGATGATTTTTTTTTTTTTTGGAAAGTGCAAATGACCACTTCATAACTTATCTAGAAAAAATCATTTTTCTTGATCGTATTACGAATGCACCATGTATCTTGGCTGATATTTTAGTTTGAGGAATTACAAGAAGAAATGAAAAGTAGAAAGAAAAAAAAAACTGCCATATGAAAATGAAAACACGTCGGTTTATTAAAATTAAATCACAAGTGGGTGTAATAAACATCAATGACGGCCTACAAAACAACACACGACGTATATTTCACAATAACACAACGTTGCAGTACTCCAACCGATGAATTTGTAAAACACTACTTCCACAATTAAAATCTACCGTCGTCTAAAGAAGAAATAAAGGCATCTCTGTTCCATTAACTGCTGTGACAAATTTTATGCATGTCGGTTATTCAAAAACATTTGACGTCTCAGAGAATACATACGTCAATGAGGGTAACACAAGCGACTTTTAAAACCCCAACCACATCAATATATATTTGTTTCCCTCTTTTCGGCTAGGTAGGCCGACGGAAGGAGTTTTTGGTCCTCCTTCTTTGGATGCGGGGTGTGCCACCACCAAGCCCCGAATT
Source organism: Prunus yedoensis (assembly GCA_005406145.1). NCBI lineage: Eukaryota > Viridiplantae > Streptophyta > Magnoliopsida > Rosales > Rosaceae > Prunus > Prunus yedoensis. The sequence goes on along the minus strand of BJCG01000015.1, from coordinate 674,396 downwards.
TGGGCTTGAATGGAATGTGAGTAGATGGATGTGTTGCGCTTCTAACTTCTGATTAAACGATTGATTGGCCAAGCAAAGAACCTCCTCTTGGCCTAGGTTCTTTCACTTCCTTGGGCTCGAGGATGGTTAGGTTTTGTATGGATGTTTTTTGTGATTTTTAGGGTTTTAAGTAAAAATAATGCAATTAAACTAAATGTGCGTATAAATGTAAATCAAAGTGATAAGTAAATCAAAGTGATAAATAAAGCAAGAACGAAATGAAAGCGATAAAAACGATAAGAACAATAAACTGAAATAAACTTGAAATTAAACTTAATAGAAGTGCGATAACAATAAAAAGCAAAGCGATGAAAATAAACTTGAATTTAAATGACAAGAAAATATAAATTGAACAAAAATTGAAACTTACACTAGCAAAAGGAAGAACTCGCTACACTAGGTGCTTGAAAATAAAATCCTAAGTCTAGGAAAAGAAAAGTGCGAGACGAAAGATTGGTTTGTTTGTCTAATGTTGTCTCTTCTGTCTTCATTTGGTGAGGTTTATATAGGGCATCCGTCAGCCCATGGGCTGGCCATTGAATGGCCAAAGGTCAACTCCTTCAAAATTTCTTTCCTTCCAAGGCCCCCCTAAATCTGTGGGATTGCATTGATTGAAATATTTTGACATGCTTGATTCTTCCTTGTTTGGAACACTTGGAGTTACTATCAAATTCCTTGATTTCATTCCTTGTGAGGCCTCCGTCATATAATCCTCCAAAAATCTTGGGCTCGAATTGGAGTCTTGGGCTCATGGTCTGAAAAGTCGATATTATCGCCGAAATATCGGTCATAATATTGGATTTTTTGACTTGCGACATTTTCAGCACAACCCAATTAGATTTCGTCATAATGTCGAAAATATCGCCGAAATATCGGGAGCAATATTATCGTGAAAATCCAAGCTAAAAGGGTGATAATATCTCGAAATTATTGAAATTATCGATAATATCTCGAAATTATTGAAATTATCGATAATATCGATATTCTCGCAATATTTTGACCCAAAAATACTTGAAAAATGCTGAAAATTATCATTGTTGCGCATGGAGGGATTCGAACCCTTGCCTCTGTGAGAAACAGCCCAACGCTTTATCCAACTCAGCTGCGTATGTGTTTGTGATTATATTTTTACAAATTTAGTGATAAACCCAATTCTAGACATGTATTTATAAAAAAACCCCAAACACTATTTAAACATAGAAACACACCCAAAATCAACCCCAAAATCAACAATTGTATATTTTTTGGGTGTGTTTATAAATGAGTTTTGAATGTGTGTAATGATGGGTTTTGGGTGTGTTTATAAAGTGTTTTGGGTGTTGGGTTTTTTTATAATTTCAGCCCCCATTTTGGGTGTTTTAGTGAAACTCCCTTATATTTTCAGCGTGTAATATTTATAATGTCTTTAAAATGTCTGTAATGTTATAAAGTAAAAAGTGAAGTCCACATAAATAAAGTGAGGGGGTATTAGTCAAAAGATAAAATTATAATGTTGGAAAGAAATCATTATGTCTCCCTTAAGAGCCATTTGCTTTGCCTATAAATAGGCATTATATCTGCTTGTAAACACACACGAATGAGAAGAAAAGAGAGTGAGAGTAAGAGAAGAAAAGAGAGAGTGAAGTCTATCTGAAGAGAAACTATGTTAGTGTAAACACCACAAAGAGCAAATATAATTCCACTCCCAATATTTAGTGGTACTTCCTATACTCTGATTATTTTATTTTATAACATGTAAGCTAATATTTATTATATATGATAAATTTCTATATTAAAAAAGACACCAAGGGGATTCGAACCCCTCCCATTTTACTCCTTCAACACCTTAACCACCATATCACTTATGTTTTTGTGAAAATATGCTAAAATATTTATATATACATGGTTTTGTTTTGAATTTTTTTTGCAAGAAACAAATTGTTTTGAATTCTTTTGACCATTCCTTTTCAAGTCTCTATTCATTTGATGACTACTCTTCACAATATACTTACTCTACACATAGAGATGATGAAGATAGTGAAAAATTTGAACCTCATAGGAACTCTATGTGGTACTAAGTCACTCATGTATCTTACCATGTAATGTATAAAGTGTAAAATATTTTAGTAATTCATTATATATAAATGATTATTGTGTGTTTAATCTTTTTTTCATTAATTACTACATATTTTCTACACTCACAGTGTTTGCCAGCTCGCTATATAATCAACCTAAATCAGTTAAATCCATCACGCAATGCATTTCATTCCAATTTTTTTTATGATAAACTAAGAGATAATTGACTAAATAAACATCCTGCAAAGTTTCAATAAAAATTTCCAAGTTTTTCTTACAATTTCCGTGGTTTTTATTCAATTTTTATCGATATCGATAATATCCCGATATTTCCATCGAAAATTCCGTGTTTTTGGCCTACCGATATTTCCGATATCACCGATATTTTAGACCTTGCTTGGGCTTGCACCTTCGGTCTTTTGGAATGACATGAGGGTGCCCATGGCCTTTTGAATTCTTGGAGCTCTTGAATTAGTCCACCGAGGAAACCTTCATTTAATCTCCATTTTCATTTATTAATATATATATATATATATATATATATATATATTAGGCTTTTTATCACAAAATGTCCCTGACGTTTGCGAAACTATCAGATTGCATCCTTAAAGTTTTTTTATATCACTTATGGTCCCTAACGTTAATACAAGTGCTCTTAAATAGTCCCTCTGTCAAAAAAACTGTTAAATCCAGGGATATAATCGTCAAATCAATCCAAAATTATAAAATATATATATATATATATATATTTTTTATTTCCTTCCTTCCTTTATAAAATATATTTATATTTTTTATTTCCTTCCTTCCTTCCTTCCTTCCTTCTTCTTCTTTCTCTTTTTCTTTTCTTCTTCTTTCTCTCTCTCTGGCAGATTCCTTATCTCCTCTCTCAGTTTCTCTTTTTTTCCCCTATCCTCTGTCACTCTCCTTTTTCTTCTTTCCTAGCAGCGGTCAACTATTACAAAAGAAGACAAAATCCATATAGAACCAAAATTTCCTGACACAAGAAGAACACCTTCAGAAGGAGCTTCCTAGAAATATTTCTTTAGTCTCTCTTCCTGATCAATTGATTTTCCAATTTCAATGGTTGGTGAATTCTCATGTGAATGAGGGAGGGAGAAAGCCACGAAAACGAAACCAAGCCCAGCATTGAATACCCATCAAAATGAACAAAATAGAAAATAACTGTGATTTTGGGAAAGGGCTAAAGCCTGGGTCTTTACAATCCAAATTTTGATGGAAGAAGGTGGTACTGAAGAGAAAGGGATTTATTTTGATGGAGGAGAGTGAGAGAGACTTACTGAAAGAGAAAAGAATTATTAGAATGGTTTTGCAGCGTGAGAGTTGGGAAGAGGAAAACACAGGTTTTAGACCATAATAAATAAATAAAAGGAGTTGTAGCTTGAGAGTTGGGAAGAAGGAAGAGAGAGAGAGAGAGAGAGAAGAGTGAACTCGGGGAGAGAAAGAAGAAGAAGAAAAGAAAAGAAAAAGAAAGAAGAAAAATAGAAAAGAAAGAAGAAGAAGAAAGAAAGAGATAAGGGAAGGAAATAATATATATATTAATTTTGAATTGATTTGACGATTATATCCCTGGATTTAACAGTTTTTTTGACAGAATGACTATTTAAGAGCACTCATATTATCGTTAGGGACCATGAGTGATACAAAAAAACTTTAAGGATGCAATCTGATAATTTCGTAAATGTCAGGGACATTTTGTGATAAAAAGCCTATATATTAATGTGGGTGGAGGTAGAAACTTGGGCTTTATAGTTTAGACCATTTAATATTATATATATATATATATATATATATATATATATATATATATATATATATATATAATTATTCTCTTATCCGGATGTCCGCACGTTATTATCGTGCGGATTCTATTGTAAATAGGCAGGAAAGCAGAGAGGGGTAGTACAAAATACATGGTGTCCGCACGATAATAACGTCCGGATGTCCGCATAAGAGAATTTATATATATATATAAAGTGGGCAGTTGCATATAAAGTGGGCAACTGGAAAAGACCTCGCCAACTCTAAAAATAGCCCAGCCGCAAACATCTATGCAAGGCACCCAGCCGTAAAAATCCACAGCCCCTGACCACTCCAACTCTCGGCCGCACCTCACTCAACTCAAATACCCGGCCGCAATTTTCCAGATCCCCTAACTCTTCCGACCACGCCCAGCTGTCTCGCAAGCCCAGGTTTTTCCAGCTGTGCCCGCGGTCTCGCAAGCCGGCTCCCTCGTCGAACCCCGACCGTATTCTCCAAGCATCAAAATCCTACTGCCGTTCCTTCAATCCAGCTGTCCCCAGCCACATCTTGCAAGGTCTAACTCTCGACCGCTGTTCCTTCAATCCGGCCGTGCCCAGCTGTCTCGCAAACCAAAAACACCCGGTCGTGTATCAAGGTCTCCTAGCCCGGCCGCGCCTTCTGCCCAATTTGAAACAACGCCCGGCCATATTTTCCAGCAAGTCCGGCCGCAACAGTCCAGAAAGTCCGACTGCTCCAATCTAGCAAATCCGACCGCTCCCTCGCAAGCTCCGGCCGTGCTCTTACAAGCCTCTACTCCAACGGCTGCCCAATTCTGTAATTGAGAAGCCCGGCAGCATATTTTTCTCCTGCCCGACCACATTTCATACGTTCAGAAGTTGCCCGAGTTAGGTGGATTTCCACCACCCCCAAACAATATTAGAAACCGCCGTGGTAGAGAATTACAACGTCATACACTTGAATCCTCGTGATGTAAAGAAGAATTAACCACGCCTTTATTTTAAAAAAACTAACATTCAAAATATAATCCACGTCGTTTCTTTTCATGTCCATGCCTTCAATATTATTTTTAACATCAGCCTTTAAAAAAAGTAGCCATGGATAGGACTTTTTACGTCGGTATTCAGTAATATTGTGCATTTTAAAGAATTCAGACATCTGGTTTGTAGAAAAAGTGTCGTCTCACTCTGTCCAAGGGACTTCTTTGTATAATTTAAACGAGGATTCTCGTAAGAAATCGACGTGGAATATTTTTAAAAAGACGTTTTTTTCTACAGTCAGATGTGGATAATCATATAAGCAACGCTTTTTTTTACCTGTATGTCTTGGTTAAACCATTTTACGTTGATGCTTGTGTGATTAATGACATGTAATTTGATTTTAACGGCTGTTCTTTTATATATATGTCATTTTTTACAAGTTAAACGTTGGTTTGTTTATTTATTTAACGTAGTATAAGTTAACCACGACAGTTTCTAGGTATTCCTTCAATTAGAGATATGAATAATTATCTGTACGTCTATTCCTGTGTGATTATTGACATGTAATCTGCTTTAAACATCCGTTCTTTTGTGTATGCGTCGTCTTTTATAAATTGGACGGCAGGTTGTTTATTTATTTAATGTAGTATACGTTAACCACATTGGTTTCTAGGTTATACAAGTCGTATTCCTTCAATTAGGGACGTGGATAATTATCTGTACGTCAATTTTTGTTTTGATCTTGACATGTAACACTCTTTAGATGTCTGAATTTTAATAAAAGCATCATCTAATGTTGTCGAAGGTTTCATTTTACGATATATATAGTAATTAGACGTCAGTTTGTAATATTTTTTGACGTTGAATGATTTAACGACGTCAGTTATTAGCTGTCGTTGTTTTATATATCAAAAGATGGCGGTCGATTTCAGGACAGTTTGAAAACCTTCTAGACGACGGTGGATTCCCGTCGTCTATTTCGATTTTGTAGTAGTGTATGTTCATTCATCCATTAAGAGGTAATTCCATATTGAAGATTGGTTACCTTATGTTTATTCTCCCCATGGCATTTAGGCTAGAATAATTCCTACAACATGCAATCTCCCTATGGCATTTAGGCTAGATATAAACATGAAGAGTACGATGAGCACGAGTAACCAAATTAATCATGTAATTCTTATAGCATGGCATTTACCCTAAGTAATCACACCTTTTAATTGCAAGAAGCATACTCAAAATCAATGTGGCATTCACTCAATTTTGCATCATATAACTTAGTCATATACCATAATGGTGATCAAGCATCAAAGCACATAACCAGTATAACACTCGGCAATTAAAAGTTCAAACACAAAATCACTTTAATGGATAAATAAACGTACTGTGAGAATCCTTATTCTTAAAATGTTAATTTTTTAAGTATTAAATTATAGTAATTATATATATATATATATATATATATATATATATATGTTTTACTTTTCATTAAAATATTTCTAATAGGTTAAGCTATTCAAAAGTTCTATATAGCTGGAAATATTATTCATTAGATATATACATAATCTATTTGATATATGCATTCTTATCCTCCTCCAAATTTATATGTGGCGTTGAAGTGTTCTATTAGTTGGCAAGTTGTGGTGCCTTCATATTATATTGTTTGTGTGAATAGCAAGAAAGATGTATAACTTTACAAATTGTTTACGACATGTAAGCAAGAGGTGGAACTATAAGCTTTTCTCTAACTGACACATCCTCTATAAGCTTTCCTGTAATTGACACATACTCTAGCATGCAATTATTTAATAAAGTTTTTTGATAGATATTTCATCTTTAACTTGAACAATAAGAGGGTTATTATCCTTTTGTAAACCGCCAAGAACTTCATCCAATAGTAGTAAAGACATTGCCAACATTCCTTTAGTATAAATAGGAATGCAATCGTTTCATTTTTGAAAAGCACAACTTGTATGAGAAAACCATAAAGTTAAAGAGAGGGAAATACTAGAGAAAGAATTTGAGTGTGGATACGGTGGAAATTACGGAGTCGTCTTACAATTCTAGCAAAAGCTTTGGAATCAAGGTAGGGGTTTCTTGGGGGCCTTTTGCAGAGATTGTTTTAATTAAATTTTGTGAACAATATGTTGTGTGTGATATGATTATTTATTCTTGTTACAATTGAATGTTATTCTTGGAATGTTTATGTGTTCTTGATTGGTTGAACAATGTTGGTACATTGGTGATATTTTGAATAGCTGCATTGTTGTGGGATATATAGATATGTGGAATGCATAATTATATCATGTCATGGAAATTAGTTGGAGATGTTGGTTGGAAACAATAATGATGGAAAAGAGGGTAATGGATATAGTCTTTTGTGTAATTAAGTCTAACTCTTGGCAGGTACCAGGTCTCAGGGATCCCACAGTGCACATGGTTTTTATTGGGTGATTCGGGACTAGCGAAAGGAAGTTAGGCAAGATGACTAACAAAAGGGGGAATTATGGGACGGTTGAAACGGGTGTTAGTTCATATAAATGGACATCCGGGACCAAGTGGTATAAGCATGGTATGGGACGTGCAGGTCTGCTTGTCCAGTTATATGAATTAACGGGATTAGATGAAGAGCATTCATGCATTATTATTAACAATGTGATATTTAGCTGTGTGATTGTTTGTCACTTAATTTGATTATATCAATTTCATATAAAAAGGTTTATGTCCCTACTAAGCTGTGGTTTCGCTTACCCCCTAATAAATTTTGCAGGTATCGAACCTGAAAGCTAGAGTTTGTGATGATTTTGGCATATTTGTAAAAGTGTACTGTGTAACTAGCTTGTGGATAAATAATGAGTTACTCTTTTATTAAACTCTTTAGTAGTTCTGGCTTGTAAAATAATGTAACTATTTCAAAACTTCAGATGTTGTTGTTTCGAATACTCTATGTGAAATATTTACTTTATTTACTTAAATATTTCTTCACATTTTAGTTATAGTTTTTATTAAATTCTATAATTAAGGTGTGAATCACGTCTTAATCCAAGGTTACGTAAACCCGTGGGTTTGGGCGTGACACGTACAGTACTATATCATCATGCTAGGGCTTATAACCCCACCCTAGATTAAAGTTTAGTTAAACATGAACTTAATTAAAAAAAAAACAAAAAATAATATCATAAGAGTGAAAGAAGAAACCCTGAAATACAACGTCGCATACACATGCCTAGCACGTATTTTCCTCTTGATGAACGGGTGGTCAAGTCCTTTCTTCTGACCTAGGCTTTTCTTTTTATATGATCTCTTTACATTTTCCTAGTCCTAGTAAACCGCAAATAACTTAACTTGTAAGGCATGAACAGCCAAACAAATTGTAACCAATAGGAAATATAAAAAAAGAAAAAAAAGAAAGTACAAGTCAGCTTTCCTAATTTTTTGCGGCTTGCAGCAGATATTCCGATTCTAGGATTTTGGTGGGCTTAATCTTCACCAAATTGAATGTGTAAGACGTCATTGAAAAGGTATTAATGTCAGCTACAATTTTTATGACAAATATTTTCCAAGAAAAATCCCATAAACTTGACTAAAATCGTCCTCAAGCCCAACAACTCCAATCTACCCATATGGTACATGCCCTGACTTTAAGAATTCGTTTTGAAGGTTGGCTGGCCCAATAACTCTCAAATTTTGATACAACGTCTCTTGACCTCTTAGCTTTCATCTCCAAGTGGTTTCATCCAAAATCTCCTAGTAAAAAGTAATTTCTCCATTTTTGACATTTTAGAGTTCCTGAAAACACAAAAGCTGGAATGTGTGAAGAGCTCTATAGAAAAATCAACTTTTGCATACAACATCTAAATGAAAAGAGTAAATTTATATGATATATAAATAACTTATCACCAAGGTCTAAAATATCGATGATATCGGAAATATCGGTAGTCCAAAAACACGGAAATGTCGATGGAAATATCGGAATATTATCGATATCGATAAAATTGAATAAAAACCACGGAAATTGTAAGAAAAACTTGGAAATTTTTATTGAAACTTTGCAGGATGTTTATTTAGTCAATTATCTATTAGTTTATCACAAAAAAATTGGAAGGAAATGCATTGCATGATGGATTTAATTGATTTAAGTTGATTATATAGCGAGTTGGCAAACACTGTAAGTGTAGAAAATATGTAGTAATTAATGAAAGAAGATTAAACACACCATAATCATTTATATATAATGAATTACTACAATATTTTACACTTTATACATTGCATGGTAAGATACATGAGTGACTTAATACCACATAGAGTTCCTATAAGGTTCAAAATTTTCCCTACGACATAGAGTAAGTATATTATGAAGAGTAGTCATTCTCATCTCATGTGAAAATTTGTTTTTTGCAAAAAGAATTCAAAACAAAACAATGTATATATATATAAATATTTTAGCAAATTTTCACAAAAACATAAGTGATATGGTGGTTAAGGTGTTGAATGAGTAAAATGGGAGGGGTTCGAATCCCCTTGATATTTTTTTCAATATCGAAATTTATCATAGATAATAAATGTTAGCTTGCAGACATTTTAAAGACGTTATAAATATTACACGCCGAAATATAAGCACAAACACATCCTCAGCGAGGGGAAGCTTTTCAAAAAATTTCATGTATATTTGAGTTTCATATCGCGATATTATGATATTATTGATAATATCGTTGAAATTATCGTCCCCGATATTATCCCAATAGTATCAACAAAAATATCGATATATTGACGATAACTCCATGGGTTGTTGCGAAAATATTGGCCCCCAAAAAAACCGATATTATCGCCGACATTTAATACCTTGCTTATCACCTCTCTCTCCCTATATCTTCTTCTTCTTCTCTCTCTAGTTTGGCCACCGACCGTCACCGAACAAAACAACCGCAAACGAAATAGCCAATATAACCGGCTGATGGCAGTGCGGTGGTGGTTCGCATTTTCTCCATATTGCAGCATCTTGGTTGGTTGCGGTTCCGTCATTTCGGTACAGTAACCATACTGAAAACAGCCCTAGTTTTAAATGAATAGGAGTAGCAGTGTTGTTGTTGGGGCCAGAAATAACTAAAGGCTGAAGCCCAATAAGTTCAAGGAAGTGATGCATGTCATTACACCTCTTAACAGATTTGGGCTCCACGTACCCAAGCAACCAACGCCCATCTAAGTTTAGGAAAATTTTGCACGCAGCCTTAACAGACAATTCAGGAAATCAAGGAGCCCAGTTTGGCGGATTGGATTAAACTAGGTTGGAGTTAGGAGTCTCCTTATAAATTCACCCCTCTAAATGAGACTTGTAAGACACAATATATGTGAATTGTTGTTCATTTTAATTAAAATAGCCCAATCCAGTTGGATCTACCAAACATGGCCTTTGATAAAGAGTATTCGGTTCTTTAGCTTGTAGTGAGGAGTAGTTATTTGTGTAGGGGAGGCTCTTCTGCATGATGATTTACAAGTACTGGTGCACTGATCAATAAAAGCTTCAGTTGCCATTTTAAAAAATGAAAGAAAAGGTTACTACTAATCATAAAAGTATGAAGAGAGAGAGAGAGAGAGAGAGAGAGAGAGAGAGAGAGAATGTTTTGTTACATGGATTTCATGCAAGCTGGAGATACAACTCAATCAATCATCAAAGGCATTATTATTCCTCTTCTTCGAGAAGAGAGAAAAAAGTGAGCAAAACAGTTCCAAATCCCTTCAAACAGACAGACAGTCCTCTCTTCTTTTCCTCAGGTCCTAGAAATTGGCGGTCTACCATAGCTTGGCCTTTTGCCTTTCTCTTTTTCCGCATTCTTTTCTTTTTCTTTTTCTCTTTTCTTTTTTCCTCTTTTCCTCCGATCCTATTAACTAGCTAGTTTCTAGTTTATTCTTCTAAAACACATCTCCGATGTATAAAGAAGAAAAAGTGATTATTCCATTCATTGTGTTTAAAGCTCTTTGTGCTTTCAAGTATGTTTTATATACTTCCCACAACATTGAGAACCATTTGCTTTTATTTATCCAAAACCCCCTTCTTTATATGGAGAAAAAGAGAGAAAAAGAGATTGAGAGAGGCAAAAGTTGCTTCACATGCAGTCCACTTTCACATACAAAGCCAAAATTTCCCTCACTTACAAGAAAGGCACAAACCCACATATCCCATAATAATCTTTCTCATACACACTCTTCTCCACTCTCCTCATCAAACACAATATAAACCAGCTGAGCTTGTAAACTACTTCAAATTAAACCAGCAATAAGCCCCCCAGAAAAATATATCTATCCAAACGAAACCCATTAAGCCAAACCCTCTGGGAGTCTAATAGAGTGATCCTTATATATACAATCTTCCTGTGTACCTACTGGGAAAACTAACCTAGAAAGCAAACATTTATATATAACTAGAGATCATGAGAGCAGGAATTTGCATAGTCCAGCAGGCTCTAACAGTAGAGGCTGCAAGCATGGTAAAGCAATCGATTAGCCTTGCTAGACGGCGGGGTCATGCCCAAGTGACTCCTCTCCATGTGGCAAGTGCTATGCTTGCTTCACCCACAGGACTTCTTAGAAGGGCCTGCTTGCAATGTCACTCTCATCCCCTCCAGTGCAAGGCTCTTGAGCTTTGTTTCAATGTGGCCCTCAACCGCCTCCCTGCTTCAACCCCAAGCTCCATACTAGGAACAGGTGGCCCTCACTACTCCAATAATCCGTGTTTCTCCAATGCCTTGGTCGCAGCCTTCAAGCGTGCTCAGGCTCACCAACGCCGTGGCTCTGTTGAGAACCAGCAGCAGCCTATTTTAGCCCTAAAGATAGAGTTAGAACAGCTCATAGTCTCTATTTTAGATGACCCAAGTGTTAGTAGAGTCATGAGAGAGGCTGGTTTCTCTAGTCCCCAAGTCAAAAGCAGAGTAGAACAAGCTGTTTCTGTTTCTTTAGACATCATTTCTTCTACTCAAATAAGTCCTAGTAGCCAGTCCAAGGATAGCAGTGCTAAACAACCTCTAGAGCTCATTGGTACTCACCATCATGTGTCGTCTCCACCTGCACTCGGAGAACAAAAACACTTTGATCAAACTAGGCATGAAGATGTAATGAGTGTGTTGAGAGAAATGTTGAACAAGAAAATAAGAAACATTGTTGTTGTAGGAGAGTGTCTGGCTACTGCTGAAGGTGTAGCTAGGGGAGTGATGGATAAGTTTGAGAGAGGAAATATAATTAATACTGCTCAAGATCAGGGGGATTTGAGGTATGTGAAGTTTATATGTGTTCCTCTCTACTCTTTGAGGAACATCTCCAGAGAAGAGCTTGAAGAGAAATTTGCAGAGCTCAGGATCCTGATTAAAAGCTACATAGGCAGAGGGAATGTTGTCTTGTACTTGGGAGATCTCATGTGGGTTTCTGAGTTTTGGTCCAATTATGCTGAGCAGAAAAGAAATTGTTACAGTCATAATTTGGAGCAAATAATCATGGAGCTTAAGAGATTGGTGTCCAGAATTGGGGAGGATGGAAGATTGTCACTTATGGGAATTGCAACTTTCCAGACTTACATGAGATGCAAAACAGGCCAGCCTTCTCTAGAGAAAATTTGGGATCTCCATCCTGTAGCAGTCCCAGTTGGAAGCCTGAGCTTAAGTCTAAACTCTGACAGGTAATTTGATTTTCTAGACTTGAAGTTAAATTTAATTTTCTGTTACATTAATACCAGTAGAAGCTGATTAATGCTATTCAGTGTTCTTTTCTCTTTCCACTTATTATAAGGTTCAAGATGCATGTCATGATTAATATTTTTTTGGGGTTGTCTGTATTTTCTTAAATCCAGTTATTTGCAAGCTGATATGAGTACCATGGCACCAAAAGATCAGTCTGATCAGGTTTCCACCACTTCCACCATCTCAAGCTTGCCCTTGTGGCTCCAAAAGTGCAGGGAAGAGAACAGAAACAATGATAAGGTTGGCCTATATCTTGGCTGACACTTTATTATAAAGTGATATAAAGCAATGAATAAAGTTATTGTCTTGTTACCAAAAAAAAAAACGTTATTGTCTGCACTAGCAAAAATTGAGATTTAATTAATTAATTAATATTCCTTTGTGTTTATTCTGTTTTTGTTTTTAGCAGGAATGTATTGAAGTCAACAATATCTGCAACAAGTGGAACTTATTGTGCAGTCCAGCGCCCCAAAAACACCCCCACTATCCAGATAAACGAACTTTCAATTCTTCTTCAAAATCTCTAACTTCCTCCAAGCCACTCTCTTCACATGATTGCAACCTCAACCTACATTTCAAGGATGATGAACCCAAAGACTCACCAAAAGAATACCAATTCTGGGGGTTTGAAGATAATGATGATGACTGTTATGAACACCAAAATGAGACTAAACCAGACCTCTTATCAAATCCTAACTCTAGTCCTAATTCGGCTTCGTCAAGCGAGGTAATGGAAGACATGGACGACGTCCTTGGAAGGTTCAAGGAGTTTAATGCTGAAAATGTTAAACTTCTATGTGAAGAAATAGAAGACAAGGTTCCATGGCAGAAAGAGATCATTCCTGAAATTGCCACAACGATCCTCAAGTGCAGGTCTGGAATGAGCCAAAGGAAAGGTAACCTCAAACATAAGGAGGACAAAGAAGAAAGTTGGCTCTTCTTTCTAGGCTTTGACTCTAAAGGCAAAGAGAAGATTGCAAGGGAGCTGGCTAGACTTGTTTTTGGCTCTCAGAACAACTTTGTATCAATCGGCCTCAGCAGCTTTTCTTCACCAAGAGTTGATTCCACTGAAGAATATTCGAAAAACAAGAGGGCACGAAACGAGTTTGGTTGCAGTTATGTCCAGAGATTTGGCGAAGCTTTGAATGAGAATCCTCACCGAGTGTTCTTCGTGGAAGACCTTGAACAAGTTGATTATTCTTCTCAAAAGGGTATCAAGTACGCAATTCAAAGTGGAAGAATAACACTTGCAGACGGTGAAACTCATGTTCCTCTTAAGGATGCTATTGTGATTTTCAGTTCTGAAAGTTTCAGCTCAGTTTCCAGAGCCTGCTCTCCTGCAAGAAGCCGAAAATCAGATGAAGTAACCAAAGAGAAAGAGGATGATCATAACTTGGAGGAGAAAATCCCATGTGTCTCACTGGATTTGAATCTTACTATTGAAGATGATAATGAAGAGAAGCTTTCAGATGCGGACTATGCTATATTGGAAGCTGTGGATAGGCAGATTTTTTTCAAAACTCAAGAATCGCAATAGAAGACAATTCAAACTGATCTTTAATTCTTGTTACTCTTTCTTTTTTGGTTTTTTTTTTTTTTCATTGATGGGGAGGTAAAGAAATGTTTAACTTAATATGGGAAAGAGGTAGGTTAATTTGTAAGCATTTTTCATGATTGGAAGCTAGCCAGGATTTTGCTTTGTTTTCTTTGCTAGAATTTTGTTATGCAGCAAAAGTTGTGTATATAAATTTTCTTTTTTCCTCCATATTGTTAAACTTATATGCCTAGTTAGTTAAGTTGCCTAGGAGAAAAACAAAATATAGTAAAAGGAAAGCTTAGGACTTGTTTGGTGATCATTTCATTTTTAGTTTTTAGCTTTAATTTTTTTTTTTTTTTTGGGTTAAAAACATAAGGAAAATAAATAAGAGAAAAGAGGATTTTAGAATCTTGTCATACTTTCGTGCACACTAAAGTGGGGTACACTCTAGAAACTAATTGATTTCAATATTAATAAGAGCTTATTATGCAGTCCTTTAATCTTGAATATATAGTGGGGAAGCAGAAAGCGTGTGTACATACCAACTAGCTTTTGATCTAATCTTCCGATGTTGGAAGTGATTCTTGTTTGAACCCCCTAATTGATAAAAAAGAAATTAGTAAGTCAAGTTGTACGTGCCAAAAGTGCTTGTGGGGTTTTGGTGAACACTGCGATGCCCCAGTGTTTTTGTAGGCTATATTCAAATGTGATGTGTTGCTTGTCGATCAAGAAAAGCACATTGAGCCCTTAGTTTGGGCTCAAAGCTGGCCTTCTCTTTTTATGCGTTAGGCGTGCCACTATTAGTGCTTTACTCTTCTAGAAGGAATAGAAAATGAATGGTTCATTGATGTGAAGATGGTGTTGCGCTTGTTGATCTTAACCTCTAACCAAAGCCATTGTGCTCCAAGTGGGGAATCTAGCTTGGATAGGTTCTTTTCTATGTCTCAATTAAAAGAACCTTAATATTTCACTTGCAATGGGATAAAACATGAAACAAATAATAACTTTAAACTAATACTGGACAGAATGTGTAGTAAAAGTTTAAAGATGATAGTGTCTAAAAGGCATGATATTGTTACAAGAAAGCAAATGCAAATCCATTTAGACCAAATACACTTGATTAAAAACAATAAGCAACCTGGCAGAAACTAAGGGGTATTTATCATAGAGAAACATAATTCCTCAAACACCACTGTAATCTACTTGAGATGATACAATGAGTCCGATGAAGTTGTTAGCAGTATCTGCAATGCTCAGGAAGGCTTAGATATGAATTTGATCTTAGATAAACTAGAACAAGTGACTAGCTTACAAAAATCATACCAAGCACTAATGTTGGCAAAGCATTAAGATTACAAAAAACAATAATAAAGTAATTCTGATTAGAAGTTGTCAACTTGGAATTAGACAGAGTATGTGTTTGGAGAAGAAAAGAGTTCCAATCAGGAGTTGTCAACTGGGAACTCAAGGGATTAAGAGAGGATTCGATTCAAGTTGTGGCCTTTGATCTTTTGTGAGATACATTTGGCAAGTTGTTTGAGTCGAGTGTATTTGAAGTTTGTTAAAAAAAGATGTTTGTTCTTGAGAGAAATTGGTTGTCCTTTGAATCAAATCTTCTTCAATTATTTATAGTCTTTTTGGCTCCTTGGTTTTGTCCTCTTGGTAAAAAGGTATGCTTCGATTGATTATCGGTCTCTTCTCTGCACTTGAGCTTGGTGGTCCTTCGAATCATCCTTACTTCTTGTGCTTTTAGTTGGCTTAGACAAATTGGCGTGGCTGATCTTCATGGTTCAAATCGCATTTAATGCAGTTGTCTTGCTCTCCTTCCTTCGTCTGACATTCCATCAGTTGTCAAAGTCAACTTTGAGTTCGAAATTGGATATTTGCGCTTTTACCCAGGCATAAGTAATGGTCTTTTGAGGTTTAGCTAAAAACTAGGGATGGCAATGGGTCAAATCGGGGGTGGGTATGGCATTCCCATCCCCATCCCCGTTAAGCTTTTTTCCCCCATCCCCGCCTTCATACCTGCAATATTCATAACGGGGATTCCCCATCTCCACATTCGTTGGGGAATGGGTTCCTCGACCCGCCCCATTAGGGAGTTTCACTAAAACACCCAAAATGGGGGCTGAAATTATAAAAAAACCCAACACCCAAAACACTTTATAAACACACCCAAAACCCATCATTATACACACTCAAAACCCATTTATAAACACACCCAAAAAATATACAATTGTTGATTTTGGGGTTGATTTTGGGTGTGTTTCTATGTTTAAATAGTGTTTGGGTTTTTTTATAAATACATGTCTAGGATTGGGTTTATTTATAAATTTGTATATAATATATACTTATAAGACAATATAAGAATGTTTATATATGTATTGGAAGTTAACTAAATAAATAAGTAGATGGAAGAAAAAACCAATATATAACTACTTTGTTGAAAAAAAGTACTAATTCAAGATTATGAATATATATAATATATACTTATAAGACAATATAAGAATG
The DNA here is from genome assembly GCA_005406145.1 of Prunus yedoensis. Taxonomy (NCBI): domain Eukaryota; kingdom Viridiplantae; phylum Streptophyta; class Magnoliopsida; order Rosales; family Rosaceae; genus Prunus; species Prunus yedoensis. The sequence goes on along the minus strand of BJCG01000015.1, from coordinate 657,771 downwards.
TTTATATATGTATTGGAAGTTAACTAAATAAATAAGTAGTGTGGCTTAATATTTGTATAAATTATATAAGTATATAATATAATAATATAAAATATCAAACTTAGTCAGTACAATCACTTAAATAGCATATTTTTGTATACCATAATATATATTCTAAACGGGGAGGGTTCGGGTTGGGGATTAAAATACCATCCCCGCCCCTCCCCAAACACCATATCCAAAAAATTCCCCGTACCCATCCCCATACCCGTTTTTTGTCATTCATACCCGATCCATTAGGGTTGAATCCCCGCAAAGACCCTTACATGCGGGGAAAATTGCCATCCCTACTAAAAACCTCTGAATAAACAAATCCTCAAACCCTTATTTATTTAAATCAATGATTTTCTTTTCTGAACCAATTACGACATACCATGTGTTGGCAAAAAACTGATTTTAAATTCATAAATTTACATTGTCTGTTAATTTATGAATTTTAAGAAAAGAAATATCTTTGTCCATTTAGGGGGACAAAATCATGTATTTTTGTAACAGCCCTTTTAATCTGGCTTTGAAAACATTTAATTGAAATCTATAATATTCATCGGACACATTTTGTCCAATGAACCCCTGTCTTTCTGGTTGACCAGCTCGTTTGGTTAATGTCCCGTTTAAGGTCTTCAAACATTTTATAGCTGATTTTGATCATTCGGTTTTGACTGTTCACATAATTTATTTAATTTTTGGTCAGAATCAAGCTTCATTGATAGAAAGGCAATGCAAATTACAAGATAGTGGAACTCATAAAAATGAGTCCAAACAAATGCAACAATAAAAGCCCACTAGAAATAAAACTCAAATAGGCATAAAGTCTACAACTGGAATAAAGCCAGAGCCCAAAACTGACATAAAGTCTACAACTGGCATAAAGTCAGAGCCCAAAACTGACATAAAGTTAGAGTACAAAACTATCATAAAGCCAGAGTCAACCAAAAGCAGAAACACCACCAAACGCCAAAGTACCGCTGCCGTTGCTTCTATGAAGATCGAGACATTGCCACCAGAACTAATGATGAGTGAAAGTATTGCAAACACACCAAAACACACAAAACAAATACAAAAACTAAAAAGAGGGAGATAGAGTCATTGAAGAAGCCATATAAGGAGGGAGGAATTTAAAGGGAGTTGGGAAATTTAAAAAAAGAAAGGAAGATAACAGAGATGGAGTGAAGAGGAAGATGGATGATAATACAGATGGAATGAAGAGGAAGATGGAAATTGGAAATTGGAAAATGAAAGGGGTATCAGGGAGGAGGGAAGGAGGGGTAGTGACCACCTCCCCCCTTGCTGCGTTGAAAGACTAAGGGTTTGAGAGAGAGGGTGTGGCGCTAGGGTTTGAGAGAAAAAGAAAAGGAAAAAAAGAAGAAAAAAAAGGTTCATATGACTGTTCACATAATAGGACCATCAACTGCAAAAATTGGGTTGAATTAATTTTGGTCCAAACACAAGTAAATTACATTGATTATCTTCTTAGTTGAAAGAGTGAATGCTTGCAATGAATTACAAGTTGAGTTACAAGTTCCATGGCTCACACATATTCTGTTGAATTTTGAATTTTGATGGGGGTCCCCGTTTTTGGTCTATAAATTTTGAAATCTAAATAGCAATATGAATTTTCCATTAATTCAGGGCCTACCATTCAAGTTCCCTTTTTTCTCCTTGATTACTATCATTGAACTTGTGATCCCAATGACTTGAAAGGTTGTTTAAATATTACACAGAAGCTATTGCACTAGCCGTTTTCGACATATGATCTTATTACAAGTACATGATCTAGAAATCATTGCAATCGGCAAAAAGGGGGTTATTAGAAAAAGCAATGGGGAGAAAACAAATAAAAAGCATGAAGCCACTACTTGTGTATTCTTTCTAGGGGTCATTGATGGTCTAAAGCATTCAAAGGAACATACTTTTTGATGGCTTTTGCACCTTTTCTATTTAATATCAACTCTCTCTCTCTCTCTCTCTCTCTCTCTCTCTCTCTCTCTCTCTCTCTCTCTCCCATCAAAGACGATATTCAAACCATCAAAGTTTTGATTAATTTTGGAGAGAGAGAGAGAGATTGGCATGGAGACAAAGTTTCCATAGCTTGAGCTTTTGTAGTCTCTAGGGAAAGCAAGCAACGGCCCTTTTTTTTTTTTTTCAGTCTCAACAATTCAAACTTTATTGAGACTTGTAAAAATGGAAATTTGAACAAGTTTTCAACAAACCCTCAACAAATATTGGCAAAACATTTATGAATATACAATTTAGAATTAACCACATAGAAGATTAATCTATGCGCATCGAAACAATTTCAGTTAGCTTCATGCATCCGAACAATTCTTAGTTGTAAATGAATACTTTGGTTCAAGCCAATTTGTGAAAACAAATCTTCACCGATTGGTTTTAACAATTCTTTTTGCTTTGTTTTATAAATTATGCAATGCAATATTGGATATCCAATTTAATTGGTATTGTTTCTAATCTACAACATGGATCATAGAAGAAACTCCGAACAGAAATTGCTGGTTCAAATAGCTTCATTTGAGATATTATCTAATCTATATATGATTTACCAGAGAATGCACGCATCATTGTGGCAGTGCAGAGCACATGCTCTCTCTTTCTATCTGATTTGTTATATTGTTATCTATATACTATGTCCATTGTTATGAGCCTGCATGCCCATGTCCACCCAGGTCATCTTCTTCAGTCGTTTCGTGCAGACTCCAGCGTCAGCTTCTTTGGCACTACATTTGACTCGCGGGGTAGAAAACTGCGTAACATGACCTGACATGCTCAAGGATAGGAAGGTAAGAGATATATTTCGAACCTGCTAAGGTAACTGACACATACAACTATCAGGCCATATTTTTATGACAATGAAATGACTCTGCCAAACATGAAATGTTAAAGTGCAAGCAGGAGTACCAAGTTGAAGAAGCAGTGTGACGTTTCAAATTACTCGTTGCATATATAGTATCCAAATTTCTCTTGGTCCTTGTTCAGCGAGTAATATATCTTCCACGTAAATGTCCTTCAACCCAAGAAAAAAAATAACAAAGAAAAAAAAAAGGAGGAAAACAGAAAAGAATAAAGCAAGGCTAATGTGTATATGGTGAAATGGCTGGCTACTTCCAACTGAGAAGTTACCTTCTCCATCTAGCAATATCTTAAGTGGAAGAACCTTCAAGAATCATCTCGCTCTTAATTCCTCACGTTGATCATTCCACACAGAAATCAACACCACCGTTGACATTCAACTCGTCTCAACAACTACTATCAGACATTCAACATTCAAAACAAATAAGTTGAGGTTCGACTCCAAAATCAATTGGCAATGAGCGAAATAGCTCCAATTATCATGCAAGGTCCCTTAACATTCCAATGTGGGAAAATTATGTCATACATATTAGTGATTCAAAGAATGTATGTTTTCTAAATGTTATCGATTGCAAAGTTGTTTTTCAACTTTTGTATGTGTTGCATTTTTCCAGCTTTCAAACCCTTTTTTTTTGGGGTGTGGTTCATCGAGTTGAATCATCATCACACCATAACCTTGAAACATTTGGATGAAAAGTGTACGGAAGCATCTCCAAATCGCTAAAGCTCAGATTCAGCTATAACTTGACCTCGCAAAGGGAGAAAGACTTCCATGAAATAGGTATAACATTATTTTGCTATCCTTGATCAATAATGCTATGACATACATGACAACACTTCCACACGGAATAACATTATTGGCTGGGATAGCAAATCAATGTAATTCCCGTTGTAACTAAGTTTTTCTCCTTGCATGGGCTGCTTCAGTTGGCTGCCCAATATGGGTCAAAATTCAGCAATTAAAACAAGAAAATAACTATTTGATCTATCAATGGGATCAAATTCAAAACTTTGTCATGGTTCCAAAGAACTATTTGATCTATCACTTGTAAATTAGACATAACATTTTTTTTTTTAAACAGCAAATAGGTATATAACTTGTTAATTTACTATACTTTGGTTCGACCATTTCCAAATATCCAGTATCAAATCATGAAGCTGATATAGAACTAAACATTACATATAAATCTGACTCCAGCCAGATTTTCATTTTTAATATCAGTTAATCAAAAGCAAGCATAAGCTAAAAACAGGATTAAAATTGTGGAAAAGATATACACAACCCCAAGGGCGAACTATACTAGCATCAGTCTATATATTGGAGTTCATTTTATATCCACGGATGGATCCTTCCCAAACCCCATCATAACATGAGTTGCCAACATTGAACCCCTACGAGTCATTTCCACAACGCGGCCAATCAGCGGTATCTTAACTGTTTCTCTATTCCAAAGAGGCTTCTTGTCCCACCTACAAAAATTTCATCTTCACTTTCATAAATGATCTGACAGAAAAATTTATGCAAATGGCATTGCAGTTCTAAGAATAAATTCCAAATAACCCAAACTTGAACTTCACTTTAAATCAGACTAGAGGTCTATGCTCTATGTAGAATTTATGTTTACATAAACCCTTATGCTGAAATATTCTAGGACTTCTATTCTAAATTTATTCCCTTAGGCACTATTTTCTTCTGATAGGTTGGCTAGTCTAAACTAGCATCAGATGGAACGACACAGACTTGGTTCAAAGCTGACAAAAGCATATACAATAATACACCATCATTGACCCAAAAACAAATATATATAGTACATCATCTCTCATTAAATTGATTGCATCTTACTCAATATCTACCATAAATTTAACACCACACCTGGTAATCAGAAGAAAACATATTTGGTTCCAAACTTTGGTTAAAGGGTATTCATCACAAATATAAAGCAGGTTTTTAAATTTAAGCTAGAAAAAAATATACCAAAAGACAAATGGAGGACAAAAAAGAATGTTAAAGGTTTTAGTACATACCAATCTTCATGGCGAACAACTTTTCCTTCCAAAAGGCGCAATTTGATGAGTGATATCACGTCTATGTCTTTCCCCATGAACTTGTAGTGTTGTTTGTTATCGATCAATATCTGCACTCAAATGACAGGGACATCTAATTAGGTCTTACAACATATTGACACAAACAAAATATGTTTTCAAAGAACAACTGAAAAAACTTTGACGAGAGTTGAAAAAGAAATCACCTCATGATTTCCTGGTGAAATCATATTTTCTGTGATGGTGTATTCCACAATTCTTGATTCACTAAAGATCTGATAAATAGGAAAAAAAAAACAAACCAAAGATGCTGTGAAGCTAAATAAACACGTCAACAGCAGTAAGTAGAACAAGAAGAAAAGCACCACTTCAACTCTACCGTATAAACTCGTTTAAAATCATAAGCACTGAAAAGAACTCTCTTACGTTAGTCATTCATAGGGAAGTAACTTTTATGATTTAGAGTAGGTAATACAACTTCCTATATTCAAATTATGTTTATTTGCATCAAACCCAAGTTGCTCCGGGATTGAAAATTCTACAAGCTGAAGGTACACAAAGAATTCATGCCATCATGTTATGATGGGGGTTGGGGCGGCTTAGTCTGGGTTTCCGCAGAATCTTCAAAATATTGACACTCTAAAAATAAATTTTAAACTTAGTCCAACTATCCCAAACAGTTAATTTATTCCTCCTATGTCGATCTCTTTGTACAGTTACCGATACACCACAAACCACCATTTAATTTGACCCACTATAAAAAAAAAAAAAAACAAAGGCAGAAAAGAACAGAAAGACAAGACAGAGAACCTTGACATGCTCAAAGGCTAGTAATTTCACTACGTCAACTGTCACTATTGAATTCAGAACGAAACCGCAAAAGCATTTCACTCATGACAAAAAATGAACATTATAATCAGCATGGATAGAGGACCTTGGGAAGTGAATAAAACGCTGATTTGATCTGCTTCAACCTACCAAAAGAAAAGCTCATGGGACAGAGATTCTAATTTATAAATTCAGTCTCACAAAGTTAATGAAGCAGAATGATCTAACAAAACAGCAGGTTATATAAAAGGTGATCTGTTAAGCTTCTATTGAGAACTGCAAAATGACGCTCATACTTTGGTGGAAGATTGGTGTACCAACAAGGGACATTCTCTCCAACTCTTCAAATTGGATATAACACACAGTTGTACCTCCAAGAGCAATAAAATCAGGAAAAAAATCACAACAATCTCGTAGATGACGTGCATGGCATAATCGAACTTTGAAGTAATGCATAAATTGTGTACCTACATCACTTCTGTTAGAACCGGAGATCTTAATGTTGTGTTTAATTCTCTTCGAGAGGTGCTGTTGGCACTCACAAAATGTCAACATGTAGTCCTCACTATCAATTTTCCTCAATTGCCCCATTTCCTTAATGTGGAACGAATATTAGCTAATATGCAGTGTCAAGGTACTTTTTGGAAATGGCAGTTTTGGCAATTGAGTATTTGAGTTAATAAATGAATAAATAAAAAAACAAGTGAGGAATGCAGGACATTTAAGAGTGCCAATAGCTCTTCTCTTTTATTTTTCTTCTTCTTTAAGAGAGCCTCAATTCTAGTGACTGCAGGAGAAGGTTTTAAGTGAACTCTGTCCTGTAACAACTCATCTTCAAAATGATGGAAACCGGCTTTGGTTCTATATGGAAATTTCAAGGAAATCAACTACAACCTCCCCAAGCATCTGGCATAAAATAATAACCTTTTTTTTAATTTTACGTATAATACTTTCTACTAGAATAGGTAAATTTATCCTCGTATGTTGCATCTTAAAACAGAAACAACAAAAAAGCATTATCTTTTGAAAGGAAATGAAAAATTGAGTGTAAGACTTTACAGGAGGCAGATGCATGGTTTCATCCTGGGTGAGTAGATTAAGTAATGTAATTCTAGAGTAGTTAATTGAAACACGCCAATACATACCCACGAGCACACATCAGTGGGTCCTCAAAGGAAGCATTTGGACTGTAGATTTCAAAGTCAGAGGCCGTTGCACGGGATCCATATCTGAAATGATCCAGAACAAAAATTCTCATTAAATTTGCAGGGATCAATAATTAGCACTCGATTGCCAAAATGAAAAAACAAACTGAACTCAATTTGGCACGGTAACTATAAAGGTAAATAGATGATCACCACATTTTTTTTATAAAAAAATTAATTTGATTTCCAGAAAATTGATCAAGCATCAAGAGAATGATTTGTACAGTTTGCCAATGCAATAATTTTCAAAATATTGAACTAAAATTGATGTTCCTCCATTGTAATGCAAGATGGTGATGGAGACCCAGAAAGCATTATTGAACTTTATCTATAATAAAACAGACCCCTTATAAACTGAAGAGTAAATAAATATATAAATCTTCCATATCCATAATTTCAGAGCAAGATAACTAAAACCCAAATAGCATTATTGACGTTATTATCTGTAAAAGAGAGTGCCAAGGAGAATGAAACTTACAGGTTTAGAATGTGAGGCATTATATCATCAGAAAGGTGCTTTCTTGAAATAAATTCGCATGCTCCTTTGCAGCACGCTTCCCTCTTCTGATCCATATACTCTTCCTTATCTTCAATTCAAGATAACGTAAATGTAATGAATATGAAACCGTAAAACCATACCAATATGAAAAAAATTCAAAATCCACGAAAAACTAGAACCCACAATTTTATTTTATTTTCATGGGAATGAAAAATTTGAAAATCCCCAAATTCAGACAAATTCAGAAATTAAAAAGAAAGAGAAATGAAACCTTGTTGGTTTTTCTCCATGGCCGAAGATGATAATTTGTTGCGGGCAAAACAGGTCCTGAATCGTAAAGAATCTGAGAGACTGAGTGATGACTTGGCTTCAGAAGAAAAGAAGAAGAGTAAGAAGAACTCGTGGCTTCATGGCGCGCAACGTGGCCGTGCTTTATCCACTTCCCTTTTACATTGTCAACGTGGTTGTAGCTTCATGGCGCGCAACAAAAAATCTATACAACTTACAAATATCAATAATTATGGAGTTTTCTTAGAAAATAATAATAATAATTATGGAGTTTTCTATTTTGAGTCAATATCTTATGATTTAAATGTTGGAAAATAGGGTCTAATTGCTTCACATACACAATGCTAACTTAACATAATACTCACAAGCATACATAAAACGAAATAAAAAGTTACGTTACACCCCATTTCATTGTTTATGGTTGAACGGTGCTCGTCTCCCATTACAATGTTTTTTATATCGCTCAAAGCGAGGCGTAAGCTTTCCTTGTATTGATTTATTATAATTAAAAAATATAAAGTATAATTGAAAGAAGGTTTTAATTTAATTATTTGATTAGAACATGGATAAAAAAAAAATATATTAAGCTGGGAGCTATGGAGCTACTCAATTCTTTGAACTAAAACAGAGAACAGAGAAGATAGAAGGATGGCGTCCTTCATTCTGTTTTGGATCTTTTGGTTCAATCTGGTGGGAGGGGAAGAACGTATAGGTAGTTGAGTTGTTTTGGTTTGTTTTTTATTTCTAACTTTTAAAACAACTGCATAGTTTTCATTAAAGTGGAACTAAACCTTCAAAAACTAATTCAAGAAACGAAAAAACAAAACCCCCAAAAAAATAGAAACAATATGAAAATGGTGCTCAGTTCGTCTGTTGGTGGAAAATTCTGCAAAAACAAATCATTGGCATTCCACAAAAAATTAAAAAAATACATTTCATAATGAATTGATAAAATTGAAAACCCTACTTCAGGCTGCAACAGCTTCGCTAGGACTACCCACTTGTATCAAATTACAAATATAAACTCGGAATACCGGCAGGCCATGAAGGCAGTGACTACACAAGCATATGTGCAAAGATAGACATCTCGTATTCAGTATGTCATTTAACACCAAACCAACATCTACTGATCTTTATTTTCTTTTTCCCAAGCCATTCCAGCAACTAGAAGACTGGGAGATGCTGAGCTCATTACCACCTAAACAGAAATACTTTGAGACCATGCATGCAGGGATTTAGCCTCTAACCCCCCCGGCAAGGGCAACGAACAGTCCATACGATACCAGAGCCGATCGTACACATCATTGGGTTAATAATCACACAGAGAGAGAGAGAGAGAGAGAGAGAGAGAGAAAGCGCAAGACAGGGCAAAACTACCGCTTGGGTTCATTCACGTTCTTGCCCTCGAAGAATTCACCAAGCATTCGTTCAAGATCCTCTGCTGTGTATCTGATATACTTTTGGGGGTTCTTCCCACTCTCAACTAGAGGCCTGTCAGACAAATAGAATATATACAGATTTTGTTACCGGCAGATACAACCAGTACTTAAACCATATATGAGAATGTGAAAGAACCATGATAGCAGTCGAATTACCAGTCCAAAAATAAATAATTGTTAGATGTTATTCAACAGGGCACGACTGAAGTGAAGTCTTGCATGTTAGGTTCCTTATATAAAATTGCTAAATATATAGATCTCAACATTACTTCGTATAATAGGTCAGATTTTTTTGTTTCTTTTTTTTTCGGCCTTGAATGTTTGATTTAGATTTTTTGAGGTCTAAAACTTTTCAGAATTTTATGAGAAAAGGGAGAACAAATTCTCTATATACTGCACATGTGATGTGCGCATGTAAAACCATAGTCGATAGAGAAAACACACCCATAACGTTTTATGAAAGATCTGTAGGCAGGCAATAAGACTTCAGCTACTGCAAGTCTCAGTGACTCTCGCAACTCAGTATCAGGAACTGTCCACTGAGATTGTTTTTGATGAAGCTCCTCAAATTGCATATTGAACGTCTTGAACCTGATTTGGAATGCATTTAAGCTAGTAGGTCAAAATGTTCCTCAAATTGCGTATTTTAAGTTTGTCTGATAGGGATAGAAGTTGAGATCAACCTATCTTTAACAATTGCTCTTGAAACTCCACTGCTTCCTCCATCACCAGCTACTGAACTACCACCACCAGATGAGGTCAAGCCTTGAATGGAGAGGCACTGCAGAATCTGCACAAGGGAAAGCACCAGCATTCAGAAGGTAGCGAAAAACAGAATTTTTTCAAAAAAAATAGTTTAATGTGAAATGAGCACTGAAAGTGTTATGTGTTCTGTAAAGCATGTTTCTGCATCACTGTAATATTGCAAGAGAAAATATTATCCAAGAAATAAATGCAGATTGGTTGATGATTGAAAAACTAACAGGACATAGAACGGGCATATCAGGCAGAATCACCCTATTTCTACTATTCAATAGAACTCAAACTGTTCTTTTCGGACCTTTTTCCTCTATCTAAATGGTAAATCTCTAAGAACAGAGGATACCAACGCCCATAAAGAAACCCAAAACACTTTACAGTCTACCCTATAAAAATTACACCGCATCTCCTAGCCTTTATTCAAAGAGTCTAGCATTCCTCTAACCAACACACCAAAACAGTCATAACACCTTTTTAGCGCTGAATTGAATCAACCCACACCCAAAGTATACTATAAGTAAATAACAAACAAATTAATTACCCCTTTGTATTCAACCCAAAAACCTTTGTCTTATTCTCTTTTTCTTTTCTTTTTTCTTTTCTACTGTTTTCCAATCTCTATGAAGTAGAATGTAACTTTCTAACTATAATGAAATTGTACAAACCGAGACAGTGTATCTTTGGTATTTATTATTTAGCTACAGCAACATGAAGACATTAAGGGTTTTCATTGTGCTTATATAGGTAATAGCCACTTAGCCCAAAAAAAAAATGCAAAACCCACAGAGAGGAGAAAGAAAATCTTGAAAACAAAATATTAGTAAATATCTAATAAATATCTGGCACTATAAACCTAAATTTAGAATATGCCAGGTAAGGTCATCTACGTCACTTTCACTGGTCATGACTGATAGTTGAACATGCCTTTGAATTATTAAAGGAAAACCATAGATTGTACAAATGTAATGTGTTTTATAAGAAATATAAAACACACAGGTCATGGATTTGAGAAGGGTAGCTATTTCATAGTAGGATTCAACATGCCAAACTAATGATTGAACATACCAGCCCACACATGACAAAATCAAGGCACAACACCACTTCTAACAATTTATGTAAAACTTTACATCATATAAACTTTCTTTGGACTATTAAAAAATCTAATATCACATTCACAATATAATATCAGTTGTCTTTGGAGATAACTTTCATATCTTCATCAATTTTTCCTTCTTATTTGTGGATTCGGAAGTTCTATAAACAAATTGTCTGGCCCATGACTAACATATTTGAAACCATAAAAGAATTGCTAAAAGCTTTACTTCGATCATAAAGGTAAATACTAATGCTCCAGAAAGTAGGAACCAAATACCTATGAAGAAAAATGAAATAAAGCAAACCAAAACAAGAACGAAGGTAAATTTATGGTGTGAAGGTTTAATTAGGTCAAGAAAGAGCACCTTCCCCCAAGCATTTCTTTTGTATTGATTTGCATGCTGCTGCACAATCCTCCGGTGTCTTTGCACCCAATCATCCCCTAACAAATCCTTGGCTTCAGATCTGAAAACAATATGAAACAGGAGAGCACATAAAATAGACTTCCAAGGTTTTAACTAAAAAGTCAAACAAAACACATCTGAGACAAACCTGCGCACCGATCTGACCATATAATGAATATTGTTCATGAGAAATAGGTGAGTTAAAGAAGGATCTCTATACTGCTTAGATTTCCCATCCAAATTGGTCTGAAGAGCCTGCATTATTTGCATTGTGACAGAGGCTAATTGTGAACCACCTTCATCTCCATTTTCAAATTCTTTAAAAAGTTGCTTCAAGGTTGATTGGTAACTGTAAAATAAAGTGTCAGTCAACTAAAAAAAATCTAACAAATTAAGAAATAGGCATACATAAACCTATATAATATTTAAAACTTAAAGTCTAAGTGAGAAACATGTAGCTGTTGACCAGCCCAAAAAAGTATGTACGTATATGCATGAGTGCGTATATCCGTATGTATGCATGTGTGTGTGTGTGTGTGATTAGGGACACATGACCCTTCCCAACGAAAAATTCATATCCACAAAAACTAAAAGCACGCGCATGAGAGAGAGAGACAGAGAGAGAGAGAGAGAGAGAATGCATGCATATATATAATTGAGAGTAACATGAGTGTGAATGCATGCATCTGAATAGAACTAACATTCCTTTGCCAGACAGTTTAGATTAGAAAGTTATGTTAGTAGCGCCTAAACCAGATCCCTTGATCAAGTAGAATCATGTCTAAACATGTGGTTGGTTGAAATTCTGGTAACATAACTTGTCTGTTTGGAAAGAGAACATTACCATCCATAGTAGCAAATAAGGATCTAACAAGTAAAATAAATAGCTAAAACAAGTAATCATCTTGAATTCTTGGATCTTTCTCTTCTAGATTAAACAGTTACAGGTGAGATTGTTCCAACCTTGATTGTTGGAGTATTTTCATACTTTAATTGTTCCAATCTCTCTCTCTATATATACAATTATACGCTATACAGAACGTCCAATATTTCTTAAAGACAGGACATGTTGAGAGAACCTCACTTCCATTCAATTTTCTTCAACTTTGATCCCATTTATTGATATGGTTGATTGTTTTTGGGTGTAAAATCATAATTTTGAGCTGAGACTTTACATTTCCATTCTTCAATTGGTTAGCCTCTTTGATTTTAGGTTTTAAAATTGTGGGCTTGATACTTATAACCTAAAATTTAAGCTCTAAAGGACCATTCTATACCCTAAATAGTCAACCCTATCAATAGATGGGATCAAAGTTGAAGAAAATTGAGTAGAAGTGAGGCTTTCCCAACACACCCCGTCTTTAAGAAATATGAGATGTCATGTATAGAGAATCTTTACTCTCCATATGCATATATATATACATATATAAATTTAATCATTATATATAAGGACAGAGAAGAATGTAAGAAAGATTTCAAGATGGAAAATAAGGAAGTCTGTTGGAATCATCTTCCAACCATAGACCACCAGTTCAGGCAACAGGACTAGCTAGGAGAAGACTTAAGCCTAAATATTAAACCCTAAAATTAACGAAACTTACTCAAAAAGAAACTTCACATAGTTGATCACATAGCTTGTCAAAGGATGGACGGTGCCATCAGATACAGCAGTTTTTGTTGCATCCCTTTCAACTGCTTCTTCAAAATCACCGAAGGTCTTTTTCGCGGTCTGGGCAAGCCGTTTTGTCAAGCTTGACGCTGATTCTCTAATTTCAGCACAAGCTTTACCTATGAAGATCGTTTCAATCTGCAAATGAATTCAGGCATCAATTTAAAACATGAATCTGTTGCACCATGCCAGCAAATGACTTACTTTCTAAAACACACAGGCAAGACAGATGTGAAACCTAGACACCAGGCAAATGCGAAATGGAACATATCATATTAAGTTTAATATCCTAGATATATTGCATTACAAGCAATCACCAAGGGTATATTCTAAACTTATGAAATGAAGAGTGAAATAATTGATCATACTAATTCCTGAAATTAAGTAAATAATAAAAACAAAGCATCATGGAAAGAAACAACAGAGTACAAAATTTTAACACCAAAAGCCCTTAATTCTCAAACTAAAAGTTGTCTGATATGCCTAATTATCCTATGTTCGCCAAACTGTGATGAATTCCTAATGTTCAAAGTGCTCTAGACAAATCAACATCTTTACAAATTTCAAGCTATCAAGTGATGAAACTGCACCTAAGGGGAACACCGAATTATATCATCTCCTTAGGCCCAATTTGTCATATTGTATACCTAGTGCATGCTTTATAAATTTGTTAGATTATTCAAACCTCAGAGTGCAGCTCCCGCATTATCTCGTACATGTCTAAAAGTACAAATAACTTTTCCGGGGATCTCTTGCTGTTAGCAATTGCCTCTCCAAAACTAAGTAGAACTGAGACACTACTTCTGGTAACTTCAGCAAAACATTGGTCACCGAGAGAATCAAAGGCTTCAAACATTTGATCACAAACTTTCCGTTCACCAGCAAACAGTAATTTGACCTGTTCAAGCCCAGTTAGATATTGAGGAAAAACACAGATAACCTAAGAAGTTGAGCAAATGCCACAAATTCCTTACAGCTATACGCATGTAATGAATCCAGTTCCCAATCTTGGCCTCCAAAATCTCCCATTGCATTTTCTGAACATCATCCTTGCTAAGTTTTTCGACCCCCAATTTGTGAAGGCTTTCTTCCAAAACTGACGAACGAGTATCCCTGAAAACATAAAAAAGGATTGATAAAACATATTTTGAATAAAAGCAAAAACAAAAGCTACACACGTAGTCAAAGAAGCGCACATAAGTAAAGCAGTGATGAAAAATAACAGTCCAAGCAAATACTGCAACCGTGCATGGGATCATAAGTAGACTTTACGTAACCAAAAAATGTTCAAATATAAGATCTGAAGTTGACCAGCTAGAATCAATATAATTATGCCGTTAGGACTCCCAAGGACGACAGAGAAGTTACAAATGAAATTGCACAATACAGCCACCTCTGCACACTGGATTTTCTTTATTATTTGAAAACTCAATTCCTATGATATCAGAGCACTGGGACAAGTTTTTGTGTGCCCTACGCATTTTCCAAAAATCCTGAAACGAGGACGTCAACAAAATTGTGAAGTTCTATATATAGACATCTATATATGCTTTTGCAAACCATTACTTGTAAACGAACCATTATCAAAATATTATGACAATAATAACTAAGTGCAGTTTTCTTGACAAAAAATACTCAACACCTTCACAAGTTTCGGCTCTTTCTAGCAGATGAAGCTGCATCATATATAAGAATGCAGAGAATTGTGGACACAAGTGTCACATCCTTGGGAGTCCAGCACGGAAAATGTTTTATGGAAGTGTCAGTTCTCTTGTGCTCAATAAAAGTTGAGCTTGTCCAACATCAAAGAACTTTATTCACTTATGAAATAGCTTCTCATTAGAAATTTTTATCTGAATACAGGACTAACTACCTGACTTTTTCCATGGAAGTCTTCAAATTTATATTTTAACACAGTAACTGTTTAACAAATCACGTGCCTTTGACATAACATGAAATCTTGAACCTGTTGTCATGTAGGGAATGAAAAAACCAACATTCTACATAAGATAACTGAAGACCAAAGAATGACCCTTCTGTTACCTGTAAATTATTAGCAACTGCTGTTGGTGACCAGCTTGAAACATTTGCTGGGCTAAATCATGTAACAATGGAAGAACCCGTGGTGGTATTAGAGTAGGAGGTGTGTAAACAGCATTTTCTAAGCTATTGTTGTGGTGTTCAGCATGATTATTGGATGGATTCTTGCCACTGTAATCACCAGGAGACCCTGAGGATGGCCGCAACGAGTTTGGGAGGCAATCAAAAAGGCGTTCAGGCTCCACAGGTTTGCTGAAAATAAAAATAAAAAAAAATAAAAAAACAGATAAACGGTGTCAATGGAACACACTCACAACTCTAAACAGGGAATCAATTCTAAACAGCATTCGTAGGATTTTCTACTTCTCTTTCGTGAGAGCTTATAGCAAGAAGGCAAAGAAAATGCAAAAAAGGGAATCAATTCTTATTCATCAGCTGAATGTCGATAATAGTGCTAGGTTCTACATATATGGCCACAATTGGTAGGTGGGACTGGAAAAGGACAGATTCAATTGAAATGGACAGACAGTCCTGTCCCATCTTTGCTGAACTTAACAATAGTGACACTAGACTATTACAATGGACATCTGTTAAACAAGTCCCCTCCCAAGGGATGGGTCTCTATGCGACTGGACTGGACTCAGTCTCAATCCAGTCCAGTCACAACTACCAAGCATGATCAACCCAAGGAAAGAAGAGGAAAATGTAGAAGTGTGCCGTGACATGTCGTCACTAACATAAAATAGGAAATTCTTAACGTAATGCATATTAGACAATATCTACTAAGCTCTGGACTGAACAGCTGCAGAAGAGCAGTCCAAGAGGAATTAGAGAGGTGGATACTGATATGGCTCACATTGTTTCTGGAAAGCTTGTTCCAATATTGACATTAAATTACTAGTGCTTTCTATATAAGCAGTAGATGGAACCACATAGTGCCCAAGGGAGCCCCCTCAATGTTTTGGTTTGAGGGTGCCCCCTATGAACTAAAATTGTGGCTCCGCCCCTGTATATAAAGGGATGAGTAGGAATTTGTTAATATATATTTAGTAGTTTTTAGTTCCATATCGCCATATCATATAATATCGCATATCTCATATATGTATCCATGCAACATAGGTTCCCGTAGTTTCAATTGTTTCAATCAAGTCCTCGTAGTTAACTAGTGGTTGCAATCAAGAACATGGATACGGGATTGAGCTAGTTAGATTCAGGATTGCGGTGATCAGGCTGGATATAATTCTAGAGTTGTTGGAGAGGTGGATAAGATGGAAGTCTTCCATGGTTTTTTTTTTTTTACAATTTTTCCTTTTTAATATTTTTACATTGTTTTGTTCTTGGATCATATTTACCATGCACTAATGAATCTACCATCTAAAAAATTGACGGAATTCTTATTTTAGACTTGATTGCAAGCAATAATTAAATTACAGAGACTTGATAATTGAAGCTACAGGTTCTCCAATGTCAATACAGGAGCATTGGTTGATTTTTGGAGAAAACGGTGGTATTTACCAAAAGAACAGGATAAAGGTATTGTTGAGCATTGAAATACAAACCTGTAAGACAACAGCAGCTGCTTGAACTCATCTTCAAGCTTTGAAATAGCTTTAGCAAGCAAACTATTTGCTTGACTGAGAACTCCATCACTACTCTTAAAGCCTTTGTTGCTACTAAAGAACCGTATATTGCTTCTTAGCTGATCAATTGCTTCTAGATAACTTTCCAAGTCCTCACGTGGCCCTCTAAGGATTTTGGACTCAGCCTGCAAATTGAAAGGACAACAATATCATCAAGCATAATGGTTAACATGCATCATAAGACATAAGACATATAACACATAAATGTGTAAGTGAAATGGTATAGAGACAGGCAAGACAAGGCTAAAATATCCCAGTTGTTACAACTCTAAAGTTCTCAAATGAAAAAAGCAATTTTACTGCTGGAAAAGATTAAAGAATTTCTGAATGAGAGGTAGATTATCGAATATGCAAAGACTCGTAAAGAAGGAGAGGTAAGGTAATGTCATATCTTGCAAACTATGAAGTGTGGACAACCCTAGAAGGTGGTTGTGTCAGACACATAGCCACCAACATTTAAATGACTCGCCTTATAAACATAAAATAACATAATTTTCATGTGTTAGTGCCTAGGCTCCGTTGCTTGCAAGCACCATGACTGCTTCACAACCATTCACCAAACCCAAAAATATTACATGTCAATGGTTAGCTGGATATAATTCCAAAAGAAACCTACATACAAAGCACATTCAACAATCTTGAAATACATGATCGAATGATTGAATTTGGTCATCATGTATGACAGCTTTGTCTTTTCTAGATTTTTTCCAAATATTGTAATTAGCATGTAAATCCCTCTTCTATTTGGATAGAGAGATTTGAAATCTAAGGATTTTAATCAATATTATACAGTAAAATAGTGTGACTTAATTATTTGTAGCATTTACATGAAAATAATAAGAAGAAATGCATGGATATCAAATGATTCAGGGAGATCTAGTCATTTCAAATTCAATAAATTATGTGGTACTAGTAATTTCAAATCTATTTAAAAATACATTTTATCCAGTGTTTATAGTTTTGTCAATTTTTTTTTTTTTTTGTCAGGTATAGTTTTGTCAACTAATCTAGTCATATTCTCATAAATTCAAATCCTTTCTTCTAAATCATCCCGTCCAAATGGAACAAAAATTAAACAATTCCCATGTTCTTTAAAAGCACCAAAAACACGGGATGAACAAAACAGGATTATTTCGGCCTAAAGGTAAAACCTGAGCCCTTGCAATCGCAAACAAACAAACGTCAACAAATAAAATCCAAGGAATTTGAAATAGCATGCTTCTCTAGATATATATTAATCAGCACGGTATACAAATGCCATTTCACAAAAATTAAAAACATAAAATAAAGTGTTACACTCACCCCACAACCACTAACAATGATCTCATGAATTTCCTAAACGCAAATGGATAATACCCAACTTCAAATTAATCAATATAAATTCAATCTTGTTAAACATTAAACAAATTTAGAAAATCCTCTGACTAACCTGGCGAGAAAGATCGAATTGTGCCAGTATAACCTCAGCAGCCTTCAAGGTCTTATCAATGTTCTCATGTGCTTTCCGGATAGAATGCGTTCTAATCTGTACTATCCAAAATTCAAATAAACCCAATAAGAAAACATGAACAAAAGCTCCAAATTGTGAAAGAAAATCAAAATCCCAACAGTTCCCGAGAGATCCGCTTTTTGGTCACTAAGATATTACAAGAAAAAAAATATCACAAATCTCTAAGACCCATATTTGGGTCTGTTAAGAAAAGTAAAGGCCAAGTCCAACTCTAAGTGATCCAAGCTTGGTTCCATTCTTGTTGAATAAGATTTTCTGGCGAGCCAAACAGAAAGTTGGGAGAAGAAGACCCACCTGGGTAGGACGCATGGCGGTTTCAAGGGCGGAGAGGCGGTGGTCAAAGGAGCCGAGAATGGAGACGACACTGTCAGTGATGGTTTGGCTCTTTTGCAGTGACTCTCTCATCATGGCTGCTCTTAGGCTCAGTGAATCGCCGCCCATTCCTGTTGTCAAAACACCCATCTTCGCCTTCCTCCTTCCTTCTTCGTTGTTGCTGTAGAGTTAGAGAGTTAGAGAGAGAGAGAGAGAGAGAGAGAGAGAGAGAGAGAGAGAGAGGGGGATTAAATTTTTTTTATAGTTTAAAGTTGGCGAGGTGGAGATGATGGGCCCCATTGACAGGTTGACGGTTCTTCTTTTGGGGCAGACACGAATAATAATGAAAAAAAAATTTCCTGTTCGGACACGGTGAATGAGCAATCTACCAACATGAAACAGATTTTTCAAAAGGAGAATTCTATTTGCACCCCATATTTTTGCTGATCACACCGCACGACACAACAATTCTTTTAGCTTCTGTTTGGATGAGGAAAATAACTTGAAATTTGGCAACTTAAGTGTGTAATTTATTAAATGACGCACGAAAAAAATTGTGGAAATTGAGATATCAAATTTCCAAGTTTAATTTCTACCAAAATATGTATCATTTCACAATTTCCATAGTGTCATTTACAACATTCGATAAACATAAATTCAAACACTGAAATCTTCAATTGTCGGAAATTGAAATGATGGAAATCTCAATTTCGTCATTTTATAATTCTATATAATTTTCAAATCCTTCATCCAAAATGAGGGTTAGGTAGAGTTCATTTATAAGCATTTACAAGAATGTCAACCACAATATTAATCTAATGAATTTTAATCAATCCTATACTTTCACTTTTTTTTTTTGGAATAGATGTTTTATTAAAAAATAATAAGCATCATAAGAATATACAAAACATACCACTAAAAATAGCCAAATTATCCAAAATTCAAACATGAGAGAGAGGAACAGATTCGTGATCTTGAAAAAGACTCGCGCTTGAACAACTCAAGGGTGAAATAACAAGAAAAGAAAGAAAGAAGAGGAAGCCTGAACATCCCTTCAATATGCACATCAATAAAATCTAGACAGTACCCAAAACTTGCAGCCCAACCAACAACGATCCTGAAGAACATTTAAATCGAACATCAGAGACATCAAAGAGTAATTCAGTTGACAGCCACATAGGCCCCTCTTCAATCCAAACATGAAAATCTAAACATAACAACGCATGTGCCTAGCCAGACGATGTGCTACTTGATTACAACTACATGAAGCATATTGACAAATCACAGTAGGAAAAAGCTTTAGATAGGCTTGCGCTTCTGCTACGAATGCACCATTGGAATCCAAACATTCCTGTAAAGCATTCAAACATCAAATCACCTCTTGAGCATCCATTTCTAGAACAAGATACCCATAACCCATCTGAGATGCCACCTGTAAACCCAAACATGCTGTCATAAGCTCAGTAGCCTTAGGAGTAAAATTTCCTCAAACTCATTTGGAAGCCGCCACCATAAGTTCCCCATTACAATTACGAACAACCACGCCTAGACCCCGAAAACTCTCCCGTAAATTAACTGTACCATCCACATTCAACTTCGCAAATGGAGCACAAGACAGGGATAGGTTGGTGAAGTGATTCCTTTTCATTTGCCTGTTGAAATTCAATAACTAGAGCACAAGTATGAGTAACTAGAGTTCATGCAAGGACGGATGTACCATGAAACCAATACTCATTTCGATTATGCCAAATACTCCAACACAAATATGAGATAATGACTATTTCTTGTTGAGAGAGAATTTTTGTAGCATACTCGCCCACCAAAGAAGACAAAGGAGAAAGTAGCCAAACCTCTTTTGTTGACAGACAATACCATAAAGCATGTATAATTGTCTCTGGCTTTCTAAACAAATAGGATTAGGAAAAATTTTACGATAAAAAAAGACTAATTGGGAAAATAGCGTCCTTGATAAACTTGGCTGACCAAAGAACCCGGATTGGAGAGAATACACCAACAAAGCTTAATTAAAATTAATAAAATCTCGAAAATCCAAACCACCATCCTTTTTTGGACAGCAAAGAGAAAGCCATTTAACCCAATGTATCTCTCTGCGGTTGTGCCTTTTGCCCTACTAGAAATTGGCACACATAGAAGAGAACTCAGCACAAAGACTCTTTGGTAGACGGAAAACACTCATGGAATATTATGGTATAGATTGAACCACTGATTTTAATAAAACTACCTTTCTGCTTTTGAAAGAGATTTTTCCTTCCAACTATTAAGAGTACTCCACACATGATCGCAAACAAAACGGAAAAGCGCCATGTGCCCACAACCGCCATAGTTGGTAAACCCAAATATCTTTTATGACAAGCTACAACTGGAATACCAAGTGTAGTGGCTACAACATCTATATCTTCCTAAGAGGCATTGGGACTAAAAGATAAAGCCAATTTATGAAAATTAATTTGCTGACCTGAAACCTCTTCATAAATGCGGAAAATCTCCTTCAAGGTAAGACACACAGCTTCTGACATTTCAAGAAAAAGAAAACTGTCATCTGCAAACAAGAGATGTGAAATCCCTGGACAAGAATGGCCCACACCTTCACTTACCCTTTCTCATGTAGCTTTTGATTTTATTAATTAAAGGGAGTGTATCCAATCTATACTTATAAAGAATTTTTTTAAGTGAGTGATGTTCCTAGAGTTGACAAATTCTTAAATACTTTCATAAAGTTTATAAAAGTCACTAGTAAATTGGCAAAACTTTTGCTATTAACACTTAGGGGGTGCATTCAATTAGGATTCTAGAGTGTTTAAAAAGATTTTAAAAATTTGGGTGTATTCAATTATCAGGTAACCACAAAGAAATTCACTACTCCTGAAGAAATTTGGGAAGACTACTTTAAGGTTAGGTTCTTAACTTCTCCCTCAATTTGCGTTTTGTGGTAACCTAAGTACATAATTCATTACTAATAATTATTATTTAATTGTTGTTTTTGTAGTCCCACCCAACTCATAGGCATATTCAAACAAAAACTTGTGAGGACTATGAGGATTTGCAAATTGTCATTGGAAATGCAACTGCTATTGGAAAAAAAACTCATTAGGATTGGGTGATGGTACTAATGCAAGAACTTTTGGGGTAAAAGATAGACAAGTTGGAATAAAGGACTTTATTTATGATAATGACACTCAGACCTTTGTACCAAATCATAATGAAGCATGTACCAAATCATAATGAAGCATCACGCCAAGATCCACCACACAGACATTCTTCTTCATCCTTACCTTTTCAAGCCAATATTTGGACAGGTCTCTCAAAAAGCTCAAGCCAGAGGAAACAAACTAGACCAAAGCATAAACAATATCACAAAATGTATTAGCAGCTTGTAACTTTGATTTAGAATTCATATATGTGCTAGTGGGTGGGAGGCGCAACTCCTAATTCAAGAGTACTAAATGATGCTTTAACAAGGAGGAATGGACTTAAAGTGCCACAAGGTATTCTTTTTCTTTTTTCTTTTTTCATTTACTATTTACATTAGATCATACGTTGGATACTAAAATATGTGTATTCAATTATCAGGTAAATATTTCTTAGTGGATTGTGGATTTCCAAATCAATGCTAGTTTTTGGCTCCATTTCGAGGTGTTCGATATCATCTCCAAGAGTTTGCAAGTCAAGGTCGTGACCCTACAAATGAAGTTGAGTTGTTCAATCTTTGTCATGCGTCCTTGAGGAATGTCATTGAGAGATTCTTTGGTATATTTAAATCACGATTTACAATTTTCAAGTCTGCACCTCCATTCCCATGTAGGACACAAACGAAGCTAGTGTTAGCTTGTGCTGGACCACACAACTTTCTTCGAAAGGAATGTCGATCAGACGAGTTTCTTATTGAATTGGAGAATGAATCTTCTTCATCTTCATCATTACCAATCAAATGAAGGAGATCTTGAACTAGTTTTCCAAACACAAGAAAAACAACGAGCACATGTTATTGAATGGAGAGTTGGTATAGCTTTGAATATGTGGAGAGATGTTGGCCACAATGACAACAATGAGAATTAACAATAACGAATGAATGTTGCATATTTTTCTTTCAGCATTGCTTTCAAACTTGTTATAAATCTATCACTATACTTTTGTGAATGCCAATTACTTTGAATTTCTTATAATATTTGCTTTTCGTGAATTTGTGGTGAGTGTCTTTCAATTTCTTATAATATTCACTATACTTTCGTGAAGACAAACTTTGATACCAATGCATTCTTATATACAGAGAATAGTGTTAGAAATTTTTCCATCGTTTGGCAAAACAATGCACTAAGCCATGCACTAACCTTGGGTGGTTAGTGATTTCTTCAAATCAACCAGTTGAAGTTGCCGGGCGGAAAGCTTGGCTAGAGATATATTTCCATCACCCATAACACTACCAAATGATAAGCCCTTACTTTTTGGACAAAGGGTTGTTGTTGTTTTTTTTTTTGGTATTCAATTTTGGACGAAGAGTTTGTTGTTCTTTTAGGTATGAAAGTTTCCAACTCCTGGAAATTTCAAAGGGAAATTCATTATTGTGCACGCAAGTAGAGGAAGAATTTGGAAGAAAAAAATTGTAAATTTGGCTTACCCCCTCTAAATTAAATTTTTCTTAACTGCAATTCATCACTTTTTGTTCCTATTAATAAAACCCATTTTTTATAAGTAAAAACCCATGGCTAGGATCCACCTCATCAAGTTATTTTATCAAACTCAAAATTTGATTTATTGTAATTTTCAGATTCCCCAAATACCCCTTCGTATTTGCAATTGTTGTTTTCTTCATTGATTATGCTGAATATACTTTGAACATATTTGTTGCAATTCAATGTCATAGTGTTTTTTTTAGATAGGAAAATGGTGTTTTAAATTGGCTTAAATTTAGGAATTTTTAGGGTAAGTTTTTCTTATAAATAAAATAAAATTAATATCTAGTATCTAAAAAAATCATGGCTTAGGGCCTATTGAATGTTTGAAGAAACATTTAATATACCTACCAAGTTTTAGCATAAAATAATGTACCTATTATTTGTACTTATTTTTTCACCCTTTTTTTTAATGAATAATATACCTATTTTTCGTACCTATAAATAACACACCTATTTTTTTAAATAAATAATGTACCTATTTTTAATTTATGAAAAATGTGAAGAAATTTCAATTACACAACATACTTATTTTTTGACCAAAAAATATATTTGTAAATAATATATCTATTTTTAATTCATAAAAACATTTGCATAAATTTCAATTACAAAGTGACAGACCCTTTTTTTTTTTTGGTAAATAAAGTACCTATATTATATACATATTTATAGTTTTTATAGGTATATTATTTATTGGATATGTAATTTAGGGATTTTTTGTTTGTTTGAAATTTTAGGGATTGGCGATGTGTAGAGGGAATGTCAACCAAAATAAATGGGGTGATTCTTATGCTATTAATAGGGAGTATTAATTATAATTAAGGTAGTTAATGACATGTTTGAAAAGAAATTATAAATAAAATATGAAGCTAGGTGGCATATAATGTAATTTAGTTAATAATACTAGGACAAATCCATCTTGCATGGCAACTTATTTTAAATTTGGGTTTTCAGTAAAGATTTAAAAGTAGGTGGGTATATGACTAGGATATAGTAGTAGTCAGGGTATATATCGGAAGAAGTAAAAAAACAAAAAAAAAAAAAACGGGATGGTCGACTAGTGGCTTGGTCAAGATATAAATACGAAGTTTAAAGAAAATAGTGTTGGGAAGAAAGAGTGATAAAGTCTATGCAAATAGATCTGAATCTATAACGAAAGTTCATACAAAAGTATGGAAATCTATATTAAAAGTCTATACAAGTTTATTAAAAACTCAGGTAAAACTTATAGGAGTTATACAATTCCAGGAAATCTGTTACTTAAAAAAAATCTTTCAAAATCGTATACAATCCTAATTAAATACAACTCCGTAGAGAGTTTTCATAGTGAAAGTGTTACTTTTGTTTGTCCATTTAATTTGCACAAGTTTCGGAAAAGTCGGATCCTGGACTCAAATTTATTTATTGGCTTTAATTTTTCGCTCTCTTTCCCAACAATCTATATACCTTTGAAGTCATCCCTGTCATCCCTTGATTCCAAGAATCAATGCTTTTTAAGGAAGACCATTTCGTGCTCCAAAATCACCCCCCAAAGTAGGCTCTTAGCTAACAAAACCATCTAGCCTATCTCGAAAGTGCATGGCCTGGAACAAACTGAGATGCAATTTAATAGCATCCCAGACCCGTTGTGAATTTCGTAGTGTATGGTGCTCTTTTATTCTGCCATGCTGGCATGAATTTTTGGAAAAATGGTCTATCCGCAACAAAGACTATTGGGAAAAATGAGAAATCAAGTCTAGGGTTTAGGGCAATATGTGAAAAATACATGTATCATAAATGAATTTTATGTGTATTATTAAAAAAATTTGTAAAGAAACATGTGTATTAAACGTGAAGAAAACATACATACATATATAATACGTGTATTCTTTATTTGTTTTTTAAAAAAAATCTTGTAATTTTACCAAGTCTTTGACATGTATGGAAAACATAAGTATTTTAAAAAAATACATATTTACGTGTATAATACGAGTATTATACGGGAGTCAAATTTGGTGTCCCCAGCATTATTCTTATTTCGGACACATCGTCAAAGTATACCTGATTAATTAGATATGAAATATAAATGAAAAACATTCATAGAATCATAGCCTCCTAGCTTTATTTATCGGATCCCATTCTTATTTCTATTCACATTTAACAACTTTTCTGAGCTCTGTAACTTCTGAGGCATGACTAAGTCTTCCTGAGAAAGCATTAGTAGGCTACCTCGGTTTACAGTGGAGGAAAGATCAAGCAAGATGATATCATGTAGTTTCAAACATTGAGCAAAAACCGCTCTGTATCTTTAAAAACATAAAAATGCACATTGTGATAAGTGCGCACTACATCTTTGACCAGAAACGGCTTAGAGTAGCTTCTATCGATCCGTGCGGTTCATCTGTTGGGAAATAAACATCATCCTCAAACTGCCAAAATTGTAAAAGGAGAAAAAAATAATGTTCATGAGTCGATTAACAATAGTGCATTAACTTGTACCCAAAGAAAAAAAGAGAACAAAATATAGCACATTAACCTCATCATACCAATCCACATGCAATGAAATTGGGAAGCCTAACCCATTACCCTCTATATTTTAGTTATACCTTTTGGTTTCACCAATATCACATTAAAACTCAATCCATTTCTCTAAAGAATATAGATGGAAGCATATTGGTCATGAATCATGATCGTCTGCAGAAACGAGACTCTGGCAGAGCTTTTAGGATGCAGTGCTT
The DNA here is from genome assembly GCA_005406145.1 of Prunus yedoensis. Taxonomy (NCBI): domain Eukaryota; kingdom Viridiplantae; phylum Streptophyta; class Magnoliopsida; order Rosales; family Rosaceae; genus Prunus; species Prunus yedoensis. The sequence goes on along the minus strand of BJCG01000015.1, from coordinate 631,728 downwards.
GGCAAATATCCTTAATGTTTCATTGGCAATGGAAATCAGGCAAACTTATAACATATCATCTGATTATGATAGAGCATGCTATTGGAAAATGTCCTTATGCTTCTTGAGCATGAAGAACCATTCGATGTGATCCCAAAGTGAATTTGACCCATAAAGCACAGGAAACACCCATTCCAATAATGCAAAGAAACAGGACATTCAAATCAACAGTGACACAGAACATTTCAAAGTCGGGTAATGGATATCAGAAACTAACCAGGAATTGACTGAGATTTCACTATGTTAGTATTAACCTTGTTACAGATATAAATGCAAAGGAGGAGTCTTACCTTCACAATCGTATTATCCTTGTTAGATAGATTAACAGGTAAGAAATGAATATTTGGCATTTTCAGTTGTACTGTTGCTATGTCAGGAAACCTGAAATCATGAACATAAAAATTTTACTTAACAAAATGCCACACAGAAAAGCAAGCACGTATGGGTACAGGAATGTGTGTGTGTGTGTGTGTGTGTGTGAGAGAGAGAGAGAGAGAGAGAGAGAGAGAGAGAGAGAGAGAGAGAGAGAGACCCCTTGAGAACATTTGTTGCCATGTGATAAAGAGTGCTTTGGACAGAGGGGCTATATACTCCTCCTTTTGGAGGACCGTAGAAAGTGTCAGCCAGAACTTTTTTCACACTCAAGTATCTTTCTGTGAAGTATAGCGGCTTTTGAGGGATGCTATAAATAGATTCGTACGGATACCTGCATCCATTTATCTCAGTAACAAGGATTTGTCTTAACCAAGAGGGATAGCCAAAAATATTAGAATTCAACTTAACAATTATGTCAAGTCACAAAAACGAAAAGAAAAAATATGCTTACGTCCATGATGCAGTGAGATCTGTAGCCAGAATCCTCTCACGAGTGTCAGGAAGAGCTGTGTATTTGTCCCTAATAAATCCCTCAAAACCTGACTGCTCAAATCAAAATTAAAAATCAGCAGTATCAACCAAACAAACTTAATAATCAGCAGAGAAAAAGAACACACATGTAGACCAATATGCAAATAGCAGTTTAAGAGTTCCCAAACTATATTGGCTTGCAATGTCTGCAATGCAATACTTTTTCTCTCTCCTTTGAGCGTAATAATACAACTATGTGTTGATGATATCATGAGACAAATGATACAACTCATAAGTGGCTGATGAGTGTCTGCAATGCAATACTCTCTCTCCTTCGAGCGTAGTAATACAATAGCGTGTGTTAATGATATCATGAGCGTAATAAGGTATGTGTTCATTTCCTTCAAGGGGGAATTTAAGGGGCTGGCGGTTAGAAATTTAGGGGACACTTTCATGCAAGTCTTACAGAATCTGATACAATAGCATGTGTTAATGATATCTGATATCATGTTTTCACCCTTTTAATCTGATTTGGAAGGCAAAGGTTCCTCCTAAGATTCAAGTTCTGGCATTATTGGTGGCTAATGGGAAACTTAATGCTTTGTTATCAGATTCTGCGAGGGCTGTATATTATCTTTTCCCTTAATGGCATATTCTTTGTAAGGCTGGGGAAGGAAGTATAGATCATGTTTTTCTCCATTGTTCGTTTGCGTTACAGATCTGGGGGAAATTGTTTAAGGAGGCCCATGCAAGTTGGGTAATTCCAAAAAGATGTCACAACATATGTTTGCAGTAGGATAGCTAAAACTCATTGGGTAGCAGGGTCATGGCAGTTTTTTTGCGTCATACAGATGGGGCAAAATAGAATGACATAGCTCCAAAAAAAAAAAAAAAATTGAATGACGTTTTAAGATTATTCATGGGTATATGTGGATGAAGTTTTGGATCGATTTAATTTTTGCTCTGCCCTTTGGGGTTTGATCACTGTACAGTTCAGGAAATGTTCCATGTCAGCATTGTCTTCTCAATAACAAACTAATGATTACAATCGCTGATTTCTTGTCAAGACTGAATTGGAAAAAAATGTAGTATGTAATTGATTATGATATCCATCGTCGCATTACGTGTTCAATTTTGAAAACCTTGATATTAATAGCGAATTGGATAAGATTACCTTTGTTGTCTTTAGCAGAGCCAGTCCTTCAATACCAGAAGTCACCTTCAATGCACCAGATTTCTTTAAAATTACCTCTGTTGTATGCTTCTCGGATCCTAATTTGAAACCTTTTAACAAAGAAGATGATGAAAATTTAAAATACATAAAAAGAGGAAAGAAAGGATGTTTTCTGGATTGCAAATCAATATGCTTGGAATATCTGCAGAATATATAGGAAATATAAGGGATTCTATTCAAGTTTAGAATGAGCAAGATAGCTACAGAACCAGTTTTAAGACTGAGGCAACAAGCCACAGACATGACATCCAACATGTCATCTCTTGACCCCTTCTCTAAAAACAACTTGACAACAAATTATTAATGAATAACTTCGACTTATCACTGTTTAATTTACAACTTAAGGTAATTTTTAGCTAAATAATGAAACAATATTATTATAAAATAAAATAATTGCTAAATGCAAATTATAGGTGAAATGATGAATTAAAAAGTAAATGTCTCACGCATTATGGAATTCCAAAATGTGGTATCAACCATTCAACTTAATTTATCAGTTCTTTCTATAAGTAATAAGATTGTACAAAAGAATGCTAAGGAAGTGAAACCCAAGTGTACAAACAAGTGCATTCTATTTTGACGCCTTAGTCCTCGGTTGTGCAAGAAGTTAGGAATTTTCCTTATAACTGTCTGATTTTAACCCGTTTTCTGAAGACAAGGTATCCCTTTCTGATTAAGAAATTGATGAGAAGTGCTGTTTATTTGCTACTTTTACATAATAGAAAAAAATATATGTTAAGTGTTGAGAAATGAGAGGTTCCTTTGATTATGAATTCCCAAGTATTCTGGTTTGAAAGTCATGACAAAACGAATTCAGTAGATATCATATATAGCCGTATAGTTTGCCCCACACTTCTATGAAAGACTGGAAATGGACTAACCATGTTCATGTGGTTGACCATCTATGGATACACGCTCCCATGGCTTCTCCACAATCTTTACTATAGCAGCAGTGACCTACAAAAATAAGAACAGATGTCCTTCACCAACTAATTACAACATCAAATATTACAAAAGAAAAAGGTCCAAAATTTAAGACAACCAATCAAATTTAAAAAGGAAACAATTTCTACACCAATGCTATCATGAATTGCAAAATTCTCTTCTATAAGTATAAGACCCGAGCAACAACAACAACAACAAATGACCAGCATTTCAGCAGTGATAATGGTATCAACCGAATTTTCTTGTTCTTTACAGTATGGGATTAACTGAGGGAGTGTCGAAAAAAAAAAACCTTTAAAAGTATTTACCTGCTGGTAAAGAGATGTGAAGTGTTTAGCAAGTCTAATTGCAAAGTCTTCCACTGACAGTTCTTCTACACATTCCTTAGCCTTTGCATATACCTGTTCCGCAACTAAGTTAAATCCTGAAAATGAATAGCAATCTAAATTCTGGAAATACAGCAGGTTCAAGCAATGGGAAACCTAACAAACATTGTTTATATGTTTTTTTTTCTGTCCATAAGCAGCCGTGTTAGCTGCTAAGTTCTTTAATCGCTCCATTTTTGGTTACTGTGTTGACCATTAGATTATGGGTTTATGCTTGAAAAGGCCGTATATTAAAAAATTAAAAAATAAAGATATATGCATATTTTTTGTTTACCAATACAAAGCTTAATATCTTCATTCCCAGATACAACCAGTTTTTTTCATTTCCAGCTGAAAAACATGCTCAGCTGCTGTCAATTACAAATTAAATTGTTAAGGGGAAAAAAAACATCATGTATGCAACTCCAGGTTTGAAAACTAGCTGATCTATAAACCCGTTGGCTAAGTAAAGCATGTAAATTCTTCATTTTCATCAAGGGATTCAATTTTCTCAGCAACCAAACAGAGCAAACCGAAATCCAATCGAACAGTGAATTAGATCAGAGAAGCCCTTACAGTGTTCTTCATGGTATCGGTAGCGACGAGATCGGAGTTGTCGTCGCGGGTATAGGCAACCACCGAATCGGTGAAGAGGCTGATGCCGACGTTCCATTCGACGATGGAATGGCGTCCATTTTCGCTCCGCCAAACCCTAGCTACCCTCACCCTCTGCTTGCCATGCCTCTGGTCGAAGTTGAAGCCCTCTATTTTGTTCGACATGATGATGTGCCAGAAAAAGCTCAGAACTCATTTTCAGACTTTCTTTCTTTTAAACAGTTGAAGATTCTTTCAGACCAAAGGAAAAAAATTTGTTGACGATTCTTTGAAAAAAAATAAAAGTTTTATTTGTTCAACCCAATACTTAAATTATTAAGCTCTTAAGTTTTATGTTTTCAATGCTAAGATGGTCCATGTGTTTTACTGCATTGACTAATTTAGTCCCTCTGTTTTTAGGCCTTGAGTTGCTTTTCAAAGTTGTTGTTAAAAGAAGTATAGATGAGTCTTTAATAAATTTTTTTAATTCACAAAATACCATCATTAATTTTTTTAAATGACACCACCTCCACCTCCACAACCTTCACCACCACCTTTACCACCACAACCACCATTGCCACCACCACCACCTCCAACATCGCTGCCACCACGCTGCCACCGCCTACTCCTCAACCTCGGCTAACTCCTCCTCAACCATCCCCACCACCACCACCACCATCACCTCCACCTTCAAGATAGAGGGGTGTGGGGTGTGAGGTTGATGAGGTTTTTGTTTTGTTTTGTTTTTGTTTTTGTTTTTGTTTTTTTTGCTGGATGTGTATTTAAATGTAGTTTGAGAAGATATTGGAGTTTTTTTTAGCATCTTCAACCGATATGTCAAAAGTGCCACATAGACATTTAACAGCTAGAAATAACATCTCACACACTCCAATCAATGTGTCAAAGCTGATGTGGAATGAAGGCTGAAGATTGAGATGTTATTTTTGACATCCCAAAAGCAAGATATCAAATGAATATTTTATTATTTTTTCTTTTCTATTCTTTTGAATTAAAAATAAATCAACACTAAAATGTAATAAAATAATAATTTAATTTGATATATCAGGTGGAGTGTAAAGCTATGTAAGATGTCAACTTGCCACATTAGCCATCAAATTTAAATTTGATGTTTGATATTTGACATCTCCCTTGGAGATGCTCTTAGAAATTGGGAAAATTTGAATTAGAAGTTGGGGTGAACAAAGAGAAGTGCATGGTTTAAATAGAAAAACTAAAAAAAAAATGTTCAAAGAATTTTCAATTTTTGTGTGGATAAAATCTATGGCATGTGGATAAAAAACCGTTTCCATTTCATTTTTTAGAATGCATTTTTGCTTACATGGATGATCCATTTTTACGTGTAATGAATTGGAGGATGCTTATTAAGTGTTATGCAGACTCAGCATATACTAGCGGTGCGTCAACTCAGTCAATTTTTCGTTTTTCTCCATCTTTCTACTCTTCCTTCTCCCACTCCCCCATTTTTTTATAATAATTTTTTTAAAAAAAATACATTTTTATTCTTATTGGGTGAAATGAGTTGTGTCGTGTGATTCGTTATTTTAACGTGTCATGTTCATATTTGATATGTTTCACCCGTCAATTTAATAGGTAGGAAGTATATACGAACACGACAAGCTAGACTCGTTTACAAAGTCTACATTGGATGCATAGAGTTCTTTGGGGTTTTACATACGTGCTGTCTGGCTCTGGTTTTATTTGGTTTCTGTCGTTTGTTTGTGTAGGGCTGTGCCCCTCTTTCCCTTTCGTTTAATGAAAGTGTGATTTGACCAAAAAAATAAAAAAAAGCAAAAAAGAATGACAAGTTTCTGAGAGAGAAAAGGTTAAGTGATTAGATTTTTGGAGACACTCATTGGAATTTCCTTTAAAATAAAATCAGGATTATCATTTGTAAAATTACCTCAGTGGGTCTAAGGACTTTTATATATATAATTCAATTTCTTGGACACCTATAAAATATTATTAAGGGTTAACGATGTGGGAGCAAATAAAATTTTGACAAGATTAGATTAAAGCACAACTCATATGTGGGTTGTGCATTATCCCATCATAGGATCATACGGGTGCTAGATCGTAGAATCAATATTAATTTTGAGGACATTTGAGTCTATTTATCTGTGCTATTTCTGAAATTTTTTATCCAAACTGACATTCATGAAAGTAAAAGCCAAATTTTAGCTATTTTTATTTATAAAAACTCGTCAAAAAGTAATTGCCTAACCTAAGGCTAAGGAAAGTTTTTCTTCTCTGAGTTGGGCCCAAACTCGCCTCTGTGCTTTGGATAGACACAAAAACAAATGGCCTTTGAGTCTCTCCAAAAATAAAAATAAAAATAAAAATGGCCTCCGAGAGAGAAAGTGAGTTAGTAACTGGCTTAACAAAGTACCCCCGAAAGCCGCAAAATTCACCAATGACATGAACTTGCCAGTTCATAGTCAATTTCACGTTCACCTGAACTGTCAAATTTTGTTTCATTTTCTTGCTCTCTCTCTCTCTGAAAATAGCATCCAATTCATACACAAACAACCAGCAAAAATTTACAGAGAAACGCCGTAACTAAAACCTCCTATTGGTTTTAGAAAACCCATCAAGGAATAGGACTTACATTTCTTTGTTTTGATCCCAATCCAATTTCAATTTCACCAACAGGGTTTTTGGGTTGCTTTGCATTTTCCTTGTGCAATGTGCTTGTTGATTTCAATGGCTGCCGCGGCAGAGTCAGCTGGGGAAAAGAAGAGGGTGGTAGTGATTGGAGGTGGGGTTGCTGGCTCTGTTGTTGCCAAGTCTCTCCAGTTCTGCGCTGATGTTGTTCTCATTGATGAGTAATCCTTGTTTTTACCTTTCTTCCTTTAATTTTATAGCCTTTCTTGTCGAACATTTTCACAAAAAGTGGGGTTTGGGTTTGAAATTTGTTCATGTTTTGTTGTTTTCAATTTTCCATGCGGCAATGTGTGTCTGTGTTTATAAATTATACACATACATTGAGCAACTATACGATAGAATATGGTTCTTGAATTTGCTAGTGCATTTAAGATTATTTTTCTTTGTATTTTGGAACTACATGGCTACTGGGTTGGTGGTAAATGGAAATTTGAGGAAAATTTTGTGTGTTAAAATGGGAAGCTCTAGAGAAATGGGAGGAGTTCAAATTATTTATATTAATTTAGAGAAATCATAACAATATGACAGAAAGAGAACTTTAATTCTAGCAGAGGTTGGTGTTGTTGTAGTATATTGTTTGAGCGAACACATTCAATCAGAAAGAAAGAAAAGAGTTGCATCTCTACGACAAAAAAAAGCTATATGAGGAAGCAGCTTGGTTTCAGATTACCTCTATATGTATCTTTGTCTGACTCAGTAACAACATACAGTGTTATGGTTTTATTTTGGTTAATTTCTTATGGTATTTGAGGATTATTTAAATCATGCATGGATGCTAAGTCGTGTTTACTGTACGACTCCTACAAATCTTAGCGAGTAGCGATTTCTTAAAGATGACGTACTGGTGAAGGAACTTGGATGGATGTGTTGAAAAAGAAAGCTCTTTTATAAGTGATAGTGAGCTGGTGGCAGATCCATGATCAAGTGCATAAAATTTGGAAGAGGCATCTCATTGATTTGCCCTCTACGTTTTGTGTTATTGTGTTTCAAAGATAATAAGCTTTATGGTTAATTCAAAATTATCATAGCATAGTCAGTTACGAGAGCTCTTGCTTCCTCCTTCCCCCTCCTTTAGAAGTCAGGCTGGTCAGGATTTTGGCAATAGACAACGTAGTCTTGTTAGAACCAGGACCAAGGACCATGCTAAATACTTCTTCTAATATCTTATTAAATTGGAATGTTAAAGCCATCTACCATTTCCCTGCCTACATCACGAAGTTACGCAACAAGCATGTTGTGGTTCCCTTAATTTGAGTTTCGTTTTTTCTCCCGTTTTTCTTTATCATTAAAATATCGTGTTTTCTCTGATGATCTTTTGTGTACCACTTACGTGGGTGATGCTCTCTCGGGATTTTTTCAATAAATTTCTCATTTATAAAAAAGAATCATGGTTTCTTTTCTGTCATCCCTTGTTTCTTGTCCATGTCTTCCCCAGTGTGCATAATTTAGTTGCAGCTATAAGTCTATCCAAAGCATAAGTTGAATTTTTATTATTTAATTTTGTCCCAAATATCACTTACAGATCAAGTTATTTTGTTATTTTTTCTTTTCTTTAGTGATTTTCTTTATCGTGACCTTGTGTGTTAAAATCTATGACAACAGAAAGGAGTATTTTGAGATCCCATGGGGAAGGTTGAGGGCAATGGTGGAGCCATCATTTGCTGAAAGATCAGTGATTAATCACTCCGATTATCTTCCCAATGTGAGGATTGTTGCATCTACTGCAGCTAACATCACAGAGCGTGAAGTGTTGACTACCGATGGCCGTTTGCTTGTATATGAATATCTTGTTATTGCCACTGGTCACAAGGAAGCTGTTCCCAAAACCAGAGCTGAGAGGCTCAGTCAGTATGAGGCAGGTAATACCTAAAGTTGCATAAGTGGAATTGCAGTTGTGCTCTTGTACGTTTGCATGATTAAATTTGGTACTTCATTAAAGTGAAGATTTATTTGAAATGAAACTTCCTTTTTAAAGCCACCTAACTCATGTAAGAAATCTCATACCCTTTTTCTCTGAAATTGCATGTAATGGATTTTTAACTGCTCTACCTCCAACAAAAAGTTCGAGGGGAAATGGAAAAATTAAAACTGAATTATAATTTTAATGTATTATGCACCATGGAGAAGCCTACAAGACTTCTACACTTACTTCTATGCCTTAATTGTAATGTACCGTGCATCATAGAGGAGCATTCGACATCAAAACTGACTTTATTCTTTGTCTGTGTACAGAATTTGTTAAGATAAATTCTGCTAAATCAGTTTTGATTGTTGGAGGGGGCCCCACTGGTGTTGAACTTGCTGGTGAAATTGCTACGGATTTTCCAGAAAAGAAGGTGATACTGGTGCACAGGGGGTCAAGGCTGCTAGAATTCATTGGTTTGAAGGCGTCCCAAAAGGCACTCGATTGGTTGATATCAAAAAGAGTTGAAGTTATTTTGAATGAAACCATTAATTTGAACACTTTATCTGATCCTATTATTCAAACACCTTCTGGAGAAATTATCACAGCTGATTGTCACTTTGTGTGCACGGGTAAACCAACAGGTTCATCATGGCTTAGGGGGACTATTGTGCAGAATAATTTGGATATGCAAGGAAGACTAATGGTTGATGAAAACTTGAGGGTTATGGGTCATAAAAATATCTTCGCAGTAGGAGATATAACTGATGTTAAGGTATGCTCACCTATCAATATCTATGACTTTTTATGTTTTGACAAAATCTTACTTAAACTGATAAACACAATATCTTAACAGGAGATCAAACAAGGCTATTTAGCACAAAGACATGCTGAAGTGACTGCCAAGAACCTTAAGCTGTTGCTGATGGGAGGAAATGAAAGCAAGATGGCTACTTACAAGCCCGGTTTAGACATTGCACTTGTGTCACTCGGGAGGAAAGAGGGAGTTGCGCAATTCCCATTATTGACAATTAGCGGTTGCATCCCTGGCATGATCAAATCTGGAGACTTATATGTAGGAAAGACAAGGAAACATCTTGGGCTAAAACCTTGACAGACAAAGAAGATTATTCATTATCAATAGTCTTCTCCAGTCATTTCACTATATCAATGTCTGGCATGTCTATTGAGAGCCAAGGTGTGCCGTGGTAGGTTAGCAAAGATTGGCCACTTGGTTCTTCGCAAACAAGAGTGTTGTTCTTCCTTTACCCGGCCTTAATATTTGCTTTCAGGACTTGCTTCCCAGTCTTATGCGGGTTGAAGTGTGTTTCTTGCAGTTTTCAGGGGCTTGTCAGCATGTTAGTTGATCATATGTCCTGTGTAACTAAATCATTGCAATGGAAAGTGTACATATTGATGTTTATTCTTATTTGTTGTTGTCATTGAACCAGATATAGTCTCATTTATAGTCTCATTTCATGTCGATATATTATCTATTTGGTTCCAGTTTCATCTTCAAGAATTTGATTGGAGTTTCTAAGGTAACCATAAAGTTATGATATCTAATTCCTTTCTTTACAATTGGGATTTTAATGGGAATAAGATCTAGGTAGTTAAAGGCTTTGATAATTTTGACTTGTACATTTTCTTTAAAGATGGGTGCTTTAGGAGAATAGCATTTTAGAGATGAAGTTTGCAACTCTGCTTCCTCCTCATGGCTAAACCAATCTAGCCGTGCTAAATGGCTGCTCTAACTTTACGTCAGTTATGGGCTTTGGCTTTAAGCTATTTGTAGACTTTTTGCATGTTTGAGTTTTATTTCTAGTGGACTTTTACTGTTGCATTTGTTTGTACTCATTTGTATGAATACGACTATCTTGTAATTGGCATTGCCTTTATATCAATGAAACTTGATTCCGACCCAAAAAAACAAAAAACGGCTGGTCTTACATTATATGACTGACGATTTATTCGTTTTGTTTACTGTTCTTATAACATAATGACGTATCCTCATGCTATGTATTTCACCTTTTAAATCATAAAAAATTCCGTTTACTGATTTTCTTTTTGCCTAAAAAAAGAGTGCTAGTAGCTTTTGTTACCTCTTAAACGGGATCCAAGATGTAAGATGCGAGAAGCTGGTTGCGTGGATAAGTTATGCCTGTCGATCGGCATCTCAAATCCCAATATAGGGATCCCTCAACTACCCTATATACTTTTGAATCCTCCAAGTATAGTAATGGTCTTTCATTTGTAGTTAATGATCATGTGCTAAAGAACCAGAACAAGGGCTTGTCATTCATTTTCAGTTTGTCACCAAGATAGCAATGTTATCAAACAATTCAAAGGAGCTCAGCTTTCGATACCCCAACCTTTCACATGAAGGCAATTTGCCAGCATACTAGTGTCCCTTAGTAAGAGAATTTCCTTGAGCGTTCAAAAGCGTCCACCACAGCATTTGTACGGACACAAAAATAAGGTAAATGATGATGTCTTAGTTCAAAGAGGACCAAGTCCAACAGCAAATTTACGTGGGAGCAATCAGAATGGGGACTCTGCCAACCAGCAACACGGTGATGCTCTTGCTGGAACTTCCTAGTAAAGTGCATTTGAAGAAAAGAGCCACCTCTTTCATGGCACAACACTTACAACCATAAAGAGTAACGGCATCTTTGGTTTCAAGAAAGAGTAAGTTTTCCCATATCTAGATTCTGCATAGCCTCAACTCTAGCTGCCTCAGTGGTAGAACTTGAACCAAAGTACGCTTCAACCTTCTTGTTTCGGGGATTTGTTAAACCAATCTTCAATCTCTTGATTTCCTTCTTCAGAGTCTGATACTGACCTGCAGCAAAATTAACAGGCATAACCATTTAAGAAAATGACAATAATATGCTTCAATCTTGACGTATTCCATAAATTTTATACGTGGAAATCCAAAGTTGTTATTTGCTGCAGTAATATATAGATAAATCAAGTTCTCAATGACACTGATATGAGTATTAGGTTTTATTATTATTATTATCACCCACCAATTTCTTACACTCTTTGATCATCAACAGAACATTCTAAATGCAAAGCAAGTTTAAGTCTGAGACTTTGATGGAGGCAAATATGGATATTTCAATTCTCTTTATTTATCAACTTATTTTGCTTTGCATACAGATGCCATCTCATTACTTCCTAATAGAATGTTCCTCCTAAACACTTATGCAATGCTTACAATTCAAATTTCTTGATGACGAATGTGCGGAGCATATACCAGAAAATTTCTGTAGCCAATGGGTAGTTACGTGAATAGTTTATGGGAGAAAAAAGAAAGTTAAGTAATGAAGGTCTTGACGCAGAAAGATTGATGAAACTCACTGTCCATGATAAATTTTCCCTGTCGCAGTCTTGCCAGCTGCTGCTTTAATTTGTTATTTTCCATAGACAAGGCAACATGCTGCTGAAGCAGAGAGGCAACTTTAACAGCTAACTCTGACTCCAAAGTCTGTTTGATGAGACAAGATTTCAATCAGCTGCCATGTTGAAATTTTTTACTTAAATAGAATATGGTATTACAAACCTAGCCAGCACGTAGTTGAGAACAACTGAAACAGAATCAAAACAAGGGATTGAGGATTGAAGCTAGCAGACACTTGTGTTGCCATATTGCACAAAAGCAATGACTTTGTAGACACAATATCCGTTCTGACTATGGACCCCAAAGCTAGCTGTCTCAATCCTTAAATCTTGAAACCAAGGCTAGTTGAGTATAAGTATATTATTCTAGTGCCTACATTATAATTATGTACATAATTAACTTATGCTATACATCGCAGACCACTAGATGTTCCCATGGCCAAGGGAAGACTAATTAAAAGAGAAGGTAAAAGATCAAGACACCGGCCAAGACTTGCACAGGATGAAATAATAAAAAAGAGTCTTTGACAACTTAGACTTAATTAGTATATAATAGAAAAGGAATGAAAGACGACTATTCATTGACCGATAGATTGTGGCAAGGATGATAATGATGATAATTACCCTAGCTCTATGATCAGATGACCAACATTTCCAGCAGTGAAAAGGAAAAAAAACAAAAACAAAAATTGACCTATGCTTTCGGCAAAAGAAAAATGTGTCCAGACAGCCTACGTAGTTTTTAGACATTTAATGGAGACCATGGGAAATCATACATGCAAAAGTTTTAATCCTCAAGCAATATGAGAGAATCACAATAACGCATGTGATATTGTACTAATCGGTAAGTAAGAAGAAAAGGAGGAAATGAATATGACCCTTTGCATGCTACTGCAGCAAGGATAAACTCAACCAGAAAACTATCATATTCCATCTAAAATAAGAATTACCTGCAAAACATCAACAGTTCTTTCTAGTTCAGCAATATACTGTAACTTTCGAATCCTTGAGCGCTGCCCAGGATGCCTGCAGAAAATCAATCAGTGGCTTACTCAAGCAGACGATTATCCAGCTTAAATTCATGCAGACACGTAATAGACATGGGTAAAATATGCAGAAATCAGACATGCCAAACTTAGGGTATTCAACTTATTTTGGAAATTGCAATTGCAACGATTTGAAATTAGGAACTCTTTTTCTGATATCGTCATAAATTTTGTTAATTGACCATTATTCCCAAAAGCTTAAATTATTAGCGTGGGCCAACAATTATTTTATATCGTAAGAGAAATAATGTATGCAATCCTACAGACTCATACATGTGTATGCGAACAAACAAACAACCAACCACCTACCATAAGCCCAGTATACATTGTTTGTCAAATTAGTTTGCAAGTTACCTTGCTAACCATCTTTTGCAAAGCTGGATATCTTTTAGGTATTTTTCAACTTACATAAAGTACTTGAGAGTTTGTCAGTGGAACCTCTGTTTCTAAATATAAGTGCTAAAATCCAAATAACATCATCAGATTACGGATACGAAAGAAACACAAATTTCAGAATAGCATCAAATGGCCAAAGGCCCAGGAATTACAATGTCAGGCCTAACTTCAAGGAAGTTATCCATTATTTATCTCCAATTTCTACTTTATAATTGGAAGGAACACAGGATCAGACTTGTTTATCAGATTAAGCAAATAAACTTAACAAATAGGACATCAACCAGAGCGAACGGCTATTTTTAGAAGATAAAACAAAGTTATGATACAAGTGGAGGTGAAGACCAGCACCACTGTATGGATATACAGCAGAAGTGACACTCTTACTAAAGCAAATTGTGTATCTGTGACAACAAATTAATCAAACACAATGAGGTAAAGCACCTATTCATCAGAATTTTGGAACCACATGCCTGAAAAGTGATGCTGAAGACCGTGGCTATGAACTGCTAAGTTGAGGAATAGCAAAGAGCAGTTATGTTACATGATGAATCAATAGAAAGTTAAATTGACAAATAGACAAGTGAAAGTTCAGATACTAACCGTTTTACAGCCCTCATCTCTGCATTGAGCTCACCAATTGAATGGCAATCATCTCCTTTTGAATCAGACTGACCAATGCATAGTATCCCATCCATGTTTTGTATAGGCTCATTAGAAGTATACTCTGATAATGCTGAAACTAAGGCATTCTCTGAAAATGATAAGCTGCCTCTTTGCCGAGGGGAATTGGGACCATACAAACTAACAGAATTCCATCCACTATAAGATACATTATCAACTGAAAATTCATCATTTTTGGGACTCAGACTTGAAAATGAGTCTGCAAGGCCGTGTAGAAGGGTGGCTGAGTCACTCACAGATCGACGGTGAACAATCCTTTTATTACTGGATTCTGAGTCATTCAAGTTATCAAGCCATGCTGGTTGCTCCTCCATAAGAGATTGGGAGGAAGAACTTCGGTGTCGCGGGTATGATTCATTGATGTGCGGAAGCAAGGAGATGGGGTCCTGAATTGGGCCAGAATTCGGTTTCTTTTGAATTGGGCAGCGAGGAGGGAGGTGAGATTGCCTTGTTGACATGGTGAAACATATCACAGGGTGGGTTTTATTTTATTCTTTCATCCTTTTCACTGTATTAGAATAACAAAGCTTCGTCCTCCCTCTTGTATGACAAAAAAGATCAAACACATTTCGCACGGTTTAAGCTTACTGCCATGTTCTGCCAGCATAACCTACCTTACCGGAAGAGTAACTTGTACAATAAGAATAAGGACAGAAAACTTTGAAAGTGAAAATCAGCAAAAAGTTTAATACCTCCATAAGGGGGAACGAAAGGCTATTTCATTATCAGAAATTCTCTGTGCAGGACATCCTGCCTTTAAGAAAGACAAAACACATAACTAAACTTCTACTCAACTTTCTTCAACTTTGATCCCATTTATTGACAAGTTTGATTAATTTGGGTATAAAATGATTTTTTAGAGCTTCGATTTTAGGCCTAAGTATCAAATTTTGGGTCAACTTATGGGCAAAGTCCAAAATTTGATACTTAAAACCTAAAATCGAAGTGATTAACCAATATGACTCTAGAAACCCTTAGTCCAAGCTCTAAATGATGATTCTACACCCTAAAACAATCAACCATGTCAATAAATGGGATCAAAATTGAAGAAAATTGAGTAGAAGTGAAGTTTTCTCAACACATTCTGTCTTTAAGAGAGATAAGATGTTCTGCACAGAGCCGGACTGATTACTTAAAACTTTAGAAACAACAATTTTGAAAAGAATTGATGAACTTTATTATTATTATTTTTTTTCAGCATTACATGGTGCGTACCCCTACGTCTCCAGAAATCTTGCTAATCTTAAAAGATGAAAAAAAGAAAAATAGAAAAACAATGAGCATTTTGGTTTAAAGGAAGTTCTGCACAACCTCCAGTACAATTTAAAGGATCTTTGTTTTCTAAAATCTTCAACACCCAAAACATAACTAAGATCATTTTGGTTTTCCTTCTTCATGCTTGCAACATCATCCAAACCTCAACATGTAATCAAAACTGAGAGTTTAATTTCTCTCTGACATACTTTCTCAGCAACCAAACAGAAGGTTAAAATTCAAAGATGCATAGAGCACTAAACAAAAATTCTGTAAACGGTTCAAGAATCTAGAAGCCAAACTGGTAATTTAATTTATAAGACTAGGGCACATAAGAAAGAAGTTACATTCAACTTCTATAATAACAAAAGAATCGAACATTTAAAAGAAAACAAATAATGCAACAGTGACACAAACTGTAAGATTCAAAAAATTTACCAGGTAAAAAATGAAAGTAGATACAGGGATTATAAACAAA
Organism: Prunus yedoensis; assembly: GCA_005406145.1. Taxonomy (NCBI): domain Eukaryota; kingdom Viridiplantae; phylum Streptophyta; class Magnoliopsida; order Rosales; family Rosaceae; genus Prunus; species Prunus yedoensis. Next base: position 615,863 of record BJCG01000015.1, on the reverse strand, counting down.
ACAGGCCCAAAAGATAAAGGTTTTAAATTTATGTCAACAGAGCATGAGAATTTAATTCAAATAGAAAAACCATTAACCAAAATTTCCTAAAAGACAAGTCTTTCATGAATTCTTGCTGTGATATATAGCATCTGCAGAGAAACACTGGCTTACCTTAAGATTTAGCTCTTTGCTTCTTCTGTAACAAAGAGAGGTTGACAGTTGGTTAAGAAAAGTTAGCGTGCGCTTCTCAAATTTTGGAAATAAATAGTGAATTTTTATTTTATTTCAGAATGTCAGTATCAGTACCCAGACTCTCCACAGTCCACTCAATCACTCTCACTTGCTGGATTACAGCAGGATGGAATGTACGGATGGTGGGGTTTGGTGCTCATGTCAGCTTTCACATTCTTTTTTGGGCTTTTGACAAATAAACTAATTCCAACATGATATTTTATATTTAGAAAAGAAAAAAAAGACATTTTATATAAAAATTGTTATTTTCTAATTGATTTTTAGAAAAATCCTCAATTAGCATATGAGGAATTTTTAGTGGTTTGATAATTAATTTTAGGGCTCCCCCAAAATTAAATATTTCCCTTGGTTGTTGTACCAAGATAAACTCTTAACAAATAGTCAAATAGTTAGAAGGAATATGACCATGACTGACTGCTAATTGTGATATTTGTGGTGGTCCAATGGAGAATGCGGCTAATATTGTACGGAATTGCCTAGTGGCAATTTGAGTTTGGCATCAGTCCCTTATGCCTATGAATCTGAGTTTGTTGCAGGCTGTTGATCTTCATACTTGGGTTGCACAAAATTTACACAACTATACAATTTTGGCTTATGGAGTGGAGTGGTCAACCATGTTTGCTCTCACGTGCTAGTTTCTTTGGAAATGGAGGAACAAAATTTTTTTTGATCATGGGTTTGTGTTTCCTAACAACCCCAAGGCTGCTCCAGCGCGCGACCTCAAGCTTGGGCAAGCCTTGGATCCCACTAGCCCAGGCAAGCCTTGGGTCCCACCAGCCCAGGCAAGCCCAATGGCAGGTTTCGCCTGGGCTTTAGCCCGAGGGCAGTGATGTCAGCGTTGACGTCATCGCGGAGTAATTCAAATTTTTTTAACCGTTGGCGCGTGAATTACATGCGCCAACAGTAAAAAAATTTGACTTTTGCGTGCTGACATCAACCCTGACAGACTCCAACGGGCAAGTGACACGTGTCGCAATCAGGACTCTCCGATCAGTTTTTTTCCAGAAATCTGACGATCCTCGTTTTTTTGGCTAAAAAAATTGCCAAAAAAAAATACCAAAAAATTATGTATTTTTTTCCCTATAAATACCTAACCATTTTATTTACTTTCCACACCAAATCTTCATACAATTTCTTCTCCATCCAATATTTTTTACTCTTCACTCACATTATTCACTTTCCACACCAATTCTCCATACAAACTCTTCTCCTTCCAATATTTTTACTCTCCACTCACATTTTCCACTTTCCACACCAATTCTCCATACAAGCTCTTCTCCTTCCAATATTTTTTACTCTCCACTCACATTTTTCTACTACTTTACATTTGTATAAAAAAAACAAATGGCATCTTCTGTCGAAGCCAGAGGCTCGTGGGCAACTCAGGAAGATATTGCGTTGTGTTAGTCTTGGGTGAACATTAGTCATGACCCTATCACGGGAAATGAGATGAAGTTCCATCATATGTGGAGCACAAAAGTAAGGGAGAACATTCGAAGCAGCCAAAATCTATCCGATGAGGTAAAATATTTATATTTGCCATTTTAATCAATTTAATGTAACTTTTTTATATTGCATATTTTATTTCTTTTTCTTGCATAATCTTTTTTTTTTCTTTTTCTTTTTGCATTTTCAATTTGTCTATATTTTCTTGCATAATCAATTTTATTCTTGCATTTCAAAATAGTTTATATTTTCTTGCATTTGTAATTTTTTTTCTTGCACTTCCAATTATTTATTTTTAATAGATCATACAAGCACAAATGTGGTTCGGTGCCATGGGGCAAGGCTAAAAAAGTTTCGTGCATTTCCAATGTTGGGAAGTTGTGAAGGATTGTTCGAGATTCAAAATTATTCTCACCGGTCCGCCAGTTGTGTTGAATGAGACGCCGCTCCACGATTCGCCATCAACCGATTCGCCATTGGACTTCCCAATGGAAACGGAGTCACCACTCTCACGTCCGCCGAGACCTATTGGGAGAAAGGTGGCAAAGGCCAAGAGAGGTGGTAGTTCGAACAATGAATGTGTACAATTATTGGAGCAAATAGCTAAGAACACCTCACTAAGAATTGAGAGAGACTTGAAAAGAGATGAATTGGACATGGCACGAGAGGAAGCATTTGCAATTCAACAGCAGCAGGCACAAGAAAAAGATATGGAGGATAGAGAGATGAAAATCATGGCCATGGATACGAGCCATATGTCTCCTGAAACAAAGGCCCATTTGAAGCTAAGACGAAGGGATGTGATGAGAAGAAAACTTTTCCAAGACAACGAACCTAGCAATACAGATTGGTTAAATGATGAAAACCATTAGGTTGTATTGAAACACCTTTGCCATATGTTGTATTGTTGTATTATCCTTTAATTTGTTGTATTGTTTCCTTTTTATTCAATAAAAAAGCATTAAATAATAGGACTATTTATTAAAAATATTTCAGCATCAAAACAAAGATTAATTAAAAACAAACCTTCATTTATTGCAAACAACACACAAAACAAACCATACATAAAAGCATAATCATAAAAACAAGTATAATTCCAAAAAACACTACAAACAAAATAAAGCATAAATAAAAACAAAGCATAATTCCAAACAAAGCACTAATCTTGACTTCATCTATTGTGATTGCCTTTCATCTCCCACAAGTGCTCGATCAAGTCAACTTGACATCTCTCGTGAACATATGAAGATTGCATTTCTTGATAACGATCAATCATGAGGTTGTTGAATTGACCATCCCGAAGTAACGGTTTGGGCTCCATTGGTAGTCCATTTGGTCCCATCGGCCTTTCATATATTCTTGTCAATGCCGTGTTCATGGAATCGAGTTCAAACACCTCTGGAGCATCGTAGTCATACTCATCCTCCACAATCATGTTGTGGAGGATGATGCAAGTCATCATAATACTCTGCAGCAGCTCCTCATCTAGCATCCGAGCAGCACCCCTAATTATTGCCCAACGAGCTTGCAAGATACCGAAACACCTCTCCACGTCTTTCCTGCAACCTTCTTGAAAGGAAGCAAAGCTTCTTTCCTTCTCGGATTGGGGATTCGAAATTGTTTTCACTAATGTCGTCCACCTAGGATAAATTCCGTCGACAAGGTAGTACGCACCAGAGTATACGGTATTGTTGATTTGGTACGTGACCTTGGGGGAATGACCTCGCAATACCTCGTCGAACACCGGGGATTGACCAAGGACATTGAGGTCATTCTGAGATTCGGCAACCCCGAAGAAGGCATGCCAAACCCAAGTGTCGAATGAAGCTACGACCTCCAAAATTATACTTTTTTGGCCCTTCCGATTCCCGTACTCTCCTTGCCAAGCAGTTGGACAATTCTTCCATTGCCAGTGCATGCAATCGATGCTTCCAATCATTCTTGGGAAACCTCGATCCTCACCTTTTTTTAGAAGCCTTTGCAGGTCCCTCGGCGTGGGTTTGCGAAGGTACTCCCTCGTGTACAAATTTTCCACTGCATCACAAAATCCCACCAAGCACTCTAGGATAGTAGATTTTCCCATCCTTGCAATCTCATCCACATTCTCTGCAGATGCTCCATAAGCAAGCATCCGCAAAGCAGCTGTAAGTTTTTGCTCCGGGATAAGACCCAAAACTCCAACAGCATCATGCTTTTGAATGAAGTATTTGTCGTAATTACAAATATCAAGCATTATTTTTTGGAACAAATGTAGCTGCATTCTATATCTTTCTAGAAACTAATATTCAGGATATAACGAATTTGGGATAAAGTAATCCTCCAAGAGATTCTTACCCCGAGACTCCCTACGTCTGTCCACATTTGGGGCACGACGACGGTGTTGCCTTGATTGATTAAGCATACACACCTCTGTTGCAAGCATTTGTTCCTCTTCTTCATCGACGTCTTGATCTTCTTTAGCACGTCTACGCCGAATTTCTTCCCTTTGTTTCTGTTGCCCCTCCAACACCCTCCTCAGGTTTGATATTGAGAGTAGAAAGTGTTTTGTAAAATCTGAGAAATGAAGGAATAGATAAGAGATGGTGTGAGAGATATGAGTTGATGGTGTAGTTTTATAGAGGGATTCAGAAGATAGAGATGACACATGGCACAAATTTAGAGGGTGAAAATCTTATTTGAAATCCGAGATTATAATTTTTTACACATATCTGAAAATCTTATCTGACATGGGACACGTGGCAAAATTTTAGAGGGTGAAAATCTTATCTGAAATATGAGATTATAATTTTTTTAAAAATATATGAAAATCTTATCTGACATGGGACACGTGATACAATTTTAGAGGGTGAAAATCTTATCTGAAATATGAGATTATAATTTTTTTTTAATGAATATCTGAAAATTTTATCTGGAATAAAACAAATGGCAACCGAGATTCTCATCCAAAAATATGTTCTGAAAAATAATGGACACATGACAACCAAAAATCTTATCCGAAAATTTAATTACAAAAGATTATCAAAATTAAAGGTTTAAAGTATAAAAAATTTATAAAAAAAGGAAATAAAGTATAATGAATAGTACTTGCCTTAGACTTGCCTGATACTTAGCCCTCATGGGTGGAACCACAAATGGCAAGGCTGACACTATTCATGTGAATAGTGGCAGCCCTTGCTTGCCCTTGCCCTTGCTTGCCAAATCCATGTTACATGAGAAGGGAATACCTTATTTCCTTTGGGCAAACGATGTTCACACAACTGTATACATCCTGAATAGGTGTCCTATAAAGGCCTTGAACAATACCACTCCTTTTGAAGCCTACAGTGGAAGAAAGCCTGGTATTGCACATTTGAAAATATTTGGTTCTTTGTGTTAAGGGAGTGTTTGTTGGGTATGCAACTTGTGAGAAAGGATATAGGATTTTTGATCCAATTTCCAAGAAACTCATATTGTCAAGATATGTCACCTTTGATGAAGAGGGTTCTTGGAACTGGACAGAAAACTCTAGTAAAGCTGTGGCACCATTTATAGATGGAAGTCAAAGTGAGCATGGTTTCAATATGGAAGATGAAGATGAGAATACTGCACTAACACCTCAGACTCAAATTCGACATGAAAGGAGTCCATTACGTCCTCAAACATCATCACAACACATGTCAAGTGGCATAAGCAGTGAAGAGGCAAATAATCAAGCTTATGATCACTCACCTTTGAAATGGAGAAGGTTAGATGATGTTCTTGCACAGTGCAACCTGTGCATCGTGGAACCAGAAAAGAATGCAGAAGCGCTCAAGATGAATCATGGCTGAAGGCTATGTAGGATGAATTGTCAATGGTTGAAAAGAATGGTTCATGGGTATTAGTGGACAGACCAACTGAGAAGCCAATTATTGGAGTCAAGTTACAAAACTAAGCTCAACTTAGATGGTTCAGTTCAAAAGAATAAATCAAGGTTAGTTGCCAAAGGTTATGCTGAGAAACCTGGATTGGATTACAATGAAACCTATGCTCATGTAGCTAGGTTAGATACCATCAGAACTCTCATTGCTTTAGCTGCTTAGAAAGATTGAAATTCATATCAGCTCGATGTGAAATCGGCCTTTCTAAATGGAGTATTGCAAGAAGAAGTCTACATAGATAAACCAGAGGGTTTTGTGATCAAAGGCAAAGAGGACAAGGTGTACAGGCTACATAAAGCTCTCTATGGGCTGAAACAGGCACCTAGAGCTTGGTATGGAGAAATAGACACATACTTCACTCAGTGTGGTTTTGAAAAGAGTCTAAGTGAAGCTACCTTGTATACCAAGACAAGGGGAGACCAAAACATCCCAATTGTGTCTATTTATTAAGATGACATTGTGTACACATGAAGTAGCAAGGAAATGTTGGATGAATTCAAGGAAGAATGATGATGAAGTATGAGATGACTGATTTGGGACTCCTACATCATTTTCTTGGTATGGGAGTGGTTCAAACAAACTCAAGTATATTCATCCATCAAAAGAAATATGCAAGCTCTCTACTGAACAAATTTGGTTTGAATGAATGCAAAACTTTGACCACACCTCTTGTAGCAACTGAGAAGTTGACTAAAGATGATGGAAGGGGAGAAACAAGTGAGGAGCAATACAAAAGCATTGTAGGCAGCCTCTTGTACCAAACTGGTACTAGACCAGATATTATGTATGCCTCTAGCCTGTTTGCTAGATTCATGCATTGTCCTACAATCAAACATTATGGAACTGCCAAACGTGTGCTCAGATATATCAAGGGAACTCTAGATTATGGCTTAGAGTATGTGAAAGGCAAGAATGCAATGTTAATTGGATTATGTGATAGTGACTGGGGTGGTTCAATTGTTGACAGTAAGAGTACTTCTGGATATGTTTTTTCTTTTGGGAGTGGTGTTTTCTCTTGGGCTTCAGTCAAGTAGAATTGTGTGGCATTGTCCACTGTAGAAGCATAGTACATAAGTGCATATGAGGTTACTGCACAGGCCATTTGGCTCAGATTTGTGCTAGAAGACTTTGGAGAACTTCGAACTAAAGCAACTCCATTGCAGTGTGACAACACATCTGCAATTGCAATTACTAAGAACCCAGTGTTTCATTAAAATACCAAACACTTTGATCGAATATATCATTTTATCAAAGATGTACTATAAGAAGGCATTATTGACTTGGTGTACTGTCCTACAAGTGAAAAACTAGCTGACATTTTCACAAAGCTACTGGCTAAGGATCGGTTCAATTATCTCAGGAATATGCTTGGAGTTGAATCAGCTCAAGACTTAAAAGGGAGTGTTGAATTATAAACTCTTAAGCTGATTAGGAGTTAGTTAAAACAATATTTTTGTTGCTTCTTTATTTTCATAGACAAGTGTAAGAATCCTATTGGATTGTTGAAGATAAATGTGAACCTCCCAACATGATTTCACCACCACTAGTTAAATAATGGGGTTTTATTATTTTAGGTTCGACACATTCGAGACGCAAGTCTCTTAATTACAATCCCTTGCTTCAAGGGAAAATCCTTTGATTCAATCATAAAGAAACAGAACGTGTGTGTTTGGTTTTGCAGCTACCCCTAAGTCGAACCTCAAGGTGCCTACATATCCCTTGTGAGAATCAAGCCACTCGTAGTTCAAAGATTCGTAACGAATAAATGACTCATTGCAAAAAAATGGAATTTGAATGAATTTGATTGAAAAAGTGTTTGAGTGAATTTAGCTGAATAAACCAGTGATTCGATTTTGATATGTGGATATTTGATTTGTGGGAATTTGGTTGATGTAACCAGTGATTCAAATTTTGTTGCGGTTGCGTCTATTGAGATGCTAGACTGCCTACGTACCCCTAATGGGATCAAACCAGCGTAGTTCCAAAATGATTTTTGTGGAGAGAGATTTGATTTGTGAGAATTTAGTTGATGTAACCAATGATTCAAATTTGGTTGCGGTTGCGTCTAGTGGGATGCTAAACTACCTACGTACCCTTGATGGGATCAAACCGGCGTAGTTCCAAAATTTGGAAATTAATGGGTAAGTGTGGCCCACTAATTTAGAATTTGTGTCTTTGAGACAATTTGGAGATTTTCATAGATAGATGACCAATGGGAAAAATTGGAAATGGGTGGTTTTGTACCATTATTCTTTTGGTCAATGTCCAAGAAAAATAATGAACAATTTTGATTAACCCACTAATTTTCTAAAACTTGACATTTGGGTAAGTGTTTGGGCGAATTTGATTAGAATGAACCATGGATTCAAATTTGGTTGTGGCTGCGTCTATTGAGATGCTAGACTGCCTACGTACCCTTGACGGGATCAAACTGACGTAGTTCCAAGTTGATTGTTTAATTTGCATGGTTTTGTACCACTTGAGCCTTTGATGTGGTTTTGTACCACTTGAGCTTCAATTTGTTGATTTGGGAATTAATGGGCATTTTAGAATTCAAGCCCATTAATCCATAATTTGTGGACTTAAGACTTTGCACCAACTGTTTGCCAACTGGATTTTTTAATGGACAAGTCCATTGAGCTTGAGACGAGCCCGTTGTATTTAAGACTGTTGAGTCTTGGAATATTGGCTTGAGATCGCCGGGCCCTGAAAGAGGTGTACACTGCGCCAGTTGATTTTCGATTAATGCCTTTTCTTTCTCCAGCTGGTTCCTTCACGGCTTGGTGCTAGAAATAAATGTCTTTTAATTTGATTAAGACACCCAAGGACAAAAATCCTTCTCCCAGTGAAGTATGGATTGGCATCCTTATCGTATTGGAACCCCTTGTGCAGCCAGGAAAGCAGTAAGCTCCTCATCCATACAGGATTGGGCAATATGGATTGATTTTAAAAGGACACATGTGCACCGTAACTTGAGATCACCAAACCAAGACGATAACATCTGACATATTTTTTTCACTTCCAGACCAGCAGACATCCCCAAGCCATCTGCTGCATCATCAAAAGAAGAAACAGATTGTTTCTTCCCCTCCTGAGGCTTCTCGTGGTAACCCCGTGCCTTTCTTTAGTTCTTTTTTATTTTATTCATTGAACTAACATGGCTTTTGCATGGGCTGCAAAAGCAACAGCAATAGGAGACATTCTTGTCAATTGGGTGACTTTGGGATTTTCTTTGCAAGTGATGTGGAGCCAAAAGAAACAAATCCCCTTGTTGTCTTTTTGCTGTAACATCCCAAGGTTAATAACCAAAGAGATAAGCTTGAGACCTTCAATTGGCAGGAAGTGGAGTTCCACTTCGTTTTTTCCTTGCTCATCGCCAGCTGCCATTAATTCTTTCAGCTTGATTTATTTTTTTTGTTTGCTTTGATTGTGCTGCATAACAGAAGAAAGAAACAAAGTCTTTGTTTATTTCCTTCTGCACATCTCACGTCCCTTCACCACACTTATTTTACTTTGGCTTTGTTGACTAGCTGGGTAATCGCGTAAATTACCACATAGTTTCTTCTTTCCTGTTTGACTTTTTTTTTTTTTTTTTTTTTGCTGTTGCTATCTTCCTTGGCAGACATGAACAACATTAAAAATGTTCTAGACTTTGTGCTGCTGCAGTAAGAGAAGTCCGGAAAATTCTGGGAATTTCTCTACGTCTTTTAACAGCATTGTGAAACAGTTTTGGTTTTGTGATGGATAGCCCATCATGATAAGCAATCCTTACGAAGTGCTTATGAATTGGATGTTGAGCACATCTTGGAAGCATGTGAGCGGAGCCGCACTTTGGAGCAGATCAAGTCTTGATCCTTCGATGATTGAAGTCATCTTGGCTGTAAATCCATAGCTGGATGTCATGGAAGTATTTGAGAGGAGATACTCCTTGGAGTAGATTCTCGACTTAACTTGTGATGATTTTAATCATCATAGCCAAGAATTTCCATGGGCTGCTTGTACTGGATGTTGAATGCTTCCTTGGAAGTCTTTGAGCAAAGCCTTGCTGTAGAGAGATTCGTAACCTTTTTTATGATGATAGAAGTCACCATAGCCAGGAATCCTCTTATGTGTGCTTGCTCTTCCTCTTTGCTCCTGCGGCTGTCTCCCTTCTCTGCTTTTCTCCTCCTCTCCGCCTTTGTGGCCTTGCAGGCTTTTATTTTCTTTGAAGCCTCCAGAAGCCTCCAGCAGCCTGCCTGCCGGCTGCCTCCTTTTTTTTTCTTTTCAAAACCGTGCCTTTTGTAGGCTAGCCATCAGGGATCCCTTTTGTGAAGGACTCTTCATGCAGTAATCACTCCACCAAAACAGGAACCACCAAACTCTCTTGAGAGTTTTCATTGGTTGGCCAAACTCCCATTTTTTTTAAAAACTCCTTCTGGATTTGCACGTGGGATCAACCCACCTTTGAATTGTTTTATCCCTTGGTTTTGAAACTTGAAAAGCTTATTGGATAATTTGGCTTTACTTTTTTTTTGAAACACTTATCATCTTGCTGGACGTGGGCTTTGACAAACACAGTCCAATTTTTTTTTTGAATTTTTTTAGTTCAACATGGATAACCAAATGGATGGCTGAGATCACCTTGTGATGTAAGGATCCAGCTATTGTGCCTAATGGTCATATTCCTCACTCCAAGTGCATGAGGTTGTAATGGAATAGAAGAGAACATTCCTCTGCTTCAATATAGCAGAGCAATTGCCATTTTTCGTTTCTTTCTTCTTCTCTCCTTTTGTCACTCTCTCTCACTCACACACATCAGAAAACAGTAACAACTACTACGAAGAGCACGGTGGAGAAGAGAAACGTGTACTGCAACGACATGTACCCATTACTTGTTTTATGAAAAATAATTTGATAATCTATACTTTTGTTTTATGATTTTTTTTTTCTCTAAATAATGTACCTATTTTTTTCTCTAATAATGTATACAAACAATTTACCTAGTATAATGGGGTGATTGATATTGTCAAACCCAAAAGAAATGGGGGTGATTGATTTGCTATTAATGGGGAGTTTTAATTACAATTATGGCAGTTAATGAAATGCTTGGAATAAATTATAAATAAAAAATGATGTCTGATGGCATCGATGTAAAAACGTAAGAATACTACGACCTCTTATATCCTACTGGTCATGTAAGTTTAAAATTGGGTTTTACACATGGATTCAGATCCTCTGCTCTGATTTTCTCTGCTATGATCTGCTTTATTTTTGTTCTTCATACGCCACCTCATTAAAATTTAATCTAAGGGATTTAAATGTTGACACATCATCCTAAAACAAAAACCCAATTTACTCCTAATTAAAAAAGAAAAAAAAAACGACCCTAACACCCAACTAACGGGATATTCCAAAGCTTTTTTTTTCTTCTTCTTCTTTGTGTTCTTTCCTCTTCTCTCTTTTTCTCCTTCTTCTTCTTCGTGTTCTGTCCTATTGAAAGACAAATCTTTTTCTTCTTCTTTTTGTTCCTCATCAACCAAACATGAGCATACACTTATTAATTATCTGATTTCTCAAACTTTTGGACAACAACCAGTTCCGCAATTGATCGAATTTGACATAATTCTTGGTCTTCTCCATCTCTCATCAGCTTTCAAGACATATATACAAGCTTTTTTTCTTCAAAAATGTGTTATTAGATTGATCTCTATTGACGAGGACAATCTAATCAATTTAATCACTGAAAATAGAAGGCCAAATGTTATTTCCAATCAAGAGATCATAAGCAGAGAGAATGATAACCATGCCGTTAGAGCACAAATACCAAATGCCTAAGGCCGCCGTTCCTATCGTAATTAACAATTGTAGATTCTCAAAAAGCCGCTTCACAGAGGAATCGTTTTTCTTTTGATCATCATTTTCCTAACAAATTCCAATAATTCATTATATATCCATCTTTGGTGTCATTCGCCAAAAGTTTCTGCACCTCAACTCAACCCTTGGCTGGCAAAAGGATGAACAGACGGGGAGAGAACGTTGTTTATTGCCTTTACTTTGTCAAAAAATATATAAAATATATGTTATTTATTTCTAAAATACACGTGCTATATTCTTTACATTTGGATTGTTTTTTTAATGATGTGGCAGCATTACAGTGAAAGTATAGCAGATCATGGCAGAGAAAATCATAACAGAGGATCCTGATCCTTTACACATAGATTTATAGAATGATGGGTATATATCTAGGAAATAGAAATTGTAGGGACCTATATTGGACAACTATATTAAATTATACGTTCCACTTGATTTTCATTCATCAGCTTATCACTTTTGATACACTCTTGATAGAAAGATGTCTCTTGTCACTCCCTAGTTGATAAGAATTTTTTAATTTTTTATTTCATTCAATGTGTGTAGTGCAGCTGTTTCCCTCTTTTCTGCCGGATAGGCTGATGGAAGGAGTTTTTGGTCCTTCTTCTCTTGAGATATGTAGGCGTGCCACCACCAAGCCACCTGATGGCTTGGATGGAAAGATCGTGTGAGTGTGTTTGCACTTCTGACTTTTAATCAAACAATTGATCGACCAAGCAAGGAACCTCCTCTTGGCCTAGGTTCTTTTTCTTCCTTGAGGTCAAGGATGATTGAGCTTTGTATGGCTATTTTTAGGATTTTTTGTGATAAGTGTATTGAATGTAAATGCAGGAAACGAAATGACAAAAATCTAAGTGCGAGAAATATAAATGTAGTAAACGAAATGACAGAAATGTAAGTGCGAGAAAAATATATTAAAGCGATAAAGACTTGAATTAAATTCGAATGTAAAGACAATTGAAATTAAATTGCAAGAAAGTAAGCTTACACTAGAAAAACGAAGAACTTGGATAATCTGAATAGCTTGAAAGATAAAATCCTAGACTATGAATTGAAAAGTACAGGATAAATAGATAGATTTTGGGTGTTCAGTTGGCCGTCCTCTTCTCTTCTTCTGACGATCAATTTATAGAGCTTCCTTCCGTTCATGGGTTTGGTTGTTAAATGGCCTCAACCGACTCTGTCTTGAAAATCTTCCTAGAATTAATGCCTTCCGGAGCTCTAGGCGTGAACCATCCGATGTCTTGAAAATCTTCCCACCATCCGGAGCTCTAGGCATTTAATGAGAATTTTCCAACCATCATCAACCCCTATGGTTGGTCAGTACAATGAGATCAGGATAGTAGGGTGGCTACAAATCTTCCAAATATCAATGCCTTCCGGAGCTCTAGGCACGAACTACCCGATGTCTTGGAAATCTTCCCAATATTAATGTCTTCCTGTCTTTAAACTCCGCCACTTGCAGGAAGACTTTTGTTGGAACTTCTGAACACTTCTTGGATCGGGCTACTCTGACATTTTTACATTGAGGAACATTTCTCACAACCGAGGATTTTTATTTATTTATGCAATCCGAGGAGCTTTGGCTCAACGGAGGATTTTTATGTAGTCGACGGAGGATTTCTCATGTGGTCGACGGAGGATTTTTATGTAGTCGACGGAGGATTTCTCATGTGGTCGACGGAAGATTTTTATGTAGTCGACGGAGGATTTCTCATGTGGTCGACGGAGGATTTTGCCAAATAATTGGTGGGTGGGTCTAATAATACCAATCATGATATATATATATATATATATATATATATATATATATATATAACTTAAACAAAAAGCAATAGGCCAATTGGTGGCCTCTGAGTCATCTTCAGAAAATTCCTACGCCACTTTCATATATATATGTATAAAAAGTGATTGTAATCATGCAAAAGCTAAAGCTCCCGTCACTCCCTCCCACCAACACATAGTTTTATATTGAAAAGTTGCAACCCTTCATCTTTTCTTAGCATATTTTCTCCTCTTTTGTAGAGAAAATCCACACCTCTTTCATCAATTGCATTCGCCCATCTCCAACTTCCCATCCCATAGCCGACTTGTGCATGCATTCCTCCATGTGGATGGTGGATTTTTAACCACACTCAAACATTGCCCCCTCGATTTCTTAGCCTTTAGTTGACAAAAGGGGAAAGGAATCGAAAGTCAGGACTTAGATGTTGGGATTCATGGATTTATGCCAATCTCTGGCATGTTTTTATTTGGAATTGAGTTAGATTCTAGGGAGGCACTATCCTTCAATCTTGAAAGAACTCTTTGACCGTTTGTTCGGCCTATCGTGTGATGACTCTATTTTGTAATGAATGTTTCTTGGAAAAAATCTTTTCATTTGTCATACATATTTTCTCGTCCTTAACATGACCATGACGGATCAAGTCCCCATCATCTCCCAAGAAGTAGGGTAATATTTTTTCAAAAAACGGCCATTGATGGGTGAATCATGGAGACGACCACTCTCATAACTCAACCTATATGCTCCTTTTCCTAAAACTTGGTTGATGAGGAAAGGTCCTTCCCAGGTTGGAGACCATTTACCAAAACTACGATCTCTCGTTCCTAATGGGAGAATAGTTTTCCATACTAAATCTCCAACTCCGAAATTTTTGGCCTTAGTCTTCTTATCATACGCCCTGGCCACCTTTTCTTTTTGGGCTTTTAATTTATCCAAAGCCTCAAGTCGGACTTCGTCGAGATCATCTAGCTCTTGAGCCATCGCCTGATTATACTCACCCTCACTCCATTCAGCGTGGCGAGTCACCCTTAAAGATTTTACAGAAATCTCGAGAGGTAAGACGGCATCATGGCCGTATGTGAGTGCGAATGGCGTCGTCCCCGTGCCGGACCTTTTAGAGGTCCTATATGCCCAAAGGGTATTGGAGAGGAGAGAACACCATTCTTTAGGATTTTTCTCAATCATCTTTTCCAAAATCCCTTTTATTACTTTGTTGCTGGCCTCAGCTTGACCATTTGACTGAGGATTGTATGGGGTGGACTGAACCATCCTAACTCCCCAATTTTTTGCGGCTGCTTTGACAGCTTCTCCCACGAAAGCCGTTCCTCGGTCAGTCATGATAGACTCTGGTAATCCGAATCGATGGATGATAGACTTCTCAATAAACTCTATCACCTCAGCTTGGGTAACTTGCTTGAGTGGTACGGCCTCTACCCATTTTGTAAAGAAGTCGGTGGCCACTAAAATGAACTTGTGACCCTTAGATGATTTCGGGTGGATTTGGCCAATCACATCCATTGCCCAACCCTTGAAAGGCCAAGCCTTCACAATAGGATTCATGGGTCCGGCCGGAACATGCTGAACTGGACCATGCCTTTGACAACCTTGGCATCCTTTGGCGTAATCAATGCAATCCTTCAAGATGGTTGGCCAATAATACCCATGCCTCCTTAGCAACCATCTCATCTTGATGCCTGCTTGATGAGCTCCGCATATTCCTTCATGAACCTCAGTCATGACCACCATCTGATCAATCTTTCCCAGGCATTTCATGAGTAAGTCGTCAGAGCCAATACGAAAAAGGTCTTCATCCCTGATCACATAGCTTATGGCCCTTTGCCGAACCTGCCGGCAATGCGAAACACTTGGACATTTCAGATATTCCACGATGTCATGTCTCCAATCATCTGAAGTTACAGTCAATGCCATCACCTCAATTGGTATTCCCCTTTCAAAAACTGAGGGCAACGATCGTTTTTCAACTTTGAATAACTCCTCAGAAAGCCCTTCAGAGATCTGAACTCCAGAGGCCAATTGGGCCATTGCATTGGCCTGTGAGTTGTGCTCCCTTGGTAGGTGAGTGAGTCTCACATCATCAAAACTTTCTATTAGTTGGCTGGCCAAGGCATGATAGCCAAGCAATGCTTGACTAGTTACCTTATAGTCGCCGGATAGTTGTTTCAAAACCAACATCGAATCTCCCATAATTGACACATTATTTATTCCAAGTTCTCTCAAAATCTCCAACCCAATGATCAAGGCCTCATATTCGGCCTGATTGTTGGTACAATCAAAGTCTAATTGAAATGAATAACGAGTTCGGAATCCTTGGGGTGATTCAATGATGACACCTGCTCCCCCCATATTTGATGTTCGAGATCCGTCGAAATAGAGACGCCATGGGAATAAACTTATCATGTCGACTTTGAAGAAGTCCATATCTTCTATTTCAACACAAGGGTGAGAGGCCAAGAAATCAGCCAAGGCTTGCCCCTTGACGGCCTGCTGAGGCACGTATCGGAAGGTGAATTCTGCCAATGCCATCGTCCATTTTCCAATCCGCCCTCTAATGATTGGTCGAGTGAGCATGTACTTGATCAAATCAGTCTTGGCGATTATATGCACCACGGAAGGCAACATATAGTGCCTTAACTTGGTTGCGGTGAAGTATAAGGCTAAACAAAGTTTTTCTACCGGTGAATACTTTCTCTCGGTGTCCGTTAAAATTCGGCTTAGGTAGTACACTGCTTGCTCCTTTTTCTCATCGTTGTCTTGGGCCAAAAGACTTCCAATGGAATTTTCTGCGGCCGAAATATATAACTTCAAAGGTCGGCCTCGCTTCGGCGGGATTAGCACTGGTGGCTTGGTTAAATACTCTTTGATGGAATCAAATGCCTTTTGGTGAACTTCTTCCCATCGAAATTTCTCCTCATCCTTGAGTTTAAGCAAAGATGAAAAAGGCTCGACTTTCCCGGCGGAGTTAGCTATAAACCTCCGGAGGAAGTTTATTTGGCCTAGCAAGCTCTGCAATCCTTTCTTGTTTTTTGGGGGCGGCGCCTCAATGATGGCTTTAGCCTTATTTTTATCAATTTCGATCCCCCTTTGATGTACCAAAAATCCCAGGAAATTTCCGGCGGAAACCCCAAAGGCACATTTCTTTGGGTTCATCTTCAATTGATGTTTTCGCATTCTCTCGAAGGCTAACCGAAGGTCATCCAAATGACCTGGTCTCGATTCCGACTTCACAACCACATCATCGATATAGACTTCTAAGTTTCGACCGATCATGTCATGGAAGATGGCATTCATTGCCCGTTGGTATGTGGCTCCGGCATTCTTTAGGCCGAAAGGCATCACGACATACTCAAAGGTTCCAATGGAACCCGGACATCTAAAGGCTGTCTTGTGAATGTCTTCTTCGGCTATGAAAATTTGATTATAGCCGGAGTGTCCATCCATGAAGGATAAAATTTCATGCTTGGCTGCCCCATCAACTAAGAGGTCCGCCATGGGCATGGGATATTCATCTTTGGGAGTTGCAAGATTAAGGTTACGAAAATCAACACAAATTCTTATTGCTCCCGTTTTCTTCTTTACAGGTACAATATTAGAAAGCCACTCCACATATCTTGCTGGCCTAATAAATTTGGCTTTAACAAGCCTTACAATTTCTTCCTTGACCTGTAATTCTACTTCCGCCGACATTCGGCGAGGTGGCTGCTTAAAGGGCTTGAAATCCTCCGTTGTTGGCAGACGATGCTCGACCAAGTCACGACTTAGTCCAGGCATCTCAGTGTAATCCCAAGCAAAGCAATCCTTGAACTCTCTTAAAAGCTCTTCCATTTTGGCCCGAAGTTCTGGCTCCATCAGACCACTGATGTAGATTGGCCGATGATTGTCTTCCGTCCCCAAGTTGATTTCCAACAAAGGGTCTTGGACTTCCGCCTTCGAATCATCCATCTGACTTGGTGCCAACTCCATTTCGTCAATTTCAAGTGCATCATCTTCAGGGCCTTCGTGGAGAAATTCCACCAAATAAGCGGTGGACCCATGCTCGGCAGCTCTCTCGGCCCAAAAACCATATAGCCGTCTCAAAGTGTCTTCCACTGCGGCCCTTTTCTCCTCCCTCGTGGTTGTATCACTCATTGAGAGAGAAAAAATCAGACATTGTGGGGCGCTCCCCATCTGCTTGGGCATCGTGTGCCCCCAAGTCTATCAACTTCTTGGCCGAGACTCCCGTAGGTCGGCCGTTCGTATCTGACCCTGTAAAATAAAGAGGACCAAGATCATCCTCGTAAAACCTAGCCTCCACCGCGTTGGCTGAAGCCATGAAAGGCCGTGAGTCGGCCTGAACTAATTCCACGCTCCCATCCTCGTGCCAAAATTGTAGAGTCTGATGGAGCGAGGAAGGGACACACATATTTCCATGAATCCAATCTCGACCTAACAATGCAGTAAAGTGAGCCGTTGTTTCCACCACAAAGAAAGCTGTCGCCCTGACCTTTTCTCCCACTCTAACTTGGAGTGGGATGATTCCTTTTGATATTGTGGTGTCTCCCACAAAGCCACTGACCGTTGTCTCAGTTGGAATTAGTTCCTCCGAACTTTTCTTCAATTTCCTCATCACTGAAGCTGGGAGGATATTCACCGTGGCTCCCGTATCAACTTGAACTCTGCTTACTGGAACCCCATCAAAGTGAGCATTTACGTATAAAGGTTTAAGATGGGAAGACATCTTCTTGGTGGGCATTTCAAAGCACACTTTCTCTGGCATTTTCTTCTCCGCACTTGGCATCACAATTTGAGGCTGAGCTACCTCTGCCTTTGGAGTCTCCCGAATTATCTCGATTTCCTTTGGTTCCCCCATCTGAACCATGGACTCGACTTCGTCAAAAACATCTCCATCCATGGAGTTTGGTTGACCTGGCTGAGCTTCGAAAAATAGTGGAAGTGTGACCACCATAGCATCGACCTCGTCGAAGTCCCCAAACCTCACCTTGGTCTTACTTGTCTTCAATTCTCTCTCCAACTTGGTAATCTCTTCCCTACACTCATTAGCTAGTTGCTCCATAGCCTCCTCTGGGAGGTCTTCAAAATACTCATCATCACCATACTCTTCATTCTCCCCATAAAGTTCTTCATTATCGGCTAAGGCGCCTCCTAGGTTTTCTGAAGCTTCTTCGGTCTCTACGTCGGCCGTTGGTTCGGCCTCTTCTTCCACTACGGATGTTTGAACATCGACCATGACTTGGTCCTCCTCTGTCGTCAGCTTATCTTCTGTCGTCTGGGGTTTTCCTCTGACATCCTCTACCATTTCATGGTTATTTTCTTTTTTCTCCTCGACCACGGGTGGTGATATCACTTTAATTGGTATTTGCTTCCTGGAGGTCGAAGGATTGGCCTTGGGTTGAATCTTTTTGAACTTCTCAACTTTTGATGGTCCATCGTCCAACACTTTCATTGGCTTGCTAGATTCCGCCTTGAGATTGTTTGCTTCAAAAGCTCCGGTCAAATGAGCCTCCAATTCCAACATCGGCTCATCTAAGGCTGTCACCACAACTTGACCATTCACCCATTGTCGATGTATTTTCATTCCCTTGGCCGCTGCTGCCTCTAATGAAGCCACGGCATCAGCTTTGGTGAACTCCAACTCTTCCAGTCGAAGCTTCTCTCGAAGGTCGACCAATCGGTTAAGTTGGGCTTGCCTCTCGTCCGCCCACTCAAACTCTGCTTTACAAGTGGCAGCATATTGTCTTTGAGCCCTTCTTGTCTGAGTTTTGCTCAAGGGTATCGGAGGCAACTTCGAACCTCTACTCCTATACCATTGTCCTGCCTTTGTGTTTGGCATCTTGAAAGTTGGGACACCACTACCATCAGATGGGCGAGGTCTTGACACATAAGCCACATCTCGATTCTTTCCTTCTCCCACCGAAACCCACATGCTTCTATTTTTATCTTGGCTTGGGTTCAGTGGATCAACATCTTCATACTTGAGTGGCATCTGATGATTTCTTTTTTTAGGCTGATATCGCGGCCTCTCGTACCTATCTTGGTACTCATGTAATGGCCGTTTGTTCGGCCTAGTCTCCATCATGCCCCTTGGGCTATATGGACCGTAATTCCCGGCCGAACTTTTAATATTATTTTTCCCAGCACTTCTTGGTTTACCTGTCTGGGCTTGATCCTTGATCATCTCCTTAGTCGGTTCCCTGGCTGACTCCTTGGGTTTTGGTAGAACTACCTCCACTGAGACCTCACATTGACATCGGCTGCATAGCACAATAGCCTTGGGAGGTTCTTCCATAATTGGCATTTCCTCATCTAGAGCCTTTGTCACTTCTGGGTACATTTTGGCCTTACCCTTCGCCTTAGGATCCATCAAGTTCTCCCTTGCTCTTCTCTCAGCTGCCGCCTTTCCGGAGCCACCCAAGTCTAATCTTGGGCGAGGTTGATCTGGCCTTGGGAAGTTGGCATTTACCATGTTGGCCTGAGCATTTGGGAATGGATTTTGATCAACACCCATTGTAGCTTTCTCTGGAAATTTCAAGATCTTCCGATCAATGAGATCCTGCAAGACATTCCGAAAAACAAGGCAATTGTTAGTCGCGTGAGACCATACATTATGCCATTTGCAAAAAGTCTTGTTCCTAAGTTCATTAGCCGATGGAATATCATGACCATTTGGCAATTTTATCATCTTTTCTTTTAAAAGTTGGTCAAAGATTAGTTCGGCCTTCGAAATGTCAAAGGTATAGGACTTGGTTCCGACTCCCTTTTGAGAAGTTCTACTAAACTTAGAAATCTGGACCGTTGTCGGCCTCTGGTCCTTGGATGCTTTGGACAAAGCCTTGCATACGCGTGGTTCGCTGACCATGATTTTAGCCAAGTTTATCCCCGCCGATTCTCCTTCCTCTTCTAGGAAGATTTCCTCATCTGCCTCCTTTGAATCCACATCTTTGACATCCACCGCATGGACAGCCATGATTCTAGATGTGGAAGGTTTTGGTAGATTTCTATAGAAAGCCGGTCGATTTGTCGGCCGATTCTTTTGTTGTTCCTCCTTTAAAAGAGCTTCATATTGATCCACCCGCAGTAGGAGATCATAAATATCGTAAAATTCAATACCCTCGAACTTCTTTCGAAGATCGAGCAATAACCCGCCTTGAGCCAACTTTCCAAACTCATGTTCAGGCATGTTGATCGTACATCTAGCCCTTGCTTCTCTGAATTTCCCCAAGTATTCTTGGACTGACTCATTTGGTCCTTGGCGCATCTTGGCCAAGTTGGCCATTGACACATCTGGCTCCGGCCGATAAAATTGTTCGAGGAAGATTTGCTCCACGGTCTGCCAATTTGGGACAAAATTCCGAGGAAGTTTGACATACCATGAAAAAGCAGCCCCCGTGAGGGTGCTGGGGAATAGCCTTAATTTCAAGACCTCACGATGTCCGATTTCGGTACATTGGGCAGTGAATCGACCAATATGCTCCACGGTCGACTGGAGTCCATCTCCTGAAAATAATGCAAAATCCAGAACTTTGAATCCTCGTGGAAATTCCTCTTGATCAAACTGCTCCGGATACCATGGCGGTGGCCAACCATGTTTTACTCCAAACTTGGAGCCCTTCTTGTTCTTGACTTGGATTTTGCCATTTTGTTGGCAATGGGTAGAAAAACTAGGATGACTAGAACTACCCGGATGACTTCTAGCCATCACTTTGGCCGATCCTTCATGCCCCCCAAGTCCATTTGGTCGGCCAATCTTGGCCTTTGGCTGGGGCTCAATAAACTTGACCACTTGCAATTGTGGTATCGCAATGTCGAGTTTTTCTCCTACAATCATGTCTATTATTTTTGCATCTTGGGTCATGCTACGACCTTCTTCTTCACTAGATCGCAGGCCATTACATCCTAAGATGGCTGCCTTGGGTTGGACCATATCGCACATATCATTGGTGACCACCTTTTGGATCTCATCCCCTTGGGTGGACTCATTTTCCTCAACCAATGTCAGATTCTCAATAGGAAGGTCGCCTTGAATACTCGATTTTAAAGTCATCTCGCCCACCTCTTTCTCACCCTCACGTTCTCTACCAACCTCATTTTTCCCTAGAGGAGTAAGTGGAACGGGTGGTCTAATTGCAACCATATCAGGAATTTCCTCTTGTGATTGAGAAATAAGGTTAGGGTTGAGGGTTTGCCCCTCGGCTAGTTGGCTAAGTCGAGATGAAATCCTATGCAAACCTTGGATGAGAAGTTCATTGGAAGTTTGTACAAACTCTTTTAATACAACTTCCATCTTAGATGTCATCTCATTTATACATTCTTCCCCCATGTAGGTATGGTCGCTAGATGGCATCTCACCCACCTTGAGATTATGTTGGCCACCAAAGCCAATTGGATGATCTGCTTGGTGGGAATAATAATTAGGCTGATCATAGATATTGGCCGGATTATTTTGGCCACCTGGGTAAGTGTATTGCCCCCATGCCACTTGATTAGTTTGGCCACCAAAGCCATTTTGATCATTCAAACCATTTTGGTTCATAACATCATATCCGCCAACATAGTTGTGCCCACCATATTGGCCACCAAATCCGCCAATATAGTTGTGCCCACCATATTGGCTACCAAATTGACTACTTGAGTCATATTGGTTGTTAGGCCCACCTTGATGGGTAAAATTATATTGGCCAGAGTAGTTGTGGTCATCATGTCGGCCGATGGATTGGCTACTCGAGCCATAAGCATCATAGCCGTTGTAGTTCATCGGCTGGTAGGAATGTTGCCATTCCTTTCGGTCGCTCATATAGTTAGTCCCACCGGGCGTGCCAAATTATGTTTCCCTCTTTTCTGCCGGATAGGCTGATGGAAGGAGTTTTTGGTCCTTCTTCTCTTGAGATATGTAGGCGTGCCACCACCAAGCCACCTGATGGCTTGGATGGAAAGATCGTGTGAGTGTGTTTGCACTTCTGACTTTTAATCAAACAATTGATCGACCAAGCAAGGAACCTCCTCTTGGCCTAGGTTCTTTTTCTTCCTTGAGGTCAAGGATGATTGAGCTTTGTATGGCTATTTTTAGGATTTTTTGTGATAAGTGTATTGAATGTAAATGCAGGAAACGAAATGACAAAAATCTAAGTGCGAGAAATATAAATGTAGTAAACGAAATGACAGAAATGTAAGTGCGAGAAAAATATATTAAAGCGATAAAGACTTGAATTAAATTCGAATGTAAAGACAATTGAAATTAAATTGCAAGAAAGTAAGCTTACACTAGAAAAACGAAGAACTTGGATAATCTGAATAGCTTGAAAGATAAAATCCTAGACTATGAATTGAAAAGTACAGGATAAATAGATAGATTTTGGGTGTTCAGTTGGCCGTCCTCTTCTCTTCTTCTGACGATCAATTTATAGAGCTTCCTTCCGTTCATGGGTTTGGTTGTTAAATGGCCTCAACCGACTCTGTCTTGAAAATCTTCCTAGAATTAATGCCTTCCGGAGCTCTAGGCGTGAACCATCCGATGTCTTGAAAATCTTCCCACCATCCGGAGCTCTAGGCATTTAATGAGAATTTTCCAACCATCATCAACCCCTATGGTTGGTCAGTACAATGAGATCAGGATAGTAGGGTGGCTACAAATCTTCCAAATATCAATGCCTTCCGGAGCTCTAGGCACGAACTACCCGATGTCTTGGAAATCTTCCCAATATTAATGTCTTCCTGTCTTTAAACTCCGCCACTTGCAGGAAGACTTTTGTTGGAACTTCTGAACACTTCTTGGATCGGGCTACTCTGACATTTTTACATTGAGGAACATTTCTCACAACCGAGGATTTTTATTTATTTATGCAATCCGAGGAGCTTTGGCTCAACGGAGGATTTTTATGTAGTCGACGGAGGATTTCTCATGTGGTCGACGGAGGATTTTTATGTAGTCGACGGAGGATTTCTCATGTGGTCGACGGAAGATTTTTATGTAGTCGACGGAGGATTTCTCATGTGGTCGACGGAGGATTTTGCCAAATAATTGGTGGGTGGGTCTAATAATACCAATCATGATATATATATATATATATATATATATATATATATATATATATATAACTTAAACAAAAAGCAATAGGCCAATTGGTGGCCTCTGAGTCATCTTCAGAAAATTCCTACGCCACTTTCATATATATATGTATAAAAAGTGATTGTAATCATGCAAAAGCTAAAGCTCCCGTCACTCCCTCCCACCAACACATAGTTTTATATTGAAAAGTTGCAACCCTTCATCTTTTCTTAGCATATTTTCTCCTCTTTTGTAGAGAAAATCCACACCTCTTTCATCAATTGCATTCGCCCATCTCCAACTTCCCATCCCATAGCCGACTTGTGCATGCATTCCTCCATGTGGATGGTGGATTTTTAACCACACTCAAACAGCAGCTTAAGTAGTTAAGGGCATTCACTCATGCACCAAAGGTTATGTGTTCGACCCTCTCCTAATATCACTTGTATACGAAAGAAATATAAACTAGTAATTAGTGTCTGAAAATTGCTAAATGGATGGAGTAAGTGCTACCTACATAAAGATATATAGAAATCGATATGTTATATAGCTGGTGCCTGAGCATAACTTTATATATAGACCAGCACTTACTATCAGGCTTCAGCCACTGTACTGCACTAATCAACCCTAAGTTGCTTTAGTTGTACGGCACTATTGTCCTAAGATGCAGTGCATTACCAATTTACTTGCCCTGAACTCATCCGATTCAACTACGGTGCCTCTACAAGATCTGCTGCCTAAAGAAACTTTCTTTGAGAACTTGGATCTCTACCAGTGGGAAGGCTTCTGGTACAGACCAAAACACCTTGAAGCTGCAAAAGCCTTCCGCTCACAATTTGAAGCCAAAAATGATGACATTTTTTTGGCATCCGCCATGAAAACAGGTAGCACATGGCTGAAAGCTCTTTGTTTCAGCATCATGCAGAGGCAATGCAAACAAAGAACCATCCTGCCCATTATGTCAAGACCTTAGAAGTCCAGCTATATACAGCAAATCCACCTCCTGATCTTTCAGGTATGCTCTCTCCAAGACTCTTCCACACTCACTTGCCTTATAAGGCTATGCCTGAATGCATTAAATACCCAGAGTGCAAGATTGTGTACATAACCCGAAACCCTAAAGACACCATTGTGTCAATGTGGCACTTTATGAACACTCTTAGAACACCTGAACAAGGTCCTTATCCACTAGAGGATGCATTTGAAAGCTTTGTTAATGGGGTCTGCCATTTTGGGCCATTTTTTGACCATGTTTTGGAGTATTGGTATCAAAGCTTAAAGATGCCTGAGAAAATACTGTTTTTGAAATATGAGGATATGAAAAAGGACCCGAAGAAGCAAGTAATGAGGCTGGCTTCGTTCTTAAAAAAGCCGTTTGACAACGAAAAGGAGGTCGAGGAGATGATTCGAAGATGCAGCTTGGAGAGGCTCAAGAACCTGCACTACTAAAAAAAACCCCTTGCGCGACCAAACTTTGCGCGACGAAACAAAATTCGTCGCGCAAAGTCACTTTGCGCGACAAATACAAATCATCGTCGCGCAAAGTCTTACGCGACTCAATTTTGCGCAACGAAAAACAAATCGTCGCACAAAGTGACTTTGCGCGACAAAACTTTGAGCGACGACAAAGAATCGTCGCGAAAACTAACTTTGCGCGACGAATAATAAAATTCGGTGCACAGAGTTTTGCGCGACGAATATTGATTCGTCTCGCAAAGTATTTACAAAAATAAATAAATAAATAAATAAATTAAAAATTTTTGGATGCCTTTGCGCGACGAAATAATAATCTTCGTCTCGCAAAGTCTTTACTAAAATAAATAAAAAAAAAAATTATTTTGTTAGAAAAATATATTATTGTAGTTCGGATTGGGTTTTTGTTAGAAAATATATATTTTAAATTGACGATCAAATTGGTTCATTGTATTCATATAGGGTCAAGGAATGTAGCTGTAAAAAATCATCAAAATCGGAGTTAAAATAACCGTTTAATCGTGATTTTTGTTTATAACCATCGAAAAGTTTTGTCCCATTACGTGATCTCTGAATGTTTATTTTTTCCGATTTTTGGGGTATACGATCTCAAAGTATAAACAAACAAGTTTGACGGTTGGATCGTTGAAACTGGTTTCATAGAATACATATGCTATTAAAACAATATATTCACTAACAATTAAGAGTTTATTTATACTTTTGTTAAATATAACATAAGATTTTGTGGTATCCACTAGTGTAAATATTTTAAATTGACGATCGAATGCAATCATTGTATTCATATAGGGTCAAGGAGTGTAGCTGTAAAAAATCATCAAAATCAGAGTTGAAATAACCGTTAAATCGTGATTTTTCGTTTATAACCGTCGAAAAGTTTTGTCCTATTAGTTAATCTCTGAATGTTTATTTTTTCCGATTTTTGGCGTATATGATCTTGAAGTGTAAACAAACAAATTTGACGGTTGGATCGTTGAAACTAGTTTCGTAGAATGCGTATGCCATGAAAACAATATATTCACTAACAAATAAGAGTTTATTTATACTTTTGTTAAATATAACATAAGATTTTGTGGTATCCACTAGTGTAAATATTTTAAATTGACGATCGAATGCAATCATTGTATTCATATAGGGTCAAGGAGTGTAGCTGTAAAAAATCATCAAAATCAGAGTTGAAATAACCGTTAAATCGTGATTTTTCGTTTATAACCATCGAAAAGTTTTGTCCCATTACTTAATCTCTGAATGTTTATTTTTTCCGATTTTTGGCGTATATGATCTCGAAGTGTAAACAAACAAATTTGACGGTTGGATCGTTGAAACTAGTTTCATAGAATGCGTATGCCATGAAAACAATATATTCACTAACAAATAAGAGTTTATTTATACTTTTATTAAATATAACATACGATTTTGTGGTATCTACTAGTGTAAATATTTTAAATTAACGATCGAATGCAATCATTGTATTCATATAGCATCAAGGAGTGTAGCTGTAAAAAATCATCAAAATCAGGGTTGAAATAACCGTTTAATCATGATTTTTCGTTTATAATCGTCGAAATGTTTTGTCCCATTAATTGATCTCTTAATGTTTATTTTTTCTGAATTTTGGTGTATATGATCTCGAAGTATAAACAAACAAGTTTGACGGTTGGATCGTTGAGTAACTTTAAATTTATTTATTTTGTACGTATAACACTTAAAAAATTGAATAGTATATGTATTTATTACTAGCTTTAAATATTTTTTAAGACTTTGCGCGACCAATTGGTATTTCGTCTCGCAAAGTATACTCTCAAAATACCAAAAATGGGAATTTTTTTATAAAAAAAAAAATTCGACTTTGCGCGACCAATATATAAATATTCGTCGCGCAAAGTGTACTCTAAAAATTTGGCGGCCACCAAAAATGGGATTTTTAAAATTAAAAAAAAATTTCGACTTTGCGCGACCAATATATAATTATTCGTCGCGCAAAGTATACTCTAAAAATTTGGCGGGCACCAAAAATGGGATTTTTAAAATAAAAAAAATTTTCAACTTTGCGCGATTAATATATAAATATTCGTCGCGCAAAGTATACTCTAAAAATTTGGCGGGCACCAAAAATGGGATTTTTAAAATAAAAAAAATTTTCAACTTTGCGCGATTAATATATAAATATTCGTCGCGCAAAGTATACTCTAAAAATTTGGCGGACACCAAAAATGGGATTTTTTATAAAAAAAAAATTCGACTTTGCGCGACCAATATATAATTATTCGTCGAGCAAAGTATGTATTCTAAAAATTTGGCGGGCACCAAAAATGGGATTTTTTTTTAAAAATGGCGACTTTGCGCGACCAATATATAAATATTCGTCGCGCAAAGTATTCTCTAAAAAATTGGCGGGCACCAAAAATGGGACGTGGGAATATTTTGGTCGTGCAAAAGTTTGGGCGACCAGAAATTCGTCGCGCAAAACTGAAAAAATTTGGCGGGCAACGAAAATGAGAATTTTTTTTAAAATTTTTTTTAAACACTTTGCGCGACCAATATATTGTTTCGTCGCGCAAAGTGATACGTTCTTTAAAAGCAAAATAACTCCTCCACCATTTTCTCAATGTCTTCTAAATCCTACCATTTCTCTCTCTTTCCCACTCTCCAAATCCTACCATTTCTCTCACACTCACTCCTCTCACTTAATCTCTCATCTCTCTCTCACTCACTCTCTCATCTCTCTTTTCATCATCTCTCACTCTCACTCACTCTCTCATCTCTCTCTCACTATCTTCTCTAATTCTCTCACACTCACTTCTCTGTAAATTTAAATTTTTTTTCATTAATATGTGTTTTTGGAGTTAGTTTTGAGTTTATGCCAATTATTTGTCATTATTTTATGTTATTGTTTTGTTATTTGACAATATTTGTTTTTTTTTTGTGTAGGGAATTGTTGAGGCTTTGATGGCTAAAGTTGAGGATTTGATATAAGATGCTTGTAGATTTTATTATTGTACTTTGTTAATTTAAGTGTACATTTTGAATATTATGTATATTGGATAATTTGACCACTATTTTTCTTATGTAATTTTATTTTGAATATGTCAATTTAAATTAAAGTAATTAAGAAAAATAAAATCATAAAATAAAATAAAATTTTAAAAAATTAATATAATGAAATTGATATAAGAGAAATAATAATAAAAAATGTCAAAAACCTTGCGCGACAAAATATTTCGTCGCGCAAACTATTAAATTAGTTTATTTTAGTTTAAAATTTTCAAAAATAAAAAATAAAAAAAAAATGAATATTTCGTCGCGCAAACCTTTGCGTGACTTTAACATTCGTCGCGCAAAGTATACTTGCGCGACATTAACTTTCGTCGCGCAAAGGAGATATTATTCGTCGCGCAAAGTTGTTATTGTCCGTCGCGCGAAATAATTAATATTCGTCGCGCAAAGTTGTTATTTTCGTCGCGCAAAGTCGTCATTATTCGTCGCGCAAGTTGTTATCCTTCGTCGCGCAAAGTGGCTTTGTGCGACGAAGAACTTTCGCCGTCGCGCAAACCCTTTCCATACGAGTTTTGCGCGACAGAACTTGCGCGACCAAAATTTCGTCACGCAAACTTTGCGCGACGAACTTTTCCTTTGCACGACCAAAAATCATTCGTCGCGCAAATTGTTTTTTGTAGTAGTGCTGGAAGTGAACAAGAATGGGATTGATCCTTGGGTTGGGATGCCAAACAGTTCTTTTTTCAGGACTGGGATTGTTGGGGGCTGGAAAGACTTCTTGACAACGGAGATGTCTGAGCGCCTTGATCAAATTGCCCTCAGCAAGTTAGAGGGATCTAGTCTTAGCTTTGAATATGATGCTATATAGAGTTGGTTCACATAACCAAACTCAGTTTGTAATTGATATGCTTTCAGTAGACAATGTTTTCTGATCCATATATATGCTTAATTATTTTCTTCTAGTTTTTGTTCACCTTATGATCCATATACTTAATTATTTTCTTCGTTTCTCCCTCACATTTTTGTTGCTAATCAAACATGATGTTAATTTATTTTCTTAAAAAAAAAAAAGGCATGTAACGATTTATCTTCCTAAGTGTGCATGGCTTAACCTCTCAAAGGTAATTAAAGACTAAACCAACCATTAGGATGTTAATGTTGAACAATCGAAGTATAGCGGTTGCTCAACCTATATTAGAGCTTTTAGACATGAGTTTTGCGTTGAGAATCTCCTACTCACATTCTCCACTGTTAGAGCACTTTCAACGGTGCTCATTTGCTATGGCAGAAATTGGCCCCAGGACCGCCCAAAGGCAATAATTGTCTAAGCTGCTGCCTGTACTGATCCCAAAGCTGATGTCATCAACCAATTTAAATATATAAAAAAAGGAAAAAATACCAAAATATTCAGAATTTTTTATTCTATAAATACCTGACTATGTTCTTTACTTCCCACATCAAAACTCCATACAAATTCCTCTCCTCACATCTCATGTGAATAGTTCTTGCCTTTATTCATGTGAATAGTATCTGTCATTCCTTGCCCTCTGCCATGACACCATAGTGAAAGTGCTTTTATTTTTTTAGTAGGATAGGCGTGCACCTATGGATACGTTTTCGTTATGCGAATATTTGTCTCTCCATGATATGTAACTAGAAGCATGTTATCTCGTTCCATATTAGTTGTGAATC
This sequence comes from Prunus yedoensis, assembly GCA_005406145.1. Taxonomy (NCBI): domain Eukaryota; kingdom Viridiplantae; phylum Streptophyta; class Magnoliopsida; order Rosales; family Rosaceae; genus Prunus; species Prunus yedoensis. The sequence goes on along the minus strand of BJCG01000015.1, from coordinate 586,411 downwards.
TCGATTTTGTTTTCAATCTCATTTAGATACTGTGGCTAAAAAGAAGGAGCTATTTTAGCACTCTCCTAGAGGTGCCGTGGGGAGCTATCTTCAAATTCAATTTTTGGCTTCTTTAACTTTCAAATCTGACAACGTATATTCATGCGATTCCTACCCTTGGGATTGCTGCTTTTCCTTTCTCACTTTCTTTTCTTTTAATAACTTACTGCTCCGTCGCTTTCCCTGCTCTTCTTTTAATGACTTTTGGTTAAAGGTCCGGTAAAGAAACCAACCCGACACCAGGCATTTACCCAAAAAGAAAGTAATAAATGAACCCATCGTTTATCTATAAAAAATAAAAATAAAGGGACCAACTGCATAACAATCATGCCCCTGTGCCACTGCCAATGACTTTTTCTTTTTCATAAAAAATCTGAAGGAAGACTTTCATTCAGACTAGAACCAACGTACAATTTGCCCCATAAAAGGAAAAACTCAAGATGCACAAACGAAGCAACATTAAAACTTTATCTTAAAAAATTCTAAATAAAAAGAATTCGATAAAAAAAAAGAGTACCATAACACCTTGGAAAAACTAAAATAAACTCCCACTCTTCAAAATGAAATCTTATTATTTACATTTTGTTTTTATACAAATGATGGTCTAAATTAATCAAATTTACAGGGAAGAGTTACTCAAACTTAAATGCAAAAGGATCAACTGACGACTCGCCTAACCACATCTATACTATTGATTGAAAGCAATGAAGCAATTTCTCATAAAATTGAACCTTTTCCATACTAGTAAATCGTTAATCAAGTTGAAACCCCTAGAGCAATAAAGAAGCCATCCACCCAAAAGTAACAATCGTGTCTGCCTCTCTAAGCAAGAATCCATTCACTACTCTTCCACAGTTGATGCCTGTCGCGCACAATCAATATTCTATATATATATATATATATATATTTAAAAAAAGGGAAGCGTTTAAACTTGATCCTTTTTCTTTTTAGGTTGGAATTCAACTGTGTAACTTCCATGTTTTTATCTTTTTCTCCTTTTCGGTTTAGATGCTCCTAGATCTCATCTTTGCAATTTGTGCTTAGTGTAGTTCGACATTAAGTAGTAGCAGGTGGAACAATGACACTTATTCACCCAAGGATTGGGTATTTCGCTGTGCAGAGCAACTAAGCTATTATGACTTTGCAAATTTTCTTATGGTGGGTTAGGCAATTTGGGAAGCAAGCAATGGATTGCTATGGAATAAAAAGAAAAGTAGGCATGAACAAGTCAGCTTGAATGCATCTCTGAGGCTACAAGATTTTTTGCGGGTTAATAATTGCTTGGGGTCTCAAAGTGGGCAGGGTCAAATAAAACAAATGTGGCAACCACCACATAATAACACTCTCAAAATACATGTGGATGGTGCTTGGAAGCCAGGGACCACGGAGGGTGGCGTCGGTGTGGTTGTGAGAGACTCCACGGGCAAATTTGTGGCAGGTTGTGCAACTAAATTGACTAATGCTTTCTCTACATCACAAGTGGAGGCTTTGGCTGCAAGAACAAGTATAGTATTGGCAATGGAAAGGGGTTTTCAAAATGTTGTCTTTGAAAGTGATGCTCTGCAGATCGTTACAGCACTTTGAAGTCATTCCATAGATAAGTCTGTCATAGGACTTGTGGTGGAGGATACCAAGAGCTTGCTGACACAGGTCACTGGGGAAGGTTTTACCCATATTCGTTGTACTACCAATGGTGTGGCTCATCGTTTAGCGTATTTTGCCTTGCATATCGGTGGTTCTCTATATTGGTTCGAGGAACCTCCTAATGTTATTTCTAATGTACTGTACGAGGATTGTAACTTGTGACCAAGGAATTTCCTTTGCCCTTGATAAGAGTTCAAACTTCTTGTATTAGCTTTTTCAAATCAATAATATTCTATCGCTTATTATAAAAAAACTACAACCGTGAAACCATTTTATCCATATTAGTGGCACATTGATTATTAGAGCATCTCTAATTGATAAGTCAAATTGTCACATGAATATAAAATGACAAAAATTGAAGGTTAAAGTTGCTCTAACCGAGTAGTCAAATCCTACATGAATTTGAAGACTGGAAGATATAGGTCAAAAATAACATATCAAAAAGCTTGATGTCAAATTTTTTTTAAATATTTTTTTAGTCATGGACCCCACTATTATTTACTCTCTTTAAAACTTTTTGCATCATATAGGTCCCATTTGCTTTTAAAAATATAATAAATTAATATGAATATTGACATTTCGGGTGGAGTTAAGGGGGGAGATTGAGTCATTTGAAATGTCAGGGGTTAAACTGAGACTATTTGGAAACCACAAGAGGCATTTCAACAAATAAGCCTAATTAAAAAGCAAACTAGTTGTGGCCAGTTGTTTACCTCCTTTGGAGAGCTCCCGCAGCGAAAGGGATTAGTCACTGCTGTCGGCGGTGGACACCCTTGGATCTCATCCAAAAAAAAAAGCAAACTAGTTAACAACTCTCCAAGTCAATCAATGACCCTATTATGTTGGTTGTTTGGTTCAAAATGTTGAGAGATTAAAATTTCAACTATATGGTCTGAATTATGTCTCTATTCCGTACCCATTTGATTATTCCTTAAAATAGAAGTTATTTACCAATTTGATTCATTATTTTTAAAAACACTATAGTTGACATCTTTATATATATGTGTGTATATATTACTTGTAAACCAAAAGCCTAATGGTTTAGAAAAAGGCACAATGTTTATTTCCCGTTGAGCCCATTTTGCCTAATGAAATGATAAGGAATTATCATTGTGTCTGTTTGTGCAAATATTCTGTGAGAATATTTGCTAAAAATCCTTCACCTTTTAAACTTTTTTCTCTCTCTTCCTCGATTCTTGTAAAATCAAACTTGAGTAAAAGACCACACCCGGGGTGTTAGCCAAAGGCTAAAAAAGGATATAGAGTTTTTTCTATGAGGAGAACTGGGTGGCCGGAGTTGTGATAGGAGAGAGAGAGAGAGAGAGAGAGAGAGAGAGAGAGAGAGAGAAATTTCAGGTGTTTAAGGTTTTAGGATTGAGTTTTATATTTATCTTGTGTATTGAATGTAGCCATGTATTTTTAGGGCTCTAGGCATCTAAGGTTTTTCAAAAAATATCTTCTTATTTGAAAGGAAGATATTCTTTCCCTAAATTGTAGATATTGAATCAATTAGGGATTTGATTGGGATCAAATCACTTAATTAATGATGATATCTCCAAAATAGGATAATACCCTAATTAGATGATATTATCTTTTAATTGGTGATTATATTCTCAAAAATAAAGCTAATATCTCATATTTAAGATAATATCCTTATTTTTAGTATCAATTAATTGGCCAAATAATTGGGCTCAATTAATTGACCTAGGAGATATCCTTCTTGTCCATGTGGTGCCTTGTGATTAGAAGTTGAATTATTTGTTCCCACAGTGTCCTTCAGTTTTTTTTTTTTATATAGATAATTGTCGCATGTCAGCTTTGACCACAATGTGTCACAATCGGCAAGGGCGGAACCAGAAATTTTTCAATGGGTGGGCTAGCTAAAGTTATTAGCTTAAAATCTAATGATAATTTTTTTTTGTACTTACATTTTCTTTAGTTTTTCTAGAAATAAAAATATACATTAAATCATATAAATCATGCTAATTGTAAACACAAGAAGAAGAAAAAAAAAAAGGAAATTAGAGCCATATTATTCACGAAATGGTGAATTTCATTTAGAAAAATGCTTCTCTTTTGGAAACAAATTAATATAAATTGTTTAAAATTGATGTTGGGACAAACTTTGACACCAAATACAAATGTGGAAGACCTCTAACTATGCCTATTGGTGTTGAAATTGTATATATATTTCATTTATTTTAAGTTAAAATATTAGGCTATATGTATATTTAATTTGTTTTTCTCCCAAACCTTCTCTAGGCTACAGCCAAGGACAGCCCTTGCCTTGGTTCCGCCCATGACAATTGGCAATCACCGGCGCTGGATGCCACCAACTTTAATCACCACATCGAATCACACCTTCGACTGCCACCTCCTTTCACTACCTCTAGAACATTTTTTTATAAATGTAAATTACAAAATAACATCAATGTGAATTAAACCTCTGGCCATTGGAATCGAGATGCTGGGATAATTACCCAAATCCTTATTTAATGTTGGTGTAATAAATAAGGAGATCTTTAGGATTTGAGTTGTCTAATGTCAAGTCTTGATGCAAATGACTCACTAGTGTAGTGGTTTGGAGCAATTGTTTCTCCAGGAAAGGTCATAAGTTTAAGTCCTAGCATCCATATAGTATGTGTGAATTTAGTATATTATTGCGAGAGACGATGTACATCACTTGTATAAGACTTCAAAAAAATAAAGTCTAGCCTTAATTAATAGGCTTCTTCCATTGAGCCCAACCAAACCTTGTATAAGGCTTGTTGGAAACATGGGCCCACATATGCTACTCTTTCTTGAGCCTTGATAGGCACTTCGGAATTGTGGGCTCATGTGGCCAAGCCCTTTAGAATGTTGGCAAAGGAAGCGACCTCCGCCTGCCTCTAGCAATAAGCTCCCAATTTATGAGGGAGAGGATGTACATCACTTTCTCCTACGGTTGACATGGACAATCTAGCTTGTATGGACATCTTTTAGTCCACATGGCATCTTGCCATTGGCGTGTAAATATTTGTTTCTACACCTTCAATTTTGTTGTCTAGTAGCATAAGTACTATGTAGTACTTATTTACCATGTGTATAATCCGTTGCCAATCTATTATAACTTAAACAAGTTGAAGAAACTGTTGTTTTTAATATCGATAGGAATTAAATTGTTAATGTATTTATGAGGTGCTAAGGGCGTTTTCATATTCCAAATAATAAGGTATCTTGCGAGAAATCTTATAAATAAAGAAACAGTTCAACCACAACTCCGTCCAAGAGTTCTTTCCACAAAGTAAAAGCTAACTAGGGACTATACAAGGCACTATGGCCACACTAAATATGTATTCATTGTTGGTCATTTTGCTTTTGGCAAGTCCATATGGAATGATTTTCACAGGTTTTGGAATTCCAATATCAGAGGCATCAAATTCGAAGACCTTGGAAGAATGTGAAAACAATATCTCCATTCAGTGCGCTCGGGAAGTTGGCAAAAGTATTTTTGAAGGTGGGACTGTAACTGATGGTTGTTGTTATGCTCTTGTCTCTTTAGGCAAAACCTGTCATGATCTATTCTTTCATTATTCTCTTACGCACAAATCAAATGTCAACAAATCCAGGGCTTTGGCAAAGAGTACACAAGTTTGGAACCAATGTAATGAAATTACAATTTCCCCTACCTCTTTTGCCTTTTAACTGGAGAATTAAATCGATCATACAATATGTATGAGATATATGCTATGAGATTGTAATTTTAATTTAATTCATGTTTACACAAAATAAATAAAAGAAGTTATTTCAATATGTGCCTTCACTACTAGTTCAATTTTTATGGTTAGTTAATGATATTAAAGAATTAAAAACTCTCGGTGTCAACCAATTATCTATTCCGTTGCTATTTTTTGTCACCGTTAACCACCATGTGTCACAATCGATAATCACATCATGGCCACCACCAACTTGATCACCCTAGGCCACGAACCACATGATCCTAACCAAACCTTCGACCACCGTCGACTGTCACTCCCATCACTTCTTGAAATTTTGTTCAAAAAGTAAATTTTAAAAGGGGAACTTTGGAAAAGGCCAAAGAAGAGAGAAATTTTTTAAAAGAAACCAAAATGGACAAAATTGCCCTTATTTATTTTTGGATTTCCTAAGGAATCCTTTACATTTGCATGTCTTTGGTGTGAAAGTTAAGAGGTTTTTCTGTCATTTTCGAAAAAGCTTTGGCTTTTTCCAAAAGTGAAATTTTTTTTGTGGCTAAAACCTAAATTACCTATTTTAAAATGGCAACGATGTGAATTGAACATCTATCAAATTTATTCTTGAAATTGTTACTTTTACTGTTTGGAAAGCCTCCACCGTATTATACATTGGACTTTATTAATATTGTACAAGCAATTATGGATTGGCAATGTATTGTGACTTAACCAAGTTGAAGAAACTCTTGTTTTTAGTATCGATAGTAATTAAATTGTTAATGTATTTATAAGGTGCTAGGACGTTTTCATATTCCAAATAACTTGGCCCGTCACGAGAAATCTTATAAACAAAGAAACACTTCAACCACAACTTCATCTAAGAGTTCTTTCCATTTCCTTGAGAAAGTAAAATCTAATTAGGGACTATACAAGTCACTATGGCTGCACAAAATATGTATCCATTGTTGGTCATTTTGCTTTCCACATGTCCATATGGAAATATTTTCATAGGTTTCGGAATTCCAATCACAGAAGTATCAAATTCAAATACCTTGGAATAATGTGAAAATAATATCTTCATTCAGTGCACTCGGGAAGTTGGCAAAAATATTTTTGAAGGTGGGACTGTAACTGATGGTTGTTGCCATGCCCTTGTTTCATTAGGCAAAACATGCCATGATCTATTCTTCCACGATACTTTTGCATCCACATCCAATGTCGACAAATCTAGAGCTCAATGGAAGAAGCCCAGCAAGACTCGACATTAGGGAGCACAAATCCTCAAGATCTCCTTATTTATTACACCAACAACAAATAAGGAGATCACATTCATCCACTTTGGGTACGTAATTATCCCACTCATCTCGATTCAACTGACTAATTAACTTGATGTGCATGCTAACAGTTCTTAACACGCCCAATAACCTTTTAACACGTAGCCTCTCCCATAATTAAAACAACCAAAACGTAGTCTTACATAAACCAACCTATGTCTCAAGGAGAAGGTAATTGTTCCTCAAACTAAGAACTCTACTGTGCTAAAAGCTCACATCTGATTGTAGCATCAGAGCCTTTTGGCTCACGCAACAAAGGTGTGTCCAGAGCCTAACTTTGCCTCAATTTTGTTTTTCAATAGCAAAAGTACTACAGAGTTCTCATACTAAATATTTTTGAGTTTTTGACTTGGATTCATTTTAACTCCTACTTCAATAGGGTTTCAACTAAAACACACTAAGCGTTGATCTATACATGACTAAGCCAAGATCAAATTGGATAAAAAATATTTCATTTCTTGTCACGTTATAGTAACCTACTTTTGTTTTGTTTTATTTTTGTAATTTTCTATAACTACATGATTTTTCAATTACTATTTAACTTGACTTACCAATGATATGCAAATAATTAGGATATTTTATGCATCACAATTCTCCATGAAAAGTAATTTCAATTTATGTATTTCATTATTTTACTTCAATCATACATGGACTACTTAATTAAGTAGTCATGTTGTTCAACATAAACATCGTTAAGAACAACAATTTTTTTACCATGCGTATAATCCATTGGACCTTATTAATGTCGTCCAATAATTAGGTTTTAAGCAATTATGAATTGGCAAGAAATTGTTGTTTTTAATATTGATAGGACAAATCGTTAAAAATTATATCGAACTGCTTACATCTTTGGACAGAAAGCCTTTCGATATGTTTTGTACCATGATGCAAATTTTAGATCATGGACTTTGAATATAGTGATTATGCAATAATTGAGCCGCTTTGGCTTGCTCAATCACTACAAAAGGACTGCAAGCATTGATCAATAAAATTGTCAAGAACATGATAAAGTTCATTCTTTATACTATTATCATGTTCATGCTTAATAACTTAAAAACTGTCAGTTTGTTTTCTTTAATTTTCCTGCACGAGATTTGTTAGGTAGAACATGAAATAACTAAAGCTCTAATACCACATGTTAATCCTTCTAAGCTATAACACATTGAACACTAACCTCTGTCTGACATCATGCTTGGAGCAGATCAAGTTTGGCAAAGAGGTAGAAGATTCTTCTCCTTAGAACCCGATCCATATAGCTATAACTCTTGATGGGGTGAATTTCTGATTAGCTTGGGTGTATCGATTCTAGGAAGGAGCCTTCAATTTATTTGCATCTCTCTAAGTGTCTTGCCCATCAAGAAACACTTAGAGATATCCTTCATGCGATAGAATTAATGTATTACAATCCATATAGAACTAAGAATCTTTAAGCCTTTGTTAACAACTTAAACAATAATAACAGGCTGCCATACGAGATAGAATTTGAGTCCTTGATAAATAATAAGTCCTTGCAATCCCTCATTGATTAGAAGATCTGTCATATCCTGGATCTGCTCCACCGTAGCATGATATTGTCCGCTTTGGGTGTAACAACCCGGTCCTAAATTAATAGTTAAATATTAAATTATTCAAGAAAAGGAAAATTTTACCCTAGGATTGATTAAATAATTAAAATAAGAGGAAATAAGTTTAAGTGAGAAAATAAATTTGAAAAGTAAGATATTATTTAATATTAAGATGGGGTAAAAAGGTCATTTTAAGTTTGGGAAGGAATTTGGAAATTTCAATTGGACCGTTGCGTAGAGCACGTTGGAACGAGTCCGTAGACACGTAGTGGACTCGAATCGGAGTTGTAACGAAGAAATGGCGATCAAAAGAAGTTCAGTGGCATAACCGTAAATATTTCGAAGTTTAGCTTTTTTTAAACCCAGAATTTCTGAGTTTTGGGGGGAGCTCGACCAGCTGACTTCCAAAGGGGATATCTCTCAGCCCCGACCACCAAATCGAGCAAGACCAGTGCCAAACGAACCACCTCACTCCCCTCTTTCAGTCTCAGCCCATCCCAGCCTCGATCCGCCGTCGTGGTCGCCGGAAACCGCCACGAAACAGGGCGGTTTGGACAGTTTTTTGATGGAATTTCAAGGAGCTCGTTCGAACACTTCCGGCCACCAAATCAGACGAGTGAGGTATGGTTTTCTAGCTATTTTCCATGCTCTAGCTGCTGGTTGGGTAGGATTTCAGAAATTCCAAGCGTAAATACTTCGATTGTTAAGTTAGGTTTCAGCCGGTTTTGAGGGTACGATTCCGGCCACTTCTGTCCAGTTTTTGGGGTAAGTCCAAGAACAAAAGTGGCTCCAAATAGGGTGTTACACCTAGGGTAGGAACCTTGAGCCGTGATTCGGAGTTTTTCCGACGAAGCGTTATCGCTTTAGGCACCACTCGCTGCTGGCCAGTGTGGCGGCGCGTGGGTAGCAGGGTGAAGATCACAGTCAGTCCTACAATAATCTTCTAGTCCCCTTAAGCGCGTAGGATTTCGCGGATCTTAATTCGGATAACGTTTGAACCTCGAACGGATCTCGCCTAGTGTGTGATTTCCGAGTTCAGCAGGTTTGAACCGTTGGATCGTAGTCATGTTCTGGTATGTTAAGCTAGGTAATTCCAGGATCGCATAGTATTTGACGGATCATAAAAGGGAGTCCTGGTTACTCCAGGAATGTCAGCCATAGAGCGAGTTTTTCAGTAAACAAACCAGTGGCAGATCAGGCCCAGAAGAAAGAACTACGTGTGGCTTGATCCCTCTGTAAGGGTACGTAGGCAGCCTACAGTTATCAGGTGCAGCCACGAGTTAGGGCCTTAGGGTTTGTGCTTTTGTTTTTCAGGACACTTTGGTCATTTTTTGACCCATGGCCACCAGGTGTCAGTTTAAATAAGATTTGACCCGGATTCCAAAGAGGAATTTGGGTCGGGTCGTCTCATTGGGCCCCCCTCTCTACCCTCACGGTTTTGTTTATAGGAGCTCACGACCAACTTCTCAGGGGGTCACCCATCCTGGGATTGCTCTAGCCCCAACTTGCTTAAGTTCGGAGTTCCCATGACTTCGAAGCCAGTGAGCTCCCAAAAGGCCTCGTGCTAGATGGAGGCGGGCATATACATATAAGGCACATCTCCCTCTCTCCATTGGTCAATGTGAGATCTTACAATCCACCCCTCTTAGAAGCCCAACGTTCTCGTCGGCATACTCGCACCACACGGCAAAGTAGCTCTGATACCAAATTGTCACATCCCGGATCAGCTCCGCCGTAGAACGATATTGTCCGCTTTGGGCCCCCCCTCTCTGCCCTAATAATAAAATTAATAACGAAAAACAATGAAAAAACTTATTTTTTGCACATGTATCGAATCATGTAACGAATGGGATTCGTATTTATACAAATTGTACTTTGAACTTGGAATGGATGAAACCAATAAATAACCCCTCACATGCCACATAAATAGATGTATTTATTCGCGTATTCCTACATATGCTTTGATTGCATAGGTTGCATTTAAGCTGCTAGTCCAATTTAAGGTCAAACAATCTTCTTTTGAATTCTTTTAGCTTAGAAAGCGTCTTAGGTTACATGGCCTTAATTACACTGATATGTTTACTAATTTGTAATCAGGATGAGGATGAATTGAATTGAGGAGAGTTTGAATTCGAATTCCTATTAAAGTTGTTTACTAAACTATATGGAATGGGGGTAGGAGTGGTATTGATTCCTTATAAGTTGTTTACTAAATTCCCATGAATCAAAATTGAAACCAAATTGATTATTAAAATGCCCTTGTTGTTGGGTTAAAGTAGATGGTAAATTTGGAATTTTAAAAATTGTGTGAGGATATATTGGGTAAAAGATGGATTTCTAATGGGTTAGTTCTCCCATAATTAGAATACCACCTTCCATCCAAGAGTCCAATTCCTTCAAACTTAGGAGTTGAATTCTTAATTTTTGTGTGGGTCACACTCGCGTTTTCATTCTTCCATGTAAAGTAAACACATGAGTATCTGTAATAAAAATTCATATTCTTATTTTAATTCCGATTGCAAATTAATAAACATGCCAAGTTAGAAGACCATTTCACTTTATTCTAGACTTGGCCAATTGGGGTTGGACCACAGTGCGTGAGGCCATTTAACCTTGACAACCCTTCCCCCAAGTACTTATGGTCAGGTTTTGAGATCCGACCACGAGGCTATCTTAAATCACTTTTTGCATCTAGTTATTTCATCAATTCCAAGTATAGTACATCTAGTCATTTCATTTCTAAAAGAAATTAGAAGGGCCAATCAAAACTCACCTACTAGTTCAAGGAAGATTTTGGCGATATAAGAGCATCTCCAACCGATATGTCAAAAGTGCCACATAAACATTTAACGGCTAGAAAATGTTAGACGTGTAGATGTCTAACTCATTAAAGTGTGGTCTTATAATCATCAAAGGATTCTAAGACTTGATATCAATTAGGAGTTCAAATACAAGTAAACCTGATGCTCTATTAAAGTTAGTGTTTTGAGGCTAATATAAGAGCTAGAAGGATTCCTATCTTAATTGTGAATATTTTATTATTTTTTCTTTTCTTTTCTTTTTAATTAAAAATAAATCAACACTAAAATATAATAAAATAATAATTTAATTTGACATATCGGGTGGAGTGTAAAGTCTTGTAAGATGTCAAATTGCCACATGGTATTTGACATCTCCCTTGGAGATGCTCTAACATGATTAACAACATTTTTATCCCATTCCCACTACCACCATTGATGTTGGCACACCATGTCTATGTAGCTTGTGCTTACCAAAAAGGTCAACACCAGTGTTTAGGATTTCTTTTTTTGAGGTACATCGATAATTGGGAAGAGGGAATAACCTAAGGCCCCTTTTGGTTTATGGGAAAGGAGGCTTGAGGATGGGAAATTAATTGCTTTCCTATGTTTGGTAAGTCCAAGCATAAAAAGTAGGGGGAAAGTGAAGCCCTCCTCCCCCTTTGGTTTTGTTTTTCCTCCTCATGGGGAAGTTTGGGAAAATGAGCATTAAATGCATATTTTTCATGACTATTTTGTCTCCATTAACAATTTAGAATGACAATATATATCATTCAATGCATTCTTTTTTTTTAATTTGATTTAATATAGGTATAATTGGAAAATTAGACAAACTTTATTTTCCATTCCTACTCAAAACAAAAATGAGAAAGGAAATAAAATGATATCTCCCGGTTACTTTCCTAGCATTATCAAACATGGGAAAGGAATCTTCCATTCCCATTCTTTAGGAAGTGACATGGAAAGTGATTTTCCCTCAAATTCGTTCCGTGAACCAAACAGGACCTAATATTTACAAGGTGCCTGTGGGGAGAGTTTGAACCCCAGACCATGGGTCTGGACCAATCTCCTACTCACTACCACCATGGTAGGACGCCACTGGAGTTTAGGGTTTTGTTTTGTTTCTTTGTTTTTTTTTTCTTTCACAATGCTCTTTCTTAAATCTTTTGAAAGGGATATTTGGGTCATTAAAATTTTCATTGCATTATGGCTGTGTTAAATACTATTATGGAGCCAAATAGAAACTCCATTTATTTCTAATAGGGTATACTGTTGAATTGCCCCCTGAAGTTGTAAATAAATATCAATTTACCCCCTAACTTTTTTTTTAGTAAATTAAGGGCTTGAATTAAATTTTATTCTCAATGTTACCCCTGCTGTCTAAATCATCAACATTTCATCCAATTTGCCGTTAAATATGAGGGCAAATTGGTCATTTTATGTGTTAAAAATAATTAAATACTTTTAAATAAAATAAAATGACATAAAAAATGAAAAAAAAATATTTTATAAACAAAGGAGTGGGACCCACCCACCCTACCCCCTTCACCTCCGCCTCTCCCCTTCTACTTTCTCTCTCTTTCTCTGTGACCCAAGACCCATTCGTGCCTCCCTCAACCATATCCACTTTTGCTAGCACTTTGCACCCACCAACGCTGTGATCCAAGATCCATTGTTACAATATTCATGGGTCTGTGCGAGAGAGATTGGGTTGGAGAAGGCAGCCTGAGTTTCAAACAACCCAGATTTGAAATGGGGCGTCGATGTTGGTTGGACATCGGGAAAGAAGCTAGTGATAGGGGAGATTGGGTTGCGATGCTGGGTATAGGAACTGAACTAGGTCATCGAGCATCGCCCATTTGGTTGAAGAATCGTGGGTTTGAGTAAAATAGGAGTATGGGTTTTAGGTTGGGATGCGTTTGGATGAGGGAATTGGGGGTTGTCAAGATTGTCAAGATTTTGGGACAGTTCAACTTGGACTGAATAACAAATGAGTTTCCTAGTTGGTGAAAATTTCATAATTCCATTTTAAGTTACTCGTCTTTGGATTTACATTTTCCTTTTTTTCTTCTTTTCATTCTTGAACAGACTCAAAAAGTTTCCTTGGCCCATTTGTTGTTGATGTTTCAAGAAAATCTGAGGTATTTTCATCGATTCTGCTTTTCCTTGAGTTCATTATAGAGATGCTCACACTATTTTGATTATACTTTCTTTTATGCTTATTAGTTTATGTTTGTTTGTAGGATGGTTTGTCAATTTTATTTCTCCTCTGATTCCTCACACTCTTTTGACATGATAGGAAACTGAGGGTGGTTGACCACTGAAAATCGAAGGCAATCGAATTGATCCTTTAGAGATTTGCAACGATGGTGGGGATGGGGATGATCTTGGGTCTGGGGGTGGGTTTTGAAAGGGGAGGCGGCGATGGCTGTGTGGAGTGGAGGGGCTTTCTTTTCTTTATTTCTTTTTTCCAAAAAAATGAAATATATTTTTAAGGGTATACTAGTGATTTGCCCCCTAAATTTGTACCTAATTTTCAATTAACCCCCTATCCTTTCTTTTTAGAAAATTAAGGATATGAACTCTTTTTTTTGGCCAATTTCCCCCCTCCGTCTAAATCCACAACATTTCATCCAATTTCCCGTTAAATATGAGGGCAAATTGGTCATTTCCATATGAAAATAAAATAAAATAATTTGAAATTTGAAATAATAAGAATAGAAATAAAGTTTATAAATAAATAAAAACCTCACCTTCCATATCTCTTTGTCTCTCTTTGTCTCTCCCACTCTCTACAATCCTTTCTTCCCCAAATCAACCACAGCCACAGACATATACACCGTGAATGGAAGACCAACCTCTGCTCCTACGTGGGACCCGACCTTCGAGCGCGTGAAGAACCTACAATTGGAGGAGGAGGACGGTGCGAAATGGGTTTGGGTTTGTGGGTGGGAATAAGGTTTTCATTTTGGGTTTTTTGGATGTGGGGGTTGATTGCAGGTGGGGAAGGGGGTGGATCATTGGCTGCTATGATGGCATTGGACTGGTTAAGTTGAGGGATAGGGAGGAGTTGTTTTGTGTCAGTGAAATGAGTGGTTGGTTGTGGTGATTGGGTGTGTAGAGTAAATTTTTTGGGGGAAGAGAGAGAGAGAGAGAGAGAGAGAGAGAGAGAGTGTGTGTGTGTGTGTGTGTGTGTGTGTGTGTGTGTGGTGGCTGTAGAAGGGTGGGCTGCTAAGAGGGGAGGTGGCGGTGAGGAAGGGGGTGGCCTTGGATCTAGGGTTGGGTAAGAGGTCTGGTGATGCAATGGTGGGGAGAGGTGTGGTGGTGATGGTGAGAAGAAAGGTGATGGTTGGGAGGGTTTTTTGTTTTTGTTTTCTCTGTTCTATAATTTTTTCACAAAAAATATTTATTTTTAATGATTTAACAAAAAATTGGATGAAATGTTGATGATTTAGACGGTAGGGGGGAAATTGAAGAAAAAAAAAAATTCATATCCTTAATTTTCTAAAAAAAAAAGGATATGGGGCTAATTGAAAGCGAGGTACAAGTTCAGGGGGTATTTCACCAGTATACCCTATTTTTAATGAGTTAATAGAAAATTTAATGAAATGTTGAGAAATTAGACGGCATGGGGGAAATTGAGAATAAAATTTAGTTCGAGTACTTAATTTTTTGAAAAAAAAGGTCAGGTGGTAAATTGATAATTATGTACAAATTCATGGGGTAATTCAGCAGTATACCCTTTCTAATAGATATATTTATAAAAATAATTACACAAATTGTTTCTGAAATGTTTCTTTTGTCGCTTTTCTAGCGATTTAACCCAATTACAGTATAAAATAAAGCCATATCATATTTTTTACAGTGTTTCGTTTTCTAGAAATTTACATTTATACACTTTCTAAGTTTTGTACTTGAAATTTGAAACAAACACATAAATGCTTCTTATTCTTATTATTTTATGAAAAGAAAATCATCAACCTAACAACTTTAACAGTATGACACACATAACCAACATCGCAACCAGTTTGATTCGGTTTAGAGATGACTTCAATCAAAATCAAACTGAATCGAATCAAATCAATTGCGGTTTGGTTCAACTCGGTCCAACATTTCATTTTTTTAGTGTAATAATTGAACTAAACCATGTGGTTAAGCCGGTTGTTAGCCCACCTCTAGTTATTACCTGATCCATGGAGCAACATCATATATTCCAACTGAGAAGTCAACTTTCAAAAGGAATTCAAGAAAAACGCAAGCAGAAATACTAAATACATCTTTTTTTCTTTTTTTTTTTTTTTAAAATTTAGAACAAAGACAAACTTTAATTTCATGCCAAGAGACACAAGGCGTTAAACAACTGACCATAATCGATAATTTTCTATAGCTTTGCCCGATGTGTCCGGCACATTCAATAATTAATACTTTTCCTTCATAAATGTGTGTAACAAATTCATTATTAAAACAACATAAACTGACGTTTGCTAATTATAAACGGCTGTGAAACGCATCTAGTACTATACGAACATTTTCACCCCATTGTGTCATGGTAAAGAGCAAGTAAGGGCAAACATTATTCACGTGAATAGTGAATGCCATAGTAATTTTTTGATGGATTCTCACCCATTGCCATGGCAACCCAAGAGCAACCACTATTCACATAAGATATGAGAAGAGGAATTTGTATGTATTTTGGTGTGGGAAGTGAAAAACATGGCTAGGTATTAACTAAAAAAAATTCTGAATTTTTGGTATTTAGATTGGCCGCTAATGGCAGCATGATGTCAATTTGCCCAAACAACAGCCTAGGCAAGTCTTGCCTTCAGGCTTGCCCAAATTTGTGGGCCCACATCTTGCCATGGCAACTTTTTCTTTGTGGTGATTGTTTTTAGAGCCTAGACCCCCTTTTACAGGGGAAGGGTGGAAGTGCTCTAATAGCAGTGGTGACCATTTCCCTAAGGTATCTAAATGTAGCATGCTAAAAGAAAAACAAAAAAGAAAACAAAATGGAGCTTACGTTTCACCCCTAATTATATAAACTAAAAAACAAAATGGAGTTTACATTTCACCCCTAATTTTTTGGTATTTATTGGCTGCTAATGTCAGCATGATGTCAGTTTGTCCGGTCAATAGCCTGGGCAAGTCTTCCTTTCGAGCTTGACCAATTTTGTGAGCCAACATCTTGTCATGGCAACTTTTTCTTTGTGAGGATTGTTTTTGGAGTGTAGACTCCCTTTTATAGGGGAGGAGTGGAAGTGCTCTAATAGTGGTGGTGACCGTTTCCATACGGTATCTTAATTGTAGCACGCTAAAAGAAAAAGGAACAAAAAACAAAATGGAGTTTACATTTCACCCCTAATTATATAAACTTGCAAATTGTACGAAACAAACAAATGGAGACTACGAGAAACATTTATTAAATATCAGCATATTCGTCATAGAAAGTAACAATTTTTGGTCACACAACGCAACTAATGTCCAAATACTGGTGGTCCCTAGAAGCTGGTGACAAATCTATTCCGTGGTCATCATCCCCAAATAGTGGTCACTAAACTACAAACAATTAGTAACTTTCTCTTTTCAATCACTCATGAAAATGTTATTAGTCAACACGAGTTTAATCACTAAAATGATTTTTTTTATTACAAATGATAATCTAAACTAAAATTAATTGCTTTTTCATTGGGTTAGTCTTCGTTAGCAATCATTAAAAATCTTATAATTTGATCATTAACACGCAATTTGGTCATTGAAACATGAGTGACTAAAAGGATTAGCCCCTACTTGCCATTACAAAAGTTTGCTATAAACACTTCTCACAATCAAATTTCTAAAAGGTTAGGACATTTACCTGAGCTGTTAATCACCTACGTTAATTATAAACACAATTGGATTGGCTTTGCCTCAATCTTGAAATATGACAGGACTTGCTAATTTCATCAAGGGCCTCAAGCAATCGGGAGAGAATTTCCTCGCAAACAAGTAGGAATAGCTTGAATTGGACTTCCTCAAGGTATGCACGAGCTGTGCAGAAATTTCAGGAGCCTCATATGTGTAGGGATGCCCGTCTGTACTGTCAGTCCAATTCACTCTTGTAAGTGTGTAGTGGCTACAACCTCTGGGGTCCTCCATGGACAAAAGTGTTGGGAAGTAATGCTCCTCAGGGTAGCAAGAGTAGACGTTCAAGCAAGGCAGCTTAAATTTCCTCCAAAGTCTCTTGTCCTGGATCACGAGCAACGAGTGCCGCTTGGTCAAGATATAAAACTGAGATCCAACTCTGAATCGCTCGAAAGGCACTTCCGGGAGCATCACATTGTCTCCCCGAGCAACGTAGCGCTCGGGGAGGTTGGGATCATTGGAGAGGATTTCGATGAAACTTTGGTGATTTGATTGGGTGGCAAAATCTCTTAAAGCGGCGAGTTGGCTGCCAAATAGGGTTTTGTAGACGAAGGGAAAAGAGTGCAGTGGGATACAGTGTTGGGACACTAGGGCAAAGTATAGGTTTAATGGATCGTCCAGAATGGCGTTGGCGAGGAGTCTACGCGCCGCGGAGACGAGCGTGGGGGAGCCCCGCTCGGTCTTCTTTGCCCGGACGAAGCGGCCTTCGAATACGCCGCCGGGAGGAGTGATCTGGACCGTTGGATCGGCATGGATGTAGATGTTGAAGAGTTGTTGGTGGCCGTGGAAGAACTTTTCCCATAAAGGGGCAAAAGAGAGGTCTGAGTTTGTGAGGAAGAGGAAGGCGATTTTGGGTTTAGGGTTTGTGGTGGTGCCCAAGTGGGAGATAGAGGAAGAAGATGTACGATGATGATGAGAGGAAGAAGCAAGTATGGCTTTCTGGAACAAAGCGACGTCGTCAAGCTCATCCGGAGACAGTGAGATTTGAAAGTCTGCGAGGAGTAGGATTCTTGGGGCGATGAGAAAGAGGAGAGGGAGAAATATGAGTAGAGACAAGGCTGGGATTAAAGGAGAGGAGAACATTTTGGGTTTCAGTTTTGGATGAAATTATTAAAACCTAGATTTATGGAATTGGGAGATTGAAATTGTGCAGGAAAAAATAAGAAAGGGAATATTTAGGGCTTAAGTCGACGATAATGTTTTAGTAATTATTCAAGTTGGTGATGGTAGTGGTGGTGGTGGTGAGAGAGGGAGGACATCTTTTTGAAAAGTGGGTTGAAAAGAAAGGGGTTGAGGATTGGAAGAGAGGGAAAGGGATGGATGGATGGATTTGAGTATATGCTTCTTACTTTTGCTTTTGTTAAAGTGCAAATGACCAAAGAACAAAAAGTGGAGTGAGGTGAGAGAATAGGGTTTTGTAGTCAAAGAAAGAGATTGAGGTTTTTTCTTTTTTAATTAATTATGGGGGGATTGGACGGTTGGTGTGTTCTGGGGGTGGGGGCTGTTTGGTGCTTCTATCGATTGGGAGTGGAATCATAATTCATGAGTGATCCCCTTGCACTACAAAAAGGCATTTTGGGTGATTTTACCTTTTTTTTTTTTTTTTTTTTTTTTTTTCCCATTTGTTACAAAAATTTCCAATCCAGTGTGTCTATTATTCGGTTTTTAAGCAATCCAAAGAAGCACAAAACTGTATAGCGTTTGTAACTCAAGTTGTTAAGAGTATTTATCCTTAAATCTTGCCCTACATTTAGTACTTCCTTTACCGAGATTGAAGCCTGAAAAGACCTTGTTGGTTATGACTATAGAAAAGAATGGAATCGATTAAGGCACCACATGTGCATCCACCACTGATGGAAAGTTTTTCACCAAGGGGAGTGTATAAAAATATGGTTTTATTTTAGGTTGTATTTGTGATTAGTCTTTGGATGTCAATTTATAGAATGAATTTTTTTATTTACTATCAACTTTCAAGTCATTTCTTGAACCGACCCATGCATATCATATCTTAGTCTGGCCATGTGTGTGCAGTTGTGTCTTTTAGTACACCCTACTATCAAACTATTTATTGAATTACTAATTTACCATAATATAAAATAACTAAAAATGATATATTGAATTGTCAAACAAATGTAATTTTAATAAGTGCACTTTACTCACCATATCCAACTCTAAGTGCACCTTACTCACCATATAAACAAGATCACCAAATAAAATGGTTCTTTCTGAATTAAAGATGAGGGGGAGGGGGAGGGGGAGGGGGAGGGGTGAACTTAACCATACCCTCTGAACTTTGACTCGCTATACTTCTTACCTTATGTTCTTTTTTAAGTTCTTTTCATGAATTCAAATCTGAGACTTTTGATGCTTCAAATGTGAAGAACCTAGTTCAATCCTTGTTCATATTGAAAAAAGTAATATATAGAAATTGATGGATTATGAAGCAACTTAGAGCTGTGGAGAACTTTGATGACAAATTAAAGTGAAAGGAATCCACATGGATATGGTTATAAATGCTCAAAACCAACAAAATGGGAAAGGAATATGTTATCCCAATATTCACTCATGACAAGAGATGAAGATGAAAAAGATGAAAAATAGTGTATTTGGCAGCAAGGTGGGTTTGGTGGTCTAATAGTGTTTGGCAGCCAGCTCTTGAATAGTATTAGGATGTTATGTAGTGCATTAGGGTGTACCAAGCTTGAAACTAAATTGGAAATTCTAAAAGATTATTCCATATTTTATATATAATAAATTCTGACAATAAAAGAGAACAATTAAAGAAAATTGTCCAGATATTAAAGTATAAGTGAGATTTTTGAAACGCATTCTTAGAGACAACATCCTGCAAAAAGAATTATCAAACAGAAATTGTAAAAAAAATCCGATGCGTGTGATCTCAATTTGGCGGCAAAAAGACTTCGTCAATACGCAGAATACTGGAATGTCCAATTTAAGACGGATTGCAAAGGTGGTGCGTGGTATTAGTGGCGACATTGGGAGAGGCAGGTGGGAGTCGTATATCCTCATTTGTGTAGAAAAGCAATTTTCAGACCCAAAAAATCATACGCAGATAAAAAACTCTTACCAGCTATAGGAACAAACAACAATTATAATTATGTATATATAAGTCACCATCCACATGACATAAAATAAGCATGTCCTTAATAGCTATTGCTTAACTTCCAAATCCCCGAAAGTCCCGGATTCACAAACCAAACCAGAAATAAAAACTAATAAACTACAACAGACCACAATTTTAGAGAACTTTTTTATTTCTCAAATAATCTCATAAGCCTATCTAATCATTGCTGCGCGCATTGAACTCTCTGGGCACCACCATGCATATCGTCGTCATCATCATAAGCCTCTTGTGCCTGTGCTTGCTTTCGACGCATTTCCTCCTCTATGTTCACATCATGCAGCGTAGTCTCCTCGCACTCATCCAGCTCCATGTCGGTAAGCTGTGCAGAAGACCTGGGAGGTAGCACAGCCTCCAGGCCCTTGCACTGTTCTGGGTTTAGTGAGTCAGGGAACTCCACTGTGAAATGAATATACAATTTACCTTTCATGAATGGTCTCTGATACATTGGCATACCCTCATCATTTATAGCCTTGAATTGATCTGATAGACACCAAAATAAATATAAATAAAAAAAATTGGTGACACAAATTCTCAAGCAACGAATATTACCATGAAAACCTAGAATTCTCAAACCATATAGCACTACAAGCTAAAGAAAATAAATAACCAATGCACAGCATGAATTTCATAATTGTGAATTGTATAACTGCATGGAAAATTACCAAGCACACACCTCAAAGAAAACTATTCACTAATAAGCCTCGTTACAAGACATACAGCATCAAGAATCTAGGATTTGAAAAAATAAATGGTCTAGAAGTAACATCAAAGTCTCGTGAGAACTGTAATAATTATTCCGGGCTCAAGAAATAGAGAACTGAAAGCTTGGCTACACAAGCATGTTTTTTGTTCTAATGTCTACAGAAGCATGTAAGGAATTAGGAAAGAGACAATTACAAACACGTAACTGCTATCATTTTGGTCTGTAGCATATTTCTCTCTTTTTTTTTGCTTAAATATAATTTTCCTTTTGACAGACATGGTATTACGCATAACCCATAAAACACCAATTCAAATCATCCTTCATTGGTCTTGGTCAATATGGCCCATCCATTTATTTCGACCTACCCCTAAGAAAGGTAGTATAGATAAAATCTGAGGAGAATGAGTTTGCCAATCATTCATATCAGCAATTAACCAGATGCATAAGTACAAAGCCAGTCAACTATTCAGAATGAGTACAGTAATGTGATTACCTGGCTTAACAACTTCACCAGGCTGGGATTTGATGAGGAGCTGTCTTCCATCTAAATGTGTCAATACAAAGTGGAAGCCACAGAGTGCTTCCACGAGGGATAAGGTATGCTCAAAGAACAGGTCATCACCCTTTCGCTTAAACTTTGGGTGCTCTTTTTGTTGTAGGACAAAAACGATATCCCCTGTGATGGTGTCTGGCTGCAGAAGAAAAAAAATAACATGCAAGGATCAATGACAATACCCTAGAGAACTGAAGTATAGAAGTACCAAATAACAAAGCCTCAAAAGATTTAAAAAATAAAAACAATTTAGAATTTCAAATAATACAATCAAATGAAAGGAAGGAGGCCTACCGCTTCATCAGCTTCGCCAGGGAATGTGATCCTCTGACCATTTTGCATACCCTTCTCCACAATGACTTCCAAGACTTTCTTTTCCTGAACAACCTTCTCACCCTTACATTGTGTGCAGCGATCCTTGTCATTAATGGTCTCCCCAGTACCCTTGCACTCATTGCAAGGATGCTGCATTTGCTGGATCATGGAGGGGCCGAGGTGTCTAATAGAGACTTTCATTCCAGAACCTTGGCACCCAGGACATTTCAAAGAAGCACCTGACTTTGACCCTTTACTGCATCATGTCATATAAAATCTCCATATCAGAACCATGAACTACTAAAATAAATTGCTGACAACATACAATTTTAGATATTAAATACTAACCCCCTGCACTTGGAGCAGATTATATTGCGAGAGAGAGAAAGCTTCTTGGATGTCCCATTGTAGAGATCTTCCAAAGAAACCTTGAGGGGATGGATCACATCCTCTCCCCTTCTCTGCCTTCGGCCTCTGCTGCTTCCACCACCTGGGTACAAAGGATCAAAATACTGAGTTCCAGTTCATACAATTACAAAGAGCTGAAATTGAAACGGAGAAAAGGACTCACCGCCAAATGGGCTTCCACCAAAGAAGGATTGGAAAATATCAAATGGGTCGTGACCACCACCTCCGCCACCCATTCCTTCTTTGAGCGCATCCTCGCCATATTGGTCATAGATCTCTCGTTTCTCTGGGTCACTCAGAACCTCATATGCTTGGGCCAACTCTTTAAACTAAATTATGAAAAGAAATAGAAAAGGTTAGAAATTGATAAATTAAGAAATTACCATCAAATTTATATGTTTCTGACAATTAAATACTAGCACAGCCACCTCCTCGGCTTTGGAATACAATTAAGTGCCCTATGTGTCTAGAAACCCACATAAACGGCTGTTTACAGACGCACATATGCCCAACTGCCTAAAGACGCACCAGCGAGGAAAACTTCAGAAAACCCAATCGATCAATTGTTTCACCATGAAAAAAAACGAAGGTATTCATGTTACCTCAGAATTATTTGCAATATACTGAAATTATCAATAGTGACACAGTCAGAATTATTTAAAACAATTCAGTAATTTTTTTTCTTAGTATTCAGACGATTTTCAATAAATTTACAACAAAATTCACCACCAACTATATTCAAAGCTCAAATTTTTAGACTACAAATTTGTCAAGCTCAAAACTCAAAAACATGCTAGATCTGGCGGAGCTTGACCAAGCAAATACCCGTCAACTCCATCAAGAAACTCATACACAACAAACTGATAAATCAGAAACCAACAAAACCATAACAGAGCTAAAAAGAAAGTGAAACCTTTTCAGGATCACCGCCCTTATCAGGGTGGTTTTTGATGGCCGCTTTTCTGTAAGCCTTCTTTAGATCATCTTGTGAAGCGGTCTTCGACACTCCAAGGATCTCATAGTACTTCGTGTTATCGCTTTTCTTTGGAGCTCTCCCAAACATTCTCTCTTAAACAACTTAATCTGTTAATAAATACAAAAAATACAACAAAAAAAAACCATTAAATTTCAAAAAACGAAAAACCCAAAATAAATCGATCTCGAAATGGATGCAGAGAAAGAAAGATAGAAAGCTAACCGATCTTAGGTTGTACGGATAGCAAGATCCGATTAATTGAAGAGGTCGTGTGAAGGGAGCAGAGAAGAGCAAGAGAGACGGCGAGAGAGAGAGAAAGAGCAAGGCTTGGTCAGATCTGAGTTTTAAAGCGAGGGAATGGACGGCTGGGATTGATTGTTAGAGAGCGTGGTAGCTAAGGGTTAGTATTGACATTGAGACCCGATTTATCATGTATGGGTGGATGCGGGGGAGGAAGGATCTAGAATTCAGACCCAAAAAAGGAGAAAAGAAAAAAGGAAGGATCTAGAATGTTTGTTTGTTTGTTTGTTTGTTTTTTTTTTTTTTTATGTTTTGTGAAATATTTCATATACACTTAGAATATTTTTTTGAGAGATGCTTAGGATATTAAATAGGCTTATTTACTGTAGTATCCCCTAAAATTTCGATCAAATCTCACTTTACTCCTCAAAAGTTCAAAATGGCCCACTTTCATCCAGTGATTGAGGTTTTGTGACTTACTTTGTACCCTACCGTTAACTTCATCAAAAACTCTATTAAATCTAATAACGTAGCATGGGTGTTTTTGTAATTTCATACATATAAATCATTAAACTAATAATTAATTGGGTAAGATGGATACCACATGGAATTAAAACTTAATTAAAAATTCTTCATTGTTTAAATTAATTAAAAATTTTCAAATCAAAATATATAAAATAATAAAATAACAAAAAAATTAGAAAAAGTAACCAAAAAAAATACAAAAACAAACCCAAGCCATCTCATCCTCCTGACCCCATCCTAATTCCCCCTCCCCCATCTCATCCTTCAGACTCTCTCTCTCTCTCTCTTCACCTAAGGAATCTTTCATCTTTTATTTTCCCCTTCTTTGTTTCTTTGATTACAAACTTCTATTCTGGCTACTGCTTTTATGTCCAGCAATCTCTCTATCAACCTCTCTCTCTCTGCGCACAAAGAACCTAGATTCAAATCTGGGTCAAGGTCGTTGCTCTCTCTCTCCTCGTTTTGCACACAGAAGACAATTTCATATGCAGACCCAATTTGCTTAAACAAATTTAGAGGAGTCCGCTGGCGGCCATGGGGTTGTTGGGTGGTGCAGTGGGTATCATTGGTGGTGGTGGGTGGGGATGGGAGAAACACAGTGGGTATTTGATTTTAAATTAAAATATTGACCTGGTTTGGGGGCTTTGAAGAAACAAAGAAAGAGACTTGGAGAGAGAGGAAAATATAGGGGTTGGGAGGCTTGGGAACTGATCTCCACTGAACTTTTGTTTTGTTTTTGCTTTGCTTTTCCTTAGTAGAGAGATTAGAGATCAAATGATGATGGAGGTATGGGGTTTTTGGGTGGCGAGGATTGTTGCCGCTGGGGGAGTGATTGAGTTTGGGTACGGTTTTTAATTATTAGAATATATAATTATATGTTTATCTATGTGGAGGTGGGCTCAACTTGCTATGTCACCCAATTAATTAGTTTAATGATTCATGTGTATGAAATTACAAAAACACCCTATCACGTCATCAGATTTAACAGAGTTTTTTATGGAGTTGATGGCATGGGGTAAAGTGAGTTACCAAATCTCGGTCAAGGGATGAAAGTGGGCCATTTTTATTTTTTTTGGGAGAGGGAGGGTAAAGTGAGATTTGATCGAAGTTTCAAGGGGCACTACAGTAAATAAGCCTATTAAATCAGGGGAGCTTAGCACTTCCAGCGCAAGGGGGAGGTCCGGGTAGGAGAGGACCTTAGCCCAGTTTGCAGCTTCCAGCAGGATTCTACAACCCGAGCAAGCCCAAAGGCAAAACAAGCCCAAGCTCATGCCTAAGCAACAACGAAAAAAAAAAGTTTAACATCCAAAAAAATTCTTAAAAAATACCAAAATTTTCAGAATTTTTTATAATAAATACCTAGCCATATTTTTCACTTCCCACACCAAAACTCTATACAAATTCCTCTTCTCATATCTCATGTGAATAGTCGTTGCCCTTGGGTTGCTATGGCAATGGGTGGAAACATGTTGAGGCCCAAAAAAGTCACGAAAAGCCCAAAGATATTTAAAGCCCAATATAACATATAATGTTGATATTACGTTAATCCAAGCTGTATTTTGGGAATTAATTCATTAAATATAGAAATAATGTGCATGCCATGCCAAGCCAATAATACAATTTTCATATGTCAATCACCTACCAAGCTCACATGAACCCAAGTCATGTGGTTTACGGGGCTTGCATGAGGGATTGTGGTGTGGAAGGTTACGGAGGTCCACAAGGCCCACAGAAGCTCTTGGATAATGGAGACTTTGGGCTAGCTATTTGGGAGCACCAAAGTCCAAGCTCATTATTTAGAGTTCTCCAATGTGGGTAAGCAAATGAGATATTTTCCAAGCATTTCCTTTTATCCATAGGAAATAGTCATTTTCCAAATGCCTAGCTTTACCTGTTGGAAATAAGCATTTTCCAGCACTCCCTATTACCCATTGAAAACAAGCCAATTCCGACACTTCCCTTTACTCGTTGGAAATAGTCATTTTCCAATGCTTAGCTTTACTCATTAGAAATAAGAATGTCTCAATGCTCCCTTTTAACCATATGAAATAAACTAACTCCAACACTTTCTTTCAACTATTGGAAACCAAAGAGAGCCTTCCCTCTCTATAAATTGGGAGGCATCTGCCCAGCCAAAGCCAACCTCTCTTGGTTATTGCATACTTCTCAACAACCATGAGAACTCATCTTCTTTTCTCTTTTTGGTTGCTGCAAGCATTCCACTAGCCATCCTAGCTATCAACCTCCATATTTTGACTGCTACAAGCATCCCAGTAGCTGTCAACCAACATCTCTTGGTTGCTCAAGCCCCCAGCAACCATCGAACCACTTTCCTTTCTCACTTTGGCTGCTGCAAGCATTCCAGCAACCATCCCAACCATTCCTCAACCATTACAACCAAGATTTTCCTTCCTCCTCATACCGTTCCAAGTTATAAATATTATAGCCTTCAAGCCTCAAGCTTTTCCTCTCATCCTCTTCTTGAAACTCTTAAATCCCCATAGCCATAGCCATAGCCACAAATAACAAATCATCAACATCCCGAACTCAAGCATATCCAACACCAAGCCAAGCACATGCACTCTCATTTGCTAAACTTGTGAATCTTTAGCTCCCACACTCCAAGCTCTCATGCCAAGCTAATATAATCTCAGATCTACATCAGCAAGTCATCTTCAACTTTTCGTTAAGCTGCCAGAAACGTCAACATCAAACATGCATCCGCTGGAAGAAGAACAGAGTACTCCCCTGGGACATGCTTTTCCTTTGGGATGTTTTGGGCCTAGTCCTCGCTAACTCAAAAAAAGGGGCAACGAAGGCTTGATCCACCGCTCTATGGCGGTCTAAGAATCAACAGGCTCGAACAAGCCTTCTGACGGAAAAAGACCCCAACAAAACACAACAAGTCTTTTGCAACCCCTGGCACTATTCACATGAATAGTAATAGCCTTTGCCTTGCCCTTGCCCTTTGCCATGGCAAATTGGTTGGAAATGCTCTAAGGCCTCAAAATCCATTTCTAGTGCCCAATTCATGCTAGGGCAAGAGATGGGCTCTACCAACCTGGGCAAGGCCCAAGGAAAATCTCTAAACCGCCGATCAAGACCTATGCCAACAGATCAAGCACATCAAGAGGAGTAAGTTTCATACCTAATTCGAAGACTAATTTGATCGTTAAAGCCAAAAACCTAGAAATTTCTAAGTTTGGATTCAATGATTTCAGGATGGATCGGGTCTTTGAGGGAAATTACAGAGGGGAGGTAGGTGAGTGGTTTGGGTGTGATAGCACGGCCGGTGGTGGCCAGTGTTGGCCAGAAAAACTCTTGAAAGTTCCGGTTTCGAAACAACCCATTTTGGGCTTCACTTTGGGTCGAATTTATGGTTTAATCGCTTGGAATCAAGGCTAGATATGAGTATGTATGGAAAGAGAAGAGAGAGATGAAGAGTTTGCAAGTTGTGGCACCAGTTTTGGTGGCCAGACGACGAAGATATCTTCGTCTGAAGTTGGCTGCTCGTGAAGGAGGAGAGAGACATTCGTGAGAGAGAGAGAGAGAGAGAGAGAGAGAGAGAGAGAGAGAGAGAGAGAAGAAAATTTTGGGTTTTTAAAAATTGAACTTCGAAATATTTACAATTATGTCACTAGGCTTTCGTAGCTAGTAACTTTTTTGTTACAACTCCGATTTGAGCCCACTACGTGTCTACGGACTCATCTCAATGCAATCTACGCAACTATACCGCTCAAATCCCCAAATTCTTTCCTGAACAAAATGTCAACTTTAAACCCATTACAATATTCTTGGAATAAAATTGTTTTTTACTTGAATATTTTAATAATTAAATATTAATTTAGAATCAGGTTATCACAAAAGTTATCGTTAAAATTGATTGTACAAAATCATGTGCATCTTTCTAAATCCACAAGACGATGGGTAGCTACTGCCTCTATTGTCCCACTACCACAAAAGTTTCTTTTTGTTAAGAAATAATAGCAGAAGGCCTAAAATATTCGGAAATAGCAGTGCACCATGTGTCTGACTAATCACTATTCTTCATACTTACATATATCTTGTAGGCATATAAATCTTGAAAATACCACACGTAAAATTGAAATGGTGGGGAAAATCTGAAGCAATGAAAGGGCCCCAAATTAGGTACGCAAATAGAACTCAATAATTCTTGTCTCTTTTTTTTACCATATGTAATACTCTCATTCAATATACAAGTGGTTGTTGTTAGGCCGAACTGAGGGATGACTTTGGATCCAAAACCTAATAATGTACCGTATGAAGCGATTTTGGTCAACTTTAGCCTAGTGTACATTCATATGTCCAATTGACATGATTCATACAACGAAATACAAAAACAAACCTTAATAAAACAAGTATAATCATAACATAGTGAAACGGTTACAATGGTTTTGCAGTGTTTATTCACTAATTAATGAACCACCACCTTTCACTAATTATCCTCTCTTTCATTTATTTCGCACTACTTTTTAGGTAAGTAATTAATACAAGAGTCTTTTGAGTTATTTGACTTAGTACGGTATGAGATCAACAGTAGTTCACGGTCACAGAGAAGTCACAAGAGTTCGAACCTAGTTCAAAATTTGCATCAATGAGACCGACACTCTACACTGGAAATGAAAACGACCAGGAACTTGGCTATTGCACCCACGAGCGTTGCAAGTGAAGTCTTGCCCAACTCAAGTCCTTATCCATAGAATCGACCAAGCGAAGCTCTCATCCTCCCTCAATGCCGGTTTAAAATGCCATCACGTAAAAAAAAGTAAGAAAAGTTATTTAAGGAAACTGCCAGAGCTGGTGTTGTTTGTTGGTGTATGTACGTATTCCCTTTGTACCAACTGAGAAATTAATTACCACACCAAACCCTATTTGGATTGGAACAGCACATAATTAGTATACTTATTATCTCTTTAACCATATTATATTATCAGAAATTAGTACACTGAAATTGGTTGAATAGCTGTTAAAAAAATATTAAAAAAATTTGGTTGAATACTGATGATGTAGGTAGAAACTTCGTATCGAAAATGACAAAAAGCGTTGACAATCTGCATAACATCACCAACCACCTTATATAAAAACGCCTCCCCCTCTCTTCCATACCTTTCTGCACGCTAATTAATCTCACAATTTTCAAACACAGAAATTAAATTAAATTAACAACAAAA
Organism: Prunus yedoensis; assembly: GCA_005406145.1. Taxonomy (NCBI): domain Eukaryota; kingdom Viridiplantae; phylum Streptophyta; class Magnoliopsida; order Rosales; family Rosaceae; genus Prunus; species Prunus yedoensis. The sequence continues at coordinate 557,384 of BJCG01000015.1, read as the reverse complement.
CAGGGAGGAGAAGAATAAGGCGATGGACAACTCCACCATGAGTTACAGTGGCGATGATACAGACGACAACTCCGGTGGATTCGCTTATGGCTTAGGAGTTTCCGTCGGCGTCTTGGTCTTAATAATCATCATAACCCTCCTCTCCTACTTCTGCACTCGCGTGCGTTTCCCTCCAAACTACCCGTCGTTTCGAAGATCGTCAAGCTCCGTCAGGCAGCTGCAACTCCAAAACGACGGCGCAGCAGCTGGTGGTGTCGGGTTGGGTCTTGACGACTCCGCTCTACGCAACTTCCCTCAGCTGCTCTACTCCCAAGCGAAGCTCCATAAAAGTGAGTCAGCGTCAACGTCAACGACTACGAGTTGTTCTATATGTTTGGGTGATTACAAAGACACAGATGTTTTAAGGCTGCTGCCTGATTGTGGTCATCTTTTTCATCTCACTTGCGTCGACCCTTGGTTGAGGCTGCGTCCCACCTGCCCGATTTGCCGGAACTCACCCGCCCCGACTCCGATGGCTACTCCGCTTGCTGAGGTTGCTCCCTTGGCTGGGAGACGAGACTGATTGGTTTGTACAGGAGTCATCACTGAGATTTTGGGTGATCAATGAGATTTTTGTACATTTTTCCGATTTTGATATACATGGTTTTTTTTTTCCTCTTTCTATCTAAGCACTACTGTTTATACGCTGAGATATTTGTTCAGATTCATGAGATTCCCGTTTTTGTTGGGGAGCTTCACATTTAAGCCCAAAGATAGAGCCTAAAATGTAGAAAAATCCCACACTACCCACCATGGGTTAAATAATATTGTAAATGGAGTATACATTTTACAATTGCAAACACGATTCTGGGTTTTAAATATTACTTCAGTGGTTCTAAGTTAACTGAAAGCTTTAATTATTTTAGAAACATAAAAAAGAAAAAAACAAGACCGAGCCCTAATTAACATTTGCTTCGAAAAAAAAGAAATTTGAAGCTGAGTTTGGTTAGAAAAACCCAATTTCCATTGAATGCAGATTTAATTTGTAAAACACGGAAAAACTGAAGAAAAACAAAACAGATTTAATTGACAATTGCATACTTCTTCATATTGTGACAATTTATTCATCACATATTTTGTCAAATTGTAATGATTTCTGCGTCATTTTGTCCTGTAAAATGTGTTGATGATTTTGTCACATAATTCTGCAGAATTTGATGATGTATGATGCATTCCAAACTAAAGTACCTAATTATGAATAATATGTGCAATTGTTCAATGTACAATATAAAAGTAGATAATTTTATTTTATTTTCGTTACTAAAAGCAGATAATTACACTACACATTGTATGTTCCAAAAATAGCAAACTAAAGATCCCAAATTAAGTATATTTAGAGACTTGGTACAACCAAAATGAAGTCTAGCAATGTATAATCCAAACTGTCATCGAAAGGGCATAATTAATTCTTAAACTAGTTCTCATCAAGATTGTATAGTTTGCTAGTTCATCGTAGTCATCATAATCAGAATGGACACCTCCGTTACTACCTCTAGAGTTGGTATTGATTTGCCCCTGAGATGCATGCAAAGCAGACCTCAATTGGGCTCTCAACTCTTGGTTCTCCTTAAAGCCATTAAAGAAGTAGTGCATGAGCTGCAGGTCTCCATGCGAGGAAAAATACCTATGCCATGGATAGATCTTCCCTTCCTCCCGAGCTTCTCACCCTTGATTCCAAAATCAGCATCCAATGGCACATCATGCTTCTCATCATGTCCTTAAAAGTCTTATTTCTTCTTATTGCGATGTCATTTTGCTGTGGTGTTTATGGATTAGTGAATTATGCTGTAGTTCCTTCTTATTGTAGAAATCTAGTAACATGATTTCTCCCAGCCTCATCAACCCTTCCATGAAACTCTACCTCCCTGTCAGATTAAACTATCTTGATATTTATGTTCAATTGTTTCTCCACTTCTACTCTGTAAATTTTGAACCTGTCTAAGGCACTTGATTTTTCATTTATTAAGTACACGTGTCCATACCTTGAGAAATCATATGTAAAGGTGATAAAGTATTTAAAGCGTCCATGAGTTGGAGTTGGAAAAGGTCCACTTGTGAACCAACTCCAACACACATAGGCTTCTTATTGCTTCTTTCTTTCTTAGGTTTGTTAATTTCCCCTTTACACATTCAATGCATACTTCACCCATGTCTTTGAGATTCAATGGTGGTAGAACTAATTCTTTGCAGAGGGAGTTAATTCTTTCATGTGATATATGCCCGAGCCTTTTGTGCCACAATTTAAATAAATTTTCTTTGCTTTGTTTGAAGTGCACAAAGTTAACAAGAATTTAATTGAAACATGCCATCAACAAGAATTGCTTTTCCAACTAGCTCATTATTTATGAAAATGGAACAATAAAAAATCATCAAAGTCCAAACTCAACTTTGACTCTACAAGCCTACTAATTGAAATTAAGTTCTTTCTCATCGAAAGAATATAAACCCATCTAGCTCCAAAATAAAACCAAAATCTAGTTCAACCCTAACTATACTCCAATGAAATCTATGTACTTGGACTTTGACTTCATTTTCCATGAACACCTTCACTTTATCCTTGTTTGGTGGCCTCTTCCTTATGAATTCCTTTAGCCTTTTGCTTTTCCAACCATCTCTTGTACCTTTTACAGCCCTTCTTCATATGCCCAATGTAATAACCCAATCCTAATTAGATTTTTAATTATTAATTTATTCAAGTAAAACGACGAATTTACCCCGGAAATATTTTAATAGGTTTAAAAAGTTGACTTTTCGACTGGGAAGGAATTTGGAAATTTCAATTGGACCATTGCGTTGAGCACATTGAGACGAGTCCATAGACACATATTAGGCTCGAAATGGAGTCGTGACAAAGAAATGGCAATCAAAATTAGGCTAGTGCCTAGCCCACCACACCTCGACGCAAGCCGCGGCCATAAGCCGCCGGAACCACCACAAAAATAGCCGGTTTTCGTTCAAAATTTCCAGTCGTTGTTCTTCGTCTTCCGACCACCATATCCGGCAAACAAGGTATGGATTTTCACCTATTCTTCGAGCTCTAGCTGATGGTTGGGTAGGATTAGAACAATTTCTAGCCTAAGTAGATCAAATCTCAATCCAAAGTTTGGCCGGATTTCGAGTTGAAATTATAGCCACTTCCGATCGTTTTTCGGCGTAGGTCCAAGAACAAAAGTGGTTCAAATCGATGTCCATAACCTGTGGTAGGAATCTTGGTCGGCGGTTTGGAGATTTTCTGGCTACTGGAAATTTATCTAGGCACCCACGTGCTACCCGCGCATGTGGCGGTGCGTGGGTACTGTAGTAGAGGGGCATTGTGTCTCGATGCGGTCCCCTAGTTGTCACGAGCGTGTAGGTGTGTTCAGATTTCAATTTGGACATCGTTTGAACTTTGAACGGATTTCGCCTATTATGTGTTATATGGGTTCGATAGGTTTGAACCGTTGGATCATCTCCAATTTAATATATGTTGATCTAGGCACTCCTAGGATTGTATAGGATTTCGTGGATCATGAATTGGAGCCTCGGATGTTTTGATTCAATAAATTAATGCTTAAATAATCAGTAATTGTCTGATCGTACGATCGTGAGCGATCTAATTGTTCGATTCAGACCAAAATTGCAGGACGTGCTTAGTAAACCTTCTGGAACTCATAGGAACTTTCGGCTCATAAAACAGACTATGACATGGTTTGCGGAGGTTTGATTGAGAATGAATGGTCGTGGGGACATGCCCTTGGTTTTCATGAATTTTTTTTAAAGTTTGGTTTTTTTCAAAAAAAAAAAAAATGGGATGGGCTTGATGGGCCTGTTTTGGGTTTTTTTGGGAATTGTGTTAGGTTTGTTTTAAGTTAATCAATGGCTGAGATGTAATTTATAGGAACTTCAATACTAATTTCATATGTAGTAAATGGTTTTTGGGTATGTTTCTAAAATGCATTCCATATAGGGTTTTTTTTTATAATTCTAGCCCCTATTTTGGGTATATTACTAAAGCTCCCTTTAGAATTCTTATTGAAGTTGTTTACCAAACTATATGGAATTATTGACCAAAAAAACAAAAAAACAAACCATATGGAATTGGGGTAGGAGTGGTGCCAATTACTAAAATGTCCTCGTTGTTGAGTTAAAGTAGATGGCAAATTTGGAAATTTTAAAATTGTGTGAGGATATAATGGGTAAAAAAGATGAATTTCTAATGGGTCAATTCTCCATGAATCTCACCTAAGAATTGAATTTCTCTAAAATCAGGAATTGAATACTTGATTTGTGTGGGCCCCGCTTACTTTTTAATTTGTTGATGTGAAGTTAACACATGGATCCTCTATAATTGCAATTCAATTCTTAATTGGTAAACACACCATACATTTTACTAAGATGGCTTAGGATTCCAAACGCCCTTCATTGATTTTCCACCCTCAATGGCCAACCCCAGTTCCTAGACTTGCCCCGTCGGAGGAGAGGTAATTGATATGGGTAATGCTAGGCTTACCACATTTTTCATACCACATTTATACCACATCTCTAATAGAGGTGGAGCCCACCTTTATTGGAGAGGTGGTACAAATGTGGTATGAAAAATGTGGTAAGCCTAGCATTTTCCAATTGATATTCGTTGCAAATAAATTGCTTGTTGATGTTACTTGAGGTCTTAGTAATGTGTTTATGTACCAAAATGTACTCAAGAGAGACTGAAACTTGAGGTCTTAGAAGTTTGAAGACGTATGTTTAGAGTCTACAACTTTGCACCCAAATATTTAATCAAGAGAGATTGAAACTTGACTTGTAATTAACATTTGTTTTTTTTTTTTTTGGGTGTTTTTGTTTATGGGATTAGGATTTGGATATAATTGCCCATATATAGTTTAGTATTCTTTTAATTTTTACTTTACTTCTAGTAAGAACTGATGTGATGATGTCTTCCTGATTGAATATATATACCTTATAGATGAAAGTAAAATGTGTCATTTCTTCTTCTTCTTCTTCTCTTGTAGCTGAGGCTATGAATCTGACGGCCCTGAACTGTTCCTCTCTCAGCTACAATTGTTTTGAGTGAAGTCAGATCAAACAGACGCACTCAATCCATCCATCCATCCATCCATCTGCATCCTCATCAAAAGCACGGTAAACCGTGCTGACACGCCCGCTCACACCTTATATAACACAAAGTAGGATGACTTGTGTTGACTCATATTCCCTTAGCTCGGAACACCAGGCTACAAGAATTGCGCAGCCAACATTTATATTTATGTTTTGTCATAAATTTCTTTAAATGTTTGTTATTATTCTCATTTTTCTTAAAACCCAACCACGTGCAGGTCACATGACAAAAACTTAGATGGACATCCAAAAAATTGACGACAAAATAGTTGAAGTCCTTAATTTACCAAAAAAATAGTTCATGAAGGAAATTGATAATTATGGAATAGTTTGAGGGGCAAAACAACAGTTTAGTCTTATCACAAAAGCATAGAGTTGTAAGGAAAATTATATGCGAACATGTCTATCAAGTAACTCAAAACACAATGGTCAATAGAAATAAATTGTAGCACATATTTCACTTCTCATAAATTGTCCATTAACATAAATGTTCACCTTTATCAAGCTTTTAACACGATCACTCTATTAATTTAAATTTATCTCTTTATTTAAATTCAAATTTATTAGTAAGCCAAATTAATATTCAAATCACATTATTAACCCAATCTAAATCCTTTAGCCCAATCCAAATGTCTTAGTCCCAATTAGGATAGGGTTGTTGATCTGATTCCCATTAATTATTTACTCTATTCCTTTTCTTTTTATTTTCATTACTTCTAAGTAAACATGCCATTAATATCCAATGCCTTAGTTCCAATCTATGCCAACCAAGTAACAAACAACTCTAGCCCCACTCCTTTCTTTTTGGTGAAACTTAACTCTTCGTTTTGTTGTGCCTCATTATTTCTTTCTTCTTTTGCTCTTTTCTTCATGTTTCTCTCTTTTTCATCTTTTGCATGATTCGACAAGTCCATGGCTAGCTTACATCACCTATTGGATTGAACCGAATCATGCGACTGACCTAAAATTATCTGATATGAAGTTAACCTGAGCCTGATGAAGCCTACATCTATTCAGACCCATAGTATTTTGGACATATATTAGGCGTAATGATTTTCCAATAAGCCCAATTGAACCCAACCCAAATCCTAATTCATTCAAAAACCTCAATGTTTTATACTTTTTTATCAGTCCGTAATTTGCAAAGTTAATTGTGAGCATGGAGCATTTTGGTAAAGTCATTCGGGGCTACATGAGTTTTGATGTCATTGTGGGCTCAAAATGGTGATAAGTAAGGAGATTTGGTAAAGTCCTTGAGTCTCTTAACACTTTTCTTACGTTTACTCCTTTAGTCACTGGAAGGTCTTTCAAATAGCCGCCCTTTGATTTTCAAAATGCAAGGTCCCATAGATATAATTCCAATTGCAGAAGACCAAATTTCAGGAGTCTCTGACATCTCTAAAATCTATTACACTTTCTTACCAAAAGTATCTTGATATCCAATTGTCTGGATAAGTAGCCATTAAATTAATCTTCTACCAAAATTCCCGACAAGAACAACAACCATTGTTGAAATGGTGGAACCTGTTAGTATCCCTGACAATGATTTCCTTCCCTGTACAAGATGATGCAATCTTCATAAAAGAATGGCAATCACCACAAATCCTAAGATTCTTCATGATCCTAATAGATGCATTTGAAGGTAAGCACATTAACCCCAAAGTAAGAGCAAGTTTCTCGCTGTGGTGCCTCAATAGTTCATGTTTTTTGTTCTCTCCCACATAATGGAGGTCATGTTCAATCTCAGCCTTATAGCCCATAATCTTCAACTCTTCGATCAAACAGTTCAATTTTGAGTATATCTCAACAATTCTAGCATGCTTTCTCTCTCCAACCATAAATGAGTGAACTTTGTCCTTGATTTCGATCCAACTCTTGCCTCTCTCCTTCTTCAACTCACTTTCTTTAAGAAGTTTCCTTATTCTTGCAACTTCATCCCATTTCTTATTTGTTGCGTAAATGTTTGACAGTAGAATATGGTTTCCGGCATTATTAGGTTCTATCTCAGACAAATGCTTAGCTGCTACCTCAGCCAAGTGAAGTTTTCCATGGATCCTACAAGAAGCCCACAGTGAACCCCACATGGAAGCAGTAGCATCAAATGGCATTTCCTCTATCAAATTATAGGCTTCAAGCAACAACCCTGACCGACCAAAAAGATCAACCATGCATGAATAGTGAACAACATTAGGTGACACATTGTGTTCTGTTATCATGAGGTTGAAGTATTTCCTTCCACTTTCAACCAATCCCATATGACTACAAGCAGTTAATACAGAAACATACGTTACTTCACTTGGGAACGTACCCATCTGCTGCATTTTCTCAAATAAGATCATCACCTCTAGGGAGCAAACATGTCTAGCAAACCCAGAAATCATGGTATTCCATAGCACAGTGTTTGTCTCGTCCATACCTCGAAACACATGGTAAGCTTCTTTAATGCTACCACATTTTGCATACATGTCTATAAGAGAGGAAACAATAAATATATTCAAACCAAATCCAGTTTTACATAACACGGCATGCACCTGCTTCCCTTCAATAAGAGCTGCCAGACCTGCACAAGCACAAATAGCAGAAGAAATTGTAAACTGGTTCTGTTCTAACCCCATAATTTTAGCTCTATGGAAGAACATCAAAGCCTCCTCATAAAGCTCATTTTGCACATACCCGACTACCATTGAACTCCAAGTAACCTCACTCCTCTCTGGCAGAGACGCAAACACACTGCTTGCATCCTTTATCAAACCAGACTTTGCATAAACGTCAAGCAATGTAGTTCCCACATAGACATTTAAATTCATTGCTAACTTAACAGCAAGAGCGTGCAATTTTTTACACTCAAAAACAGCACATTTCGCAGCACAAGCACAAAGAACACTCGAAACAGTGAATTCACTAAAATGGTTTCCTTTTCTTCGCATCTGCAAGAAAAAACCAAGAGCTTTCTGTTCCTCCCCATTTTGGGTAAGTGACCCAATCATCATGTTCCATGAAACTAAGCTTCTTTCAGGCATTTCATCAAAAACTTTGCCAGCACAATCAACTAAACAGCATTTGGAATACATGTTGATGAGCATGTTAGATGTTAAAGTGTCTGCTTGCAATCCAACACGTATGATCTGTCCATGGCAGGCCTTACCTTCCATGGGTACACCTGTTCTTGCACAGCTTTGCAAGATTTGATGCAGAAGTGGAGTATAAGTGTCCCTTGCCTCAACCAAAACAAGGCATTTTTGGGGTCTTGGTCTGTCAGCTCTAGCGCCCCTGGTGATGGCTGAGAACGTTCTGTGATAGTTTTGAGCGGTGTTGTAGATTCCCTCCATGTTTCTTGTCAAGGTTTTCATATCAGCCCGCAGCGCAGCTGCCCATCAGAGCAAGCAAATGGGCTGGGACTTTCGTCGAGCACTTGGTGTACACACAAGGGGTCGTTCAGCAGCTGTCCAGGGGGTCGTTCATATAATCCACAGCCAATTTTCCAGCATTCCAAGGGGTCTTAGGGTTTAGGGTTTAGGGTTCTAGTAAGAACCGATGCGGTGATGTTTTCCTGATTGCATATATATACCTTATAGATGAAAGTAAATTAATGTGTCATTTCTTCTTCTTCTTCTTCTCGTCATTCTTTTTCCATGTCTCTATGATTTTTATCTTTTCATCGCTCTATTATGATCAACTTATGTCCTACAAAGAGAATCTATTTGGATTATATATTGCCAAGGAACATGACCTTAGCTGTTGGCTTGCTCAAATTGGTATTCTTCTCTCTGTGTCCTTATCTCAACCCCAGCTCCGAGCCTAGCTTGTCGCTCTTTTCAAACTCGCTCGAATACTGCTAGGATCACCAAATTTGTTCATCATAACGAATTAGACATGCTTGGAGCTGACCCTTTGAGGAGAGCTGCTGCCATTGATGAAGATCAGCATGCCTATCCTAGTGGGTCTATGGTTGCCTGCTTGTTCTTGTAGATTCTATTGCTGTGTTTGAATTTTTGGGAATACTAACGGAACAAGTGTAACTCAATTGGTATCAACGGAACAATACTAAAGGAACAAAAGAACAAAAGGCTAATGGAGGGACTGAGTTAAAAGGCTAATGGAAGAATACTAACGGAACAAATAATTAAAAGGCTAAAAATAAATTATTACACGTGTTTCATTTCTATTGGCGGGTACACCAGCTGGCTAATGTACCAAGTACATGCAAAAATTTCTCCAAAGACTTGGAGCAAAGGTGTGCTATTAGATTTATATATTTTAGACTATCCTCAGCCAAGAAAGCTTGTTGAGAGATTAGGTTTTGGAGGGAGAAGGAAGCAGGCAAAAACAAAAATTTTGAACAGCTACAGAACTTTAACAATGAAGCAAAGAAAAATAGAAAAGAAAAAACAGAAACTGCTACATCAAGTTAAGTTTTCCGTTAACAAAGTTAGGGCGTTTTCTTTCTTTTTTTTTTTAATTATGAGTAAATTAGGTTTTTGTTTTAAGAAGGATATGTATAACTTTAAATATGTTAGATTAATGGCATGTTTACTAATTCATAATCGGATTAGGAGGAATTGAATTGAACAGAAGTTAGAATTAGATTCCGGATTCCTATTGAAATTGTTCACTAAACCATATGTACTGAGGAGAGAGTTAAATTCAGAATTCTTATTGAAGTTGTTTACCAAACTATATGGAATTATTGACCCCAAAAAAAAAAAACATATGGAATTGGGGTAGGAGTGGTGCCAATTACTAAAATGTCCTCATTGTTGAGTTAAAGTTGATGGCAAATTTGGAAATTTTAAAATTGTGTGAGGATATAATGGGTAAAAAAGATGAATTCCTAATGAGTTAATTCTCCAGAAATTAGAATATCACCTCCCACCTAAGAATTGAATTCCTTAAAAATCAGGAATTGAATACCTGATTTGTGTGGGCTCCACTTACTTTTTAATTTGTTGATGTGAAGTAAACACATGAATCCTCCATAATTGAACTTCAATTCTTAATTAGTAAACACACCATACATTTTAATGAGGTTGCTTAGGATTCCAAATGCCCTGCTTCACATTGTCAAGCATATACCTTCAAATACTACGTGGAGATATTCTCTTCTGAGACTAGGGAATGGAGAGCGTCATATATTTCGTTCCCCAAGAAATTAGCTTTCCATAGTGTCAATCCCAGTATTGGCTTTGCACACAAGGGAATGTTGTTTTGGGTGGGATGAGACAAAGGTTGTGCCTTTCTTATTGGGTTCGATCCATTCGACACGAAGAAAAATGATGGAACAATTGATAAAAAATGTTTCATTGAATTTGACCAGCCGACAATTGAAGGCCTAGGTGATGTGTCGGAAATTGAGTGCCTAGGTGTGTGTCAAGGCTGTCTGCGGATGTTCAACTTCGAATTGAGGACAGGTACTCTCTTAGTTTGGGATTTCAAGTTAGTAGAACCAGCTGATCAGATGGTCAATGGAGGCAACTGTTTGATTTTGAAACACAGGGTCCCCATGGACCCAGAAATACTACTTTCGAATGCAATTTTCTCTCATAACGAATTAGAAATGCATTGGATTAAGGTATGTGCTTTGGACCCAAATAATGAGGATATTTTGTATTTAAGTATAAGCAGACACTTTTTCATGGGCAATATTCTTACAAAAAGTTGGTTAGTGATAGCAAAAAAAGATCGGCACCAAAGTGTTGTTGCTCCCTTCCTACCATTGATTTTCCACCCTTAATGGCCAACCCCAGTTCCTAGCCTGCCCCGTCGGGGGAGAGGTAATTGATATTTGCCGCAAATAAATTGCTTATTGATGTTACTTGAGGTCTTAGTATAGTGTTTATGTACCAAAATGTTTACTCAAGAGAGCCTGAAACTTGAGGTTTTAGAAGTTTGAAGACATATGTTTAGAGTCTAGAACTTTGCACCAAAATACTTAATCAAGGGAGATTATTGAAACTTGACTTGTAATTAACATTTGTTTTTTTTTTGTTTTTTTTTTTTTTTTGTGCTTTTGTTTCTGGGATTAGGATTTGAATATAATTGCCCATATATAGTTTGGTGTTCTTTTAATTTTTCCTTTACTTCTACTAAGAACCGATGTGATAATGTCTTCCTGATTGCGTATATATACCTTACAGATGAAAGTAAAATGTGTCATTTCTTCTTCTTCTTCTCTAGTCATTCTTTTTCCATGTCTCTATGATTTTTATCTTTTCATCGCTCTATTGTGATCAACTTATGTCCTACAAAGAGAATCTGTTTGGATTATATATTGCCAAGGAACATGACCTTAGCTGCTGGCTTGCTCAAATTGGTATTCTTCTCTCTGCGCCTACTCGCTCGAATACTAGGATCACCGTATTATGTTTCCAAATAATGTGGCAGTTGTATAGAGATGATTGCCTAATACTCTTAGACACAGGCCGGTTTTTTTGCACTTGTCGTCGTCCTCCTAATCCTACTTCTCTCTCTTGCTTCCTACCTCAGCACTACATCCACAAACCCATCTCTTCACCAAAGCCGTGCTTCCCCAATCCCGGCTGACCAATATTCTAGTGATCAACAAGGCCTGGATGAAGCCACTATAGTTAGTTATGCAAAGCTTCTTTATTCTATAGTTAAGCTCCGATATGGCATCAGCTCATCTGCTTCTTGCTGCCATATGCTTGGCTGATTACAAGGAAACCAACACGCTTCTTGTGTTACCGGATTGTGGTCATCTCTTCCATGTCAAGTGTGTTTATCCATGGCTAGGCTGCCTGCTACTTGCCCCATATGTCGGCTGCTCCAGCTCCTCTCTGCATTTCTGTCACTCAGATAGCACATTTGCTTACTAGATAGGGAAGAGCCATGAGATTGGTATAACATATAAATCGTAAAATTTGAACAGATTAATGGGCTCTATAATTTTCTTTTATTTTAATACTTTGTCATAAGATTATTTCATCTTCTTACTAGGAGCCAGAGCATTAACCTCTGTTTTTCCTTCCAAGAAGGTAAATTAATTCATTTGAAAAATGTCAAAAGAAAAACCTTTCTGTTTGCAATAGGCAGCTAGCAGAAACTAGGATGTGCAGGGAAGGATAAAAATCCGGTATGCGGTTGGGTTCGGGGAAATTTTTGGGTATGGTGTTAGAGTGGCTTCCAACTCTGTCCCACGACTCTCATTATATTTTACATAGAATTATTCCCTACCTCTACTAGTGTAAGGTTAGGCCAGTGTTTTGCTACATTTCCCGACCCTATCTAGGCCAGCTTTCCTCCTCAAAGATCTCACAAATTTCAAATCCACAAGGAAATTAAAAACGAGGGATTTATAGAAATTAAATGCTAAATATTATTGAAAGGATCCCTAACAGGATCTTAAATCCACTAATTTTTAATCTACGTGCGAAACTAAAAAAATGGCACTCATCAAGTAGTCCAAATTAGAAAAAGATAAATTCTGCCCTATCCTAAGAAATCAGCTAAGGCTAGTCAAATTATTCTCACCATTTTAGGTCCCAATCCAAATCAACTTCCCTAGACCACCCCAAAAATAAGAAGTAACACCAATTGGGAAAGCCAGCCAAGAAGCACCCCTTTGTGTATCAATGCTGCAGAGTTTGAAGGACCCTCCGGGGAACCATTATCAACTGTGGACGGAGCTGGACTTGTAACCTGCACATAAGGATGCTGGGAGTTATCTGGAGACGGCGGCAGAGCCGGTATATGTGGCGATGAAGATGGGGGAACAGGAGGTGGAGAAGCACGAGGAGGGGAAGACGGTGATGTACTTGGTGTGGCGCAGGGGCACTCATTAACTGCAATGGAAATCTTTTGCCCAAGACTACAGTAGTTTGAGATGTTGCACATGTAGTAGAACACTCCCTTTTCTCGCAATGGAATATTCACTGGACCACTGTTGAAGACCTTCAAGGGCTTGTAAGCTGTGCAGCTATCATACTCTTGCTTTGTCACTTGCAGCACATTGAAACGCCCCGCTTCGAAGTCAAAAACTGCAAACAAATTAAATTGATCGTGACTACAAATGTAACATAACGTACCAAGCTGTTTGCATATAAATCTTATATTACGTATGTATAGTAAGATCATTAACATTTTAAAATGTTTAGGTAAAGGAAACGTGAGAGTGTATGTTTTCATGAATATTTGTATCCCAATATATACCGAGAGAGTCGCCGATCTTGAAGAAATGGTTAGAAGACCAGTTGGAGTAGTAACCAACAATTGGAGGGATGGCCCAGAATGCGTCTCCGACTGAGTATCTCACGCCCCGGCTGCCGTTCTGCGAGCAACCATTGGATGGAACAACCAAAACCACCACCATCACAGCTAATATAATGCAAAACTCCTTGTGCACAGCCATTGTAGAACAGAGAGAGAGAGAGAGAGGCTGTTTTCTCTGCGGTTGCAGAGAGCTGTAGCAAATGCAATGAAATGGAAGCGACAATAACATGCAAAGAGGCCTGTAACGGGTTATATAAAGAGGTCAGAGCGATTTTCCATTTTCAGTCAGTCAATATTTCTTTGGCAACAGTTTCTCAACATTCAAAGTATATATTGACCGAAAAAAAAAACATTCATCATATACCTAATATAAATATTTACTTCATCCAAAAAAGCATATAAATATTTTCTATTATCGTTATTTAGAAAATTAAATATTTGCTATAAATGTTAATTTATAGACTCATTTGATACAGACATAATGTAGTTCTCAACAAAAGTGGAAAACTTTGACCCAAAACAAAAAATGAAGAAAAGCAACGGTAACATTAATGAAATTAATAAGAATGAACTCTAACGGACGATGTGGAAATACCATTAAACATGAAGAAAAATAATTTTGGTTCTGCATATGGCTAGTTTAACTCAGAAACAACAAACAGTTATGTTAATGTGCTAGGGTTCTAAAGAGGCAATAATTACCAAGAAAAACGGACAAAAATTTACGTTGGAGACTCTAAATTATCCTTCAAGTTTCCAGTCCTACAACCTTGTTCCTCCATGTTTATTAGAGGTGTCAAATGTACACGGCCGGCTTGTGCACAATATGAGCACGGTCCGATTTAGTAAGGTCCGACAAGACATGCCATGACCTGTATGTTTAAGTGGGCGGGATGAGGTAATGCGGCCCAATGAGCCGGCTTGATTAAAGGTTATTTATTAAATTATATTTGTTTTAGTAAGAAAAATATATATATATTATTATATTTGTATATTAAATTTGAGTCTATTTATTTTTCTCTAATAATATACATATATATTAAAATTTTATTTTTTCCTTATAAATAAAACAATAATTTTGTTTTTCAAGTTTCAATTTTTAAAATCCGAACAATAATCTAGCCATTTTTTATATAATGTACTTCTAATAAAGTTTTTTTTTTTTATTATAGAAAAGATTCTATTTCATTAAACCGAAATGAACGTTACATGGTTTCTTTCCTCAAGGTAAGAACTAGCATATTAACAGCAACCTTGTTAAAACCTTCAAAGAGAAAACAAAACCCCGGGGTAGGATAGAGTACCATGCTACTGACTAAATAGAAGAGTTAAACAACTTATACAAAACAGACAAACCTAAAACCCAACCACAAACCCTTAAAACAACATCCCATCACTACGTAGGTACTGTCACAGAAGTCCTCCTATGATATAGAGAAAACATCATAGTTCTTCGTATAAAGTCAAAAACATACTATGGGTATCAGAATAGATCAAGCCAATCACCCAATCGCAAAACCATTAAAACACGTCCCATCACTATGCAAGTACTGCCAAAGAAAGTCTCCTACGATATAAAGAAAGCATCACAATTCTTCGTACAAAGTTAAAAACGAATTGTAAGCATCATAACAGATCTAGCCAAACACCAACTGCCACTCAAATTTTCTTGATCCAGAACCCGAGTTGACAAGCAAGGGAGACCAAGATTGGCCTCTTAGCTTGAAGAAAGATCTTCATAGTAGGAACGTTCATCGATTGCCAAGGCCACGAACGTTCCATAAGAGAATTATTAGGGAGACCTTGGAGACCCCTCGAGGCTGGTCTCCTCCGCCTTGTCAACAAAATCCTCGATACAAAAATTATGCTCACCAGAAAAAGCCATGCACTAACAATTAGATGCCAAACACTAGTTTCCTCACACTTCTGATTCCGGCTTGGTACCGCTTACTTGTCATCTCCTTGAGCAAACCAGCGATTGTCTCCTTGGGAACCATCGTACCTAATACACCAAGAAGAACCCAAAGAGACAATTAGAGAAGACTAACAGAAAGAGAGCAGAGAATGAATAAAGAAAACTGGAGAAACCCTAACCCTAGCTGTCAAAGCTCTCCTCACGTGACCTAGAGAGTGACCTCGCAAGTATTAGTTTTTTTAATTCTTATTTTAGTGTTTTGCTTTGTACTTCATATAAAGTTATTGGCCTATTTTTCTAACAAATAATAAATCTTGTTAGTATAAAAATATGATAGTAAATCCAATCTTGTAATCACTGAGGTGTCAAAAGGACCCAGTGTGAAATCCTGAATTTAAAAAAAAAAAAAAAAAATAATATATATATAGTTATTCTCTTATCAGGATGTCCGCACGTTATTATCGTGTGGATCCTATTGTAAACAGATAGAAAAACAGAAAGGGGTAGTACAAAATACACGGCGTCCGCACGATAATAACGTCCGGATGTCCGCATAAGAGAATTTCTGTATATTATATATATATATATATATATATATATATATATATATATATATTATATTTTAGGAAATTAAATATTTTGTTACATATTTAGTTTATAACTTATATATTTAAATTGATTATATATATATAATTATCTTGGTACGTGTTATATTTTCAGAAAATTTTCTTATTAGTTATTAAAAATAGTAATATTATAATAAGTATATGTTTTGTTTTAGGTAGCCTTAACTCATTGTTACTTCTGCATATTGATACTTGAATGGCTAAGTTCAATAGTCTAGTTGTTATCTAAATCTTTTTACATACAAGACACTTTAGACTCATAGGTGTCATTATACCCAAATGACTAAGCTCTATTTTAGCCTGAGGTGTTAGCAATCAAACCTTATTTTGGTGGAGGCTATCTAAACTTGGAGCCAAACCTTATTAGCTGCCTTACCCAAGTCATTGAAAAATAAAAAGAATTATGATTTCATATCCAAATTTCTTCACTGTTTCAGCAAATTTCGTAGTGCTTTATCCATTAGGGCCTGTTTGTTTTACACAATTAGACTATTTAATCCTAATTCTTATTTTATTAATATGGGTTTATTTAAGATGTTAACTTATTTAGGGGCTATTTGGTAGCTATTTGAAAATTGAAAACTGATTACTTGTTTGAGAGCATCTCAAAGGGAGATGCCAAATGCAAAATGTTAAATAAAATTTTATGACTTATGTGGCAATTTAACACTTATGAAAAAATTTAAGTCCACATGAAATGTCAAATATTGTATTATTTTATTATATTTTAAAAAGCAAATGGAGTCCATATGATGTATATAAAGTTTTAAAAGAAAGTAAATGATAATGGGGTTTATGACTAAAAAATATTAAAATAAAATTTGACATCAAGTTTTTTGGTATGTTATTTTTTAAATATCTCTCATAGCCTTTAAATTTATGTAGGATTTGACTACTTAGTTGGAGTAACTTTAACCTTCATATTTTTTTTTATCATTTTATGTGCCATCCGGTAGAACCAGTAGTACCAATCAGTTTGGTTTGGTTTTGATTAAGAAAAAGTTAAACAGTTTAAAAACTAAACCATATACGGAACCAAACCAAACTAGACCGTATATGGTTTGGTTTTGTTTTGTTTTCAACTTTTGTGAATCGGCCTAAACAAAACCAGATCGTCTATTTGTATATTTATTTATTTGTATATTTTTTTTACATGTGTAATACTTTAGTTAGGTAATAACTATATAAGGATATTTGAATTGAGTTATATTAGCTATTGGAATTTGAAGTTTTATCACATGTTGAGCTTTATGATGGTTTCGTACTCTTGAAAATGATTTAAGTATGGAGCAAGTTGTGAATTTGTTGGTTGTAATTGGGTTAACAATGTTGAAAAATGCAAAAGAAAGGAGACTTGGGCTTAGGCCCAAATGGGCCGAATTGTATCAAATCAAATCGTCTTAAATTAGTTTGATTTGGTTCAATTTCATTCATGACTTTGTTGAAATCAAATTAAACCAAACTATTATATTGTAATTGATTCGGCCCTGGTGTTAAAGTGAAACCAATCCAATCTATATCGTGCTACACCTAGTTAGAGATGCTCTAATAACTAATTTCAATTTTTAGTTTTATAGAATTTTAAAAACTCCCAAAAATCAATTCCAGATTTCAATTTTAATTCTGTTTTCACGCTCACTCTCTCAACTATCTCCGCCTCCACCATACTCTCTCGATCTCACTGCCTCAGTCTCGCTTATATCCTGTTCTCACTCTCAGCTCTCACTGGGCTTTCATCAAAGGTAAGAAATCTATGATTTCGAATGTTGGGTTGTGTTTGATTTGGTGTTTTGGACTATTTTATGTTGTGGGTACTTCATATTTGGATTGCTTTTGTGTTTTCGAGATTTGGGTTTCTTGTTCTGTTACTGATTTGTTATTGTTGTGCATATTTACGTTTAATTTGTTTCATAGTAATCTTACCTCTGTTATGCTAGCCAGTGTTTGCCTTAGGGATTCCTAATCTACCAGATGTGGTTGTTTTGCAAAATGCACGACTGTTTGTGCATTTATAAGTGTCTTCATGAACACTGGTGGTTTGGGGCTTTCATTTGCATAGAGCTTTTTGTTTTTTAGGCATCTATAACTTAGAAATCAAACTGTGTCACAGAGTCACAGTTGTTATTAGTTGCCAGTGGAACTTTGCACAATAGACATCTTGCTGGATAGGTTCTGCATTTCCAGGCTCTGATTTGTTTATATAAAAAAATGTGGAAGCCTTTATATTGCACATGGATGAATTTGTGATTTAAATTAAGGGAAGGATCCTTTTTTGTGTACTCTGTGAATCTCTCCACAAATTGATCTATGAACACTATGTCCTTCCCCACTCGTAGTCTCTAGGAATATCTTTGAAAAATTTGTGGTTTTGTTCTGTTGCTGTGGTGTACAACACCGACAGAGACCTGTCCAATTCTCTTTTAGACCACTGTCTATAGCAAGTAGTCAGTCTCCTTCTTCTCAAGTTAATATCTCGTTGTCACATTTACTATTTTGATTTCAATGTTCAATTTGGAGTTCATAGACGTGTGAGTTTAGCTAGGCAATGTAACAGTGCTCTGTTATAACTCATAAGATGAAGTTGCCTGCCAAGGTTTTTCTGATTGCTTTTGTGAAGGAATTGTTTTCTTTCTAACTTCAATGTATTGTTTGTGCACGCATATTCACAATATTCTCCCCAGAGTTCTTCCTTTTTACCACCACTAGAAAAAAAAAATCTATGGAATTAATTTCCTACTTTCTCTCCCTCATTTTGTTTTGAAAAATCATTTCCAGTTTCAATCAGCAACTGGGCTTTCATTGTTTTTTCTCTTCTTTCTTTTTCTGTTTTTTGGGTAAGGACGAGTCTGAAAAGCTTCTACTATACATGATTGTTCCTTTACCTTGGTTTGTGATGATCAGAATTCGTGGCTTTTTGAAAGGCTTATTTTTAGTTTTGGGTACTTCTTAAGCCTTTTTCTGGCATTTTTTCCTAAGCTTGGGTACTTCTTAAGCACATAACTATGTTCAAGCAGGGGCGGATGCACGTTGGGACAAGAGGGGTCGCCCGACCCCGTGGAATGCTGGAAAATTGGCTGTGGATTCCATGAACGACCCCGTGGACAGCTGCTGAACGACCCCTTGTGCGCGCACCAAGTGCTCGACGAAAGCCCCAGCCCATTTTCTTGCTTTGCTGGGCAGCTGCGCTGCGGGCTGATATGAAAACCTTGACAAGAAACACGGAGGGAATCTACAACACCGCTCAAAACTATCACAGAAAGTTCTCAGTCATCACTAGGGGTGCTAGAGCTGACAGACCAAGACCCCAAGAAAGCCTTGTTTTGGTGGAGGCAAGGGACACTTATACTCCACTTCTGCATCAAATCTTGCAAAGCTGTGCAAGAACAGGTGCACCCATGGAAGGTAAGGCCTGCCATGGACATATCATACATGTTGGATTGCAAACAGACACTTTAACATCTAACATGCTCATCAACATGTATTCTAAATGCGATTTAGTTGATTGTGCTCGCAAAGTTTTTGATGAAATGCCTGAAAGAAGCTTAGTTTCATGGAACACAATGATTGGGTCACTTACCCAGAATGGGGAGGAACAGAAAGCTCTTGGTCTTTTCTTGCAGATGCGAAGAGAAGGAAACCATTTTAGTGAATTCACTGTTTCAAGTGTTCTTTGTGCTTGTGCTGCGAAATGTGCTGTTTTTGAGTGTAAACAACTGCACGCTCTTGCTCTTAAGTTAGCAATGAATTTAAATGTCTATGTGGGAACTGCATTGCTTGATGTTTATGCAAAATCTGGTTTGATAAAGGATGCAAGCAGTGTGTTTGCGTCTCTGCCAGAAAGGAGTGAGGTTACTTGGAGTTCGATGGTAGCCGGGTATGTGCAAAATGAGCTCTATGAGGAGGCTTTGATGTTCTTCCATAGGGCTAAAATGATGGGGTTAGAACAGAACCAGTTTACAATTTCTTCTGCTATTTGTGCTTGTGCAGGTCTGGCAGCTCTTATTGAAGGGAAGCAGGTGCATGCCGTGTTATGTAAAACTGGATTTGGTTTGAATATATTTATTGTTTCCTCTCTTATAGACATGTATGCAAAATGTGGTAGCATTAAAGAAGCTTACCATGTGTTTCGAGGTATGGACGAGACAAACACTGTGTTATGGAATACCATGATTTCTGGGTTTGCTAGACATGCTTGCTCCCTAGAGGTGATGATCTTATTTGAGAAAATGCAGCAGATGGGTACGTTCCCAAGTGAAGTAACGTATGTTTCTGTATTAACTGCTTGTAGTCATATGGGATTGGTTGAAAGTGGAAGGAAATACTTCAACCTCATGACAACAGAACACAATGTGTCACCTAATGTTGTTCACTATTCATGCATGGTTGATCTCTTTGGTCGGTCAGGGTTGTTGCTTGAAGCCTATAATTTGATAGAGGAAATGCCATTTGATGCTACTGCTTCCATGTGGGGTTCACTGTTGGCTTCTTGTAGGATCCATGGAAAACTTCACTTGGCTGTGGTAGCAGCTAAGCATTTGTCTGAGATAGAACCTAATAATGCCGGAAACCATATTTTGTTGTCAAACATTTATGCAGCAAATAAGAAATGGGATGAAGTTGCAAGAATAAGGAAACTTCTTAAAGAAAGTGAGTTGAAGAAGGAGAGAGGCAAGAGTTGGATCGAAATCAAGGACAAAGTTCACTCATTTATGGTTGGAGAGAGAAAGCATGCTAGAATTGCTGAGATATACTCAAAATTGGACTGTTTGATCGAAGAGTTGAAGATTATGGGCTATAAGGCTGAGACTGAACATGACCTTCATTATGTGGGAGAGAACAGAAAACATGAACTGTTGAGGCACCACAGTGAGAAACTTGCTCTTACTTTGGGGTTGATGTGCTTACCTTCAAATGCATCTATCAGGATCATGAAAAATCTTAGGATTTGTGGTGATTGCCATTCTTTTATGAAGATTGCATCATCTTGTACAGGGAAGGAAATCATTGTCAGGGATACTAACAGGTTCCACCATTTCAAGAATGGTTGTTGTTCTTGTCGGGAATTTTGGTAGAAGATTAATTTAATGGCTACTTATCCAGACAATTGGATATCAAGATACTTTTGGCAAGAAAGTGTACTAGATTTTAGAGATGTCAGAGAGTCCTGAAATTTGGTCTTCTGCAATTGGAATGATATCTATGGGACCTTGCATTTTGAAAATCAAAGGGCGGGCTATTTGAAAGACCTTCTAGTGACTAAAGGAGTGAACGTAAGAAAAGTGTTAAGAGACTCGAGGACTTTACCAAATCTCCTTACTTATCACCATTTTGAGCCCACAATGACATCAGAACTCATGTAGCCCCCAAATGACTTTACCAAAATGTTCCTTGCTCACAATTAGCTTTGCAAATTACAGACTAATAAAAAAGTATAAAACATTGAGGTTTTTGAATGAATTAGGATTTGGGTTGGGTTCAATTGGGCTTATTATGGGTCTAAATAGATGCAGGCTTTGTCGGGCTCAAGTTAACTTCATACTAGATTATTTTAGGTCGGTCAATTAGGGGTGGGCATGATTCGGTTCAGTCTAATAGGTGATGTAAGCTAGCCATTGATTTATCAAATCATGTAAAAGACAAAAAAGAGAGAAAGATGAAGAAGCCCAATTGAAAGTAGTGGGGCTAGAGTTGTTTTGTTACTTGGTTGGCATAGATTGGAACTAAGGCATCGGATATTAATGGTATGTTTACGTAGAAGTAATGAAAATAAAAAGAAAAGGAAAAGAGTAAATAATTAATGGGAATCAGATCAACAACCGTATCCTATTTTGTTAAATCAGATAACTATACAATAATTATCAATTTCCTTCATGAACTATTTTTTTTTGGTAAATTAAGGACTTCAACTATTTTGTTGTCAATTTTTTTGGATGTCCATCTAAGTTTTTGTCATGTGACTTGCACGTGGTTGGGTTTTAAGAAAAATGAGAATAACAACAAACATTTAAAGAAATTTATGACAAAACATAAATATAAATGTTGGCTGTGCAAATCTTAAGGCATGGTGTTGCGGGCTGAGGGGATATGGGCCAACACAGGTCGTCCTACTTTGTGTTGGATAGGGTGTGCGCGGGCGTGCCAGCACGGTCTACCGTGCATTTGATGAGGATGCAAATGGATGGATTGAGTGCTCCTGTTTGATCTAACTTCTCTCAAAGCAATTGTGGCTGAGAGAGGAATAGTTCTCGGCCATCATATCCATGACCTCAGCTACAAGGCTATTGATTGGGGTCGATGGATTTGGATGGTGCTCCAATGTCTCGCTAGATTGTGAAGGTTGTATGATATATGGGGTGGATGGAATAGTAACCAGGATGGTGCTCCAACGCCTTGAAAATCAAGGGTCGTATGATATATTGATGGAAGGATTAACTTTACCACTACTCTTAGGAAAGCATTTAAAGATACTAAAAGTGCATGACATGAAGATAAATGATAGGAAAAGATAAGTTACTCCATAGGAGGCTTGGTTGGTCGGGGACCCTTTGAATGTTGCTGGGGGTCTTGTATTTATAGGGAGAAGATGAAGCATGGGTTGATGGAGGCAAGGTCCGAGAGTTCCAAAGTTGAAACATCAGAGACTTTCGAAGTCAGAACATCCACAACACCGAAGTGACATCTGAGACTTCCCAAGTTCGAATAACTGCGGCTTCCCTAGTTGGAACATCTACAAATTTCAAAGCTAGAACATCTAAAACTTCTGAAGTATTCAACCAAGATCGAGTTGGAAGTTGGAACATCCGCAGTACTCAAGTTCACATTTTCTGCTGTTGACACAGGTTCTTTGTAGCTAGTTTCTAGCCAGGTAAAAATAAAGATCCTTAAATTATGGTATTCCCTTAATACTATTCCAAATATCCACAAACGTCCCCTTATGAGCGATATTGTAATGAGTATGCCACCTTTTTCCATTGACAGAATGGTTGTGTCGACGATGCAAAAAGGCAATTACATGGAAGAAAAACCTCTCCCGCTTTGTCTGAAGGAGTGAATAAGATGGTAACGACCTAAAAATGAAGAAACATAAAAAAAGTTAAAACACGGATGCATGAATAATCAAATATATAAGTAAGTAAAGGAAGAAGCTTACTCCAGTATGATTACTTCGGAAGTATCACCTGATATTTATCACGAACCACAATCTTCTCCTTATCTAGATTCCCTCTGTCTATTCTACTTTTCACCCTTTGCCAAATGTTTTAAATTATATCTTTAACAATTACTTGGTAGTGTGGTAGTAGTGCAATTGTATGACCATTGCACTACTACCGGAAGAGATATAACCAATAGTTTGGGCATAAAGAAGTTGCATTTTTGTGTTTTCAACAAAATTTAAAGCACTTACAATGTCTTGAGTTTTGGTCTGAAATACTTGACAAAGAAAATTGGTCAATCCTATAAATTTATCCATCAAAACCAATTAAAAAACAAACTCAAAAGACATCATAGCAATATAGTTACTCTCAGTAGTGCCACGAAATTGTTGGTTAGGTCCATGATCACTGATTTCTTGAAGAAGTAATTTAGTCTCTTTAAATAAACACATCAAACTTGTAATAGAGGCATAATGAGAGCCCCAACGAGTGGCTCCAGCTCGTTTCAAACTACGAGCTTGATTAAGTCATTTACTTGTCTCAAGTTCTCCAGAATCCAACAACCCATTGAGTTCAACTTTTCGAATTAAGTTTAACTCACTACAAGGGTGGCCTACTCAACCATCACTTGTTGAGTTCGAAAATTTGCTTGCCGTTCAAGAAGCTATGGCTAAGTTGAAAGAAGCATGCATCTAATGCTTAAGAAATGAACTTTAGCCACAACATATACAACAAAAATATTCTAAATGGTGGATTCATTTTGTTTATACTAGTTGAGCTAAACCTTTTTCATTTTAAACCAAGTATCTTAGCCTAGTCTCTTCGAACACAAATAAAAAAAGGAAAAAGGGAATAGATCTTTACCCTTGATGACCTTTTCTTGATTTCTCAAGAATGAACACCTTTGTTGGAAAGACCTTTTGTTTCTCTTGATTTTGACTCATTCACCTTAAGGCTCCAAGATTTGAGTCCTCTACATCACCACACCAAATCCTCCTAGAGATGAAGAGAAGGCAATCAAGAAGTATGGAAGCTAGTCTACTTCTTGATTGGACCAATTTTTGGTTTATGGAAGATGAGAAACAAAGATGATCACTCATCAGTCAAAGTAGGAAAACCAAAAACCCTAGCTAGGTTTTCTCCAACACTTAGCTTATATAGGACAACACAAAAGGCAATTGGGTAGGTATTTGGGGCTCCATTTGGTTCATGGGTCATGTCATCTTATGCCACTTATCCCTTGGGCCCAATAGCCTTTTGGGCTATTTTGTCCCTTTCCTTTTAAATCATTTTTAAAAAGTACAATCCATTATTTCTATATGTCAATATTAATTCCATAATTAATCTTTTAATTATAATTATAGTCTTACTTAATTGACCCGGTCGAACTGTTTGACTTTGGTCAATTGCTCTGGTCTACATGTTGACTTTTGACCATTGACTTTGACATTTGATTATCAACCATTGACTTGTGTCTCCTCATTTCATTTCTCCTCATTTGTACCTCTAATCACATTCTTTGGGTATGCAGATCTGTAGGTTCCTTTTAGCAAGGTAGTGGGTTGACTCAACTCCTAAGAGATGATATACGAATTAAATTCCACAATTTAATTCTTCCTATTAATAAAGGTTAATTGAAACCTTTTAGGACATCCACAAACCATGGTTGTCACCTTGCAGCAAGTCACAGTTATCCGAGCTAAATGAGACGTTGTGAAAGAAACTATTCAAATTGGAATGACTGTGCAATTGAATCCTTCTCTTATGTCAATACTCCTTATTCACATTATTAGATCATGGAATCCGATTGTCAATATCCTAATGTGATTCATTCCTTTTATATGATTATCCTGGTAAGATTTGAAGATATCTACTTTCAAGTCTTATCTACTACTCTGCGTGGAGATTTGACCTATCATATCTTGGAGTATTCTCTCTCCTTTACTGAGAGTAGAGATTCCTTGTTGTACATTCATTTGCTTCCATTACTCTATTGAGAATCCTAATGAGCACCTTTAAGCTATGTCTAATTCAGCATGACCATATAGTGCCCTCAAAGATTAACAGCAAGCCACAAAACATCTATGATGCCTCAGGTTTAAGGATTAGTTTGCACCATTGCAATTTATGAGTTCCAGCTTGACATGTGAGTAAAGACTTCCATACTGTAACTCATGTGTTGGATCGCGTTCAATGTACTTGTTCTTCTACAAGCACTTATACACATATCGATGTGTCTCCACAGTTAATGACTTGAGACCTTGCCATTCCCTACATATAGAGATGATACTGTGTGTATTGGTCTTTGCGGAATATTGACGCCCAATCAATATTCCTATGACCAGGAAATATTCAGGGTTTAGGGATGACAAGAAGTCTCCATGTATCCAATCTCATTACATAGCTCTCATATCCACTTGTGTATTCCTTGGACTATGGTTGTTGTACATATTGAAAGATAATATAGGATGATTTAATATATAAAACAACCTTTTTTGCCCATTGATAACATAATATGTCTTTTATCAAAGATGTCCTTAACTCTAACTATTACATAATTAGTTGGCTTTAAGGGCATATTTCTAACATAAGCAAATGGGAGGGCTCACATCAAAAGGTGAGGAGGAAGCGCTCTCTACCAACAAAAGTAAAGGCAACTTCAAGCAGTACGTTGGTGGTGGATCTAAAAGAGATGGTGACAAGGTGAAAAGTCATCAAGGAGAAGGAAGTTCTCGGCCAGGGGGAGCTTCAAAGTTTCACGGCAACCATGGTCAATCCAAGAATAATAAAAAATTCGAAGGTAAATGTTACAATTGCGGAAAGAAGGGCCATATGGAAAAAGACCGTTGGTCCAACAAAAGGCCTACTGAGAGTAATAGTGCTACTTCCAACTCAAAGGAGAAAAGTGAGGATGATTGGGAAGCAGAAGCATCTCTCGCTATAGAGGAAGATGAGATAGCTCTCACTGTGACGCAATCTGAACGGATTGACTACAAGAATGATTGGATCGTCGACTCAGGCTGCTCAAATCACATGATGTGTGATAAAGAGAAGCTACAGAACTTGATTGGGTACTAGGGCAATCATGTGGTGGTGACTGCCAACAACTCAAGGTTACCGATAACCCACATCGGTACGATAGTAGTTGTACCATGATACAATCCTAACCTGGTGCCGCTTCAAGATGTTTACCATGTTCCAAGCATGAAGAAGAATATGCTTTCAGTGGCACAACTGACATCATCAGGCCACTATGTCCTATTCGGTCCAAGAGATGTGAAGATGTATCGAGACCTCAAGACGGCCCTTTTGTCACCTCTAGACCTAACCAACATATATAGTGGTGCAGCCATCTCACCTTGTTTCTCATCAACTTGTTGAGAATTGGATTCGACGTCCCTTGTTGGTGTCTTTCTCCGTGCTAGCCAATATTGGGTACAACGTCTTGATGGCAAGTTTCATTTTTCTTCCAAAATATTCATTTTTTACATTTGACTATGATAAGAGTTTGAATCTTAAATTCAATTAGAATTTGATATTGGCTAATTTTTAACATATTCAGCTGGTTTCTTTTTGCTTGTGAATCAATTAGAAAACAACAACCAAGAAGACGGATGCCTCTCCTCTACTCCTCAAAACATCTATATGCACTCTAGGTGCATTGATGAATCTGACAGTTGTTGTTGTTGTAATGGAGAGTGGATCCGGGGTCTAAACACGAAACTCATCTACTACCTATATTCTGTGCATTTTACAAAAGTAAGATGAAGTGATTTTGTATTTGTATTTCTTTTTAGTATAAATGACTTCTAGTTTTGACATTCACAGCAACATTTGATGGCAGTTGGTCAATAGCCAGCAAATCACTACTACAAAAAACGAAATAGACGACGGCAATCCACCGTCGTGTATCATGGTTTACAACCGACGAGAAATCGACCGCCGTCTTTTCATACATGAAATAACGACGGCAAATAACCGACGTAGTTAATATAGTACACGTCAGTAAAATACTAAAACCGACGTAGATTTCATACATAAAACCTAAAAAAGAGACCTTTCGACTATAATAGACGACGGTTTTAGTAAAACACTGACGTTGAAATAATGTTAAATGTCAAAAACAACTACAAAACCGACGTAAATATGTTTATCAACGTCTCTAAATACACAAAAACCGACGTGTAAAACTTAGAAACCGTCTTGGTTAATAAATACTACGTTCACTAAATGAAAAAACTGACGTCTTAAACATATAACATGGCGTATATTTACATAAACAGACGTAAAAACAACAATAACCACGACCATTTATATCACCACAGACGTTAAAAATGATTTTGACGGCTTGAAGACAAAAAAAACGACGTGGTTAATATAGTACACGTCACAAAAGAACTAAAACCGACGTCGATTTGGTACATAAACGCATAAAAAAGAGACCTTTCGACTATAATAGACGACGGTTGTATTAAAACACAGACGTTTAAATAATTTTAAATGTCAAAAACAACTATAAAACTGACGTAAATAGTTTTATCAACGTCTCTAAATTAAATAAAACCGACGTGTCAAACTTAGAAACCGCCGTGGTTAATAAATACTACGTTCACTAAATGAAAAAACTGACGTCTTAAACATATAACATGGCATATATTTACTTGAACAGACGTAAAAACAACAATAACCACGACCCTTTATATCACCACAGACGTTGAAAATGATTTTGACGGCTTGAACACAAAAAAAACCACGTGGTTAATATAGTACACGTCACAAAAGAACTAAAACCGACGTCGATTTGGTACATAAACGCATAAAAAAGAGAAGTTTCGACTATAATAGACGACGGTTGTATTAAAACACAGACGTTTAAATAATTTTAAATGTCAAAAGCAACTATAAATCCGACGTAAATAGTTTTATCAACGTCTCTAAATTAAACAAAACCGACGTGTCAAACTTAGAAACCGCCGTGGTTAATAAATACTACGTTCACTGATTGAATAAACTGACGTCTTAACCATATAACATGGCATATATTTACTTGAACAGACGTAAAAACAACAATAACCACGACCATTTATATCACCACAGACGTTGAAAATTATTTTGACGGCTTGAACACAAAAAAAACGACGTGGTTAATATAGTACACGTCACAAAAGAACTAAAACCGACGTCGATTTGGTACATAAATGCATAAAAAAGAGACCTTTCGACTATAATAGACGACGGTTTTATTAAAACACAGACGTTTAAATAATTTTAAATGTCAAAAACAACTATAAAACCGACGTAAATAGTTTTACCTACGTCTCGAAATAAAACAAAACCGACGTATAAAACTTAGAAACCGCCGTGGTTAATAAATACTACGTTCACTGAATGAAAAACTGACGTCTTAAACATATAACATGGCATATATTTACTTGAACACACGTAAAAACAACAATAACCACGACCATTTATATCACCACAGACGTTGAAAATTATTTTGACGGCTTGAACACAAAAAAACGACGTGGTTAATATAGTACACGTCAGGAAAAAACTAAAACCGACGTCGATTTGGTACATAATCGCATAAAAAAGAGGCCTTTCGACTATAATAGACGACTATAATAGACGACGGTTGAAATGAATTATAATGATATACAGAGCTATGAATTAATGTCATACAAAGCTTGCAGAATGAAAATGTGATCGGAATTAAAATGATATACAGAGCTATGAATTAATGTCATACAATTAACTGCATAACTAATGTCATACATTACAACAATCAATCAATCCATATATCTTCACACCCATCTCTAATGTTCTCACTCCCAAACTCACCCACTAGGTCATCAAATGTGTCAACATTTGGTATCCCTCTAGAAAATGGCTCACACTCAATTCTAATATCACCTAGCACATCATCACCAATAACATCATTATATTCTCTATTAGGCATTGATAACACTACCGACCAACCACGATGCATTGGGTCGTCAACATAAAATACTTGTTTGACTTGAGAAGCCATAACAAATTGGTCATTCCTATGTCCAATTTTACTCAGATCTACAAGGGTAAATCCAAGTTCGTCGACTACAAGGCCCGAAGTGTTATCTATCCAATCACACCTCAAGACTGGGATTCTAAACTTTTGGTAGTCAAGATCCCAAATTTCTTGAATAACCCCATAAAAACCCATATTGGAGACAATAGGGTTTTTATCCTTGGCACTAGCAACTTGCATAGTATGTGCAAGTAAATAAACTCCACTATTTTGGACAGTTCGCACATCATCCTGTGCCTTGGTGCTAAATTTGACACCATTAATAAGATAGCTCCTATATGATGGCACTACCATGCTTGGACCAGCTGCTAACCATCTCAAATTTTCTGATATGCCATTATAATCTTCCCCATTAAATTCACTTTGAACCTACAAATTAAACATATATATTAATTCAATCTAACATATATATAGAAAGAAAGAAAATTAAAATAATAAATTGAATATGTCATTCAATAACATATATACCTTAACACGTAGCCATTGAATGAAAGTGCTATTGTGCTTATCTTGTAGCCACTTTGTTCTCTTTCTAAATTTCGGATAAGTGGTCTTGATGTGGATCATATGTTCCCTACAATTGACACGAAAAAAACACGCATTACGGTCCCTTATATATAAGATAAATATAAGGAGTAATAATATTTAACATGGCTACATATATATGAAAAATTAAACTCATACGTACTCGATATAAGGTAGGACTTCCTCCGTATTCTCCAAGACATATAGATGTGCCTGGTTCAACAAGTCCATATCAACTAAGCCCACTGTGCAACCTGATAATGGCTTTGAAACTCCCATATTCTGGCTTGAAGGCACTCCAACTGTACTAACATCAGATAAATGGTCGGTACAAAACTCTACAGCTTCTTCAGCTATATACCGCTCAGCAATGCAACCTTCGGGACGAGTACGATTCTGAACATACCCCTTTAGCACTTTCATATATCTTTCAAACGGATACATCCATCTAAAATATACTGGCCCACATAGACGAACTTCTCTGACAAGATGTACTACTAGATGAACCATGATATCAAAGAATGAAGGGGGAAAGTACTTCTCAAGCAAACATAAAGTAACTACTACATCTTCTTCCAACTTATCTAGCTTGGAAACATCTACCGTCTTTGCACATAAAGCATTGAAGAAGAAGCACAATCGAGTTATTGCATACCTTGCAGGCTTCTCCAAAACAGAACGAATTGCCACAAGGAGCAATTGTTGCATCAAGGTATGACAATCATGAGATTTAAGGCCAAGAAGTCTTGAATCTTTTAAAGATACAAGATTTTTTATATTTGAAGAATAACCTTCAGGAACCTTCATACCATAAAAAGAATTGCAAACCGCTCTCTTCTCTGCTCTTGACAAATTCCAAGGCCCTGGAGGCAAGCGAGTACGTCTTTCTCCATACTCGGGTTGCAAATCAATTTTTACCCCCATGTTCAATAAGTCTAACCGAGCAGCAATCCCATCTTTATTTTTTCCAGGGATCTCTAGCAATGTACCAATGATACTATCGCAAACATTCTTCTCAATGTGCATAACATCTAAGGCATGCCTCACAGGGAGGTATTTCCAATACTCGAGATCAAAGAATTTTGATTTCTTCTTCCAACAAACTCTATCACCATCATTCTCACCAACACTTCCCCCAATTTTCGAGCCCCATATGTAATTAATATCTTCAACCATATGCAGCACTTCTTCTCCTGTTAATGGCTCAGGGGGCATGCCATATTCAGGTTTCCCATTAAAAGCTGCACGTTGCCTCCTATATGGATGATTGATTGGTAACCACTTTCTATGCCCAATGTAACAAATTTTGTGGCCATTTTTCAACCTGTGACTAGGTGTATCATCGCCGCATATTGGACAAGCTTTATATCCTTTAACAACACAACCAGATAAGTTTCCATAAGTGGGAAAATCATTAATTGTCCACAGTAATGCAGCTCTGAGTGTAAAGTATTCTCCTATGTGGGCATCATACACTCCTCTAATCCCATCCCACAGAGATTTCAAATCATCAATCAAAGGCTCTAAGTAGACGTCTATATCATTTCCGGGCTGTTTAGGACCGGAAATCAGTATAGTCAACATCATGAACTTCCGCTTCATGCATAGCCATGGTGGGAGATTATATGTAACTAACATAACTGGCCAACAACTGTATCTGCTACTTAAAGAACTGTGGGGATTGAATCCATCAGATGAGAGAGCCAATCTCAAGTTTCTTGGCTCATTACCAAAGTCGGGCCATTTTTCATCAACAAGTTTCCAAGACGGGGAATCTGCTGGATGAGACATATAACCGTCAACTGATTTTCTTGCAGCATGCAAAGTCAAACTCTTAGCTGTCTTATGTGATTGAAACATCCTTTTAAACCTTGGAATTGGAGGAAAATACCACACCACCTTCGCTGCCACACCCTCTTTCAAGAACCCATCCTTGGTTTCCTTCCACCTTGAGATACCACAAGTAGGACAATTAGTTGCATTCTCATACTCCTTCCGATACAAAATGCAGTCATTGGAACATGCGTGGATTTTCTCATAACTCATCCCTAAAGCAGACAAAGTCTTTTTTGCCTCGTACATAGAGGAAGGTAGTGTATTTCCTTCTGGAAGAAATTCTCCTTGAAGTATCAATAATTCTGTAAAGCAAACATCACTCATCCCATGTTTTGCTTTCAAATTATATAACTTCACCAAAGCCGACAACTTCGTGTACTTACTGCAACCAGGGTACAAGGGTTCATCGCCATCCCCAATCACATTGGCAAACTCATAAGGATCAGATCCAATATTGGCAAAATCATTATCATCCATCCCTAATTCTTCAGAAACATAACTAAACCTACTTTGCTCATCTTCTTCCACATTTCTACTAGCATTGGTAGTCCATTCCCAAGGTTCTCCGTGCCATCTCCAAATCTTATAGCTTTGGTCAATTCCATTAAAGTATAAGTGTTCCCTTATAATTCCAACCCCAAACAATCGAATATTCCCACATTTAACACATGGACAACGAATCTCAGTTGTATTTCCAAGATTTTGTAACGCAAAATTCAAAAATCCTTCCACCCCTAACTCATATGCCTTCGATCTTCTATCCGCATGCATCCATGACTTATCCATCTTACACTCTATCAAATTCATATAAATATATGTATATTAAAGTGGAAAGACCAGCAATGAAACACTACCTCATTCAAATAGCAGAGAACAAAATGAAAATTAAATATAAAACATGGAAAAGACGACGGTTTATAAAAATAATCGTCGTTTAATATACATTCCGACGACGGCATCTATAGTCACCGTCGTCATTAAGATACCCAGACCCAGAAATTTGAACGGTGTTCTGGTAGCCTAAAGACGACGTTTAATGGAGAAACAGTCGTCTTTAGTCTACCAGTTGCGGCTTAAAACGCAGACGACGGGAGTAAATGAACAACCGACGTATAATAAACATTTGGACGACGGTTTGATCCTTCAACCGTCGTCGTAGTTAAAAAAAAAAACAGCTTAAATCTCCCATCTCCATTCCTTTTCCAAGAACCCATGGCCAAACAAACATAAAAGAACCCAAACAGAGAGCAATTATTACAAGATTGCAAACACCAAAACCCTAATATAGCTACCAACGAAAACATTTATGGATTTAAGAAGAGATTAGGGTTGTACTTACATGGATATTGAGAGAGAGCTGCGAGAATATAACAACTGCTTCAGAGAGAGCTTGGAGAATCTACGTACCCAATGCTTTGAGAGAGAGCTTGGAGAATCTACGTACCCAATGAGAGATCTTGGAAAATCTACGTACCAAATGCTTTGAGAGAGATCTTGGAGAATCTACGTACCCAATGCTTTGAGAGAGAGCTGAGAGAATATAACAAAAGCTTGAGACAGAGCTGAGAGAATTAGGATTAAAGGGACTAGAGTTGTACTTACATGGATATTGAGAGAGAGCTTGGAGAACGAAAACTTTCAGACAAATTTATGTTGAAGAGAGAGAATGAACTATTTGAGGGTTAAAGGGAAATTCTGAAAATTTTAAGTCGCGGTCACAAATTTTTAAGTACCGCATTTTTCAACCACGACGGTCAACACTTATAATGACGTCTAATAATTACTTACAACGGCGGTTATAATACATTTCCGACGTTGTAAACACTAAAGACGTCGCTATTTTATAACTGACGTCGTCAACCGAATTCAATTAGTCTTTGTTAATGTAGTTGACCAAAAACAGCGGGAGAAAACCGGCGTCGTTTCAAAAAACCCTAAACCCTAAACCCTAAACCCTAAACCCTAAACCCTAAATTTTAAAATAATTTTTAAAAAATACACAAGTACGAGAAAAATAAACCGAAAATTGCTATGGATTCCTTACAACATTGCCTTCTACAATAGTAGGCTAAAATATGGATTTCATAATTTTGAATTTATAGGCACCAATGGATCACATAAACCTTAGGGTTATGTTATGTAAAGTATAAGGAGTACAATGCTTTGTCTCTAAATTTGTTTGAATTTTGTTATCATTTGAACTTTGAAAACTAAAATTACATTTTTCAGGCCTTAACAGGCAAGATATTGTCTCAATCAGTGCATAGAATTTGCCGGTATATTTTTCGGATTTTGTTTTGAATATATTATTAATATTAGTAATTAAATACAATAAAAAAATATTTCCAAAATTATATTTTTTAAAGCTTTAGGATAGAGACAATATTCCAATGCTTGGTAGTTTTCAGTATAATTTTTGGATATAGTTATGAATTTAATATGGATTTAAATAAAATATAAAAGTCAATAACAATTAAATTAAAAATGACTTAGCCGACGTTGTATCCCTTTACAACGACATTAAACATAAAAAACCGACGTTGAAACTATATTTAAGAATATACACAGGATGAATTAATTATAAACCGTCATTTTAGTGTATGTAACGGACGTTGTTTAAATATATAAAGGCGGATATTTAATAATATCCGCCTTTGTATAATATTACAACGTCGTTAAGGTTATACTAACCGACGTAGTATATGAATACAAATTCATTTATAAAGGATGAATTAATTATAAACCGTCGTTGTTATTAATATTAAACGTCATTTTAGTGTATATAACTGACGTTGTTTATATATATAAAGGCGAATATTTAAGAATATCCGCCTTTGTATAAGATTACGACGTCGATAAGGTTATACTAACCGACGTAGGATATGAATTCATATTCTTTTATGCAGGATGAATTAATTATATACCGTCGTTGTTATGTCTATTACACGTCATTTTGTTGTATATAACTGACGTTTTTTTTTTATACAAAGGCGGATATTTAGAAATATCCGCCTTTGTATATTATTTAGACGTCGATAAGGTTATACTAACGAACGTAGTATATGAGTACAAATTCATTTATACAGGATGATTTAATTATAAACCGTCGTTGTTTTGACTATTACACGTCGTTTTTAAGAATTACCGTCGATGTTATATTTCCATTTACTGCAAGACGACCATTGTGTACACGTATGAGACGTGTAAATTAGAATCAGACGTCGGTGTTTGGGAACTAAACAAATTTTAAAACAAAATTTAATTTTGTTGATTTTTGTTCTCTTGATTACAACAAAATATTTATATACATTTTAAATAATCTAAATTAAACATTGTTCATAAATATTTATCTACATCAATTATCCTTCGGTAATTGCTTGTTCACGAATTCTGCCCATTCATGCCTAACTTCGTCAATATCCTTTTGTGTATACTGAAGTTTATCTTTTTTCTTGTCAAACTGCAAAATAAACCAAAAAACCGACGTGTTAAAAGAATACAAACGACGGTTAAACAAAAATATGACGTAGTAAAATAAAGAAAGTATATCTAAAATGTTGCGTTTTACCTTCTTCTCGAAATTTAGGTCTGGATCATGAATTATATCTCTCATGAATCGCATCACGTAATAGCCACACTCTACACTTGTTGGTTGTTCAGGAGTGCCGTGTAGATTTTTCCAAATGGCCTGCTGTTTACGTGAATTTTTGTTTATATGAATGTTAAACATTTTAATTGACCTGTTACAAGAAAACAAAGGGTGTTAAATACAAATAGTAACCGTCGTGGTAAATCAGTCAAAACGACGGAGTTTTTTAAACCAAGACGTTATATTTTGTTTAAAACGGCGGTAAAACCTAACCGTCGTTGTGTAACGTTATAACGTCGGTAAGAGTAAAAAACGTCGTATGACGAAAATTGAGCAGAAAAAATTAAAACGTTCTTAAATAAAACGCAGATGACAAGACCAAGTTCTTGTAACTATCCCCAATAACATAGGACATTTGAACAGCTTCCCAAATCTGCTCCTTCACGTCCTTGGGTAATTGTTTCCATTTCTTGTCCACAAGAGGGACTCTGGTGCGTGCCAAAACACCAATGTAAGACTGCATCTCAACAGCAGCCTCGCCATGTGGTTTGCCATCTTTATTGAACTCAACCACAGGCTTAACCTTCTCAATTTTCCTCTTCACAACACGGCTCATTGTGCTGATACCGCGGCCAGATTTTGGCTCCTCAACAAATGTGGCTGTGCTCGAGTCTTTCTCTGAGGTTGAGGAATATCTCATCCTCTTCGAGGGTTTGCTTTGAGTTGATTTTTCAACTTCCACTAAACCTGTTTTGGGTTCATCCCCTTGTGCCATTGAACCTGCTGTGGCCTTTGACGCTTCAGCTTCCTTGTTTTGAGATTTCGAAACCATTTTTGATTAATCTGCCAGAAAAACAACGTCGGTTATTAAAAATAAACGACGTAATAATATAAAAACAACGACGGTAACACTAAAAAAGTGACGTCCTATTAAACGATCTCTTAGATCATGAATGAAAATAAGACGACGGTTTTATATATTTCATGACGTAAATATTCATAAACTACGTCGGTTATTAACAATAACCGACGTGGTTTAAAAATTACAAAACTAGTGTACTTCTCTCACTAGACGACGGTTTTATCTTGTTTCCGACGTATTAATTGTCACACCATGACGGTTTTTAGCCACCGTCGTGCAGTTTGCATTACGGCCGTCGTGGTGTGTCCATTCCATCGTCGAAAACAAGACAGAACTGTCGTCTTTTGGCGTCGTGAGAGTATCTACTTATGTATTTAATCAAAACCAGTGAAAGATTTCTTCAATTTGACAGAATCTTGTTTCCAGACAACTACGGCATGCAAATGAAAAGTAAAAAAAGGGAAGAGAGTGAGAAAAAACCTTGAATAACACTGGCGTGCAAAGAAATGTTTCCTTCCGACGAAGACGAAGACCAAAATGGTGATTTGGACGATGAAGACGATGATTCAGACGATGATGCTAGGTCAGGTGACGAAAATGGTGATTTGGGAAATGAGAGGGAAACTACGATACTTTATCGGGAAGTGAAAACCGTAAAATATTAGGTCAGGTGACGAAAAGTTTATATATTTTCCCAGAGTTCAATACAACGACGTTGTCATTAAAAAACCGCCGTATTATTTAGTTATAACGACGGTATAGAATTCATAAATGACGTGGTTATCACAACTGCCGAAAGACTTTTGGAATTCCGATGTGGTTATGACGGCGCTTTTTTTCTCGAAACTGACGTTGTACTTGTAATTTCAACGACTGTGTATTTTAATAAACCGACGTGGTTACTTTGCGGTTCTGAAAACGACGTTGTTCTCTTTTTAATACGCGCGAAATGACTTTTGGATTTCCGACGTGGTTATGACGGCGCTTTGTTTCTCTAAACTGACGTTGTACTTATAAATTCAACGACTGTGTATTTCAATAAACCGACGTGGTTACTTTGGTTCTGTTCTCTTTTTAATACTCGCCAAATGACTTTTGGATTTCCGATGTAGTTATCTTTTTAATACGCGCGAAATGACTTTTGGATTTCCGATGTAGTTATATCTAAACTGACGTTGATTAGTCAAATATGACGTCGCTATGTATATTAGAACTGACGTGGATATTTACTCCATTTTGTTTAAATAGGATTTTTTTACGCGGTTGTTAACTCTCAGTTTTCAATTAGGGTTGCAGAAATTGTCTTTCTGAAAGCAAATGGGTTTGCAGAATGATTCCTCACAAGACCAAGCATGGGTTTGCTACATCCTCCTGTGTAGCAAGGGTGAAACCAGCTTGAGAACCCGCGTGGGTGTTCCTGATGCTCGCAGAGACGGACTCAGGTGGTGGCTGTAGCTGGGAGTGGGCTTGAGGTTCAGAATGAGTAGGTGGTGTCTATTCATTCTGAACCTCAAGCCCACTCCCAGCTTCACCCCAAAGGCACAACCCACAACAGGTTCTAAGGCTGGTTCCACCTTGCTACACAGGAGTTTTGAAGTTGATCACTGTGGAAAAGGGGACTACAATGTAACCAGGAATCGAGGAGTGAGGGTTCACACTTTGTTGATTTTGATTTTGATTTTCAGGAATCGAGGCTGTGCAGGAGCTTGAGAACAAGAGGAAGGAGAGGGCCCAGCTTGCATATGAGAGGAAGAAACAGTTGAACATATATTTGCCACGATGTATTTGCCAAATTTGTGTTCATATTTAACACGAAGAGATTTGCATTTTAAGATGAAAATGTTGTTGAGGATTGAGAATTAAATTTTGTTTTGTGTTAAGAAAGATATTACCAAAATAAAAGAAAAATTAATTAATTTTAAAAAGCTATAAACATAAGACGGCGGTTTACAGAGAGGGCAGACGTATAAATTGAAAAAATACGACCGTAATTTGAACTTAGGACGTGGTAAATAAAAACGACAGTAGTGTTGTAGGTACCGTCGTAGTATACTCCAAAATAATAAGTCGGCGGTTTACAGAGAATGCACCGTCGTAGTATACAGACGTTGATTCCACTATATTATACGACGTGGATTAAGAACAGTTGGTCGTGTTTAGTTAGGAGTTAACACGGCAGGTTTTTTGGTGAACTGTCGTCTTTATTTTCTACGTCAGTGTATTCATACCTGCTGTCGTTGTTTTTTGGTCAGATTTTAACACTGAAGAAATCCTTTTTAAAAACGACGGTTTTTTATTTGTACGCGTCGTCTTTTAAAAATATTGAACAGTAAATCACTTATCCACGACGGTTTTTTTTTATACCGTCGTCTATTTAAATACAACGACGGTTTTATGTTATGCCGTCGTCTTTTTCTGGTCGTCTTTTTCCATTTTTGTAGTAGTGAATGTTGTTGCAAACATAAACGAAGGACAAGCAGTCTGAGGTAAATGGGCAAAGATAAAAGGGTTGCCTCATTTATTATTGGGATGTTGATCCCAATGCTAATTAGGGGCAACTCTATCCTCATAGAGGACTAAAGGAGGGAATGAGGTTTAGTGTGTTAGCCTTCATTGTGTTACAATCCTTGCTACAATGATAAACTGGTATGTGTTTACTATCTTCTTTTTCTTTCAATTTAATGTGGTTAGGAATATAGGTGTCAAACAGAACTGGTCTGCCTAAACATTACACGACCACGACCCAATAAAGTAAGGCTCGACACAACACAACCTGTATTTCTTCTCTAATAATATATATCACTCATATAGAAAATAAGTCTTTTGCGACCAAATCTATCAAAGACGAAATAGTTTTGGTCGCTCATTTGGTGATTCTACGACCAATTTTCACAATTTGGTCCCAAATTATTTTGTAACATTTCAAAATATGAACATTTATCTTAATAATAATCGGCGACCGAAAATGTATAAATTTGCGACCAAAAAATTTAGTTGGAAAATGGCAAGCACTACTACAATTATGGGAAACCACGACCGTAAAACTAAAAAGCGTCTTGTTTTTAAAAACCATGAAAAACCACGACAGTTCTAAAAGGAACCGTCGTGCTTTAAAAGGCGGAGATAAAAATTACGACGATTCATTTATATAACCGTCGTGCTTTAAAACGCGCTGGACCAAAATTTCATTTAAGTTTTAAATTTTCACGACAGCTCTCTCTCTCAAACACTCACTCTCGCGACGTTTTCAGAAATCGCTCTCTCTCTCTCTCTCACTCTCAATTCCCTTTCTCATCTCTGAAAAGCCATCTTGGTTACGAGCTCGCCGTCTAGGTCACAAATCTTGCCATCCAAGTCACAGATCTCACCGTCCAGGTCACTGAGGTCGCCATTTTGGTTTCAATATCGCGATAACTCTTTAGCTAGCTTCACTCTGGCTCTCTCAACGACTCTCTGTCTCGATGGCTCTCTGTCTCTCCATCTTCCTCTCTCCGTCTCTCTCTTGATGGCTCCCTCTCCATCTTCCTCTCGACGGCTCTCTCTCATCGTCTATCTCTCGATGGCTCTCTCTTGTTGGCGCTATCTTTCTTGTTGTCTCTCTCTAGCTCACTCTATCTCTTCGCTGGCTCGCTCCATCTCTCTCGCTGGCTGGCTCCATGAGAGCCTCCCTTCCTCCATTCCACAGGTAACAACTCTCCTTCTCTTAGGATTATTTTCTATAAGTTTTGAAGAATCAATTTCTATATCTCTAATATGATTTAGGGTTAAAATATTTGGGTGTTTAATTGTAAATTATCTGGGAAAATTGTTATATTTTTTGTAAATATTTTCAATTTGTATAGAAATTAAGGCAACTTTTCTGATTTTGTTTTTTCTTTCTGTTTTAGGGATTTATATATGTGTGAATATGTGTTTGTTCCTCCATTGTTTATGAGATTCTGAATCAGAGAAATTCAATTGATTGAAGCTTGGAAACAAAGCGTCTATGGAGAACATATTTTGCTTGTGATTGTGTCGATTTGAGTTTCTATTTGGATGCTGTGAAAACTGAGACAAAGGGATTTAAAAAAGGGGAGCATAACTTATCTCGATTGGCAGTTTCAATATGGTAAGTTAACTTTTGTTGGTGCTGTTTATATGGTCTAAGTCATGCTTAGCTTGAGTTGTATGCAGAAGTGTGGGTGGTGCTTGCATCTTATGTTATTCATGTCGAGATTTGAGAGATAATAGTAAAATATGCATAGAGAAATGGAAGTAGCACTACTCCAACTAATTTTATTTTAGTTTTTATATTCCCAAATGAAGCTAGACAGGGCTACATATCCCTTTATTTCATCACCAACCAGAAAAATCAGAAATGTGTAAGTTTTAGTTTGACTCAGCGATAACTATATCTTGAAACTGTTAGAGGGCTGCTTGTTAAAGTTAGCAGCACCTCAAGTCCCTTTTTGCTTGATGCTGATTATCTTCAAACACCTGTATGTGCTGATAGGAATTGGAAAATCCTCTAATCATAATCCATGAGAAGAAAATCTCAAGTATTAATGTTGTGGTTAAAGTATTGGAGTTGGCTTTGCAGGTTAGCATTTCTCTGGTTAGGTTCACTAGTTTTTTTTTTCTTTTTTCAATTGGTTGACAAACTTTTGCTCCTCCTTTTCAGAAGCAAAGGCCTTTGCTGATTGTCGCCGCATATGTGGAGAGTGACCTTATTCTAAATAAGCTTCGTGCTAGAATCAAGGTTTGCTTTCAATTGTTTTTATGCTCCTGTTTGTGGTTTTTTTTTTCTTTCCTATGTAATCGTTTGGTTCTTTGTGTAGGGAAGTCAGCTTTTGCTAATCTAATGTGATTTGCTACAGGTCTGTGCAATCAAAGCCCCTGGTTTAGGGAAGTCAGCATGCTGCCTTTTTCTTTAGTCTTATTGGTGAGGTTATGCTTTTTGACTTTTTGATTCTTGCACTGATTATTGCAATTTTTTTATCTACTGCTTTGTGTGGTATTTGTAGCCATATTTTGTTTGTTTAATATATTAAGCCATTTAATTCGCATGCCTATATTTATCCCTTTACTATTTTGAGTCAAATTCCAAAGTGGAATTGAAAGGGTAAAAATTTATTGAAGCTGGACTTTTATATTTGATGTATTTTCATCTAGCAGTGGACTTGTGATAATTTAGCTGCAGGTGACTTATTATTTTTATTATGTTTTTCCTGTCAGCTTGGTGAAATCATTTAAACATACATCTGATTACTGGTAACAACATTGGTTTCTCTACTCATGGCCTAACTAAACTTAAAATCTTGTCTTATATTCATTTTAAGCAGTGATGAGTATTAATTTAAAGGATCTACCAGTGGGGAATACTTAAAGGATCGGGATACTAAGATAAATTTGAC
Source organism: Prunus yedoensis (assembly GCA_005406145.1). Lineage (NCBI taxonomy): Eukaryota > Viridiplantae > Streptophyta > Magnoliopsida > Rosales > Rosaceae > Prunus > Prunus yedoensis. The sequence goes on along the minus strand of BJCG01000015.1, from coordinate 516,055 downwards.
TCTTCTTGCTAGTTTGGCTCGGCAGGGAAGAATGTTTCTTAACCTTCCACTCTCTGAGCCAGAAATTCATGGAGAGGTATGAATCTCTTTGGTTTGTTTCATTATTTCACATTTCACTATTTTGGTTTGATCTGCGTCAATATCTTGCTACCTTCTATTCCATAGTATCTCATAGATGTTGATTTTACACCTTATATGTGTGCTTTATCTATGTTGGACAGAGCTTCTAATTTATTTTCTTGCTAATGATATCAGTTTCTTTATTTCAATAGTGGAATACTGGTTTTGATTGTAATTAATGCATTTTTGTGATACTTTTAGTCACTTTGCCAAATGGAGCATGAAAATGCCAAATTCCTTAATGCTAAAAGAGAGCTCAGTGATGAAAATGTCTCTTCATATGAGAAACAGCGGAAATCTTATGAACAATTGCACCACAATGTCTCATTGTAAGTTGCTTTACATTTTTGTTGCCATTTCTTTTCATTTTTTAATTCATGACTTCGTGGTGCAGGTAAGATGAATCACATAGTTTGGTAAACAGTTGGTAAAAGAGTTGAAGTTGCAACCAGATGGATGATATGCCTGCTTTTGAAGGTTCCACCAGAAGAGCAGAAGCTTGCAGTCATTCAATTGTGGTGAATCTTATTTTTATGTTTTTGGATCAATTGACCTATCTAGGTTGGGTTGTAGAGTCATCTAGGTTTGTTTTTGAGAGAGATGTATGTCTAGACTTGGATTTGAATTTGTTCAAATTTGGATAGCTTGTGAATTTGGTGGAAGAATGTTGATATTTTTTTAATGCAATGAATTATTTTATTGTGACTGATATTTTTAATGTTGAGCTCCGTTATTTCCAATTAAAGATAATAAAACGATGGTTTTATTGGAAAAATCGTCATCTATATATTATCAATGACCTCTTTTAACACCATAACGTCTTTTTTATATACAATCAACGACGCTTTTTAACAAATACCGACGTCTTTGGATATAATAAAACATAGTTCTTTGAAAAAAACCGTCGCCTTTACTTCAAATAGACGACAGTTTTTTCACAAAAACCGTCGTCTTTACATCAAATAGACGACAGTTCTTTTGAAAAAACCGTCGCCTTTACATCAAATAGACGACGCTTTTACTAAAAACCGTCGTATATTATATGTAAATAGATGACGGTTTTTAGTAAAAGCGTCGTCTATTGGATGTAAATGTGACGGTTTTTTTAAAAGCGTCGTCTATTTACATATAATAGACGACGGTTTTTTTTAAAAGCGTCGTCTTTACAAATAATAGATGACGGGGATTTACCGTCGTGGTTTTATGCATCAAAAGATGTCGGTCGATTTCACGACGGTTGAAAAACCAAATACACGACGGTGGATTACCGTCGTCTATTTCAATTTTTGTAGTAGTGAAGAGACGCAAAAATGGAGCGGGTAAACCTGTAAAATAATGCGACAAAATAGTTGGTCGCCGATTGCTAAAAGTTTGGTCATTGAAGTGTAGTTCCCGTTTAAATTTTTGGGAGGCTTCAGAGACCAAAATATAAGGTCACAAATATATTCCAATGACTAAAATAACTAAACAAAAAAAATTGGTCCCCTAGTCCAAGTTGAGTAAAAAGGATCTCAATGCCTTCAGTCTATCTTCACCCACAAAATCAAAACCCATCTCCTAGTAGAGCTCTCTGACCACTACCCACACTTTGTCACTCTAACATAAACACATCGACTTGAAAATTTAGATCAACTTGAAGGGGTCTGTGCATATTTCAGGTTCAGGTTGTCATTAGTTCATAACCCCTTTGTTTTTCTACCTCTTTCAGACTAAACAATTATCAAACCATCATGTCTTGACCACTAACAAGAGCAATCCATTATGTCTGCAATCAACCATCTCTCAAAAAACCAAGCAAACACCAACTACTACTTTCTATCCAAATCTCACCCACCAAAAACTACACAGGCCAAATCCCACCCACATCCATTATGTATGTAACCTTTCCATTTTTGTTTCTCAAATATGTGGAAATATTCATTTTGTATTCTTGACAAAAATGTAGAGAGGAGAGCACCCTACATACATTAGTAACTGGCAGACCTTGCATCAATATAGGAATAAGGGCAGCATATGGATCAATGAGGTTGCCGAGACAAAAGAGGTAAAGATAAATTATTAAATGTCCTATAAATTTACTAATTCACAAAATTTATTATACATACTTTTGACTTATCACTAATATAACTTTAATTTTCTATTTCCAGAAGTAAATGGCAGCTGAGTTGGAGAAAAGTGAAACAACAATTAGCTTCAAGTGCACCTGCTGATACTCCATTAGATCAAATTATGGTGCATGAGGTGCAGCAGCTGAGGATCTTGTCTGCAGAGCTTGGGTTGGAAACAATGGCGGATCTGTGTAAAGGGCAGGGTGGGTGCCCGCCCATCCAAAGTTTTTATTTATTTTAAAAAACCTATATATGTTATAAGGGCAGTCCAAATTTAAAAACTTAAAAGCTAACCCAATATACACATGTTGCCCATCCAACTTCCAACAGGAAGTGGTCCCATATCTTTTGTCTCTTCTCTTTTGGCACACCAGCTTTTCTCTCTTCTATTCTACAGATCCGACAATAGCAACATCCTTTTTCCCTCTCTATTTGCTGCATCTTCCTATTATATTGGCTGGGCAGTGGGCAACTTGGCAAAATCTTGTCCTCTCCTGTCTACAACAACAAGTATTTTCTAATTCTCTCATTTTCTATATATCTTTAATTATAGTTTTAATTTAAAATTCAATATTCTAGGGTTTACTTAGAGATTGAATTATAATTTTGTGATTTTTTTGAAATTAATTAGGGCTTTGATTTTAGGAATTTTGTTGAGATGTTTCAATGTTTGATTTGTTGTTTGTTGATATTGTTGAGATGCTATTATTATTAGAATTTGTTTGATTTTTTGTTGGTATGTTTGATTTAAATTATTTATTTTACATGTAATTCATGGGTTATCTTTGATTATGTCGGACCATAATCGGAATCCCAAGAGAACAAAAAACTTGTTCTCTTTTTTTAAGAAAAAGAATGATGGGTCATCATCTAGTACATTGCCTTCTAGCTCTTCTTTATCTATTCCAAAATGTGATGAGCAAAATCTTCTCAAGTCTCCCATTATCAAGCCTCAAGTTGAAAGAATTGAATCTCAAAGAGTCGATGATTATCATGATTTTAATATCAATTATTTTGAGCATATGATCCAGGATTACGTCGTCTAATATGCAAATATCCGGTGAATGACCAAGATAATGTGCGAAGAGCATATATTCTTTTAGGACCATGTCAACCCGAGTTAGAAGATTATCCAAGCCACATAGAAGGTCGGGACTTTTGTCGATTTAATAAAAAGTGGTTTGACCAATTCACTTGACTTGAGTATTCAGTTGCTAAGAATAAGGTATTTGTTTTTCTTGTTTCATTTTTTACATGAATCAGTCGCACCCAACCTTTATTGTTGATGGGTATCAACAATGGAAGAGAATTGGTGGGAATCAATGTGCATTTCAACATCATATAGGCAAGTTAAATTCACCACATCATCTTGCTATGCAAAAGTGGATTAGCTTAAAACTCCATCTCTTCATATTGAGGCCCAAAAAATCCATAGTTGGGCCCGAATAAATTCCTAGCCCAAGACGATATATTATTGGAAAAAAAGACCTGATTTAAAGTTTACAGAAGTCTGCCATGAACGAGCCATATCCTACATGCCATGCCGAATAAAATCTATCACGCTAGAAACTGAGATTAAAATTATAAGGATGCATTTAGCTTTGCAAATCCATACCAATTATCCTATCAAGCGTTATACTCAAAAGCATGCCAAGCGACATGCCATGCCAAGCGGAAAATTGTTGTCCCACAACAAGCTTAAGTGGGCCCAAGCCACTCAAATGCTCGGGGCTTGCTTGAGAGAGCTGTGGCATGGATGGTAACGAGTTATCATGGGGCCCATCCATGGGTCAGGAGATGGAAGTCTCGGGTCGCTTGGGGGCCTCGAGACTCAAGCCCATTTTTTCTTAGGCCCAAACGTGGGTAAGCACAAGAGAGGGAATAGCTCATTGCTTCAACTAGAGTAACCCAACCAAAATAGCCCATCACTTTAGTAAAAGATAACCCATTATCTTAGATAGCCCATAAAGCCCAAATATTTGGTAAACCTAACCCACTTATTAGATGACTTGGTTTTCTACATTAAAAGGCCCAAACCATTTGAATAAGAGGAAGTCAAGGCCCTCAGCATTTGGCTAGAGCAGAAGACCACGAAGAGGGCAAAGGCTCACATGTGAGGGGCTGCTAGAAGAATGAGTCCCAAGTGCAAGCATTCAAGAAACCAAGGGGTATTGGCATGCAGGGGAGGATGCTATTTCTTAAACCAGCAGGCGCACCCGTTCTCTTTCCTTCATCAGATTTGGGCATGCAAAGAGGAGGAAAGAAGAGAAAGAAGATGGGTGAAAATGGAAGCTCTCCTCTGAAGCAACCGCCAGAAGAAGCCTGGAGCTCCCAAAAATCTTTGATTTTGTGGGATTGGGCAGAACTGATTTTTGCCACCATGAGGTAAGTCAAGAAAGAGGAGAAGAAAGGAAGAGGAAAGCTTAGTCAGATTGGGAAGAAACCATTAGGGTTTCTTGCAGAAGACTCATTCCCAACAGCTATAAATAGGACCCCTTCTTCCCAACACGACACAACCCACAACCTTAAGAGAGCAAGCTTTCTCTCTCACTTGTAAACCCAGTAATTTTCGTGCTATCCTTGCCAATTTTCCTTTATTTCCCCCATCTTGGCAGATTGACAGAAGCTTTGACAGAGTCACTGTCAAGCTACCGGAAGCTGCAAAAATCACCCAAAACTCTTCACCAAACGTCCATAGAACCCCTCTTCCCTTCCATTAGAACCTCTGACCTTCATAGGAACCCACAACTCTCTCTCCTAAAGTGCTAAACCCATGATAATTTTGCTCCCATGCCATTACTCTCTCATGCCAAGCTAGAAGATTTACTTGCAATTTGTTGTTATTTTCGTTGGTAAAGATAGCCAAAGAGTTTCCTAAGGCGTCATCACCCTTTCGAGACATCTTTGGGGCTTAATCTTCGAACTCAGACACAAAAGGGACACTTACATCAGACCACTCTTTGCAGCAGTCCAACCCATTTGCTGCCGGAAGAAAAAGACCCCTACAATAAGCAATCAAAGCAACAAGTGATGGAAAATCGGTTGCGACTTACGACCACAATAGAGGGCATTAGGTATCTAGCAAATCAAGCATTGGAGAAATGAGTAGAGGTACAAATGAGGAGAAATGAAATGAGGAGACACAAGTCAATGGTTGATAATCAAATGTCAAAGTCAATGGTCAAAAGTCAACATGTAGACCAGAGCAATTGACCAAAGCCAAACAGTTCGATCGGGTCAATTAAGTAAGACTATAATTATAATTAAAAGATTAATTATGGAATTAATATTGACATATAGAAATAATGGATTGTACTTTTTAAAAATGATTTAAAAGGAAAGGGACAAAATAGCCCAAAAGGCTATTGGGCCCAAGGGATAAGTGGCATAAGATGATATGACCCATGAACCAAATGGAGCCCCAAATACTTACCCAATTGCCTTTTGTGTTGTCTTATATAAGCTAAGTGTTGGAGAAAACCTAGCTAGGGTTTTTGGTTTTCCTGCTTTGGTTGATGAGTGATCATCTTTGTTTCTCATCTTCCATAAACCAAAAATTGGTCTAATCAAGAAGTAGACTAGCTTCCATACTTCTTGATTGCCTTCTCTTCATCTGCAGGAGCATTTGGGGTGGTGAGGTAGAGGACTCCAATCTTGGAGCCTTAAGGTGAAGGAGTCAAAATCAAGAGAAACAAAAGGTCTTTCCAACAAAGGTGTTCATTCTTGAGAAATCAAAAAAAGGTCATCAAGGGTAAAGATCGATTCCCTTTTCCTTTTTTATTTGTGTTCGAAGAGACTAGGCTAAGATACTTGGTTTAAAATGAAAAAGGTTTAGCTCAACTAGTATAAACAAAATGAATCCGCTATTTAGAATGTTTTTGTTGTATATGTTGTGGCTAAAGTTCATTTCCTAAGCATTAGATGCATGTTTCTTTCAACTTAGCCATAGCTTCTTGATTGACAAGCAAATTTTCAAACTCAACAAGTGATGGTTGAGTAGGCCAACCTTGTAGTGAGTTAAACTTAATTCGAAAAGTTGAACTCAATGGGTTGTTGGATCTGGAGAACTTGAGACAAGTAGAGGACTTAATCAAGCTCGTAGTTTGAAACGAGCTGGAGCCACTCATTGGGGCTCTCATTATGCCTCTACTACAAGTTTGATGTGTTTATTTAAAAAGACTAAATTACTTCTTCAAGAAATCAGTGATCATGGACCTAACCAACAATTTCGTGGCACTGCTGAGAGTAACTATATTACTATGATGTCTTTTGAGTTTGTTTTTTCATTGGTTTTGACGGATAAATTTATAGGATTGACCAATTTTCTTTGTCAAGTATTTCAAACCAAAACTCAAGACATTGTAAGTGCTTTAAATTTTGTTGAAAACACAACAATGCATCTTCTTTATGCCCAAACTATTGGTTATATCTCTTCCGGTAGTAGTGCAATGGTCATACAATTGCACTACTACCACACTACCAAGTAATTAAAGATATAATGTAAAACATTTGGCAAAGGGTGAAAGGTAGAAAAGACAGAGGGAATCTAGATAAGGAGAAGATTGTGGTTCGTGATAAATATTAGGTGATACTTCCAGAGTAATCATACCTGAGTAAGCTTCTTCCTTTACTTACTTATATATTTGATTATTCATGCATCCGTGTTTTAACTTTTTTTATGTTTCTTCATGTTTAGGTCATTACCATCTTATTCACTCCTTCAGACAAAGCGGGAGAGGTTTTTCTTCTATGTAATTGCCTTTTTGCATCGTCAACACAACCGTTCTGTCAATGGAAAAAGGTGGCATACTCATTACAATATCGCTCATAAGGGGACATTTGTGGATATTTGGAATAGTATTAAGGGAATACCATAATTTAAGGATCTTTATTTTTACCTGGCTAGAAACTAGCTACAAAGAACCTGTGTCAACAACAGAAAATTTGAACTTGAGTACTGGGGATGTTCCAACTTCCAACTCGATCTTGGTTGAATACTTCAGAAGTTTTAGATGTTCTAGCTTTGAAATTTGTAGATGTTCCAACTAGGGAAGCCGCAGCTATTCGAACTTGGGAAGTCTCATACGTCACTTCGGTGTTGTGGATGTTCTGACTTCGGAAGTCTCTGATGTTTCAACTTTGGAACTCTCGGACCTTGCCTCCATCAACCCATGCTTCATCTTCTCCCTATAAATACAAGACCCCTAGCAACGTTCAAAGGGTCCCCAACCAACCAAGCCTCCTATGGAGTAACTTATCTTTTCCTGTCATTTATCTTCACGTCATGCACTTTTAATATCTTTAAATGCTTTCCTAGGAGTAGTGGTAAAGTTAATCCTTCCATCAATATATTATACGACCCTTGATTTTCAAGGCGTTGGAGCACCATCCTGGTTACTATTCCATCCACCCCATATATCATACAACCTTCACAATCTAGCGAGACATTGGAGCACCATCCAAATCCACCGACCCCAATCAATATCCTTGTAGCTGAGGTCGTGGATATGATGGCCGCGAACTGTTCCTCTCTTAGCCACAATTGCTTTGAGCGAAGTTAGATCAAACAGGCGCACTCAATCCATCCATTTGCATCCTCAACAAATGCACGGTAAACAGGGCTAGCACGCCCGTGCACACCCTATCCAACACAAAGTAGGACGACCTATGTTGGCGCATATCCCTTAGCCTGAAACACCATGCCTTAAGATTTGCGCAGCCAACATTTATATTTATGTTTTGTCATAAATTTCTTTAAATGTTTGTTGTTATTCTCATTTTCTCAAAACCCAACCACGTGTAGGTGACATGACAAAAAATTAGATGGACATCCAAAAAAATTGACAACAAAATAGTTGAAGTCCTTAATTTACCAAAAAATATAGTTCATGAAGGAAATTGATAATTATTGTATAGTTCGAGGGGCAAAACAACAGTTTATTCTTATCACAAAAGAATAGCGTTGTAAGGAAAATTATATGCAAACATGTCTATCAAGTAACTCAAAACAAAATAGTCAATAGAAATAAATTGTAGCACATATTTCACTTCTCATAAATTGTCCATTAACATAGGTGTTCACCTTTTTCGAGCTTTTAACACGATCAGTATATTAATTTAAATTTATCTCTTTATTTAAATTCAAATTTATTAGTAAGCCGAATTAATATTCAAGTCACATTATTAACCCAATCTAGATCCTTTAGCTCAATCCAATGTCTTAGTCCCAATTAGGATAGGGTTGTTGATCTGATTCCCATTAATTATTTACTCTTTTCCTTTTCTTTTTATTTCATTACTTCTACGTAAACATACCATTAATATCCGATGCCTTAGTTCCAATCTATGCCAACCACGTAACAAAACAACTCTAGCCCCACTCCTTTCTTTTTGGTGAAACTTAACTCTTCGTTTTGTTGTGCCTCATTATTTCTTTCTTCTTTTGCTCTTTCTTCTTCTTTCTATTTTCTTCATCTTTCTCTCTTTTTCGTCTTTTGCATGATTTGATAAATCAATGGCTAGCTTACATCACCTATTGGACTGAACTGAATAATGCCCACCCCTAATTGACCGACCTAAAATAATTTGGTATGAAGTTAACTTGACCCCGACAAAGCCTACATCTATTTAGACCCATAATAAGCCCAATTGAACCCAACCCAAATCCTAATTCATTCAAAACCTCAATGTTTTATAGTTTTTTATTAGTCTGTAATTTGCAAAGCTAATTGTGAGCATGGAACATTTTGGTAAAGTCATTTGGGGGCTACATGAGTTTTGATGTCATTGTGGGCTCAAAATGGTGAAAAGTAGGGAGATTTGGTAAAGTCCTCGAGTCTCTTAACACTTTTCTTACGTTTACTCCTTTAGTCACTTGAAGGTCTTTCAAATAGCCCGCCCTTTGATTTTCAAAATGCAAGGTCCCATAGATATAATTCCAATTGCAAAAGACCAAATTTCAGGAGTCTCTGACATCTCTAAAATCTAGTACACTTTCTTATCAAAAGTATCTTGATATCCAATTGTCTGGATAAGTAGCCATTAAATTAATCTTCTAAAAAAATTCCCGACAAGAACAACAACCATTCTTGAAATGGTGGAACCTGTTAGTATCCCTGACAATGATTTCCTTCCCTGTACAAGGTGATGCAATCTTCATAAAAGAATGGCAATCACCACAAATCCTAAGATTCTTCATGATCCTGATAGATGCATTTGAAGGTAAGCACATCAACCCCAAAGTAAGAGCAAGTTTCTCGCTGTGGTGCCTCAACAGTTCATGTTTTCTGTTCTCTCCCACATAATGAAGGTCATGTTTAGTCTCAGCCTTATAGCCCATAATCTTCAACTCTTCGATTAAACAGTCCAATTTTGAGTATATCTTAGCAATTCTAGCATGCTTTCTCTCTCCAACCATAAATGAGTGAACTTTGTCCTTGATTTCGATCCAACTTTTGCCTCTCTCCTTCTTCAACTCACTTTCTTTAAGAAGTTTCCTTATTCTTGCAACTTCATCCCATTTCTTATTTGCTGCATAAATGTTTGACAACAAAATATGATTTCAAGCATTATTAGGTTCTATCTCAGACAAATGCTTAGCTGCTACCACAGCCAAGTGAAGTTTTCCATGGATCCTACAAGAAGCCAACAGTGAACCCCACCTGGAAGCAGTAGCATCAAATGGCATTTCCTCTATCAAATTATAGGCTTCAAGCAACAACCCTGACCGACCAAAGAGATCAACCATGCATGAATAGTGAACAACATTAGGTGACACATTGTGTTCTGTTATCATGAGGTTGAAGTATTTCCTTCCACTTTCAACCAATCCCATATGACTACAAGCAGTTAATACAGAAACATACGTTACTTCACTTGGGAACGTACCCATCTGCTGCATTTTCTCAAATAAGATCATCACCTCTAGGGAGCAAGCATGTCTAGCAAACCCAGAAATCATGGTATTCCATAACACAGTGTTTGTCTCGTCCATACCTCAAACACATGGTAAGCTTCTTTAATGCTACCACATTTTGCATACATGTCTATAAGAGAGGAAACAATAAATATATTCAAACCAAATCCAGTTTTACATAACACGGCATGCACCTGCTTCCTTTGAATAAGAGCTGCTAGACCTGCACAAGCACAAATAGCAGAAGAAATTGTAAACTGGTTATGTTCTAACCCCATCATTTTAGCTCTATGGAAGAACATCAAAGCCTCCTCATAAAGCTCATTTTGCACATACCCGGCTACCATCGAACTCCAAGTAACCTCACTCCTCTCTAGCAGAGACGCAAACACACTGCTTGCATCCTTTATCAAACCAAACTTTGCATCAACGTCAAGCAATGCAGTTCCCACATAGACATTTGAATTCATTGCTAACTTAACAGCAAGAGCATGCAGTTGTTTACACTCAAAAACAGCACATTTCGCAGCACAAGCACAAAGAACACTCGAAACAGTGAATTCACTAAAATGGTTTCCTTCTCTTCGCATCTGCAAGAAAAGACCAAGAGCTTTCTGTTCCTCCCCATTCTGGGTAAGTGACCCAATCATTGTGTTACATGAAACTAAGCTTCTTTCATGCATTTCATCAAAAACTTTGCCAGCACAATCAACTAAATCGCATTTAGAATACATGTTTATGAGCATGTTAGACGTTAAAGTGTCTGTTTGCAATCCAACACGTACGATCTGTCCATGGCAGGCCTTACCTTCCATGGGTGCACTTGTTCTTGCACACCTTTGCAAGATTTGATGCAGAAGTGGAGTATAAGTGTCCCTCGCCTCCACCAAAACAAGGCATTCTTGGGTTCTTGGTCTGTCAGCTCTAGCGCCCCTGGTGATGGCTGAGAACTTTCTGTGATAGTTTTTGAGCAGTGGTGTAGATTCCCTCCGTGTTTCTTGTCAAGGTTTTCATATCAGCCCGCAGCACAGTTGCCTAGCAGAGCAAGCAAATGGGCTGGGACTTTTGTCAAGCAATTGGTGTGCACACAACGGGACGTTCAGCAGTTGTCCAAGGGGTCGTTCATGGAATCCACAACCAATTTTCCAGCATTCCAAGGGGTCGTGCTACCCCTTTTGTCCCAACGTGCATCCGCCCCTGCATATACCTTCAAATACTACGTGGAGATCTTCTCTTCTGAGACTAAGGAATGGAGAGCGTCATATATTTCGTTCCCCAAGAAATTAGCTTTCCATAGTGCCAATCCCAGTATTGGCTTTGCACACAAGGGAATGTTGTTTTGGGTGGGTCGAGACAGAGGTCGTGCCTTTCTTATTGGGTTCGATCCGTTCAACACGAAGAAAAATGATGGAACAATTGATAAAAAATGTTTCATTGAATTTGACCAGCCGGCAATTGAAGGCCTAGGTGATGTGTCGGAAATTGAGTGCCTAGGTGTGTGTCAAGGCTGTCTGCGGATGTTCAACTTTGAATTGAGGACAGGTACTATCTTAGTTTGGGATTTCAAATTAGTAGAACCGGCTGATCAAATGGTCAATGGAGGCAACTGTTTGATTTTGAAACACGGGGTCCCCATGGACCCAGAAATACTGCTTTCGAATACGGTAATTTTCTCTCATAACGAATTAGACATGCATTGGACTAAGGTATGTACTTTGGACCCAAATAACGAGGATATTTGATGTGCAATGTTGATACAAAAAGTTGGTTAGTGACAGCAGAAAAAGATCGGCACCAAAGTGTTGTTGCTCTCTTCCTACCATTGATTTTCCACCCTCAATGGCCAGCCCCAGTTCCGAGGACTTGCCCCGTCAGAGGAGAGGTAATTGATATTCGCTGCAAATAAGTTGTTTGTTGATGTTACTTGAGGTCTTAGTATAAGTATTGTGTTTATGTACCAAAATGTTTACTCAAGAGAGACTGAAACTTGAGGTTTTAGAAGTTTGAAGACATATGTTTAGAGTCTATAACTTTGCACCATAATATTTAATCAAGAGAGATTGAAACTTGACTTGTACAAGGTATTAAATATCAATAATATCGTTTTTTTGAGGTGGAGATATTTTAACACATATCCACTTAATTATCGTCAATATATTGATATTTTTGTCGATATTATCGTGATAATATTGGAGACGATAATTTCCTTTACATTGATGTAATATTTGGGCAATATATCGCGATATTATCGATAATATCAATAATATCGCGATATGCAACTGCATACCTTGAATAAACCTGAGACAAGCAAACACAAGTTGACAAAGATCTTACAAGAACCTGTAGTAGAGAGATTGTGATTAGTTTACCGAATTAGAATGAACAGACAGCGAATCTAGAGCTCCAATTGGATTCCGAGAGAAAGACAAGAAGAGAAAATGAAAATCGATCCCTAATTCTTCATTTTCTTTTCTTTTCCTTGGGTTTCTCTGCCAGCAAACATATTTAATAGTGTCAAGGCTTACAGAAGCGAGAGTGAGAAACTGTGAGACTGATGTAGAAGAAAGGAACATAGGAAGAAGAAAGAAGAAAAAGAAGAGAGGAAGAATAATAGAGAAGAGAGAGAGAGAGGAGAGAGAGAGAGAGAGAGAGAGAGAAGAGGGAAAATAATAAAAAAAATAAGGGGGGTGATGATAAACAATCAGAAAGATACAGAAAGAGAGAGAGAGAGAGAGAGAGAGAGAGAGAAAAATAGAATAAAAAAGGGGAGAGGAGAATAGAATAAAGAAAAGGATGTGTGTGTTGGGATGCATTATGTGTTTTTATTTATTTTACTTCAATTCCTTCTAATATTTCCTAGTACCTGTGTAGCTTTCCTTGTTTCCCTCAAGGAATGAAATATCGATATTATCACCGAAATATCGGCGATAATATCGTTATTTGTGGCTGCCGATATTTTCCTTGCATACCAGTTATGTTTCATCATTTTATCAAAATTATCGTCGATAATATCGGTGAAATTTCGAGATGGATATTTTTGTGCAAATTCAAGCTGAAATGGTCAAAATATCGCGATATTATCGATAATATCGATAATGTCGCGATATTTTGACCCAAAAACATGAAAAATGCTGAAAATTCTTCTTCTTGTGCATGGAGGCAGTGGCAGATCCACCATGGGGTTTAGAGGTCTCTTGTTGGCCTTGGCAGATCTGGAAATGGCTCAGACGACCCCATGGCAGATCTGGAAATGGCTTGGAGGTTCCTTGTTGGCCTTGGCAGCCATGGGAGACGACCCCATGGAGAAGAAGCTGCAAGTTGCGAGGGAGAAGAAAAAGGAGGAAGAAGAAGAAGACAGTGATTGAGAGGGGGAAGAAAGAGAGAGGAAGAAGAAGACTGTGATTGAGAGGGAGAAAAAAGAAAGCACTGCGCAAGCGCAAACACAAATTTTTTTATAAAAAAGGAATTGATCTGTTAGGATTTTTAAAAATATTTTTACAATTATGTTGGTTAGACCTATAAATACTAAAAGTATAGATAAATAATGTAAAGCTATCACTTACCACAGTGGCCTCTGAATTGAAAAGAAGTTTTTGGTCAAGGGTTCAACACCCATTGTGCTCTTTTTGTTGTGATATTCCAGATATTTTATTATTTGGGTTATTTTTTGGTGTGTGTATTTATTATTTGGGTTGGTGTTATTATTTCGATTAAATTTATGGTTTACATAATGGGCTTTGTGGGAGCAAATATTTTCGTCTCCAATCAGAGCACGCCACGTGGAAAAGAAGATTATCCCTTAAATTAATTAATTAAACCATATCTTGGGATAATTAATTAATCTGGATAATATCTTAATTATATGGTATTATCTCATAATTAATAAAGATAATATCATTAATTGGGATATTATCTTATAATTAATGAGATAATATCAATAATTCGGGTATTATCTTATCAAAGGGATAATATCCTAATTATAAGATATTATCTTATAATTAACGAGATAATTCAGATATTATCAAGTCCGACTCGATCTCGACGAAACCTCAGCCCCGAGGCTCTTATAAATAGATGGGTTTATTCATCATTCCAGGTACTTCAAAACCTAGCTCCAAAACCCGAGAAAATACCCGAAGCTCTCTCTCCCTCTCCACTCTCCACTCTCCATGTTTCCTCCACACGGCTCCGGCCACCACCCACAGCTCCGGCCGCCCGGTTTACACCATACAACTCTGTACCCTTGCTTAGCTATTGTTTTCCTACAAACACTCAAACTAACTTAGGCATCGGAGGGCCTTTAGCCAACACCCCTCGGGTGTGGTCTATTTACTCCAGTCTTTTTTACAGGAATCGAGGAAGAGAGAGAAGGAAGATCGAAGGTTGAAGGATCTAGAAGCGAATATTCTCCCGCGAGATTATTTGCACAAACATTTGGTGCTTTCATTGAGAGCGCGAGTTATACTCAACGCGTGCTCAAGGAATCCGTTCCTCCTATTTTCCAATCCACCGAAGCCTTCCAAACAACCATGGTTGGAAGCAAGCACATGAGGAGCAAGACCGCCGCGATGGCGTGATTCGTGACTGCCCAAAGTCACTCCTCCCACGATCCCACAATCGACATGGTGGCACCTCCACCACTCGCCGTTGTGAACCCGCAGCAAACCCTTGCTGCCGCACCACAGCAGCCACCCCGTGTGGCTGGAACCACCGTGCCACCTGCCGGACCCACAGCTGGGACCATCGCACCGGCCTTTGCCATCGTCATACCATCCCAAGGCCCCGTGGCTGGATCTAGCCACCTTTATAGCGCCACCGCCAAACATGGTGGAACCTCCCATCAAGGTGGGCTCACTACCACCGCCGACTTTGGCCCAATCTTGGAGCAACTTCAAGTATTCCCTCCATTGCCTCCACACTCGACGTACGCTCATGCATACACCTCCAATGAAACCCTAGCCCGTGTGCAATTGGGCTCCTCACAATTCTCTCCTCCTGATCCACGAAGTCAAGTAGACCTCAATCTAAGAGTTGACCAACTAACTCAAAGAACGGACGACCAAAACAATTTGATGAGGCAGCTCCTCAACCAAATAAACTTGGCTCAAAATCTTGGCCTTGGACAATAGGGCGAAGAGAGAAGGATGGACGAAAGTGCCGATAGGCAGTTTGATGTGTATCAAGCAGGTCGAGCAGGAGTAAGCAGACAAGGAGAGGGACAAACAACGCGGTCGGCTTGCCGACATGTCGCAAGCATCAGCAAGCCACACTCAGAGCAGACAAAGTCTCTCATCCAGATCGAGTTCAAGGACCAATGTTCACGAAAGGCTAGGCTCCCAAGGAGGTCAACTTCACGACCCCCACAGTGAAGATCGTGAAGAAAGGCGCTCTGCTGCCCACTCCCGAAGAACTAATTCCAGTCAACAAGCTACAGGAAATTCCTTGTCAGTGCAGTCCACCAACACGCCACCTAGGCAGCACAGCCGAGAAGGTCGACCCTTACGAACCAACGAGGAAGTCAATCAACGTCGCCCAAATCGCGAAGGTCACCAACTTGACCGACCAACTATGTGTGCGGAAGATGTTGAGAAGCTTGTAAATAACCGACTTCAAGATTTAAGGATTGACGGAAATTTTGAAGATGCATTACGCATGGAGGTAGACCGAGCAAACTCCTCACCTTTTACTGTCGAAATTGAGCAGGCTGCTCCCCAGAAACGATTCTCAACGCCCTCTTTCACATGCTTCAAAGGGAATTCTGATCCTGAAAGTCATCTGAAGCATTTCAAAAGCGTTATGATCCTCCACAAGGATGAAGACGCATTAATGTGCAAAGTGTTTGCAACGACTTTGCTAGGAGCAGCTCAGGACTAGTTTTACACCCTGCCATCCGGGTCGATCAGCAGCTTCAAGGAGCTTGCTTACGTCTTCACCAAGGAATACACTTCCTACCGGACGATTAAGAAGAAACTTGACCATCTGTTCAACCTACACAAGAAGTCCAATGAATCCTTCCGAGACTACATAAAGAGGTTCAAGGCGGAGAGGGCAAAAATCATAGGATGTGATGACCAAGTTGCGTCCTCTGCCTTCAAGAGGGGCTTGCCAACTGAGTGTGAGCTGTATGGCGAGCTAACCATCTCTCCCTGCCAAACACTGGAAGAAGTTTTCGCAATAGCAGAGCGCTACACACTTTGGGACGACGACCGAATTGTCGCAAAGAAGGCTGCCAAGCAAGACGATCAACTGGCTGAGCAGGCAAGCCAAAGGAATGACAACAACAAGGATGAAGGCAAGCGCAAATCACAGCCTGAAGGAGATACTCCAGCAACTGAGAGCTACACCAAGTTCACTATCCCGATTCACCAGATCCTAGCCCAAGTAAAGGACATGCCTTGGTTGAAGAAACCATCGCCTTTGAAGGGAAACCCAGTCAAGAAAGATACCAGTAGATATTGCGAATTCCATGAAGGGCATGGTCATTATACAAACGACTGTTTTGCCTAGAAAAGGCACCTGAAAGAGCTGGTCAGAGATGGCCATTGCACGAAATTCATTGCAATGGGGTCTATCCAGCAAATCAAGGATTGTGATGCAGCTGCCAATGAGCCTCCATGAAAAAAGTCATACAGATCAACACGATTCTAGCGAATTCCAAGAGTTTGGGCTGACCACCAGGGAGCAAAAGAGAAATATCAAGCAAGCGACTTTCATCTCCCAAGCCGTCACCAACTACCCAGTCATGGAAGACGATCCTGGCATCATCTTTTAAGGGAAGAAAGTTCTAAGATAGTGGAATGCCCATCACCTCCAGGGCTATTATCCATGAAGCTCATCACCTATCAGCTCGCCTCCAAATAGGCGGTCGAGCCTCCCTCACTTTCATTGAAGCCAAGTTACTTTTGATGTTACCCGTGCAACTCATCTCTTTTGTTCAATAAAGCAATGTAGTGACATCGACATCAATACAAGTTCAAGCATTTCTTTCCAATGAAGTGTTCACAAAAGCAATCGACACGTCTCCGGACGTAGGCCAAACGGGCCACACACATCGACACGTCTCCGAACATAGGCCAAATGGGCCACACTCATCGACACGTCTCCGAATGTCGGCCAAACGGGCCACTCTCATCAACACGTCTCCGGACGTCGGCCAAACGGGCCACTCTCATCGACATGTCTCCGGACAACGGCCAAACGGGCTACACTCATCGGCACGTCTCCGTACGTAGGCCAAACGGGCCACACTCATCGACACGTCTCCGAATGTAGGCCAAACGGGCCACTCTCATCGACACGTCTCCGGACGTCGGCCAAACGGGCTACACTCATCGACACGTCTCCGGACGTCGGCCAAATGGGCTACACTCATCGACACGTCTCCGGACGTAGGCCAAATGGGCCACACTCATCGACACGTCTCCAGACGTAGACCAAACGGGCCCCACACACTCATTGACACGTCTCCGGATGTAGGCTAAACATGCCACTACCCAGAGACACTCAAGCAGTTCACAAGACAATATGTAAATTGTAGTTGAAAAAATAACTGAAATTTCCATTGCAAACTGACCAACTGGCCGAGTTCAACAAAAAGAAGATGGTTAAACCAGACAAATTATTCTAAATAAGAAAGCAAACTACAAAAGCTGAAAAGAAATAAATGAGTCTTCATCTACTCTGAGACGCCAGCAGGGGATCGTTGATCCGCAGCTTGTTTAGCATCCACATGATCAGCCACGATCTCAGCAGCTTCACATGCCTGATCCATGATGTTTACCACCATAGCCAGCCTGACGGATTTGATCAACTAGCTCAACATAAGTGGATGGGCTTGACAGAAAGTTTGTCTTCAGCAGATCAGACATGCCTGCAGGGCTGCACTTGTCCACCTTTGGATTAGCCAATGACATTGTAGAAGAACCCTTTGCCCGAGCAAATGTCGAGGGACCAACTCTTACTAGAGTCTTCTCAGTAAAAGGGATCCTTGGCCTTTTCATCAACGGTGACACATCCTTCACCTGCGAAGCCGTAGCTTCATTTCTTGAAGACTTGACATCAACCTTCCTTTTTTAGGGGGATTCAGTAGAACACTCATCCTGCCCAACCGGTAGATTATCAGAGTCTAGACCATTCTACCTCCATCTCTCAACATCTTGAGTAGGGGGCAGACCACCAACTTCCTCCCGATACTCGCTCAGCAGCCACCAGCGGCCATCGCCTCTCCAACCGTCTTCGGCTGCCAGTCACGACGACAACCAACCTAGTCCTACCTAGATGGTCCTTGAGGCGAAAAAGAGAAGACGAAGAAAAAATATACGTGCTCGACTTACCTTGGGATGCACGGCAACTCCTCTCTTCGACAAGCAGTACAAATTCTCCAAGATCTTTCTCAAGCTAGAAAGTAGAGAAGTTAAGTTTGCGATGTAGAAGAGTGAAGAGAAGCCCTGTATTTATACAAGTTGGACAACCCGGGTCAAGAAGGAATCGCAAGCTCATTCCTACTGGGAATCCAACTCAAGAACAGTCAGAAGCCTACTCCAATTGGTAATCTGATCTGTAAAGGAGTCCAACTCACAGAAGAAAGCCCATACACAGTTGGAGAGCCTGAAAAATAATTTCATCTCCTACATGCCATGCAAGCGCCATGCAGAAGCTGGGGGGCCATTTGTGGGAGCAAATATTTTCGTCTCCAATCAGAGCACGCCACGTGGAAAAGAAGATTATCCCTTAAATTAATTAATTAAACCATATATTGGGATAATTAATTAATCTGGATAATATCTTAATTATATGGTATTATCTCATAATTAATAAAGATAATATCATGAATTGGGATATTATCTTATAATTAATGAGATAATATCAATAATTCGGGTATTATCTTATCAAAGGGATAATATCCTAATTATAGGATATTATCTTATAATTAACGAGATAATTCATATATTATCAAGTCCGACTCGATCTCTACGAAACCCTAGCCCCGAGGCTCTTATAAATAGATGGGTTTATTCATCATTCCATGTACTTCAAAACCTAGCTCCAAAACCCGAGAAAATACCCGAAGCTCTCTCTCCCTCTCCACTCTCCACTCTCCATATTTCCTCCACACGACTCCGGCCGCCCAGTTTACACCATACAACTCCGTACCCTTTGCTTAGCTATTGTTTTCCTACAAACACTTGAACTAACTTAGGCATCGGAGGGCCTTTGGTCAACACCCCCCCGGGTGTGGTCTATTTACTCCAGTCTTTTTTACAGGAATCGAGGAAGAGAGAGAAGGAAGATCGAAGGTTGAATGATCTAGAATCGAATATTCTCCCGCGAGATTATTTGCACAAACAGGCTCAATTTATTGAATGATGTTTCTATTAATTGGAATAAGTTTGGCATGTTTTTTTTAATTTTTAGCATTGTTTTTATCCTTTAAAAAAATTCAGAATTTTAACACTAGTATTATGACCCCATGGGGTAACAATCCTGCATCTGCCACTGTGTTCAAGGTTTGTCTAATGCTTTAACTTTATTCTTTCATCAATGGCTTTTACGGAGACCACATAAGTAGAAAGTTTTGGTGTGTGCTCATTTCAAGGATCAGTTCTCAGAGGACAGATGGTGGGAATCTTTTGTAAAGTTCTCTAACTCGGTTCTGATTTCCTTGTTACAGAACCTCTGCTACGGATGGGGTGCAAAATTGACTCCACAAGAGGTGGCTGACAAAGTGAATCACTTTTTCAAGTACTACTCCATTAGTCGACAGAAAATGACCGTATTAACACTTTCGTATCACACCGAGGTATGAATATGATGACCTTAAGAAACTGTGAAGCTTCTTTCTGTATCTCATTTTGTTTAACTTCATGCAGAGTTATTTGCCTGAGGATAATTGGTTCGACCTTCGCCAGTTTTTATATAATGCTAGATGGCCATACCAGTTCCAAAAGATTGATGATCTTGTGCATGAGTTAGATGATGACAGGGTTCATTTGGGAGAATCAAGTGCGCTAGACAAGTTGGGTGATGCTTCACATGGTGGAGGTGGGATGGGGGTTGTGGCAGCAGGCTCAGGCAATCCAAATGTTGGACTCTAGGGTTTTCTGTCTTTCTTTCATTTTATTTTTTTTCCCCTTTGTCTTTGAAAGAAATAGATAAGCTAGATCACAAGGATGCCTTTTCTTTCAAATGTACATGCTCTTCCGTGAAGGGATCACTTGTTATTTTTCTCTACAAATTACAATACAATGGGTCTGGTGACTGGTGTGTACATATAAATATTATTACGTACGGTGCTAAAAGAGAAGAGACCTCTACCCATGTGTAGATATATGATTCTATAGGTACATGTTAATGTCATACATGAGATGAGCCATTGGATTTGAACTTGATTCCCTGTTTCAAAATTATGTATTTTCTCAACAATTAAAGAGCATTGCAATTCTGTGAAAGAGTTGAAAACAAAATGAAGTACAACACAAGCATGCAAAATGGAGAAAATGCTAGTTTGTTTGATACCCAATCAGCGTTGGATACCCTCCTTTAACACAAAGGCTCTCTTCTGTTTCTCTCCCACAAGATCATGAGTTGACATGCATAAACAACTTAGAAGTAGAATAAATAAATCCTTCATAATTCTGGAGAAGAGCTACTTTCAGTTCAGTAAAGCACATCACACGTCAAATTATACGAGTTTGATGCCTTAATTGGTGAAAATTTTCCACAGCAAGGTGCTATTAATGGATATCTTTTACTTCTTGTACCCTTACAGAAAAGGAAATATTTTGTGGAATGATAGTTATGTTCATGGACACGTATCAAGTGTTGAGCATTGTGATGATAATGGAATCGAGGCAAATAATCACATCCTAAAGTCAAACTAAGTCATATATTAACAGCTAGCAAGTAAAGGAAAGAATCCTGGGATATTCAAGCTGATGGGGATAAGTACACATGAGCTTGGACCGAAAGGAAGAGAAAATAGGAGTTTAGAGCCCTATGATAAATATATCTGCAAGCTGATTGGAAGAATTAACAAAATGATTTGACAAGAAACCTTTGGAAACTAATTCGTGGATGAAGTGATAAGAAAACTCAATATGCTTTGTTCTTGCATGAAAAACGGGATTGCCAGCTAATTGAGTGCCCGCCCATATTGTCGGAACAAAAAAAAAATAATAATAATAATAAATTGTTATAAAATAGGCAGAGTATGAAAGTACCACTGAATATTAGGGTGGAATTGTATTTGCTCTTATGGTTTTACACCGATAAAATTTTCTCTCTCAGATAAAACTTTCTAACTCTCAAATTGCTCTCTCTATTTCTCTTCGGATTGGTATGTATCAAAGCCTGCACATTGCCTCTATTTATAGGTAGATGATATATGCTTCCCAACCATGGCATTCACTCTACAACATTAACTCATAATTGCTTTTTACTATTTGTGAATAGTCCCAATGGTTCACATTCAGATCATTATTATCAATCTAGCTCAAATCCAACATCTCAAATAATGATTATCCACACGATTCACGACAAAGTTTCTCCTTACCAAGGAAGTGGAGAAAAAAGTGACTAAAGCTAATGAGAAATTGTGCACACTCGACTCGAGTAGCCCCAATTGTCAATTATTATGACCGTTAGCCGCACACTTCCGCTGCCTCACGAGTGCATCACAACGTGAACACCTCATAGCCTCCATGCCAGACACGTGTCCTTCAACACCTTTCTTGGCTTGGTGCTCGCATATTAACCACGTGGCGTACAACTATAAGCTATGGTCTTCTCTTATCCTGTTCCGCGCCGCACAGGATCTCTTCCAACGTTTTCGAATTTTAAAATGGCCAAAAAAACTTTGTAGCCGTTGGAGTTGGAAAGCGCTGTGTCTGTAAGCACCAAAGGTCAAGGTGGAGGAGAAGCAGCTTAGCTCACACAGCTTCTTCACTGTCATCTCTCAATCTCTCTAATCTCTCTTCAAACTTCATAAATAATCCATTTCTGGCTTGAAGCATCCTTTTCCTGGTTCAGATTTTGGAAGCTTTGCTGGGCAACAATGAAGGGAGTGAAAGGAAAGTTCCTGAAGAAGTTGAAGTCAATCCGGCCTGTTGGGTATTTGAAGCCACAAGATAGAATTCTTCAGGTAAGTGCGTCAGATGGGTATGTAGATTCTTATCCCAAGAGCTCAGATCTCAACGTTCAAGCCCAGTTGGTTTCCATGGAAACAGAGCAGAAGAAAATGAAAGAGAACGTTTTGACCGAGCAAGAGCCTGATGTTATTGACGTCGATGAGCTTATGAAAGACCTTGAAGATGAAGAATCAGGGTCTGAGGATGATTTGGACGACAAGGAAAACATCCGGCCAAAAATGAAGGCAAAAAACTCAATGGCATTCAAGGAAAATTTGATGGGAACAGAGCACAATTTGGGGGAAAACAGAGCTCTTGAAGCTTCAGAAGAATCGTTGCCCGGGCCAGATCGTGGTAGACAAATCCCTTTGTCGGAGATTGACATCTCATCTTTTCGCAGACCGGACTTAAACTCCGGTAGCCTTTTTGACCCGAACCTACTCGCAGCCTTTCAGCAAGCCGTGATGGAATATATGAAGTTGAGTGAAGCAGAGAGAATATCAAGAAGAAGTGAAAAACAGAATCTTGAATCCAATGTGGTTGAGCCAGAACCGGAGCCGCCTTCAAATGAAGAACCTCTATTATGCTTCAAAGAGAAGTGTGTGCCTGGGAGTTCGGATTCATCAGTAATTCTGTACACAACAACCCTTCGAGGTATTCGAAAGACCTTCGACGACTGCAACAGCGTTCGGTTTCTTTTGGAGAGCTTTCGGGTGGTGTTTTACGAGCGGGATGTGTCTATGCACATGGAATTCAGAGAAGAGCTGTGGCAAGTTTTGGACTGCAAAGCAGTGCCTCCTAAGCTTTTCATAAAGGGGAGATATATTGGGGGAGCAGAGGAGGTTTTGACGCTTCATGAGCAAGGAAAGCTTAAGCCACTCTTCCATGGAGTCCCAATCGATCGGTCTATTGGCCCGTGTGAAGCTTGTGATGGAGTTCGATTTGTGGTTTGTTTCAAATGCAGTGGCAGCTGCAAAGTGATTGGCCAAGAGGGCCAGTCAGACAAGTGCTCTGTGTGCAATGAAAATGGGTTGATTTTATGTCCCTTATGTTGCTAACTTGCTGAAGAAAGAAGCTTGTTTCTGTGATTCTTGTTGTAGCGCCTTGTACTGTGTATCTTAATATTTTGATTCTTTTTAGAACGTTATATATCATATTCTTTGGATTCTTTTTAGAACTTTATGTATCATACTCTCTTGATCCTTTTTTGGGCTGGTTTGGAGAATAAATGGAAGTATCTCGCGACGGATTTTTGGATTTGTAGCTCAAGTGGTTGACAGCATTCACCTGTGCGCCCGAGTTCCACTATTCGATTCTCATATCCCCAATGTGGCAGCATCTGTAAACTGGTTTGTAGATTGAAATCAGCCTTGTCCACATTTACTATGTAAACTTTCATGGATATATAATAAATTGAGCTTGTGGGGAGTTTTCTGTTGCATTATGAAGTAGTGAAAAGTGGGGATCTGAATCATTCAGTCTTTTTTTTTGTTTTTTGTTTTTAACATGAATCGTTTTGTCTTTTACCCAACAAAAATTGGATCAAGGAACAAAATTCTGTTATATAATTTCTAGTTCCACGGTTTCTACAAAAGTTATTTCCGTTTTCAAAATGAACTAAAAACAGACAAAGGCTAACGTTAACGTTATAACTCTTTCTTTTCTCCAACAGGCTAAAATTGTCGGATTAGAGGGTAAATTTTTATTTTATTTTTCCGAAATACGAAGACAATTACAACAAAGATCCACGACATATCTTACCACCATACAAATCGCATTAGAGGGTAATTGATATGTGAAACAAGTGCATGATTAATTAAACAGAACAGAAAAAAAAAACACAGAGACACACTCACAACAACCAAACTGTCTTCTTACGTCAAAAGAAAAGGGAACAAAAATTATCTGTTGGTCAAATCAGTTTCTATAATGTGGTTTAGTAACAAAGCTGATAGAAAGGGCATTGCCAGTTGTCTGCAAAGGTGATAGAAGAAGCTTTCTCCATGCATATATACTGATTGAGAGGTTCTTCCAGGGTCATCTGCTTAACTAGTTTCTTAATTAAGTTCAGAGTGAGTTAATTTTGATTCATTAATCATAGATTATTATTAGAGTTAAGGAAATGGGAAGAGGGACAGCAGAAACTAAAGCAGCAGATGAGGCGGTGGCATTGGCAATAGACAAGGACAAAGGAAGCCAGCATGCTATCAAATGGGCTGTTGATCATCTTCTCACTAAGGGTCAACATCTCACCCTCCTCCATGTCAAACAAACCCTTACCAATCATGGTAAATCTCTCTCTCTCTCTCTCTCTCTCTCTCATGCATGATCACGAGGGTGATCTTCATGTTATTAGTGTACATAGTCATGGGCCTTGACCATATTTCTTCTGACATGGATGAAATTCATGCACAACTCATCCACGTATTTGGCTCTCACCTTTCAGAAGAAAGATATAGTCATCAAATATGATACACGTAGCGTTACTCATTGTTCCATTACATGAAACACATGAAATAATTGCATATTCTTACAAACAAAAAGAAATCTGCATATTATTTATTTCAAATTTTGCTCTTGATCGTTTGCGTTTCTCAGTCCCCCGAATTTCTGATCCTCCGTTTTTCACATCCTATGCGTAGTTTCGGTCTCCAAAGAGGGAGAGGAAGTGGAAAATGTATACAAAAAACCGGTTGATGCTGAAACCAAGGAGCTGTTTCTTCCATTCCGTTCCTTTTGCAAGAAAAAGTTGGTGAGTTTCTGGTCCCTAGGCAGCTTTATTTTATATCTAATGCAGTTTCCGGTCCCTAGGTAGCTTAATTTGATCTTTGCTGCAGATAAAGTGTGATGAAGTCGTAGTTGAGGCTGCCGATATACCAAAAGCCCTCATCAACTATGTTATCTCTAATTCAATTGAGATTTTGGTACTTGGTGCACCATCAAGACACAGTTTTTTCAGGTAATTTTTATTACTTGCATTCCATTTGGGATTTGGTTAAAGATTCAGACTGTCCATTTCAAAATCGTGGCTAAGTATTTTCAATTTGACTAACTTTTAACAAAGATTCGTTTGTGAATGTGTGCCCAAGAACCAGACAGTTCGAATCATTATACTACATTGCTCAAAGAATTTCCAACGAAACAATTACACATGCATTGACATTACATTAATTTTGTTTCAAATGTATCAGATCCTTCAAAGTAACAGATGTTCCAAGTTGTGTGATAAAAGGGGTGCCGGATTTTTGCACTCTGTATGTCATTGGCAAAGGCAAGATCTCCTATATGCAAACAGCTACCATTCCACCACCCAAAAAAGCTCGTAACCAAATTCATAAACAATCCAGCAAAGTTTCCGAATCAAATGGTATGCAATCCGTGCGTAAACAGCAACCAAGAGGTTAATTTCTTTCTGTAATTCTAGCACTGATCATGTTCTTCCCCAACTCGAATGATCCTGCGATTTCGTTCTTTACTCACTCAAGTTTCTCTGATTAATGCAGCATCAGGAAAGCGGACACATTCTGCACCCAATAGCTTGATGGTAGATGACACTGAAATCAAGTAAGCTCTGATAAATGCTCTTCAAATGAAGATATTATGTGAATAGAATACAATATTTGATGAGAAGACTGACCTCACGAAAAAATGATGCAGGTCACCCTTCACAAGAGGACGAGCTTCAATGAACAACTCATATGACTTTTCGCCAGAGAGTACTGATATATCGTTTGTGAGCAGTGGAAGGGCAAGTATTGATCGCATGTTCCCTTCGTTAATGACCCCTCGAAAGTCGATCAGTGCAGAATTTGACAACCGAAGCTCTGCGTCATCTTACTCAAGACACCAGTTTATTGACATGAGCTCTTCCCCAAAAGACTTCTCATCATCCTCAATGGAAAGTGGAAAATCATGGTTATCATCACACAACATGGTAAGACAATTTCCCACCATAAGTAAACTTGGAAGCACCACGAATCTATTCACCTTGGAGCATGCCAGAAACTTATTTTTTTCAAGTCAGGAGCAGATTTAGATGTTTCCATTTGTTCAATAAGTACCGATATCTCAAATCAACCAATTAATATCTCAATTGTACTAGTTGAGATGGTACAAATAGCAGTGCTCAACTTTATTAACTAGTTCTAATTGATTCAAGGCCATGACAAAAAAAGACGTGCATTTATTACAGTAACATACATAGGAATGCAAAATTAGTTCAGAGTATTAATCCGTAGTTTGCCTTGAAAATAATAGGATGAAGTGGAAGCTGAGATGTGGAGGCTCAAGCTAGAGCTCAAGCAAACAATGGACGTGTATAACATGGCCTGCAAGGAGGCAGTCATGTTAAATCATGAGGTATGATGTGAAGCCTCATTTGGGCATAAATTTTGTTCATGTTTTATTATCATCTCCAGAATATGAATTTTGGCGAAACATCATATAGCTAGCCCGAAAAACGATTCATTCCAATATGAACTCTAATGAAAACCATGACAGGCACAGGAACTTGACCAATGGAAATCGGAGGAGGAACACAGATTACATGAGGCACACATAACAGAGGAAGCTGCATTGGCACTAATAAAGAAGGAGAGAGAGAAATGTAAGGCAGCCATGGAGGCGGCAGAAGCAGCTCAAAGGATTGCTGAATTGGAAGCACATAAAAGGAGGAATGCGGAAATGAAAGCCCTTAAAGAAGCAGAAGAGAGGAACCAGGCAACAGAAGCAAGGGCATATAATCTAAGTTACAGGAAATACACAATTGAGGAGATTGAAGCAGGAACAAATAAATTTTCACAAACTGACAAGATTGGAGAAGGAGGCTATGGGCCAGTATACAGGGGTGAACTGGATCACACACAAGTGGCAGTCAAAATTCTACGTCCAGGTGCAGCGCAAGGACTTTCGCAGTTCCAACAAGAGGTTTGTGATCATTTACATGATCCAACTTTTAACTGGTATCTTCAAATATACAGCACATTCTTCAGATTCTTAGCACATAAACAACATAGACAAGGGGAAATACTGATATTAAGGAATTCCCATCTTGAATTCAATGACCCAATAGGAAGCCTAATAGTTCAAATAGAAAATGCTAGGATTACTGATATTTCTTAATTTCACAAGCTAGGCACTTCTATCTTCTACCCCCTTTTTATTTATTTATTTATTTATCATGTATTAATATTTCCTAATTATGCAGGTTGAAGTATTGAGCTGCATACGACATCCGAACATGGTTCTCCTTCTTGGAGCCTGCCCAGAGTATGGTTGTCTGGTCTATGAGTACATGGCTAATGGGAGCTTAGAAGACTGTCTCTTCCAGCGAGGTAACACCCAAGTTATTCCTTGGCAGCTAAGGTTCCGAATCTCTGCAGAAATTGCCACTGGGCTTTTGTTCCTTCACCAGTCCAAGCCAGAGCCACTTGTACACCGTGACCTAAAACCTGGCAATATTTTGCTAGACCATAACTATGTTAGCAAGATTAGTGATGTAGGTCTGGCCAGGCTTGTTCCTCCATCAGTAGCCGACTCTGTCACTCAGTACCGAATGACATCAACAGCTGGAACATTCTGTTATATCGACCCAGAGTATCAGCAAACCGGCATGCTTGGAACAAAATCTGATATCTACTCGCTTGGGGTCATGCTTCTACAAATAATAACTGCCAAACCGCCGATGGGTTTGACTCATCATGTTGAGCAGGCTATTGAGCTAGGGACCTTTGCTGAGATGCTTGACCCTGCTGTTCCTGACTGGCCAATTGAGGAAGCCTTGAGCTTTGCCAAGTTATCTTTACAGTGTACTGAAATGAGGCGAAAAGACAGGCCAGATCTTGCCAAGGCTGTGCTACCTGAGCTTAACAGATTGAGAGCACTCGCTGAAGATAGCATGCATTACAACATGCTTGGTGGTTGTGGTGGTGGAGTATACTCACCAAGACAAGGCTCAATTTCCAGAAAACAAGTGAGTTTTGTAACATAAATCTAGCATTGTACTTAAAGGAACTGCACAAATAATTCTTTCTTGGAAGATCAAAGATCAAAGCAGGCAAACCCTTCATGCTAGACTTCCATTAAATTATTTCATGCAACCCTGTAGCTCATATAACCTCTGAAGGCTTCACAATATAGTTGGTTTCTTTGGATGTCTTCGTCGAACTTTAATTTTATCTTTTGTCTTCTCTTTAGGATGTGCTGAGTGACATGCATTTACCAAGATCTGGATATGATAGTTCAAGGAGCCATTCAAGCACATCATCTTAGCAGGAAGGAGACTATCCTCGGATTCAGAAACTTCTCGTCAGTAAAAGTCAAATAAGCTTTCCAATTTTCTTGATGCACATCTTACAAGAAGAGGACTAGTGGGAGAGAACCTTGATCCTAACCAACATGAAAAGTCAGCTTAATAAGCAGAGTTTATGATTCAGTACTATTAATGGAGTTGGGAAAAATGGTTATGTGTTCTTAAAGCTGTTAGTATAAATGGTCACAAGAAGTGGGAAACGAGAGAAACTTGTATGAAAGATAATTTATTTTACAAATGGACTTCCTTGAGTAATAAGGGCATTTTACAGAGGCTCCATTTGGAGATTTCATTCATCTATCCTAAACTTGAAAGAAAATTTTGCTCAAATTGGCAGAGGAAAAATGAAAATGTCTTTGAAGCCCCAGGGTCATAAATTTGTTATGTAATAATGACAACAAAACTGATTCTGACCCTCCCAGAATCACTTATGAAGAGAAGCACTTCCCACGTGGACCTGTTTGGAAGTGATTCTAGGTTCATCCACACCATTCTTCATCCACTAAGGACGATCCACTCCTAAAGCCTTACAAGGGTCAGGCCTCCAATCCAGAAGAATCAGATTTCTTTCTTTAAGAAAGTGAGAAGGAAGAAAGAAAGACTTCTCTTGAAATTACTGCCAAAATTATTGACCAAAAAACACCCTGTTCAAAATCACTAGTAGTGCCGCCCACCCATATTAACCTTCCCGCTTGGTTCACAGATTGGCGCTTGGAAGTCAGTCATAGAAACGTGAATCCAATTACATGCGTTTGGGCCCCTCTACGGTTTGCTTTTCCCTTACCTTGAAAACATGTTTTTGCGTTGTATTTTCTTGTCACTTAATTGCCCTTGTTGTAGGTAACTTAGAGCATCTCCTTTGGAAATGTTGAATTCAACGTGGCACTTTTAGCACGTAGAAAAAAGAGTTGAGACTCACTTCAACCGAAATGTTAAATTCTAAGTGGAATAACATTTGTCTCTCATACTATTTTTTTTTGGTTGTTTGACTTTGTGATCATATTGTATTATTTTATTATTTTTTTCAATTAATGTGCCTTGAAAGTAATAAACCAATAAAAATAAAATAATGTTTTAATTTGACATGACGAGTGGAATGTAAAACTCTATTATATGTCAAATTGCCATATAAGCCATCAAATTCAAATTTAATGTTTGATATTTAACACCTAACACTGGGAGATGCTCTTAGAGGTCTTTTAAGTTGCCTTGAAAATAGAGTTTGGGCCCCTCTACGATTTGCTTTTCCCTTCCCTTGCCTTGAAATATTTTTTTTTTCTTTCTTATTGATTAATGATAATTAGTAATTTGATGATCACTTTGGTAGGATTCTTTTTATAATTTTTCATTGTCGGCTTTATTTTAGGAGGCCCTATTGTTGTTTTGGCACAAAGCCCTTAAAATCTCAGAGTCGCTCTTGGTCACTTGAGTGCAAGTGTGTACGTAACGTAATTCAGATAAAATATTTTAAGCTAATGCGCACCTAAAAACCCCTTTCGGTCAATAGAATGAACCTAATAACCATCCCAAGGCAGACAACCTAGAAGGGGAAGTCGATAACAAAGAAGGCCCATGAAGCGACTCAAAACAAATAGACTAACCTGCCAGTACAAGAGCGAAGGCAGGCACAACATCACAAATGTGTAGCCTAAACAAGCAAATGAGAAACCAACAATGCATAAGGTATGAGTTCAAGGTTATTATCCTAAACACTACACGAAGCTACGGAGCATTAAAACCGGTCGTCTCACAATAAGAAAACAAGAGAAAGATGAACAAACTTTAATTAAATGAATTAAACTAATTAAAACTTGATCATGTCATATAGAGTTTCAGAGAAAAACTCACAAGCAGTAAAAAAGTTTGATGCATGTCTGGGCTTGGAGGAAAGGAAACATGGGATTTGGCTGTTGTGTGAAAGGTAATATATAATAATAATAGTTATAAACCTTTGGGGGTAGGTAGCGTAGTCTTGGACTTGGAGGAAAGGAATTGTTGGGATATCAAGGTCTTCCATCAACAACAAAAAATATATTTTTAATGATTTAACAGAAAATTGGATGAAATGTTGAGAATTAGACAGCGTGACAGGAACATACCCAAATTCCACTTTGGAATCTGTGCCAAACCCTGTGCGTGTCTGACACCTGGCAGGTGCCAAATACACT
The DNA here is from genome assembly GCA_005406145.1 of Prunus yedoensis. NCBI lineage: Eukaryota > Viridiplantae > Streptophyta > Magnoliopsida > Rosales > Rosaceae > Prunus > Prunus yedoensis. The sequence goes on along the minus strand of BJCG01000015.1, from coordinate 485,309 downwards.
TGACCAAATTGCCCTTCTAACGAAACCTAAAGTTTCTTTAGGGTTTGACTTCTGTCGAAAATTCGGCAGAGTCTCCCCTGTAAATACTCGTTTCCCAAACTTTTTCACTTGCATAACAAGTAATTTAAATAACCACAACTGTTCAGCATGCACAATAACAAAATTCATGCAACCAAACATCCAATCTTTATGGCCTCAGGCCTTATAGAAATCCTAGGGCAATTTCAGAGCAAGCTAACTTAGTAAATTACAAAATAGAATAGTTACTAGAGAACATTCTACATAGAGGAAAAAGGAGGAGTGATGAGTGATGACCGCCCTGTGGTGGTGAGTACACGACTATTGCCTCGGGGTGCAAAACATTTAGAAAGGTGAGTGGACAAAATAAAGTTTTCGAAAAATAGAATATTAACATACTAACCTCACTGTTAAAACCATTTGAAAATTCAATTATATCCATGTTCTATATTCGTACAAGAATCAAGACATGCATATTTATATTCATATTATTAATCATGCATTCAATCAAATCATCAAATTCAATTGAAAGCATTGAAAAGAAATAATTTCCTTCAACCTAGGCGTACCCATAATAAATATGTCAATTCCATGATTTTCTATTTAATTCCCACATTATAACGTCAATTTCTTGTGTCACGTAGTGTGACACATCCTCGCAAGCCTCGGTAACGCAAAGTCGACCCTAGCCGCATTCCTCGCAAGACTCAGGGGACACTTGGTCAACCTCAGCTGCATCCTCACTTCTCACGGTCTGGATATCCCTAAGACATCGTGGGGCAAATGTCAAACGTATGCAGACTCAACTAAATGCAACTAAGATGTCCGTGGACATCATTATAACCGAAGGTAACAAATTATCTGAAGGCAACATTTTGGGTACTTAAGGTGGTTTAAAAAGAACATTTCCTGAAAAATTAAAATACTAGTTCTCATTAAATCCTTATATCCTATTATTATTTTCTTTTCTACTTTCCAAGTCATTCATAATTAAACATAAACATAATTTGATAAAAGAAATATTTGAATTCAAACGAACTGCTTGGAAAGCAAAACCATAATTAATTCATTCAAGAGAAATAATTAAACTTTATGGCATAAAATTCATTCATAAAACAAAAGTCCACTCACTGAGCGTTCGAGCTAGCCTGACTCTTTGAGGGTCCTTCCTGTCAGTTCAATGAAGCTCGAGTACCTATTTAAGTAATTAAAAATATTTAATTAATAAAATAACTCAACCATAGATATTTAATCAAAACTCAGACCACCGGCCTCAAAAGTGCATGTACAGCACTTAAGAAAGTTCCTAGGCCCATTTTCAACATTTCTGACAGGTGGAATGGTTTGAAAAGACCCGAGGTTCAATAAGCGATTAATTTCCCAATATGGTCAACTCGATACCCCATGGGGTCCACAACCTCCGATTACCAATTTGAGAGTTCCTATAGGTTCAACACCATTTACTAAACATGCCCTGCAAGTGTGGTCCGAATCGAATGGTCGAATCGCTCGCGATCGCAAGATCGGACAGTTATTGTTTATTTAAACTTTGAATTATTGAATCGGAGGATCCGGGACTCCAATTCTTGATCCGCGAATTTCTACACAATCCTAGAGGTGTCTAGATTAACATATTTGAAAATGAAGTTGATCCAACGGTCCAAACATATCGAACCCGGATAACGCCTAATATGTGATATTTAATCGACAGTCAAACGGTAACCAAATTGAAATCCGAGCATACCGTCATGCTCAAGACAACATGGGGATCATTTTAAGGCCAAGAGGGACACCAAAATAGTGCCCACATGCTGCCACATGTGCCGGCAAAGCATGGGTGTCCTAAGCGATTCCGGCGATCAGAAAAATCTCCAAACCGCTGGTCAAGACCTATACCTACATGATTAGGAATGAACGGATGGAGAAACTTTTGTTCTTGGACCACGGCCAAAAAGTGGCCGGAGATAGTCGAATCAGAGCCGAAAACGCACGATTTTATACTCGAAATTTCACGGCTTTGGTACAGCAGCGATAGCCACCTACGCCATCACACAACCTAGGAAATAGCTATAGGGAGAGGAGGGCTACCTATTCCAAGCGACAACGCAGCTCAAGGTGGCCGGAAATGTCACCGGCGAATGTGGCAGTTTCTGCCAATTTTTCCCTTTGAAACCTCTACTGATTGCCGGGTTTCTGATCGGAGAAAAGGGGTGGGCTGGGTAGAGGAGACAGAGAGAGGAAAAGTTTCCAAGAGACGGCGTCGAAAATGGTGGTTGGACGGCAGTGTTCTCACCGTTTGAAAATTGACGAAAAAACTGGGAGGGGGGGTGTCGCGACGAGAGAGAGAGAGAGAGAGAGAGAGAGAGAGAGAGAGAGAGTGATTAGTTTTTTTTTTAAATGACTTCGCAAAAATTGCGATTGTGCCACTGGACTTCTTTTGTTCGTAACTTCTTCATTGCAACTCCGATTTGAGCCCACTACGTGTCTACAGACTCATCTCAATGTACTCTACGCAATGGTATAATTGAAATTCCCAGATTCCTTCCCGAACAAAAGTCAACTTACAAAGTCAACTTTTAAATCATTAAAATATTCCCAGGGTAAAATTGTCTCTTACTTGAATAAATTAATAATTTAGGATCGGGTTATTACACAGTGCGAGGGGGAGTGAGGAATTGACCGGAAAAAAAAGTTCGTATCCTTAATTTTCTAAAAAAAAAAGTATAAGGGGTAAATCGAAAGTTAGGTACAAGTTTAGGGGGCAAATCACTAGTATATCCTTCTTTTAAAACAATTTTGATAATACAAAAGAATATATCTCCAACAATAGATCTGGGGTTGGTATGAAAATGAGGAAAAATTGGGCAATTGAAGAAACTTTTATTTTTTAACCAAATGCCAATGAGATGAATTAATGCTAGGATATGGTTCTTTCATTTTCATAAGTTATGAACATAACTTATATTCAGTGGTGGATCTATGAATTTTCATTATAGGGGTCAATTTTCCTAGTCCTCGAGCAAAACCAAAACAAAACAAGCCTCAAACCAATCCTTCCGAACATTTTCATACACTTGCGAGTATTTATATTTGGGTGATTAGCACATTAATTCGTGTCGTTACAATTAAAAGAAAAAAAGTAAAAAAGCGAAAAAAGAGAAAAATATTTATTTCACATTTAAAAAAAAGAAGAGCAAACAGGGGACTACATTAACTACAAAATCACGATTTTTTTCTCCCTTGTTTCCTTTCTGCCTTTGTCATTTCCACTCCTTGTTTTCTGATTTGTGTTTTTTGCTCTGTGTTTTCTGGCTTTCCACCTTGAGCTACACACCCATATTTTTTGGCTTTCCATCTCGACCCACTTTATTAAATGGGTTATAATGAGTATCTTTCGCTCCAAAATTGCCAGAGCAAACTATGTAGAGTTGGTGCATGTCCTATAAGCAAGGCTAAGTATTGGCTAAGTATGAAAAATGGTTTTTCAGAATAATCATTTTCTTAAGATAATTTTTGGCGGCTTTTATTCCTTACACATCAAATAAGAAAACTTAATTTTATGGGATTTTAGTATTTCGTATATATTGACTTGAGGAGCCATCATTTTAAGCCTTAATCGTATTTTGTACTAAAACCAATTTTACATATTTTGATTTGGTGAGAATTTGATTTTCTAGAATTTTTATTTGAATCCAAATGAGGGGTACTTCCTTATTTATAAAAATAAATGTGAACTTAAGTAAATTGAGTAATATAAAAATAAATGAAAGTAAAAAGACAAAGGAAACAAGGAAATCTGTATTATTCATTAACTTTCTATATGCATTTCCCCCTCTGAATGAGAGAATTTTGTTAAAATCCCATTCCCCCTTTGTTTTATCGAGCAGCAGAAGAGGGAATGTTCTTATCTCTTTATTCTCTCTGATTTTTTTTGCTTCTAGCCTTCTTCTTCGGAGGCGTTGGTGAACATAACGGCCTGATCCACAGTGAAGTTGCATGTAGGGGCTTTTTTCTTCCGGCAGCTACAAATCGGCTGGGCTGCTGTAAAGAGCAAAATGGCTGAAATTTCCCCCTGTGTCTGAGTTCAAAGATTAGACCCCAAAATGTTTCGAAATGGTTGTAAAGCCTTAGGAAACACCTTAGTTATCTTCACCAACGAAAATAATGGCTGCTTACAGATAAATTCTTGGCTTGGCATAAGAAGCTTGTGGCATGGGAGCAAAATCGACATGAGTTTAGCACCGAAGAGAAAATTATGCGTACTTGGGGGAAAAGGGGAGTGTTAAGGTAAGAAAGGGAAGGTTTGCAAGAAGATTTGGCTGAGAAAGGAGGGAGAGAAAGGGATGGGTGGCTTGATTGTTTCTTCCGGCAGCTTGACAGAGACTCTGTCAAGTGTTGGAACAATCTGCCAGAAGAAGAAAAATGGGGGAGATGGGCAAGCAAAGCACGAAATTATTGAGTTTTGCAGGTGAGAGAGGAAGCTTGCTCTCCAGATGTGTGTTGTTATGATGGGTAGGAAATGCCTCTTTTTATAGGCGCTGGAAGCTACCATTTTCCAAGAAACCTTAATGGTTCCTATCCAATTTGGCCAAATCTCTCCCTTCCTTTCTTCTCTCCTCCCTTGACTTTTCCCATCTTGGTGAAATTTCCTCAGTCTATCTGCACAAAATCAGGGATTTTTGGGAGCTCAAGGCCCTTTCCCGCAGCTACCTCAGAACTCCCATTTTCAACAATCTCCTTCCTTTCCTTTCTTCCTTTTTTTAATAGCCAGGTCTGATGAGGGAAAGAGAATGGGTATGCATGCTGGTTCAAACGGTGATTTGCGCTCCAATATCCCTTGGTCCTTTGAAAGTTTTTACTTGAAACTTATTCCTCCCATGTGCTGAAACTTTCCCAGCAACTCTACATAGTGGACCTCCATACTTCCCTTCGTGGCTTTGTTCTTTAGCCAGGTGCTGGAGCTTTGCAGCTCTTCTATTGTAATTGTATGGGCCAAGTTGGTGTATTGAGTAAGTGGGCTATCTCTATCAAGAATTTGGCTTTTTTTGGTTGAGTCAATAGGCTATTTTGGTTGGGCTATTTTGGTTAGGATATTTTGGTTGGGATATTTTCTCTTTTGTGCTCACCCACATGTTTGTGCCTAAGAAATGGGCTTGAGTTCCGAGGCTCCCAAGCAACCCCGGGACTTCCATTTCTTGGCCCATCAATGGGCCTCATGTCAACTTGTTATCATCCATACCACAACCCACTCAAGCAAGCCCCAAGCATCTTGCGTGGCTTGGGCCCGCTTAAGCTTGTAGCCTGGCGTGTTGCTTATTTGCTTGGCGTGGCATGTGTGCAAGCGCATATGACGAACTTTCGCGTGCCCAAATCGGGTTTCTTCTTGGTAAGATTGTTAAGCTCATAATTTCATACATATACATACCCAATTTACTTACTTATTTTGCTTAGTTTCCAATAATTCTGAGTTATTTGCCTCCCTTTGTGTGTTTTGTAGGCCAAAAGCAAGAGAACATAATTCATGCAATTCAAGCATGTTAAGGCCTGATTTGGATGAAGGGAAGAAGAGCTTAAAGACAAACTCATTTTTTTTGCTACAGCCCCCTGCCAGTCCAGTTTCGTAGGTCATATTGCAAGCTTTGTTTCAGCAACCTACACAGCTCGGATGAGGCAGCATTCTTCATGAAAGTTGTTCCAATGGGTATATACTATAACATATCCAAAATTCAGCCCCATTGAATAAATCTGGAGTCCGTTACCTAGCAAACACAAAACCATGCTCAGGATGGATTTTGTCAGCGAGCAAAACGAGTTAGCAATTTGTTTTGGCCTTAACTTCTTCCTCCGACCTTGGATTGGCCCAAATGACATATGGCTGGAAAGAAGACATTCTGAACTTCAATTTGGAGTGCTTAAAGTCATAATTTTCTTAAGAGAAGCCCGATTCGTGAGCCCTTGAAGTTGCTGGTCATGCTGACCTCAGGATGAGCTGGTTGGAAGCTTGGTCATGGTGACATGAAGATGAGCTAGGGCTGTTGGTGGGATTTATTGGTGAAGTGCAGCAACCAATTCAGATTTTATAATACAAGTGTTGTATGCATTAACCATACTTAATTCAGATTTTCAACTTCCTTAGGCCTATAAATAGTGAGGTTTCCCAAGCTTGTAAACACACCCAAGCTCCACAACTCTTGAGCTTTCTCTCTTCCCTCCATCTTTCTAAGTTTTAATTTCTGTTTTTAGTTTAATTTTATTATGGGGAACTAACTCCCTAGCTAAGGCTAGGGAGAAAGCTTTTAATATAAGTGTGTAATTTTTATTAGTTTGATCCAAACTTAAGCTTTAATGTGAATTTGTAGTTTTTGTTCAAATGGAATTTGTAGTTTTCTTTTTAATTAATTGATGAATGTTTGATAATCTATTTCATGGGTTCAATCATGTTTTTCCCATTGTGTAGTAAAAACTTTCATGCTTTTAAAAGAGAAGAGAATTACTAAAGATTAATTGAATTTCGATGAAGATTAATTTTTGATAGTTTGTTGCCAATGGTACAATTTATGCTTAGAATACTTCTAAAGGAAATTAAAAAGAGCTTTAATTATTTTGAACAACTACAATGGAAAATATTTTGTGGATCAAATTAATAAGAGTTGCATGCTTATGTTAAAAGTGGAACCCCAATGCCTTAGTGTTTTAATCAATTAAATTTTCTCTAAATCAAATCTTGCATAAATCTACCTCTCAATCATACTTGTTCTTTTTCATCTCTGTTATTTTCTTTACACTGCTCTCTGTGGATACGACACTCGGACTTCTGAGCTACACTGCTATACGACACCTCCCTTGGGTTTTGCAAGTACTGCGAACAAAATTGGCGCCGTTGCCGGGGAGCGGCTTGTCAAAGAGTACAGAGATCCCCTTGGTCAGAGGTTTGCTGGTTATGTGAAATTCTTCACATATGGTACACTCTTTCCAACTTTCATCTTATTGTTAATAATTTTTTTTTTTGTTTTGTTTTGTTTTTGTTTATTTATTTATTTTCTTTATGCGACCTAGAGATCATCTAGGAAGATTTATTAAAAAGCTTGAAACTGTTAATTTAGAACATTCTGCTTCAACTTCTTCAACTGAAATATCCAACAAATCTGAAAGCATGGCAGCAATTGTGAATGATGAACAAGAAATTGCGAATAATGAACTAGAGGTTAATGCTCAGATTTTGAATAATGAAATGAGGGAAGAAGTAGTTGCACCTAGAACTTTACAGACATTTTTGCATCCTATTCGTGCACCAAATCCGTCTTGCATCATGTTTCCACCTAACATGCCAAATTATGATTTCAAACCTGGAATGATTCAATTACTACCTATTTTTCATGGCATGGAAAGTGAAAATCCTTATGTGCATGTTAGAGAATTTGAAGAAGCAATTGACACTTTTTACAATGTTCAACTTGATAGGATTAATTTCATAAGGTTGAAATTTTTTCCTTTTTCCTTAAAAGAAAAGGCCAAAAGTTGGTTGTATTCATTAAGGGCTAGGTCCATAGGTTCTTGGGGGGAAATGACTCAAGCATTTTTTAACAAATATTTTCCTAATCACAAGACAATTGCTCTTAAGAAAAGAATCTCAAATTTCTCTCAAAAAGAAAATGAAACTTTGTACCAAACTTGGGAAAAATTTAAAGAGCTTTTGAATTTGTGCCCACACCATGGCTTTGAAAACTGGCGTCTTGCTAGTTATATCTATGAGGGACTTCTCCCCTGTGATCGCCAATTTGTTGAGTCTATGTGTAATGGAAATTTTATGCAAAAAGACCCTGATGATGGCCTTGAATTTTTGGATGAAATTGCTGAAAAAGCTCATCAATGGACTGTCCCCAGTCTAGTTGAGACCACTGATCGTTCAAGAATTGCCACATCTTCTATTAATAAAGGAATTTATCAATTAAAAGAAGAAGATGATTGGAAATTAAAATTTGAGGTTTTGACTAAAGAGATAGCTGCTTTGAAAATGGAAAAATCAAATTTGCCTCAACCTGTTTTTCAAGCTGATGTTAATCAAGTATGTGATTCTTGTTATGAGATTGGTCATACTGTTAAAAATTGCCCAATTTTTCAGGAAATGAAAGGAGCTTATGAGGAGCGTTGTGCTGCTGTTGGAAACTTCAAACAACAGTATTCTCCTTTTTCCAACACTTACAATCCAGCAACAAGGAATCATCCAAACTTTCGTTGGAGCAATGATTCACAACCTCAGGTAAGTGACATGAATTCTTCCAATAATCAGATTCAAGCACCTAATGCATTCAATGCTAGGCCATCTTTGAGCGATACTCTTCACACATTTATGCATGAACAATAGAAGCAAAATCAAAGGTATGATACTTTGCTTGGTCAATTGGTTGAAGAAAATAAAGAAATTAAGAGTCAAATTTCCAAGTTGACTAACTTTTTGGCTGTTAATGAAAAAGGAAAATTTCCTGCCAACACTCAACCAAATCCAAAAGGGGCCAATTCTTGTGAATCTTCACTTGAGCATGTAAAGTCTGTCATTACTCTTAGAAGTGGTAAAATAATTAACAACGCACCTTCACGTAAGGAAGTTGAAAAACCTAAGAATAATGATGAACTTAACATGTCCAACTTGAATGAATCAACTGAATATCATTTTCCTGCTCCTTTTCCTCAAGCTTTAAATCCTCCAAAGAAATTGAGTCAAAATTCTGAAATTTTAGATGTCTTTAAAGAGGTCAAAGTGAATATTCCTTTGTTATCTGCTATTAAACAGATTCCATCCTATGCTAAATTTTTGAAAGATTTGTGCACAATCAAAAGAAAGCATCAAGTGAAGAAAAAGGCCTTTTTAACTGAACATGTGAGTGCATTGTTACAATATAAAATTCCTCCAAAATATAAAGACCCTGGAAGTCCTGCTCTTTCGTGTGTAATTGGAAATAATTTTATTGATCGTGCATTACTTGATTTGGGCTCCAGTGTAAATTTATTGCCTTATTCAGTGTACTTGCAGCTAGGTCTTGGTGAGCTTAAACCTACAAAGGTAAATTTGCAATTAGCTGATCAATCAGTAAGGACACCGCGAGGGATTATTGAAGATGTGTTGGTCCAAGTGGACAAATTTTATTATCCTGTTGATTTTATTGTTTTGGACACTACACATGTTTCAAATTCTGATAATCAAATTCCTGTGATTTTAGGACGTCCTTTCTTGGCTACTTGTGATGCTAACATTAATTGCAGAAGTGGAGTCATGAAACTTTGTTTTGGAAATATGACTATGGAAGTTAATGTTTTTAATGTTTATAAATAGTCATCTGGGGAGGAAGATGAACCTGAATCTGTGAATTCTATCTCAACTTTATCGCATGATCAATTTGCGAAAAGTAGTGTTGTTTCTTGTTCAGAAAAATTTCAAATTAATTCTAATGGTTCTGATTTAACAAGAAATTCACAAATTACTGAAATTGGTTCATTATTTGGTGTTTTACAGGTACATGAAGGGATTGGCTGGAAACCCAAAATTGACAAACTTCCACCTTTATATGATGAGCCTATGATGTCAAGTGTAAATGAGGCTCCTAAAGTGAAATTGAAATTGTTCCCTAAGTCTTTGCCAAACAGTGAAGTTGACATTTTTCCTGTGGTATCCATTTCTAAACCTAATTATTTTCAGGGAGAAAATTATTCAAAGACTTTTCAGCATTTAGGTGACCTCTATCCCACTCGTTATAATTTCGTTCCAACATGTCTCTCATATTTTTCTTTTATAACACATTGAGGACAATGTTTCATTCAAGTTGGGGGGAAGTGGAATTATTTTTGGCAATTTGTTAGTTTGTAAATTTTATAAAAATTAAAAAAAAAAGAAAAAAAGAAAAAAAAAACCTCTATGCTTGTTGTCATCAAAATATACTTGCACTAAATTGAGATTTGATATTCATGCATGAGTTTAATATTGAGAACACTTGAGCGATACGATAACTAATCCAGTCTTTAGTCTTTTTCATTTATTTCTACTTAATGAATGATTTATGAGCTAGGCTTTGAAAAATTCACACTCACACTAATACGCTTCAGAAGATAGAGTTTGAGATTGATTGTATTTATCTTTGTTGTCTTAAAAAAAAAAAAAAAAGGAAAAGAATAAAAAGAGAACTTTCACTTAGTAACCGGGCCTCTTGCCTAATCAGTAGTGAGTGTTCGCGTCAAACCATGAAGTTCTTAAAAATAAAATAAAAAAAATGCATGTGTGACTTGTTTAGCTTTGTAGCCTTTTTAACTCGAGTTATTAAGCTCATCGGGGTGTTTCAACACCTAATGCCTTAAAGCCTTTGTGTTTGAGAGTCATTGGCCTAACACTCGCTACATGGGTTAATTAGAAAGCTTAAGGGAGCTAAACATTGCACAGTCCACATAATAGCATGTATATATTTATTTTTATTTTTTATTTAAAAATAAAAAATAAAAATCTAAGATAGCAAGGATGGTGTGATTATGATTGAATTTTTGTCTTCTCAATTGTGTTAGTTCACTTTACACCAAAGAAAGCAAATGAAAAGTTTATTAATGGTGATAAATGACTTTGACTTTAGACTGGGAGAACTTAAAGTTTTGGATTTGTGTTCGCTCTTTTAAATTTGTTCATGAATTGAGAATTTTGGTTTTTGAGCTTTAACATTCTTGATGATGATTTGGCAGGAGAGTTACTTAAAATTTCAAATGTTTGTGGGTATCATCTCTGAAAACCCTCACGAGACTATAACTCGTCCACTAGGGCAACCTAGGGGTTTAAAGGCTTATTGCATACGCTAAATGCAATCGAGATCCCTACGAAAGTGGCTTAGTTAACTTCTTGTTTTTATCTTTGTTTTTCTTTTGTTTTGCTCGAGGACTAGCAAAATCTAAGTTTGGGGGTGTGTTAAGCTCATAATTTCATACATATACATGCCCAATTTACTTACTTATTTTGCTTAGTTTCCAATAATTCAGAGTTATTTGCCTCCCTTTGTGTGTTTTGTAGGCCAAAAGAGCAAGAGAACATAATTCATGCAATTCAAGCATGTTAAGGCCTGATTTGGATGAAGGGAAGAAGAGCTTAAAGACAAACTCATTTTTTTTGCTACAGCCCCCTGCCAGTCCAGTTTCGTAGGTCATATTTCAAGCTTTGTTTCAGCAACCTACACAGCTCAGATGAGGCAGCATTCTTCATGAAAGTTGTTCCAATGGGTGTATACTATAACATATCCAAAATTCAGCCCCATTGGATAAATCTGGAGTCCGTTACCTAGCAAACACAAAACCATGCTCAGGATGGATTTTGTCAGCGAGCAAAACGAGTTAGCAATTTGTTTTGGCCTTAACTTCTTCCTCCGACCTTGGATTGGCCCAAATGACATATGGCTGGAAATAAGACATTCTGAACTTCAATTTGGAGTGCTTAAAGTCATAATTTTCTTAAGAGAAGCCCGATTCGTGAGCCCTTGAAGTTGCTGGTCATGCTGACCTCAGGATGAGCTGGTTGGAAGCTTGGTCATGGTGACATGAAGATGAGCTAGGGCTGCTGGTGGGATTTATTGGTGAAGTGCAGCAACCAATTCAGATTTTATAATACAAGTGTTGTATGCATTAACCATACTTAATTCAGATTTTCAACTTCCTTAGGCCTATAAATAGTGAGGTTTCCCAAGCTTGTAAACACACCCAAGCTCCACAACTCTTGAGCTTTCTCTCTTCCCTCCATCTTTATAAGTTTTAATTTCTGTTTTTAGTTTAATTTTATTATGGGGAACTAACTCCCTAGCTAAGGCTAGGGAGAAAGCTTTTAATATAAGTGTGTAATTTTTATTAGTTTGATCCAAACTTAAGCTTTAATGTGAATTTGTAGTTTTTGTTCAAATGGAATTTGTAGTTTTCTTTTTAATTAATTGATGAATGTTTGATAATCTATTTCATGGGTTCAATCATGTTTTTCCCATTGTGTAGTAAAAACTTTCATGCTTTTAAAAGAGAATAGAATTACTAAAGATTAATTGAATTTCAATGAAGATTAATTTTTGATAGTTTGTTGCCAATGGTACAAGTTATGCTTAGAATACTTCTAAAGGAAATTAAAAAGAGCTTTAATTATTTTGAACAACTACAATGGAAAATATTTTGTGGATCAAATTAATAAGAGTTGCATGCTTATGTTAAAAGTGGAACCCCAATGCCTTAGTGTTTTAATCAATTAAATTTTCTCTAAATCAAATCTTGCATAAATCTACCTCTCAATCATACTTGTTCTTTTTCATCTCTGTTATTTTCTTTACACTGCTCTCTGTGGATACGACACTCGGACTTCTGAGCTACACTGCTATACGACACCTCCCTTGGGTTTTGCAAGTGGTGCGAACAAAGGTCTTGCATTGGGCCGATAATTTATTTTGGCCGAACCGTGGATTTTTTGGGCCTCAACATTAGCCCCCTTGATTATTGGGGCCATGAATGTGTATTGAAATGGTCCGAATAATCAATTTCCAGCCCAAAATAAATTGCAGTCTCTTGGCATGGCATGAGTTTAGGAACAACTCAAGGATGACTAGTTAAGTGTCTCTGAAATTACAGCCAGGTTTTTTCCGGGAAGGTTGGAGGGGTCACAATGGTCCCGCTTAAAATCCAATCCTTCTTAAACATCGAGGGTGTTGCCTTGAAGAACTTTCCTGGACACTGTAATTTTGGAGGTCACTCACTAGAATTACCAAGAGTTGACCTTTTGTGGCATGACATAGAAGAAAATGCTTAGTGAATTAGCTCAAAATAACTTTAGCTTGCATGATTTATTTGCTTGAGTGACTAGAGTGACTTGATTTTGCATGATTGTGGTTTGCAAGAGTTGCATTGACTTGTGCGCTTGGCTTTGGCTTGTGTGCTTGGATGCTTGGTATTGGCATGTACGCTTGGCTTGGGCTTGTATGCTTAGATGCTTGGTATGGGCACGTACGCTTGGCTTGGGCTTGTATGCTTGGATGCTTGGTATTGGCATGTACGCTTGGCTTGGACTTGGATGCTTGGATGCTTTGTTTTGGCTAAGGTGGCATGGTTTAATATAGCTTTTGGGATATTTAGCATGGTGGATGTCATTTGACAGTAGCCAGACGTGCTAGTGGATGGTGGGGATCCAATCTTAGAGTTGCGGATGCAATGAGCTTTGATTCAGCATTGTGTTTGAGTTTACAACACCAGCCTCAGAACACTTTGAATTTTAGCGGACAAAACTTCAGTGAAGGTGATAGCGTGCGACATGATGGCTAGATATTAGAAGAATGCTTGAAATATGGCATGTGCTGGAAGGATATTTGAAATAAGGCAGGTGCTGGAAGAATGTTTGAAATAAGGCATGTGCTGGAAGGATGTTTGAAATATAGTATTGCTAGAAACTATTTTGTTCGGGCATGGAATAGGTGCTGGAAATTCTTTGCTTGTGGCGTAGATGCTGGCAATGCTTTACTTAATGGGGAATAGGTGCTGGAAGAACGTGACTTGGCTTGGCCTTCACGTGGGCAAAATTGTGTTGCCCCTTCCTCTTGAATTTTTTATTTGCAAGTGGCTGCTCTCTTTTCCTTTCATTTGGCATGGCATCTTTATTTTCTGATTTTCTTTCACTCTTCTTTCTTCTTCTTCTTCAAGACCCAAATCTGTGGGTATTGTTCATCGATACAGAAGTCAGATGTTTGAAGCTCGGATCAGAAAACTTCCTTGATAAAAGTTGTTCATCTGCTCGAGTACTATAGCTTGTAAAATTTGTAGAACTTTTTGAATTTTTCTGATGCCTCAAAGCTGGTCTGCAACTTCTGCATTCATCCATGGCTGGTGAGTTTCTACATATTCTACTTCTTCATGTATCTTTAAATTAATGATGCTCGGATGATTGCGCTTGCCTCACAAAATTTGCTCGAAATTATGTTGTTTTTTAACATATCCAAAATTGAGGATCATCCACCCATTCTAATGCTCTCTGCCTTCATTTTTCTGAAGCATGTTCATGAGTTGATGTTGATGCCTTTGGTGCATGCTTGTTTTCTATGCTTGAATGCTTGAGTCCCTCTGTATTTCCCAGCATTTGTGAACTATAAATTGAATTCTGAGGTTGAGCTTTTGGTTTAGGATTCTAGCTTGGTGATAAACAAGAGTCATGTAAGCATACTTGGGTATGCATGCCAAGTGTTTGTGGAAATGTCTCACAGTAGTTTGCTGGCTGTTTTTTGAACTTTTGAAAATTTTCTTTTCGAGTCTAAGTTGGAGCTTTTGAGACAAAAAATAGACTTCTCAATGGTTATGTTGGAATTGCTATTGCATCACTTGATGAAAAAATGAATTTTTGGTGGAATTTCGAAGTAAGGGTTAAGCTGTTGGAGTTGTGCAGTTCTTGTTGCATGGGCTATTTTAGGAGTCTGTTTGACATGCTTCCCTAGCTTGAAATGCAACGAAATTTTGGGAAAATGAAGCTTGATATGTCTAGTTCTAATCTGGAAAGTTTGGGATTTGTTGGTTGCAAGCTTGATTTATAGTGATTTTCTAAAAGTGGGATGTTCTAGCTAGAATGGTTGGAAAGCTTTTGTATAAGTTTTGCTTGGCATGCTGCTTTTTGTTGAGAATTTGACATGTCCTTTCTGTTGGCATTGAGTGCTGATCTGAGTATTGCTAGAGCATGTTCTTGAGCAATATCGTCGTGAGAGCAAGATGTTGAAAGGTATTGTCGTAAGAGCATGAGTTCTTCAATTTTCTTGAAATGCCCGAATTGCTTGGAATGCTTGAATGAAATGAAATTTCTTGGCATGTGGATTGGTATCATGCCCTGTGAATTTTGTCAAATGCTTGATAGATGAGTTTGCTTGCACTTTGAGAAAATTATGCTTCCAGCGCCTCCCTTTGTGTATGAGTACCTTTCCAGCATCTGATTTTGGCTAACATATTCTCTTGTTTAGAAGCTCTAGAGCATGAGAAAGCATGAGAAGTCTAATTTTCTAGGATTTTGATAGCATGAAAGTGAGCTTTGGTTGCTTGCAACTTGTCTTTGGAAAAAAAAACTATGCTTCAATAGTGATTATGCTTCCGGCACCCCATTTCTGTGTATGAGTTCCCTTATGGCACTTGATCTGGCGAATGTACTCTCTTGTTTCTTTTTTAGGCTTGATTGAGAGGTTCCAAAGCATGAGGAATGCCATCTTCTTACTGATTTGCTGGGAACTTGATAGAATAAAGGTGAGTTTTTGGTTACTTTCACAGATGTAATGAGTTTGTTGAATTGTTGCAAGAATAAATTGAGCTTTTGGGGTTAAGAAGCATATACACTAGCATGATGTTTGAAATAGGGCAGGGGCTAAGAAGATTTGAAATAAAGCAAGTGCCAGAAATTCTTTGCTTGTAGAGTAGGAGCTGGAAGAATGTAAGAAAATATGCTTCTGGCACCTCTTTTTTTTTTTTTTTTTTTCACGAATACCTCTCCAACATCTGTATCTTTTTTTTAAGACTTGATTTAGAGGTTCCAAAGCATGAGAAAAACAAGCTAGTCATTGAGGTCACCTCAAGTGTTCTTTTAGAGGTGCAATGGGTTGTTTAATTGTTGTAAGGATGGATTGAAATCAGGTAGAGGCTAAGAAGGTTTGAAAATAAGGCAAGTGGTGGAAACAGTGATGAATGAATGTATATTGCTTGGACTTGGTTGAAGATGTGAATAATGTTGAATCACAGCTCTCGGAACCTAGGCATAGCTTGGTTTAGCATGAGAAACTTTGAAGTGCTTGTGCTTGACTTTTTTTTTTTTTTCAATTGGCAGGAAGCCCCCAAGTCATTTGGAACTGAATTTTGACTCCTCTTTTTTTTTTTTTGCAGATTTGCTTGGCAAGAAGCTCCCAAGTATTTTGGAGTTTGCATGAGTAGTTCACTTCAATGGCATGAATGATGGATTTGCCTAAGCCCCCAGCCCTTGTACAAGATCTGTTTTGCTTGAGAATGGAGATCTAAGACACAAGAAAAAAAAGCACATGTCAGGCACCCATGTTATGCTTGTTTTGCAAAGTAGAAAGCCAACAAAAGGAAAAAAAGAAAAAGAAAGAGGGAATGTTCTTATCTCTTTATTCTCTCTAATTTTTTTTTGCTTCTAGCCTTCTTCTTCGGAGACGTTGGTGAACATAACGGCCTAATCCACAGTGAAGTCGCATGTAGGGGCTTTTTTCTTCCGGCAACTACAAATGGGCTGGGCTGCTGTAAAGAGCAAAATGACTGAAATTTCCCCCTTGTGTCTGAGTTCAAAGATCAGACCCCAAAATGTTTCGAAAGGGTTGTAAATCCTTAGGAAACACCTTGGTTACCTTCACCAACGAAATAATGGTTGCTTACAGATAAATTATTGGCTTGGCATGAGAAGCTTGTGGCATGGGAGCAAAATCGACATGAGTTTAGCACTGAAGAGAAAATTATGCGTACTTGGGGGAAAAGGGGAGTGTTAAGGTAAGAAAGGGAAGGTTTGCAAGAAGATTTGGCTGAGAAAGGAGGGAGAGAAAGGGATGGGTGGCTTGATTGTTTCTTCCGGCAGCTTGACAGAGACTCTGTCAAGTGTTGGAACAATCTGCCAAAAGAAGAAAAATGGGGGAGATGGGCAAGCAAAGCACGAAATTATTGAGTTTTGCAGGTGAGAGAGGAAGCTTGCTCTCCAGATGTGTGTTGTTATGATGGGTAGGAAATGCCTCTTTTTATAGGCGCTGGAAGCTACCATTTTCCAAGAAACCCTAATGGTTCCTATCCAATTTGGCCAAATCTCTCCCTTCCTTTCTTCTCTCCTCCCTTGACTTTTCCCATCTTGGTGAAATTTCCTCAGTCTATTTGCACAAAATCAGGGATTTTTGGGAGCTCAAGGCCCTTTCTCGCAGCTACCTCAGAACTCCCATTTTCAGCAATCTCCTTCCTTTCCTTTCTTCCTTTTTTTAATGGCCAAGTCTGATGAGGGAAAGAGAATGGGTATGCATGCTGGTTCAAACTGTGATCTGCGCTCCAATATCCCTTGGTCCTTTAGAAGTTTTTACTTGAAACTTATTCCTCCCATGTGCTGGAACTTTCCCAGCAACTCTACATAGTGGACCTCTAGACTTCCCTTCGTGGCTTTGTTCTTCAGCCAAGTGCTGGAGCTTTGCAGCACTTCTATTGTAATTGTATGGGCCAAGTTGGTGTATTGAGTAAGTGGGCTATCTCTATCAAGCATTGGGCTTTTTTTGGTTGAGTCAATAGGCTATTTTGGTTGGGCTATTTTGGTTAGGATATTTTGGTTGGGATATTTTCTCTTTTGTGCTCACCCACATGTTTGGGCCTAAGAAATGGGCCTGAGTTCCGAGGCTCCCAAGCAACCCCGGGACTTCCATTTCTTGCCCTATCAATGGACCTCATGTCAACTTATTTCCATCCATGCCACAACCCACTCAAGCAAGCCCCAGATATCTTGCGTGGCTTGGGCCCGCTTAAGCTTGTAGCGTAGCGTGTTGCTTATTTGCTTGGCGTGGCATGTGTGCAAGCGCATATGACGAACTTTCGCGTGCCCAAATCGGGTTTCTTCTCGGTAAGGTCTCGCATTGGGTCGAACCGTGGATTTTTTGGGCCTCAACACTCTTTTCCTAGCAATAGAAGAAATATGTTTAATTGTTGGTTAAATTTAGACAACAAGAAGCATATTTCTATAATCTTCATGTTGCGTCGATTCAGCTACACCAAAATGGATTCAGCTGCATCCTCAATTTGTGATACTCGCAAGTGCACGAACCGTTGGTAGTTTAGCATATGTAAGTGCGAGGTCGATTCCACAGAGATTGGTGATTGAATAATCCAATTTAGTTTTCCTACACAAAACAGAAATAAAAACAAAAGAACATGAAACAAGGAAGAAAGAAAATAAGAAAATAACTCAGGCAAATAAGTTCCCAAGTTCAATTTAGATTAATGGATTGATTTTAGCTAAAGTATGATTAAGCCATGGTGTCTGGTCCTAACCTTGTATTCCTAATTCCCTAATTTGATCATCTATTGTCTAACCTAAAATTAAGCATTAGGAATCCATTAAGCATAGAAGAACATTTTAAACAACCAAGTTTGTATCTAATCCAGATTGTCGAATTTATACACACTCTTCCTATTCATAGTTCAATTCGAATTAAAGCATGGTGTCTACTCTTAATTCAAACCAAGATAGCTAACATACAAGCCTTAATGGTGATCAATCATTCAAACTAGCATATTAACTTATAAGCATAATGAATAAGAACAAAAACCATAATTGAAACTTGGAAACTAATTAAACTTGAATACTTAAGAAAGAACGTACATTACAAGAAAAATAAATTACAACGTAGAGAACATTAAAGAGAGCATTTGAGGAAGGAAGGAAAGTGTTTGAGAACTTTAGAGAGGGGAGAATTGTTTGAGAGATTTGGAGAATTTTGGAATGGTAAGGAAAGTGGTGTTTGGGAAATTTGTGGATTTTGGAAGAGAGTGTTTGAGGACTTTGGGAATTTGGAAGAGAGTGTTTGAGAACATGGGAAATTTGGAGAAGAAAGTAGAGAGGTGTTTTGAGAGCTTTGTGGATTTTGGAAGTGTTTGAGAACTTTTAGAAGAAGAGAAGGGAGAAGTGTTTGTGAAGTGTTTGAGATTTA
The DNA here is from genome assembly GCA_005406145.1 of Prunus yedoensis. Classification (NCBI taxonomy): domain Eukaryota; kingdom Viridiplantae; phylum Streptophyta; class Magnoliopsida; order Rosales; family Rosaceae; genus Prunus; species Prunus yedoensis. The sequence continues at coordinate 466,596 of BJCG01000015.1, read as the reverse complement.
ATAAAAAGAAAATTTAGTAGAAGGATCTTATTACAACAATTGAGAACTACAAATGGAAACTAAGAGAATTTGAGGGAGAAAAGGGAAGGGAGCTCTAGAGAAGTGTTTGAGAGCTCCCCGCTTGGGGTGTTTTTAAAAGCTTAGAGAACTTCCCTATTTATAGGCCTAGGGGAAGTGAAAATATGAATATACAAGTGAGTTCACTAACCACACTAACTTCACCTAACACACAACACTTAATTCACCAACTTAACCTAACACACAATTGCATTTGAAAACAATTATTCTTGTCTTTAAGCTTAGTGTTGCAGGATCCACTTCATCTTCTTTTACTTCATTTGGCTGCTGTAAAAATCCACTCAAATATAAGTATTGAATCTGCATCACCTAACTTCCCCACAATCAATAACACCTCATGCATATGTCATGCATGACAATGTATTGCAGTCTTCTATTGGGCTCGTTTTGGGCTTGTTTCTCCATCCATAAAATTCTGGAAAAATATGGATCTTGAAGATATTTGAATTATATTTCCAAGCATATGCAGCCCAACTCAAGGAAAAATCGGAAAGCCCTTCAAATGCCATTTTTGGCCCAGTAACACAGATGCTGCCGAATTTGACCTTAAGCTGCCAAAACCTGCATAACTTCCTCTAAGAGACTCGGAATCATGAACTGTAAAATGCTACTGAAACTATACTTCCATATCTTTCCAATGATGTATGGCTCATTAGCTGGTTCGTTCTGAGCACGTACAGTTAAACCCGTGAAGTTGACAGATTTGCAGACACAATTCGAGCAGACTTGACTCCAAAGTGCAATAAATGAGTCCTTAAGCTTAAAACGCTGAAACAAACATAAAACTGATTAAAAGCACAAGTTTAACTCAAAAATATAACCAAATCATAAGTTAGAAGGGTACAAAATGATATGTAATTATGCACCGATCACTTCAATCTCTTGAGGTTCTAATCTTTGCATTAGGAGCTAACATCCGTTTATCTGCACTACTTTTGAGCTGAAACATTTGTCCACAAAATGCATGCCTCTGGAGCTGAAAGAAAATGGATATACCAAAGAATTTGGATGTTAAATTTTCATCACTCATGTTGAATTGATTGTTTGTAGTGTTACAGTTCGCAATATGAAGGACTAAGAATAGCAAGGGAAACAGTACTTATGCTTTGGCATAGTGCTACCTTTTTTCTTACTAGGTACTTGAAATGCTTCTAGTGCATAAGCTTTTTGGCTGAAGTGTTGCTCTGGAAGCATACAACTTATTTTGGCCTCCTTGATTTGAGTTCTTTTGTCTTTTAGTGAAATAATTTCAGAATGATACATTTATTTATTTGTAATAGCTGTTGGGGAAATTGACATTTGAAAGAGAATATGCTCATTGGTGACTTCTGAAATGGGATCATTATACTTATAAAATTTACAAAGTCAACTGGGTATCTTATTATTTTTTCACCATAGATTCCTTCACTATATTTTTAGTTTCAAAGTGCTAAATATTTGGTTGTTGCTCAAAACTAAGCAATCATGAGCTAACTCCTCCCAAATATTAATATAATTGAATTAATGTTTGTATTTTTGGAAGGAAAAAAAAAATGGTTTGTAGTTAATTTAGGCTTAAAGTCACTTTTTGTACATATAAGGCACATCACCCCTTCTCCGTTGGTCGATGTGAGATCTTACATGTTTAGTGCGATCGTGTTGAAATGGATTGTGTGCAATGGATATTGCGGCCTTGTTATAACAATGCAAGTGCATTTTTGACGTAGGTGCATATCAAATTTTTATAAGCAATTTCTTTAATTACATGTAGGTAGATTGCTAACCAAGAAGCAAGCTTGCTAACCAAGCTCAATATTAATTACAATTAGGTAGATTACAGTTGGTCTTGAGCCCCTAATCCTTGAGCCCCTAATCCTGGAGACTGCAGTAGCCTTCCAAAGTCAAGCCAACCACATTAATGTAGCCAACCTCATTAATGCAGCCAACCTACAACTAGTCTAGCTTACACTTTCTTCTTTTGCTATACTGTAACATGCCTTTAATTATTCTTTTGTTATCGGACATGTTTTTTTTGCCGCAAGTCTAAGACCCCTTTTTTGGGTATAATGCAATCAAATTTGATGAAAAAAAAATAAGCACTCAAATGTTCATTGTGAAATAGCAATTAGATTTAACAATCAAAATAGAAAGATACTAAATTGTTGGTTGTTTTTATTTATTCATTAATTTTATAGAAAAATACTTCATTAGAAAAGCCCCAGAAAGGCCAAAGGAGGAAACAAGACAGGGATAAACAATCCTGCATAAATACAAAACAGAACCACCAGGCGATAGCAACTAAAGCCAAAGCCAAAGAAAACTGTAAGTAAAAGTACATAACACCAGCAAAGCCCTCCAACCATAGAAACAAGAGCGGCCACTATCTCCTTCAATTGCTATAGTTGCTATAGCCTGGGGTTTTGGTCTAACAAAATTGCCCCACCACGTGGCTGCTCTATTAAAGAAGTGCCAAACTATCGCCGCCAAACTATAGGACCAAAAGACTATTGGTCTTTAATTTATATCCCAAATGGCTATGTATATAGAACCATGAGCACACATCTAAGCATCCACACAAGAAATGTAGTTCTTTACCAAACAAAACTTGAGCACAAATTTGTCAATGGATTCTTCCGTATCCGAGATGCTTCAATTGCCATCCTTTTTTGTCTTCTTAGCTTCTCTTTTCTTCTCATTGATGCTTTTCAAATATTGGAAGAAATCTCAAGCCAAAGGCCTGAGCAAGTTGCCTCCTGGGCCAAAGCAGCTACCTATTATAGGGAACTTGCACCAGTTGATTGGTGCCCTACCACATCATGCTATCACTGACTTGTGCAACAAACATGGTCCTGTCATGAAACTGCAACTGGGGGAAATTTTTGCCGTGATCATTTCATCACCGGAAGCAGCCAAAGAGGTCTTAAAGACGAGCGAGATCAGCTTCGCGCAAAGGCCGAAAGACTATGTAGTTGAAATGATGTCATATGCTCATTCAAGCTTCGTGCTTGCTCCTTACAATGAGTACTGGAGACAACTGCGAAAGATATCCGTGATGGAGCTCTTAAGCGCTAAACGTGTCCGATCGTTCAGATCAATAAGGGAAGAGGAGGTGTGGAATCTTGTTGAGTTCATCGCCGCCTCCGAGGGACATACCATAAATTTGAGTGACAAGATATACACCATGGCAAATAATGTGGTTTCTAGGGCAGCATTTGGTAACAAGTGCAAATCCCAACAAGAGTTTACATTATTGCTTGGGGAAATTGTACTTCTTGTTGGAGGCTTTAACATCGTTGACTTGTACCCTTCTCTTACATTTCTTCGTTCCATGAATGGGATGAAGTCTACATTGATGAAAATTCAGAAAAAATTTGACGAGATTCTTCAAGATATTGTGAGGGAGCATAAGATGAAAAGAGAAGCTACTAGAAAAGGCTTTGGTAGGCTTGGTGAAGATGAGGAAGATCTGGTTGACACGCTTCTGAATTATGAGGAGGCCAATAAGCAAGAGTTTCATTTGACAATCGATCAAATCAAAGACTTCACTATGGTACCATCTCTGCACTCTAGCACTAATTGTTTTTATTGAGTAGTGGGCTTGTACCTCGATTCGATAATAGAAATTATTTGTGCATTTGAGTTTTTGTGTCCGAATCCCTCCCCCAATATCTCTTGTATTTCTATACTCCTAAGTTGCCTAAAACATACTAAATCATCTAATACACTCACACAAGCTCTAAGGAGCCTAAAAATTATTAAACAAGAACAAGGTGTCTAGAGATGGTGTGCTTAGTGGTTGTTTTTTTTCTTCTTGGCGTATTGTGTTCTCTGTTGGATGCTCTCATTGTCTTGTGGCCGTGCAAAGGATTATGATTTCATAGCAGGACTCTTTTGACAGTTGGATTGTGTTGTAGTGTTCTCGTTGGAGGTCTTTGAAGGTTTATGTGTTAGCTTGCTGTTTTATTTTATCTTGCTCTAGCATTGATCCTACGTGATTGTTTCAAACTCTCTTGTTAGTCTATGACATTTGTGGTACTCTTTCCCATTACAATAATGGTGCGATCTAACATTCAAATTAAGACAATCTGAGGCTCTTTCCACTAACGATCACGCATGATCGAAGAAACTTTGCATAGGCATCCCAACTAAGAGTGCAAACTCAGAACAAAAAAAAAAAAATAGATAAAGCTTGAAAAAACCAAACCATAACAATACAAATAAAACTCTAACAATACAAAAGCCCTAAAGTTACTTTTTAATATATACTAACAAAACCTAATATTATTGTACAAGCATATAATTCGTTGCAACTGCACAATGATTTCAGGATATATTTTCAGCAGGAAGTGAGAGTTCAGCAACAACAATGGAATGGGCAATGTCAGAGCTTCTGAAAAACCCTAGAGTAATGGAGAAAGCGCAATTGGAGGTGCGACAAGTATTCGAAGGAAAAAACAAAATCGAAGAGGAAGATGTTCAAAAGCTACATTACTTGAAATTAGTCATGAAGGAAACTTTTCGGTTGCACCCTCCGGTTCCTTTATTCCAGAGAGAGGCAAGGGAAAGATGTGAAATTGGTGGATATACAATACCAGCCAAGGCCAAAATCCTCATCAATGCCTATGCAATAGGGAGAGATCCAAAACTTTGGGCTGATCCTGAATGCTTTCAACCAGAGCGCTTTCAAGGTTCTTCCATCGACTTTAAAGGCAACAATTTTGAATTGCTTCCATTTGGTGCAGGAAGGAGGAATTGTCCAGGCATCTCATTTGCTACTTCAGAAATTGAGCTTGGACTTGCTCAACTATTGTACCACTTTAACTGGAACCTTCCAAATGGGACTAAACTAGCAGCCCTCGACATGGCTGAGAATATTGGAATAACGGCTAGAAGAAAGAACAATTTGCATTTGATTGCCACTACCTATATTCCTTTCAACAAATGAGACACTATCTAAAAGAACGATGTAATAAATAGAAGAATGATGTAATCTTATATATCTTTTCCAAAGTATCAACTTATGTGATCCCCAAAGAGGAAAGTACAAACCTATTTGGTTAGAATTAAGAAATAAAATTGATGATTGGTTGCCATCCTTTACTCTCTTCTCTTCTCTTCTCTTCTTAATATTCGTTATGACATTGGAAGAAATCCAAAGTCCAAGGCAAGTTGCCTGCAGGGCCAAAACAGCTACACATTGTAGGGAACTTGCACCAGTTGATTGGTGCTCTACCACATCATGCTGTGACCAACTTGTGCAAGAAACATGGTCCTGTCAAGAAACTACAACTGGGTAAACTTGTGCTGTCGTTATTTCATCGCTGGAAGCAGCGAAAGAGGTGTTAAAGATAAATGAGATCACTTGTCATGGTGAAACTACCACATCATGCTGTGACATGAAGTGTATGCTGTTGAAATAATCACCTCTGATCATTCAAGCATGGTGTTCTCTCCCTACAATGAATATTGGAGACATTTATGAAAGATAACTGTGATGGAGCTCTTAAGTGTCAACCGTGTTCGATCATTCAGATCGATAAGGGAAGAGGAGGTCTGGGATTTGATTAAATTCATTGCCTCATCTGAGGGACGTAGCATAAATCTCAGTGACAAGATTTACACCATCACAAGTGATTTCCAGGACAGCATTTGGTAACAAGTGCAAATATCAGCATGAGTTTACCACATTGGTTGGGGAAATCATACCTCTTGTTGGAGGCTTTAACATCGCTGATTTGTACCCTTCCCTTCCATTCCTTTGTTTCATGAGTGGGATAAAGCCTGCATTGCTGAAATTCTCGAAAAATTTGAAGATATTGTCACTGAACATAAGATGAAGAGAAAAGCTAGTAACAACACCAGTGGTGATGAGCAAGATCTGGTGGACACACTGCTTAATTATGAGGAAGCTAATAAGCCTGAGTTTCATCTCACAACCAATCAAATCAAAGCAGTCGCCATGGTGAAACAATAAAACCCTTTTATCATACAACAGTATAATCCATTGTAACTTCACTACGTTTTCTAGACATTTACTCTGCAGGCGGTGAATCTTCAGCAACAACAATCGAATGGGCAATGTCAGAGCTACTAAGAAACCCGAGAGTAATGGAGAAGGCACAATCCGAGGTGTGACAAGCATTCAAGGGAAAGAACAAAATTGAAGAGGAAGACGTTCAAAAGCTAGATTACTTGAAACTAGCCAATCAAAGAAACATTTCGACTACACCCTCCGGGTCCTTTCATCCCAAGAGAAGAAAAGGAAAGATGCAAAATTAGTGGATATATAATACCAGCTAAGGCCAAAATCCTTGTCAATGCATAGGCAATAGGGAGAGATCCAAAAATTTGGGCTGATCCGGAATGCTTTCAACCAGAACGTTTTGAAGGTTAGGCTTCAAAGGGAACAGTTCCAAGTTGCTCCCATTTGGTGCAGGTACAGGATTTGTCCAGGCATCTCATTCGCTACTTCAAACATTGGACTTGCTCAACTCTTGTACCGCTTCAACTGGAAACTTCCAAATGATGCTAAATTAGAAGCCCTTGACATGGCTGAGAATTTTGGAATCATAGAGAGAAGAAGGAACAATCTGCATGTGATCGCCACCACACATATTCCTTTCCATAAATGAGACAATTAAGGATGTCAATGGAAGAATGCTGTCAAGCCTTGTACTTAACTTCAGAATTTTTTGTGTGTGGATACAAGTGATATTGGAGGAGGGGGGAATCAAACCTAGGACCTCTGATGCAGGGGCATCTCTTAACCACTTGAGCTACAAGCCCCTTGCTTTGTATGCACCTTCATTAGCATATGCAATATTAGAAAACATTTATTACTTAGCATTAATGTTCTTGTACATGAGAAGTTATTGCTCATAATAATAAACAAAGAAATAATGTGTTATCAGTTCTCTATTTACATTGAGCTCTCATTCTTGATTCATTAAAAAAAACCTCAGGGTATTAACAATTGCTGCAAACTATGTAAAGTCATTATGCAACTGCCAATGCCATTGCCATTGCTGGTGCAGCAGCTGCTGTTTGTGTTGGCGAGTCCTTACTTAGTTAGAATTTGGGTTCCTTATTTTATTAGAACTTTGGTTACTTACCAATTATTATTTAATCCTATTGTAATAGAGATTTACTTCCTATTGTAATTTAGATATATTTCCTATTTTATTTAGGGTTGTACTTATATAAATACTCCATATTGGAGAAGAATAAAAATATGAGCATATACGAGCATATCTGAAAATATTCTACCCACTTTATTTGACATGGTATAAGAGCCTAGGTTTTCCTGTGATCTATGTTTGCGTTCTTCTTGCAATTTAAGTGCTCTCCTCCCCTCCTCTTCAAAGGGGGGAGGGGGAGTGAAAAGGATATGTTTATTGACGTATCCCCATTACCTTGACATATTCCCATGAAGATGTTGCTTATTTCTTGACTCCGACGACCTTTTCTCTTCAGGTGGAGATGAGGAGTGAAGAGAAGTTGTCTGTGTGAATTAGCTAAAGTTGATATGGAAGAACTGTTGCTGTTGCTGTTGTCATTGCCGTTACCTCTACTATTGTCGTTGATGTTACCGTTGCCGCTATTATTGCCATTGATGTTGTCGTTGTTATGGTCATTGCCGATGATGTGCTATGGTCATTACTGATGATGTTACTGTGTTTTGATCTGTTTCTACCCTAACCCTAGACACTACCTATTTCCATTGCACTATACATCTAGCTTATCATCCTAGTCTGCCGCCGCCGTCGTCTACCTTGCTACCGTCATCGCTGCCTACCTTGCTATTGTCATCGCTGCTCATCTATGCTGCTGCAATTTAACCACCTATTTGCCATGGCTGATTCTGCTACATCTTAGTGTTAGTCAGTGCATGTTTCTCATTGATCATATGGCTCCATCGACCCCTTCTCTTCAGAGGGAGAGAGGGAGTGAAGAGAAGTTGTCTCTGCTGTTGATGCTGCCAGTGCCTTATATTACTCTTTTTGGTGCTAGTATTGTTGCTCATGCCTTTGCTGGTGTGTTTCCGTTGTGGTCATGCCCGTTGACCTTGCCTTTGCTCTTGACCTGTTATGTCTCTGCCTTGTTACTCTTGTTGGTGCCAGTATTGTTGCTGATGTCTTTGCTAGTATGTTTCCGCTGTGGTCATGCTCGTTGACCTTGCCTTTGCTCTTGACTTTCTTTGCCTTGCCTTACCCTATTTGTTAGGGTTTGGCTTTGCCTTGCCATGCCTTGCCTTACCCTATTTTTAGGGTTTGGTTGCCTTTGCTTTTGCCGTGTTCACAGGGCTTCTGTGTTCTGCCTTATCTATTGCCGTGCTCACAGGGCTTCTGTGTTCTGCCTTATCTATTGCCGTGCTCACATGGCTTCTGTGTTCTGCCTTACCTACTGCCGTGCTCACAGGGTTTCTGTGTTCTGCTATGTGCCCTATTTTTTAGGGTTTGCTCTTGTGTTTCCGCTGCAAACTTTGCTCATGGTTGATGAAAAGACCTTCTCTACAATTGGTGCTTCTCAAGTATGGTGTTCTATGACTCGCTTGTCAAGTTGGGCATGTGAAATATCTTTGCCCAACTTGAGGGGGAGTGTTGGCGAGTCCTTACTTAGTTAGAATTTGGGTTCCTTATTTTATTAGAACTTTGGTTACTTACCAATTATTATTTAATCCTATTGTAATAGAGATTTACTTCCTATTGTAATTTAGATATATTTCCTATTTTATTTAGGGTTGTACTTATATAAATACTCCATATCGGAGAAGAATAAAAATATGAGCATATACGAGCATATCTGAAAATATTCTACCCACTTTATTTGACAGTTTGTTTTACAGAATATTCATCCATTGACTGCAAGAGCTTGGAATTCAATTTGTAGCCGATGATGAAGGGGTGTTGATGCCATCAAACCCTTCTTAAGATCCCCCAACAATTCCCTTATAGGGATAGCAGCCAAAAAGCTCTTAATATAATCTTTGCAAGCTTCTCTGCCTTTGCATACAACCTCCTCTTTCACATCACTGTTTTCAAAATCTTTCTGGCTCAATACAAGAGCCCCTTCAGCTTTAGTTTCCTTACAGTTGTTCGGTCGCACCTGATTTCCAGATTTCTCATCTGATGCTTTAGCCTCACTTGGTAATCTTTGGATTGTTGTGTCTTGGTCAAATTTCGGGATATAGGCCTGGTTGCAACCTTCATACAACCTCTCCCCTACTGTGTCAATTATGTAAAAAGCATCCTGCTCTACCTTTAGTACGAAGAAATGGTCGTTCCAACTCACAATGTAGACCAGAGGTTCACTATTCCATGCACATTCTGAGGCAGAATGACTGATCTCATCCCATATGCTATCGAACGACATGGAACCCTGAAGGAAGTCAAAATCCCTGTTTTCTAGTTCTTCAGGATGGAAGAATCCTATGAAAGACTTCTCTGGAACTACAGACAGAGGACGAATTTTAGCTTGAAGAATGGTCTCAAGATCAAAGTGCTTATCAGGGAAACGCTCTATGTAGGCCTCGTTATCACAGAGAGTTCTCCACTCTAATGATCCGTCTCTAATGAGACTATCACATTCACACTTGACAGGCATCTCATTTCTGTTGGATTTCAACCAATCTGCAATGACTGCAACCAGGGCCGTGCATGCACTCTCTCCAGCAGCACATTCACTCCGCTGATCAATTGAAGCAAAAAATACTTGAGTTTGAAGCTTCATATGTCCATCACGGCTTATCACTTCCTTATGCTCCCAAATGCCAACAGAAAAATTCTCATCTCCGAATTCAGATATGGAACTTTCTGTGTGATGTGACTTTCAAAGTAAAAAGAAAAGTTTTAAAAAAACAATACAGAAATTAAGACAAGCAAAAACATGTACAGAAAACAACAGTGAGAGGTTGCGTACGTACCCCAAAACTGGATTCATCAGAGGAACTAAGCTGCCTGCGATCAAAATCAATATCATCTCCACCCTCTTCTCCATAATGTTTCTTCAGAAGAGACTCCCCTGTGGTTTTGGGAGATCTGAAGCTCAATTTCCTCTTCTTCCATGGTAGGATTCCTCCAGTGCATCATCATCAAGTGAATCTGTGTCAAATGGATAGTTGGACGCAGCATCCTCACTTCTAGCAGAACTCCTGCTATCACTGCTATCTTCCTCGACGCATGCCTTCTTTGATTTACCAAATGAAACATAATCTCCAAGGATTTTCACCTTTCTTATTCCTGCTTTAAGAGGAGACAACTCATCCTTTTCTGTGGAAATAGCTTCGTCAGAAAGCAATGATCCCGGCACTGTCTCAGAAAGTTCTTGAGTGGCTCTCATTTCCAATATGCTCAGAGATATCTGCGGTTATCACGGAACTTAACATAAGACAAATTACTCAAATTTAGAAAAGGCAAAACGTACCTAATCTGGCAAAGAGACGTGACAAAAGGGGATGAACATAGAAGTTTAATTTAAACATAGGCAGTAAATACATAAAGTGATGGCTTAGACTCTGAGGCCACAACAAGAACATTAAGAGGAATGTTGAGCCCAAGTTCCTTCTCCTCAGACACCGAAGCATACTGCGCTAGGTTCAATGATGCAGTTCCATAAACACATGATGGATGAGGCAAAGGTTAATGACAATCCTTAAACAAAAGAATCGTATAAACAAACAATTACGACATCACAATATGATCAATCTCAAAAAGGAAAAAGAGACAACCGAGCTACAAAAAATTTTCCTGCTGCTACCGAAAAAACAGAACAAAAGAAGAAAAAAAACAAGAAGATGAATTTAAAGGCAGAGAGACTCACATCGAAGACTGTAAATGAAAGCTCCCAAGGGTAAAACATACCCTCTTTATAACCAGAAAAACTGCACAAACTCCTAAACTCCTCTTGCAATTCCACCACCCCATCATCTCTAATTCCACCTTCTTTGGTGAAATTCCTCTTCACAGATCGTCTCAAAGACCCCAAAGCCTTACTCTTCTGGCCCTTCCATTTAACCTCAACCAAAGCTCTTCTCTCACCCTCAAATTGAGTTTTATCCAATCCCTCAAGCCTGCCTGCAACAATAACTACCTCAAATTTCTTGGTGGAAATTGGTGGCCAAGGTGGCCACCTCATCATCTTCACCACTCTTGCCTACTTGGATGCCAATATATACCAAGGATTAGGCTAAAACATGACAAATGGATATAAACAAAAAGAGTCTACATTGGGCGGTAGAATTTGAAATTTAAAGAAATGGGTAATGAAGATTAAACAGAGAGATTGAAATTTGAAATATAAAATGGAGTTTCGAGATGAGAATTGGAAATGGGTTTTGAATTTGTTTAGGATTGGGATGAAGGAAATTGGCAGAAACTGAAAGATACAGATAAAAGAAGTGCAATGGAGTTAGAATTTAAATGCACTTCTATAGTTGGAATTTGCCGTCTGTGGAATGGACAAAATAACTATAGGGAGAGTGAGAGAGAGGGATGCCGGCAGTCCTAAGAACTAGGGGTGCAAGTTGGATTGGAAAATCCGATTCCGACCGATTCCGGTCCGAAGATTTCCAAAAAAATCCGACTCCGACAAATCTGAATTCCATAAACGCCGAAATACGAAATTTCCGAAAAAAATCGGATCGGATTCGGAATGTACATGGAACTTCCGATATTTCCGAAATTTCCGATCCGAAATGTTCCGAAATGTTCCGAACTCATTCCGATCCGATAATTCCTATATATTCCTAATATATTCCGATTTCAAAAATTCCGAATATTTGAAATGCATTCCGATCGGAAAATTCCGATTTAATCCGAAATATTTTGAATTAATTCTACAAAAGTTTATACAACAATCAATATATTTAATTTATATGCTCAACATTTAGTGAATTCCCACAATTTTTATATATGCACAACTTTTAGTGAATTCCCACAATTTTTATACGTGCACAACATTTAGTGAATTCCCACAATTTTTAATTGGTCCATAGTTTTGTCACAACCAACCAAAGACACAAGTTTTCTTTGATATTATTGGCAAACATTATATATACATATATAATGAACATTTTAAAATATTAGTAGAAGGAAATTTTTTTTTGTAATGCAACCGATTTTGATTTGATCTAAATTACGTAGTGTATTGATTTTTTTTCTTTTAATTCTAACTCAATTTCTTGAATAGGACTCATTGAGGTATGAGGTCATGCATTTAATTATAAACATATTTTCTTTATGATCAATTGTCATGGTGCTAATCTATTACTATTTTCTTAATAATGTGAATATAAACATAGGGGGTTACAAAAAAGTTAAGTACATCGATGGGTAACGCACCCTTAAAAAAGGTAGGATATTGACATGTTGTATCAAATACAAATAGGTATCAAACTCTTATTCATGCATGAATCATGATTATGAAAATTAAAAAATAGGGATGATCATGGAAACACATTGGGATTGAACCCTAATAGTAAGTATGTAGTAGTATCCCTTGCAATTTTTCAAGATAAAGTTTAGATAACATTATTTTTTATCAAATATATTCACATGATACATATACATTTGCACAAGGATTACTGGGTTTCCTACAAAGGGTAAGAAGAAAAGCTAATAATTCTATAACACGTTCAAGGGTTCCATATATATATATATATATAATATAATATAATATAAAATTATATTTGTATGATAACACTAATTTGTGACAGCCATATATATGTCTATTCCGGCCAGGAGAGGTTCACGAGATTTTTTGTTTTTTTGTTTTTAAAGAAAAGGTGAGAGAGTTACTTTAGATCCAAATTAGAGCCCCCTCGTATTCTCCCCAGCCCCAGCAAACAGCAAAGAGATTTCACTCCATCTCTTGGAAAACCAAACGACTCTTCTCTCTCTTCACTAGAGAAGAAAACAAGATGGAACTTCAAGCGCTTTCATCAATCTCATTATTAACCTCCTTCCCTTTGCAATATCACAGCCAGTGATGAGTTGAATTTGAATGTATTATGGATCTATGTTAAATGTTGTAGTTTTCATTTTCTGTTTTTATTGTGAACTAGTTTAAATTTGAACATTATGTCATTTGAATGTAAACATTGGAATTCTTATGGAATTTTTTTTCCTTTTTGGTTGGCTTAATCATGATTCACAAGAAAATTTCAAAAATTGATTTCCGAAATTTTTATCCGAAAATGCCGAAATTATTATCCGAAAATTCCGATAATGTCGAAAATTCCGCATCGGAATAGAGTTAGTACATTCCGAAATTTCGGAATCGAAATCGGAACTAAAAGATAATTCCGAAAAATTTCGGAACGGAATTCGGAATAGTGGTTTCCGATCCGTTCCGGCCGAAAAACACCCCTACTAAGAACCAATGTCTCTTTTTCTACTTAGAATTCAAGTGGAATTTCACAAGGTGTCCTTCAACTAGTGCATATTTCTTGATAAATAAAAAACTAGTGCATATTTCTACTTTTACCTCTGGTATCTGTTCCCGCCCAAGTGGAACCAACGTCTCTTTAATATTTTTTTAGGTTTTTTTTTTTTTTTTTTTTAACAATTCAAGTTAACAGTGTTATTTATAGTTAAGTGATTGGACACATGGAGAAATTAGACAGGTGACATAAAGGACAGAAAAACTTGCATGGCACGGGTATGCCAAGGTAAGCATTCCACCTAAGTATCCCCAACCCAATTATCTTTCGACACGTGTCAACCACTTAACATTTTAAAGAAAATTTGGTTAGACCAATAGTCAAGCCATTCTCTTCCCCATCGCAGCCACGGGCGTCAGCGTCAACATTGACCCTGCCATTCTCCGTCGTCCTTCCTTTGCATCCCCATCCCCTCCTCCATCGTCCTTGGCATCATCTTCCTCTTCTCACCAGCTCTCTCACTCTCGTCTCTCCCTCTCCTCTCTCTTCACATCGACAACAATGGAGGCAGTGGCTTTGCCTGCATTTAAGAGCATCTACAATCATGCTCTCTATTTTTTAGTTAAAATTTATTTATTTTTGGTGAAATGGGGGGAAACCCCCATAAAACAACAACAAAACACCTCGCATGAGTCGAGGCCTAGCAAGACCAAGCAAGTCATCCACTAACAAAGAGCTAACCTAGATAGGAGCCTCATCAAAGAAGTAGATTCCCATGTCCAGATTATAACTCCAATTTGCCAAACAATCCGCAACACAATTCTTTTCCCCGTAAATGTGGACAATGTGACAATTTCCAATTTGAATCATGAGATCACAACAACTATGCACCAAAGCAGCAAGAGGATGGCATTGCAATGAATTGATTTGTTGAACAAGTGAGACAACAATAGCAGCATCCATTTCAATAGCAAGGTTAGTAATACCTTTCTCAATAGCAAGTTTTGGACCAAAATATAGAACCCAAAACTCAGCCTCCAGGATATGACCTTGGCCCAAATTCACAGAAAAACCGGCAATCCAGTCACCTGAGGAGTCCCTAATAACACCTCCTGCTCCAATAATATTAGTGGCAGCCTTTTTAGAACCATCCACATTCAGCTTAAGTTGGTCAATTGTGGGAGGTTCCCAAGCCAAAAAAGTATGTATTGTCAGGTTTCTCACCAAAGCCATTAGCAGCTTTAACCCACTCAACAACCACAGTAAAAATGGTATTCCTGGAAGTAAAAGGCATATCCACTTCAACATTAAAAATATGATTGTTACGCCAATTACAGAAATACCAACATGTAATGGTAAAAATAACATTCCGTCCAATACCATCAGGGCATTTAACCTTAGAGAGCATATTGCCTAAGAACCAAGGTTTTAGCTTAGAGAGGAAGAAATGAGGAGAATAGTGTAAATTTAAAACAGAATTCCATACCATCATAGCCCTGGGACAGTCCCTAAGAATATGAATAACATATTCAGTTTGCCAACCACAAAGAAGACAAGAAGGTTTAGAAGTTAGATTCCTCTTGGCCCTTTGCTCATTGGACAAGATTTTACCTTGATAAGCCAGCCAAATGAAGATATGTATTTTAGGAGGGATTTTCATTCTCCATAAGTCCTTCCAAAAGGATCAACATCTCCCAAGTTTTCTCAACTTGTTTTTGTGCATTCCACTTATGCAATTAGATTCCACATATTTAATTATATGCTTTCTATCTGTCAATTGGATATTTGTAAATTCAATTGCATTTCAAGTTTGTTGAGTATGCATAATTTTGTTTTTATGTTCCATTAATCTAAGTGCATGCTAAGTAAGTAAATCCTTGACAATTTGATTGAGTGTTGGGAGAATGTTTAGTTTTTCTCAACTTGTTTTTGTGCATTCCACTTATGCAATTAGATTTGACATATTCAATTACTGAATTTCTATTTGCCAATTGGAGTTTTGTAAATTCAATTGCATTTCAAGTTTTCAGAATATGTTGCATGGAAAGTGTTATTGTGACTAATTCAATTTTGGGTTTCTTAGATGTAGGTCCAATTTTGTTAAGATATAATGGATGCAAGACATCAATATTAACTCCTCAATAGAAGTCCTCCAAGCCAATGCGTGGATAGATAAGCAATTGATTTGTCTTTCCTTTTTAACATATTTACTTCTAGTACCATTAAATAGAAAAGGAAAACAAAGCAACACATCCTAGCACTCATGGCGACTCTTACAATCATACTCATTCTCAATCTCTGCAAATTTCTTACATCAGTAACGGAATTTTTTTTTTTTTGGTATACAAATTATGGGAACCTGGTGGAAAACACCTACGTGTTGCCTTGGTAGCATTACCATAGTAAGCTTAAAACATCAAAAAATGTCCTCCTTGCAAGAATTGATCTCCGAAGAAAGACTTGAACTTGGAAAAAAAGTACACAAAAAGCCAAAAACAAGTGAAACATAGAGAAAGACTTGCACCAGATTAATCTATAGCTATGCTCCCTATACACATATGCCATGATCGAAAAAGTTACAATTTTTCCAACCACAAGGCTCAAAAGCCTTTCATGAGAAAAGATTCATCATAAACACCTCCCTGGAATTTTCATATTATACCTATAACAAGTGTTTTCTACCCACAGAAGTACCTATATAAAATGCATACCTAGGGCCGGGATAAGTCATATTATACCGATAGCATAGGTGTATCTCATTATACTTGCCGAATAGGTAGCTGATTCATATACCTATACCATGGATGAGTTATATTGTACCTATGTAGAATGAGATACATGTTGATTAGGTAACTCATATTATAACTATACAACAGATAATTCATATGTACCAATACGACATATTAGTCAAGGTAAAGGTAGGACGAGATACCTGTCGAATAGGTAAGCTAAGAGAAGTAAGAAATCAGTAGATTGGGATGGAAGAAGCATGATTGTAGGTAAAAACGTGATTTTTGGGATATGTCTGCTGTATTTGCCTTTACTATTTAATGTCAAACATTGTAAATGGCTAATTATTATCACATAAATAACTACTACTCGATTCAAGTCATAAGGGGCATCATTGGAACAAAAAATGATTTTATAAATTAAAAACTAAAAAGATTATATAAGATAATATTAAAAAAGGAATGTAATCCTATGTGGCAAAAAAGTAAAGGACTTGGATCAAAGTCACCAAGTCTGAGGATTAAACTCAACTACTCAAAGCGAATTTGGATCTATATCAACTTTTCTATTCAATTTTTGACACTTGCAGAATTCGAGTAGCCACATTAAGGGATGCAGAAATGACAAACTTTGTGGTTTATGGTTTCAAAATTGTTTGCCTGGTCCAATGAAGGATAATGTCAAAGCAGTGGGATTTCCATTAGTTCTGGGGTTTTCATTAGTTCCCAAATTTACTTGCAAGAAAGGAAAGGAGAGGCAAACACCTCATTACGGAATTGGCGGAGTGTTGGTGGGACAATACCTATACATTCCATCATTCTCGCATTGATCAACAGCACTATATGCAATGATAAGAGCAACTCTGTTTATCTATACTACATGCCTAGCCTGGCTAAAGTTGATGAGATTAAACAATTGGGGCGGGGCTAGGTTTTCATGCTTGTATCTATCGATGGATGCTTAAACTTCACATACTCATTTCGAAACAATCGATAATCAATGGATTCAGCAAATCAGTCATCTGCCTTAAATCCCTCAAGTGATGCTTTGGTTTCATTGTCCATGACATACACTATCATGTCTTTAAGTATGGTTCGATGGGGAATTTTTGGGATCCGATGATCTGGTGTACCTAGGCTTTACACGGATACTGTTTTCCCTAAATACCAGGCATACCCGACTGGTCATTCAAGTAGAATTCTTTGTTTTGTAGCCAGAATGCTGCTTTGCACATAATGTTGTAGGGTTGTATCATCAGTTTCCCATGGATGCCAATTAACTTGATTAGTAGTGATATATCTCATAGTTATCTTAAACTGCTCCAAGTTGTGGGATGTTTCCCGCACATCTAGGCCACCCAACCACCATAACGCATGCGGCCATTTACTGTTTTCATCGGTAATGGTTGACTTAAAGTAAGTGGCTTCAAGTACTCACACGCCCATACCGATAAACAAAAAACGTACCACTATTAGTTATGACAACCAAAATACCCAATCGCAAGGAATTATAATAATCATTTAGTTTGTCAACATGAAATTATTCACCTCCCAAGCCCGCCAATACCCTCGTGAGCTTGACACTATCTTTCTGGAAATAGCATCCATCGACAGATACAAGCATGACAACTCAGCCCCACTCCAATTGTACTCTTTAATCTTATCGACTTTAGCCAGGTTGGGCATATAGTATAGATAAACAGAGTCACTTGTATCATTGCATATAATCTTGCCGATCAATGCAAGAATGAAGACACGACTTAACTGGTCTTCTTGTACAACGGTTTGCGGCTTCCATTCCTTATCCATAATGTCCTTGTATTTTATCTTGGTATTAATTATGCTTGCAATGGGATTCCTGAATAGCTCACTACCTCCTTAGTGTTTTTGTGGGCCTCCATGTCATATTTTAAAGGCTTCCCACAAACGGGTAAACCCGTGATCACACTAAAGTCCATCGGGTAATTATAAGCTCCCTGACCTCATCCGGATGGAATGTATAGGTACTATCCCACCAACACTCTGCCAATGCCGTAATGAGGTGTTTGCCTCTCCTTCCCTTTCTTGCAAATAAATTTGTGAACTAATGAAAACCCTGCTGCTTTGACATTATCCTTGACTGGACCAGGCAAATGATTTTGAAACCATAAACCACAGAGTTTGTCGTTTCTACATCCCTTAATGTGGCTACCCGAATTATGCAAGTGTCAAAAATTGAATTAGTCCATGCAACATATTCTGAAAAGTTGAAATGCAATTGGATTTACAAAAATCCAATTGACAGACAGAAAGGCAGTAATTGAATATATCAAATCTAATTGCATAAGCGGAATGCACAAAAACAAGTTGAGAAAAACTAAACATACACCCAACACTCAATCAAATTGTCAAGGCTTTACTTACTTAGCATGCACTTGGATTAATGGAACATAAAAACAAAATTATGCATACTTAGTAAAACTTGAAATGCAATTGGATTTTCAAATATCCAATTGGCAGACAGAAAGCAGGTAACTGAATATGTGAAATCTAATTGCATAAGTGGAATGCACAAAAACAAGTTGAGAAAAACTAAACATACGCCCAACACTCAATCAAATTGTCAAGGATTTGCTTAGCACACATCTAGATTAATGGAACATAAAAACAAAATTATGCATACTCAGCAAACTTGAAATGCAATTGGATTTACAAATATCGAATTGGCAGACAGAAAGCAAGTAATTGAATATGTGAAATGTAATTGCTTAAGTGGAATGCACAAAAACGAGTTGAGAAAACCTAAACATAGTACCAACAAGCAATAAAATTGCCAAGTATTTACTTAGCACGCAGCTTGATTAATTGAACATAAAAACCAAAATGATGCTTACAAAATATTACTTAAAAACAAAAATTAATCAAATGAGCTGACAATAATTACCAATATCTACCTTGTAAGATAAATGGTCAGTGACTTTGACATATAGCACGGGATCAGATGCGCCACGGTTCCTGTGTATGTATCGTCTCACCCGGAACAATGAGTAATCAGGGCTTTTGTGTTTTGGTTGGGAACCGTGCCCTTACTTAGTGATTACAATAGAATTGATGTTGTTTTACTTAGCTTTTTTTTTTTTTTTTTTTTTTTTTTCCTGAGGGGCACCCCAGTAGTCGTCTTACCCTTGCGTTTGCAACGTGCCTGGGAAGTTGCCTTGTTGTTGGCCAAACGCTCCCTCCCCATGCCCTCATGTGTTTAACCCATTATTTTAATTAAGCAACAATTAATTAAAATATATAATACCAATTATATTAAGAAAAGCTAAAGGCACAAAGGTTAATAAATACTTTAACAATTAATATAATAAGTAAAATCTAACCAAAATGACAGGACCCGCCTCGAATTCCTCGGAACTTGGGACGAATCCGGTGGTATTTCCGACATCAAACTGATGCCGAGCCCACTTACTAACGTCATAGTCTCTCTTCCAAATTAAGGAAGAGAAACAAGACTTTCTGTCGAAATTTCGGCAGAGTCTCCCCTAAAAAATGGTCATTTCCCAAATTTTTAACCTATCAAAAACACATTTATAATCTCAACCGGCAGCATGCACAAGATAATAACATTTAATTCACATAATAGGCCTCCGGCCTTACATCCAACCCAAGTATGGGCGATAACAAAGCATTTCTAAAGGAAGACTGCAGTTTACAACCGAAATGAAGTTCAACGAAATTTAAACAAATGGAAATGCCCAACTAAAGTAATAGTTTAATTCGTGCTTGCACCTAGGTGGAACCCCAGGCTACATACGTCCCTTGGTGAGGGATCAAGCCACATGTAGTTCTTTCATCAATACTCACGATTCAGAAAATATTCGATTGTTTAAAATAATGCCAATGATCTAATTTAGATTCATTACAACATCAAATTCGACAAGGCAACCCTTGAACACTTTATGAGTTCCTTTCCTTTTATCAGTTCTTTCCCACAACCATACCCTATCCAAGGTGTATGTTGCCGAACAACACTTTCCAAACTATAAATCAAACGTTCATAACTGTGTAGATACTCATGAAACACCAGTTCAAGAATCTCAACCGAAAACGAACCCATATATATATATATATATATATATATATATGGGCGGATCCATGGCACCATATTTTTGACACAAGTTTTGACACAATTTTTGGGCCATTAGATTACTCTACTTTAATGGTTGAGATTAAACCTGACATGACAAAATAATATTTTTTTCTTTAATTAATATTTATACATTGGGATTAAAATTCTGATATTAATTAAGAATTCATTCTCTCTCATCTCATTAATTATCTTTAATTCATTCATTCTCTTTCTTTCTTGGTAATCTATCTTCTTTCTCGCGCACACCTCTCTCTCTCTCTCTCTCTCTCTCTCTCTCTCTCTCTCTCTCTCTCTCTTTCTGAGACCAGAAAAAACCTCCGTCTCTTTTTCTCTCTGTATCTGCAACAAGACTCTCTCTTTCTCTCTCTCTCTCTCTTGACATAGATGATTTAGAAGATATGTTGAATGAAGCTATGCACAATCAGCTTTCCATTGGAGGTGGCCAGGAAACGGCTGATGGTTGGACAATGACGAAAAAAGAGCTAAGAATCCTGTTCTTCGTTTTTCTATAATTTATCCATCGAGTCTAATTTTCAGAACAACGAAGTGTTAAATTTTTTGTTGTGTTTCAGGTTGGAATTCCTGTGCTTCTTGACTGGTCTAGACAAGTTTTCATGCCGGGATACTATAGGTTTCTCTCATCTTTTGCTGACCCTGTAGTTTAGATTATAAGTCATGAGATACTGGAAACAGGGAGCAGCTGCGTTTGGATAGGTACCTGGAAATATCAAGGGACTGAGAATGTAAATTGAACCACGCTTATATTCACATCAAATTACAGTTTTTTTTAACAAACATTTATCTTCTTGTGTATTGAAGAGTGGTTTTTATTAAAATCCAATTAAAAAAAATACAAGGGCTTTTCAAAAGAGTTGAGACTCAAAACAAGTATATACAGGCAACTAGTATCACTTATACAACATCATGCCCTCAAGGATATAAGGGAAGCTGTAATTTCTCCTACACTACAGCCGTATCAAAATCAAATCAAATAGCTGTCTGCTATTAGTTTACTTTCCTTGCATATATTGTTGACTTAGAATATTCAATTGTAATTTATTTCCTTTCCTTCTTAGATACAGAAATCTCTGTATATATGTAAAGGGTTTATGCCCACTGAAATATCAATCAAAAGATATTCTTTCTACATGGTATCAGAGCCCTATTAGCTCCTTCGAGTGTTTTTTTTTCCCTCCCACCCAACCCTAAACCCTTTCTTACTCCCTTCTTTCTTCCCTCTGTCTTCATGGCTTCAGACAACAGCACCTCCAATGTTGTCCTCACCCCCAACTCCAACACTAGTTCCTCTCCTTCTCTCATCACCATCAACGCTGCTGCACAGCTTCCTCTCAAACTCACCCCTCTCAACTATCCCTCCTGGCGTGCTCAGTTCAAAGCCCTTCTCCTTGGGTATGACCTCCTTGGCTATGTGGATGGCACTCTCGCTTGTCCTGCCAGCAACAACACCCTTTGGAAACGCCAAGATCAACTCCTTCTCCACGCTATTCTTGCCTCTGTCTCTGAATCTGTCATCTCCCTCATTGCTGCTGCCTCAACCTCTAAAGACGCTTGGGACAAACTTACCAAGCTGTATGCGAACCGTACACGTTCTCGAGTCATGAGCCTCAAGGAACGTCTCACTCTTGCTCGTCGTGATTCCAAGCCCGTGATGGAATTTCTTCAATCCATCAAAGCCCTTGCTGACGAACTTGCCCTCATTGACTCTCCTATATCCGACGACGATCTCGTGATCCATATCCTCAATGGTCTCGGCTCTGACTTCAAAGAGATCGCTGCTGCTATTCGTGCTCGTGAAACACCTATCACCTTTGAAGAGTTGCATGATAAACTCGTTGACTTCGAGAGTGCACTCAAGCGCCATGACACTCCTCCTGAACCTCTTGTTGTCACTGCCAATAATACCCAGCGAACCAACTCCAACCGTTCCTTCCACAAGGGTTCTACCACATCCCATGCCTACAGGCCACCTTCTCAGCAACGTGGCATTCTTGGCCCCGGCAACTCTTCTCCACACACTTCTCGTCCGTTCTCCGGCCAGCGTCGCTCCTTCAATCAACCAGGCCACGGTTATAAAGGTTTCTGTCAATTGTGTGATCAGCAGGGTCACAGTGCCAAACGGTGTCCACGTGCTCAGGTTCTCCCCTCCTCTGATCCCACTGTGAACGTTGCTACTGCCCCTCATGCATCCACCAGTTGGCTCATCGACTCCGGCGCTTCTCATCATGTCACCCCTGATCTCGCCAACCTTTCTCTCCACACCAATTATGAAGGTCCTGACTCAGTTGTCATTGGTAATGGTTCAGGCATGGGTATCACCCATGTTGGCTCCACCTCTCTTCCTACCTCCTCTCGTGCTTTTGCCTTACATGATGTCCTTTGTGTGCCATCTATTAAAAACAATTTAATTTCTGTCTCTCAGTTTTGTAAATCTAACCATACTTCTGTTGAATTTTTTCCCTCTCATTTTTCTGTCAAGGATCTCCGCACAGGGGCGACTCTACTTCAAGGCCCGAATAAGAATGATGTGTACACGTGGCCCGGGTCAATGAGTGACGTCTCCTCACCTTCTGCACTTGTCAGTACGGCTTCTACCCTGCATGACTGGCATAGTCGCCTTGGCCACCCTTCTCAACTTGTCTTGGATCAGCTCATCTGCTCTCAATCTCTCCCTGTCACTTCAAAGTCATCTGTTAAGTCTCCATGTCTGTCGTGTCAATGTAATAAGAGCCATAAGCTCCCTTTTCATTTCAATTCTCTTTCTAGTCATCGTCCATTAGATCTTATCTACACAGATGTCTGGGGTCCTGCTCCCCTCCTCTCAATTGATGGTTTTCGCTATTATCTCATTTTTGTCGATCATTACACAAAATATATTTGGTTTTACCCTCTTAAAAACAAGTCTGATGTCTCTACAATTTTTCCCACATTTAAAAACCTTGTTGAAAATTACTTTCACTCCAAAATTGTTTCTCTTTATTCTGATGGTGGTGGCGAATACACAAAACTTAAACCTTTTCTTGCCTCTCATGGCATTACTCATCTCACCACACCTCCCCACACCCCCCAACATAATGGTTCCGCCGAGCGCCGCCATCGTCACATTGTTGAGACCGGCCTTACCCTCCTTCATCAAGCCTCTATGCCACCACTTTACTGGTCTTATGCCTTTCAAGCTGCTGTATATCTCATAAATCGTCTTCCCACTCCTCTCCTAAAATCATCCTCCCCCTACTCATCTCTTTTTGGTCAAATACCCAACTACCATAAACTTCGTATTTTTGGTTGCCAATGTTTTCCGTGGTTACGACCTTACAACACCCATAAACTCCAACCCCGCTCTCGTCCTTGTGTCTTCCTTGGCTATTCAACCTCTCAAAGTGCCTATAAGTGTCTTGACCTATCCTCCAATCGTTTGTACCTTTCTCGTCATGTCGTTTTTAATGAGTCTATGTTTCCCTTTACCTCTCATGTCTCACCTCTCTCCTCTATCTCTAAAACCGCTATGCACTCTTGGTCGGTTGCAGCTGATCCGGGACCCATTCATGATCCTATGCCGAACCCACCAGTCGTGCCCCCTGCTATTACAGCCATGCCACTTGCCCCTGTTATCGTGTCCCCTGCCCCTGCAGCACCATTGCCCTCACCAGCAGCACCAGCGTCACATCCTGTTGCATCGATGCCTGCACCGTGTACACATCCTTCTTCTTCAGTCTTGGGTGAGTCTCCCCTTCCTTCCTCTGAGACTACCATTCCACCATTGCCCTCCCCTCCACCACCTCCTCCCCCTTCTCGTGTCGTTACCCGCTCTCAAAATAATATCTTCAAACCTAAACAGCTTCACACCACTACTAAACAGTCCACTACCCAACATCCTCTTCCACCCTCCCTTGAACCTACATGTGTTTCTCATGCCATCAAAGACAGCAAGTGGCGCTCCGCCATGTCCGATGACCTTACTGCCTTGGCTCGGAATGGAACTTGGGAGCTTGTTCCCTCTCGCCCTCATCAAAATTTAATTGGATGCAAGTGGGTGTTTCGCATCAAGCGTCATCCGGATGGAAGTATTGACAGGTACAAGGCTCGTTTGGTGGCCAAAGGGTTCCATCAGCGCCCCGGTATTGACTTCTATGAGACCTTCAGTCCGGTGGTCAAACCCACCACTATCCGGGTTGTCCTCCATCTTGCCCTTGCTCGCGGCTGGCCCATCCGGCAACTTGATGTTAATAACGCTTTCCTTCATGGTACTCTTCACGAGGAAGTATTTATGTCTCAACCTCCTGGTTTTGTTGATTCAACTTATCCCTCTCATGTGTGCAAGCTCCGCAAGGCCCTTTATGGTCTTAAACAGGCACCCCGGGCATGGTACAAGGAGTTGAGCTCCTTCTTGGTTTCTTATGGTTTTTCATCACTCTAAATCTGATGCTTCTCTTTTTGTTTATCACCATGGCTCTGTTGTGACTTACTTTCTTGTCTATGTCGACGATCTAATTGTGACTGGCAGTGACAGGTTGTTCATCACCAAATTTCTTGACACTCTTGCTCAGCGCTTCTCGATCAAGGACTTGGGTTTTATACATTTTTTTCTGGGTGTTGAAGTTATTCCTACACGATATGGTTTGTTCTTATCACAGCACAAGTACATTCGGGATCTTCTCATTCGCGCTCACATGGAAGGTGCCAAGGATGTTTCAACGCCCTTGTCTACCACCCCTACCCTTGTGCTCAACGATGGTGCAACCCCTGCTGATGCCACTCTCTTTCGCAGTCTTCTTGGTGGTCTCCAATATCTGAGTCTTACCCGTCCAGATATTGCCTTTGCAGTCAACAAACTCTCTCAATTCATGCACCGGCCTTCTGAACTCCATTGGGCTGCTCTCAAACGCCTGCTCCGCTATCTCAAAGGCACCATCTATCATGGTCTTCATCTTCATCGCAACACCACTCTCTCTCTCCATGCCTTCTCTGATGCGGATTGGGCCGGCAATCCTGACGATCGCACATCCACCACTGCCTATACCATTTTCCTTGGTGGCAACTTGATCTCATGGAGTTCCCGCAAACAACGCTCTGTTGCTCGCTCCTCTACTGAAGCCGAGTATCGTGCTGTTGCTTGCACCGCTGCCGAGCTCTCATGGGTACAGAATTTACTTCGTGAACTGGGTGTTCTGCTTCCTTCACCACCTGTTATTGCTTGTGACAATATTGGTGCTACCTTTTTCTGTGCCAACCCTGTTCTTCATTCCCGCATGAAACATATTGCCATTGATCTTCACTTTGTTCGTGATCTTGTCGCTCAAGGCCTTCTAACGGTTGCTCATGTATCCACTATTGATCAGTTAGCCGATGCCTTGACGAAACCTCTTTCTCGCCAGCGCTTCCAGTTACTTCGTTCCAAGATTGGAGTCACCGACGGCGGCTCCATCTTGCGGGGGCGTATAAGGGAAGCTGTAATTTCTCCTACACTACAGCCGTATCAAAATCAAATCAAATAGCTGTCTGCTATTAGTTTACTTTCCTTGCATATATTGTTGACTTAGAATATTCAATTGTAATTTATTTCCTTTCCTTCTTAGATACAGAAATCTCTGTATATATGTAAAGGGTTTATGCCCACTGAAATATCAATCAAAAGATATTCTTTCTACAAAGGAAAGGCATCTTTTATTCATACAACACTATTCCTATCGGTTTCCCTTAATCCGTCAGTCCAGCCACCCTCCAAACTTCGTAGCCACTGAGAACTATTTACAAAGATTATAACCAAAAAAATAAGTAATGATAATGTCAATTGGATGTCTTTACAAACATTTTAGAAAGCGCCTTAATAATAGGCTTTCTCTTGTATATTTTCCTCCCTTTCCCAGCGCCATTTCCTTGACTTTTTCAGCCTGGATTTCTTCACACTGTTAATACAAATTGCAAGTTAAGGTTAAATTGCCACCACATGGTAAGACTGTATTTGTAACTTTCATCAACATATCACAGAAAAAGGATACCACACAGTAATTGGAAAATTAGGGCTTTGTAGGTGTCGACTGGCCCTAGGTTGTGCGATGGAGTTGCCGGAGAGGAAGGGGAGAGTGAGAGTCCCCGTGATTTGTGGTTTAGGTAGGATAGGGGTTGGAGTGGTGGTGGTGGTGAGGGTGGCTTTGGGGATGAGAAGGGGACGGGAGAGTGAGAAAGAAGAAGCAAAGGCCGAGGAGGCATCAGTTCTCTGTAGAAGAAAGAGAGAGAATGAATGAATTAAAGGTAATTAATGAGATGAGAGAGAATGAATTCTTAATTAATATCATAATTTTAATCTCAATGTATAAATATTAATTAAAGAAAAAAAATATTATTTTGTCATGTTAGGTTTAATCTCAACCATTAAAAGTAGAGTAATCTAATGGCCCAAAAATTGTGTCAAAACTTGTGTCAAAAATATGGTGCCACGGATATATATGCGGATCCGTGGCACCATATTTTTGACATAATTTTTGGGCCATTAGATTACTCTACTTTTAATGGTTGAGATTAAATCTGACATAAGAAATAATTTTAATGTTTTAAATAAACAATCATTAATTTTATTTTCTCCCTCATAAAAATAAAATAAAATTATTTTCTCTCTCCTCCCTTTATTCTTGGAAACGTAATCTCTCTTCTTGGTAATCTAATCTCTCTTCTCTCTCTCTCTCTCCATGATAATTAAGCATCTACTTGCTTGATCAATCCTGGACACAGGGGCGGAGCCAGAATTGTAAAGTTGAGGGGGCCGAAGTAGAAAATACAAGTATATAAAATACCTAAGTATTCAATAATTACATGTTTAGAGCTAAATATTTCTAATTGACTCATGTTTAATTTGTTTTGGAGTAAATTTTAACTTAAATTCTAAGTTGTTTATAACAAATTCTATATATTATATATAATATAATAGAGAGAGGGATAAAAATATGGGGGGGCCAGGGCCACTCCAGGTCTAGGAGTGGCTCCGCCACTGCCTGGACAAAGGGAGGTTGTGTTTGGTAGACAGTTGCTTAAGAGATTTTGGTACAAGTATTTATGCATCGACTGTTGGAGGTTTTCAATTATATATTGTAATTGTTTGAGGCTATTCTAGAGAATTACTGTAGCTTATTGAAATTGTCTATTATGAGATGCTCCGCTTCAATTATTGTTTGGCTGGGAAAAACTGGTTCTTGAAAGAATTAACAAAGTATAGATTTACAGTGTCAGCTTCTTGTTGCAAATTCAGGTCTTGGTGAGAGTGTTAAGTTTTGATCCAGTCGTGCTGATATTACCATGCAAACTATCCCTCCCAATATTATAAAATCCATGCCTAATTATTTTAAGGGACATCATTTGAAAGATTTAAAAAGTAAAACAGTACAATGGGCAACCTGGCCAGAAGTTTGACATGAAGCCAAACTAAGTCATAAAGGAATTGAGAAAACCAAATCGTTTTGCACTTTTTTATTTATAATATTTGTTTTATTAGGCTACAAAGTTCATAACAGAATTGAGAAAGACAAAGTCAGCTAAACCAATCTCGTGCGTGTAACTCTTGAGAGCAATGTCTAAAAAATCGAAATTATCGCTGATATTTTGGCGATAATTTCGTTTTTTTCACCTGCCAACAATCCGGGAACAAACCAAACAATTTCGTCAGAATATCGATATTGTCGCCGAAATTGTCGCCGATATATTGAGCAACTTCAACACAAAACCGTATAAATATCTCAATATTATCGAGAATATCCCAAAAAAAACTTGAAAAATGCTGAAGGCGCGGAGAAGGCGTGCGGAGGCGTTGAAAGGCGGAGTGAGGAGGAGCAAGGCGCGCCTGATTTGGACACTCTGAAGCGGAAGAAATTTTGCGACTCTGCAAATTTTGGTGCGGCTCTGCGAAGAAGACGACTTCGCAAGGAGGAAGACGACTCAACCTTTCTTTTTTTTTTTAGGTTTATTGTAATGAAACGATGTCGTTTCGATTGCAGTGTTTTAAAAAAGACTTAAAGTGAAACGACGTCGTTTCACTTGGAGGGTTTTTAAAAAATGAAAACACGCTTTGTTCTTGTTTTTTTTTTCCTTCCCTTTATTGTAATAAACCTAAGGCAATAATTAATATCTTCTTGCCTATTCTATATTAATATATTAGCTTTTCTACTTACCCTTTTTGAGCATTCGTATTAGCTTTTCTACGTTCAATAATTAATAACTTTTTTTTTCCTTCCCTTAGCTTTTCTACTTAACCTTTTTTTTTCTTCCCTAAATTAATATATTAACACATGGAATTATATATATTGTATAGTACAACTCTAATTTCTAACATTATTAGATAATCTCCATCAATTTCAAGAATTCGCTTCATCTTTCGACTGCAAGTAAGTTATTTTATTTCTCTCTCTAATTCTTCGCAACTGTAATTTGAAGTTCCATATAATTTTTTTTCAATTTTTTTAAAAATATATTAGTTATCTTATTCATTTATGTGATATAGTAGAAATTCGACGTACATACATCATACTTGTACTTATATTTAAAAGATTGATATGGTTCAATAAGAATTAGTTGTACAATTTAATTGTATTGTATTATTCATGAATTTTTTTTGCAAGAAACAAATTGTTTTGAATTCTTTTGACCATGTATCTTACCATGCAGTGTATAAAGTGTAAAATATTGTACTAATTCATTATTTATAAATGATTATGGTGTATTTAATCTTTTTTCATTAATTACTACATATTTTCTACACTCACAGTATTTGCCAGCTCGCTATATAATCAACTTAAATAAGTTAAATCCATCATGCAATGCATTTCCTTCCAATTTTTTATGATAAACTAATAGATAATTGACTAAATAAACATCCTGCAAAGTTTCAATAAAAATTTCCAAGTTTTTCTTACAATTTTCGTGGTTTTTATTCAATTTTTATCGATATTGATAATATCCCGATTGACAGAACCCAACCCAAATTCCACTTTGGAATCCGAGCCGGACCCTGTGCGTGTTCGACACCTGGCAGGTGCCAGACACAATTGACCTTATTGCCCTTCTACTCAAAAGTGTTGCTAAAATCGGAGTTTGACTTCTGCCGAAAATTCAGCAGAGTCTTCCTTGTAAGTAGGCCAAACCCAAAGTTACACCTGTCAGAAAAGCAGAGAAATAGGTACACCAACTGCCAGTATGCAAATAACTACATTCCAACAGTTAAATATGCTTCAAGGGCAATTTCAGAGCTCTATACAGAAGACTACAAGTAGAGAATAATTATACAAGACCCTACAACGTCAAGGGGTGTGGCCGAAGCTGGACTCGGCCCGGTGGTGGCTCACTATGCACGCCTACTGCCTGGGGGGCGCAAAACACGAAAATGGTGAGTGGACCAAAAACAAGCATCAGAAAAATAGTATAAAAACATACTAACCCCCACTGTAAAATTAGTTATAAAACTATAACATTTCTTTATTCATAATCGAACAGAAATCAATGTAGTCATACTTTTATATATATATACACATTGAAAACACTAAGTCTTTGAAAACATTGATCAAACATTAAGTCTTTGAAAACATTGAAATCACTTTAACCTACCACCTAGGTGTACCCATTTATTATTCCGTCAATTCCATTTAGTTTC
Organism: Prunus yedoensis; assembly: GCA_005406145.1. Lineage (NCBI taxonomy): Eukaryota > Viridiplantae > Streptophyta > Magnoliopsida > Rosales > Rosaceae > Prunus > Prunus yedoensis. The sequence goes on along the minus strand of BJCG01000015.1, from coordinate 436,651 downwards.
CGTCAATTCCATCCTCGTGCCATCGGAGTGACACGTCCTAGCAGACCTCGGGAAACACAAAGTCACCCGAGCCGCAATCCTCGCGGGATTCAGGGGACACTTGGTCCATCTGAGCCGCATTCCTCACACCCACGGTTTGGGCGTCCCCAAAACTCGTGGGGCGGTGTCTAGCATGCTGACCTACCCGAAGGCATTGGATGTCCGTCGACATCAATATAACCGAAGGCAACCATTTTATATCGAAGGCAACATATAACTGAAGGCAACCTTTTTATATGCTTGGGTATCTAGGGTGGCTTTTAAGAAAATATATAAAGTTCTGAAAAGTAAATAAGGATTTAATTGAATTCTTATTTTCCCTTGAACTCTGCTGCCAATTTATCTGTTAATTATCTAAAAATTCTGCTATGCCAAAATCTCTAGGCACTCTCAACTCGGCAGCATATAAATAAACATATAAAAACAACAATAAATCAAGCTATTAAAACTCTGGGCAATGAATAACTTATTCAAGATCAAGTAATAAAATTAAATTGCATAAATTCATTTATAAAAACAAAAAGGTCCACTCACAGATACTCTGAGCTAGCTGGACCCTTTGAAGGTCCCTCCTGCGGGTCAACTGGTGCCCGGGTGCCTTAATCGTTCGATTTGGTGGCCGGATGACGGCGTACGACGTTGGCGAAGTTTTGACTGAAACTGGTCGAAATTCACGGTTTTCCGGCTGTTTCGCGACGGCAAACGGTGGGGGAAGGGTCGGGCTGAGGTGGCGGCGTGACGCCGGTTCGTTCTCGGTCGGACTGGGCGATGTGGCGGTGGCTGGGTGGCTTGGGTGGTTTTGGGTGAACAGTAATGGGGAGGAGGGTTTGATCGTGAGAAGGAAGAAGAGTGGGGAGAGAGAAAGGAGAACCAGATTTTTTAAAAATCTGATTTCTCAAAATTAATATTTTGCCCTTTTTCGTAATTTGCTTGTAATTACTTCGTTACTGTTCAGATTCAAGTCCACTACGTGTCTACGGACTCGTTTTGTCGTGCTCTACGCAACGGTACAAGTAGTTTTCCCAAATTCTTCCCTGGTCAACAAGTCAACTTAAAATCTATTAAAATATTCCGAGGATAGTTTAGTCTTTTCCCTTGTTAAAATATTAGTTAAATATTAATTAAGGATTGGGTTGTTACACCGATATTTCCATCGAAATTTCCGTGTTTTTGGCCTACCGATATTTCCGATATCACCGATATTTTAGACCTTGCTTGAGAGGTATAGTGAAGGCGCGGCGGAGTCCAAGATCGGCAATCTTCAAAATCCCTCTTTCCTTGTCCAGAAGCGATGGCGTTACCGGAGAGAGAGAGAGAGAGAGAGAGAGAGAGAGAGAGAGAGAGAGAGTCCTTGTGATTTGTGGTTTAGGTAGGGTAGGGGTTGGAGTGGTGGTGTTGGTAAGGGTGGCTTTGGGGATGAGGATGGGACGAGAGAGAGAGAAAGAAGAAGCAAAGGCAGAGGAGGAGGCTTCAATTCTCTTTAGAAGAGAGAGAATTAATTAATTAAAGATAATTAATGAGATGAGAGAGAATGAATTCTTAATTAATATGGTATCAGAATTTTAATCCCAGTGTATAAATATTAATTAAAGAAAAAAAAATTATTTTGTCATGTCAGGTTTAATCTCAACCATTAAAGTAGAGTAATCTAATGGCCCAAAAATTGTGTAAAAAATATGGTGCCATGGATCCGCCCCCTATATATATATATATCAATATACACACCTCACACCATCATCATGTACCAAGGGAAGACAATCCAATCTGGGGATCATTTGACTAGACCACATGGAGGAATCCTCAACAACCATGTGGCCAGGGACAAGCCGTCTATCTGGGGGACTGGGCTAACCAGCACGCACAGTAGAATCCTCAATACTTGTGCCCTATGACAAATCCTATGCGCGCAGACTAACTAGCTATCCATTTCCATGTATCCAAGTATCCATGTCCATTGTTTTCAAGTATTAGTATTCAAGGGGAGGTACATATAACAGTACACATCATGTACCGAGGAAAAAAATCCAACGCAGGAATCGTTTGGTTGAACCACGGAGGAATCCTCAACAACCATATGGCCAGGGACGAGCTGTCCAACCGGGGGATTGGGCTCACCAGCACGCACATTAGAATCCTCAATACTCGTGCACTTGTGACAAGTCCTACGCACACAGACTATCCGGCTAAGGGTCTACGGTAACACCTCGTCAAGGGTGTCCGGGTTTCGACATACCCAAACCATCTCTACAGTTTTCCAAGTATCCATCAATTCCAAAATCAGTAATCAAGGAAGCCCATACGTCGAAAAGTTCAACGCCACGTGTGGGTATAGTGACCAGGGAAGGTACATATGATGGTGAGGTTTATAACCCTTATATAAATATTATAAAAATAATATTCCCTTCCTTAATTCAATTTTCCCAAATATTTATTCATAGTATAGAAAATAAACTCTCAAGCATGTATTCTATAAAGACCCAAAAATAATTCAAATAGTAATCAAAACTTGTTTACACTTCATTTCCATAAAATACTATATTCCACAATTAAAATAATAGGCTTTCGTAAATAACCTGATATCACCCAATCCATATACTTTAATAATAATCATAATAATATTAAATAATGATAAATAATTAACCCTTAGAGATCCCATATCCTTATTAACCCATATTAAATCAATTTTCAATCAAAGCTCATTATGCAAGAAATTCCATATTAGAAGAACGAAGTACACTTAAAAACAAACGTCTACTCATTTCCTAATAATTGTAGCCAAGACCCAAGACCCACTTTCACAACCCATCAGTCAAGTATCAAACTAATATCCAAGAATTCCATAAGATACCACAAAACAATCTCATAATCCCAACATAATCAACATAACTCAAATAACAGTACAGACTCATTATTAAGATCGTTCTAGTACTCCTCGAAGGGTGAAACTACCTCAGAAGAGTCACGGTCAACCGAGGAGTCAAACTGCCCAAACTTGGTCAATTGGGCCCGTGGGGCCCACGACCTTCGATTTCCGATCCGAAAGTTACTATGGGTTCAACAAGATTTATTATACAAGTCCTGCAAGTTTGGTCCGAATCGAACAGTCAAATTGTTCGCGATCGCACGATCGGACGGTTACCAATTCATTGAATCAAAACATTTGGGACTCCAATTCACGATCCGCGAATACCTACATGATCCTAGAGATGCCTAGATCAACATATTTGAAATTGGAGTTGATCCAACGGTATGAACATATTGAAACCGGATAACGTCTAATATGCGTAATCCAATCAATAGTCAAATGATAACCAAATTCAAATCCGAGTATACCGTCGTGCTCGGGATGACATGAGGATCATTTTAGGACCAAATGGGTCACCCAAACAATGCCCACAAGCTGCCAGCGTGTGAGTGCCTTGAGAAATTTCGGCGACCGGAAAATTCTTGAAACACTCAACAACACCTATATCTACATGACTAGGACAATGGGTGGAGCAACTTTTGTTCTTGGACTATGGCCAAAAAGTGACCGGAACTTACCGGAAACACGAGCTGAAAATCGGCCAAAATTTAAGCGATAAATCGAGTTCCAAAACTCAAAAATCAATCCTAATCAACCCAACCATCAGCTAGAACACATTGTGAGGATGAAAAAACATACCTAGATCGAAGAAATTGGTGGCCGGAATGGCCGAAACGAGTGGTGGAAACTTTACGAAAAGTCCAGCCGTTTTTAAGCAAATTCCAGCGGTTGGAGCGGTTGTCGGCAGTAGGAAAGGGGTGGGGCTGAAAGAGGGATGTGAGCTGGTCACTTTCGTACTAGTCCCGCCCAATTTAGTGGTCAGCTGTAGCTGCGAGTTGCGAAAAGGGGAGGAGGGCTCAGGGAGAGAGAGAAGAAATAAAAATTGGGTTTTTAAAACTAAACTTCAAAATATTTACGATTATACCATTGGGCTTCCGTAGCTCGTAACTTCTTCATTACAACTCTGATTTGAGCCCACTACGTGTCTACGAACTTGTATCGACGTGATCTACGTCATTGTACCATTCATTTACCCAAAATCCTACCGGATTAAAAAGTGACCAAAATAACCCTATCCATAAGGGCAAAATTGTAAATTGTAAATTTATTACAATAATTAAATGGGAGTTTCACTAAAACACTGAAAATGGGGGCTGAAATTATAAAAAAACCCAACACCCAAAACACTTTATAAACACACCAAAATCCATCATTACACACACTCAAAACCCATTTATAAACACACCCAAAAAATATACAATTGTTGATTTTGGAGTTGATTTTGGGTGTGTTTCTATGTTTAAATAGTATTTGAGTTTTTTTATAAATAGATTTCTAGGATTGGGTTTATTTATAAATTTGTATAATTAAATTAAACGAATACTTAAATTTGGATCGGGATGTTACACAAAATAACAAAAACCTCAACCTATTAACAAAATAGGCAAAAGGTAAAACATAAAAACAAAACAAAATAGGCTTGTGAAACTAATCTTGTGGAATATATAACTTATATTCAACATAAATAACCCCCTATATTTTAGAAAATAATCTCAAAACACCGTGCAATAGATGTTTTGGGTAAACGTACAAAAATATCAACAACTCCGAGCAAAACCTATACCAACACATTCAGAATAACAAGAGGAACAATTTCTTGTCGCCGACAAAGATGGGTGTCTTGTGAAATTTTCGATGATGGAAAAATTATCAAAACTCCAGTCAAGACCAATACCAACATGATTAGACTAAAGTAGTGTTTGGGAGTGCTTAAATTTTTAAAAAATGTGCTTAATTTTTTTTTTTTGAAAACTAAGGTGTTTGGTAAACGTCAAGAATCAATTTTTTTTTTTATAAAAAAATTGCGGTCAGTGACCTTTGTTTTTTTTTTTTTTGGTAAACTAGAGGGGATAAACCTCGAACACAACAAATACAAGGAAACAGGACAAACTAATCTAGCTTTCGCTACACCAGTGATATCATCAAGGAGAAGAGAGCCAATCCAACCAGGCGCTTCGTCAAAATAGAGGATGCCCAGGTCTAAGTTGTAACTCCAGTTTGCCAATTCGTTAGCCACACTATTTCCTTCTCTATAAATATGAAGGAGAGTGCAATTATCAAAATGCTTCATGAGAGCACAACAAGCATTAATTAGGGGAGCAAAAGGGTGATGGGACAATCCATCAATATTCTTCACTAGTTTGACGACCACAGCATCATCGATTTCAATATTAAGGCAGGTTATACCTTTAGTCATAGCAAGCTTAAGTCCAAAATATAACCGCCAGATTTCAGCATCCAAAACATGGCCCTGGCCAAGGTTTGGCCAAGGTTCACAAAAAAACCACCAATCCAATTACCAGAAGCATTGCGAATCACACCCCCAGCCCCAATACAACCAGAGGAGGTGCGTCTTGACCCATCACCATTAAGTTTAAACTAAGCAGGGCCAGGGGGTTTCCAGGAGATGAAAGAGTGCACCTTATCCACCTTACACACAGTAGCAAGGGAGGCTTTAACCCAGTCCTTAGCAGTAGAGAGAATTATTTGTCTTGGATTATAAGGACGATCCTCTTGGTTGTTGAAAGCCAATTGATTCCGCCATTTCCATATATACCAACAGGTGTACATAAAGGTAGTGTTCCAGTTTAAGTTGCCACTCTCCTTGGCTGAAGAAAAAAGATTCTCAGAAGCCAAGGTTTAAACTCAGATCTGAAAAAATGGGGGGGGGGGGGGGGGGAGCGTTAGTAATCAAAATTGTCCTCCAAATCTCTCTAGCTCGTGGGCAATCCCTAAGGATATGAATAATAGACTTAGTGTGCCAGCCACAAGCTTTACAGGATAGATCCCCAGTTAGCTGAAGTCTCATTCTTTGCTCATTGGACATCAATTTACCTTGATACATAAGCCAGTAGAAGAACTTCAACTTAGGGTGAATCTTCATTTTCCACAGAACTTTCCAAGGATGGTCAACCTCGCCAAGATCAGAAAAATGCAAGCTGTAAGCAGATGTGACAGTAAAAAACACCATACGCAGTGGAGCTCCAAATCTGGTCATCCTGAGTGTCGCTATCGCAACCAATAGGATAAGAGATGATCTTTTGCACTAGGTCCTCAGACACCACAGTCCTGAGTTTTTCAGTATTCCACCACCCATTTTGTAAAAAACTGGATATATTGCAACCCATGTCTCGCATATCAACAGCTCCTTCATAGTGACCTTTGTTTTTTCAAAGCAAGGAGAAGGCAACTTTCAAAAGATCCTTCAAAAAAATTAACCGGTGGTTTTAATGAAAATTTGGCTTTCCTATACTGCCCTCACTTATTTTTCAAATGGACAATCCTTATCCCTCCAATTACACAACTCCCATCTACAAACTCCTCGAATCAAAGTGCATAGAGAAAGGATAAGAAGATAAAATTTTGGAAAAAAAGTGCAAAGAGAAAGGAGAAGAAGAAGCCCCATCAAATCAAAGAAGAATTCATACTCAAGCAAAGAAGAAGCACCTACAACCTTGAAGAATAGTTAAAGAATCTAAGATTTGAGAGCGAGAGAAAAACAGAGAAGTGAAGAACTCTATAAACATATAAATTATAAAATAAACAATAAAGCAACTATACCTTCAATGATTTTACCAACTACCAAACCATGCAACCACAAAAGATCCAAACCCCAACTTTCCCACTCCATCAAGTCCAGCCAAAGAAAATCAAACCCCCAGCTTCCCACCAAAGCAAAATCCAATCTTACAATCCCACTCACATACATAGAGCAAAGGACCATGAACTCAAACCTCTCTTGATCTGGGTTTGGATTGAGTTTTTGGTTTTAAAATTCTTAATATGGGTTTTTTTTTCTTGGTGTTTTGAGGAGGGAGAGAGAGAGAGAGAGAGAGAGAGAGAGAGAGAGAGAGAGAGAGATGGGGTGGGTACGATGATGGTTTTGTTTGTTTTTAATTTTAATTTTGAATATATATTTTTATATTTTTATATTTTATTAATATAACAATATTTTTTAGATTAAATTTTTTGATAAAAAAGTGTAAATTAAAAAAAGACAAAAATTTAAGCTGTGAAGTTGGTTTTTTATTTTTATTTTTATTTTAAGTATCAAAAGAATGAAGAAAAAGAAACAGTTTCGTCATCATGTCTTTCTTGGTCATTATACACACTAAAAGCACTTATGATAAAAATTTACCAAACACTTTGACAGTAGTTTTTCAAATACAATTTACCAAACGCCTAGCTTTTTTTTTCACAGTTGATTATTATCGCAGCACAACAGAAGTAGTTTTTTTTTTTAAAGCACAGCATTGCCAAACTTGCCCTAACAAGCCAGTAATGTGTAGCCTAGACAAGCAAATGAGCATTGACAAAAAAAGAAGAAGCAAATGAGCATTGACAGAAAAAAAGAAGAAGCAAATGAGCAACCAACAATGCATAAGATATGAGTTCAAGGTTATTATCCTAAACACTCCACGAAGCTACGGAGCGTTAAAACCGATTGTCTCACAATAAGAAAACAAAAGAAAGATTAACAAACTTAAATTAAATAAATTAAACTAATTAAAACTTGATCATGTCATATGGAGTTTTCCTTACAAGCAGTAAATTTTTTTTTTGATACATGTCTGGGCTTGGAGGAAAGGAAACATGGGATTTGGCTGCTGTGTGAAAGGTAATATATAATAATAATAGGTTATAAACCTTTTGGGGGTAGGTAGCGTAGTCTTGGACTTGGAGGAAAGGAAACGTGGGATTTGGCTGCTGTGTAGGGCCCCATGTGTTAAAATAAGCTTATTAATTTATATATCTTATCAAATAACAATGCATAAAAAAGAGTTATGGTTATTTTGGTAGGCATAGGTTTGATTTAATATGGGTAATTTTTCCTTTGGGAAAAATTGGAGTAGCTGGCAGTCTACTCTGTCCTTGGTGTAGGATTGCCACTAACTGCCTCAATCCCTCTTTTAGAGCACCTCCAGTGCAAGCCGAAACCTAGGCAAAAGGCAGCCTCAGGGCCCAAACGCCCCCTCCAGTGCGCAAAGTCCAGCCTAGGCAAGAGGTGGGACCCACCAATCCGGGCAAGTACATGGGCAAGAATCAACTGGGCTATTGCCCAAAGGCTACTGACGTCAGCGTGACGTCAACGTTGAACCTCAGTGTGACATCAATGCTGAACCTCAGCTACACTGCTACAATCGACGTGGCTTCTCCTGGAGCCTCCGATCCAAAAATCTTATCCAATCCAATGACTCTCCAATTTTTGGCTAAAAAAAATCGAAAAAATTTGTAAAAAATATAAAAAAATTATGGAAATGTTTTCTATAAATATCTACAAATATTATTCACTTTCCACACCAAATCTTCATACAGATTCATCTCCTTCCAATATTTTTCACTTTCCACACCAAATTTTCTACTACAAAATTCCATTTGTGCAAAAATACAAATGCCCTCTTCCATCGAAGCTGGAGCGTCGTGGACAAACATTCGAAGAGGTCAAAATCTTGGCAATGAGGTAAAAAAAATTAATTTTCGTTTTATTCAATTTAATGACATTTTTTAAAATATATTTCTTGCATTTCCAATTTCATTTTTTTTAATAGATTATTCAAGGGAAAACAAAAAGGAGGAAAACCATTACACATGGCTCCTCAAGTGAACAATGCTTGCAGTCGGTTCCAGTGGTGCATTCCGTGTCAGAAATAATGGCACTATTTGTCTTCCGAAGGAAAATATTCCCCCACAAAGGAAAATTTAATTCGAGAATTTATCCAAAAATGTTATCTGAAATTTTAGGTGAGAATTTTATAATAAGTAGTGACATGTGGCAACCAAAAATCTTATCCGAAAAGCTTATCAAATTAATGGTTAAGTATAAAAAATAGAAAATAAATTAAAATGAATAGTAATTGCGCTTGCCCTTGCCATAGCCCTTTGGGGTGGAACCAAAAAAGGCAAGGCTGCCACTATTCACGTGAATATTGATAAACCTTACCTTGCCTTTGCCTTGCCCTTGCCTTTTGGGGTGGTGGTGCTCTTATATAGACTCATGCATTGTGTTTTTTGTGCACATCAATCAAATGACCTCCTAAGAAAGTTGGCAAAAGTTTTGTTTTTAACCAAGTGTGTGGTAGAGTAAGTTCTTCCCTTTTGGTAAATTTTAATTTTATTTAATGAATTCAAAATATGAAAATCGTCAAGGCCCCACATATGTGGGAGCAAATAATTCGGCTTCCAATCAAAAGACACCATGTGAACAAGAAGAATACTTTTTAGGTCAATTAATTGAGCCCATTTATTTGGCAAATTAATTGATACTAAAAATAGAGATGTTATCTTTTAGGTTATCGAACTTAGTCAATACAACGTCCTCTACTGGCCAAAGACTACTAGAAAAGCCCATGCTTTAGCATATTGTGTTGTAGACTTTACTCAGACAACTGAAGAAAAGAAGCTAGTCACAAAAAATAAGGAAAACTCGAGAATAGATGGAGCGTCAAATCATAAGGCAGCTGGAGCATGCATTGTCATAATCACCCCAGATGGAACTCTATTATAACAAGCCATCACACTGGGCTTTTCAGCTTCAAACAAAGAAACATAATACACGACATTGCTGGCCAGATTGTGCTTAGCAAAAGAACTATCAATCAAGAGATTGGCCATCTACTTGTACTCCAAGCTGATCACAAATCAAGCTTTAGGCGAGTACATGGAAAAAGATACAAAAATGATCTAGTACCTCCACAAAGTCCAAATGCTTTTGAAGGAACTCCCCACTTTCACTTTCCAACAAGGTCCTCAGGCATAGAACACTTATGCAGATGCATTGGCAAGCCTAGGATCAGTGCTGGACACCCATTTTAGATGCTTCATCCCGATCGAATACCTTTATTGACCAAGCATCGAAGAGATAGAGCAAATCGATTCAGTGTAGATTGATAAAGACCCCAGCTGGGAAGACCTCATCATCCATCATCCACTATTTGGTGAATAGAAATCTGCCAAAGGATAAGTCTGAAGCTAAGAAGGCCCAGCAGAAGGTCGCGAGATACTACAAGTAAGACAACAAGCTCATTCGCAGATCATACTCTGACCCTCATCTCTCATGCATAAAATACCCTCGAACACTTGAGGTCCTCTGTAAAATTCACGACAGCGAGTATGGAAACCATTTTGGGGAAAAGTCACTCGCCCAGAAGGATCTAAGCATAGGCTATTTCTAGCCTACCATGCACTATGACTGCACCGAGTATGTCAAAAGATGTGATTGTTGCCAATGGTACAGGCCAGTTCCTAACCTGCTTGTCAAAATCTACCATACGTAGAACAGTCCATGGCCATTCATGCAATGGACTATAGCCGAAGGAAAATCGGTAGATGAGTTTCCTATAGTACTATGAGCTTATCGAACCACCAAAAGAAGATCAACTGGTGAAACCCCATTGTCCCCTCCATAAGCATTGAGGTAGGCAGTATTGATGTCCTCATCTCCAATGGCATAATAAGGAGCAGTCCCATTTGTGCAGTCCAAGTAGCCCATCTTGTAAGCATCAATGATAGCTTCAAGCTTGGATTTTTCAGCAGTCTTGTGGTAGACACCAAACTTGGCCAGAAGCTTATCATAACTATGGAAGAAGTCAGCATTCTTATGCTCAAGACGAAAGTAGGCCTTTTTTCGACTATGCATGCCGACAACAGAAGAGTTGAGTTCACTGTCCTTCTTAGCAAGAGAACTCTTCAACTAATATATAATATCCTTCAGCTCAGACATCTTCTTTTCATAACGGATCTGCTCGGCCGAGAACTTGCCAGTCAAATCAGCATTCTTCTTCTCCAACTCGCTGAATTGAGCAGAAGAGTGGGCAACAATAGAAGAGTTTCGGATGGCCTCAACAACAAAAACTACTCATTTTTTTAAGCAAATGAACAACCGCTTCCTTTTGCTTCTCCAAGGAAAGACTTGAGAATGTGCTAAGGTCACCAACCTGATCGACATCATCAACCAGCTTGACAGGAAGTTTGTCTTAAGCAGATTAGACACACCGGCATCCCCTACAGGGTTGGACTTGTCAACCTTGGGATCAATTGCTTGCATTGCCGAATAACCTTTTCTCCCCAGCAGAGGACTATCTGACCCTCTTAACTGCCACCATCCTCCCTTCCAAGGTAGTCAACGACGCCAAATCAACTCCATGCTTGACTGCTCGCAACTCAACAGTTGGATCGCGATGGTTACGCGAATGAGTAGACATCCCAGTTCGATCTTCTTCCTTTGACTGGTGCAAATGACTTGAATTTTGGAGAGCATCTCCTTGCCTCTCGGAAAGTAAGTTGGTTATGGAGTTGACCTTTTCACGGGGCAAATCACAGTATTTGAACTTGTCAGTAGGAGTCTTGAGTGGAACTTCCCAAATGTTTCGCATACCGCCAACATTTTTGCTATTTGTGCTGACGAGATGCTTAACCCTAGCAGATGATGGGGGAGCAGATCCTACTTTAGTCTTCTCAGCAGAAGGGACCTCTTTCAAGGAAGACTTGGTCACAGCAGAAGGAAGTCTTGGCTTCTTTCTCAAAGGAGACACATCCCTTGCCCACGAAGTCGCAACTTCATCTCTTGAGGACTTGACGTCAGCCTTTCTTTTTAAGGGGATTCGACAGAACACTCCTCCTCTTCAATAGGTAGATCATCAAAGTCTTAACCATTCTGCTTTCATCTCTCGACATCCTGGGCGGGGGGCAGACCACCAGCTTTCTCCCGATACTTGCTCAACAGCCAGCGCCACCCACAAAATCTTGTAGGGATGTTCAAAGCCCGACCGACCTTAATCATGTCCGACCCAAGGTCTAGTCTCTTGCAAAAATCATTCTCTACAAGCAGAAGATAGAAGTTAGTCAGTCACACTTCAAGAAATTCAAACAAAAAAAAGGAAGCATATCGAAACAACAATATGACGTACCGTCACAGTAAGTGATGGGAACAAGTGGACCATCGCCAACATCACCTTTCCACTGTCTGCTGACTTCTAGTACATCGACATGCCATAAATGATCTCCTTGGCTGAAACTCTCAAACAGCTTGGCATTGCACACACAGATTTGAGCATACTTCTTGTAGCGCCTCACTTCAAAGAAGTTAAAGAACTCTTGCACTATCAGATCCAACTTGAAGAAGGGGCTTAATTTCTCAAAGCACATGATCGCTCGGTAGACATTCAGAGTACACTGACTTGGAGCACACTCCATGGCGCAAGACACCTCTTTGAAAAAATTTCACAGCGGGAACATGAAGCCTAAGGAGAAATAGAAGGGATGGAAGCTGATGATTCTAGCATCTGGATCATTCGCATCCAAACCAGGTGCATCGTCAGTCGAAAACTCCACCAGCTTAATATGCACGTCATCAAGTATGGCAGAGGCATAAGTGGCACCCCACTTCTAGAACTAAGCTTCAGACGTAACGCAGTGCAGATTAGCCTCAAATCTCTTCTTGTGCACTTTGGAGCCTCCCCACATATACAAAGGCACTTGTGAGCTTGGTGATCGGCTACCATCCTTGGAAGACATGATCAATGAACAACTGCAAAAAGGGAAGAAAATTGCAAGTAAGATAGCATGTCAAAACCATAGAGTTGCAGTTTAAAAAATAAATAAATTGTAGCTGCAGCCAATGGCCACTTTGGCAACAGCTGTTGTTCACTGCGAGGCCTGCCTTAAGCACAACAACAATGAGTGACGAGCTCAATAAAAGCACAACAATAGCCTTTGCCGCCTATTGCGGCAGCAACCACCGTTGCGCCACCACCATTTGAGGTGACCACGCTGCATCCTTCCACCACTGTGTGATGCCAACGCAGCTCACGCCAGCCAGTCCTCGCCAAGGTAGGAAGAAAAGAAAAAAAAAACTCGTTGCAGGCGTCGCCACTGCGGCACCACCGCTGTCGTCGATGCCTCTAGTCATGGTGACAACTAGCAGGATACCCAACTAGTCCTCACCGCAAAGAAGAAAAGATGAAGAAAAAAAAACATGCTTGACTTACCTTGGGATGCACAACAACTCCTCTCTTCGACGAGCAGTACAAATTCTCCAAGATCTCTCTCAAGCTAGAAAGTAGAGAAGACAAGTTTACAATTTGAAGAAGAGTGAAGAGAAACCTTGTATTTATACAGGTTGGGCATCCTAGGTCAAGGTGGAATCACAAGCCTATTCCCATTGGGAACCCAACTCCAAGGAAAGTCAAAAGCCTACTCCAATTGGGAGCCCAATTTGCGAAAAAGAGTCAAACTCACATATTAGAGAACATTTTTCATCTCCTACATACCTCACAAGTGCCATGCAGAATTTGGGGGGCATTTGTCAGAGTAAAGAATTTGGCTTCCAATCACAAGACGCCATGTGGACAAGAAGAATATCTCCTAGGTCAATTAATTGAGCCAATTTATGTGGCAAATTAATTGATACTAAAAATAGGGATATTATCTTAAATATGGGATATCCTAATTTGGAGATATCATAATCAAATTAGGAGATTTGATCCCAATTAAATCCCTAACGGACTCAATCTCTACAATTTGGGGAAAGAATAAATTCCTTCCAAATAGGAATTATTCTTTGAAAAACCCTAGATGCCTACAGCCCTATAAATACATGGCCCGAACCCATATGAGCTTGGGCCAGGATTGATGATTTTCCTAAATGGTTGGGCCCGACATGGCCCGTTTATTAAATGGGCCGATTCTAAATGCGGATAGCTTGTATTCCTCGCCTCCTTCCCGATGTATCTATAAAGTTTTGGAGAGACTACAACAGGGAGATGATAAATTCTTCACACCTTTTGTAGTCTCTGTAGGCCCACTTCACCCTGGAAAGGAACACTTAAAGGCCATGAAGGTTCATAAAAAGAAGTACCTACAAGATTTTCTAGAATGAAACCAGCTAAGCATGGAGGATTATCTAGAGAAAGTAAAGAAGCAAGAACAAAAGCTAATAAGTTCTTATGAAGAAGCCATTGCCTTTACCAGCAATAAGTTTGGAGAAATGGTTCTAGTGGATGCTACCTTTATTATTGAGCTCTTGGTGAAGTCAAGTTTTCAACAATTCTGAAATGAAGAAGACTGCATATGCAGTAAACCATGGAGGGTCCGTGATGTATTGTTTGACCTGTGGATGCTTGAAAATTAGCTACCACTCTTCATTCTCGAGGATCTCTAGACCAAAGAAGAATTGAAGGAGATTGAAGAACTTTTTTCTGGCAGAGAAAGACATCATTTTGTTGATATTATAAGAACTTACAACACTGCAGGGAAGACTCGGAGGGAACTTGAATATGTATTTCTACTACAAACGTAACACCTTCATCTCCACCTAGTATGACCGAGTTAAATCAAGAAGGCCTCAAATTTCAGGTGGGCCAAAATCAAAGCTTATTTGAAATGCAATTTTATCGTCATCATGGGATTCTTAAGATTCCAAAGTTGAGAATCAACGATTTTGCAGAGCAGAAGAGGTGTTCATTAAAAATCTGATTGCATATGAGCAATGCCATTACAAGGACGAGACTTATATATGTGAGTTTTTTTTGTTCATGGATTGCTTAGTGAATACCCCAAGGGATGTGAAGCTGCTGGTGGAGAATGACATCGTTGAACATGGCCTTGGTGAAGAAGAACAAGTGGCTGCTATCTTTAATAGATTTGGAAATGGGGTTGATATAGTAAGCAATTGTTTTGTTGAGGTTTGTAATGATCTCAACAAATTCTACCAAAAACCCTGGAACAAATGGAAGGCAAATTAGAAGAAAAAGTATCTCCACCCGCCTTGGGCAATTATTTCTCTTGTCGTAGCTGGTTTTCTCATCATATTAATTGTCATACAGACAATGCTCTATTATTTTTGTAAAGCATCAATGACAACAGTCTCTCTGTCCAAGTATTCTACTTATCCGCTTTCAATAGTTAGGAAACATTTTACTTCAACCTTGAAGGGCATTATCCATATTGATATATTACTTTAGCAATTGTTAATTAATAAGATCAAAATAGTATATCCACATTGGATGGAGAGGTGTCAAACTTACTGGGCTGGCCTAAGCACAGCTTGAGCACAACACGAGCATGACTAGTTTAAATAAGGCCCAGCATGACACGACCCGTATCTTTAGGCCATGCCGGGACGACGTAAAGGTCCAATAGGCCAGGTTGGGCCGTGGCTCGTCGTGGGCTGTGCTGGCCCGAAATCCAATGAACTGGCCCGTTTAAAGCCCATTTATTAAATTGTACTGGTTTTAGAGAAAAATAATACATAATATTATTACATATATATCTTAAATTCAAGTCTAATTCTTTTCTCTAATAATATATATTAAAAATTAATGTTTTCTTTATATATAACATAATGATTTTGTTTTTCAAGTTTCAATTTTTAAAACCCAAACAATAATCTAGCAATTTTCTATTTATATGTACTTTAAATAAAGTTAATAAATCTTATTAGTATATACATAATTGTAAAAAAGATTTAAATGAAGTTGTAAAAAAAAGAAAAAAAAAATGCAATACATAAGTCAAATTTGGTGTGGGCCCATATCAGTCCTTTTAATGGCCCGGCACGAGCACGGCCTGAGCCCATATGGGCTTGGTCTGTGGATTTAGGCCGGGATTGATGATTTTCCTAAATGGGCCTAACACGGCTCGTTTGACACCTCCACCCTGACTAGTTAGGTGTATCATTTTATGTTTATTAATGAAATTCATTCGTATCGTCGAGTTTTTAATGTAAGCTTCGCCTACTTGACTTTTGAAGCTCGGATGGAGGCGTTACTCTTGGAGCGTGCTTTCAATGCAATCCAAAAGTTTCAACACAATTTTAAAGCTTGAAGTCTCTCCTCCATCCACTTCGATAGATTCTCATACAACCACAAAAGAATGTGACTTGTAAGTCTTCACACCAAGCTTGTTCTTGAGATGAAGATGAGTACTCTAGAGATGGTAGTGCTAGCAATTCTCTCCCTAGAGTAGCCCATTTTATCTTGACAGAATACAAGATCTGGATCTCAATCTCTCAATCTCAAAGATACCCCAACTCTAATGTGAGCAGATGTATAAAGTTACTTTTATAGTGATCTAACATGTGCCAGACCTATATCCTCCCCTATGTCGTCCAGAGTGCTTCTATAGTGAGGGGAAAGTTATAAGGGTTTTTTTTGAGGGGTATGTAAGAGCCGTTGGATGAAGTGAGTTTTTAAAAGAGGGTGCATGTAGAACTGGGTTGAAATCTGACCCGTTGGAAACCCAACTTCAGTTGAAGATATTTCCCTCTCTGTGAAAAATTCAAGAACACAATCCTCTGTTTTTGAATGTAACGCAAACCCAGAATTAGAAAGATCCAAAGCTCCCAAACCCTATAGTCGCTCCATTGTCATCAGCTCCTTGGGAGGCCTGCGATCTATGGCATCCTCGGTATGACGATTAATGGCTCTTACCTAGCTATTGCCCTATTTTGATTCTATGGCTCAAGTGAAAACCCCTTCTCTTTTTCGTTCAGCACACGAGATTCCAAATGAAAGCAAAGTAGCATATCTCGTTCTGTAGCTAGACACCGCAGCAGCATTTGTTCCTCGATTGTGGTAGAGATGGAGTCTCAACTACCAAAGTGTCTTCTCTAATGTCCACCACATTCTCTTAAGCTGACTGACTTCAGAGCTCCTGCTTGAGTTTGAGAGGTAAGTTTACTATTGCTGGATTGATTTTATTGGGTTTGGTTTGTTTTTTGTGAGGGTGTGAAATTCGTCATTTGTGGCATCAATAATGCGTCATTTCTGCCGTCAATAATGCGTCAGTTCTGCCGTCAATAATGTGTCATTTCCTTATGAATATTCAATATATTTAATTGATTGTTTTTGGTGGGGATGGGAAATTATGAAATGTAGGTAAAAGATCCTAAACTTAGGCTTAATGGCATTATGAGTAAGCATTTGGAGAGGATATTGGGAGAAGTTTTGTAATTGCTGGTTTGAATTACATTTGTGTTCTTAGTTGAACATGTTGGTTCTAATGTTATTTTTTCCAGATTATTGCACAAGAGATGACGTAACTATTATTAAATTTTGTGTAATAATGGGTCTTACAAACAAGCTAGGCTATGCGTCTTTTTTGTGTCAATTTGGGCAATGTTTTGTGTAAGTGGAATGCATTGATATGTTGTAATGCAGTAATGATTAATTAATGAATTAATATTTGCTATGCAGTGATATAGAAGTAGTTCAAAAATATATGTGGGTAAAATGTCTGGGGGCTCAGAGAGTGATGACTGTGTAACAGCTAATGGGATGGTTTACATTCCTGAAGTAAGAAATGAGGAAACACCAGCGGTTGGGATGAAGTTCGACTCGCTTGACCTCGTTTATGATTTCTATAATAGATATGCATTCTTGGCTGGCTTTGGTATTCGACTTCATTCCAGCTTTTGGGGGAAAAATAAGAAAGAGATTCTGAGGAAAGAATTTGTCTGTTGCAAACAAGGTGCATACAGGAAAGATGAAACTCGGGAGAGAAAAAGACAGCGGGGAATAAGTAGATGCAATTGCAAAGCTAATGTTGTGGTTGTGAAGACAAATGGGAGCAAGAAGTATACCATCTCTCTTTTTGCAGAGGGACACAATCATAAGATGACAGCCTCAGAAAGAGTGTATTTATTGAGATCACACCGTCGTATTTCAGATTCTACAAAAGTACTCACAAAACAGTTGGGTTCGGTTAATATCCCCATTCATCAGAAGGTAAGTATTTTCGAGGTGCATCCGGAGGAATGGATAAAATCGGTTTTATAAAAAAGGATATTTACAATCTTGAATGTAGTGTGAATGGGAAGCTGAGGAACCACGATGTTGAACTAGTGACCGAGTATTTTATGGCTGAATAGAAAAAAAATGAGGCTTTTTATTTCAAGATTGAGGGAGATGGCGAAGACAGGTTTAGTCGATGTTTTTGGGCAGATGCAACTTCTAGACGGGCGTACCGGTTTTATGGAGATGTTGTTGTATTCGATACCACATTCAACATGAATCGATACGACTTGACATTTGCACCAATATTGGGAGTTAATAACCATGGTCAGACAATTGTCTTAGCATGCACATTTTTTAGCAAGGAAACGACTCAGTTGGCGAACCTAAAACGATCATTACAGATCAAGATGCGGCCATGACCATAGTGATTTCAATAGCCTTCCCGACTACATTTCATCGACTTTGCATATGGCACATCACATCAAAGTTCCCTGTTAAGTTACCACATTCTGCTTATAAGGAGTATTGGCGTGAATTTCAGAAAGCCATATGGGATACTGACAATAAGGATGAGTTTGATGCAAAGTGGAATACTGTGGTTACAAAGGCTGGTTTGACTGACCATCAGTGGCTAAGTTCAATGTTTGATTTAAGGGAATCTTGGGTTCCAGCCTACGCACGACACTTTTTTGCCGCTTGAATGTCAAGCAGCCAAAGAGCGAAAGGTTCTCATGCTTTCTTCAAGCAATACATATCAAGGAGAAATTCGTTGATGGATTTCATAATACGATTCGAGAGGGCACTTTCTCATCAACGTCAAAAAGAGTTAGTTGCTGATCACGTAGATGCATTTGAAGTGGCTCAATGTATTCTACCAATGCCAATGAACAAACAAATGGCTACCTTGTACACAAGGACAATGTTTCAAAAGTTTGAGAAAGAACTAATACAAAGTACAGCATGTTTCCTAGAGCTCAAAACAGAGGATGCTTTCTAAAGTTCTCTTTAATGTGAGCGAAAGGAAAAATTGGCAAACAAGAGTGGCAGAAGTCGTATATGTCAAAGATTCTGACCACGCATCGTGTAGCTGCAAAAGATTTGAATTTGTTGGGATTATTTGCAAGCACATCCTAGCATTGTTCAGAAGGGACCAGATTGAATATATGCCTGATAAATATATTTTGAAAAGGTGGAAGAAAACTACGAAAGCTGGATTGGTGTCAGATGCAAATGGCAACGAAATTAAAGACTCTGTAGATCATGGTCTTTTAATAAAACAGAGTAAAATGTCCCGACTTGCTTCAGATGTGGTTGAGGATGCATTAATGTGTGAAGAAGGATGCGAGCTAGTGTCAGAGACTCTAAAAAGTTTGCGGGTGAAGTTGAAGTTGTTGAAGGATGGACCAAGTAATAACGAAGTTGGAGGGTCCAGCTCTCAAACACAATATATGAAAGACCCTAAGAGCATTTCCGGCACTCAAACCCTTTCCATGGCAAGGGGGGGGCTAGGGCTGACACTATTCAAGTGAATAGTGGCTGCCCTGCCTTTTTTAGCTATGTGTATTTCCAGTAGTCAAACCCTTGCCATGGCAACTACTATTCATTTTTTTGTTTTTTTCATAACTTTTTTTACTTAAGCAATTATTTTGGATAATATTTTCGGGTAAGATTTTTAGGTTCCTACGTGTCAATACTATTCATATCAGATAAGATTTTCGGTTTCACATTTCAGATAAATTTCAAATTTCATATACATTTCAAAATTCAAATTTTAGATAAATTTCAAATTTCAAATTTCAGATACATTTCAAATTTCAAATTTCATATACATTTCAAATTTCAAATTCAGATAAATTTCAAATTTCAAATGAATTTCAAATTTCAGATAAGATTTTCACCCTCTAAAATTGCACCACGTGTCATCTCTATCTGCCTAAATTATTCTATAAAACCAGAGGCTCACCTCATACCTCCCACACCATATCTTCTCCACATTTCCATTTATCAGATTTCCATATCTTCTCTACATTTCCATTTCTCATATTTTAGATTTCAATCTCCATTCTTAATGGCAGACATGGAAGAGGTTTTGGAGAGACAAGAGCTAGAAATTAGAGAAAGAATGCGTAGAAGAGATGCAAGCAAGAGGGTGCAGAGAGAACTAGATGAGCAACTTGGCATAGCTGTGGCTTTGCTTGAGGAAGAAAACCAGAGCCGCCGTGGTTCACGTGAAGGCCGTCGGCCGAATGTGGACAGACATAGACATTCTCGGGGTAAGAATTGACTGCATGCACTGGCAATGGAAAAATTGTCCAACTGCTTGGCAAGGGGATTACGGAAACAGGAAAGGGCAGAAATCAATTTGTTTGTGCCTAATAAATCACGGCCATGAACTGGCCGAAGGAACCCCTTTTCTCTGCCTTAGCACTTTCTCGAGAAACTAAAGCGTAGCGTTTCGCCAAGGTGTTTTGGCCTTCCTGAAAACAAAAGAAAAGTTGCCAAGGCATGATCATCTCGGCCTCGATTGTAAGCCGAGGCCGAGGCCGAGTAGAATCACGGCCAGAGATATTAAAATCAAATCATCACGTGATAGCAGGATCCCATGCTTCGTTTAATGAAGTAGTGCCTCTGTTTATTGCAGCAAACCCACTGGCCACGAATAAGCATTTAATGTATGAGGGAAGGTGGGAAGTGACTGAAGTCAGGGTTTGGCGACAGAAAACAGAGTGATTAGACGTGGACATTCTCACAAGAATTCTTGCAGCTTGAGAGATTAGGTCACCAGCTATCAGAACAATAAATGCGTCTCCACGGCCAGAAGCATAGAACCCACGATCAGGGCGGCGGCCGAGATTCACCAGGATTTATGGGGTCACAACACCATACTTCACGATCCCAAATGTCGATTGGACTTCCCACTTGCTCTAATCAGGCTCCACCATGCAGATTTTAAGCCTCGATTACTCCTCCAAGAACTCTTCCTATAAATACAAGGTGTTGGTTTTAAAACATTTTTAAGAAGTTCATTTGAATATTAAACATGCATTTAATCAAATTAATTGCAGTGGAAAATAAGGTGGTTGTTCAAATTCAAAAACAAAACTTCTTCCAAGTATCTTAAGCCATGAACATTGATATGTTTTTCATAAATGAAAATTCAAGAGAAAGGATAAGTTCTAATTACCCTTGAAGCTATAATATGAACCAAGTTGTGTTTTGGTCTTCTCTCGATGATTTCACTTTGTTGATCTCCTCTTGATCTTTCTCCTCCTTGTGAGCCACAAAAGTATATGGCCTCTAAGTCTCCACACCAATGGAACCTTGAGATGAGAAGAGGTATCTTGAGAATACTTGGATGCTAGTGCAAGATTCTCAAGATTGGTTTCAATCTAAACCCCTTTGAAAGAAGATAGTGTTTCACTCTTGAAAAACTCACAACTATCTCTCTTTGATCTCCCAAACCTCTTTGGTTAATGTTTTTTTTGTGTTTGTTGTCTTAATGAGCTTATGGAAACAATTCCCACACACATTTACTTAAGCATTTTAGGCCAAAACCCCATTGGGCTTCCAAAAATGGGCCTTATGACACTTAACCCATAATTTAGGTGTCTTAAGTCCATGGGCTTGACACCCAACCATTTGGGCTTCTCATTAACTATTACCGAGGCCCAAATACATTTTTACACGTAGTAAATTATCCACATCAAATCAATTAAATTGATTTCCTCATTCTCATTTGTACTACTCAAAGTTAACCATTTAAGGTGTGCGATCCATTAGGTTCTAATTTAGCAAGGTAGTGGGAAAACATTAGAACTCTTTCTAACCAACTGGAATTAAAACCCCTTTTTAATTCTTCCTTTATTTGGATCGATCACAATCAATCCTAGGACTTCCACAAGCCAAGAGTGACATCTAGCAATATATCATGGCTACCCAAGCTAATTAGAATAGATGAAGAACCTATTCAGTTGGAATTGCAATGCAATACGGTCCTTTTCTTATACAATGTTTCCAATCATATTATTAGGGTACGGATTGATAATGTCAAACCCCTAATATGATTAACCCCATATGATTCAATAGAACATAATTAAAACCACTTTCTAAATCATGTTCAAGTACTTTGGCCGAAGATTCACTGAATCATATCTTGAAACATTCTCCTTTTCTTATCAAAGGTAGAGATTCCTTATTGTACATTCACATGCCTCCATGATGAATTAAGAGATCCCAATAACACATAAGGAAAATCTTTTACGACTTGCCTTTGTGAGCTATCAAAGATCAATAACGCATCACAAGACAACCATGATGCCTCAGGTCTAAGGACTAATTTGCATTATTGCAACTATGAGTTCTCGTTTGACATATAGATAAATACTCCATACGAGAACTGCGGTTGATCGCGTTCAGTGTACTCATTCACTAATGAGCACCCACATACTTGTATTAGTGTCAACTACACAAACGGTTTGAGACCAACCATCCTCATTATTGAGCATACATAGTATGTGCCAATCTTGACGGTTTATCAATGCCCATTTGATAACCTTATGATTAGGAACATTTTGGGATACTACAGTTAGAGATTAAAGGTCTCCCAAATCTAAACTTATTTAGATTACTTTATCTCTTATTTAGTACACCCTGGACTTTTGTTTCTTTACGCGATATAAAAGATAACAAAATAATATTGCCCTTTATTTATCATATACGAAATGTATTCTAAGGAGATTACATCAAATGTATTGGCTCTTAGGGCACATTTCTAACACAAGGCTCAAGCTACATTCAAAGGGTTCAAACACCAAACCAAAGCCTCCCACGGAGCAACTTATATTTTCCTGTAATGCACTTTCAATATCTTTACTTGCTTTCCTAGGAGTAGTGTTAGACTGTAAGGAAAATTCATTCATCAATATATCATACGACCCTTGATTTTCAAGGCGCCGGAGTACCATCTTTGTTATTCGCTCATTACCCCATATATCATACGACCGTCGCACCCTGAGCAGCGCGCCGGAGCACCGCCCAAAACCCACCACCAACACCACCACTAAACGGCCTTGTAGCTCAGGCCGTGAACCTGACAGCCGAGATTAGTTCCTCTCTCGGCTACAATCGTTTGATTAGAAGACGAGTTCAAACAGGCGCACCACTTAACCATTTCCATCCACATCAACCATCTCGACGCACGGTAGACCGTGCTGGCACGCCCGCGCACAACCGCACCTCACCCAAAAGCAGGAAGCCGCGTGTCAACGCATATCCCCTCGGCCCGGAACTCCAGGCTGTGAGATTTGCGCGGTAGACACTTTAATCATCCTTGAAGCAGTTGCTGGATTCGATACATGGGTTTGGCATGCCTTCTTCGGAGTTGCCAGATCTCTAAACGATTTGAACGTCCTAGGTCAATCCCCGGTGTTTAATGATGTATTGAGTGGTGAAGCCCCAAATGACACCTATGAAATCAACCATACCATCTACCAAAATGAGTATTATCTAGCTGACGGCACCTACCCAAGGTGGACCACATTTGTCAAATCAATTCCACATCCCCGATCCCATAAGCAAAAATTATTTGCTACCTATCAAGAGGGTTACAGAAAAGATGTGGAGAGGTGCTTTGGTATCCTCCAAGCGCCGTGGGCTATTATTAGGGGCGCGGCGCGTCTATTTGACGAAGAGGTGCTTAGGAGCATAATGATGACTTGTATCATCCTCCACAACATTGACACGAATTTATGAAAAACCCATGGGGCCAAATGGAGAACCAGTGCAACATGACCCGTTGGTTCGAGATGGTAGTTTCATGCCCCGTATGATTGATCGCTACAAGGAGATGCAATCGTCGTATATTCATGAACAACGTCAAGTTGACTTGATGGAGCACTTATGGGCGGTGAAAGGCAATGAAGGTGAATGAAGTGAAGTGAAGACGTTTTTTTAATTTATTATGTTGATGTTGTATTTTTAGTTATGCTTTGTTTTTTTAATGCTTTGGTTGTGGTTTTTTTATTTTGTATGCTTTGGTTGTGGTTTGTTTTTTTATGTATGGAATGTTTTGAATAAAAAGGAATTTTGTTGAATATTTTCTTCATTCATTAAAAGAAAATCAATACAACTAAGAAAACAACAAACATGAATTACCACTAATTTATTAAACAAAAAAAAATACAATGAAATGAAAGGCAAGCAAACTAAGAAATGAAAGGCAAGCAAACTAACTTAATGGTTTTGATCATTGAACCAATCCGTGTTGCTAGGTCCATCGTCACGAAAAAGCTTTCGTCTCATAACATCCCTTCGTTCTAGCTTCCAAAATTGTTTCGATTCAGGGGACATATGGCTTGTATTCATGGCCATGGTTTCCCGATCCTTTTTTTCAATGTTTTCTTGGCGTACATACTCCTTTTCTTTGCGTATATACTCCCTTTATTTTGCATATTCTAGTTGAATTGCCATATCATGCTCTTGTTGTTTCATATCCATTTCAATCCTCATGGCTTGGTGCTTTGAAATTTCCTCCAAAAATTTAGATGCATTCTTCGTAGAATTACTCCCTCTCTTCGCCTTCGCCGCTTTCCTCCCAATAGGCCTAGGCTCCCTTTCGATAAGTGAGTCTTGACTCATTGGGGAATCCATAGGTGAATCCGATGTCGGTGTCTCATGGAGTGGCATTTCGTTCAACACCACCTCTGGACCCATTAGAATAATTTGGAATCTCTTACAATTCTTCACTGCCTCCCAACATTGGGTATGAGTGAAGCTTTTTTTGCCTTGCCCAGTAGCACCAAACCACATTTGTGCTTGCATAATCTAAAAAAAAAAAATGGAAATGCAAGAAACTTTAAAAATTATTGTCAATGCAACATGTATAAAAAAAGAAAATAATGGAAATGCAAGAAATTTTAACAATTTATTAGAAATGCAAGAAATTTTAACAATTTATTAGAAATGCAATAAATATTAACAAAATATAAATATTGCAAGAAACATTTAAATAAATATTGGAAATACAAGAAATATCAATAAAATATATAAATTGCAAGAAACATTTAAATAAAAATTAATGACATAGAAATTAATAAAACGAAAATTACAAATAATTTACCTCATTGCTAAGGTTTTCCCCACTTCTATGGTTGTTCATCGCTTTTGCCAAGGCATCTCTCCATTTCGCCAACTCTTTATTAAGAATTTTCCACCTACTAGATAATGCCATTTCCGTACGGGTCGAACCCATTGCCCTTTCACAAAATTCCTGATGAATTTTTTTCCACATATGACAGAATTTCATCTCATTACCCGTTACGGGACAATGACTAATTTGGACCCAACACTCACACAACAAAACATCTTCCATCGTGCTCTATGCCCCTCCGGTTTCATTAGAAGAACCCATAATATTTCCTAGAGAAAAATACAACTTGAAAGGGAAAAAACTTAATATTGAGTAGAAGGAGAAGAAAATGTATGAGGATTTGGTGTTAAAAGTGAAGAGTATTTGTTGGTATTTAGAGAAAATAAATTCAGTATTTTTTTGGAATTTTTTAAACATTTTTTCGATTTTTTTTCAATTTTTTATTGCACAAAAAATCATCGCCGTTGGATTGCTGGAAAAAACCGAATCGGAGAGCCCAGCAGCAGCCACGTGGAAGAGAGCCGTTGGGGGACCGTAGCGGGGCGCGTCAAATTTTTTTTAACGTTGGCGCGTGTGCTACACGCGCCAACGTTAAAAAAATTTGAACGCCAAGGCTGACGTCACGATACATCATCGTGACGTCAGCGCGCTGACATCATCCCAAAACGAGTTTTGGCCCTCGGGCCAGCCCAGTTCGCTGGGTCCCACAGCTTGCCCAGGCTGGGTTTTGTTGCTGGAAACGAGTTTTTGTGCTTGCCCCCCCTAGCCCTCCCCTTGCCCTTGCTGCTGCAAATGCTCTAAGAGAGTAAGGTGCAAAGGAAGGTGGAAACGAGTAACGGGAGCAAAGGAAAAGGCAATGAAGCGAGGGATTCGACACTGTTGGGAGTGTGGAGACATTGGTCATGATATAAGACAATGCCCAAGAAATTTGAACACACCGTAAGATGTTAAAACTATTTATAATAACACCTAAAATTTGAATAGTTAAATTTTTTATGTGCTTGTGTTTGGTGTTTATGTAGGACATCACCATCGAACAATGAGGAATCAACTCCAATAGATCTCAGTGACCCATTATTCGACGAATTTTACAGGATGCACGGACCTACCGAATGATTTGCATTTGTATTATACAAAGCCCGGTTATTATGAAGGCTAATGATTAGGTGAAGTTTTCTAAATGCAGTTTTATTTTATTTGTTTGTTCATGTCCACTGATAAGTTCTTACTATGTCCACTGCTAATTGAAATGGAAATTTGGTTGGTTTACTTCTTGCATGAAATTTGGACACATGTTAATTTTACATGTCTTCTCCCTATTTGGAAATTTTCATAGACATTTGATAAAGTATCAAATTTTGAGTTTTGTGAAGAAGCAATGACTTTTACCATGTACAATGGGTTGTTTATGCTGAATTATGAACTAGTGACACAGATTCATTGATTATATTACAGGCTAATGTAGCATTTCCAGCAGGCAGTTGTTTCCAACAGCAGTAATGATTTCCAGCACGAATCATTTACAGCAACAACCAATTTTTCCTAATGTTATGTTCTAGTGCTTGACTAGTTATTAAGATTTGACCTTGACTATGAAGCAATATTGGTGCACAATTTTGTAAACATTCGTACCTGAAGGATACTTGAAATTTGCACTATGTTGGAACACAATGATTAGAAATCAGCGTGTAAAATACAAACTACAATACAACATCTTCTATGCATGAAAAGTACATTGCAGCTAATCACATTTCGAACGCTTGGAGAATATTAAAGTGTACACCACCATTTGAACTACTCGTAATTTCGCACACACAAGAAAATTACATTGCAAAGCATTTTATGTGCTCCCTCTTAGCAATATCTCAATCACCCCAACCAACTGAAAAATGGTAGCCATATTCACTCGGTCGTATGGGTCAGCTTTTTCCGAGCAGCTTGCACGTGCTTATGGTCACTCGTGTGCCCACTCATATAAACGAAATAAATATTCAGCAATATTTGTAATATTTTGTTATATAAATAACCCATAAACCATTCACCAAAGAATGTATAGCACATGGCATGTAAAGTGAATAAGGAGAGTTACTTATGACTGACGTGTCAATTTTTTGAGAAAAAGTACGCCATCTGTTTACTGTGAAGGGACATGATAATGTGACTATACTGATTCCCAACACGTGGTGATATGGAGGAATTATTGAATAATATTTCAGTTTTTGCAAAATATAATGTTAGACACAAGGAATTGCAATACATAGTCCCAATAATTATATATGAAGCAAATGAAACTAATACTTGTGTTATTATAAATTAGATAATGAACATTAAGGAAATATACTTTTAATTTGTGCAAAATATAATGTTACGGTTCAAATGAAACTGAGTTATCACCGTATTCGGAAGATGAATTGTACACTATGTATTGTCACATCTGATGAAATTTAGTAGGAAAGTCAGTTTTGAAAAGCACGTTGGATGATTTATAGCTTCCCTCAGTTTTGTAACGGCACAAGGATCTCGGAGCAATTTTCGGGCCATTTTTTCGATTTTTTTCTAATTTATTACCATTTTTTAAAAAGAATTTTGCATTACAAAATTAAAAAATAACGACATAAGACAGGTGTACGTCAGTGACCATTGTCATTTTCTTCCTTTTCAACCTAAATTATTATCATTTTGCCATTTTTTTAGAAAATTCATAACTAAATATACAAAAATGGGGAAAATATTTCGAAAATTGCTACGAACTCATTGAAACTTGATCTTCCCTATTCAACTGTATGCTAACATTTGAACTAATCATAATTCCGCATACACACAAAAATTACACTGCAAAGCATATTAAATGTTAGGCCAAGGTTTATGGAAATGCATATGTGGGTGTGTTTGTGACAAGATTATGGAATGATTTTGTCCCAGTTATATGTTGTTGTTTGTACTGTTTCATGTCCTACTTTTTCTATGTTTCTTTATATTATATGTTTGTGGAATCCCTCAAAGCAACATATACTGTGAAAAATAAAATGTTGAGTGAAGTTATAATCGCTCATATAGACTAGGACAAATATTCAGTACTATTTCAAAATTGCTTGACTGGTGTCAGGTATTTCAGAAAAAGTAGGCCATGATTTATGTGATTTGACATGATAGAGATATTTACTACGAACCCAATGCGGGGCCATATTGACAACTTATTGAATACGATTGACGTGTTCAAAGATCTAGATGCATGCACCGATGATGGCTTCAAAGCATTGTCCAATTAATATATGTGGATTATTATAACAAAACAGATACTTTTACAGCCTTTTATATGAAAGGAAACTAATTCTTGTATTATTAAAACCTAGATAATGAATATTAGCGAAATATACTTGTGATGTTGGTTTTTGGAAAATATATAGCTAGAGTTAAGAGGAAAGTGAGTTATCTAAAACCATTCAAACTTTTTCATTATGAAACTGATGATTTGTAGCTTCCCCCAGTTCTATAATGTCACAAGGAGGACGGAGTAATTTTCGGGGCATTTTTTCAATTTTCCTACTATTTATTGAAATTTTTTCAAAATTTTTGGACTACAAAAATGCCAAAATAATCCCAAGATGACACCTGGCGCGATCTCAACGCATCACCTTTCACCACTTGCACAAGTGTACATCAATAAACATGGCCACATCCTTACTTTTTACCCTAAATTCTTATTTTATTATTTTTTCTTATGAAATTCATAACTAAATACACAAAAATGATAAAAATGTTTTGAAAATTGCTACGAACTCATTCACACTTCATCTTCCTTACTGAATTCCCCGTTTCAGGGTTATTCATTTTAAAAAACAATTTCGAGCATTCACGGGAGATCCTTGTTGATGTAGGTTATATAAGTTGAAGTTAACAACATATATAGCTAGGGTTAAGAGGAAAGTGAGTTATCTAAAGCCATTCAAAATTTTCATTATGAAACTGATGATTGGTAGCTTCACCTAGTTTTATAACGTCACAAGGAGGCCGGAGTAATTTTCGGGGCATTTTTTAATTTTCCTACTATTTATTGGAAAATTTTTAAGTTTTTTGCACTAAAAAAAGCCAAAATAATCCCAAGATGACACCTGGTGCAATCTCAGCGCATCACCTTTCACCACTTACATAAGTGTACGTCAATAAACATGTCCACATCCTTGCTTTTTACCCTAAATTCTTATTTTATTATTTTTTCTTATGAAATTCATAACTAAATACACAAAAATGATAAAAATGTTCCGAAAATTGCTGCAAACTCATTCACACTTCATCTTCCTTACTGAATTCCCTGTTTCATGGTTACGCAACATTAGTATTTTATTATTATTTACCCTAAATTATTATTATATTACTTTTTAGCCTCTACATTTGTTAATTATATTAACTCGAAATTATTATTTTGAGTGCGAATAGACCATTTCTGGTGTTAATCAGTTTTTCTCTTCTTCAATTTGTTAAATTTTTTTTCTTTATTAGGGTTAAGGGATGTTTTGAAAAATAAAAAGAAAAAATTACATTCCAACCATTGTATAACATCAGAAAAAAGTCAATGAATAACCCATTTGTATAGCTTAATTTGGATCCCAACCATCTCATTCCTTCATACAAAATTGACTGATTACTGACTACTGAAAGAAGGTCCCATCAGATACTTTTACATTGCAAAGCATGTTATTTGCTCCCTGTTAGCAATACTATGATCACCCCAACCAACTGAACAGCGGTAGCCGCAACTAGTCAGTCGTATTGGTCGGCTTCTTCCGAGCAGCTTTGACGTGCTTATGCTCACTCATATCACCACCATCGTCTAGTATCTCTCTCACACAATCAGGGGATACATAGTCCCAATTATAACTTGTATGAGTAGTTGCCGCATCGCATATGGTGCTCTTCACATCGCATATGGTTCATCAAACAACCTTTAATTTCATCATTCATTACTGTATCCAACTCCTCTGCTTTCAGCTTCCTTTTATGACTCAGCTTCAAATACTTGTTCTTTTGGGAGAACACTTTGTTAACTCTAATGTTAATATCAACCAAAATGGCCTCGTCTTCAACACATTTCTCGTGCCATAAATTGATCAGTCTGGAATTATAATCTAGCTTGCTACTGACTGCATGTATTGCCTCTAATGGATCATCGGAGTCCCCCTCACTCCCATATGATGTTGAAAATGGAAGGGGTTGGCGATTACAATGTGGAAATGGAACCTGCGACTCCAATTTTTCATATTCGACTGTGTTGTTGGCGCCTGAAGAGGATGACATGCTTGAATAGTCCTATTTGTTTTTAGAGGATGAGGATTTCATATGCAATTTCGTTTGAGGAAGGGGACATAGCTTTATGGACCAACATACCAAAGCCTGCGTGTTGTCAACATATGTACTTTATTTCAATTTTTAACCAAGCATGTCAACCTCACTACACCACTGTCAGTGGTTGAAAGAAACTCAATGGAAGTGACATCTAGTTAGTGAACCCAACCATAGTAGTTAGGATTAAACTTAGATTGTATCAGACCAAAAATTAATTTATACATTGTCAACCAAATATTTTTTGGCGGGAACTTTTTTATTGGTATTACTATCACCCCCTTCATAGAAACTCTCCCTCCACAAAAAACTGACTCCTTCACCGAATCTCTCTCCATCGACTGAAACTCTCTCCCTCCATAGAATGGATTTACTAACCAAGTTTGATGTCAGCGTAATAAACACCCCTCCAAACAAAGACCGCCTTCAAAACGCAAGTGAGTCACCAGACAAGCACTGTCACATTCCTAGACAGAATGACCATTTTGCTGGAAGTTTTGAGTCTGAAAGGGTTCTTGGATTCTGGAAGGAGAGGCATCTTCAACTTGGTGATGAAATCCAAAGGGCAAGGGCACGTTTGGAATTTGTTGAAGCCCAAATTGAAGATGACAAAGGGCAGGCCAATCTGGATAGGGCGAAGTTGCAGCGCATGAAGCGTAGACAGAAACGACTTCGGAGTGTAGCTGTTCAAAAATACAAGAACTCATCTAATGCAGTGGAGTCAAAGAAGCGTGTGATGCAAGCTGGATTCGACTACTTCCGGTCCTATGCAAAACTCGTCATACCCGGGTTTGATTGGTCATCTATTACCTTTTCCGACGTTAACAAATATACTCACCAAGGGAAGTAACCATTTTGGTTATCGTGTTTGAGTAGAAGCAAATTAGTGGAATTGGAATTTTCGTTAAACTCTGCTTCAAACCTATTTTGATGCTTACTACTATGGAAGATTTCAACCTTAATATTTTGATGTCTTTAATTACGAGAACACGTGATGCAACGTGGCCATCTACTTCAGTCATATGTTGCTGCCATGTCCATTTTTGTGTGATCACGTATCAGATTTGGACATGATTGCATCATATGCAATGTTGCCTTTATTTATTATATATTAGGGCAAGGTTTATAGAAAAGCATTTCTGAGTGCGTTTGTGACAAGGTTATGGCATGATTTTGTACCAGTTATATATAGTTTTTTGTACTGGTTCATCTCCTACTATTGTTTTCTTTCTTTATATTATATGTTTGTAGAATACTGTGAAAAAAATGCAGAGTGAATATATAATCACTCATATAGACTAGGACAACTATTCATTAATATTTTAAAATTGCTTGACTGGTGTGAGGTTTTTCAAAAAAAGTATGGCATTATTTTATGTGATTGGACATGATAGAGATTTTGTACTGGTTCCCGATGGACTACTTATTGAATACCTGTGACGTGTTCATAACTCTAGACGCAGTTGCATATGGACGACTTATTGAATACCTCTGACGTGTTCAAAGCTCTAAGCGCAGTTGCAATGATGGCTTCAAAGCAGTGTGCAATTATTATATATGTACATTATTATAACAAAACAAAAACAGCTAATTTTACATCCTTATATATGAAAGGAAACTAATTATTGTCTTATTACAAATTATATAACGAATATTAAGGAAATATACTTGTTAAAAGTGAACAAACATATATACTTGGGTTAAGAGGAAAGTGAGTTATCTAAAACATTTTGGATTTTTTCATTGCGAAACGGATGATTTATAGGTTCCCCTAGTTTTATAACGTCACAAGGAGGAAGAAGTAATCTTTCTTACTAAATTCCCCATTTCGTGGTTATGCTAAATTATTATTATATTGTTATTTTCCCTAAATTAGTATTATATTACTTTTTACCTTCTATATTTATTAATTTTGTTTACCCTAAGTTTTTTTTGGTAATTTTGCCGCGCGAAAAGACCATTTCAGGTGCCAATTAGTTTCTCTGTTCTTCAATTTGTTAATTTCTAATTTTTATTACAGTTAAGGGATGTTTTGAAAAAGTAAATAAAAATATACATGCCAACCATTGTATAACATCAAGAAAAAAAAATTATTCAACAACACTCAATGTCCAAGTTTTGCTTAAAAAACGTGTGACCAAATCGTTTAGGATATGATAAGTGGGAAAATGTCTTTCCCAAGCACCGGTGAAAAGACAGTGAACCCAACCATGCACGCCTTTTCGTTCACCAAATATTAAGATTGCAGTTGGGCAAAATATATGTGTCAGTAAAATGTCATATTACTCGTCTATGATGTCAGTAAGCATTCGAGTATACAAATATATATACATAGATTTATATATAAAACGTAGGTAGCCAACCTAGAACTCAAGAGAAGCAAGTCAACAATGCATAAAAACCATAAAAACATACTACACCTAATTATAAGGGTATGGATTCCTTGGCACAACATACACACGCATCACCTTGAACCAAAAAACACTCTCACGGTGCCATTTGCATCGATTGCAACAAGTCCAGAAGCAAGGATTTATCTTTGCTTCAGTAGGCCAACCATCAATAACAAAACACCATTCGTTGTTGTTACAAGCGTTGCAGTGATTGAACTTAATCTTCCCATAGTAAAACATATCTACGATATGTCTTGCAACAGAGAAAACCTGGCTTAATCTTCGTCTCAAAGCATCCCTGGTTCCTTTCATATCAATGTTGTTATGTTGATTCAAAGAACACAAAAATTCTAATGCATCTTCTTTTGACTAACCAATTCCAGACATGCCAAGTAGTTCAACTAGATATGCCGATTCCATATGGCCTGCCGTGACTGCAATGCGCATCCCATACAACGCTTCCATGTTACCCTGCATGAAAAACACTTCAAACGCTTCTCTAAATATCGACTCAGGGTTCTTGCAAGCCCTGCATTGTTGCAAGAAAAGTTGGACCGCAGGATTAGCATGGTACTAGCTAGGATGGTCTGGGTACTTTGCCATTGAAATGGTGTTCCACACTTGTGGAGTGTTTGCCAACTTGTGGAATAATGGGCAGACAGATGCCATACAGAAGAGATCTTCCGATGATTGGCTTGCCACGTATAACATCACTTTATACCAAGCTAACTCCGGGATGAAGCTTGGGGCATATCCAAATGGAGATGCTTCATTCTCTTTCCTCCGACTGTAGTGAAATGTTTGGAATTCATTGAAATGTTTTGGGAATGGAATGATTTAAGGAGTGGAAGAGGGGATAAATGAGAAGATATGGGGTTTTGGTTTTCTTTTAGCCTCTGTTTGTTGTACTGTTTTGAAAATGTGTTTCCACTTGAGGTTTTTATTTTTCCAAGTTGACTCTTTTTAAAGAAACTGAACCAACACCCTAAAACTAAACAGAAGAGAGGGAAAACATCATCGAAATGGTGCTTCGGGTGTCAGACAGTCAAAAAGTAAATTAATAACCTATTTGCGATTTGCATAGCCATTTTTAGGATTTTCTCGCCATTTTGATGTCATTGAAACAAATGTGACGGATTACTGACTAGCCACAGAAGGTCCCATCAGATACTTTTTCATTTTCCCACACCAAACTAACCCTAGTAATGTTATTATAATCTGATGGATTCTTATCCAACTAGTTGCCTTAATGAAATTTAATTAAAATAAGATATTTAAAGCAGTGTCCCCTCAATTTTCAGATTAATATTTGGTAGTGACATATTATAGTGCTTTTTGGGGTAAATGGTGCCACAATTATGACGGTATAGGTGTCCAAATCATGACCAACTGACCCACACACAGAAAAGAAGGATATAATTCGATTTGGGCAGAGATGAGAGAGAGCTGAGTGAGAAGTTTAGGGTTATGAGTGAGAAGGTATGAGTCCGAAGAGGTTTCAGTGAGAAGATCTGAGTGAGAAGGCATGAGTCCGAAGAGGTTTCAATGAGAAGATCTGAGTGAGAAGATTCAACATGTCTTCGTCTTCATCTCCCGTTCAAACAAAGAGGTGTCAGTACTGTGGAGCTGCAATGGTGCTTCGGGTTTCAAAATCAGATAAAATCGAGGGAAGCCATTTTGGAAGTGCCTAACCTCCTGTGCAAGTTTTCATTTCCAGAATATGTATGTGGGTGAAAAAAACCTTGGTCTAACTCTGACACAATTATTTTGCATATATGATGCCTGCAATTAGGGAGCCACAAGTTGCAATGGATTTGAATGGGTTGATGTAACCTCCGCTCAAGCAGAACAGCCAGATGACATGTATGATGCTACGGTGCTGAATATGCTGAAGTCCATTAAGGACTTGGTATTAGTTTTATTACTTTTATCAATTTTCATATTATTTGTTCTTTTAATGACCAATTAAGTGCACAGTTTCAAGGATTGTAAAAGTTCTCCCCAAAAAGACATGTTGCACGCACTACCAATGAGTTTTCAAACCCATTTTGTAATTTTTGTTCTTGAAATAGGTGGATTGGCATTGAGTTTAAATTATTGTTTGAAACAAAAGCATTTATTTGTCTGAAACCCAGCAACAACTTTTCAAGACCGACTTTAAAAAAATAAAGTCATACGAAGACGATAAAATCACAATACGGGGCCAATACGATGCAATAATAAGACAATACAATTTTTTACAATTGCATAATTATTCGTTGTATATAGATTGCTTATTTGCGTATACTGAAGTTTTATTGATTGTTTACTGCATGTATATAGCATGTTATTGTGCGGATATTGGATGTTTATTGAAGGTTTATTGATTGTTTATTGTATGTATATCGCATGTTATTGCTCAGATACTGGATGTTTATTGAAGGTTTATTGATTATTTACTGCATGTGTATCGCATGTTATTGCTCGGATATTGGATGTTTATTGAAGGTTTATTGATTGTTTACTGCATGTATTTCGCATGTTATTATCCGATATTGAAGGTTTATTGAAGGTTTATTGATTGTTTATTAATAGGAAGAACAACTGTTAAGTAGAATTTCCTATTCGATACGACTCCCTTATGGATGGTGAAATTAGGGACTGATGTATATTGCATGTCTATTGCGTATAGATTGCATGTCTATTGCGTGTATATTGCTTGTCTGTTGCCTGTGTATTGTTGTTTATTTCCTTTGTCAGCAATAAACAATCAATACACACGCAATAAATGTACGCTATGCACCCAATAGACAAGCAATATAGATGCACCAATATACATTACTTTTATGCTACTGAGCTGCCCAAGACCAATAAAATAAAGAAAATCAACAAATTTATTAACCAATTATAAAGGAAAGAGGGATTCAAACCATATGGGCGGTACGGAACCAATAGGAAGTTTTTATAGCATTGCAGATGGGAAAGGTTTATTGAAGGTTTATTGACAGTTTATTGAAGGTTTACTGAAGGTTTATTGATTGTTTACTGCATGTATATCGCATGTGTTTCTATAAATAGCGCATGGTTGAATAAAACATTGGAGGCGATGGCATAGCCGCCTATTTCCCTTATAGAATTACCTTATTAAGATGCAACCCATTGCGATTAAGTTAAGGCATGGTGAACGGCTTAAAGATTGGGATCTGATATTTGGAATGGTGGCTTGGATAAATCATGACATATCACTTTGCAATAATGTAATACACTTTAAAAAGTCATCAGTCATTGTTCACATATGCAGTCTTCCAATCCCAATTCAATGCAGTTTGGTTAAGGTTATGTAAATATCGTGAAGGAGTTAGGGCAATATTACACAGATGTTTCTTTCATTAAATCCAAAAAAACTTAACACTCCAGATGCACATTCTATGTATGGGAATGGCATGTGCCTAACTTCAAAAACACATATGGCTATCCATTTAGATTTGCCCACGTGCACTAGATTTACAAATTCATTTACTTTTCTCCTCACTAAGCCTCTGCATCTCCATTTCAGATTCTTCACTTTTCTGTCTATGCTCTGCATCCAGCTACCATATACATTTTGCCCAATATGAGAATAAACGTAGCGTAGTATCACACTAATCGAAATGAAAGCATGCATCCGCTATAATAATATTTTGGTTCTAATTGTTATTGTCCAATAACTTAAACCTAAAATTATGTACAAAAATACACTAAGATTGAGAAAGACGAAGAAGAATTGAGGAGCAGAGGTAGAATTCGAAAAGGAGTCGTGGATCTGTATTGTGTATTTACATGACTTTCAAATTGGAGATTTCCAAAACCAATTTAATCATCATATACCTGAACCCATTTCAACCACTATCATGGCATGTAAGCATCTCCCCGTAATATCTCTGCAACCAACTTCAACCGAAAAAAGGGCATGTTCTGCGAGGTGCAAGTAGCTAACGGAATCTCAACGCTCAAAAGCTCAATGTACTTCAACACGAACATGCCACAATCGCCTCTGAAGCAACACAAGAACTCGATCAATTCAAGTAATGACATTGTAACGTAATTGACAATTTCAAGTAATAAAATTAAATAAAAAGTTGTGCTCACTGATTAGATTGTTGTGGAACATCCACACGTTCTATTGGCCATGGACACCAGCAATCTCTGCTGCAGTCATTTGCGTAAACACCTTCTTCATAAAAGTCGATGGAGTTGAGAAGATTTGGAATCGTAATTGAAAGTGGGGCGAGTTCTTCCTTTAACATCTCATCTGGAATAAGTGAAACCATTGAATCGTACACTTTGATTTCACACTTAACCAAATCAATCATTAGAGCCACCTAATGCTTATACTTCGTCACCATACAAGGGGCATACACCTTATACGCGTTCTGCCAATCCAACCCACACGCAGGAACCTTGCCATTTACAACGTTCACTAAACTGTTTCTAATTTTCCACCCAACTTGCTTTTTTTTTCTTTTATTATCCGCAAAGCAAGTATGGATGTGATTCTGTGAAATAGAAAACAATCAATGGTTAAACACCTCCACAAAGCAATTATGGATAATTTGTAATTATTAACTGCACTTGGTCAAGGCCTATGACATACCATGAAAAATACATCGGTCATTGTCCAGTTCGATATTTGTACAACCTCCAAATCTTGTTGTCGCTTCCGGATGAGATACAACCCCAAATCAATGTGCTGCACATGTTTTTCTTGTCAATCTCATAATCTATGTACATTAAAACAAATGCATAATCAATTAAACTTACATCTTCTGTCAGCCAACCGTCAGCTTTTACGAAGAATTCAGTCTCAGCTTCCACGTGGCCAAATTGCATCACTAAACTGTGAATATAACAAAGTTTTAGATCACAACAATTTAAAAATATATACACTAATGCCTTCTATCTCAAAAAACAAGGGACTTATTTTGGGTTATGGCACCATTCCCAACAAAGTTTCAGCAATTTCACCATATCATCATGCGGAATCGCCTTCATTGGGTCTAACATCCGAAGTCGGGTTGTCTCTGGCACAGTTTTTTTCACCAATTCACTAGCTTCAATGATCTTCCACACAGGAATAATCCTCTTCCTCTTTCGTAATTGGACCCCTTGTTCCACAACTTTACCTTTATCATTCAACCAAACGTTCAACTCAGATAGCATAGCTGTAGGTTGATCCAAATCAATATCCCCGAGAGTAAACTCAACAGTTGTCCCCGCCGTGCCCTCGCCAATGTCATCACAAACCAAAACAACTTCATCATCCTCTTCCTCACGTTCCTTTATTTGCACTTCCTTTTCCTCACTTCTTTTTCTTTTCACTTCCTTGCCCTCACTTCTTTTTCTTTGCGGATCCTCTCCATCACTGCTTTTTCTTTGCAATTCCCCTCCATCACTGCTGTTGCGTCGATTCAGCTGCACCAAAATGGATTCAGCTGCATCCTCAACTTGTGATACTCGCAAGTGTACGAGCCGTTTGGTAGTATAGCATATGTAAGTGCAAGGTCGATCCCGCGAGGATTGGTGATTGAATGATCCAATTTATTTCCCCTACACGAAATAGAAATGAAAAAGAAAATAAATAAAACAAGAAAAAAAAAAGAAATAACTCAAGCAAATAAGTTCCCAAGTTCAATTAGATTAACAGATTGATTCTAGCTAAAGTATGATTAAGCCATGGTGTTTGGTCCTAACCTTGTGTTCCTAATTCCCTAATTTGATCATTTGTTGTCTAACCTAAAATTAAGCATTAGGAACCCATTAAGCATAGAAGAACAATTTAAACAACCAAGCATGTATCTAATCCCTGTTGTCGAATGTCCATACATACTCTTCCTATTCATAGTTCAATTCGAATTAAAGCATGGTGTCTACTCTTAATTCAAACCAAGATAGCTAACATGCAAGCCTAAATGGTGATCAATCATTCAAACTAGCATATTAACTTATAAGCATAATGAATAAGAACAAAAACTATAATTGAAACTTGTAAACTAATTAAACTTGAATACTTAAGAAAGAATGTACATTACAAATAAAATTAAAGTAGAACTTGAAAACTTGAAGGAAAATTTAGTAAAATCATTTTGTTACAACAATTGAAAACTTGAAAGGAAACTAAGAGAATTTGAGGGAGAGAATGGAAGGGAGCTCTAGAGAAGTGTTTGAGAGCTCCCCCCCCCCCCCCCCCCCCCCCCCTTGGGGATGTTTTGAAGCTTGAAGACTTCTCTAAGAGGGAGGAACATCATGATGAATTCCAACACCACCATTCCTCTTTTAATACAATCCATAACTCCCACATCATCTTGTCTATCTTAGTGTGGTTGGAATCAATCGCATCCCATACTTCTTTTGCTGCACCTCAAGCTTTCTTCACATGGGATTATCAAAGGTGTTCAATTTGTGGCTGCCTTTTGCTGCCAACCCATGTGGGTTTTCTTCACCTTTGCTGGAAAAAATGATTCTTCTAAACCAAGCTTGGTGTAGGACAGGCTGAGGACTCTAGATATGTTCAATTGGGCTGAAATTTGGATACGTTATACTAGACACCCATTGGAACAACTTTCATGAAGATCTTCACCTCATTCGAGCACCAGAGCATGCTGATCCAATGCCAAGAAGTTGACCTACGAAAATAAACAAAAACAGAATTTATAACCAATAAAGCACTTTTATTTCATTTTCATTCTAACCAAGGTAAAATCTATGAAAACACAAAAACAAAGTAAAAAGTTACAAAATGTCAAGAACTAACTCAAAATGTTAGGTGAATAACATGATAAATCATGTGTAAAAATGAGCCGAACAACTGCTTTTTCTTTGCAGTTCCTCTCCCTCACTGTTTTTTCTTTTCACTTCCTCTCCCTCATTGCTCTTTCTTTGCAGTTCCTCTCCCTCATTGCTTTTTCTTTTCACTTCCTCTCCCTCACTGCTCTTTCTTTGCGCTTCCTCTCCCCTACTGCTTTTTATTTTCACTTGCTCTCCCTCACTTGTTTTCCTTTGCGCTTCCTCTACCTCACTTGGTTTTCTTTGCACTTCACCCCCTTCAATCCCCTCCTCGTCCTTTTCCTCTCCCTCATATCTGTTACTTGGCCCTTCATCCCATTCACTGTCATCCACTTCCTCAGATCCCTTAAATAGATGTGAGATGGCACAATGATTCGTCCTCTCTTTCAATAAAGCTAGGTCCCTCCTTACTTCCTGCTCAAACTGAGGACCTAAACAGTGGTCCAAAAGTTTTTCCATCCGTATGACCTTTAACTCAAGGACGTCATTTTCCCGCTTTACTTGAAACAACTCGGACCTTAACAAGCTTACCAGCTTGTTCAACTCATCAAGATCAGCACATGAAGAAGGAATTGACTCTGCCGAGACAACAGCAGGGCGATCCTGTGGCCAACTCCAATATGATTGTCTCATTTCCTCTTCACTCGGACGTAGCGCCCGCAACTGAACTGATTGTTTCAGAATACAGACAATATTCATATTCAATCATTCTACTTAATAATTTCATTGAATCTTATAAACAGTTTCAAGAGCTGCAAGCCAAACCTAACCTCTTTGCTCTGGAAAAAATAATTGTGCAACTTCCTCATCCCGGGCATAGATGTAGTCGTTCTCCATCACAAAATACGCGGGGCAGCTGTTGGATCAACAACCTTGCAGTAATTCAAGTCCACCATTCTAGGAATTAATTCATATACCCAAATCTACACAATTCACAGGACAAAAGTCATTATTTAAGTTTTAAAGTTCGCAAAGCATAACTGACATGAACATTATTACCATGTACCTCGAAAGCATATGTGAAACCTTTAAAACTCCACCCACCCCTTTGCACTTCACCATGCTTATGCTTCTTGCCCTTCTCATTTTTCCGGCTTGTTCCCGTTACCTTACTTTTCCCCTTCTCTCTTCCCTCTTCATTTTCAAAGCTTTTCGTATACTTTGTTGGTGCAGAAAATAGACTGTCTTAGGTTTTGTCAAAGGACACTGAACCCCATGGATACCTGTTGAACACATCCAAGTCTTCTACAAGGGTCAGGTAATTTACATTGATGTTCAAATGCTTGTCCCTTCCCAAAACCACTAACTCAGCAAAGTAAACAAGAGCTAGCTTGTAGATGTCATCTTCCTCTTTGCACCTCATAAATGCTTCTTCTAAAGCATTACATGTAATTCCTTCGTCTATAAAATATCTTTTCTGAAGTCTAATTTCAGCACTTTCTCCACTGGAAACTTCAGGCACTTCCCCAAAACGAAGCCCTGTGATCAAACAGAAATCCTAATGAGTAAACTGAGCAACGTCGCACCCTATTAAGAAACTCAGTCCATCCAAGTCTTTCACACCCTGCCCCGCGACTCGACGCAACACAACTCCATGCACAATCTGCCCGCTAAACTGAATCTTGTCTATATTCAGAAGATGGCCAAAGCATGATGTCTTGAATTGTTCTAATTGTTCCGCACTCAACTTCGCTCAAATTGCAGCTAGGGTTGAATTTGCATGTGAGCAGTTGTTCACTAATGACGCATATGCCTCTGACTCTGGCCATACCAGCTGCACGTTGGATCCCATTTCCTAAAATACAAAATAAAATAACGTGAACGCATATACTACCACCACGTATTTGTACAATCATATTGGTATTTACACAACTAGTCAACCAGGCACATTACAAATTTTATGAAGTACATGCGCATAGGGATTACTGATCACAGGCTTTAACATCATCAAAGCAATATGACAAATTTTGTGCAAATCCCTTTTAATGCAATGATTTTGTGAATTACAACCAATAGCATGTGTTTTACTTATGGATCCAAACTCCAATCAATGGTTGATGCATGAGTGAGTGTGAGTGCAATCTAGGCAAGTTCTGCACTTCACACACATGACAATTATTGTCATCTCATACACAACACAAAATAAATAAATAAATAAGAAAGATAGTGGAAGGAAGCAAGGCAAAACATCTGCTCTGCTATCTGCTTGCTAAGCCATTGCCACATCCTTCTTTCTTTCTAGCTTTTTCTTCAGTTAGCCACTATGGTCATGGATCAACCTTTATTTCAAATGCTTTGCACTTTTATTCATGACTTTATTATTATATGTTCTCATTTTTCACAAGCAAATTTAGCAACAAGGGAAATAATATTTATTTCAAAAAATATATATATTCTAGCGCCAAAGAGATAATCTGAACTCTGCACTGCTTCAAATGTGGAAGGTTTTGAGGGTCTCCTCCAATTCAACACCATTATCTTATTCATATCATTATTGATATGTTATTGACATGTTATTAACATGTTATTGACTTGACTTTCATTCATTTTTTAACATATACACAAGCAAAAATTAACATGCAAGTGAAGCACAAGGAAGAGATGCCAAATCCAACAACATTGATGGTACAAATTGGGGAAAACCTTTACTCTAACCCTAAACTCAAATTCCATAAATTACTCACCAAATGCTGGTTATAGAACAATTGCAAGGTGTCTATGCGGGGTCTTTGTGCGGCTTTGCTCCACAAATGGAACCTTTCACTTCCAACGAATACGGCTTCTCTCCTTCCCCTTCCACTGCTTCGCCACTTCACTGTTTCAAAATCCACGCCTTTGCCCCTTCCACTCAAAATAAATACTTTTTCAGGGTTTAGAGAACGGAGTTGCGTTGCGTTCAACTGTTGCCTTCAACCTTTTCTCAGAGCTTAGTAGTTTCTTAGAGCTAAGGGTTTTTTCTGTTCAAACTTCGAACTGATTTTTTCTGTTCAAACTTCGAACTTGCCTCTTTTTTTTTTTTTTGGGACCAACTTCAATGCTGGATATTAAATTCGGGTTTGGGTTCCTCACCTACCCGATTGCAAAACTTTATCTCAATTCTCCCTAGCCTTTGGATTGATCTGATGGCTATAAAGTGAACCCCTTATAACTTTCCACTCATTATAGTCTGAGCGTGTCGTCCATGCCTTGTTATTGTGCTTATTGGACTTTATTGGATTTAAGTTGTCATACAATTTCAATTATAAGTACAATGGTCCTATGCCCAATGAACCTAAAGCCCCAAAGTTGAGGGGTATTCTGGTTCCGAAAAATGGCCAATGAGTCATAATAGTATAACTTGAGATCAATGTGACCAAAAAGGTTTTTCCAATCCTTGTGGTTGGTACTGATTTTGGGGCAACTTGGTAACCCTTAGGTTGTTGTTGGGGGAGTATCAAATAAGTTTACCTTTTGTAATCCATTGGAAGTATTATGGTCCTTATAACTGGTGCCCGTCAGAGCCTTTTTGTGCTTTTAATGGCTATTGTAACTAGGCCTGTAAAAATGGCCCAAACCCGAATTTGGTCTTATTTTTTGGGTTATGGGGCGACCTAGCCTTGTATTATGGGTCTATAGGTGGGCTTAGCCTGGGTCGTTGTGTAAAGGGCAGGACTAGGGCCATTATTTCTAAGCCCATGAACGATCCGGCCCGGCTCGGCCGAATATTTAAATTAATAAATAATATTTTTATAAATTAAACTAATATTAATTATGCTTTGTATTGAATTAGAAGATTTAAAAGAATATAATGACCCATTAAATATAGGGAAATAGCCTTAAATGCCACCAATTTTTTAGTTTCAAGTGGAAATACCATCCCTTCCCAAAATTTTTGCAACTACCACCTATAAATACATACTTATTGCCCACTTATCTCCCATATAACACTTTTGGTCAATTTTTGGTTTCTATTTCAACTCTCTCTCTCTCTCTCTCTCTAGCTAACTAAGCCTCTTCTCACGAAGAAGAAGATCAAGAACAACCTACAAAACCCACAGCTTTGCCCTCAAAACCCAGTTCATCCTCTTACTCTCTGTTTTCTTCTCTACCCAAATCCAAACCCCAACTTCATCTCTCTTCGAATCCCTTCTGCAACCTAAACAAACCCAAACAAAACCATCTTTTCTGAATATGAGAGCATGTCTTGGCATTAGGTGGCCATTGTTTGAGCATTTTGGTCCAATTTTGGGAGATTTTGAAGTCAGGGTTTACATGCCCTCTTCAAGAACAGCTTCTGCAGAAAATGAATTGTTGGGAATATGTAAGTTTTGATGTTAAATTGAATTTGATTACTGAAATTGGAATTGTGATTGATTTCGTCTGTATTTTGTGTAGAAAGTGAAGTATTGGGATTGATTTTGTTTGTCTGAAACAACATATATGTTTGTTCTTTGTCGATTGATTCTTGCAATTGGTATGGGTAGTGAGGTAGCATTGTTGATTTGCTATTTGCAATCGTATTGTGATTTTATTGCGGTTGTATTGTAGTGGTATTGCTATGGTATTGCTGTTATATTGATTTTTTTTTTTGTGTTTTATTGATATGTTACTGTAATTAAATAGGAATATATGTTGATATCATTTTTCTTTATCTGCTTGTGATTTGTGTAGGAGTTGAGATTATTCTTGGCTGAAGTATTATTTACAATCTCTCTCTCTCTCTCTCTCTCTCTCTCTCTCTCTGCTTTTCGTGTTTTGGAACCATAATCATTGTCAATCTCATTGTTTCTTTAAAAGATTGCTGTGAAATTGTTACTCTATTTCCTTTTTTCCTTTGTTTTAAGATATTTTTGTTTAGAGAAAAAGAACTCTGTTTTTGTAAGGCACGATCATTGCAAAAAGATTTAGACACATGCATCTATTTGTAGTCACAAAAGTTGTCCTTCCCTGCCACTTTTTTTCTTTTAAATCCCTTATGCACTGTTTCCTTTCTTTCCTTATATTAATATCTTTTCACTATTTCCAAATAAACAAGAAAGGTCAGACATGTAGTGCAATTTTGTTACTTTGTGATTTTCATAAATCTTGTATTGATAGGTAATGGTTTTCCTTCAGTATTATTAGGCTTGATTGATAATTCTCATGCTTTACAATTTGTCTGATGGCTTGATCCACTTAAATTGTTTATTTTCTGAAAATATGTTACACTTTTTTCCAATTTATTTATTTGTTTGTGGTTTATTACACCTGTTGCAACCCATTTAATGTGAA
Source organism: Prunus yedoensis (assembly GCA_005406145.1). Classification (NCBI taxonomy): domain Eukaryota; kingdom Viridiplantae; phylum Streptophyta; class Magnoliopsida; order Rosales; family Rosaceae; genus Prunus; species Prunus yedoensis. The sequence continues at coordinate 391,864 of BJCG01000015.1, read as the reverse complement.
ATAATGGGTTAGACTGAGATATTTTAGAAGTTAACTTGTGATCGGTAAAATGTTGTAACAAATAGGTTAACAATCTTTTGTACTATTCTGAGTTCGCCAATATTTTCATGGACCAAGGAAAGAAGAAACCTAGAACACCACAAGAGTAATCACCAAAGGGTTAAATTTGCATTGTTTAGTTTCTTCTCTGTCTAGTGTAAATATTTATGTCGGCATGTCTATATTCTACTTTCTATTTTAAGTTGCCTAGTGAAACTATTTTTGTTTTTCAGACAAGATGGTGCTCAGGAGTTCCTTAGCTTCATTATGGATCAAATGCATGATGAAGTACTTAAGCTTGAAGGACAGCCCTTGAGTATTAATGGGCTCAAATCATCTCTAGTATCTTCTGCAGAAGAAGATGAATGGGAGACGATTGGCTCTCATAATACATCTGCAGTAACCAGGACACAAAGTTCTGTTCCTTCAGAATTAAGTGATATTTTTGGAGGACAATTGATCTTAATCTTGGTTTTTCTTTCTTTTTTCTTGCAGAGGAAAGAAGAACTTTTTTTTAGAGAAGGGTGGGTGACTATTAAAGAGCATTATGTCAGGCCTCCAAGATGGTGGAAAGAATTTCATCTTCAAGATGGACGCAGACTTATAGTCATCAATTTGTTGCAACTTCCTCCAGCATTGTACTGAAATGCTGGATTTGGAATCAAAATTTTGTTACTCTTCTTTGAGCCAGCAATTTGTATATTGTATTTCAAGGGATATATATAATGCCATAGTCTGACTGAAGGTGTATTAATTTATGCCGAGCCGTCCTTAGCTTGGGGTGGTTATCATTATCAGTTTAGAATTTTGTATCTATAATTTAAAATTCCATTATAATAAGGTGGAAATTGTGAAATGTGCATCATATCTCAATCTCATAATTGTGTTTGCAAAATGATGCATGCCTCAGCTACTTTCAGTGTCAACAATGTCTCCAATTTCATAGGGTATATATCATTGCCAGGAAAATGTCTGATTTAATCATTTTCTGTTTTTTTTTCTGCAGTTTTGTGTTGACAATTTCTGTTTCTTTCCCCTTTTCTTTTCAGATTGCACAAGAAAAACAAAAGCCACACCCAACTTGTTTATTGTATTTGTATTGCATTTTTATTGCTTGTCTATTGCCACTTTATTGCTTGTTTATTGCTATCGTATTGCTATTGTATTGCATGTCTGTTACCACTTCATAATCTACATGCCATTACTTTCGTATTGTTTTTGTTTATTGCTTTTTGGTTGGTTTTTTTAATTAATATAATTTGTTGCAGGGAAAGCAACTATGAGTTTGATTTATAAAAAGGACGTGACGTCCTTAATGGAATCACATTCTTACAATAATAAATAATCAATAAAAAAATCAATAATGGAATCACATTCTTACACCTTAATGGAATCGCATTCTTACACCAATAGCTGAACATGAATCAATCATATTGAAGAGATACATATACGGTGCTTGTTCTACCTTATTTATAACATTAATTATAATTTTACAGGCCAAAAAAAGCATGTAATTGGGTAGGTCCTGAGCTAACCCCAAAGCCCGACCCATTTTACAGACAAGCCTAGGGGTGGGCACGGTGCGGGATGACACGGGATGGAGGTCATCCTAGTGTCAATCCCGAATAGGAGAATCGGGACGGTATGACACGGGATGGGGGATTTCCAAAACACGTTCAAACCATACCGGCCCCAACCGGGACCGGTATGGTTCGGTATCAAAACTGATACCGTTCACCTTAGGCTAAAATTTGAATTTTTTTTCTTCAGCTTTTGCAGCTGCCAAATAACTTCAGTGGACCTAGAGGACAAATCAGAAGTTGCTGAATCTGTTAAAGAGAATGGAGTCGAAGAAGAAGAAGAAGATGATGAAGAATGGGATGCAAAGAGCTGGGATGACGCTGTTGTTAACCTTTCTCTTTTTTTTTTGTTGGTCAACTTCAGCTTTCAATAAAAGACCCAAAAGCTGGGGAGGAACTACAAGAAGAAACATGATGTAGTACACCAAGGCTATACACGTAGCCCAGAAACTACAGACCATGACATAGGCAAATAAAACAACTAAGATGGTGGCCCAGGCAGGCCATTCCGGGAAAGAACAAGCACCAGGGAGGGAGGGGACTGAGAAGCCCATCTAAGATGCCTCACCCTCAAATTGGCGATAGCTGCTGCCACCTGGGCAGCTTTGTTGGCAGTGCGAGGAATCCATGCCCAATGAATGGATGAAAACCAAGGCACCAACCTACGAATAGCTTGAATAAAGGGGTAGATCTTCCAAGGGATCGCCCTTTTTCTGTCTCTAAGAGACTGGACAACTTCTTGAGAGTCACATTCAAGAACCACATCGTGATGACCCTGCTCCTTAGCAAGATGAAGACCACAAAGAACAGCCTCCGCTTCAGCCTCAATAGGTAGACTAAATCTGAAATGTTGGAAATAATATTTTAATATTTATTATTTAATATTAATTAGTTACTGTACGGTACGGTATGGCACCAAACGGGATCACAAATCTGATACCGGTGTCGTGCCAAACAGTAACGGGATGACACGATTTCATCCCGTTTAAGCATCAACACCAAACGGTTTGGCACGAGTTTGACACGGAATGACACGGTTTCGGGACGGTATCGGTATTCCGGTTTTGATGCCCACCCCTAGACAAGCCTTCGTGGTGATTTTTATTAATGAAACATCTCCCTATGGTTCAGCAAAAAAGAAAAAAAGAAAAAAAAAAGGGTTATTCGGTGTATTTACCTAGGAGTGGTAATTTCGGGCAACCCGTTACACGACTCGAAACTCGCATGAGAATTTAGCAGGTTCAACCCACACGATTAAAATTCAGGTTATTTTAGGGTCAACCCGCCATGACCCGTTTAATAAACGGGTGGGTGTCAGATCAACCCGTTAACCCGCTAAAATACATATGTAACTTGCCAACACACTAAAATACCCATATAACTTGCCAACCAGTTTATTTGTTTATTCTTCATTTTTCTAATTTTTTTTTTAATGTCTTTTAGTTGCTACCACTTAACGGATCAACCCGACACGACCTGAAACCCGCATGAGAACTTAACGTGTCAACTCGTGCATGACACATTTATTAAATGGGCAGAGTGTGTTAATGGAATCTGCTCATTTGAGAGTGTGTTTATATATCAGATTCTTGAATGTGCAGATTCCATTATTGTTTCTAGAGCGAATTTTGTTTATGTAATTTCATGTCAGGTAATAGCAGAGATTTTGATGCCACACTAACAAAGTACCAGGTCAATGGTTGTCGGGGACAAAGTAAGTGTTTTGTGGTCTTCGAACTTTACTCTTTATTATCACTATCAGTTTGAAAGATTTATTTATTTTATTTTTGATATTCATTGAGAATCCGGAATACGATAAGAAAAGGCAGGAATTATATGAACATTATCATCCGTTAGAATTCTCCCCGACAATTCCAATTGAAGAGAAAACTAAGCTTATAGAAGAATGGTATTTCGCCTACTTAATTCAAACTTAAGGACATGGCCCGGGATTGAATCAAAATGAATTCTTGTGTCGTTATATGCTTCTGGGTAGCCTCCATTAGTCTATTTTATATTATGATAACCTAACTGGCCTAACTGGCACAAGATTCACAGACTTTTCAAAAATGCGAAGATAGTCTCAAATCGGATGGTATTCGATAATAACGGTATCTTTTCAAGGTATCCACTAATGCTGAATTGTTTTCACACTATAAAGAGAAATTATAAAGATAATGTCCTACTATCAGTGGCGAAGCCAGGATTTCATGTGTGTGGGGGCCTCTTACAAATTATAAAGAATCAAAAATTCGAACTCACAATACATATGAAAAATAGTATATATATATCACATACGTCAAGAATTATATTGCTTATTGATTGCAATCATAATTGTCCTCAACAAAAGGATAGCCAAATACATTTTGAGCAAGAAAAATTGCAAGAGATAGACAAAGAGAAGCGATTTAGCAAAGATCTTTAAAGCTTTTCCCCCCCATTAACCCCAATAGAAAGAAAAAAAATCAAAATTTCACAAACTAAAAAAAACCTTAAGTCCCTTCGACCCACTTTATTAAACGGGTTATAATGAGTATCTTCCGCACCAAAATTGCCAGAGCAAACTATGTGGAGCTGGTGTAGGTCCTACAAGCAAGGCTAAGTATTGGCTAAGTATGAAAAATGATTTTTCGGAATAATCATTTTCTCAAGAAAAATCTATAGCTCTATGATAAAAGTCATTACAAGTTTGTCACTTACCTTTATAAACTCTATAATAGTCATTAAAAATCTATAACTCTATGAGAATCACTCACTTAAAAAAAGTCATTATAAGTATGGATTGAATACACCCCAAAATCAAATCTTGGAATAGAGGATGGTAGAGAAGGTGCAATAATATGAGATAGGAAATTTGAAGAATTGCCCATAGTTACAAGCTGAAGGCTCTGACCAAGATAAAAAACAAAAAACAAAATGGAGGATGGAAGCTAGAAATTTGACGTTTGATATTTGTGCTTTGAATTTTTTTAACTTTTTTTAATTTTAAGTTTGAGATGATTGTTTTGGTTTTTAATCTTTTTCTCCAAATCTTTGAAGTCTTTTCACAAATGGGTAAATTTATCTTTAAAATTTTGAAAATATAGTGAGTAGAAAAATAGTACAAATGGGTGAAAATAGCAGCACTGTTAGAAAATAAGGAAATAGCCCAAAATGCCACTAATTTTTTAGTTTTAAGTGGAAATACCAAGCCTCCCCAAAAATTTTGCAAATACCACCTATAAATATATATTTATTGTCCACTTACTGCCCACATAACACTTTTTCTGAAATTTAGTTCTCTCCCACTTTCTATTCGTTCTCTCTCTCTCTCTCTCTCTCTCTCTCTCTCTCTCTCTCTCTCTCTCTCTCTCTCTCTCTCTCTCTCTGTGTGTGTCTCGTGCAATTGTATCTGTTCTGAATTGTCCCCATCTCTCTGTTTGTAAATCTGGAAACCCTACATCGACTCCATCTTCTAGGTAGGTCTTTTGAATAACGTAAGGTTGCAGCTGCTTGCAACCTTGAAGCTCTACTCCATTGCTGACCTCCAATAGGCATTCTTGATGGTCATTTTCTTAATCTTTGTGGAATTCTGTGAAATTGGTTTACTTTTGATTGCTTGGGTTGCTATGAAATTGGTTTACTTTTAATTGCTTTGGGTAATGTTTTTTTGAATCTTCATGCTCATCGATCTGGGTTTTTACCAAATGCATTTAGATTGCTCTGGATATATGAATGTTGAAACTTCGGATTTTCCATTTGATGTAGTAGATTTGTATAGTCTAATTGTGATGAATCCTTGTTCAGTGCTGTGTTAGTGTTGTTTTAGTGCGGTTGTGTTGCTGTTATATTGCTATTGTATTGATGTTGTATTGTCATCGTATTGCCTGGTTATTGTTGTTGTATTGTAGTGATTTGGTCGTGGCTTCAAATGTGTTAATGAAATGTTGTTTTGTGATGGTCAGAAATGGAGACAATTGTTATTCTGGTTTGCTACAATGGAAAATGGGTGACCTCAAAGAAGATGTGCAAATACGAAGGGGGTGACTCAAAAGGCTTAATAGTACCACGAAGCATCACATTTTCTGAACTGTTGGATCGTGTGCATCAGATTGGTAATACAAACATCAGGGAAGACAAGGTTTGCTTAAAGTTCTCAGTTTTGGTGGCCTCGAATGAGTGGAAGCATATAAAGATTGAGGATGATGATGATGTCAAATTTTTTATGAAGTACAATTGTGAGGTAACACCTTCAAAACTAGCTCCCTTACTCGTGAGTATAGAAGATAAAGGACTGAGAAATGATGTAGTTGATAGTATGCATATGACGACAAATAGTAGTCTGATGGGTCATTCTTCAGTTGCCATTGTTGAAAGCAATGTGGGAGGTGATGTTGAGACAGATTTTATGAACATGATTGATTTTAGCGAGGTGGAGGAGATGCATGGTGGTGATAATGGTACTGAAACAAATGAAGTGTCAGTGTACTCTGCCCCTCTTATTTTGGGCCGCTTGGACACATCAGCCCAGTTGCCAATAATGCTTTTAGGGGGAGAATCTGAACCCACTCGTGAACATAATTTGAGTGAACAAAACCAGTACAATGTGGCTGGTGTAAATGATGGAGAAGCATATTTGGACACAGAGTATTCGCGAAGTGATTGGAATCGGAAAATTAAAGTTGGGCAAATTTTCTCTAGTAAGGGAGCCTTGTTGACCAACTTACGGTTCATGGCATTGAGAGGCCACTTTCAATTTAAGGTGCAATTCTGTTGCACTAAGAGGTTGCTTGTGGTTTGTTGTCAACGTCCATGCCCATGGCGGGTCCGAGCATCGAGAATTGGAGAAGACAACTTCATGATTGTGAGGTGTACAACTGTCCATGAATGTGATTTGAGGTTCGTAAATGACAACCATCGTCAAGCAACCGCATCACTTGTAGCCACTTCATTGAAAAGGAAGTTGAAGGATTGTCGGACAATATACACACCAAGTGACATAATGAGAGATGTGAAACACAACTTTGGTTTGACCATTCATTATTCGAAAGCTTGGAAAGCGAGGGAGTTAGCTCTAATGTCCATTAGAGGATCAGCCGAGGAGGCATATTATATCCTTCCAGTATTTTGCTATGAATTGGAGCGTATGAATCCCGGCACAAAGACACACATCCATACTGATGAGAACAATCACTTTGTGTATTTTTTTATGGCAGTTGGCGCATGTATTAGAGGGTTTCGTTCTTCCATGCGCCCAGTGATAGCAGTGGATGCCACTCATTTAAAATCCAAGTACAAGGGTGTTATGTTTGTAGCAAATGCATTCGATGGTAATCGAAATATATATCCTATTGCTTTTGGGATTGGGGATTTGGAGACGGATGCATCATGGCATTGGTTTTTCACTAAACTTCATGAAGCCATTGGTGAGTATCCCAATCTTGTTATCATTTCTGATTGCAATGTTAGCATAGAGAATGTGTGGAACAAAGTTTTTCCAAGAGCGCAACATGGCATATGCTTTTATCATATGAAAGGAAATATGAAATGCACTTGCAAGTTGAAAAAGCATGAACAAATGCTGATGCACTTTGAGCAGGCTGCAAAATCTTATTCAATGGCTGAATTTGATTGTCATTTTCGTAAGATCAAGAGAAAGGAACAAGTTGCTGAATATCTTGAACAGGCAGGGTTTCACAAGTGGTCTAGAGCTCACATGGATGGACGCCGCTACAATGTAATGACAACAAATATTGCAGAGTCAATAAACTCAGTCCTTAGGTTTGCAAGGATGCTGCCAGTGGTTCATTTGATAGGGGAAATTATTAATCTGCTTGTGAAATGGTTCACCGAACGTCGTGAGTTGGCTTTGAAATGCACAACAACATTGTGCCCCAAGTTTGGCGAGAAGAAGTTGAGGAATAGGTTGGATGATGCTTCAAGGATGAATGTCATTAAACTAAATAACGTACAGTATAATGTTGTAGATGGTGATATGGACGGCCTCGTACATATGACGAACAACAGTTGTAGTTGTAGGAAGTTTCAGCTTGAGCAGCTACCTTGCAAGCATGTAGTTGCAGTTTGTCGCTTCTTGAACCAAAATGTATACTCCAAGGCTTCTCGGTATTACACTCGAAATACCTGGTTGGATGCTTATTCGGATAGCATCTACCCGGTACAGCCTCAGGGAATGTGGGTTATTCCTGAAGATGTCCGAAGTCGAGTTGTGCTACCTCCCATGGCAAAGGTCATGCCAGGCAGACGGAAGAAGCTAAGAATTCCCTCACAAGGAGAGAGCACCATTACAAGAAAGTGCTCAAGGTGCGGTTCCACGGGCCACAATAAAAGCACCTGTAAAAATAATATTCCACTGCGTAATGTATCTTAGACAATATGATTTGTGTTGATTTGTTAGGTACCGTTAATTTGAATTTTATTTAAGCTGGATTTGGTGTTATGTGGAATGTGAATTCTGTTAAATATGCGTATTCGGGTTGCATTGCTATAGAGCATGGCGTGTTCCCTATTTATACTGACAGTACAGCTATCATATTGTACCTTTATTGCTTTCAGATTGCTATTATATTGTACTTGTATTGCTCTGGTATTGCTATTGCAATGTAAACTGTGTAAGTACGAAATTAAAGGGCCTGAAATGTAACTTAATCGGAATTCACAATATTAAAGTCCTTACAATGCAATTATTACGCAATTCCGTGATACTTCTACTACACATTCTTTTGTGATTACAAATTCAGACGATGCATGGGGCAAATACAAGGTGAAATGTCCTATGTGTTTGACTGGATATACCCAATTTCGTCATATATAGACTTGTCACTAACTCCTTCAACACAATATAAATTAGACAAGTTCCTATATATAACAGAAGCATAGGCACCATCTTCACGTCAAGTTTGGAAGAGACAAAGAAATATGTTGTCCAACAATTCACAAAATCTGAAGAATATAACCATGAAATGGTTGAATGATTCAACAACGGCTTCTAGATGTTCCAAGATTATGCTTCGGTCATCTCACCAGACTTCAATTGGAGCGAAATTGATGTAGCTGGTGTCTGGCAGGTGCTCAATACGGGTGGAGAGGGAATGGCTCATCATAGTCTCGTGCATGCAGCGAGGATGAAGGCCAAAACATGGATCTTTTGATGGACCTCTAATAATTTGCATTTGCCAGGGTTTGTGCAGCTGGATAAGGGTCACTGCTGGTTCTGTTGATGTTGTGCTGGGTGATGCGATGCGAAAGTGTTGCCTTCGTTTTCCCTTCGCGGGATAGTATTGTTAGGGTTCGGTGGTGATTTATTTTGCATGTGTAAAATGTAGTCTCAAAAGGATGTCTGCGTATTGAATGTAGAGTGACCTAATATTGCCATCCTATCATATGTGTATTGTAGTAATATTGTCACTATATTGTCTATATAGTGTACTCATATATTGCCCAGATATTGCTACGCTAGTGTATGTATATTGGGTCCTCAATGAGTTTAGGGTTTAGGCAACCTCATTCGAAAAGAAGAACGAGAGGAGAAAGAAACAACATGCCTTTGAAAACAAGAACACGTTGTAAGAGATAATAAAACAAATATACTAACTAGGAAAAAATTATTTACAAAAAGAAGTATGGTATCAATAAATATGAAAATGCTTGGTGATGGGTTCAAGAAAAGCATGTTTATATTTGGTGGTATGATTATGTTTGGTGATATGATATGTTGTTCATCTGATTCTTCATATATGTAATTGTTGTATTAATAATTTACACAAGTTAATCTCCTAATCATCCAATCATAAACTAGTAATGAGTAAAGAAAAGTACATGAAATGAAACAAAAGAAGAAACCCAAAATAAACACAAACAGCAATTTCTAGCACCCTTTTATTGCCACTGTATCGCCACTGTATCACAATGGTAGCACCAGTTTATCTCGTTTTAGGCAGAAACAGATTATGCAATTCCTCTGTTTTTCAGTTTTTCCATATGTCCATTTTTTGACCTTTAACTTGTCAACTGATAATGACAGGTAAGTGTCAAAATGAAGAAAACTACACGGACCAAATGTAAAAAATGGATAAAAGAATGAGCAGAATTCAGTGGAAACAAACACAACGTTTCAAACAAGTAAACTGTTAAACCTCCGTAAAACGCAAGTATGTTTATATATCTAGCTGTACGAAATAGTTCACTTCACAATCTACATAATAAGTATGCTAACCACAATGGCAACTCAAAAACAAAACCCCAATTTGAAAACCGAATGAGAAATACATCCCTAGTGGTATTGATTAGACGTACAACCCAATTTATTTTGACAAAATTAAAATTGATGCATATTCCACATTGAGTACAAGTTATCTACCATGTCTACAAAATGGAAACAATTTAGGGTTTAGGGTAAGAGAATTAGCCACCGCCACCACCATTATGGATCACCATAAAAAGCACCTCCACCACATCTTCCATGTCTGCATATTCATATAAAGGATTTCCTGAAAGAATTAAGGAGCAGAGTGAATTCTTAAGTGAAAAGTGAAGACTCAATTCACAAACAGTGCCACATTTACCTCATATATACGCGTCCCCCCTTAAAGCCTCTATAGCAAGCTTCAAACGGTAATATGCGATCTTCGCTGGGTCAATTTTATCGAACGAAATGCGCGCACTCAAATGCTCGATGAATTTCACAGTCATGATTCCGCACGAGGTGCTGTTGGGGCAATAAATATAATTTGTTTATTGCTTTTTGGTTGGCTTTCTTAATTAATATAATTTATTGCAGGGAAAGCAACTATGAGTTTGATTTATAAAAAGGATGTGCCTTCCTTAATGGAATCACATTCTTACAATAATAAATCATCAATCACTATGCCAAATTTCACTTTTAGCAACACTACATAGGTATCGGTAAATAGAGAAATCGATGCTATTAGTAGATTAGACATCGATTTCATAAATAATGATACTAAACAGGTATAAAGACATCATCACAAATTTTTGTTTATTTACGACGATGGCTTTATCCCCCTTTAGCATCATCTAGATAACTACATATGCCTAAAGTGATTAGTTTATATTTTATTTTTAAGAGGGACATATTTGGTAACATCCCTCTTATGCCTAAAGTCGAGTCAACCCTAACCCAAAATTTTCACGCTCTCCCTCCCAAACTCTCTGCCCAAAACTTCATCTCCCTCTCAAACTCTCGCCCCAATTCCAGATCCCTCTCAAATTTTTCACTCCCTCTCAAACTGTCACCCTAAAACTTCATCTCCTGAAAAAATCTTTCCCCCAAAAGTTAGGGTTTTGTTCATATTGTGATGGAGCCTTGTGCTGGCGGTGAGTTGTTTGACCGCATCATCTAGAGGGGACATTACAGTGAGAGAAAGGCAGCTGAGTTGACAAGGATTATTGTTGGGGTTGCTGAAGCTTGCCATTCACTTGGTGTCATGCATAGAGATCTAAAGCCCGTGAACTTCTTGTTGGTTAACAAGGACGATGACTTCTCTCTCAAAGCCATGGATTTTGGACTCTCAATTTTCTTCAAACCAGGTAAACAAGCAAAAATAAATGGGGTTTCCTTTTTGAATTTTTATTTTTGATGATCTGGAGCATAGTAAATAACTAGTGCACTTCAATAGTATAATTTTAATAGTAAAATGGAACATCTTATTTTTTACGATATCCATACTAGTTATTTTTCTCCTTTTTTCTTTTTGGGGATTGAGTGCATTGAAATGATAAGACATGATTCTGTAAGAGAAAATTTTGTGGAATGAACTTAAAAGCTGTAATGCCCTGGCAACACATAGTTGAATTTCTTAGTTCTGTATTACAACTGTTTCTTGGTGTGGTGACATCAGGAAATTTTTATGTAGATATATGAATTGTTTTTACTTTCCTTATTAGATAATGTTAGTATGAAAATTGTATTGTCATTTTCTAGACTCTATCATAGGTTAAAAATTAGTTTGTCAGGAATTGTTACTGAACGTTTTGGCACAACTCATTCAACCACATACTTCTGAGGCATGACTTGACCATATGAGAAACTTGACAACAGGTAAATCATAACATAATCATGCATTCATTATAAGATTTCTAGTTGGAATTATTTTCACTCAAGTATTTTTATGTTTATCCTATTCTTAATAAGATTAGATTTTATCTCTTGAGATTCTTTTCTAGTTGGACTCTATTTTGTTTTAAAGTTAAAATATATTTTCTATTTCAAACTTGGCAAGCACGTCCTAGTTGTTTCGTTGTTTTCATCTTGCTATATATTGGTTCCTTTTAGAAAGAGATGAGATTTGTTGGTATTTGGATACTATGCACAAAGCTGGCGTAAGTAATAGAATCAAAACATATATCCATAATTGAACTTTGTTTGGTGACTGTTTTGGCGTCTCAAGGAAGAGACCTCTTTGCATGTTGTCTAGGAGTTTTAGTTTGAATAGGTTTTAGAGTTATTGTTGCACAGCAAGTGTGGCAACGTGGGTTTCTCTCCAAGTAGAGAAACTTGCTTTGAATAAAAGGGACATGTGGTTCTTTTCATTTATGTGCTTTTCTGATATTTTGTTTAAGCATCTAAAATTCCTAAGAAAGCTGCTGTGCATATATTTGAGATAAATCATCAAGTGTTCCATGTTTACTTGTTGATTTATCAAACACCTTAATCATTCATATTGCATTCATTTGCATTGTTCGGTGACTCATACAGTTGAGGGCATCAAGACCGTGGTGACGGTTTTCCTCCGGGGATCTTGAAGCAATCGTGACCAGTATTGCGTTCAACATAAGGAGTGTCGAAGATCATCCCGTGACAGAAGTTGAGTTACAAAGAAGTCGGTAAACATTATCTAGAATGTGTCTAGGATAAGTGTGTGAGTACTTCTTGTAATCATCATTCTATAGTGGATTTGTGTTGGACTGAGGAGTCCCGTGGATTTTCCCCAGAGGTGGGGTTTTACCACGTAAAATAATTCTCTTTGTGTTCTTTTATTTCATTCCCAGCACATTTCAGGATTGATAAGCCATATCAATCCTGCTACCAAAGTTTATTTTTATTTATTTGATTATAATCTTAAATTGGCCTATTAACCCCCTCTAGGCAAATATAGACATCCTACAGGTATTTTCAGATAAACCTATAGACGAAAAAAGAAGAAGAAAGTATTTGCATTATTTCTATTGTCTCAACCGACGTATAGTGTTTGTGATATTCCCTTAGGTGTAAATCATGCTCCAGAAAATGGCACCGACGTTCTAATGGATCCCTTGTCTATTGGTTCACCTACCCAAAGAAGCCAATCTGTCTCTGATATGTTATCCTCCAGTCAAGATAACAAAACGCCTGTTTCACCATTAGAGGGATTATTATCCCCATCTTTGAATTCCATACAACCCACTCCTTCTGCAGGAGCTGCTCCAGTGATTGATTTGTTGGACGGCTTTTCCTCCAACCCACCAAAACAGGGAAAAATACTAACAACCCTGAGAGTTTTGTTTAGCAGATATGATTAGGTTAATTTTCTGATAGCCTTTTTTTTCTAGAAACAGAAAACAATGGCACAGCTTATCCATCTGTAGTAGCATTTGAGAGCAGCAACTTGAAGATGGTGTTCAACTTCTCAAAGCTCCCTGGAAATCCACAAACGATAGTGATCGAGGCTACATTCACTAATTTGTCAATGAATATCTATTCAGATTTTATTTTTCAGGCAGCTGTTCCAAAGGAAATTTAGGTGACTAAAGTCCACATTTTGCTCATAAAATATTGGTGACCATTATAGTTTGCCAGTTTTTCAGTTGAAACCTTGGATGTTCTCATGCTCTAAGTTTGTTTGTTCTCAACTTAAACTTTGTGATACTTATTTTCCTCTATGCTTCCAATTTACAGTTTCTTCAACTGCACTTAGATCCAGCTAGCGGCAATACTCTGCCTGCAAGTGGTAATGGGTCCATCACGCAAGCATTGAGAGTTACGAATAGCCATGGAAAGGTATCTGAAATCTCTATATATGTGTCGTCCTTTAGTTTCTGAACTTGATTGCTGCCTGACATGAGAATGCAATTCAAATTACCTAAATTCTTTTTAATCATTATGGCCTTTTGAGAGTTACCAACTGCCAGCTAAATCTTTTCTAGTTTAGTTATGTCCTTAAAGACCTTATTCTAATGAGCACTTAGGTTGAAGACTTGCATCTCAACCGTCTAGATCATATATACCGTTGATACGCACAAAGGGAAATGGTTGAGATGCATCTCGACTGTCCATATCTAATGGTTGAGATGCAAGTTAGCAAGTTAAATCCTCTGCTCAGCAGCTCAGTTCCCATTGGATTGCCTCCGTATAATAATGACACGTATATACAAGGTTGTTAATTGTTTATTTATGTCTGAATGTCCTTTTTGTATTCTTGTAAACCTTAACACGACAAAAATTCAGCCCAATGTCGGAAAATGCTCTGTTCCCGGCCTTCAGATTGCTTGACTGCTCATGAATTGCTATGTACGTTTAAACCTTATTTTAGTGCAATAATGTGCATGGTTTAATGTGACCGGAATAGGAAGTTTATTTGTTGTTGGTTGTTCTCCTTTTCTTTTCGTTGGATGGATCATGTCATTATTTGGATAAAACATTCAGGCCCTTTAAGTTGAACTCAGCGCATTCAATGTCTAAAGAGAATCAGCTATGTTTTCTTGAGGAAAAATTTAGCTAAAAAGAAATGAACTTTAGAAGTCTGCCTAGAATTAACCATTTAAAGTATATGATGTGGGAGATATTCCTTTCTTTTCGACTTACACATATTGTTTAGCTTTCCTTGTTAGTGTGAGCTTTTTCAAATTTTAAGAAAGAAGATTTAGAAAGACTGTTGAAGTGTTATTCATCATAATTGCCCAGTGTAAATTGCACACTTTTGCTACTCTGAAGCTTTCAAGTGATGTATTTTCGTTTTCAGGTCACCCTTGGATTTGTGAAAATGGGGTTTTCAGGCTTACATACATGTCTAATTCTCAATCTTCTTGTTAATGTGCCAAATTCATTACCTTTGACTTTGTTTATGTTTCCAAAAGCTAAGCTGTTTTACTTCTTTCCAGGCTGATGTTGACAACAGTGGGACTATTGATTATGGGGAATTCATAGCTGCTATAGTCCATCTTAACATGGTCATTTAATTGCTAGTTGAAACATGAAGTGGGATCCATGTAATGACTTCTTGTTATCTAATTAGATTGGTTCACAAATTAGATTTTCTTGTTCACCAATATGATTTTGTAAATTTGCATATTGGTTAATTTGAAGTAACAACATATCTTATGCAAATTTAGTACCTTACACTTTTTAAGCTTATGTCAATATTACATACTGTTTGTGATTACATTCTATGTGTTTTTTTTTTCCAGTATATAGCTAGAAGGAAGGACACGTACACCCAAATGGAATTGGATGAGGTGCGAGAAGAATTGGCAACTCATGTCCTAGAATGGCTTTTTGATTAAGCTAAACATTCCTTCATTTTACATGTCTTTCTAGCTAGTATTTTGCTTATGCATAGACAAGTATGGATAATTTGTGGGGTAAGGTTGGTAAAATTGTGATTTGGATGTGACAAGTATGGATCATTCAAGTATTTTGCTTATACACACACACACACACATATATATATATATATATATATATATATATATATATAGACAAGTACAAATATATTTAAATTACTGTTTATATATATATATATTTATAAGCAATGGCAACACATGATTTGGAAATGAGGCCTTTCTTAAATACTAACACAGTAACCAAGTAAAGTGTGATGTGAAACAAGCAAAATACCTACCCCTTCCTTACATAAGTGATGCCTATTGTTTATAATAACTTTAGTTTTCTAGAAATAACTGAAGTTGAAAGATAAAAACAACAACTAGACATCTATGATTACTGATGCCTAAAACTAGAAGTAGCATTAGCATTTATGTAACCACCAGCACTATTGGAGGCTTTTCATGTCCGCAAAATAAAAAAAGCGATGATGTATAACATAATTCATAACACCACTATTTGTTTCTATGATGTTGTAATTGATAATACGCATCAGTATAGCAGATGTCACTGATGCTGTAATACCTCTTTAGCCTCCTCCCTTTTGAAACTACTGATGCTGTTTCGGGTTTAGGCGTCAGAAGTCAATGTTTTTTGGCATACAGAAATCATTTACGCATCGGAGTTTACCAAATATCTGATGTAGTAAGTAGCAAACAGCCACGGATAATATCCGTTGCCTATTACATGGTAATAGGCAATAGGCTTGAATACCACGGTATTTATGTGTAATAGGCAATAGATTTTATCCGTTACTAAAGCCCTTTTTTGGCATAGTGAATAAAAAAGCAATAATGGAATCACATTCTTACACCTTAATGGAATCGCATTCTTACACCAATAGCTGAACACGAATCAATCATATTGAAGAGATACATATTCGGTGCTTGTTGTACCTTATTTATATGATAATGAATAATGATCTGACATTTTCCTTTACAAAATAAACTAATACAATCAAGCGTTTTCTTTTTACAAAATATCCTTATAAGTTCCTTCACAAGACAGACTTGAAAAAACATGTGATAAGAAACAAATATAAGTGCTGTAACCAGGCAATACCACAACACTACAATGGCAATACGATGACAATACAAATCAATAGGGGAGCAATACAATGGCATTACAAAAACTCCACATTCCCACTATAATTTCATTCCACATTCCCAATATATATTCATAATCTACAACATATTACAAAAAGGACACGACATCCTTAGTGGAATCACATTTTACACTCCTACATCGCCAAAATACCCTCGAGCAAGGAATGGGCGGAGAGGCTTCTGTAAAAGTTGAGGATGTAAAAGATGTTCTTGACTTGAAGGTGGATTAGTTACTAGCCAAAGGCTTCTTAGGAAATTATTTTCCTTTCGCAACTCTCCAAGAGCTAATCCAGCCTGAGGGAAAAAACAGAGTCAAAGATACATAGGTATAACTAGTGACACTTGAGTACATTATGAACGACAAAGAACTCAAATAAATCACCAACATAATTATCCTTCATAGATTAGGCCTAACTCTATCTCAGCACCTTAACATGTTGGTGGCAGGTGGTTTGAGCTCCAACCACTACGTATAATTAACCAAAATAAAAACCATTCTCCAAAATTGATACTTCCTCTTCCGAAATTAGAAAACTTACAATTTTGCTAAAAACGATTAACATTAGAAAAATGAAAAGCTGCAAACAAGGAATAACAACAAAATTTAGCAGGTTTTATAGAACAAGGAAGAGGAAAATCCCACGCCAATTAACATTAGTATTTCAAAATCACATAATTAACCATTAAGATTAGAATGGTGCAAAATATCCTACTAGATGCTGAAACAGCAATGATAACAACAAATTTACTTCTGCATTATTACTCAACAACTAATTTAGGGCCTAGTGAGGTAAAGCTGTGTTATAATGGAATATCCATTGCCACCACAATAAATTCCCACACTAAATATGCATCATAAAATGGAACTGAAAACGCGCATCACAAACGAACCAATCCTAGATGACAAATAGCAAATTGAGGCACTTCGTCATCCATAGAGCAAAATCAATCAGACCAATAGAAGTTTCATCCAAGCATGAAGTAATTCACAGTTAAAATATAGAAATTTCCAATCTCTCTAATTACTAAACTTCACAAAATTTGTCACAGGTTAGTGAAATTATCATTCTCAAATGAAAATCATACAAAAAGACAGACTAGTCAATAACAAATACAAAGCCCACCTTAGAATCACTTGTTTTGCGCACAAAGCCCACCTTTTGTCTGTACGTATCTCAAATAAACCGAGTTCTCTACTTGAAAATACCTTTATGTTCTATTCTTGTTATTCTTATATATTTCAAAAGGTTTTATCTACAATGGTCGGTGATGCAACAACATCCAAAAAATATGATGTAAGGTTGGCTTATATCTATTTAATATATCTGTCACTTGTCAATGTATATGTGATTGTTTGTGAAATTTGATTCTTCTAGGTAGAAATTCACAAAGAAGTTGAGACACTTGAAAATCACGTCATTATTCTCATAATTAGCGTCAATCCTTGCGTTGAGAAGAGGACAAAAGTTGTTCAAGAATTTTAGGAAAGGGGAAGTTTGTCGTTGCCTAAGTAATCTTGTGCAGTATGTAATTCTTGAACAGCTTTTGTCCTCTTCTCAACGCAAGGATTGACGCTAATGATGAGTTAAGGTTCAGGTTCAGCCCCAAGAACCCTTTCCCACCTCACTCCATATCGATGGATTAAACTAAATGATTCATATATTAAATTGAAGTCCAATTTCAAGATAGCAAGGGTGACTACTTCAATTATAGCCACTCTTCAATGGCCAAAAATTACATCCAAATATGCAGCAAAATGCAAATACCATCTTAAAACAGAGTCAAACATACCTCTTAAACACGAAATTGAGAAAAACTAAGCAGCAGTCCGTACAACCATCACAGGAGAAACCCATAAACCCTAAACCAATTTCAGACTAACCCATAAACCAATTTCAGAGAAACCCCTAAATTGTAAACCAATTTCAGAGAATCCTAAACCAATTTCGAATAAACATCTAAACCAATTTCATAGAAACCCATAAACCCTAAACCAACTTCAGACTAAGAAAATGACGATGAACAGTACCTTTTTAAGGTGAATGATGGAGTTGAGCTTCGATGAACCCACACCACTGAGGGAGAAAGAGCACTGCATCAGAGAGAGAGAGAGAGAGAGAGAGAGAGAGAGCTGCGTAAGAGAGATTGAGAGCAGCGTGCGATAGAGAAAGAGCGAAGAGAGAGAGAGAGACCTGAGCGACAGAGAGACCTGAGCGACAAGTCAATTTCAGAAAAAAGTGATATTTGGGCAATAAGTAGATAATAAATACATATTTATAGGTGGTATTTGCAAAAAAAATTGGGAAGGGCTGGTATTTCCACTTAAAACTAAAAAACTGGTGGCATTTTAGGCTATTTCCCTAGAAAATATCATTTACTGCTCATCCAGACACAGAAACAGAAACAGAAACAGTGATAAGTGTGTGATCAAGAATCTGATATATAAACACACACTCTCAAATGAGTCATCGTCTCCACGGCATCCTCCTCGGCACCGCCATACGCACCCATCGATCCATTCCACCCCACTTAATTTCTAGGTTCCTCGCATTCCAAATCTCTTGGCCTCTACGTGTTTGTTTATATGCTTATTTATACAGTTTTGGGTTCTGCGTTTTGTTTGCAGGGCTTGGTTTTGCAGCGGTAGATTCAGAAACCAGACCCACATGGAAAGCCATGCTTCTTGTGAGGAGGTTGTGGGTGACTCTGAGCTCTTGGTTAAAAAAATGGCTGCTATTTGTAATGCCGGTCCCGCCAAACTCCAGGTTGCCCACCTACATTCCCTTTGTTTTTTTCTTTTTCAATTCTTATGAAGATTATGTTTGATACCCAATTCTTTATTTTTCTTCGATCAGAAAAAGATTCATTATTTTTCTTATTTAAAGTTTTTTGGGTTTTTTAGGTTGGAAATTTATGCCCAAATTTTGTGTGTTGTGTTTTATATAGCAACAAAGTAAGATAATTGAGAGCAGTTTTCTTCCATTGAATTTTTTTTTGAATGTGCAGATTCCATTATTGTTTCTAGAGGGAATTTTGTTTATGTAATTTTCATGTCAGGTAATAGCAGATTTTGATGGCACACTAACAAAGTACCGGGTCAATGGTTGTCGGGGACAAAGTAAGTGTTTTGTGGTCTTTGAACTTTATTCTTTGTTATCACTATCTGTTTGAAAGATTTATTTATTTTATTTTTGATATTCATTGATAACAAGAGTAGGCAGTCATGGTCTTTTGCAACAGGAGAATCCGGAATATGATAAGAAAAGGCAGGAATTATATGAACATTATCATCCGTTAGAATTCTCCCCGACAATTCCAATTGAAGAGAAAACTAAGCTTATGGAAGAATGGTATTTCGCCTACTTAATTGAATCTTAAGGACACTGCCCGGGATTGAATCAAAATGAATTCTTGTGTTGTAATATGCTTCTGGGTAGCCTCTATTAGTCTTTTTATTTTTTTATTTTTTATTATGATCACCTAACTGGCATGAATTGGTTCACCTGAAAGTTCATGTTCATATGGAGCTATAACAATGTTACCTCAGTCCAAGGAGCTATAATATGTTACCTTAGTCCAATAATTGGATTTCAGATCACATTAATACTGATTGCATGGATACAGGTGGACAAAAACTCATGGTCTCTTAATTGAGGGAGGCCTTACCTATGATGGAATAAGGCAATCTGTCGTTAACTCCACAATTGCATTTAGGGAGGGTGTTGTTGAACTATTTGAGTTTTTGGAGGTAAGTTTAATTTTGCTGCAATAATTATGTGAGTAACTGGCTACATATATGTTCAATGTTTAATTTCATCTATGTCCTAGGATAGAAAGAATCCATTGAAGATTTTGATCTGTTTAATGTTTGAGTTCATTCATAATGAATTAGTTTATGTTGGCTTCGTCATTTGTTCTCTGATGCAACATCCTAAAACTAACTCAGTCTAATTTTTTTCCTTTCATTTTTTTAGTGGAAAACAGAGAAAAACTTATTCTCATTAAGCTATACCATTGCTGTTTCCCTCTACCCCACTTTTGCAGGAAAGAGACATTCCCATTCTTATATTTTCTGCTGGACTAGCTGATATCATAGAGGAGGTTAGTTAAGTTTTGTGGCCATATTTCTTGTCATTTTAAATTTCTAGGTCTATTTCGCAACTTTCTTGTGCATTAATGCCTTCTCTTCTCATTGTAACAGGTCCTTAGGCAGAAGATTCACAGACTTTTCAAAAATGTGAAGATAGTCTCAAATCGGATGGTATTCAATAATAACGGTCACCTTGTATCTTTTCAAGGTATCCACTAATGCTGAATTGTTTTCACACTATAAAGAGAAATTATAAAGATAATGTCCTACTATGGTATATCAGAAACAAGTTGTTCTAAAGAAAATATGTTTTGTGTTTATTTAAAACTTGGTTGTTTGTTTGTTTTTTGGTCCTGTGTCAAGGCTGACAATATGGGTAGGCATCCCCTCTCCTGAACCCACCAAACCTTAGCTGGTCCAAAACCTAGGACTTGAAACACATCCTTGCATTTAGAAGAGGGCTGGCTTATGCTACATTGCTACTAGGCTCTAAGGCCATTGGAAAATGGCACTAACGTACAATTTCCACTTTTCTTTTATCTTTCATTTGTTTAAATAACTTTATCATTTTTACCCCGACACAAAAAAGTAATGTATGCAAATAGAAGTAATTATTTGGTGAAGTTTTGTTTTTATTCCGGTGAGTTATTTCGGTATTAAATGAAAGCTGGGTACTTCATAAGTTAATGGTGCCTGTGCAGTCTTATATGGTAATTTTGTCTTAATATTTCTTTTGGTTTGGTTCAAGCCCCTTACTACTATGAGTTCCATTCTTGACAATGCAGTAGTATATGTTCGTACTCTGATTTTTTTTTTACTTGATTTTACAGGGAAGACGATTCATAGTCTGAATAAAAATGAGCATGCTCTGGATATGGCTGCTCCCCTTCATGATCGATTAGGTGATAATATAGATGCGCCTACTTATGAGAATGCCTCGGTCAAGACGAGAAGAAATGTGCTGCTTCTGGGTGATCACATTGGTGACCTGGGAATGTCTGATGGCTTGAACTATGAGAATAGAATTTCCGTGGGATTTCTGTAAGTAATAATTTATTGTACTGCATACTTAATATATATCATAGAATTGACGAGTTATGAATATAAGAGTAACTTTTTCATAATTCAGTACTCGTGTTAACTTATCTTTAAAGCAACTTCTTCAATAGCAAGTAGAACGCAAAATGGATATCTCTTGACATTATATTCTTCATTTCAGAATATATTGTTATAAATCTGCAAAGAATTTGGAGTAAAACTGTATTTAATTAGTTACTTGTGAAACATCATTGTCAACTCTTATGAGTTCAGGCTGCCAGGCTGGTGTATAGCTAAACATTAATATCATAAATATTCTTTAAATTTTGATTTCTGTAATCCCAATATTAAGAACTGTTTTACTGGAGTCCTTTGATGTTCTATATCCTGCTTCTGCACTGCATCATGTTTTAAATTCCCATGGCATGGATGCTTCATTTCCAAACGTTTTGTTGTTCTAAAATTTAATATGCTTGCTATTGAGAAGCAGTTCCATTTTCTATGTTTTTCTTATATGTTTTAGCAACTCTACCATAGTCAGTTTAGATGGTTTAAAAAGGGGGAAAGGGCAAATTCTTTACTTATTCATGGTCACATTTTTGTTAGATATAAACAGGGAAAATGTTATGCTTGTTCACCTTTTGTCACATTATAAACAGGGCATGTGAGATGCACACTCACACAATAATCCTATATTCCGCATTTGTTTTTCTTTGTTCTTTTTCTTTTGTTTCTTAACTTTACGTAATGGTATTTTTAATTAAAGATTAAAAGCCTGAAATAGATTTTTTTTTTGTGGTCAGTCAGGTACAGTTTAAACATTTAAACATATATAATGAGATGAATGAATGTAAAACTTTTCAGACTTTTAGCAGAACAGGAAACATAATAAACAGGGTTAGTTGTAAGGATGAATATGCTATCAACATTAAATATGAGTGGCCTGCTTGAAGAGAAATTCAAACTGGTATGGTGGATCAAAACCTGGTTAACCCGGGGGATTATCCATTTTTCGGTTTTCAAGAGATGGATTTTTCAACAATCCTTTACAGCATATAATTTCAGTCTTTTGACATTTTAGCCCATTCCAACTGGCTCACTTTTACAGTGGTCTAGTACACGAAAGCCATATTTTTCTAGTTTTAATCGTGTTAATTAATTCTTTCAAGTCCAAAAAGTTTCAATTTAGCTGGTCTTGGGTCGGCTTATTTTTATTTTATTTTTTTGTTAACAAAATATTAGCCCACCTGTTGTAAAATTTCGGGTTCCGCCCTTGTTGTTACATAATTCTCATTTTCTAGTTCTCACGGTTAACTTGGGAATTTACTTTGTTTTTTTTATTTGTCTTGTTCGATTATTCTGTTTTGTTTAGTCTGCTAGATGGTAGTTAGCTTTGTCTCTTTTATTTGACTTCATGATGGGCCATTATTATTATCTTATTTATGTTCTGCATTGCCGGCAAAATGCAGTCTTTAGTTCTGTGGAAAAGTAAGCTGGATGATAGCCACTTTGGCCAAACTAAGTGCCACCTCTATTTTACTTTTAGAACTTGTAATATTGTTACATTGCAACCAACAATTAGAGGCAGCTGAATTTGTTCATTAAGTGTCCAAGAAGTTAAAGTTAATTGTTTTATTTTAAATCTGATAAAGTAGCCACACAAAGAGTTATGATTGATCCATAAATTGATTTAGTTGCTGAACCAAGTTAACTGCTGTTTCAGGAATGACAATGTTGAGAATTCTCTTGATAGCTACTGCAAAGCCTTTGACGTTGTTTACCTGGTGAGTTGAATGCCTTGAAAGGTTGTGTGGTTGCTTTGACTATTTTTGGTTTCCAAAGGATTAATGAGGTTACTATACTTGTATGTTTATCTATTTGGCGTTGTTAGATGATCTTTGTCCTTGGATAGTTGACCTGTTTAGCATTCAAACCCTGAACGATCCATTGTCTTTGGCCAAAGCTGACAGGATTTCCTACTTACTAAATATTGTGATAATGAATTATCTAAAGAAAGGAAATATAGCAATAGCGCTTGAAAAAATTTGAAGATGTGGGAATAAAATCTGAGTATTACTAGGATAGAACTAGATGACAACGATACTTAACTTGTTGCATGGCTTCTTGCAGAATGATGCACCCATGTGGGGAGTTGTAAAGCTTGTTTCACAACTCTGTCCAAGTGATGGTCATTGAGTTGTAAATCTCTTACTATTAAATACTTGGAAGCTCATTCACCAAAATAAATCCTTTGAAGCTCCTCTTTGCTTTCTTTGATTAACATCCATAGCAAGATTTGGTGAAGTGTTCCTTTCATCGGCAAAAGGTTTTCCAACATGGAGCGGCTTTTCCTCTTTTCCTAGCAATAGAAGAAATATGTTTAATTGTTGGTCAATTTTAGACAACAAGAAGCATATTTCTATAATCTTCAATCTTTTGATGTTCTAATCTCTGCATTGGGAGCTAACATCCGTATATCTGCACTACTTTTGAGCTGAAACATTTGTCCACAAAATGCATGCCTCTGGAGCTGAAAGAAAATGGATATACCAAAGAATTTGGATGTTAAATTTTCATCACTCATGTTGAATTGATTGTTTGTAGTGTTACAGTTTGAAATATGAAGGACTAAGAATAGCAAGGGAAACAGTACTTATGCTTTGGCGTAGTGCTACCTTTTTTCTTACTAGGTACTTGAAATTCTTCTAGTGCATAAGCTTTTGGGCTGAAGTGTTGCTCGGGAAGCATACAACTTATCTCGGCCCCCTTGATTTGAGTTCTTTTGTCTTTTAGTGAAATAATTTCAGAAGGATATATTTTTTTATTTGGAATAGCTGTTGGTGAAATTGACATTCGAAAGAGAATATGCTCACTGGTGACTTCTGAAACGGGATCAGTATACTTGTAAAATTTACAAAGTCAACATTTTTTTAGGACAAAGTCAACTGGGTATCTATTTATTTTTTCACCATAGATTCCTTCACTGTATTTCCAGTTTCAAAGTGCTAAATATTTGGTTGTTGCTCAGAACTAAGCAATCATGAGCTAACTCCTCCCAAATATTAATATAATTGAATTAATGTTTGTATTTTTGGAAGAAAAAAAAAAAATCTTTGTAGTTAATTTAGGCTTAAAGTCACTTTTTGTCATTGTAGTTTGGCACTTCAACTACTTTTGATTTTGTAGTGTCATGTTTATGTGTTAAAATCTCCTTCAATTTCTTTAATCGAGTAACCATGTGCTCCTCACGTGGAGGGGCAATTTTGTCGGCCCAAAGCCCCACGTAAAAGCTCGTCTCTAACTCTTCCCTAGGGCATGCGAAATTGCCCATTTTGAAGCATATTAGGATTAGGGCTCTTAAAAATGTAGTGAAATTCGTCTAGGTTTTTTATTGAGTGCAATGCGAGGGTGCGAAAACACTAGCAGAACTTCAATCGGTTGTTGTTTTCGTAAAGAAGCAATGACGATGGTGAAGAAGAGAGGTGAAGTCAATGGAGGCTTCAATAATTCAGGTGAACTCAAAATCTTTGAAGGTTCAGTTTTCTGTGCGAAATTGTTTATAACTTTTATTCGACTTTTCAATGCATGTAAGTGGGTTCCAACTCTTTTGTTTATTCCATTCTTTTGTGGCCTTGTTTTTTTGTTTTTTTGTTCCAATGGCCTTGTTTTGTTTTGTAACTTCGGGTTTGGAAAGTTATTACTTTGTTGCTTTGGCAGTTACTGCTTGAGATGTGGTTGAAAATTTTATAAAATATTGTGTGTGTATTGAGAGTGGTCCCATACACGTTTGAACCAGTAGTAAAGCCTTTAGGAAACACAGTGGTCCTCTATTTGCATAAAGTAAAGCAGTATGCATGCCATTTGTTATTTAATAGCTTTGAATGCTTTGATTCACATATAGTAAAGCAATATTTTCAATCTCATAGCGTTGATTTTTCAGATGCTGGCCCTCCACAAATTCCTAATGTCTAAGCATTTGATGAGGTTCCAGATGAATATTTTGATGATATTTTTAATCATGCTTCACAAATTTCCGGCAAGAAGTGGGTAATGACAACATGGGAACAATAGAGGTGCCTGTGTATGGACATAATATTGGCAATGAAGATAGGATAGAGGTACCTGTGAATGTTGATGATGAAGAGGATAGTGAAGAAGACTTTGACTCTGATGGTAGGGGAGTAAGAGATCTTCAAGACAGTGGTGATGAATCAGATAAAGATAACGAAATATATGAAAGTGATAATGATGCTGCCATTTCAAGACCAACTCCTCTTATACCCACTGCAAGGCCTATTCCTAATATGCAAATTGGAAATTCAAGTTCTGTGAATCAAAGACAAATTGGGGTGCAAGATCAATGAATTCAAGACCAACTCTTAATTTGCAAATGGGAATTGCATGTTTTGTGAAACCAAGGCATATGGGAGTTAGCATTAGGCCTCCACTATCGAGGTAAATGGGAGGTTCAAGTGCTCGATGAAACCCACCAGAAAAAGCAACAAACAAGAAAAATTCCAAATCAACTAAAATTGCTTATTTTGGTTGTCGGTCAATATTTTGTGAACTTGATTGCTTTGTATCACTTACAGTAGGAATTTATACAAGAAGCAGGCTTGCTAACCAAACTCAATATTAATTACAAGTAGGTAGATTGCAGCTAGTCTTGTGCTCCTAATCCTTGGGCCCCTAATCTTGGAGATTGCAGCAGCCTGCCAACGTCAAGCCAACCACATTAATGCAGCCAACTTCTTTCATGCAGCCAATCTACAACTGGTCTAGCTAACACTACCCCTCAAGTTGGTGCATAGATATCGCCAATGGCCAACTTGACCAATGAGTTGTGGAATACTTTGCTAGAAACTTCTTTTGTTAATATATCAGCCAGCTAGTCTTCTGACTTGACAAATGGGAGTCGAATTTCTTTGGCTTCAAGTTTCTGCTTAATGAAATGTTGATCCACTTCAACATATTTAGTGCGATTGTGTTGAACTGGATTGTGTGCAATGGATATTGCGGCCTTGTTGTAATAATGTAAGTGCATTTTTGACGTAGGTGCATATCCAATTTCTGTAAGCAATTTCTTTAATTACAAGTAGGTAGATTGCTAACCAAATCTAACCAAGAAGCAGGCTTGCTAACCAAGCTCAATATTAATAACAATTGGGTAGATTGCAGCTGGTCTTGAGCTCTTAATCCTTGAGCCCCTAATCCTGGAGACTGCAGTAGCCTCCCAAAGTCAAGCCAACCACATTAATGTAGCCAACCTTATTAATGCAACTAACCTACAACTGGTCTAGTTAACACTTTCTTCTTTTGCTATACTATAACAGGCCTTTAATTCTTCTTTTGTTATCAGACATGCTTTTTTTGCTGCAAGTGTAAGACCTTTGTTTTAGGTATAATGCAATCAAATATGACTGGAAAAAAAAGCACTCTGTTTGAGTGTGGTTGAAAATTCACAGCAATTGATTACAGCCCATAAGAATGCTTTCAACAATATAAATGCATCTATTTAATTGTTGTACAACGGATATGAATAAATACATATTGGTGCTCCTTTCAACAATTGAGCCTCAACAATATGGTGCACCAATATATTTATTCATATCTATTCATGCAGAAGGCACATTAGATCAAGTTGCATCTGATAAAATGGATTGTTAGCCTCGACTAATGCATTTATATAAATGCACTCAATGGATTGCCTTTATATCCAGAAATATCCCAGTACATAATGTCAATGGCGTGGCTTTTTCAATTATGGTTCCAGTTGGGGCACTCAGACAATATTTATCAATGATGTATAGCCATCGTGTGGTCTGCATCCACACGCCCAGCACCATTCGCCCAGTAACATCAGCTATCTATCTATAATATAATATTGTCATTCATATCTATATATATGTGTATGTAGACCATGAATGGCGTGAGAATTTGCTGAAGGTGACTAAGAGGCCACTAATTGGCATATTGCCATTTGTTTAAGTTTTATATATATATGTGTATGTAGACCATGAATGGCGTGAGAATTTGCTCAAAGGCCATCAATTGGCCTATCAAGTCTTCTATATATATATATGCAGACCATGGCTATATATGTGAGAAAAAAAAATAAAAATGCATTAAAATCTGAAAATGATTCAAAGGCCATCAATTGGCCTGTTGTTATTAGTCTAAATTTAAATAGGATAAAGAATTTGGCATACCTGTTGATGGACTAACTGGCTATGGAGGAGCTTACAGCTATGGGGAGGTTGGAGCTGGAGTTGAGCAGATACCATTAATGAAAGAAGGCGTGGGTTTTCTCTACAAAAAGATGAGGAAAGATGCTCAACAAGGTGGAGGGTGCAACTTTTGTAATATAAAACTATATGTGGGGAGAAGGTGTCGGGAAGATGGAAGCAAGGCTAAAGTTTGCATGATTAGATTCATTATATTTAGGCCCCACGATTTGAATTAGTTGGCCACATGATTGGTATTATTAAGACCCACCCACCAATTATTTGAAAAAAAATCCTCGGTCGAACTAAAAATCCTCTGTCGAGCCGAAAATCCTCTGTCGAGCCGAAAATCCTCTGTTGAGCCAAAAATCCTCTGTCGAACTAAAAATCCTCGGTCGAACTAAAAATCCTCTGTCGAGCCGAAAATCCTCTGTCGAGCCAAAAATCCTCTGTCGAACTAAAAATCCTTGGTTGAGTGGAAAAATCCTTGGTTGGATGGAAAGATCTGTTGGAGGAAGTTGGCTCAACTAAAAGATACAAGGAATTGAAGAAAAGCAACCGGCCGTCTAGTTTCTGCTGTGCTATTTTTTCTACATGTTTTTAACCTCTCTCTCTGGGTTCCTTGGGTATTTTTCCATGCAGGGCTTTTGTTTTAAGTTACTTTTGATTGGCCAGGAAGAGAACAACCTGCAGGAAACATGGAAGCCTAATTTGAGGACTTGTTTCAAGATGTTCTCATCTTTGGTTGAAGATAGAGCTAAGCTAAGATAGAGGCAAGAGTGCAGCCGTGAGAGAGAGGTAAAGTAGCTGGAAACTAGTGAGTGCATGAAATACCAAGGGTAGATTGAGTTCTCCAAGGTGTTTGAGCAAGGGTGTGAGAGAGACAAACACTACTACAAAAAACGAAATAGACGACGGTAATCCACCGTCGTGTATCATGGTTTACAACCGACGAGAAATCGACCGCCGTCTTTTCATACATGAAATAACGACGGAAAATAACCGACGTAGTTAATATAGTACACGTCAGTAAAATACTAAAACCGACGTAGATTTCATACATAAAACCTAAAAAAGAAACCTTTCGACTATAATAGACGACGGTTTTAGTAAAACACTGACGTTGAAATAATGTTAAATGTCAAAAACAACTACAAAACCGACGTAAATATGTTTATCGACGTCTCTAAATACACAAAAACCGACGTGTAAAACTTAGAAAACGTCTTGGTTAGTAAATACTACGTTCACTAAATGAAAAAACTGACGTCTTAAACATATAACATGGCGTATATTTACATAAACAGACGTAAAAACAACAATAACCACGACCATTTATATCACCACAGACGTTAAAAATGATTTTGACGGCTTGAACACAAAAAAAACGACGTGGTTAATATAGAACACGTCACAAAAGAACTAAAACCGACGTCGATTTGGTACATAAACGCATAAAAAAGAGACCTTTCGACTATAATAGACGACGGTTTTATTAAAACACAGACGTTTAAATAATTTTAAATGTCAAAAACAACTATAAAACTGACGTAAATAGTTTTATCAACGTCTCTAAATTAAATAAAACTGACGTGTCAAATTTACAAACCGCCGTGGTTAATAAATACTACGTTCACTAAATGAAAAAACTGACGTCTTAAACATATAACATGGCATATATTTACTTGAACAGACGTAAAAACATAAATAACCACGACCATTTATATCACCACAGACGTTGAAAATGATTTTGACGGCTTGAACACAAAAAAAACGACGTGGTTAATATAGTACACGTCACAAAAGAACTAAAACCGACGTCGATTTGGTACATAAACGCATAAAAAAGAGAAGTTTCGACTATAATAGACGACGGTTGTATTAAAACACAGACGTTTAAATAATTTTAAATGTCAAAAGCAACTATAAATCCGACGTAAATAGTTTTATCAACGTCTCTAAATTAAACAAAACCGACGTGTCAAACTTAGAAACCGCCGTGGTTAATAAATACTACGTTCACTGATTGAATAAACTGACGTCTTAACGATATAACATGGCATATATTTACTTGAACAGACGTAAAAACAACAATAACCACGACTATTTATATCACCACAGACGTTGAAAATTATTTTGACGGCTTGAACACAAAAAAAAACGACGTGGTTAATATAGTACACGTCACAAAAGAACTAAAACCGACGTCGATTTGGTACATAAACGCATAAAAAAGAGACCTTTCGACTATAATAGACGACGGTTTTATTAAAACACAGACGTTTAAATAATTTTAAATGTCAAAAACAACTCTAAAACCGACGTAAATGGTTTTACCTACGTCTCGAAATAAAACAAAACCGACGTATAAAACTTAGAAACCGCCGTGGTTAATAAATACTACGTTCACTGAATGAAAAACTGACGTCTTAAACATATAACATGGCATATATTTACTTGAACAGACGTAAAAACAACAATAACCACGACCATTTATATCACCACAGACGTTGAAAATTATTTTGACGGCTTGAACACAAAAAAAAACGACGTGGTTAATATAGTACACGTCACAAAAGAACTAAAACCGACGTCGATTTGGTACATAAACGCATAAAAAAGAGACCTTTCGACTATAATAGACGACGGTTTTATTAAAACACAGACGTTTAAATAATTTTAAATGTCAAAAACAACTATAAAACCGACGTAAATGGTTTTACCTACGTCTCGAAATAAAACAAAACCGACGTATAAAACTTAGAAACCGCCGTGGTTAATAAATACTACGTTCACTGAATGAAAAACTGACGTCTTAAACATATAACATGGCATATATTTACTTGAACAGACGTAAAAACAACAATAACCACGACCATTTATATCACCACAGACGTTGAAAATTATTTTGACGGCTTGAACACAAAAAAAACGACGTGGTTAATATAGTACACGTCAGTAAAAAACTAAAACCGACGTCGATTTGGTACATAATCGCATAAAAAAGAGACCTTTCGACTATAATAAACGACTGTAATAGACGACGGTTGAAATGAATTATAATGATATACAGAGCTATGAATTAATGTCATACAAAGCTTGCAGAATGAAAATGTGATCGGAATTAAAATGATATACAGAGCTATGAATTAATGTCATACAATTAACTGCATAACTAATGTCATACATTACAACAATCAATCAATCCATATATCTTCACACCCATCTCTAATGTTCTCACTCCCAAACTCACCCACTAGGTCATCAAATGTGTCAACATTTGGTATCCCTCTAGAAAATGGCTCACACTCAATTCTAATATCACCTAGCACATCATCACCAATAACATCATTATATTCTCTATTAGGCATTGATAACACTACCGACCAACCACGATGCATTGGGTCGTCAACATAAAATACTTGTTTGACTTGAGAAGCCATAACAAATTGGTCATTCCTATGTCCAATTTTACTCAGATCTACAAGGGTAAATCCAAGTTCGTCGACTACAAGGCCCGAAGTGTTATCTATCCAATCACACCTCAAGACTGGGATTCTAAACTTTTAGTAGTCAAGATCCCAAATTTCTTGAATAACCCCATAAAAACCCATATTGGAGACAATAGGGTTTTTATCTTTGGCACTAGCAACTTGCATAGTATGTGCAAGTAAATAAACTCCACTATTTTGGACAGTTCGCACATCATCCTGTGCCTTGGTGCTAAATTTGACACCATTAATAAGATAGCTCCTATATGATGGCACTACCATGCTTGGACCAGCTGCTAACCATCTCAAATTTTCTGATATGCCATTATAATCTTCCCCATTAAATTCACTTTGAACCTACAAATTAAACATATATATTAATTCAATCTAACATATATATAGAAAGAAAGAAAATTAAAATAATAAATTGAATATGTCATTCAATAACATATATACCTTAACACGTAGCCATTGAATGAAAGTGCTATTGTGCTTATCTTGTAGCCACTTTGTTCTCTTTCTAAATTTCGAATAAGTGGTCTTGATGTGGATCATATGTTCCCTACAATTGACACGAAAAAAACACGCATTACGGTCCCTCATATATAAGATAAATATAAGGAGTAATAATATTTAACATGGCTACATATATATGAAAAATTAAACTCATACGTACTCGATATAAGGTAGGACTTCCTCCGTATTCTCCAAGACATATAGATGTGCCTGGTTCAACAAGTCCATATCAACTAAGCCCACTGTGCAACCTGATAATGGCTTTGAAACTCCCATATTCTGGCTTGAAGGCACTCCAACTGTACTAACATCAGATAAATGGTCGGTACAAAACTCTACAGCTTCTTCAGCTATACACCGCTCAGCAATGCAACCTTCGGGACGAGTACGATTCTGAACATACCCCTTTAGCACTTTCATATATCTTTCAAACGGATACATCCATCTAAAATATACTGGCCCACATAGACGAACTTCTCTGACAAGATGTACTACTAGATGAACCATGATATCAAAGAATGAAGGGGGAAAGTACTTCTCAAGCAAACATAAAGTAACTACTACATCTTCTTCCAACTTATCTAGCTTGGAAACATCTACCGTCTTTGCACATAAAGCATTGAAGAAGAAGCACAATCGAGTTATTGCATACCTTGCAGGCTTCTCCAAAACATAACGAATTGCCACAGGGAGCAATTGTTGCATCAAGGTATGACAATCATGAGATTTAAGGCCAAGAAGTCTTGAATCTTTTAAAGATACAAGATTTTTTATATTTGAAGAATAACCTTCAGGAACCTTCATACCATAAAAAGAATTGCAAACCACTCTCTTCTCTGCTCTTGACAAATTCCAAGGCCCTGGAGGCAAGCGAGTACGTCTTTCTCCATACTCGGGTTGCAAATCAATTTTTACCCCCATGTTCAATAAGTCTAACCGAGCAGCAATCCCATCTTTATTTTTTCCAGGGATCTCTAGCAATGTACCAATGATACTATCGCAAACATTCTTCTCAATGTGCATAACATCTAAGGCATGCCTCACAGGGAGGTATTTCCAATACTCGAGATCAAAGAATTTTGATTTCTTCTTCCAACAAACTCTATCACCATCATTCTCACCAACACTTCCCCCAATTTTCGAGCCCCATATGTAATTAATATCTTCAACCATATGCAGCACTTCTTCTCCTGTTAATGGCTCAGGGGGCATGCCATATTCAGGTTTCCCATTAAAAGCTGCACGTTGCCTCCTATATGGATGATTGATTGGTAACCACTTTCTATGCCCAATGTAACAAATTTTGTGGCCATTTTTCAACCTGTGACTAGGTGTATCATCGCCGCATATTGGACAAGCTTTATATCCTTTAACAACACAACCAGATAAGTTTCCATAAGCGGGAAAATCATTAATTGTCCACAGTAATGCAGCTCTGAGTGTAAAGTATTCTCCTATATGGGCATCATACACTCCTCTAATCCCATCCCACAGAGATTTCAAATCATCAATCAAAGGCTCTAAGTAGACGTCTATATCATTTCCGGGCTGTTTAGGACCGGAAATCAGTATAGTCAACATCATGAACTTCCGCTTCATGCATAGCCATGGTGGGAGATTATATGTAACTAACATAACTGGCCAACAACTGTATCTGCTACTTAAAGAACTGTGGGGATTGAATCCATCAGATGAGAGAGCCAATCTCAAGTTTCTTGGCTCATTACCAAAGTCGGGCCATTTTTCATCAACAAGTTTCCAAGACGGGGAATCCGCTGGATGAGACATATAACCGTCAACTGATTTTCTTGCAGCATGCCAAGTCAAACTCTTAGCTGTCTTATGTGATTGAAACATCCTTTTAAACCTTGGAATTGGAGGAAAATACCACACCACCTTCGCTGCCACACCCTCTTTCAAGAACCCATCCTTGGTTTCCTTCCACCTTGAGATACCACAAGTAGGACAATTAGTTGCATTCTCATACTCCTTCCGATACAAAATGCAGTCATTGGAACATGCGTGGATTTTCTCATAACTCATCCCTAAAGCAGACAAAGTCTTTTTTGCCTCGTACATAGAGGAAGGTAGTGTATTTCCTTCTGGAAGAAATTCTCCTTGAAGTATCAATAATTCTGTAAAGCAAACATCACTCATCCCATGTTTTGCTTTCAAATTATATAACTTCACCAAAGCCGACAACTTCGTGTACTTACTGCAACCAGGGTACAAGGGTTCATCGCCATCCCCAATCACACTGGCAAACTCATAAGGATCAGATCCAATATTGGCAAAATCATTATCATCCATCCCTAATTCTTCAGAAACATAACTAAACCTACTTTGCTCATCTTCTTCCACATTTCTACTAGCATTGGTAGTCCATTCCCAAGGTTCTCCGTGCCATCTCCAAATCTTATAGCTTTGGTCAATTCCATTAAAGTATAAGTGTTCCCTTATAATTCCAACCCCAAACAATCGAATATTCCCACATTTAACACATGGACAACGAATCTCAGTTGTATTTCCAAGATTTTGTAACGCAAAATTCAAAAATCCTTCCACCCCTAACTCATATGCCTTCGATCTTCTATCCGCATGCATCCATGACTTATCCATCTTACACTCTATCAAATTCATATAAATATATATATATATATTAAAGTGGAAAGACCAGCAATGAAACACTACCTCATTCAAATAGCAGAGAACAAAATGAAAATTAAATATAAAACATGGAAAAGACGACGGTTTATAAAAATAATCGTCTTTTAATATACATTCCGACGACGGCATCTATAGTCACCGTCGTCATTAAGATACCTAGACCCAGAAATTTGAACGGTGTTCTGGTAGCCTAAAGACGACGTTTAATGGAGAAACAGTCGTCTTTAGGCTACCAGTTGCGGCTTAAAACGTAGACGACGGGAGTAAATGAACAACCGACGTATAATAAACATTTGGACGACGGTTTGATCCTTCAACCGTCGTCGTAGTTAAAAAAAAAAACAGCTTAAATCTCCCATCCCCATTCCTTTTCCAAGAACCCATGGCCAAACAAACATAAAAGAACCCAAACAGAGAGCAATTATTACAAGATTGCAAACACCAAAACCCTAATATAGCTACCAACGAAAACATTTATGGATTTAAGAAGAGATTAGGGTTGTACTTACATGGATATTGAGAGAGAGCTGCGAGAATATAACAACTGCTTCAGAGAGAGCTTGGAGAATCTACGTACCCAATGCTTTGAGAGAGAGCTTGGAGAATCTACGTACCCAATGAGAGATCTTGAAAAATCTACGTACCAAATGCTTTGAGAGAGATCTTGGAGAATCTACGTACCCAATGCTTTGAGAGAGATCTTGGAGAATCTACGTACCCAATGCTTTGAGAGAGAGCTGAGAGAATATAACAAAAGCTTGAGACAGAGCTGAGAGAATTAGGATTAAAGGGACTAGAGTTGTACTTACATGGATATTGAGAGAGAGCTTGGAGAACGAAAACTTTCAGACAAATTTATGTTGAAGAGAGAGAATGAACTATTTGAGGGTTAAAGGGAAATTCTGAAAATTTTAAGTCGCGGTAAAAAATTTTTAAGTACCGCGTTTTTCAACCACGACGGTCAACACTTATAATGACGTCTAATAATTACTTACAACGGCGGTTATAATACATTTACGACGTTGTAAACACTAAAGACGTCGCTATTTTATAACTGACGTCGTCAACCGAATTCAATTAGTCTTTGTTAATGTAGTTGACCAAAAACAGCGGGAGAAAACCGGCGTTGTTTCAAAAAACCCTAAACCCTAAACCCTAAACCCTAAACCCTAAATTGTAAAATAATTTTTAAAAAATACACAAGTACGAGAAAAATGAACCGAAAATTGCTATGGATTCCTTACAACATTGCCTTCTACAATAGTAGGCTAAAATATGGATTTCATAATTTTGAATTTATGGGCACCAATGGATCACATAAACCTTAGGGTTATGTTATGTAAAGTATAAGGAGTACAATGCTTTGTCTCTAAATTTGTTTGAATTTTGTTATCATTTGAACTTTGAAAACTAAAATTACATTTTTCAGGCCTTAACGGGCAAGATATTGTCTCAATCAGTGCATAGAATTTGCCGGTATATTTTTCGGATTTTGTTTTGAATATATTATTAATATTAGTAATTAAATACAATAAAAAAATATTTCCAAAATTATATTTTTTAAAGCTTTAGGATAGAGACAATATTCCAATGCTTGGTAGTTTTCAGTATAATTTTTGGATATAGTTATGAATTTAATATGGATTTAAATAAAATATAAAAGTCAATAACAATTAAATTAAAAATGACTTAGCCGACGTTGTATCCCTTTACAACGACATTAAACATAAAAAACCGACGTTGAAACTATATTTAAGAATATACACAGGATGAATTAATTATAAACCGTCATTTTAGTGTATATAACGGACGTTGTTTAAATATATAAAGGCGGATATTTAATAATATCCGCCTTTGTATAATATTACAACGTCGTTAATGTTATACTAACCGACGTAGTATATGAATACAAATTCATTTATAAATGATGAATTAATTATAAACCGTCGTTGTTACTAATATTAAACGTCATTTTAGTGTATATAACTGACGTTGTTTATATATATAAAGGCGAATATTTAAGAATATCCGCCTTTGTATAAGATTACGACGTCGATAAGGTTATACTAACCGACGTAGTATATGAATTCATATTCTTTTATGCAGGATGAATTAATTATATACCGTCGTTGTTATTTCTATTACACGTCATTTTGTTGTATATAGCTGACGTTTTTTTTTTATACAAAGGCGGATATTTAGAAATATCAGCCTTTGTATATTATTACGACGTCGATAAGGTTATACTAACGGACGTAGTATATGAGTACAAATTCATTTATACAGGATGAATTAATTATAAACCGTCGTTGTTTTGACTATTACACGTCGTTTACTGCAATACGACCATTGTGTACACGTATGAGACGTGTAAATTAGAATCAGACGTCGGTGTTTGGGAACTAAACAAATTTTTAAACAAAATTTAATTTTGTTGATTTTTGTTCTCTTGATTACAACAAAATATTTATATACATTTTAAATAATCTAAATTAAACATTGTTCATAAATATTTATCTACATCAATTATCCTTCGGTAATTGCTTGTTCACGAATTCTGCCCATTCATGCCTAACTTCGTCAATATCCTTTTGTGTATACTGAAGTTTATCTTTTTTCTTGTCAAACTGCAAAATAAACCAAAAAACCGACGTGTTAAAAGAATACAAACGACGGTTAAACAAAAATATGACGTAGTAAAATAAAGAAAGTATATCTAAAATGTTGCGTTTTACCTTCTTTTCGAAATTTAGGTCTGGATCATGAATTATATCTCTCATGAATCGCATCACGTAATAGCCACACTCTACACTTGTTGGTTGTTCAGGAGTGCCGTGTAGATTTTTCCAAATGGCCTGCTGTTTACGTGAATTTTTGTTTATATGAATGTTAAACATTTTAATTGACCTGTTACAAGAAAACAAAGGGTGTTAAATACAAATAGTAACCGTCGTGGTAAATCAGTCAAAACAACGGAGTTTTTTAAACCAAGACGTTATATTTTGTTTAAAACGGCGGTAAAACCTAACCGTCGTTGTGTAACGTTATAACGTCGGTAAGAGTAAAAAACGTCGTATGACGAAAATTGTGCAGAAAAAATTAAAACGTTCTTAAATAAAACGCAAACGACGTGGTAGTTAAATTAAAACGACGTTTTTAAGAAAATACTGACGTGGTAGTTAAATTAAAACATCGGTAATATCTTCCCGTCGTTATATTATATAATAACGTCGGTATTAGTAAAAACCGTCGTTTATTTAAATACTTTATAAGAAAAATCATAAATCAGAAGAAATCAACTTACGTATTCACTATATTTTTCATTTCGTCGTCAACCATGCGTTTTGGCAGTGAATTCATGTAATAGGCAGTCTCTGTTAATGGTCTCACAATTACCATCACCCAATGACCCCTGCACATAATGATTCATATTAGAAAGAAAAATATTAGAAGCCTGGATTATAAGGCAGTGAATTCATGTAATAGGAAAATACTTTAAATGGTACTAACCCTGGATTATAAGGGACCAAGAAAAATTGATTCCCATCTGCTGTATTCAGGCGGTTTGACAGGTTTTTTATTCGGTGTGATATTGATCCAACTCCAGAGCTCACTAGCCCAGGGTCCACGAGGCCAACAAGGTTTACAAGATTTGCCATTTTTAAATAGTCAAATAGGAACCTAAATATATGAAAGTCAATTAAATGAGATTTTAATTTAAAAGAAAGGAAAATGTAAAACAAAATGGGATTAGGGAGAATTACCTCATGTATACTGATATCACTGTGGTTCCTATCTCAACCATTGAACCAAACTGCAAAACATCCTCAGTGAAGAGGAAGGTATCATGCTCAATGCCAAACACTTCCTTGGGCATGTGAATTGTTAGAGCCTCGTTACCATTAGGCAACAACTTGGTCTGGAAATGTTGGCATAAGGCTAAAAGAGGAGGCGGCATATCTAGCTTTGAGAGATCCTGTTTAAAGAAATTAATAAAGAAATATAAGTTAGTTTGTGTGTGAACTAAAATAAATGACTCTAACTAAACAAAAAAAACAGACGTGGTATATAATATAAACGACGGTTTCTCGTTAATACTGACGTTGTATTGAATTTATAACGTCGCTATTCTATAGAAAGGTCGTCTAATATAAATACAGTTAATGAAATCATGAAATGAACGACGGTTTATAAAAGCGTCGTGGTATATAACGAAACACGACGTGTCTTGTAAGAAACAGACGTATTTACCGTCGTTATTTTAAATTTTAACGTCGGCTATTAAAAGGAGCGACGTCTTTTTAAAATTTAAAAAGCAGAAATATAAATAAGCAGAGATTTTACCGTGTCCTCTTTCTCTTTTGCAGCAGTATCAGCTTTAGGCTTCGGATCTTCTAATTCCAAAGCTAGGGGTCTGATATTAGTGGCCCCAGAGCAGCTTGCCTTATCAGACATTGGATTTTTTGGGCTTTGATCTTGAGGGGGTAAAATAATTGGAGGAATTGGGGTTTGGAGCATCTGGCTGGGATCAAAACTAGGAACTAGTTGACGGATATATGCCAACAAAGTCTCCCTCTTTGCTCTGACTGCTTCCATTATAGTTTCCCTTGACTTCGCCTCAATCCTCAAGGTCTCTTCTCTGACTGCCTCCCTCACACTTTCCTTCAATTTGTCACCAAATTTCACTCTCTGCTGCTTCGGCAAATTGAAGAACTGAGTTGGGGTAACGCCAGCACCAGCTCCTCTGACTCTCCCACCATGCTCCGGGGTTCCCAAAGCCAGAGTCAAGATATCATTGCTCCCGGAGACAGTCAGAGTGCCTTCGGAGACTTGCTTTTGCAAATCATCCTAAAAGAAAGAAAGAGAGATTGTTAGAACCTGAGAAGGGTGTATGACAGATACATATACCGACGTTGTAAATTATAAACAACGACGGTTTTTATTAAATGACAGACGTGGTATTAATTTAAAACGTCTATATATAAATACCGTCGTTGTTTATACTTTACAACGTCGGTATATAAAAATACGTCGTATATTCAAAATAAAACAGATTAAGACATAAATTAAAAACCATCGTATATTCAAAGTAAGACGACGGATTATTAAACAAACAGACGTAGATGTACAATTCCATACGGCTGCACAAAATTACCGTCGTTGTATAATCATTCTAACGTCTAGATAAGATAAAACCGTCGTAAGTTTTAATGAAGAAGTGAAAAAACTCGATTGAAATATGCATTCTTTTCCAGAAATTGTGCACCACAAAATTCAGTGAAATAGACAGAGAGAGGGAGAGTGTGTGCGTGAGTAAA
Organism: Prunus yedoensis; assembly: GCA_005406145.1. Lineage (NCBI taxonomy): Eukaryota > Viridiplantae > Streptophyta > Magnoliopsida > Rosales > Rosaceae > Prunus > Prunus yedoensis. The sequence continues at coordinate 352,195 of BJCG01000015.1, read as the reverse complement.
CTTAAAACAAAAATGCAGTTCATAGAATAATTTAATCCGTCGTATTAATTCTATCTAGACGTCTACTTTATTCAAAAACCGACGTCCTATTCACTTTTAAACGTCCGTAAATTAAGCCTGTCGTGGTGTTCACTTTATAACGTCGCTTATATAAATATAAACGACGTCTATACCAAAATAAAACACTCTGTTTTTCAAATTTAGAACAGAGTTAGTGAGACTTACGATTAGTTTTGCCTTCTCTGCAGCCTTTGGATCAGGGATGTTTCCTGATTTATCTTCTCTTGCTTTCTTCCACAGAACAGCTCGATCGATTTCTTGACCTTCGGGCATGGTTTCTACCAATTGGTCCGTCAAACCAACATACCCTTTTCTAGACAACCTATGGTTGTACTCCAATTTCTCCCTCCTCTCCTTCTGCTCAGCATGCTTAGCTTCAAAATCTGGGGTTAACCTTGAAGCTACGAAGGCATCCCATTGCGATTTCTCTATGAACTTATAAAGCGCAGGGGTTTCTCTTAACCTCTCCCTGTCATGTGTGTAAGGAAGGATATACTGCCTAGTTACGTTATACTTGAAATCCTTCCATTTTTTGGCGGCAGACTGCAAGACCAAGTTCTTGTAACGATCCCCAATAACATAGGACATTTGAACAGCTTCCCAAATCTGCTCCTTCACGTCCTTGGGTAATTGTTTCCATTTCTTGTCCACAAGAGGGACTCTGGTGCGTGCCAAAACACCAATGTAAGACTGCATCTCAACAGCAGCCTCGCCATGTGGTTTGCCATCTTTATTGAACTCAACCACAGGCTTAACCTTCTCAATTTTCCTCTTCACAACACGGCTCATTGTGCTGATACCGCGGCCAGATTTTGGCTCCTCAACAAATGTGGCTGTGCTCGAGTCTTTCTCTGAGGTTGAGGAATATCTCATCCTCTTCGAGGGTTTGCTTTGAGTTGATTTTTCAACTTCCACTAAACCTGTTTTGGGTTCATCCCCTTGTGCCATTGAACCTGCTGTGGCCTTTGACGCTTCAGCTTCCTTGTTTTGAGATTTCGAAACCATTTTTGATTAATCTGCCAGAAAAACAACGTCGGTTATTAAAAATTAACGACGTAATAATATAAAAACAACGACGGTTTTATATATTTCATGACGTAAATATTCATAAACTACGTCGGTTATTAAATTACAAAACTAGTGTACTTCTCTCACTAGACGACGGTTTTATCTTGTTTCCGACGTATTAATTGTCACACCATGACGGTTTTTAGCCACTGTCGTGGTGTGTCCATTCCATCGTCGAAACAGGACAGAACTGTCGTCTTTTGGCGTCGTGAGGGTATCTACTTATGTATTTAATCAAAACCAGTGAAAGATTTCTTCAATTTGACAGAATCTAGTTTCCAGACAACTACGGCATGCAAATGAAAAGTAAAAAAAGGGAAGAGAGTGAGAAAAAACCTTGAATAACACCGGCGTGCAAAGAAATGTTTCCTTCCGACGAAGACGAAGACCAAAATGGTGATTTGGACGATGAAGACGATGATTCAGACGATGATGCTAGGTCAGGTGACGAAAATGGTGATTTGGGAAATGAGAGGGAAACTACGATACTTTATCGGGAAGTGAAAACCGTAAAATATTAGGTCAGGTGACGAAAAGTTTATATATTTTCCCAGAGTTCAATACAACGACGTTGTCATTAACAAACCGCCGTATTATTTTGTTATAACGATGGTAGATAATTCATAAATGACGTGGTTATCACAACTGCCGAAAGACATTTGGAATTCCGATGTGGTTATGACAGCGCTTTTTTTCTCGAAACTGACGTTGTACTTGTAATTTCAACGACTGTGTATTTTAATAAACCGACGTGGTTACTTTGCGGTTCTGAAAACGACGTCGTTCTCTTTTTAATACGCGCCAAATGACTTTTGGATTTCCGACGTGGTTATGACGGCGCTTTGTTTCTCTAAACTGACGTTGTACTCTTAAATTCAACGACTGTGTATTTCAATAAACCGACGTGGTTACTTTGGTTCTGTTCTCTTTTTAATACTCGCCAAATGACTTTTGGATTTCCGATGTAGTTATCTTTTTAATACGCGCGAAATGACTTTTGGATTTCCGATGTAGTTATATCTAAACTGACGTTGATTAGTCAAATATGACGTCGCTATGTATATTAGAACTGACGTGGATATTTACTCCATTTTGTTTAAATAGGATTTTTTTACGCGGTTGTTAACTCTCAGTTTTCAATTAGGGTTGCAGAAATTGTCTTTCTGAAAGCAAATGGGTTTGCAGAATGATTCCTCACAAGACCAAGCATGGGTTTGCTACATCCTCCTGTGTAGCAAGGGTGAAACCAGCTTGAGAACCCGCGTGGGTGTTCCTGATGCTCGCAGAGACGGACTCAGGTGGTGGCTGTAGCTGGGAGTGGGCTTGAGGTTCAGAATGAGTAGGTGGTGTCTATTCATTCTGAACCTCAAGCCCACTCCCAGCTTCACCCCAAAGGCACAACCCACAACAGGTTCTAAGGCTGGTTCCACCTTGCTACACAGGAGTTTTGAAGTTGATCACTGTGGAAAAGGGGACTACAATGTAACCAGGAATCGAGGAGTGAGGGTTCACACTTTGTTGATTTTGATTTTGTTTTTCAGGAATCGAGGCTGTGCAGGAGCTTGAGAACAAGAGGAAGGAGAGGGCCCAGCTTGCATATGAGAGGAAGAAACAGTTGAACATATATTTGCCACGATGTATTTGCCAAATTTGTGTTCATATTTAACACGAAGAGATTTGCATTTTAAGATGAAAATGTTGTTGAGGATTGAGAATTAAATTTTGTTTTGTGTTAAGAAAGATATTACCAAAATAAAAGAAAAATTAATTAATTTTAAAAAGCTATAAACATAAGACGGCGGTTTACAGAGAGGGCAGACGTATAAATTGAAAAAATACGACCGTAATTTGAACTTAGGACGTGGTAAATAAAAACGACAGTAGTGTTGTAGGTACCGTCGTAGTATACTCCAAAATAATAAGTCGGCGGTTTACAGAGAATTCACCATCGTAGTATACAGACGTTGATTCCACTATATTATACGACGTGGATTAAGAACAGTTGGTCGTGTTTAGTTAGGAGTTAACACGGCAGGTTTTTTGGTCAACTGTCGTCTTTATTTTCTACGTCAGTGTATTCATACCTGCTGTCGTTGTTTTTGGGTCAGATTTTAACACTGAAGAAATCCTTTTTTAAAAACGACGGTTTTTTATTTGTACGCGTCGTCTTTTAAAAATATTGAACAGTAAATCACTTATCCACGACGGTTTTTTTTTTATACCATCGTCTATTTAAATACAACGACGGTTTTATGTTATGCCGTCGTCTTTTTCTGGTCGTCTTTTTCCATTTTTGTAGTAGTGATTGTGTGTGTATTGAGAGTGGTCCCATACACATTCGAACCAGTAGTAAAGCCTTTAGGAAACACAGGGGTCCTCTATTTGCATAAAGTAAAGCAGTATGCATGCCATTTGTTATTTAATAGCTTTGAATGCTTTGATTCACATATAGTAAAGCAATATTTTCAATCTCATAGCGTTGATTTTTCAGATGCTGGCCCTCCGCAAATTCCTTATGTCGAAGCATTTGATGACGTTCCAGATGAATATTTTGATGATATTTTAAATTAAGCTTCACAAATTTCCGGCAAGAAGTGGGTAATGACAACGTGGGAACAATAGAGGTGCCTGTGTATGGACATAATATTGGCAATGAAGATAGGATAGAGGTACCTGTCAATGTTGATGATGAAGAGGATAGTGAAGAAGACTTTGACGCTGATGGTAGGAGGAGAGTAAGAGATCTTCAAGACAGTGGTGATGAATCAGATAAAGATAAAGAAATGTATGAAAGTGATAATGATGCTGCCACTTCAAGACCAACTCCTCTTATACCCACTCCAAGGCCTATTCCTAATATGAAAATTGGAAGACAAATTGGGGTGCAAGATCAATGAATTCAAGACCAACTCTTAATTTGCAAATGGGAGGTGCAAGTTCTGTGAACCCAAGGCATATGGGAGTTAGCATTAGGCCTCCACTATCGAGGCAAATGGGAGGTTCAAATGCCCGATGAAACCCACCAGAAAAAGCAACAAACAAGAAAAATTCCAAGTCAACTGAAATTGCTTATTTTGGTTGTCGGTCAATATTTTGTGAACTTTCTGTTAAAATTTGAAAATTATGGAGAGGATGGAGAGAATCACAGAATGTATTTTCTGGTTTCTTAAACTTGATTGCTTTGTATCACTTACAGCAGGAATTTATACAAGAAGCAGGCTTGCTAACCAAGCTCAATATTAATTACAAGTAGGTAGATTGCAACTGGTCTTGAGCTCCTAATCCTTGAGCCCCTAATCTTGGAGATTGCAGCAGCCTCCCAAAGTCAAGCCAACCACATTAATGCAGCCAACTTCTTTCATGCAGTCAATCTACAACTGGTCTAGCTAACACTACCCCTCAAGTTGGTGCACAGATATCGCCAATGGCCAACTTGACCAATGAGTTGTGGAATACTTTGTTAGAAACTGCCTTTGTTAATATATCAGCCAACTAGTCTTCTGACTTGACAAATGGGAGCCGAATTTCTTTGGCTTCAAGTTTCTGCTTAATGAAATGTTGATCCACTTTAACATGTTTAGTGCGATTGTGTTGAATTGGATTGTGTGCAATGGATATTGTCGCCTTGTTGTAACAATGTAAGTGCATTTTTGATGTAGGTGCATATCAAATTTCTGTAAGCAATTTCTTTAATTACAAGTAGATAGATTGCTAAACAAATCTAACCAAGAAGCAGGCTTGCTAACCAAGCTCAATATTAATAACAATTAGGTAGATTGTAGCTGGTCTTAAGCTCTTAATGCTTGAGCCCCTAATCCTGGAGACTGCAGTAGCCTCCCAAAGTCAAGCCAACCACATTAATGTAGCCAACCTCATTAATGCAACCAACCTACAACTGGTCTACCTAACACTTTCTTCTTTTGCTATACTATAACAGGCCTTTAATTCTTCTTTTGTTCTCAGACATGCTTTTTTTGCTGCAAGTGTAAGACTTCTGTTTTGGGTATAATGCAATCAAATTTGATTGGAAAAAAAAAAGCACTCAAATGTTCATTGTGAAATAGCAGTCAGATTTAACAATCATAATAGAAAGATACTAAATTTTTGGTTTTTATTTATTTATTTATTAATTTTATAGAAAAATACTTCGTTAGAAAAGCCCCAGAAAGGCCAAAGGAGGAAACAAGATAGGAATAAACGATCCTGCATAAATACAAAACAGAACCATCAGGCGATAGCAACTAAAGACAAAGCCAAAGAAAACCATAAGTAAAAGTACATAACACCATCAAAGCCCTCCAACCATAGCAACAAGAACGGGTTGGTTTTACACTTTTGTACTTCATTTTCAAAGCAGCCACTATCTCCTTCAATTGCTATAGTTGCTATAGTTGCTAAGTGGTGGTTGGTGTGAAGTGGAGAATGGTGGAGGGAGTTGAGAAAGGAGGAAGAGAAATTGGTTATAGAAAAAGAAGAAAGTGTTAGCTAGACCAGTTGTAGGTTGGCTGAATTAATGAGGTTGGCTACATTAATGTGGTTGGCTTGACTTTGGGAGGCTACTACAGTCTCCATGATTAGGGGCTCAAGGATTAGGAGCTCAAGACCAGCTGCAATCTACCTACTTGTAATTAATTTATATCCCAAATGGCTATGTATATAGAACCATGAGCACACATGTAAGCATCCACACAAGAAATACAGTTCTTTACCAAACAAAACTTGAGCACAAATTTGTCAATGGATTCTTCCGTATCCGAGATGCTTCAATTGCCATCCTTTTTTGTCTTCTTAGCTTCTCTTTTCTTCTTATTGATGCTTTTCAAATATTGGAAGAAATCTCAAACCAAAGGCCTGAGCAAGTTGCCTCCTGGGCCAAAGCAGCTGTCTATTATAGGGAACTTGCACCAGTTGATTGGTGCCCTACCACATCATGCTTTCACGGACTTGTGCAACAAACATGGTCCTATCATGAAACTGCAACTGGGGGAAATTTTTGCCGTGATCATTTCATCACCGGAAGCAGCCAAAGAGGTCCTGAAGACGAGCGAGATCAGCTTCGCTCAAAGGCCGAATGTGTATGCAGCTGAAATAATGTCATATGATCATTCAAGCATCTTGTTTGCTCCTTACAATGAGTACTGGAGACAACTGCGAAAGATATCCGTGATGGAGCTCTTAAGTGCTAAACGTGTTCGATCGTTTAGATCAATAAGGGAAGAGGAGGTGTGGAATCTTGTTGAGTTCATCGCCGCCTCTGAGGGACATACCATAAATTTGAGTGACAAGATATACACCATGACAAATGATGTGGTTTCTAGGGCAGCATTTGGTAACAAGTGCAAATACCAACATGAGTTTACATTATTACTTGGGGAAATTCTACTTCTTGCTTCAGGCTTTAACATCGTTGACTTGTACCCTTCTCTTACATTTCTTCGTTCCATGAGTGGGATGAAGCCTGCAATGATGAAAATTCAGAAAAAAATTGACGTGATTCTTCAAGATATTGTGAGGGAGCATAAGATGAAAAGAGAAGCTACTAAAAAAGGCTTTGGTAGGCTTGGTGAAGATGAGGAAGATCTGGTTGACACACTTCTGAATTATGAGGAGGCCAATAAGCATGAGTTTCATTTGACAACCGATCAAATCAAAGACATCATTATGGTACAATCTCTGCACTCTAGCACTAATTGTTTTTATTGGGCAGTGGGCTTGTACCTCGATTTGATAATAGAAATTATTTGTGCATTTGAGTTTTTGTGTTTGAATCCCTCCCCCAATATCTCTTGTATTTCTATACGCCTAAGTTGCCTAAACCATACTAAATCATCTAATACACTCACACAAGAACAAGGTGTCTAGAGATGGTGTGCTTAGTGGTTGTTTTTTTTCTTCTTGGTGTATTGTGTTCTCTGTCAGATGTTCTCACTGTCTTGTGGCCGTGCAAATGATTATGATTTCATAGCAGGACTCTTTTGACAGTTGGATTGTGTTGTAGTGTTCTCGTTGGAGGTCTTTGCATCGAAGGTTTATGTGTCAGCTTGCTGTTTTATTTTATCTTGCTCTAGCATTGATCCTACGTGACTGTTTCAAACTCTCTTGTTAGTCTATGACATATGTGGTACTCTTTCCCATTACAACAACAGAGTGATCTAACATCCAGATTAAGACAATTTGAGGCTCTTTCACTAACGATCACGCATGATCGAAGAAACTCTTGCATAGGCATCCCAACTAAGAGTGCAAACTCAGAACCAAAAAAATAAAAATTAGATAAAGCTTGAAAAAACCAAACCATAACAATACAAATAAAACTCTAACAATACAAAAGCCCTAAAGTTACTTTTTAATATATACTAACAAAACCTAATATTATTGTACAAGCATATAATTCATTGCAACTTCACAATGATTTCAGGATATATTTTCAGCAGGAAGTGAGACTTCAGCAACAACAATAGAATGGGCAATGTCAGAGCTTCTGAAAAACCCTAGAGTAATGGAGAAAGCGCAATTGGAGGTGCGACAAGTATGCGAAGGAAAAAACAAAATCGAAGAGGAAGATGTTCAAAAGCTACATTACTTGAAATTAGTCGTGAAGGAAACTTTTCGGTTGCGCCCTTCGGTTACTTTAGTCCAGAGAGAGGCAAGGGAAAGATGTGAAATTGGTGGATATACAATACCAGCCAAGGCCAAAATCATCGTCAATGCCTATGCAATAGGGAGAGATCCAAAACTTTGGGCTGATCCTGAATGCTTTCAACCAGAGCGCTTCCAAGGTTCTTCCATTGACTTTAAAGGCAACAATTTTGAATTGCTTCCATTTGGTGCAGGTAGGAGGATTTGTCCAGGCATCTCATTTGCTACTTCAAACATTGAGCTTGGACTTGCTCAACTATTGTACCACTTTAACTGGAACGTTCCAAATGGGACTAAACTAGAAGCCCTCGACATGGCTGAGAATTTTGGAATAACGAATAGAAGAAAGAACCATTTGCATTTGATTGCCACTACTTATATTCCTTTCAACAAATGAGACACTATCTAAAAGAATGATGTAATCTTATTTTGAATTTAACTTGCAACTCTCTTAGGCAGCAGTTTGTTGGTTTAGTACGAGAAGAACTTAGTTGCTGTGAGAGTCCCTTTTTTCTTAAATAATGATTAAACAAAAATAATTGTTATATATATATATATATATATATATATATATATATATAGTTTTACATAATAAATATTTATCTAATTCTATTACATATATCCTATTCTATTATATATATATATATATATATATATATATATATAAATATATGTGTGTGTGTATTATATATATCTTATTCTAATGTATTACTTTCATTATAGTAAAATGATTCTTGAATAGGTAGTTAGGTGTCAACAAGGCATGTTAGTAGGCTTGTCAACTCACCCTGAAGAAATTAGAATAGGATTGAAGTCACCACAACGTGTCTTCATAATTCTTTTCTTATCTATTTTTGACTTGGAGTGCAAGGCCATATTGATATATTTTGGAGATTAAGTTCTTTACGTAGGTGTGGATATTATCATGTACTGTAGTGTTAAGCTCATAATTTCATACATATACATGCCCAATTTACTTACTTATTTTGCTTAGTTTCCTATAATTCTGAGTTATTTGCCTCCCTTTGTGTGTTTTGTAGGCCAAAAGAGCAAGAGAGCATAATTCATGCAATTCAAGCATGTTAAGGCCTGATTTGGATGAAGGGAAGAAGAGCTTAAAGACAAACTCATTTTTTGCTACAGCCCCCTGCCAGTCCAGTTTCGTAGGTCATATGGCAAGCTTTGTTTCAGCCACCTACACAGCTCGGATGAGGCAGCATTCTTCAGGAAAGTTGTTCCAATGGGTGTATACTATAACATATCCAAAATTCAGCCCCATTGGATAAATCTGGAGTCCGTTACCTGGCAAACACAGAACCATGCTCAGGATGGATTTTGTCAGCGAGCAAAACGAGTTAGCAATTTGTTTTGGCCTTAACTTCTTCCTCCGACCTTGGATTGGCCCAAATGACATATGGCTGGAAAGAAGACATTCTGAAATTCAATTTGGAGTGCTTAAAGTCATAATTTGCTTAGGAGAAGCCCAATTTGTAAGCCCTTGAAGTTGCTGGTCATGCTGACCTCAGGATGAGCTGGTTGGAAGCTTGGTCATGGTGACATGAAGATGAGCTAGGGCTGCTGGTGGGATTTATTGGTGAAATGCAGCAACCAATTCAGATTTTATAATACAAGTGTTGTATGCATTAACCATACTTAATTCAGATTTTCAACTTCCTTAGGCCTATAAATAGTGAGGTTTCCCAAGCTTGTAAACACAACCAAGCTCACAATCTTCTCTTGAGCTCTCTCTCCTTCCTCCAATTCTTCTAGTTCTAAATTTCTGTTTTAGTTTTATTTTATGGGGAACTAACTCCCTAGCTAAGGCTAGGGAGAAAGCTTTTAATATAAGTGTGTAATTTTTATTAGTTTGATCCAAACTTAAGCATTAATGTGAATTTGTAGTTTTTGTTCAAATGGAATTTGTAGTTTTCTTTTTAATTAATTGATGAATGTTTGATAATCTATTTCATGGGTTCAATCATGTTTTTCCCATTGTGTAGTAAAAACTTTCATGCTTTTAAAAGAGAAGAGAATTACTTAGATTAATAGAATTTTGATGAAGATTATTTTTTGATAGTTTGTTGCCAATGGTACAAGTTATGCTTAGAATACTTATAAAGGAAATTAAAAAGAGCTTTAATTATTTTGAACAACTACAATGGAAAATATTTTGTGGATCAAATTAATAAGAGTTGCATGCTTATGTTAAAAGTGGAACCCCAATGCCTTAGTGTTTTAATCAATTAAATTTTCTCTAAATCAAATCTTGCATAAATCTACCTCTCAATCATACTTGTTCTTTTTCATCTCTGTTGTTTTCTTTACACTGCTCTCTGTGGATACAACACTCGGACTTCCGAGCTACACTGCTATACGACACCTCTCTTGGGTTTTGCAAAGTGGTGTGAACAAAAATTGGCGCCGTTGCCGAGGAGCGGCTTGTCAAAGAGTACAGAGATCCCCTTGGTCAGAGGTTTGCTGGTTATGTGAAATTCTTCACGTATGGTACACTCTTTCCAACTTTCATCTTATTGTTAATAATTCTTTTTAAATTTTTTTTGTTTTGTTTTGTTTTTGTTTATTTATTTATTTTCTTTATGCGACCTAGAGATCATCTAGGAAGATTTATTAAAAAGCTTGAAACTGTTAATTTAGAACATTCTGCTTCAACTTCTTCAACTGAAATATCCAACAAATCTGAAAGCATGGCAGCAATTGTGAATGATGAACAAGAAATTTTGAATAATGAACATGTGATTAATGCTCAGATTGTGAATAGATGAAATGAGGGAAGAAGTGGTTGCACCTAGAACTTTAGAGACATTTTTGCATCCTATTCGTGCACCAAATCCATCTTGCATCATTTTTCCACCTAACATGCCAAATTATGATTTCAAACCTGGAATGATTCAATTACTACCTATTTTTCATGGCATGGAAAGTGAAAATCCTTATGTGCATGTTAGAGAATTTGAAGAAGCAATTGGCACTTTTTACAATGTTCAACTTGATAGGATTAATTTCATAAGGTTGAAATTTTTTCCTTTTTCCTTAAAAGAAAAGGCTAAAAGTTGGTTGTATTCATTAAGGGCTAGATCCATAGGTTCTTGGGGGGAAATGACTCAAGCATTTTTTAACAAATATTTTCCTAATCACAAGACAATTGCTCTTAAGGAAAGAATCTCAAATTTCTCTCAAAAGGAAAATGAAACTTTATATCAAACTTGGGAAAAATTTATAAAGCTTTTGAATTTGTGCCCACACCATGGCTTTGAAAACTGGCGTCTTGCTAGTTATATCTATGAGGGACTTCTCCCCCGTGATCGCCAATTTGTTGAGTCTATGTGTAATGGAAATTTTATGCAAAAAGACCCTGATGATGCCTTAGAATTTTTGGATGAAATTGCTGAAAAAGCTCATCAATGGACTGTCCCCAGTCTAGTTGAGACCACTCATCGGTCAAGAATTGCCACATCTTCTACTAATAAAGGAATTTATCAATTAAAAGAAGAAGATGATTGGAAATTAAAATTTGAGGTTTTGACTAAAGAGATAGCTGCTTTGAAAATGGAAAAATCAAATTTGCCTCAACCTGTTTTTCAAGCTGATGTTAATCAAGTATGTGATTCTTGTTATGAGATTGGTCACACTGTTAAAAATTGTCCAATTTTTCAGGAAATGAAAGGAGCTTATGAGGAGCGTTGTGCTGCTGTTGGAAACTTCAAACAACAGCATTCTCCTTTTTCCAACACTTACAATCCAGCAACAAGAAACCATCCAAACTTTCGTTAGAGCAATGAGTCACAACCTCAGGTAAGTGATAGAAATTCTTTCAATCATCAGTTTCCTGCAACTAATACATTTAATGCTAGACCTTCTTTGAGCGATACTCTTCAAGCATTTATGCAGGAACAGCAGAAGCAAAATCAAAGGTATGATACCTTGTTTGTTCAAATGGTTGAAGAAAATAAAGAAATTAAAAGCCAAATTTCTAAATTGACAAATTCTTTTGCAATAAATGAAAAAGGAAAATTTCCTTCCCAAACTCAACCAATGAAAAAGGTTAATTCGTGTGAAACCTCAATTGAACATGCTAAGTCTGTCATTGCTCTTAGAAGTGGTAAAATAATTGATAACACACCTTCACCAAAGGAAGTTGAAAAATCTAAGAATAATGATGAACTAAACAAGTCCAAATTGAGTGAATCAAATGAATATCATTTTCCTGCTCCTTTTCCCCAAGCGTTAAATCCTCCAAAGAAATTGAATCAAAATTCTGAAATTTTGGATGTTTTTAAAGAAGTCAAAGTTAATATTCCTCTGTTAGATGCTATTAAACAGATCCCTTCTTATGCTAAATTTTTAAAAGATCTGTGCACTTTTAAAAGAAAGCATCAAGTGAAGAAAACTGCATTTTTGACTGAACATGTGAGTGCATTGTTGCAACATAAGGTCCCTCCTAAATACAAAGATCCAGGAAGTCCCACTCTTTCATGTGTAATTGGAAAAAATTACATCAATTGTGCTTTGCTTGATTTGGGGGCTAGTGTAAATTTATTGCCATATTCAGTATATTTGCAGTTAGGTCTTGGTGAATTGAAGCCCACAACAATGAAGTTGCAACTTGCTGATCGTTCTGTACGAGTGCCGAGAGGGGTAATTGAGGATGTATTGGTCCAAGTGGACAAATTTTACTACCCTGTTGACTTTGTTGTTTTGGATACACAACCTGTTTTGCATTCTGAAAATGAAATTCCTGTCATTTTAGGACGTCCATTTCTTGCTACATGTGATGCACACATTAGTTGCAGAAGTGGGGTAATGAAACTCAGTTTTGGTAACATGACATTGGAAATTAACATTTTTAACAGGCGACCTCATGAAGATGATGAATGTGCAGTGGTGAACTTGATTGAAGCTCTTGTGCAGGATCAATTTGAGAAGACTAGTATTTCTAACCCTCTAGAGGCTCTTTTATTGAATTCTAAAGAATCTGAATTACTTGAGGATCCGGAAATTGCATATCTTAATTCGTTGTTTAAATCCTTGCAGGTTAATAAATGGACACCAAAATTTGAGAAGCTTCCACCTCGGAAGGAAAAGACATTGCCATCAAATGTGGAAGTTCCTAATCTAGAATTGAAGCCTTTACCCACAGGACTTAAACATGCATTCTTGGGGTCCAACAACACTTTTCCAGTGGTAATATCTTCTGAACTTGACTCTTTGCAAGAGGGTAAGTTACTTAATGTGTTGAATTCTCACAGATCTGCCATTGGTTGGACTCTTGCTGACATTAAGGGAATTAGTCCTCTTGTTTGTACTCATAAAATATTTTTAGAGGATGAAGCCAAGTCTTCTAGGGAGGCACAACGTAGGTTAAACCCAATCATGAAAGATGTTGTTAAAACTGAGGTGTTGAAATTAATAGATGCAGGTATTATTTATTCCATCTCTGATAGTAAATGGGTAAGTCCTAGTCAAGTTGTACCTAAGAAATCTGGCATAACTGTGGTTAAAAATGATAAGAATGAATTGATACCTACTAGAGTTGTTTTAAGTTGGCGCATGTGCATTGATTATAGAAAGCTAAATTCTGCAACTAGAAAAGACCATTTCCCTTTACCTTTTATTGATCAAATCTTAGAAAGGGTAGCCGGTCATGAATTTTATTGCTTCTTAGATGGATACTCAGGTTATTATCAAATTGAAATTGCCATTGAAGATCAAGAAAAAGCTACTTTTACATGTCCTTTTGGTACTTTTGCTTTTCGTAGAATGCCTTTCGGATTATGTAATGCTCCTGCTACTTTTCAAAGATGCATGATCAGTATTTTCAGTGATATGATTGAGAAATTTCTTGAAGTTTTCATGGATGATATATCTGTTTTCGGTGATTCTTTTGATAATTGCTTGAGCAATTTGGAAAAAGTGTTGGTTCGATGCCAAGAGAAAAACTTTGTTTTAAATTGGGAGAAATGTCATTTTATGGTTTCTTCTGGAATTGTTCTTGGTCATATTGTTTCATCTAAAGGAATTGAAGTGGATAAAGCTAAAATTGAATTAATTTCAAAATTGCCAGTTCCAAAAACTGTTAAAGATGTCAGATCATTTTTAGGTCATGCTGGTTTTTATAGGAGATTTATTCAGAATTTTAGTGCAATATCTAGACCCTTGTGTAATCTCCTTTTAAAAGACAGTATATTTGAGTGGTCTGATACATGTCAAAAAGCTTTTGAGAAATTAATTAAAATGCTCACATCTGCTCCAATTATGCAACCACCTGATTGGACTTTACCTTTTGAAATTATGTGTGATGCCAGTGATTTTGCGGTTGGAGCTGTTTTGGGGCAAAGAAAGGATAAGAAGCCACATGTCATCCATTATGCAAGCAGAACCTTGAACAGTGCTCAAATGAATTATTCTACAACTGAAAAAGAACTCCTTGCTGTGGTATTTGCTTTGGATAAGTTTCGTGCTTATATAGTTGGATCACCTATTGTTATTTTCACTGACCATGCAGCTTTAAAATACCTTTTTGAAAAGAAAGATGCTAAAGCTCGACTGATTAGGTGGATCCTACTACTTCAAGAATTTGACATCACAATCAAAGACAAAAAGGGAGTAGAAAATGTAGTGGCTGATCATTTGTCTAGATTGAGTTTTAAGGATTCCATTGAAACATTGCCAATTAATGATTCTTTTCCAGATGAGCAATTATTTGCTATTTCAGAATTACCTTGGTTTGCTAACATTGTTAATTTTCTTGCTATAGGTAAAATTCCATCTGATTGGACTGCTCAAGACAAGAGGAAATTTCTTACAGAGGTTCAAAATTTCTTTTGGGATGACCCATATCTGTTTAAATATTGCCCTGATCAGATCATTAGGAGGTGTGTACCTGATAATGAAATCCATGCAGTAATTTCTTTTTGTCATAATGAAGCATGTGGCAGTCATTTTTCTGTAAAGAAAACTGCTGCAAAAATTTTGCAGTGTGGATTTTATTGGCCTATGCTTTTTAAAGACACTAATTCCTTTTGTCGAACTTGTGACCGTTGTCAAAAGTTGGGGGCAATTACCCGTAGAAACATGATGCCTTTGAACCCAATTTTGGTAATTGAAATATTTGATTGTTGGGGCATTGATTTTATGGGTCCTTTTCCTATTTCTTTTGGATATCTTTATATCTTGGTCGGTATTGATTATGTTTCCAAATGGGTAGAGGCTGTTCCTTGTCGACATAATGATCATAAAACTGTTTTGCGGTTTTTAAAAGAAAACATTTTCGCAAGATTTGGAACACCTCGAGCTATTATAAGTGATGGGGGAAAACACTTTTGTAATAAACCTTTTGAGGCTTTAATGAAAAAATATGGTGTCACTCATAAAGTCGCTACCCCATATCACCCACAAACAAGCGGTCAAGTTGAACTTGCTAATCGGGAGATAAAACAAATTTTGGAAAAAACTGTGAGTCCTAACCGTAAAGATTGGTCTTTGAGATTAACTGATGCTTTATGGGCATACCGTACAGCATACAAATCCCCCATGGGGATGTCACCGTACAGACTTGTCTACGGTAAGGCTTGTCATTTACCAGTTGGACTTGAACATAAGGCATATTGGGCAATTAAAATGTTTAATTTTGGTTTAAATGATGCAAGTTCGAATAGGAAGCTTCAGTTGAATGAGTTGGCAGAATTAAGGAATGATGCTATTGAAAACTCTCGAATTTACAAAGAGAAAATGAAAGTTTGTCATGATAAAAATATTTTGAGGAAAAACTTTGAACCATCACAGAAAGTTCTCTTATATAATTCGAGATTGCATATTTTTTCTGGTAAACTTCGTTCCAGATGGACAGGTCCATATGTGGTCACAAGAGTTTTTCCTTTTGGAGCAGTGGAGATTGAGGATCAAAAAATGGTAATGTTTTTAAAGTTAATGGTCAACGTCTTAAACCGTTTTTGGAGAATTTTGTTTTGCAGAATGACACGATTCACTTGGAGAATCCTGTTTATCAGGATTGAATTTTCAGACTGTCTTTAGTTTAGTATTTGGTATTTATTTGTGTTATTTATTTATTTATGTTTTATGGATTCTAACAAGTTGTAGGATATATTTTGAAGACTTTCTGTTTTTCTTTTCAGGTGATCTTTTTCCTAATCCTTCTATTTTGCTCAATTATAATCATTTGTCCCTCTTTAATGTATTATGCATGCTCACATTGAGGACAATGTTTCTTTCAAGTTGGGGGGCAGTGGAATTAGTTATCACAATTTGTTTCTAAAATTTTCTCCTAAATTTTTTTTTTATTAAATTTTAAAAAAAAAAAACTCTATGCTTTTCTCATCAAAATATAGTTGCATTAAATTGAAATTTGATATTCATGCATGAGTTTAAAATTGAGAACACTTGAGCGATACGATAACTAATCCAGTCTTTAGTCTTTTTCATTTATTTCTACTTAATGAATGATTTATGAGCTAGGCTTTGAAAAATTCACACTCACACTAATGCGCTTGAGAAGATAGAGTTTGAGATTGATTGTATTTATCTTTGTTGTCTTAAAAAAAAAAAAAAGGAAAAGAATAAAAAGAGAACTTTCACTTAGTAACCGGGCCTCTTGCCTAATCAGTAGTGAGTGTTCGCGTCAAACCGTGAAGTTCTTAAAAATAAAATAAAAAAAATGCATGTGTGACTTGTTTAGCTTTGTAGCCTTTTTAACTCGAGTTATTAAGCTCATCGGGGTGTTTCAACACCTAATGCCTTAAAGCCTTTGTGTTTGAGAGTCATTGGCCTAACACTCGCTACATGGGTTAATTAGAAAGCTTAAGGGAGCTAAACATTGCACAGTCCACATGATAAAAATAAAAATAGCATGTATATATTTATTTCTTTTAAAAATTCTAAGATAGCAAGGATGGTATGATTAAGATTGAATTTTTGTTTTCTCAACTGTGTTAGTTCACTTTACACCAAAGAAAGCAAATGAAAAGTTTATTAATGGTGATAAATGACTTTGATTTTAGACTGGGAGAACTTAAAGTTTTGGATTTGTGTTCGCTCTTTTAAATTTGTTCATGAATTGAGAATTTTGGTTTTTGAGCTTTAACATTCTTGATGATGATTTGGCAGGAGAGTTACTTAAAATTTCAAATGTTTGGGGTATCATCTCTGAAAACCCTCACGAGACTATAACTCGTCCACTAGGGCAACCTAGGGGTTTAAAGGCTTATTGCATACGCTAAATGCAATCGAGATCCCTACGAAAGTGGCTTAGTTAACTTCTTGTTTTTATCTTTGTTTTTCTTTTGTTTTGCTCGAGGACTAGCAAAATCTAAGTTTGGGGGTGTGTTAAGCTCATAATTTCATACATATACATGCCCAATTTACTTACTTATTTTGCTTAGTTTCCTATAATTCTGAGTTATTTGCCTCCCTTTGTGTGTTTTGTAGGCCAAAAGAGCAAGAGAGCATAATTCATGCAATTCAAGCATGTTAAGGCCTGATTTGGATGAAGGGAAGAAGAGCTTAAAGACAAACTCATTTTTTGCTACAGCCCCCTGCCAGTCCAGTTTCATAGGTCATATTGCAAGCTTTGTTTCAGCAACCTACACAGCTCGGATGAGGCAGCATTCTTCATGAAAGTTGTTCCAATGGGTGTATACTATAACATATCCAAAATTCAGCCCCATTGGATAAATCTGGAGTCCGTTACCTAGCAAACACAGAACCATGCTCAGGATGGATTTTGTCAGCGAGCAAAACGAGTTAGCAATTTGTTTTGGCCTTAACTTCTTCCTCCGACCTTGGATTGGCCCAAATGACATATGGCTGGAAAGAAGACATTCTGAACTTCAATTTGGAGTGCTTACATAATTTGCTTAAGAGAAGCCCAATTTGTAAGCCCTTGAAGTTGCTGGTCATGCTGACCTCAGGATGAGCTGGTTGGAAGCTTGGTCATGGTGACATGAAGATGAGCTAGGGCTGCTGGTGGGATTTATTGGTGAAGTGCAGCAACCAATTCAGATTTTATAATACAAGTGTTGTATGCATTAACCATACTTAATTCAGATTTTCAACTTCCTTAGGCCTATAAATAGTGAGGTTTCCCAAGCTTGTAAACACAACCAAGCTCACAATCTTCTCTTGAGCTCTCTCTCCTTCCTCCAATTCTTCTAGTTCTAAATTTCTGTTTTAGTTTTATTTTATGGGGAACTAACTCCCTAGCTAAGGCTAGGGAGAAAGCTTTTAATATAAGTGTGTAATTTTTATTAGTTTGATCCAAACTTAAGCTTTAATGTGAATTTGTAGTTTTTGTTCAAATGGAATTTGTAGTTTTCTTTTTAATTAATTGATGAATGTTTGATAATCTATTTCATGGGTTCAATCATGTTTTTCCCATTGTGTAGTAAAAACTTTCATGCTTTTAAAAGAGAAGAGAATTACTTAGATTAATAGAATTTTGATGAAGATTATTTTTTGATAGTTTGTTGCCAATGGTATAAGTTATGCTTAGAATACTTCTAAAGGAAATTAAAAAGAGCTTTAATTATTTTGAACAACTACAATGGAAAATATTTTGTGGATCAAATTAATAAGAGTTGCATGCTTATGTTAAAAGTGGAACCCCAATGCCTAAGTGTTTTAATCAATTAAATTTTCTCTAAATCAAATCTTGCATAAATCTACCTCTCAATCATACTTGTTCTTTTTCATCTCTGTTATTTTCTTTACACTGCTCTCTGTGGATACGATACTCGGACTTCCGAGCTACACTGCTATACGACACCTCTCTTGGGTTTTGCAAATTGGTGCGAACATGTAGCTACCGTCTTCACTACACTATAAATAGACCATTCCATTTCTTTGTTTTTCATTATCATTTTAGCCAAGTTGTGAAGCATTTGTAAGTTTGTATGAGAGAAAAAGTAAGAGAGAAAGAAGGAGAGAGAGTGGTGATAAAACCATTGGAGCTTGGTTTGAATAGTAGTATATGAAGATAGGTAGATGAGTTGTCTTGCCAATTTATTTAAAGGGTTCTCATTAGCGAGGTGAGTGGTTTATGTAATGTGTTCTAAAAGTTTTTATTTTGTGATAAAATATGAAAACCATGAATTATCGTGGATTTGTTCTATTTACAAATATCTCTCTATTTCAAGTCAAGCATGTCTAATTTGATGCAATCTTTCACACTAGGGGTCACGTGGTTGGTTACATGCTATGAAGGATAACCAAGATATGAAGGGATGATGTTATATGATATGGATTGGTGTGTATCTTTTCAGGATATTTTCTAGAGTGTGTAAAACGGCATTGCTTGACTAGCATATTATATAATCTACTCACTGAGCGGTGGTTGCTCATCCCTCACCCAGTGTAATTTTTCAGATGAATTTATAGGCAAGACAAGGACTAAACCACTTGAGCCTGAATTAGATGAGAGTGATAGAGCTTTATTTATTTATTGTAAAGTTGTAAGATTTTAGAACTATTTTTATAAGAGAAGTTTATTTTAAACCCCTGTTTCGGCTTCTTTTATTTCTTTTTATTTTTTTAATTTTCTCACGCACCGGGAGCGGGATTTCCACCCACCCCCGGGTCCGGGGCGTGACAGTTGCAAGGGGAATAGCACAGTTTTGCTATCTCCGGCCAATAATGCTATACCACGTGGAAGTGTTATCACGGGTATCATAGCGTTATTGGTCGGGGATAGCAAAATAGTGCTATCCCCGTTGCATGGAAGTCTTTCTCGTTTAGTACAGACCTCCACTTATCCCTCTAAAATTAATCATTTTGTTCCTTTATCTTGTCCAAAGTATCATCAACTTATGTGATCCCCAAAGAGGAAAGTACAAACCTA
Organism: Prunus yedoensis; assembly: GCA_005406145.1. NCBI lineage: Eukaryota > Viridiplantae > Streptophyta > Magnoliopsida > Rosales > Rosaceae > Prunus > Prunus yedoensis. The sequence goes on along the minus strand of BJCG01000015.1, from coordinate 332,559 downwards.
TTTGGTTAGAATTAAGAAATCAAATTGATGGTCGGTTGCAGAAGTCAAATTGTGGGGTAAGCGAGTTAATTTTTAAGGCTAATAATCGAAAAGCCGTTTGTATTTTACTAATTCTATATCTGTATATAGAACAATAACCACATCTTGCTAGCATCCACAACAGAGTTGAAGTTCTTTCCAATAAAAATTTGAAGACAAATTTGTCAATGGATTCATCAATATCCCAGCCGCTCCAATTGCCATCCTTTACTCTCTTCTTAGCTTCTCTTCTCTTCTTAATATTCGTTCTGAAATTGGAAGAAATCCAAAGTCCAAGGCAAGTTGCCTGCAGGGCCAAAACAGCTGCACATTATAGGGAACTTGCACCAGTTGATTGGTGTTCTACAACATCATGCTGTGACCAACTTGTGCAAGAAACATGGTCCTGTCATGAAACTACAACTGGGTAAACTTGTGCTCTCGTTATTTCATCGCCGGAAGCAGCGAAAGAGATGTTAAAGATAAATGAGATCACTTGTCATGGTGAAACTACCACATCATGCTGTGCCCTGAAGTGTATGCTGTTGATATAATCACCTATGATCATTCAAGCATGGTGTTCTCTCCCTACAATGAATATTGGAGACAACTACGAAAGATGACTGTGATGGAGCTCTTAAGTTCAACCGTGTTTGGTCATTCAGATCGATAAGGGAAGAGGAGGTATGGGATTTGATTAAATTCATTGCCTCAACCAGAACGTTTTGAAGGTTAGGATTCAAAGGGAACAGTTCCGAGTTGCTCCCATTTGGTGCAGGTACAGGATTTGTCCAGGCATCTCATTCGCTACTTCAAACATTGGACTTGCTCAACTCTTGTACCGCTTCAACTGGAAACTTCCAAATGATACTAAATCAGAAGCCCTTGATATGGCTGAGAATTTTGGAATCACAGAGAGAAGAAGGAACAATCTGCATGTGATCGCTACACATATTCCTTTCCATAAATGAGACAATTAAGGATGTCAATGGAAGAATGCTGTCAATCCATATGAGTACCTTCAGAAATTTTTGTGTGTGGATACAAGCGATATTGAGGGAGAGGGGAATGAAGCCATGTACTTACCTTGGATGCAGGGGTGTCTCTTAACCACTTGAGCTACAAGACCCTTGCTTTGTATGCACCTTCATTTGTATATGCAATATTAGAAAACATTTATTACTTAGCATTAATGTTCTTGTACATGAGAAGTTATTGCTCATAATAATAAACAAAGAAGTAATGTGTTATCAGTTCTCTATTTACATTGAGCTCTCATTCTTGATTCATTAAAAAAAAACCTCAGGGTATTAGCAATTGCTGGAAACTATGTAAAGTCATTATGCAACTGCCAATGCCATTGCCATTGCTGGTGCAGCAGCAGCTGTTTCTTTTACAGAATATTCATCCATTGACTGCAAGAGCTTGGTACAATGGAATTCAATTTGTAGCCAATGATGAAGAGGTGTTGATGCCAGCAAACCCTTCTTAAGATCCGCCGGCAATTCCCTTATTGGGATAGCAGCCAAAAAGCTCTTAATATAATCTTTGCAAGCTTCTCTGCCTTTTGCATACAACCACCTCTTTCACATCACTGTTTTCAAAATCTTTCTGGCTCAATACAAGAGCCCCTTCAGCTTTAGTTTCCTTACAGTTGTTCGGTCACACCTGATTTCCAGATTTCTCATCTGATGCTTTAGCCTCACTTAGTAATCTTTGGATTGTTGTGTCTTTGTCAAATTTCAGGATATAGGCCTGGTTACCTTCATACAACCTCTCCCCTACTGTGTCAATTATGTAAAAAGCATCCTGCTCTACCTTTAGTACGAAGAAATGGTCGTTCCAACTCACAATGTAGTCCAGAGGTTCACTATTGCATGCACATTCTGATGCAGAACGACTGATCTCATCCCATATGCTGTCGAACGACATGGCACCCTGAAGGAAGTCAAAATCCTTGTTTTCTAGTTCTTCAGGATGGAAGAATCCTATGAAAGAGTTCTCTGGAACTACAGACAGAGGACGAATTTTAGCTTGAAGGATGGTCTCAAGATCAAAGTGCTTATTAGGGAAATGCTCTAAGTATCCCCAACCCAATTATCTTTCGACACATGTCAACCACTTAACACTTTAAAGAAAATTTGGTTATACCAACAGTGAAGCCATTCTCTTCTCCACCACAGCCACGAGCGTCGGTGTCAACATTGACCCTGCCATTCTCTGTCGTCCTTCCTTTGCATCCCCACCCCTCCTCCATCGTCGTTGGCTTCATCTTCCTCTTCTCACCAGCTCTCTCACTCTCATCTCTCCCTCTCCTCTCTCTTCACATCGACAACAATGGAGGCAGCGGCTTTGCCTGCATTTAAGAGCATCTATAATCATGCTCTCTATTTTTTAGTTAAAATTTATTATTTTTGGTGAAATAAGGGGGAAACCCCCATAAAACAACAACAAAACACCGCGCATGAGTCAATGCCTAGCAAGACCAAGCAAGTCATCCACTAACAGAGAGCTAACCCAGATAGGAGCTGTTGGAAAAATGGCTCACCTAAGGATACAAGGTGGTTTTGGCGCTGAAAGGAAGATTTTGAATCTGCCCAAAAGTGACCGGTCTCTAGGCATTTGCGACCGGTCGTTTTGGAGCAGATTCGAAGTCTGGAGCAAAATCAACAAGCGACCGGTCGCCAGCTCTTTGCGACCGGTCGCAGGAAGCACAAGCGACCGGTCGCATGACATTTGCGACCGGTCGTCCTGGAGCAGATTCAAAGTCTGGAGGAAAAAATTCTGGCGACCGGTCGTCCGAGAAAGTTTTTGGTGAGAGTTTCAGAAAAACCAAGGGGAGAGCAAGAGAGTTCTCAAAGTGTATCAAGGTGTTGAGCAAGGGTGTGAGAGAAACAGATTGTGAGGGTAGTGTTCTAAGGGAGTTTCCTTTTGTAAACCAAAGTTGTAACCTATCTTCATTAGTGAAATTTCTCAAGGTGATCACCAAAGAGGATGTAGGCAAATTGCTGAACCTCTATAAACACTTGTGTCATTTGTGTTTGGTTAATTTCTGTGTGTGTGTGTAAGACTCATCCATCATTGAGTTCTTTGTCCAAAGTCCATCAACAACAAGATCTTTAAGGGCAGTGAGTTAGTATTAATTCACAACAAGTGGTATCAGAGCTGTGTTGGCAGCTGGAGCTAGTTCTTCTCTTGGAGTGCTAGTGTGTTGAAGATGGCAAGTGACTTAGAAGCTGAGAGTGGTAGCAGTTCACAGCATGTGAAGCAACCACAGGTAGCAAACATGAAGGTGGAGTTAAAGCCTTTCACAGGGAAGGAGAACTTCACTCTTTGGCAACGAAGGATGAAGTCAGCTCTTACACAACAATAGCTCCATGTTGTGTTGGTTGGCAAGGAAAAGAAGCCAAAAGGCATGACAGATGATGAGTGGGGAGTACTTGACGAGTTAGCCAGAGGAGCTATCGAAAGCTATCTCTCCGATGAGGTGCTCATCAACGTGATAAAGGATACAGCGAAGCAAACATGGGAGAAGCTCGAAGAGATGTTTGCAGGGAAGTCGTTGTCCAACAAACTCTTCCTCAAGGAAGAACTCCTGAATCTTAAGATGGAGGAGGGAGGAAATCTAATGGAACATCTAAGTAGTTTCAATAGATGTGTTGCTGACTTGCAGAGAATGGATGTGAATTATAGTCCGGAGGATAAGGCTCTTATGTTGTTGACATCCTTACCTCCGTCCTATAAACACTTTCGAACCACTCTTATGTTCGGAAAGGTTACTCTTGATTTTGAGCCTGTGGTGCAAGACATCATGACACACCATAGGATGACTCAACGTTCGGGAGAAAACTCTCAAGGTGAAGGTCTAGTTGCAAAGACCGGAGAGAGAGGCCGTTCAAAGAAGCGTGAAGGGAAGAGAGGCAATAGAGGAAGGTCCAAATCCAAGGCGAAGGAAGGTTGTTTCGAGTGTGGGTCAAAGGAGCATTGGAAAAAGAATTGCCCCATATGGAAGGAGAAGAAGAACAAAGGGAAGAATGCAGCAAACACATCTGAGGATGTCACAGAAAGTGATGGTGAGCTTTTGTGTGTTAATAGTAATGTTAAAACAAATGCATTGGCTAATTCTTCAAGGTGTTCCTCTTCCGATTGGATTTTGGACTCCGGATGCTCATATCATATGTGCTTAAACAAGGAGTGGTTTGACACATATGAGAAAGAAGATAGCAGTGAAGTGATGATGGGGGATGGCTCAATGTGTAGAGTCAAAGGCACCGGTACAATCAAGGTGAAGATGCATGATGGGGCTGTTAGGACACTTGGAATGGTAAGGCACATTCCAAAGTTGCGTAAGAATCTCATTTCCCTTGGACCTCTTGATAAGAATGGTTATTCATTCAAAGCAAATGGAGGGAAACTCATAGTCTCAAAAGGTTCACTTGTGATTATGAAGGGAGAGATTCAACCTAACTGTCTATATAGGTTGTGTGGTACAACAATCACAGGTGGAGCAGCTGTATCTACAAGCAAGGACTCGGAAGATGAAACTCAGCTTTGGCATTTGAGGCTAGGGCATATGAGTGAGAGGGGCATGCAGGAACTACACAACAGAAAGTTGTTGAAAGGTGTTCAAAGTTGCAAGCTGGAGTTCTGCAGATTTTGTACCATGGGAAAGCAATCAAAAATAGCTTTCAAGCAGCGAAACAAAGAGGAAGAAAGCACAGGTGTGCTAGATTATATTCACACGGATGTATGGGGGCCATCACCGGTTAAATCGAAGGGTGGAGCTCGCTATTTCGTAACTTTCTTGGATGATTTTTCCAGGAAGGTTTGGGTCTATTTCATGAAGGAGAAATCTGAGGTCTTCACCAAATTCAAAGAGTGGAAGGCGGAAGTAGAGAACCTAACCGGAAGAAAGATCAAGATCCTAAAGAGTGACAATGGTGGTGAATATAAGGACAGCAAGTTCCTTGAGTTTTGCAAAAGTGAAGGCATTAAGAGGCACTTTACCGTGAAGAAGACACCCCAACAAAATGGAGCTGCGGAGAGGATGAACCGAACTCTCATGGAGCGTGAGAGATGTATGAGAATTCATGCAGGGTTGCCCGAATCTTTTTGGGCAGAGACAGTTAACCACGCTGCCTATTTGGTTAACCGATCGCCTTCAAGAAATCTCGAGTTCAAATGTGCAGAGGAAGTATGGTCTAATAAGTCAATTGATTATTCAAATCTTAAGGTGTTTGGATGCAGTGCATATACACTTATTCCTAGTGATGAAAGGTCTAAGTTGAAGCCAAAGTCTCTTGAATGCATTTTCATCTGATTTGAGAGCGGTGTGAAGGGCTACAAGCTGTGGGATCCAGTGAACCACAAGAAGATACTCAGCAGAGATGTTGTGTTTGATGAGAAGACCATGCCTATGAACAAAGTCAAGAATTCAGAGGCAAAGGAGAATGTTGTTGAGAAAGAAACAACCATTGAAGTTCCACTCAAGAAGGTGTCAAGAAAGACTTCTCAGAAACAGCCAACTGAAGACGTTCAGGAGGAGGTGGAGTCTGACATTGAAGAGGAAGAAGCTGGGCAACATCAACAACAAACTCAAGAAGAAGAAGAGGCTCAAGAACAGGTGGAGCCATCATTTATAGCTCGGTCCAGGCCCAAGAGAACCATCAAACCACCTCAAAGGTTTGGATGGGAAAAGGATGCAGTTCACTATGCCCTAAATGCTAGTGAAGAAGAACCAACCACGTTCCAAGAAGCTGTTGAGAACAAGGAACGGGAAAGTTGGATGGAAGCTATGATGCAAGAGATGGAATCTCTACACCAAAACTCAGTTTGGGAGTTAGTTCCTAAACCCAAAGGTCGCAAGGTTATTGGCTGCAAATGGGTGTTTAGGAAGAAAGAAGAAATGCATGAGAAGGGTGCCACCTTATTCAAAGCTCGTTTGGTGGCCAAAGGTTTCTTGCAAAAAGAGGGAGTTGATTATGATGAAATCTTCTCTCCGGTGGTGAAACATACTTCTATACGACTACTACTCTCCATAGTAGCACAAGAGGACATGGAGGTGGAGCAAATGGATGTGAAGACTGCTTTCCTTCATGGGGAATTGGAGGAAGACATCTACATGAGCCAACCTCAAGGGTTCATTGAAGCAGGGAAAGAAAATTTGGTTTGCAGGTTGAAGAAGTCTTTATATGGGCTGAAGCAATCTCCAAGGCAGTGGAACAAGTGCTTCGATTCTTACATGATGAAGATTGGGTATAGAAGATGTGAATCTGATTGTTTTGTATACACTCATGCATTTAAGGATGGTAATATCATCCATTTACTTCTGTATGGTAATGACATGCTAATTGCATGTAAAGACATGTCAAAAATACAGGATTTGAAGACATTGCTTGGAAGGGAGTTTGACATGAAGGATCTTGGTGCTGCACAAAAGATCCTAGGAATGGAGATAAGGAGAGACAGAAATGGGGGCAAGCTATGGCTGTCACAAAGCAAGTACATTTCCAAGGTACTTGAAAAGTTCAATATGATGGATTGCAAGCCGGTGTCTACTCCTTTGGCGGAGCATTTCAAGTTAAGTGCGAAGGAATGTCCTTCTACGGATGAGGAGAAGGAAGAAATGAGTAAGGTTCCATATGCAAGCTTGGTAGGGTGTCTCATGTATGCAATGGTCTGCACACGCCCCGACTTAGCTCAAGCCGTAAGTGTGGTGTCAAGGTATATGGCGAATCCTGGAAAGCAACATTGGACAGCAGCAAAATGGATTCTCAGGTACTTGAAGGGCAGCAAAAGGCTTGGGATATTGTTTGAAAGACAACAAGGAAAGGCATGTGTGTCAGGGTATGTAGATTCTGATTATGCAGGAGATTTAGACAAGAGGAGATCCACCACAGGATATGTCTTCACTTGTGGTGGAGGACCGATTAGTTGGAGAGCAGTGTTGCAATTGGTTAGTGCCTTGTCTACTACTGAAGCGGAGTATATGGCGCTAACGGAAGCTTCAAAAGAAGCAGTATGACTGAAGAGATTGGCAAATGAATTTGGAATGGCTCAAGACTTGGTGGTCATTCAAAGTGACAGTCAAAGTGCTATATGCTTAGTGAAGAATCAAGTGTTCCATGGAAGGTCCAAACACATTGATGTGAGATACCACCGGATAAGGGATTGGGTGAATGATGGAGACATCACAATAATGAAGGTTCATACGAATGAGAACGCTTCAGATTGCCTAACAAAGCCAGTCACAACAGCAAAGTTCAAGCATTGTTTGAGCTTGCTCAATCTTGTTACATGCTAAAGATTGAGGTGGAGTTCTTGAGAGTTATCAGGACGATTCTCAAGACATTACAGATGTTCTGGAAGGCAATGATATCCACAAGGAGTATTAGGCTCGCCATGGTGGAGATTGTTGGAAAAATGGCTCACCTAAGGATACAAGGTGGTTTTGGCGCTGAAAGGAAGATTTTGAATCTGCCCAAAAGAGACCGGTCGCTAGGCATTTGCGACCGGTCGTTTTGGAGCAGATTCGAAGTCTGGAGCAAAATCAACAAGCGACCGGTCGCATGACATTTGCGACCGGTCGTCCTGGAGCAGATTCAAAGTCTGGAGGAAAAAATTCTGGTGACCGGTCGTCCGAGTCGTGCTGTGACATTTTCTTACGTGTTTTCAACTGTGTTTTCGAGGGCTATCGCTTTCCACTAGATTTCAGAGGCTTAGTGGGTCACTTCTGAGGTAAAAGAGGGTTGACTACCTGCTGGATAGTTGGGAGAGCACTCATGGCTAATTGGTTATCTTATTTTGAATTATCTCCTCTCCATTTTCTGGTTTATTGGAGGTGGCTGAGTGGGATTCTATTTACCTACTTGATCTGACATTTAGTCTAAGTGGTGACTAAAGGAAAGAACGTGGAGGACAAGCTGATATCTTATCTCTTGTCCATTGGCTTGTGTAGGTAATGGGGTGAAGTAAGATAACACAAGAGAAGAAAACAAGTTGAATACATGTAGTGGCAAAAGCTGAAAACTAGACGAGTTGAGAGAGTTTCTGGTGAGATTTTCAGAAAAACCAAGGGGAGAGCAAGAGAGTTCTCAAAGTGTATCAAGGTGTTGAGCAAGGGTGTGAGAGAAACAGATTGTGAGGGTAGTGTTCTAAGGGAGTTTCCTTTTGTAAACCAAAGTTGTAACCTATCTTCATTAGTGAAATTTCTCAAGGTGATCACCAAAGAGGATGTAGGCAAATTGCTGAACCTCTATAAACACTTGTGTCATTTGTGCTTGGTTAATTTCTGTGTGTGTGTGTAAGACTCATCCATCATTGAGTTCTTTGTCCAAAGTCCATCAACAACAAGATCTTTAAGGGCAGTGAGTTAGTATTAATTCACAACAGGAGCCTCATCAAAGAAGCAGATTCCCAGGTCCAGATTATAACTCCAATTTGCCAAACAATCCGCAACACAATTCTTTTCCCCGTAAATGTGGACAAGGTGACAATTTCCAATTTGACTCATGAGATCACAACAACTATGCACAAAAGCAGCAAGAGGATGGCATTGCAATGAATTGATCTGTTGAACAAGTGAGACAACAATAGCAGGATCCATTTCAATGGCAACGTTAGTGATACCTTTCTCAACATCAAGTTTTGGACCAGAATATAGACCCCAAACCTCAGCCTCCAGGATATGACCTTGGCCCAAATTCACAGCAAAACCGGCAATCTAGTCACCTGAGGAGTCCTGAATAACACCTCCTGCTCCAATAATATTAGTGGCAACCCTTTTAGAACCATCCACATTCAACTTAAGTCGGTCAATTGTAGGAGGTTCCCAAGCCAAAAAAATATTTATTCTGTCAGGTTTCTCGCCAAAGCCATTAGCGGCTAACCCACTCAACAACTGTAGTAAATATGGTTTTCCTGGAAATAAAAGGCATCTCCACTTCAACATTAAAAATATTCTTGTTACGCCAATTCCAGATATACCAACATGTAATAACATTCCGTCCAATACCATCAGGGCATTTAACCTTAGAGAGCATATTGCCTAAGAACCAAGGTTTTAGCTCAGAGAGGAAGAAATGAGGAGAAGAGTGTAAATTTAAAACAAAATTCCACACCATCATAGCCCTGGGACAGTCCTTAAGAATATGAATAAAATATTTAGTTTGCCAACCACAAAGAAGACAAGAAGGATCATAAGTTAGATTCCTCTTGGTTCTTTGCTCATTGGACAAGATTTTACCTTGATAAGCCAGCCAATTGAAGATATGTATTTTAGGAGGGATTTTCATTCTCCATAAGTCCTTCCAAAAAGGATCAACATCTCCCAAGTCTCTAAAAAAAATAGAGTATGCCGATTTAACAGAGAATAAGCCATGTGAAGGCAAACCCTATATTTGTGCATCATGTACAGAGTTCCCAAACCCAATAGGGACAGCAGTGATCTTTTGAACCAAATCTTCAATAAGAGCATTCCTCAACTAGTCCACATTCCACCAACAATTCCTAAAAAAGCGGTCAACGCTACAATTCAATTCCTGTATATTCAACAACCCATTATGTTGCATTAGAGGTGTATCAAATAGCCATTTATCTGTCCAAAATTTGGCCAAATCACCCTTTCCAACCCCCCAGGTCATTCCCTTTTCAAGCAATTCAGCTCCAAAAAGAATATTGTTCCAAGTTGAGGAGCACGAATGTCTGGTTTTTAGATTAGGATCAATAATAGAGTAACCCTTGAGGTATTTCTTCTCAAAAATCTGAGCCCATAAGCCATTATCTTTGTTGTGCAACCTCCAATCGATTTTAGCTAACAAAGCCTGATTTATGTCCCTAGCTTTCTTGAAACCCAAACCACCTTTGTTTTTAGGTCTACACAGCATATTCCATTGACAAAGGTTGACTTTCTTCTTTCTATCACTTCCTCCCCAGAAGTAATTTCTATTTAACCTATCCAAGTCTTCACAAATACTAACAGGTAATTTTGTGGTTCACATAGAATATATGGGAATAACATATGTGACAACCTGGATTAGAGTGGCCCTCCCAGCTGAAGAAAGCAAATTATTTTTCCAATTGGCAAGCCTGCAATGAACCTTAGTAAGCAACTGCTATAAGTGGACCGAGTTACCCTAGAGTACAAGATAGGCATCCCCAAGTATTTGCCTAGGTTGTCTGTTAAAGGGGAGCCACAAATTAAACTGATCTCTTGAGTTAACGCCCTCACTACTACAGAAATTGAAATAGACAACGAGAATCCACCGTCGTGTATCATGTTTTAAAACCGACGTGAAATCAACCGCCATCTTTTAACACATAAAATAACGACGGAAAATAACCGATGTCGTTAATATATTACACGTCATAAAAAATACTAAAACCGACGTCTAATTCATACATAAAAGCTTAAAAAGACAACTTCGACTATATTAGACGACAGTTTTAGTAAAACACAGACGTTTAAATAATGTTAAATGTCAAAAACAACTACAAGCCCGACGTAAAAATGATTATCAACGGCTTTAATTAAAATAAAACCGACATGTAAAACGTAGAAACCATCGTGGTTAATATATACTACATTCACTAAATAAAAAAACTGACGTCTAAAACATATAACATGGTAAATTAGATGTCACTTTTGTCAAAAAAAGTGACGTTTGAAAGCTTTAACATGCATATTTACATGGACTGACATAAAAAAATAAATAACCACAACCCTTTAGGTCACCACAGACGTTGAAAATGATTTTGACGGCTTGAACAGAGAAATAAACGACGTGGATTTAATATTGCACATCGGTTAATTAAAATACTTGTCATGTTTAATCCATTTACTATGGCCTAGGAGTCACATTCTGGGACATGGTTAGTTATTTATGTTGTGAAAATGGACAAACACTTTCACTCCTTCCCCTAATGATCTTGTTGTTGATGGACTTTGTGACACACACAAGGATGGATGAGTCACACACACACACTTGAGAAACCAACCAAGCACAAAGTGACACAAGTATTTTAGAGGTTCAGCAATTGCCTACATCCTCTTGGTGATCCCCTTGAGAAATTCACTAATGAAAGAATAAGTTACAACTTTGGTTTACAAAGAAACCCCCTTAGAACTCTATTCTCTCCCAAGCTCTCTTTTCTCTCTCACCCCTTTGCTCAACACTTTGATGCACTTGTGAACACTCTCACAACCCTTGGTGTTTCCCCCCTTTGGTGTCTAGACTAACAAGACTACAACTCAGCTCCTCAAGAACTGATTTGCCCTCTCTCTCTTCCTCCCTTGGTGAGATAACCTCCCTTTGCACACAATAGCTCCCAGCTACTTGACAACCTTGAGATTAACCACACACTTGCTGTCTTGCTTCCTCTTCCCTTTAATACACAAGCCTTTGGACTTCAGAAGAGACTCCTTCTTTCCTCCCACGTTCTGCCCTTGGTTACCTAACATGGACCACAACTTGGGCAGACCAAAGGCTAGGCATAGATAGCTGCAACTTCAGCCACCCTATCTAGAGCTATAGGGTAGGTACTCTTTGAAACAAGTCAACAAACCTCATTCAATGGTATTCCAGCTTCTCTAGCACGTTGCTAGACTTCTTAGAACCCATAAAATATCTTGGAAGCTCGAGGGATTAGGTAGGAAACCGACACATGTGAAGACACATTGAAAAACGCATGGAAAAATCGAAACAGCATAGCGGGCGACCGGTCGCGGATACCTTGCGACCGGTCGCTGATGCCTTTTGGGTACCTTGCGACCGGTCGCAGATACCTCGCGACCGGTCGCTTCTTGCGAATTCACCAGACTTCGTCTCTGTTCCAAAACGACCGGTCGCTTCCTCCTTCACTTGCATACTTAATGTGAGCCATTTTTCCAACAATTTACAACGTCGGTTTTTGTAGACTTTGACGTGGTTGGCATTTTAAAAGTCTCTTTTGTGAGCCACTTAGACGTGTGTAATCTCTGAGACGTCTGAGACGTCATTGCTTTTAGCCTAACCATCGTTAAGAAGTAAGGAAACGCCTTGAATTATGGATTTGACGTCGGTTATTGTAAAATGAAGGTCGTGGTTAGAACTTTACTATGTTCCAAGAATCCAATTATTCGACGTTGTTATATAACTTACTACGTCGGTGATTTGTTTATTCCATGATGTGGCTAGTATTTGTTAAGTCTCTTTTATAACCTTTTTTGACGTGTGTATTCTCCGAGACATCAATAGTTTTATTATAATTGACGTGCAACATTGTTTTTACGACGGTAATCATCAATTGATTGTATCCGTAAATTCGTCGGTTTGAGCTCTGCCGTCGTGTTATTCTTTATTGTACGTCGTTGATTATTTTACTTACCATCGTTGTTGTTAATATTTGTTAACCGTTTTGAAATTAATTTATTTAACCGATGTGTTTTCTTTTTCAAATGGCGGTTTTTATTTCATTTTTGCATTGTCATTCCACGTCGTTTGTGAAAACCCGACGTTGGTTATTTTGTAGACGTCTCTTTTTGCGATTTTTGTAACTTGACCGTCGTATTTTCAGCTTTAACCCAGTATTTTTAATTTTTGATTTGTCGTGCCCAAAGCCTGCAGAATGAAAATGTGATCGGAATTAAAATGATATACAGAGCTATTAATTAATGTCATACAATTAACTGCATAACTAATGTCATACATTACAACAATCAATCAATCCATATATCTTCACACCCATCTCTAATATTCTCACTCCCAAACTCACCCACTAGGTCATCAAATGTGTCAACATTTGGTATCCCTTTAGTAAATGGCTCACACTCAATTCTAATATCACCTAGCACATCATCACCAATAACATCATTATATTCTCTATTAGGCATTGATAACACTACCGACCAATCACGATGCATTGGGTCGTCAACATAAAATACTTGTTTGACTTGAGAAGCCATAACAAATTGGTCATTCCTATGTCCAATTTTACTCAAATCTACAAGGGTAAATCCAAGTTCGCCAACTACAAGGCCCGAAGTGTTATCTATCCAATCAAACCTCAAGACTGGGATTCTAAACTTTTGGTAGTCAAGGTCTCAAATTTCTTGAATAACCCCATAAAAACCCATATTGGAGACAATAGGGTTTTTATCCTTGGCACTAGCAACTTGCATAGTATGTGCAAGTAAATAAACTCCACTATTTTGGACAGTTCGCACATCATCTTGTGCCTTGGTGTTAAATTTGACAACATTAATAAGATAGCTCCTATATGATGGCACTGCCATGCTTGGACCAGCTGCTAACCACCTCAAATTTTCTAATACGCCATTATTGTCTTCCCCATTAAGTTCACTTTGAACCTGCAAATTAAACATATATCTTAATTCAATCTAACATATAGAAAGAAAGAAAATTAAAAGTTCAATATGTCATTCAATAACATATATACCTTAAAGCGTAGCCATTGAATGAAAGTGCTATTGTGCTTATCTTGTAGCCACTTTGTTATCTTTCTAAATTTTGGATAAGTGGTCTTGATGTGGATCATATGTTCCCTACAATTGACATGAAAAAATCACGCATTACGGTCCCTTGTATATAAGATAAACATAAGGAGTAATAATATTTAAAATGGCTACATATGAAAAATTAAACTCATACGTACTCGATAGTGCTGTTTTCGGTTTGGTTACTGCACCGATATATGGCAACCGGTTACCGTCCGACACCTATCGGAATGGCCTTATGACTACAGTGACCGGTTCCGCAGGTTGCGGTTTACCGCACTGCGGTTGAACCGCATTGTCGGCCGGTTAGGTCCGATTGTGGGCTTATCGCGAAGCCCAATTTGTTTTTAGTTTCAGGCCCTGTTTTGAAGATTTTGCCCAATTTGTAGAAGCCTTTTAGGCCATTTTTTTCAAGCTTTTGTTTATACTAGTTTTAGGCCACCTAGCTTTTGTCATTCAAAACTTTTGATTATTATGCCTCATATCATATAATCATATCATCACATATCATCAAATCAAATTATGATGCATAAGTAAAACTGAATAAGAAGTTACAACTCAAATACAAATTGAAGTGCAATAAAAACTTATTAAAATGTTACAACCCAAATATGAAAACTTTATTTAAAATTATATTACAACCCAAATATGAAATGATTAATGAAGTGCAATGAGAATATTTAAAATTAATTACAACCCAAATATGAAATGTGCAATGAAAACTTAAATTGTTACAACAAAGTTTGTTGAACAAACCATGGTGTATCTCACAACTCAAACAGTAGGTAATGAAAATGATGATGTGGAAGCAAATCGAGGAGGTACTGATGTTGTAGTTGTAGAAGTTTGAGTACTGGCCACATCTAGTAAAAAAACTAGTAAAACAAGTAAATTATGTTAAAAAAGAAGAAGATAGAAACATAATTTATTTAAAACAAAGTAATAGATTATGTCTTACTTGCTTCAAGTGCTTCAAGTTCTTTATAGAATGCAAGCTCTTCATCCATTGGTTCCTTGTAGAAGCAAAATTCATCCGCCCTAAGCCAATCACTAGTACACACTAATACCATTTTAGGTGTCAATGAACTTCTAAAAGGATCAACAATCCTCTTGCCTAGGCTAAAGGCATTCTCACTAGGAACGGTTGAGCTTGGGATTGCAAAGATATCCTTGGCAATCTTTGAAAGAATTGGATATCTACCCTCATTGCCTTTCCACCAATTCAAGAGTTTGAAACCTTTGGTAAAAGGGCTTTCAAAAGGGTCAGTCAAGTATTTATCCACTTCATTGGATATTTCCACTAGTTGTTCTTCCTTCCTTTGTTGCACAAGTTGATGAAACATTTTGGTTTGAACATCATCATAGCCTTCAAGATCATTTCCAACATTCTCATCTTCGCCTTCATTCATTGGTTGGCTCACTAAGCCATCCACCCCTCTATACTCATTATACAAATTGAACAAGCATGTTCTCACTTCATGCACAACCTCATCTATCTTATTTTCTTCAGCCTTGAGATTTTGGAAGCTTATCTTAAGCATTTGAAGTTTAAATCTTGGGTCTAGCACTAATGCTACAAAAATCATCTTGTTCACACTTTCAAAACTCCCCCAATACTTGTCAAACTTCTTCTTCATTGATGAAGCCACCCTTTGCAAGATCGGATCTCTAGGATCATTCATTTTGAGTTCAATCTCAACTTGTAAACTAACCAATTCATGGAAAATTATATTGGCTGTAACCGTTTTGGTTGCACTTAGTTTCAAGGTTGTGTCATATAATTTCTTAAGAAAGTGAACAAATGAGATTGACTTCTCCCAATCTTCATTACTCGGAGGACCCACTCTCTTCATCCCATCCTTCTCTATATCCTCAAAGTAAGCTTGAAAAGCTACATTTTCCGCCGCCATCCTATTGAACACCATCTTGTACTTGAAAGCACAATCAAGCATTTTATAAGTTGAATTCCACCTTGTCACCACATCCATTGGCACATTTGCCATCCCATCCATCCTCATCTCCAAGGCATGGTCCCTAAAAGAATCCAACCTTGATGGGGATGAGTGAATATATTTTACACAATTCCTTATCCCCTCAAATGAGCTAAGAAGCTCCTTCAACCCATCCTTAACAATCTTGTTAAGGACATGACATGCACACCTCAAGTGCAAATACTTCCCATCAAGCAAAAGGTTATTGAAATCCTTCATCCTATTTCCCACATACACAACAGCCCCATCATTTGCCGAAGCATTGTCAACCGTAATGCTAAACAATTTTTCAATCCCCCAAGCATTCAAGCATGCACATAAAGTCTTGCCTATGTCAATACCCTTGTGACTGGTGATCTTTGTGAAATTGATGATCCTTTTATGCAAATTCCACTCACTGTCCATGAAATGGGCTGTGACTATCATGTTGTTAATGTTTTGGATCGAAGTCCAAGTATCGGTTGTGATACTTACCCTGTGATTACCGATCACACTCATTATCTTGGCCTTCTCAACTAAGAACAAATCCCATACTCCAGCGGCTATCTTTTGTCTATTAGGGATCTTGAACTTAGGGTTTAACTCATACACAAAGTCCTTAAACCCGCCACCCTTAACATGCCTAAAAGGGATCTCATCACTTATGACATACCTCACACATTTAGCTTCACACCTTTGTTGATTAAAGGTGTGGGGAACCAATTGAGCTTGACCGCCCATAGTGACATTTGTCAAGATCGATTGAGTTCTATCTCCGCTCTCAAAAAGAGGAGAGAGCTTGCATCTATTCTCTAGGTGATTTCTTATATCGGTTGTCCCATTTTTCCTAGAATCACCCGGTATCTATAATTTGCAATAGTTGCAAACTGCAAGTACCTTATCAATCCCATTACCATCTTTCTTGTGGACTTTCTTGCAATGTTGCCACACCACAGATTTTGGGGCTTTCCTCTTCCCTCCCATACTACCTGATTCTACTTGTGAGTGGGTTTTGGTTTCTGTTTCTATTTGGGATTGGGGTTCTGTTTGGGGTTGAATGGAAGGTGCACTTACTGAGGCATTAGTGTTGGATTGGCTAGACTCCATCATATCCTAAAAACAAAAGACACCATAACAAAAAACAATCACACACAACCTAACCAACCAGCAGACTACACACACAAAACACAATAACAACCTAACCAACCAGCAGCTACAAAAACATAAAAACACACCAATAGATTTATACAAAACCTAACCAACCAGCAGCTACAAAAATAGAAAAAAAAAAAAAAAAAAACACACCAGCTGCTTCAAATTGAAACAAAAACAGATGCATTCAATTCAATTTCAAATTATGCTTCAATTCTGATTTTTATTTATACCTCAATTTAAGCTTTGGCACAAAAGTAGCAGCAGCTCACAGCAACACAAAAAGCAGCAGCACGACTTCGACTCTCTGTCCACAATTAATAGAAACAGTAAGTACAAAAAACCATAATACAGATTACAGAACCCCCTAAAAACTCTAACATAAACCCTAATTATCAAAACCCCCAATTAACAGAAACCCCTACAAATTAGTAATTACATATACATAAACAGAGAAGAGAAAAGGGAGAAAGTGAGAGGCGAGAAAAATAGAGAGAAAAGAGAAGAGAAAAAGAGATACGTATCTCTTTATCCAGAGAGACAGAGAGGTAAATTTTTCTTACCAGATCAGATCAGAGGAGAGGAGAGAAGAGAACAAGAGGAGGTGAAGACCTCGTCAACACAGAGGTGAAGATGTCGTCGGATCGGAAGAGAGGAGAGAAGAGAATCGGAGGAGAAGAGAGAGTTTGAAGGGTTTGGCGAAAATGAGCTGAAAATGAGAGAGAGTTCGAACGGTTTGGCGAAAATGAGAGAGTTCGGGTGATTCAGTCTAGCCGGTTCTATTATAATCCCATAAAACTCTCCAT
The DNA here is from genome assembly GCA_005406145.1 of Prunus yedoensis. Lineage (NCBI taxonomy): Eukaryota > Viridiplantae > Streptophyta > Magnoliopsida > Rosales > Rosaceae > Prunus > Prunus yedoensis. The sequence goes on along the minus strand of BJCG01000015.1, from coordinate 315,121 downwards.
TATAACCAATAAAATGATGACACATGTAATTAAAATAATAAATAATAAATAATAAATAATATATATATATATATGTCGGTTCGGTCGGTAACTGGCGGTTTAGGGAACTTGGGAACCGCTGCCATCCCCGGTCCTCTTCGGCTTGGTTATAAAAACCGGACCGACGTTGACTTTCCGGTCAACGCGATTTACCAAAAAAGCGGTCGGAAATCGCTAGTTTTCGGTTTTTGCAGTAGAACCGCATAGGCCTTCTACTCTATATAAGGTAGGACTTCCTCCGTATTCTCCAAGACATATAGATGTGCCTTTTTCAACAAGTCTAGATCAACTAAGCTCACTGTGCAACCTGATAATGGCTTTGAAACTCCCATCTTCTGGCTTGAAGGCACTCCAACTGTAGTAACATGAGATAAATGCTCGGTACAAAACTCTACAGCTTCTTCAGGTATATACTGCTCAATAATGCAACCTTCGGGACGAGTACGATTCTGAACATACCCTTTTAGCACTTTCATATATCTTTCAAACGGATACATCTATCTAAAATATACTGGCCCATATAGACGAACTTCTTTGACAAGATGTACTACTAGATGAACCATGATATCAAAGAATGAAGGGGGAAAGTACTTCTCAAGCAAACACAAAGTAACTACTACATCTTCTTCCAACTTATCTAGTTTGGAAACATCTACCGTCTTTGCACATATAGCATTGAAGAAGAAGTACAATCGAGTTATTGCATACCTTGCAGGCTTCTCCAAAACAGAACGAATTGCCACAGGGAGCAATTGTGGCATTAAGGTATGACAATCATGAGATTTAAGGCCAAGAAGTCTTGAATCTTTTAAAGATACAAGATTTTTTATATTTGAAGAATAACCTTCAGGGACCTTCATACCATAGAAAGAATTGCAAACCGCTCTCTTCTCTGCTCTTGACAAATTCCAAGGCCCTGGAGGTAAGCGAGTACGTCTTTCTCCATACTCGGGTTGCAAATCAGTTTTGACCCCCATGTTCATTAAGTCTAACCGAGCAGCAATCCCATCTTTATTTTTTCCAGGGATCTCTAGCAATGTACCAATGATACTATCGCAAACATTCTTCTCAATGTGCATAACATCTAGGGCATGCCTCACAGGGAGGTATTTCCAATACTCGAGATCAAAGAATTTTGATTTCTTCTTCCAACAAACTCTGTCACCATCATTCTCACCAACACTTCCCCCATTTGTCGAGCCCCGTATGTAATTAATATCTTTAACCATATGCAACACTTCTTCTCCGGTTAATGGCTCGGGAGGCATGCCATATTCAGGTTTCCCATTAAAAGCTGCACGTTGCCTCCTATATAGATGATTGATTGGTAACCATTTTCTATGCCCAATGTAACAAATTTTGTGGCCATTTTTCAACCTGTGACTAGGTGTATCATCGCCGCATATTGGACAAGCTTTATATCCTTTAACGACACAACCAAATAAGTTTCCATAGGCAGGAAAATCATTAATTGTCCACAGTAATACACCTCTGAGTGTAAAGTATTCCCCTATGTGGGCATCATACATTCCTCTAATCCCATCCCACAGAGATTTTAAATCATCAATCAAAGGCTCTAAGTAGACATCTATATCATTTTCGGGCTGTTTAGGATCGGAAATCAGTAAGGTCAACATCATGAAGTTTCGCTTCATGCATAGCCATGGTGGGAGATTATATGTAACTAACATAACTGGCCAACAACTGTATCTGCTACTTAAAGAACTGTGGGGATTGAATCCATCAGATGAGAGAGCAAATCTCAAGTTTCTTGGCTCATTACCAAAGTCGGGCCATTTATCATCAACAAGTTTCCAAGACGGGGAATCCGCTGGATGAGACATATGACCATCAACTGATTTTCTTGCAGCATGCCAAGTCAAACTCTTAGCTGTCTTATGTGATTGAAACATCCTTTTAAACCTTGGAATTAGAGGAAAATACCACACCACCTTAGCTGCCACACCCTATTTCAAGAACCCATCTTTGGTTTCCTTCCACCTTGAGATACCACAAGTAGGACAATTAGTTGCATCCTCATACTCCTTCCGATACAAAATGCAGTGATTGGGACATGCGTGGATTTTCTCAAAACTCATCCCTATAAAGCAGACAAAATCTTTTTTGCCTTGTACATAGAGGAAGGTAGTGTATTTCCTTGTGGAAGCAATTCTCCTTCAAGTATCAATAATTCTGTAAAGCAAACATCGCTCATCCCATGTTTTGCTTTCAAATTATATAACTTCACCAAAGCCGACAACTTCGTGTACTTACTGCAACTAGGGTACAAGGGTTCATCGCCATCCCTAATCACATTGGCAAACTCATAAGGATCAGTTCCAATATTGGCCACACTCTACACTTGTTGGTTGTTCAGGAGTGCCGTGTAGATTTTTCCAAATGGCCAGTTTACATGGCAAATTTTTGTTTATATGAATGTTAAACATTTTCATTGACCTGTTACAAGAAAACAAAGAGTGTTAATGACAAAAAGAAAAATTTAAATACAAATAGTAACCATCGTGGTAAATAAGTCAAAACGACGAAGTTTTAAAACAAATGAAGTGATATTTTGTTTCAAACGGCGCTAAAAAATTACAGTCGTTCTGTAACATTATAACGGCGGTAAGAGGAAAACGTCGTATAACAAAAAATTGAACAGAAAAAATTAAAACGTTCTTAATTAAAACCCAAACGACATGATAGTTAAATTAACACGACGTTTTTAAGACAATACGGACGTAATAAATTATTTAAAATGTCGGTAATAACTTACCATTGTTGTATTGTCATTATAACATCGGTATTATAAAAAACCGTCATATATTCAAATGCTTTAACGGAAAAAAATCTTTGATCAGAAGAAATCAACTTACGTATTCACTATACTTTTCATGTCGTCGTCAACGGAGCGTTTTGGCAGCGAATTCATGTAATAGGCAGTCTCTGTTGCTGGTCTCACAATTACCATCACCCATTGACCCCTACACATAATGATCCATATAGGTTAAATAGTACTACAAAGAAAAATATTACAAGCTTAGGAAAATACTAACCCTAGATTATAAGGGACCAAGAAAAATTGATTTCCATCTGCTGTTTTCAAGCAGTTTGACAGGTTTTTGTTCGTTCTGATAGAGATCCAGATTGAGAGCTGACTAGCTCAGGGTCCACGAGGCCAACAAGGTTTACCATATTTGCCATTTTTAAATAGTCAAATAGGAACCTAAATATATGAAAGTCAATTAAATGAGATTTTAATTTAAAAGAAAGGGAAATGTAAAACAAAATGGGATTTCTAGAATTACCTCATGTATACTGATATCATTGTGGTTCCAATCTCAACCATGGAACCAAACTGCAAAATATCTTCAGGGAAAAGGTAGGTATCATGCTCAAAGCCAAACACTTCCTTGGGCATGTGAACTGTTAGAGTCTCGTTAGTAGGCAACAACTTGGTTTGGACAAGTTGGCATAAGGCTAACAGAGGAGGTGGCATGTCTAGCTTTGAGAAATCCTGTTAAAAGAAATAAATAAAGAAATATAAGTTAGTTTGTGTGTGAACTAAAATAAACGACTCTAACTAAACCCAAAAAACAGACGTGGTATATAATATAAACGACGGTTTCTGGTAAATACTGACGGAGGAAAGGTTATAGACGTCGGTAAATACATAACCGTTGTTGTGTAAACTTTATAACGTCGCTACACTAAAGAAAGGTCGTCTAATTAAAATGCAGATAATGCTATCATGAAATAGACAACGGTTTATAAAAGAATTAGACAATGGCAAAAAACACTGTCGTTATTTTTAATGCCCAATAATTTGCAAAACAAGTAAAAGCGTTGGGATATTTCACTCAACACGACGGTTCTTCGAAGAAACAGACGTATTATTGTGTTACAACGTCGGTAAATATATACCGTTGTTGTTTTAAATGTTAACGTTGGATATTTAAAAGAGCGACGTCTATTTAAAATTTAAAAGGCAGAAATAGAAAATATCATAGATTTTACTGTGTCCTCTTGCTGTTTTCCAGCAGTATCAGCTTCAGGCTTTGGATCTTCTAATCCCAAAGCTAGGGGTCTGATATCAGTGGCCCCAGAGCAACTTGCCTTATCAGACATTTGATTTTTTGGGCTTTGATCTTGAGGGGGTAAAGTAATTGGAGTAATTGGAGTAATTGGGGTTTTGAGCATCAGACTAGGATCAAAATTAGGAACTAGTTGATGGAAATGTGCCAACATAGCCTCCCTCTCTGCTCTGACTGCTTCCATTATAGTTTCCCTTGACCTCGCCTCAATAAGGCGTATTATTGTATTATTTCTGACTGCTTCGAAGAAACAGACGTATTATTATGTTACAACGTCGGTAAATATATACCGTTGTTGTTTTAAATGTTAATGTTGGATATTTAAAAGAGAGACGTCTATTTAAAATTTAAAAGGCAGAAATAGAAAATATCATAGATTTTACTGTGTCCTCTTGCTGTTTTCCAGCAATATCAGCTTCAGGCTTTGGATCTTCTAATCCCAAAGCTAGGGGTCTGATATCAATGGCCCCAGAGCAACTTGCCTTATCAGACATTTGATTTTTTGGGCTTTGATCTTGAGGGGGTAAAGTAATTGGAGTAATTGGAGTAATTGGGGTTTTGAGCATCAGACTGGGATCAAAATTAGGAACTAGTTGATGGAAATGTGCCAACATAGCCTCCCTCTCTGCTCTGACTGCTTCCATTATAGTTTCCCTTGACCTCGCCTCAATCCTCAATGTCTCTTATCTGACTGCCTCCCTCACACTTTCCTTCAATTTGTCACCAAATTTCACTCTCTACTGTTTCAGCAAATTGAAGAACTGAGTTGGGGAAACGCCAGCACCAACTCCTCTGACTCTCCCACCATACTCGGGGGTTCCCAAAGCAAGAGTCAAGACATCATTGGTCCCGGAGACAGTCAGAGTGCCTTCGGAGACTTGCTTTTGCAAATCATCCTAAAAGAGAGAAAGAGAGATTGTTAGACACTGAGCAAAGTGTAAAACAGATAAATAAACCGACGTTGTAAATTATAAACAACGACGGTTTTATTAAATGACTGACGTAGTATTAATGTAACACGTCGGTCTTTAAATACCGTCGTTGTTTATAATTTACAACGTCGGTTAAAAAAAACCGTCGTATATTCAAAATTAAAACAGATTAAAACATAAATCAAAGACCGTCGTAGTATTTAAATTAAGACGACGGACTATTGAACAATCAGATGTAGGAATTAATTTCATACGACTGCACAAAAGTACCGTCGTTGTATATATATTCTAACGTCTAGATGAGATAAAACCGTCTTAAATTTTCGTGAAGAAGTGAAAAAACTCGATTGAAATATGCATTCTTTTCCAGAAATTGTGCACCACAAATTTCAGTGAAATAGACAGAGAGAGGGAGAGTGTGTGCGTGAGTAAACTTAAAACAAAACGGCAGTTCATAGAGGAATGTAAGCCGTCGTATTAATTCTATCTAGATGTCTGATTTATTCAAAAACTAATGTTTTATTCATTTTTAAACGGCGGTAAATGAAAACCGTTGTGGTGTTTATTTTATAACGCCAGTTATTTAAACGTGTGACATCTATACCAAAATAAAACACTCTGTTTTTCAAATTTAGAACAGAGTTAGTGAGACTTACGATTATTTTTGTCTTCTCTGCAACCTTTGGATCAGGGATGTTTCCTGTTTTATCTTCTCTTGCCTTCTTCCATAGAAGAGCTCGATCGATTTCTTCACCAGGCATGGTTTCTACCAATTGGTCCTCCAAACCAACATACCCTTTTCTAGACAACCTATGGTTGTACTCCATTTTCTCACTCCTCTGTTTCTGCTCAGAATGCACAGCCTCAAAATCTGGGGATAACCTTGAAGCTACAAAGGCATCCCATTGCGATTTCTCTATGAACTTATAAAGCTCAGGGGTTCTTTTAACTTCTCATTGTCATGTGCGAATGGAAGGATATACTGCCTAGTTACATTATACTTGAAATCCTTCCATTTTTTGCCAGCAGACGACAGGACCATCTTCTTGCACCCATCCCCAATAACATAGGCCATTTGAACAGCTTCCCAAATCTGCTCCTTCACGTCCTTGGGCAATTGAGTCCATTTCTTGTCCACAAGAGGGACTCTGGTGCGTGCCAAAACACCAATATAAGATTGCGTCTCAATAGCAGCCTTGCCATGTGGTCTGCCACTTTTATTGAACTCAACCACAGGCTTAATCTTCTGAATTTTCCTCTTCACAGCACGGCTCATTGTGTTGATACCGCGGGTGGATTTTGGCTCCTCAAGAAATGTGGCTGTGCTCGAGTCTTTCTCGGAGGTTGAGGAAAATCTCATCCTCTTCGAGGATTTTCTTTGAACTGATTTTCCTTCTTCCACTTGAGCCTTTGAAACTGATTTCGCTTCATCCCTTTGAGACTTTGAAACTGATTTGGCTTCAATTAGTTGAGCCTTTGAAACTGATTTGGCCTTTGACACTTGAGCTTCCTTGTTTTGAGATTCCGAAACCATTTTTAAATAATCTGCAAGGAAAACAACGTTGGTTATTAAAAATGAACGACTTAATAATAAAGAAATGACGTCCGAAAACATACAGCCGTGATATCTCAGTAGGACGACAGTTGTAAAACAACACCACTCTGGTAATAAGAAAACAGCGACGTCCTATTAAACAATGTATGGAAATAAGACAACGGTTTTATCTCGTTCATGATGTAAATGTTTATACACCACGTCGGTTAGCTTAATAACTGACGTGGTTTAAAATTTACAATGTCAAACACAAAATACAACCGTCGTCTTACTGAGATGGGATCAAGAAAAACAACAGTTCTTCTCCCACTAGACGACGGTTTTATCTTGTTTCCGACGTATTAATTGTCACACCATGACGGTTATTAACCACCGTCGTGCAGTCTGCATTAGGTCGGATTTAACAACCGTCGTGGTGTGTCCAGTCTATCGTCGCAAACAAGACAGAACTGTCATCTTTTGGCGTCGTGAGAGTCATGGACTAATGAATTTAATAAAAACCAGTGAAAGATTTCCTCAATTTGACATAATCTTGTTTCCAGACAACGACGGCTTTCAAATGAAATGTAAAAAAAGGGAAGAGATTGAGAAAAAACCTTTGGCGTTCAAAGAAAGTTTCCTTCCAACGTAAGAAAATGGTGATTTGGAGACGAAGACGAAGACGATGACGATGACGAGATTCAGACGATGATGCTGCTTTTGGGAAATGAGAGGGAAACTGAGATATTTTATCGGTGAGAGAAAATCGTAGAACATTAGGTCAGGTGACGAAAAGTTTATATATTTTCCCAGAGTTCAATATAACGATGTTTTTATTAAAAACCGCCCTAGTATTTAGGTTTAACGACGGTAAATAAGTCGGAACCGACGTGGTTATCACTACAGCTAAATGACTTTTGGAATTCCGATGTGGTTATGACGGCGCTTGTTTATCTAAACTGACGTTGTCCTTCAAAATTCAACGACTATTTATTTTAAGAAACCGACGTGGTTACTTTGGGGTTCTGAAAACAACGTCGTTCTCTTTTTAATACACGACAAAAGTTTGTGATACACGACGTCGTTCTCTTTGCAAAGTGAAAAGGACAACGTTGATTAGTTAAATATGACGTCGCTATGTGTAATAGAACCGACATGGATATTTACGATAATTTGTTTAAATATGATTTTTTCACACGTTTTTTAACTCTCAGTTTTCAACTAGGGTTCCAGCTTCTTCTTGCCCTTTGCTCTTTCTGAAAGCAAATGTTTTTAGTTGCGTTTTCTGCAGAATGATTCCTCACAAGACCAAGCATGGTGAATTTCTTTGTATAAATTGTCTTTGGTTTGCAGAATTATTCCTCACAAGACCAAGATGGTCATTCCTGTTGATTTTGATTATCAGTAGAGATTTGCCTTTTAAATATTGCTCCTATTCAATATTGATCTACAGGAGGTTGAGAACAAGATGAAGGAGAGGGCCTAGCTTGCATATGCGAGGAAGAAACAGTTGAACAAGATGAGGGTGAAGGCAGAAAAGAAACCACGAAGAGATTTGCCTTTTAAGACGAAAATGTCGTTGAGGATTGAGAATTAAATTTTGCCTTGTGTTAAGAAAGATATTACCAAAATAAAAGAAAAATTAATTAATTTTGAAAAGCAATAAAAATAAGATGGCGGTTTACAGAGAAGGCAGACATATAAATAGAAAAACTATGACGGTAATTTGAACTTAGGACGTGGTAAATAAATACGATAGTAGTGTTGTAGGTACCGTCGTAGTACACTCCAAAATAATAAGTCGATAAATTAATCTCTCGCGTCATGGTACATTGTTTAACACATCGTTTTTTTGTAATATACCGACGTGGATTCCATTATATTATACGACGTGGATTCCATTAAAGGATAACCGACGTGGTTTTGTACAATTAGACGGCGGTATGTGTATAAGGACCGCCGTGTGTTTTAAAGATTTATTGTATAAATTTGACGCTTTCTTTCAGTTTCAGTTTTCATTTAGGGTTCCAAGTTCTTCTGATCTCTCTGGAGGCTCGTCTTCCTCTCTCACATACATGCATACATCATCACTCTCTCTCACATCTCAAAGACAATAATTTGGATGTTAATGATGTATGCGTTTTGGTGTATCTCAAAGACGCAAAAACGCACACATCATTAACTTTCAAAACATTGTCTTTCTCAATGTTTTGGTCAGTTCAGTTCTGGTTTCTTTTTGGATTTTGTGTATTTAAAATATTGTCTTTCTCACTTTGGTGGTTCGATTATGATCAGGATCCAAAGATCTCAATGGTAAGATATCATACCTCTTGGGATCTCATTTTCATTTTTGTAGGCTACCAAAATTAAAAATAATTAAATCCTAAAAAGAAATAAAAATTAAGACGGCGGTTTACAGAGAAGGCACCGTCGTAGTATACCGACTTGGATTCCATTATATTATACGACATGCAGTGGCGGATCCACATAGGGGCAAGGGGGTCAATTGACCCCCGCAAGCCCAGAATTTGCCATAGGAACCCAAGAACTTGACCCCTGCAAATGCCCAGATGGTGTTTGATGAAATGCCCCAAAGAGGGAGCAGCCATAGCCAAAAGGAAGCAAGCTTGCTTGCTGCCCAGTGCATGCGAGGAGCCCAGCGGGTAGAAGATGTTCAACGTGTGGGAAAGAGAGGCTTTTAGGTGTTGTATCAAACTCCGGTTTGCTTCTTTCTCTGCTGGTTTGTGGAAGAGAAGTCCCTTTTGACATTTCCATTATACTCAAACTGGCTCATGGCTTTTTTTTTTTTTGGTGTCTGAAAAACTGGCTCATGGCTGAACGCATAAAATCAGTATCAGATGCACACGGGTTTCTCTTAAGTAGGATGAGTTTTTTTATTTATTAATAGGCCATGATAAGCACGGGTGTTTTTTTTATAACATCATAATAATATATAAAAGTTCCAAAGCATAATTAATTTCTTCTGAATGCCTTGGTAAATAATTAAGTTTTTTTTCATTAAGCAAGCAACCGCACATTATTAAAATATTACCTCATTAAAAAACAAGTTAACATATTAAATAGAAAGAAAAAGCTTATATCTAAAAGAAATTTTTTTTCACCATATATAAAGCTTTTGATCAAATATATGGAGCAGAACAAATGGGTGTGTAACTCGACGTGGAAAGCCAGAAAACAAGGAGTTCAAGAGAGAAGTGTGTGATATTTGAATGTTCAAGTGATGAGCCCCAAGAAGCGATACGTGAAAACCAAATAGAGGATATCGAGAGGGCCAAACTAAAGTCTCATGCTGTGAAAAACTGAAGCTTTGATTTCTTTACTTCAGAAGTGAATGGTGTGGTTGAATATTGTTGTTGTTGTTGTTGTTTTTATTTTTTTAATGTGGACAATTGTAATGTGATTTTTTTCTATTAATTAAGAATTATAATATTATCGTTTCTTTTTTTTTTTTGTTCTATTTTCTATATATATTTTTTACTTGTTATATGTTGACCCCTGCAAGGAAAATTTTTGGATCCGCCACTGACGACGCGGACAAAGAACAGTTGGTCGTGTTTAGTTAGGAGTTAACACAGCAGGTTTTTTGGTGAACTGTCGTCTATATTTTCTACGTCGGTGGATTCATACCTACTGTCGTTGTTTTTTGGTCAGATTTTAATACTGAAGAAAAACCTTTTTAATAAGACGACGCTCTCCATTTTGTAGTTGTTTAAGGCACTTATCCACGACGGTTTTTTGTAACCGTCGTCTTTTTAAACACAACAACGGTTTTATGTTCTGCCGTCGTCTTTTTTTGGTCGTCTTTTTCACTTTTTGTAGTAGTGCCTGTTGAGATTAGGGGAACAAAATACAGCAGACTTGTCAAAGTTGACAGTCTAAAGCGTATTGCTAGGGGTATTTTTTTGGTAGAAATACCACCACACAACGTGTTGAGGGTAAGCAAAAGAACTTGAAGGATGGAATTGGTAGAGGCATGAAGTTAAGAAATGATAATGTAAAGGATGACTTTGATTCGAAGAATTCACACCCACTCATTCTTATGCACCTCCGATCTCTAGAGGTACATGCAGCTTCTATTTTCACTTACGACATTTAGAAGTTGATAAGAAATGAGATAAATAAGGAGGCAAAATTAATTCTCGTGCAACCCGTAAGAAACAATGACAATCCTCGTGGTTAAAAATTTTCCAAATTTGGAAGACCCAATGAGAACTAAATTGTGGTGTACTACTAGAAATATCAACATCTTCAGTGCTCATGCAAATTATTTGAATCCGATGGAATTCCATGTTGTCATATGTTTGGAGTTGTGAAATGTGATTGTTGTATCTATTCAATTGCGCGAAAATTGATTCAGTTGCATCCTCAACTTGTGGTACTCACAAGTGCACAAGTTGTTCATAGTATCGCATATGTAAGTGCGAGGTCGATCCCTCGAGGATTGATGATAGATTGATTCAATTCGATTTCCTGCACAAAACAGAAATGGAACATAAGGTTCAAACATGATTGAAACAAAAAGTTAAACAAACAAAGAAGAAAGACACTAAAACTGGTTTTGGGTTTAAAAACTTATTTAGGACACTAGGGAACAATCCAATTCTAAGTCTCAAGCAATCATGTTCACAAGTTCAATTCAAGTCAAAAGATTGATTCTGTCTAATGTATAATTTAGCCATTGTGTCTAGTCTAAACCTTATATTCCTAATTCCCTAATCAGAACCTTGTTGTCTAACCTAAATTAAGCATTAGAAATTCATTAAGCATAGAAGAATGTTTTAAACAACAAAGCATGTATCTAATCCCTATTTTCGAATGTCCATACATACTCTTCCTATACATAGTTCAATTCGAATTAAGGCATATGGTGTCTACTCTTAATTCCAACCAAGATAGCTAACATACAAGTTTTAATGGCGGTCAATCATTCAAACAAGTATATTAACTTATAAGCATAATGAATAAGAACAAGAACAGTCATTGAAACTTGAAAACCTAAAATAAGAAATTACATGACAATAAAAAAATAAAGTACCACTAAGAAAAACATAAAGGAAAATCTAGAAAAAGAGTTTAATTACAACAATTGAGAACTTAAAAGTAAAACTAAGAGAATTTGAGGGAGAGAAGGGAGAGGAGCTCTAGAGAGATGTTTGAGAGCTACCCCCCTTGGCCATATGCTGCCAAAACTTCCATAACTTCCTCTAAAAGACTCGGAATCATGAATCGTGAAATGGACCAAACACTAGACTTCCACATATTTCCAATGGTGTATGGCTCATTATTTGGTTCTTTCTGAGCATGTACAATTTGATTCGTGAACTTGACTGATGTGCAGACACAGTTTTGAGCTATCTTGACTCCAAAATACATTATATGAGTCCTAAAGCTTAATACATTGAAACCAAGATAAAAGAGGGTTAAAAGCACAAGTTTCATCCAAAACCAATAGCAAAATATAAGCTAGGATAGTACAAAATGATATGTAATTATGCACTAATTAGTGATCATATGGACCAAATACTTCCAGCCTTAATAATGAAGAAATGGACAAGGGATGCAAGACATGGGAGTGAATTTGTAATCAAGTTGGATGATGTTCTTAACAAGCTTTATTTTTATGGGTCACAGACAGAGAAGTCTGTTACAAGAGGCTAAAGGCTGAATTTGGGAGATTAAGTACTTTGGTTGAGAGATTGAAGGAGCAACATGAACAAACTAATCTTAATCTAGGAAGTCATAATAATGTTGTAAGAGACCCCGTAGTTGTTAAGACAAAGGGGAAGCAAACAATGGGAAGCAAAGGCAAAAAGGAGGGTACTGGTCACAACAAAAGAAACTGTCCAAATCGCATTGTTGATCAGAGATAAGCGGAAAAGGGTTATACAAGTGACATGAGTGTCCTTCTTTCTAGTTTTAGACCACAAGATGATACAACTGTTGGAAATAGAACATTGCCTTCCTCATTGCGTGCCAGAAATGGGACAAAGACGTTGTCCCTTTCTTATAGAACCACTTACTCGGGCTTCTCATATGGCGAAGTGTCTAGTGGCTCCACTCGTTACACCTATGATGGTTTCACCTCTGAGACACCCGAGTATCGTGTATTAGAATCACAATTTGACATGCAAGGATCGCCACTGAGAGATCTTAATAGATTTTGGGTTCCATTCACCCCAATAAAATGACATGTATTGTAGGACTTCCACTATATATATGGCTTAGATTTTATGTACGAAATATCCATTAAAACCACATTGTTCATGTATTCCCCCAACTTTTGGCATGACTCGTATCACTAGTGTTATTTTGTACCTATGTCAATGTTATATGTATGAGTTCTGATACATTAATATTTATATTTTTTTTCCTTATATTTTCTTAAGATTTTGCATGATTAGAATGGTTATATGTAATAAATTCCATTGTTTTTTATCTTTAGCTTAGATGTTAAATTATGAAGATACATGGAAAATGAGAAAAATCAAATGGCAAAGGTTTGTTTGTCAGTATGATTTTGCAACATCAAATGGCAATTACACAATGTCTGTTTGTCGCTTTCATTGGTAACGACATGCTTACTATTTTCAACACCCAAAATGCTCTCGGAAAAGGGTTTTCTCATTGACAAATTGTGAATATGGACATTCCTAAAATAAAGTATAATATGTCACAACATGGAAAGTGAACATGTAACATCCTGTCCCAAAAATCATTGTTCAATTGATTATTTATTTGTAAAATTTCAATTTTGACCCTTGATAGGGGTATTTTCATCACTTTTTATTTCGGAAAGATTTTGGAAATTTGAATAATGCCATTTCGTAAAGCTCGACAATACAAGTCCATAGACAAGTGACACGCCCCATTCTGAGTTGTAACAATGGAGAAAAGGTCTATAAACGAAAAGGACGTAATGGAAATTTTCAAAAACAAATTTTTTGCATACTGTACCAAGCCTTTTCCTTCTCTCCTCTTCTTTTTCTTCTGCTTCTCTCTCTCTCTCTCTGTGCGCCACCTTCAGGAAAAATGTTCCTCTCTTCCTCCTCGTCCTAGTGTAGCCCTTCTCCAACATCAACAACCTATGAATTCTCCCATTTTTTCAAATTTTGGTTGGTGGTTTTTTGAGCTTTTCCGGCTACTCCAGCCACCGTTTTCGTTGAATGAGGTATGATTCTTCATTATTTTTCCGTGCTCTAGCTGTTTATGTAAGTGGTTTGGATCAATTTTGGAGTTTTAGAAGTCAACCAAAACACCCAAGTTTGGCCGGCTGTTTGGGCCATGTTTGGGGTTACTCCGGCCACTTTTTGGTCGGGGTCTAAGACCAAAAATTGTGCCCCTTGTTAGTCTGATCATGTTGGTATAGATCTTGACTGGGGTTTTGATAAATTTTTCCATTGCCGAGAATTTCTCAAAACACCCACCGTTGCCAGTGGCAGGAAATTGTTCCCAATGGCGGACCCAGGAATTTTATAGGGGTGGGCTAAATAATTTGTTTTAGAGGAGGCATATTAATGTAAATCAATATCCACAAAAAGCTCTTTCTCAATGTAGACAATGAGGGAATCTGCGAGATACTCATCCTCTATTTTGTTGCGAAGTACAGTATGAAAATGCTCATTCTGTAGTTGCCGAAGAAACCGGAAGAATTATTCTGCAATGCTTGACAAAGGCTATCTTTTGTACAACGAACTAAATTCATAGCAGTCAGAATATCATGAGATTTATTCTGCAATGCTTGACAAAGGCTATCAGTAAGTCCCATAATTTGTTTCTAGAAAATTCAAGATAAATATGAACTCGCAAGATGTCATCGCTTTGAATGTACCATTCCATTGTGCTGTATATTTTATGAATTCAGTAAGTTCCTCGGGGATTGAAGTATCAACATTAGATGCATAAGGTGTAACCTTGCTATCGTTACCACTTTTTTTGAAGAATGAATAAATAAATTTTCCTCTCTTTGCCGGTCTATTATCATCATGTGACATGATATCCTACCAAATACTAGACACCAAAAATCATATATGCTAATAAATAATTCAAGTTGCAAAAATAAAACATATATCAACAATTTACAAAAGTTTTCACCCAAACCCTAAATCATAAAAACTTTACAACAACAATTAAAATTGGAATTTGAATATATAAAAAAGAGAAAAACTTACCAAGATTGAAGAACCCACTAAAGATAGGTTGGTACAATTTTTTAGATAAGGAGAGCTATTTCCTCTAGGCTCTCAAGGTTCAAATATGGTGTTTTAGGTGGCTAGAAGAAATTTTTTGATGTTTGCTCTCTGTGGGTGTAGCTCAACATCAGTAAGATTAGAATAGCTCAAGTTGGTAGAGCCTTAGCCTGAGTTCTGCTTGTAATCAAATTTATATACGTTTGGATTGATGTTTATTATTTCCTATATGCTTCATGAGTGGGCTTGTTTTAAATAGAGGACTGAGCTATTATTTACTTTACTTAAATTGGGCTATTATTAGTTTATTATATTTATTTAGTGCAATGGGCTAATATTTATTGGAGTAGGAATAAGCTTATAAAATTTAAACCATATTTAATATTTTAGAAATCTTCCCCTAGGCTAGAGTGGGCATAAATCCATCCTTGATTGTTCCCCTTGTTAGTCTGAACATGTTGGTATAGGTCTTGCCGGGAGTTGTTGATATTAATACATTTACCCACGAAATTTATTGCATGGTGTTTTGGCATTATTTTCTAAAACGGAAGGGTTTAATTATGTTGAATATAAATTATATATTCCACATGATCAGTTTCACAGGCCTATTTTGTTTTGTTTTTATTTTTTACACTTTGCCTATTTTGTTAATAGGTTGAGGTTTTTGTTATTTTGGTTAGATTTTACTTATTCTATTAATTGGTTCAAATATTTATTAATCTTTGTGTCTTCAGTGTTTTTTAATATAATTGTTGTTATATGTATATTGCTTAATTAAAATGATGGGTTAAACACATGAGGGAATGGGGAGGGAGCGCTTGGCCAACAACAAGGCAACTTCCCAGACACGTTGCAAACTCAAGGGTAAGACGACTACTAGGGTGCCCTCTCAGTAAAAAGCAAAGGGAAACAAACAACATCAGTTCTATTGTAACCACTGAGCAAGGGCACGGTTCTTGACCAAAACACAAAAGCCCTGGGAATCACTCATTGTTCGGGGTGAGAATGTTTAGTTTTTCTCAACTTGTTTTTGTGCATTCCACTTATGCAATTAGATTTGTCATATTCAATTACCGCAATTTTGTCTGCCAATTGGATTTTTGTAAATTCAATTGCATTTCAAGTTTTTAGAATATGTTGCGTGAAAAGTGTTCTTGTGACTAATTCAATTTTGGGCTTCTTAGATGTAGGTCCAATTTTGTTAAGATATAATGAATGCAGTACATCAATATTAACTCCTCAATAGAAGTCCTCCAAGGCAACGCGTGGATAGATAAGCAATTAATTTTTCTTTCCTTTTTAACATATTTACTTCCAGTACCATTAAATAGAAAAGGAAAACAAAGCAATACATCCCAGCAATCATGGCGACTCTTACCAATCTCTGCAGATTTCTTACATCAACAATGGATATTTTTTTTTTGTATACAAATTATAGGAACCTGGTGGAAATCACCTGTGTGTCGCCCAGGTAGCATTACCATAGTAAGCTTAAAACGTCAAAAAATGCCCTCCTTGCAAGAATTGATCTCCAAAGAAAGACTTGAACTTGGAAAAAAAGTACACAGAAAGCCAAAAACAAGTGAAACATAGAGAAAGACTTGCACCAGATTAATCTATAGCTATGTTGCCTATACACATATGCCATGAGCGAAAAAGTTACAATATTTCCAACCACAAGGCTCAGAAGCCTCTCATGAGAAAAGATTCATCATAAACACCTACTTGGCATTTTCATATTATACCTATAACATGTGTTTTCTACCCACAAAAATACCTATATAAAATACGTACCTAGGGCCAGGATGAGTCATATTATACTGATAGCATAGGTGTATCTCATTATACCTGCCGAATAGGTAGCTGATTCATATACCTATACCATGGATGAGTTATATTGTACCTATGTAGAATGAGATACATGTTGATTAGGTAGCTCATATTATAAATATACAACAAATAATTCATATGTACCAATGTGACATATTAGTCAAGGTAAAGGTAGGATGAGATACCTGTCGAATAGGTAGCTGAGAGAAGCAAGAAATCAGTAGATTGGGATGGAAGAAGCATATTGTATGTAAAAACGTGATTTTTGGGATATGTCTGTTGTATTTGCCTTTTCTATTTAATGTCAAACATTATAAATGGCTAATTATTATCACATAAATAACTATTACTCAATTCAAGTAATAAGGGGCAACATTGGAACAAAAAATGATTTTATAAATTAAAAACTAAAAAGATTACATAAGATAATATTAAAAAAGGAATGTAATCCTATTTGGCAAAAAAGTAAAGGACTTTGATCAAAGTCACCAAATTTGGGGATTAAATTCAACTACTCAAAGCGAATTTGGATCTATATCAACTTTTCTATTCAATTTTTGACATTTGCAGAATTCAAGTAGCCACATTAAGGGATGCGTGTTGTGAAATTATTGCAAGCGCACAATTCGCACAAGTAATATAGAAATAAGTAGAGTGTCGTTCCCATGAAGATTTTAATTTCCTATTAACTACCAATTATGATTAATTCAAAAGTTTATTTGAACAATTGATTAAGAAGATTGATTGATTTAAGTAAACTAAAACAATTATGAAGAATAAAAATTTAATTAACGATGGAAAATCAAGTTTGGTTAGACACTAGGGCATCCGATTTCACCATAACCAATTCCACTTAATTCTTATAGCCAATTAATCCTAATTACTATCCATGTTGACAATTGGTTTCTCCTAATTCATTTGATATCCCCTCTCGGGCTCAACCAAAAGTATTCTTAATTAACAACCCATTCTCTCTTGAGCGACGGATTTAGAAAACCAAGAACCCATTAAGTTCTATGAGAACCTACAAGGAAACTGCATGAGTCATGTTAGTCCCTCTCGAGTACTCATTCAAGGCATGGTATTTGTTACAAGAAGCAAACACCAAACATCTCCTCTCGGTCTCCGCTTGGATCATCAATTAAATATTAGCTAAATATTTAAATCATTAAGAACAATAACAAATACTCAACATGGGATAATAATCAAAAATTAACATAACTATAAAAATTAAGTATTCTTGGTAGCCCTAGCAAGGAAAATTAGTTCATGACAAAAGAAAATTAGTTCATGTTTAGGGTTTGGCCGATGGACTTTATCTCTGGATTCTCCACAGCAACCACTTCGTAAGCTCCAAAAGCACCGCAGCAGCAACTCTTGACTTTCTCTTTGATATATTTGTCTGGGTTGTATGAAAGTTGTATATGGGAAGATATGGTGAAAAAAATGACGGTATAAAGAGATCCTCATAGAGGGAGCTTAGGGTGACCTTATATAATGTAAAACAACTAAACCCTACTCTTAAAAGGTCTAGACAAACTCTCCTAAAGCAAAACAAAAATCCCAAACAATTAAGGAAACCAACTAGGAAAGAATCCTTCTTTCATTTGGAAACACGTCAGCCAACTTGCACGCATGTTTTAGGGTTGGTCCACTTCCTAGAAAATTCTAGAAAAATATGATAAACGTAGCTTTATCTCTAAGCTTTCCAAGCATATATTACACGCCACTAGGAAAAATCGGAAAGGTCTTCAAATCTTCAATCTTCCACAGCAGTGCAGTTCTGACGGGATTTCAACTTAGGCTGTCTTGACTTGCAAGTCTGGAGCATTTGGCTTGGTAGAAAATTATGAAACTTTGATACAATGATCTTGAATGTCTTAGCTTTCTTCTCCACTTGGCCTTGCGCTAAAATTCATTCGAAAAGTCTATTTTCAGTTGAAATCCTTCCAAGAGCGCAGAATCGCTAAAAATAAGGAAAGTAAGGTAATAATACTCTTTTTAATTAACTTTCCCCACAAAAACCAAATAAAAGAGGTATAAAAATATAGGAAATAATACACTTATCAAAGCAGAAATGACAAATTTTGTGGTTTATGGTTTCAAAATCATTTGCCTGGTCCAGTGAAGAATAAAGTCAAAGCAGCGTGGTTTTCATTAGTTCCCAAATTTACTTGCAAGAAAGGAAAGGAGAGGCAAACACCTCATTACGGCATTGGCGGAGTGTTGGTGGGACAGTACCTATACATTCCATCTGGATGAGGTCGGGGGGCTTACAATTACCCTGATGGACTTTAGTGTGATCACAGGTTTTCCTGTTTGTGGGAAGCCTTTAAAATATGACATGGAGGCCCACAATAACATTAAAGAGATAGTGAGGCTATTCAGGAACCCTATTGCAAAGCATAATTTATACCAAGAAAAAATGCAAGGACATTGTGGATAAGTATAAGGAATAGAAGCCGTAAACCGTTGTAAGAAGACCAGTTAACTCGTGTCTTCATTCTCTCATTGATCGACAGCACTATATGCAATGAAAAGAGCGACTCTGTTTATCTATACTACATGTCCAGCCTGGCTAAAGTTGATGAGATTAAACAATTGGGGCAGGGCTAGGTTGTCATGCTTGTATCTGTCAATGGATGCTTATACCTCACATACTCATTTCGAAACACTCGATAATCAGTGGATTCAGCAAACCAGTCCTCTGCCTTAAATCCCTCAAGTGATGCTTTGGTTTCATTGTCCATGACATACACTTTCACGTCTTTGAGTATGGTTTGATGGGGAATTTTTGGGATCCGCTGATCTGGTGTACCTAGGCTTTACATGGATACTTTTTCCCCTAAATACCAGGCATGCCCGACTGGTCCTTCGAGTAGAATTCTTTATTTTGTAGCTGGAATGCTGCTTTGCACATAAGGTTGTAGGGTTGTATCATCAGTTCCCCATGGATGCCAATTGACTTGATTAGTAGTGACATATCTCATAGTTATCCATAAACTGCTCCAAGTTGTGGGATGTTTTCCGCACATCTCAGTCACCCAACCACCGTAACACGTGCGGCCATTGACTGTTTTCATCGGTAAATGGTCGACTTAAAGTAAGTGGCTTCAAGTACTCGCACGCCCATACCTATAAACAAAAAACATACCACTATTAATTATGACAACCAAAATACCCAATCGCAAGGAATTATAATAATCATTTAGTTTGTCAACATGAAATTATTCACCTCCCAAGCCAGCCAATACCCTCGTGAGCTTGGCACTATCCTTCTGCAAATAGCATCCATCGATAGATACAAGCATGACAACCCAGGCCTGCCCCAATTGTACTCTTTACTATCTTCGACTTTAGCCAGGCTGGGCATGTAGTATAGATAAACAGAGTCGCTCGTATCATTGCATATAGTGCTACCGATCAATGCAAGAATGAAGACACGAGTTAACTAGCCTTCTTGTACAACCCTTTGTGGCTTCCACTCCTTATCCATAATGTCCTTGTATTCTATCTTGGTATTAATTATGCATGCAATGGGGTTCCTGAATAGCCTCACTACCTCCTTAGTGTGTTTGTGGGCCTTCATGTCATATTTTAAAGGCTTCCCACAAATGGGTAAACCCGTGATCACACTGAAGTCCATCGGGGTAATTGTAAGCTCCCCAACCTCATCCAGATGGAATGTATAGGTATTATTCCACCAACACTCCCCCAATGCCGTAATGAGGTGTTTGCCTCTCCTTCCTTTTCTTGCAAATAAATTTGTGAACTAATGAAAACCCTGCTGCTGTGACTTTATCCTTCACTGGACCAGGCAAATGATTCTGAAACCATAAACCACAGAATTTGTCATTTCCGCATCCCTTGCTAAGTGGTTACAATAGAACTGATGTTGTTTTACTTTGCTTTTTTTTTTTGAGGGGTCACCCCAATAGTCGTCTTACCCTTGCATTTGCAACATGCCTGAGAAGTTGCCTTGTTGTTGGCCAAACGCTCCCTCCCTATACCCTCCTGTGTTTAACCCATTATTTTAATTAAGCAAAAATTTATTAAAATATATAATAAAAATTATATTAAGAAAAGCTAAAGACACAAAGGTTAATAAATACTTTAACCAATTAATATAATAAGTAAATCTAACCAAAATGACAAGCTTGGAAAAAAAAAAACCAAAATGACAAGACCCGCCCCGAATTCCTCGGAACCCGGGATGAATCCGGTGGTATTTCCAAAATCAAACTGATGTCGGGGCCACTTACTAACGTCATAGTCTCTCTTCCAAATTATGGAACCCCAGGCTAATAGTTTAATTCGCGGCTGCCCCTAGGTGGAACCCCAGGCTACCTACGTACCCCTTGGTGATGGATCAAGCTACACATAGTTCTTTCATCAACACTCACGATTCATATAATATTCGATTGTTTAAAATAATGCCAACGATCTAATTTAGATTCATTACAACATCAAATAATGCGGGAATCGTTTGGCTGAACCACACGGAGGAATCCTCAACAACCATATGGCCAGGGACGAGCCGTCCAATCGGGGATTGGGCTCACCAGCACGCACAACATAATCCTCAATATTTGTTCGCCTGTGACAAGTCCTACGCGCACAGACTACCCCGCTAAGGGTCTACGGTAACACCCCGTCAAGGGTGCCTGGGTTCCAACATACCCAAACCGTATCCACAATTTTCCAAGTATCCATCACTTCTAGAATCAGTAATCAAGGAAGCCCACACACCGAAAAGTCCAACGCCATGTGTGGGTATAGTGAGTAGGGAAGGTACATATGATGGTGAGGTTTATAACCCTTATATAAATATTTTAAAAATAATATTCCTTTCCTTAATTCAAGTTTCCCAAATATTTATTCATAGTAAAGAAAATAAACTCTCAAGCATATATTCTATAAAGACCCGAAAAAAATTCAAATAGTAATCAAAACTTATTTACACTTAATTTCCATAAAATACTATATTCCACAATCAAAACTTCTTTCGTAAATAACATGATATCACTCAATCCATATACTTTAATAATAATCATAATAATATTAAATAATGATAAATATTAACTCATATTAAATCAATTTTCAATCAAAGCTCATTATGGAAGAAATTCCATATTAGAAGAACGAAGTACACTTAAAAACAAACATCCACTCATTTCCTAATAATCATAGCCGAGACCCAAGACTCACTTTCACAACCCATCAGTCAAGTTTCAAACTAATATCCAAGAATTCCATAAGATACCATAAAACAATCTCATAATCCCAACATAATCAACATAACTCAAATAACAGTAAAGACTCGTTATTAAGGTCGTTCTAGTACTCCTCAAAGGGTGAAACTACCTCGGAAGACTCACGGTCAACTGATGAGTCAAACAACCCAAACTTGGTCAATTGGGCCCATGAGGCCCACAACCTCCGATTTTCGATCCGAAAGTTCCTATGGGTTCAACAAGATTTATTATACATGTCCTGGAAGTTTGGTCCGAATCGAACGGTCGGATCACTCGTGATCACACGATCGGACGGTTACCATTTAACCTTATCTTTGAATCATTGAATCGAAACATTTGGGACTCAATTTCACAATCCGCAAATTTCTACATGATCCTAGAGATGCCTAGATCAACATGTGCAATCCGATTGACAGTCAAATGATAACCATATTCAAATCCGAGCATACCGTCGTGCTCGGGATGACATGGGGATCATTTTAGGACCAAATGGGTCACCCAAATAGTGCCTGCGAGCCGCCAACATGTGAGTGCTGTGAGAAATTCCGGCGACTGGAAAATTCTCGAAAAACCCAACAGCACCTATATCTACATGACCAAGAAGTGATCGGAACTTGCCGGAAACACGAGCTGAAAATTGGCCAAACTTTAAGCGATAAATCGAGTTCCAAAACTCAAAAATCGATCCTAATCAACCTAACCATCAGCTAGAATACATTGAGAGGATTAAAAAACATACGTAGATCGAAGAAATTGGTGGCCGGAATCACCGAAACGAGCGGTGGAAACTTTACGAAAAATTCAGCCGTTTTCGAGCAAATTCCGGTTGCTGGAGCGGTTGTCAGCGGCGGGGAAGGGGTGGGGCTGGAAGAGGGAAGTGAGCTGGTCACTTTGGTACCGGTCCCGCCCAATTTAGTTGCCAGTTGAAGCAGTGGCCGGCCAAAGAATTGGTCGGTTGTAGCTGCGAGTCCCCAAGAGGGGGAGGGGAGGGCGCGGAGAGAGAGAGAGAGAGAGAGAGAGAAGAAATAAAAATCTGGTTTTTAAAACTGAATTTCGAAATATTTACAATTATGTCACTAGGCTTCCGTAGCTTGTAACTTCTTCGTTACAACTCTGATTTGAGCCAACTACGTGTCAACGAACTTGTATCGACGCGATCTACGTCATTGTACCATTAATTTCCCCAAAATCCTACCAGATTAAAAAGTGACCAAAATAACCCTATCCCCGAGGGCAAAATTGTAAATTTATTACATTAATTAAATTAAACGAACACTTAATTTGGGTCGGGATGTTACACAAAATAACAAAACCTCAACCTATTAACAAAATAGGCAAAATGTAAAAAATAAAAACAAAACAAAATAGGCTTGTGGAACTAATCTTGTGGAATATATAACTTATATTCAACCTTAGTAACCCCCTTCGTTTTAGAAAATAATGTCAAAACAACATGCAATAGATGTTTTGGGTAAACGTACAGAAATATCAACAACTCCAGGCAAAACCTATACCAACACATTCAGACTTACAAGAGGAACAATTTCCTGCCGCCGGCAAAGGTGGGTGTCTTGAGAAATTTTCGGCGACGGAAAAATTATCAAAACTCCAGTCAAGATCTATACCAACATGATTAGACTAAAGTAGCGTTTGGGAGTGCTTAAATTTTTTTAAAATCAGCTTTAAAAAAAAATTTCAAAACTAAGGTGTTTGGTAAACGTCAAGAATCAGCTTTTTTTTTAAATTGTGGTCAGTTATCGCCGTTTTTTCAAGGCAAGGAGAAGGCAGCTTTCAAAAAAACAAATTAACCGGTGGTTTTAATGAAATTTAGGCTTTCCCATAATGCCCTCACTTATTTTTCAAATGGACAGTCCTTGTCCCTCCAATTACACAACTCCCATCTGCAAACTCCTATTTGTGCCTGATAAACTACGGCCACGAATTGGCCGAGGGAACCCCTCTTCTCGGCCTCAAAACTAAAACGCAGCGTTTTGTCAGGGTGCTTGGCCTTCCGGAGAAACAAGAGAAAAATTGCTAAGGCACGATCATCTCGGCCTCGATTAAAGGCCGAGGCCGAGATAGAGCAGAGTCACCGCCAAAGGCTTATTGTCAGACCACCACGTGATGGCAGGGTCCCATCCTTCATTTAATGAAGTAGTGCCTGCTTAAATGCAACAAACCCACTGACCAAGAATAAGCATTTAATGCACGAGGGGAGGTGGGAAGTGATTGGAGTCAGGATTTGGTGACAGGGATCAGAGTGATTAGACGCCAACATTCTCACAAAGCTCTTTGCAGCCTGAGAGATTAGATGACTAGCCACCAGAGCAATAAATGCGTCTCCACGGCCAGAAGCGCAGAACCCACGATCAGGGCGGCGGCCGAGATTCACCGGGATTCATGGGGTCACACCACCTTACTTCACGATCCCAAATGTCGATTTGACTACCCACTTGCGCTAATCAGGCTCCACCATGCAGATTTTCAGCCTCGATTACCCCTCCAGGAACTCTACCTATAAATACAAGACTCAAGACCACTTTCAAAGGTTTCAAACACCAAACAAAAGCCTCCCACGGAGCAACTTATATTTTCCTGTAATGCACTTTCAATATCTTTACTTGCTTTTCTAGGAGTAGAGTTAGTTTGTAAGGAAAATCCATTCATCAATATATCATACGACCCTTGATTTTCAAGGCGCCAGAGCACCACCTCTGTTATTCACTCGCTCACCCCATATATCATACGACCACCGCTCATTGAGTGGCGCGCCGGAGCACCGCCCTAAAACACACCAAACACCACCACTCAACGGCCTTGTAGTTCAGGCTGTGAACCTTACAGCCGAGACTAGTTCCTCTCTCGGCTACAATCGTTTGATTAGAAGACGAGTTCGGACAGGCGCACCATCTAAACACTTTCACCCACTTCAAACACCTCGACGCACGGTAGACCGTGCTGGCACGCCCGCGCACAAACGCACCCCGTCCAAAAGCAAGAAACCGCGTGTTAATGCATATCCCCTCGGCCCGGAACTCCAGGCCGTGAGATTTGCGCGGCAGACAACTCCTCGAATCAAAGTGCATAGAGAAAGGAGAAGAAGATAAAATTTACAAAAAAAAAAGTGCAGGGAGAAAGGAGAAGAAGAAGCCCCATCAAATCAAAGAAGAATTCACTCAAGTGAAGAAGAAGCACCTACAACCTTGAAGAATAGTTCAAGAATCTAAGATTTGAGAGCAAGAGAAAAACAGAGAAGTGAAGAACTCTATAAACATATAAATTATAAAATAAACGATAGAGCAACCATATCTCCAATGATTTTACCAACTACCAAACCATGCAACCACAAAAGATCCAAACCCTAGCTTCCCCACTTCGTCATGTCCAGCCAAAGAAAATCAAGCCCCCAGCTTCCCACCAAAACAAAATTCAATCTTACAAGCCCACTCACATACGAAGAGCAAAGGACCGTAAACTCAAACCTCTCTTGATCTTTTTTTGTTGGTGGTGTGATGAGGCAATGGACCATAAATCCAATCCAATCCTTTTTTTTTTCTTGGTGTTTTGAGGCAATGGAGAAGAGAATAGGAGAGAGAGAGAGAGAGAGATGGGGTGGGTACGATGATGGGTTTGTTTGTTTTTAATTTTAATTTTGTAACAATATTTTATAGATTAAATTTTTTGATAAAACAGTGTAAATTTAAAAAAAAAAATTTATGTTGTGAAGTTGGTTTTGTTTTTTTAAAAAAAAAGTGTCAAAAGAATGAAGAAAAAAACAAACATTTTCATCTTCATGTCCTTGGTCATTATACACACTAAAAGCACTTCTGATAAAAATTTACCAAACACTTTGACTATCACAATAGTTTTTCAAATATAGTTTACCAAATGCCTAGCTATTTTTTTTCACACCTGATTATTATCGCAGCACATCATAAGTAGTTTTTTTTAAAGGGAAATAGCTCAAAATGCCGCCCAATTTATATATTTTTTTTTAAAATATAACCCCTCCCCTAAAATTTTAAAACTATCACCTATAAATACATGTTTATTGTTCACTGATTGCACACATATCACTTTTGCTGAAATTTTGTTTTCTCTCTATCGTGCCTCTCACTTTCTCTATCGCCCCTCTCACTCTCTCTGTCGCTTAGCTCTCTCTGTCTCTGTTGCTCAAGTCTCACTCTCTCTTCGGTCAGCTCTCACTCTCTCTCTCTCTCTGTGACGCAGTGGTCTTCCTCTTCCCTCATTCACCTGCAAAAGGTACTGTTCATCGTCAATTTTAATTGGTTTAGGAGTTTTTCTGAAGTTGGTTTAGGGTTTATGGGTTTCTATGAAATTGGTTTAGGGATTTCTTCGAAAGTGGTTTAGGGTTTAGGGTTTATGGGTATCTCTGAAATTGGTTTAGGGTTGAGGGGTTTCTTTGAAATTGTCTGATTCTGATGCTTCCTTGTTTGAAACATTGAATGGTTTTGTTTTTTGTGGATTGATTCTTGCGTTTGATTTGGGATTCTGTTGTTTTGCTGTTGTTATTAATGTTTTGGTGCTGTTTTTTGCTCTCGTATTGCCAATTTAGTGGTTTTGTATTGGCATTTTAGTGCTATTGTATTGCTAGTTCATTATGGTTTTAATGGTTTTGGCGATTTATGCAATTGAAGTCTGTGTTTCCTTTTGTTTTTTTCCATCCAAAGAAGGAAAATTGTATGTGTCATTTATAGTCTCTAGATTACCTAATTTGTGGCATCAAATGCTTAGAAATTCCAATAGGTCATTCTTCAAGATATTGAAATATATTAGAATGACAACATATACATCTGTGTATATATGTTTATTGTGAAATTACATATGGAGTAGGAAGCCATTATTTGAATCTATAAAAGTGGTATAAAAGCAAGTATCAAAACATTGAGGGAAGTGGAATTTGATAGGGGCCTCAACGTTTGCACTTCATTTTATGCTTATAGTATTTATGTTCCTTGCATATGAGCATGGGCCTAGTGGGAAACCCATGTAAAACATCTTGTCTTCTGTCTTCTGTCTCTTCTCTCCCCTTTTTCCGGGTTTATTATGTTATTCAAATGGGAACAGATGGGTGGGAGAGCAAATGTGATATTCATGGCCAAGTTATGGGAAACTTGGAGAACAAGTTGAACAAAGCATATGCCAGAGAAGTGAACCAAACTCTAAAAGCACTAAGTCGGAGCAAAGAGTTAGTATCCCTCAAATTAAAATTGTAAGGGACAATTTTAACATTGGTTTAGTCAATTGTTGGACAAAATATTTCCATCCTATTATGTGTGTATTGTATTAATATTGCCACTATATTGTATATATATTGTACGAATATTGCCACCCTATTGCATGTATATTGACATACTATTGCTACCATATTGCAGGTATATTGCCCTGATATTGTAACTCTATTGTATTTATATTGGCCTAATATTGCTACCCTATTGTATGTATACTGACTAGGGCTCGTCAATGGGTTTAGGGTTTAGGCTACTTCATTCGAGAAGAAGAAGAAGAGGAGAAAGAAACAACGTGCCTTTGAAAAAGAGGCACTCAGCTGCATCATAATTACTAGGGGTGGGCACTCAAACCGGCGAACCGGAAATCCGAGCCGAACCACACCGAACCAAACCGGAAAAAAACCGAGTTGACCAAAAAGTCAACAACCGGTCAAAAACTGAACCGGACCGGTTTGGACCGGTTTTGGATCCGGTTTCATGTCTTCAAAAATCAGACTGGGCCGAACCGAACCGGTCAAATTAAAAAACATATAATTTTAATATTTATTTATATTTAATGCTATATTTTTAATTTAATAACTAATATTTATTCAAGTTCAATTTCAAAATATCTCTCTTTTCTAACTTTAATATTTATTTTTATATGAAATTGAATAATTTGTTAATTTTCAAGTCTAAATAAATAAATTTTCAGTTGAAAATTGTATTAAAAAATAATTTTTATAATCCAGTTCAACCCGAACCGATCCAAACCGGATAAATAGTATAGGATCGGTTCCAATTTGAGGCAAAAACCGGTCCAACCCGAACTGTGCCCACCCCTAATAATTACACTGTAACACGGTGTCACAAATAATTTAAAAAAATAATAACAATGAAAAAATTACTTTAAAAAAAAAAAAAGATGGTATGAATAAATATGCAAATGCTTGGTGCAGGGTTGGAGACACTACTACAAAAATGGAAAAAGACGACCAGAAAAAGACGACGGCATAACATAAAACCGTCGTTGTATTTAAATAGACGATGGTATAAAAAAAAACCGTCGTGGATAAGTGATTTACTGTTCAATATTTTTAAAAGACGACGCGTACAAATAAAAAACCGTCGTTTTTAAAAAAGGATTTCTTCAGTGTTAAAATCTGACCAAAAAACAACGACAGCAGGTATGAATACACTGACGTAGAAAATAAAGACGACAGTTCACCAAAAAACCTGCCGTGTTAACTCCTAACTAAACACGACCAACTGTTCTTAATCCACGTCGTATAATATAGTGGAATCAACGTCTGTATACTACGACGGTGCATTCTCTGTAAACCGCCGACTTATTATTTTGGAGTATACTACGACGGTACCTACAACACTACTGTCGTTTTTATTTACCACGTCCTAAGTTCAAATTACGGTCGTATTTTTTCAATTTATACGTCTGCCCTCTCTGTAAACCGCCGTCTTATGTTTATAGCTTTTTAAAATTAATTAATTTTTCTTTTATTTTGGTAATATCTTTCTTAACACAAAACAAAATTTAATTCTCAATCCTCAACAACATTTTCATCTTAAAATGCAAATCTCTTCGTGTTAAATATGAACACAAATTTGGCAAATACATCGTGGCAAATATATGTTCAACTGTTTCTTCCTCTCATATGCAAGCTGGGCCCTCTCCTTCCTCTTGTTCTCAAGCTCCTGCATAGCCTCGATTCCTGAAAATCAAAATCAAAATCAACAAAGTGTGAACCCTCACTCCTCGATTCCTGGTTACATTGTAGTCCCCTTTTCCACAGTGATCAACTTCAAAACTCCTGTGTAGCAAGGTGGAACCAGCCTTAGAACCTGTTGTGGGTTGTGCCTTTGGGGTGAAGCTGGGAGTGGGCTTGAGGTTCAGAATGAATAGACACCACCTACTCATTCTGAACCTCAAGCCCACTCCCAGCTACAGCCACCACCTGAGTCCGTCTCTGCGAGCATCAGGAACACCCACGCGGGTTCTCAAGCTGGTTTCACCCTTGCTACATAGGAGGATGTAGCAAACCCATGCTTGGTCTTGTGAGGAATCATTCTGCAAACCCATTTGCTTTCAGAAAGACAATTTCTGCAACCCTAATTGAAAACTGAGAGTTAACAACCGCGTAAAAAAATCCTATTTAAACAAAATGGAGTAAATATCCACGTCAGTTCTAATATACATAGCGACGTCATATTTGACTAATCAACGTCAGTTTAGATATAACTACATCGGAAATCCAAAAGTCATTTCACGCGTATTAAAAAGATAACTACATCGGAAATCCAAAAGTCATTTGGCGAGTATTAAAAAGAGAACAGAACCAAAGTAACCACGTCGGTTTATTGAAATACACAGTCGTTGAATTTAAGAGTACAACGTCAGTTTAGAGAAACAAAGCGCCGTCATAACCACGTCGGAAATCCAAAAGTCATTTGGCGCGTATTAAAAAGAGAACGACGTCGTTTTCAGAACCGCAAAGTAACCACGTCGGTTTATTAAAATACACAGTCGTTGAAATTACAAGTACAACGTCAGTTTCGAGAAAAAAAGCGCCGTCATAACCACATCGGAATTCCAAATGTCTTTCGGCAGTTGTGATAACCACGTCATTTATGAATTATCTACCGCCGTTATAACAAAATAATACGGCGGTTTGTTAATGACAACGTCGTTGTATTGAACTCTAGGAAAATATATAAACTTTTCGTCACCTGACCTAATATTTTACGGTTTTCACTTCCCGATAAAGTATCGTAGTTTCCCTCTCATTTCCCAAATCACCATTTTCGTCACCTGACCTAGCATCATCGTCTGAATCATCGTCTTCATCGTCCAAATCACCATTTTGGTCTTCGTCTTCGTCGGAAGGAAACATTTCTTTGCACGCCGGTGTTATTCAAGGTTTTTTCTCACTCTCTTCCCTTTTTTTACTTTTCATTTGCATGCCGTAGTTGTCTGGAAACTAGATTCTGTCAAATTGAAGAAATCTTTCACTGGTTTTGATTAAATACATAAGTAGATACCCTCACGACGCCAAAAGACGACAGTTCTGTCCTGTTTTCGACGATGGAATGGACACACCACGACGGTGGCTAAAAACCGTCATGGTGTGACAATTAATACGTCGGAAACAAGATAAAACCGTCGTCTAGTGAGAGAAGTACACTAGTTTTGTAATTTTAAACCACGTCGGTTATTGTTAATAACCGACGTAGTTTATGAATATTTACGTCATGAAATATATAAAACCGTCGTTGTTTTTATATTATTACGTCGTTTATTTTTAATAACCGACGTTGTTTTTCTGGCAGATTAATCAAAAATGGTTTCGAAATCTCAAAACAAGGAAGCTGAAGGGTCAAAGGCCACAGCAGGTTCAATGGCACAAGGGGATGAACCCAAAACAGGTTTAGTGGAAGTTGAAAAATCAACTCAAAGCAAACCCTCGAAGAGGATGAGATATTCCTCAACCTCAGAGAAAGACTCGAGCACAGCCACATTTGTTGAGGAGCCAAAATCTGGCCGCGGTATCAGCACAATGAGCCGTGTTGTGAAGAGGAAAATTGAGAAGGTTAAGCCTGTGGTTGAGTTCAATAAAGATGGCAAACCACATGGCGATGCTGCTGTTGAGATGCAGTCTTACATTGGTGTTTTGGCACGCACTAGAGTCCCTCTTGTGGACAAGAAATGGAAACAATTACCCAAGGACGTGAAGGAGCAGATTTGGGAAGCTGTTCAAATGTCCTATGTTATTGGGGATAGTTACAAGAACTTGGTCTTGTCATCTGCCGCCAAAAAATGGAAGGATTTCAAGTATAACTTAACTAAGCAATATATCCTTCCATTCGCACATGACAAGGAGAAATTAAAAGAAATCCCATTGCTTTATAAGTTCATAGAGAAATCGCAATGGGATGCCTTCGTAGCTTCAAGGTTAACCCCAGATTTTGAAGCTAAGCATGCTGAGCAGAAGGAGAGGAGGGAGAAATTGGAGTACAACCATAGGTTGTCTAGAAAAGGGTATGTTGGTTTGACGGACCAATTGGTAGAAACCATGCCCGAAGGTCAAGAAATCGATCGAGCTGTTCTGTGGAAGAAAGCAAGAGAAGATAAATCAGGAAACATCCCTGATCCAAAGGCTGCAGAGAAGGCAAAACTAATCGTAAGTCTCACTAACTCTGTTCTAAATTTGAAAAACAGAGTGTTTTATTTTGGTATAGACGTCGTTTATATTTATATAAGCGACGTTATAAAGTGAACACCACGACAGGCTTAATTTACGGACGTTTAAAAGTGAATAGGACGTCGGTTTTTGAATAAAGTAGACGTCTAGATAGAATTAATACGACGGATTAAATTATTCTATGAACTGCATTTTTGTTTTAAGTTTACTCACGCACACACTCTCCCTCTCTCTGTCTATTTCACTAAATTTTGTGGTGCACAATTTCTGGAAAAGAATGCATATTTCAATCGAGTTTTTTCACTTCTTCATTAAAACTTACGACGGTTTTATCTTATCTAGACGTTAGAATGATTATACAACGACGGTAATTTTGTGCAGCCGTATGGAATTGTACATCTACGTCTGTTTGTTTAATAATCCGTCGTCTTACTTTGAATATACGACGGTTTTTAATTTATGTCTTAATCTGTTTTATTTTGAATATACGACGTATTTTTATATACCGACGTTGTAAAGTATAAACAACGACGGTATTTATATATAGACGTTTTAAATTAATACCACGTCTGTCATTTAATAAAAACCGTTGTTGTTTATAATTTACAACGTCGGTATATGTATCTGTCATACACCCTTCTCAGGTTCTAACAATCTCTCTTTCTTTCTTTTAGGATGATTTGCAAAAGCAAGTCTCCGAAGGCACTCTGACTGTCTCCGGGAGCAATGATATCTTGACTCTGGCTTTGGGAACCCCGGAGCATGGTGGGAGAGTCAGAGGAGCTGGTGCTGGCGTTACCCCAACTCAGTTCTTCAATTTGCCGAAGCAGCAGAGAGTGAAATTTGGTGACAAATTGAAGGAAAGTGTGAGGGAGGCAGTCAGAGAAGAGACCTTGAGGATTGAGGCGAAGTCAAGGGAAACTATAATGGAAGCAGTCAGAGCAGAGAGGGAGACTTTGTTGGCATATATCCGTCAACTAGTTCCTAGTTTTGATCCCAGCCAGATGCTCCAAACCCCAATTCCTCCAATTATTTTACCCCCTCAAGATCAAAGCCCAAAAAATCCAATGTCTGATAAGGCAAGCTGCTCTGGGGCCACTAATATCAGACCCCTAGCTTTGGAATTAGAAGATCCGAAGCCTGAAGCTGATACTGCTGCAAAAGAGAAAGAGGACACGGTAAAATCTCTGCTTATTTATATTTATGCTTTTTAAATTTTAAAAAGACGTCGCTCCTTTTAATAGCCGACGTTAAAATTTAAAATAACGACGGTAAATACGTCTGTTTCTTACAAGACACGTCGTGTTTCGTTATATACCACGACGCTTTTATAAACCGTCGTTCATTTCATGATTTCATTAACTGTATTTATATTAGACGACCTTTCTATAGAATAGCGACGTTATAAATTCAATACAACGTCAGTATTAACGAGAAACCGTCGTTTATATTATATACCACGTCTGTTTTTTTTGTTTAGTTAGAGTCGTTTATTTTAGTTCACACACAAACTAACTTATATTTCTTTATTAATTTCTTTAAACAGGATCTCTCAAAGCTAGATATGCCACCTCCTCTTTTAGCCTTATGCCAACATTTCCAGACCAAGTTGTTGCCTAATGGTAACGAGGCTCTAACAATTCACATGCCCAAGGAAGTGTTTGGCATTGAGCATGATACCTTCCTCTTCACTGAGGATGTTTTGCAGTTTGGTTCAATGGTTGAGATAGGAACCACAGTGATATCAGTATACATGAGGTAATTCTCCCTAATCCCATTTTGTTTTACATTTTCCTTTCTTTTAAATTAAAATCTCATTTAATTGACTTTCATATATTTAGGTTCCTATTTGACTATTTAAAAATGGCAAATCTTGTAAACCTTGTTGGCCTCGTGGACCCTGGGCTAGTGAGCTCTGGAGCTGGATCAATATCAGACCGAATAAAAAACCTGTCAAACCGCCTGAATACAGCAGATGGGAATCAATTTTTCTTGGTCCCTTATAATCCAGGGTTAGTACCATTTAAAGTATTTTCCTATTACATGAATTCACTGCCTTATAATCTAGGCTTCTAATATTTTTCTTTCTAATATGAATCATTATGTGCAGGGGTCATTGGGTGATGGTAATTGTGAGACCATTAACAGAGACTGCCTATTACATGAATTCACTGCCAAAACGCATGGTTGACGACGAAAAGAAAAATATAGTGAATACGTTAGTTGATTTCTTCTGATTTATGATTTTTCTTATAAAGTATTTAAATAAACGACGGTTTTTACTAATACCGACGTTATTATATAATATAACGACGGGAAGATATTACCGACGTTTTAATTTAACTACCACGTCAGTATTTTCTTAAAAACGTCGTTTTAATTTAACTACCACGTCGTTTGCGTTTTATTTAAGAACGTTTTAATTTTTTCTGCACAATTTTCGTCATACGACGTTTTTTACTCTTACCGACGTTATAACGTTACACAACGACGGTTAGGTTTTACCGCCGTTTTAAACAAAATATAACGTCTTGGTTTAAAAAACTCCGTCGTTTTGACTGATTTACCACGACGGTTACTATTTGTATTTAACACCCTTTGTTTTCTTGTAACAGGTCAATTAAAATGTTTAACATTCATATAAACAAAAATTCACGTAAACAGCAGGCCATTTGGAAAAATCTACACGGCACTCCTGAACAACCAACAAGTGTAGAGTGTGGCTATTACGTGATGCGATTCATGAGAGATACAATTCATGATCCAGACCTAAATTTCGAAAAGAAGGTAAAACGCAACATTTTAGATATACTTTCTTTATTTTACTACGTCATATTTTTGTTTAACCGTCGTTTGTATTCTTTTAACACGTCGGTTTTTTGGTTTATTTTGCAGTTTGACAAGAAAAAAGATAAACTTCAGTATACACAAAAGGATATTGACGAAGTTAGGCATGAATGGGCAGAATTCGTGAACAAGCAATTACCGAAGGATAATTGATGTAGATAAATATTTATGAACAATGTTTAATTTAGATTATTTAAAATGTATATAAATATTTTGTTGTAATCAAGAGAACAAAAATCAACAAAATTAAATTTTGTTTAAAAATTTGTTTAGTTCCCAAACACCGACGTCTGATTCTAATTTACACGTCTCATACGTGTACACAATGGTCGTATTGCAGTAAACGACGTGTAATAGTCAAAACAACAACGGTTTATAATTAATTCATCCTGTATAAATGAATTTGTACTCATATACTACGTCCGTTAGTATAACCTTATCGACGTCGTAATAATATACAAAGGCTGATATTTCTAAATATCCGCCTTTGTATAAAAAAAAACGTCAGCTATATACAACAAAATGACGTGTAATAGAAATAACAACGACGGTATATAATTAATTCATCCTGCATAAAAGAATATGAATTCATATACTACGTCGGTTAGTATAACCTTATCGACGTCGTAATCTTATACAAAGGCGGATATTCTTAAATATTCGCCTTTATATATATAAACAACGTCAGTTATATACACTAAAATGACGTTTAATATTAGTAACAACGACGGTTTATAATTAATTCATCCTTTGTAAATGAATTTGTATTCATATACTACGTCGGTTAGTATAACATTAACGACGTTGTAATATTATACAAAGGCGGATATTATTAAATATCCGCCTTTATATATTTAAACAACGTCCGTTATATACACTAAAATGACGGTTTATAATTAATTCATCCTGTGTATATTCTTAAATATAGTTTCAACGTCGGTTTTTTATGTTTAATGTCGTTGTAAAGGGATACAACGTCGGCTAAGTCATTTTTAATTTAATTGTTATTGACTTTTATATTTTATTTAAATACATATTAAATTCATAACTATATCCAAAAATTATACTGAAAACTACCAAGCATTGGAATATTGTCTCTATCCTAAAGCTTTAAAAAATATAATTTTGGAAATATTTTTTATTGTATTTAATTACTAATATTAATAATATATTCAA
This sequence comes from Prunus yedoensis, assembly GCA_005406145.1. Classification (NCBI taxonomy): domain Eukaryota; kingdom Viridiplantae; phylum Streptophyta; class Magnoliopsida; order Rosales; family Rosaceae; genus Prunus; species Prunus yedoensis. The sequence continues at coordinate 279,759 of BJCG01000015.1, read as the reverse complement.
AACAAAATCCGAAAAATATACCGGCAAATTCTATGCACTGATTGAGACAATATCTTGCCCGTTAAGGCCTGAAAAATGTAATTTTAGTTTTCAAAGTTCAAATGATAACAAAATTCAAACAAATTTAGAGACAAAGCATTGTACTCCTTATACTTTACATAACATAACCCTAAGGTTTATGTGATCCATTGGTGCCCATAAATTCAAAATTATGAAATCCATATTTTAGCCTACTATTGTAGAAGGCAATGTTGTAAGGAATCCATAGCAATTTTCGGTTCATTTTTCTCGTACTTGTGTATTTTTTTAAAATTATTTTACAATTTAGGGTTTAGGGTTTAGGGTTTTTTGAAACGACGCCGGTTTTCTCCCGCTGTTTTTGGTCAACTACATTAACAAAGACTAATTGAATTCGGTTGACGACGTCAGTTATAAAATAGCGACGTCTTTAGTGTTTACAACGTCGTAAATGTATTATAACCGCCGTTGTAAGTAATTATTAGACGTCATTATAAGTGTTGACCGTCGTGGTTGAAAAACGCGGTACTTAAAAATTTTTGACCGCGACTTAAAATTTTCAGAATTTCCCTTTAACCCTCAAATAGTTCATTCTCTCTCTTCAACATAAATTTGTCTGAAAGTTTTCGTTCTCCAAGCTCTCTCTCAATATCCATGTAAGTACAACTCTAGTCCCTTTAATCCTAATTCTCTCAGCTCTGTCTCAAGCTTTTGTTATATTCTCTCAGCTCTCTCTCAAAGCATTGGGTACGTAGATTCTCCAAGATCTCTCTCAAAGCATTTGGTACGTAGATTTTTCAAGATCTCTCATTGGGTACGTAGATTCTCCAAGCTCTCTCTCAAAGCATTGGGTACGTAGATTCTCCAAGCTCTCTCTGAAGCAGTTGTTATATTCTCGCAGCTCTCTCTCAATATCCATGTAAGTACAACCCTAATCTCTTCTTAAATCCATAAATGTTTTCGTTGGTAGCTATATTAGGGTTTTGGTGTTTGCAATCTTGTAATAATTGCTCTCTGTTTGGGTTCTTTTATGTTTGTTTGGCCATGGGTTCTTGGAAAAGGAATGGGGATGGGAGATTTAAGCTGTTTTTTTTTTTAACTACGACGACGGTTGAAGGATCAAACCGTCGTCCAAATGTTTATTATACGTCGGTTGTTCATTTACTCCCGTCGTCTACGTTTTAAGCCGCAACTGGTAGCCTAAAGACGACTGTTTCTCCATTAAACGTCGTCTTTAGGCTACCAGAACACCATTCAAATTTCTGGGTCTGGGTATCTTAATGACGACGGTGACTATAGATGCCGTCGTCGGAATGTATATTAAACGACGATTATTTTTATAAACCGTCGTCTTTTCCATGTTTTATATTTAATTTTCATTTTGTTCTCTGCTATTTGAATGAGCAAGTGTTTCATTGCTGGTCTTTCCACTTTAATATATATATATATTTATATGAATTTGATAGAGTGTAAGATGGATAAGTCATGGATGCATGCAGATAGAAGATCGAAGGCATATGAGTTAGGGGTGGAAGGATTTTTGAATTTTGCGTTACAAAATCTTGGAAATACAACTGAGATTCGTTGTCCATGTGTTAAATGTGGGAATATTCGATTGTTTGGGGTTGGAATTATAAGGGAACACTTATACTTTAATGGAATTGACCAAAGCTATAAGATTTGGAGATGGCACGGAGAACCTTGGGAATGGACTACCAATGCTAGTAGAAATGTGGAAGAAGATGAGCAAAGTTGGTTTAGTTATGTTTCTGAAGAATTAGGGATGGATGATAATGATTTTGCCAATATTGGATCTGATCCTTATGAGTTTGCCAGTGTGATTGGGGATGGCGATGAACCCTTGTACCCTGGTTGCAGTAAGTACACGAAGTTGTCGGCTTTGGTGAAGTTATATAATTTGAAAGCAAAACATGGGATGAGTGATGTTTGCTTTACAGAATTATTGATACTTCAAGGAGAATTTCTTCCAGAAGGAAATACACTACCTTCCTCTATGTACGAGGCAAAAAAGACTTTGTCTGCTTTAGGGATGAGTTATGAGAAAATCCACGCATGTTCCAATGACTGCATTTTGTATCGGAAGGAGTATGAGAATGCAACTAATTGTCCTACTTGTGGTATCTCAAGGTGGAAGGAAACCAAGGATGGGTTCTTGAAAGAGGGTGTGGCAGCGAAGGTGGTGTGGTATTTTCCTCCAATTCCAAGGTTTAAAAGGATGTTTCAATCACATAAGACAGCTAAGAGTTTGACTTGGCATGCTGCAAGAAAATCAGTTGACGGTTATATGTCTCATCCAGCGGATTCCCCGTCTTGTAAACTTGTTGATGAAAAATGGCCCGACTTTGGTAATGAGCCAAGAAACTTGAGATTGGCTCTCTCATCTGATGGATTCAATCCCCACAGTTCTTTAAGTAGCAGATACAGTTGTTGGCCAGTTATGTTAGTTACATATAATCTCCCACCATGGCTATGCATGAAGCGGAAGTTCATGATGTTGACTATACTGATTTCCGGTCCTAAACAGCCCGGAAATGATATAGACGTCTACTTAGAGCCTTTGATTGATGATTTGAAATCTCTGTGGGATGGGATTAGAGGAGTGTATGATGCCCACATAGGAGAATACTTTACACTCAGAGCTGCATTACTGTGGACAATTAATGATTTTCCCGCTTATGGAAACTTATCTGGTTGTGTTGTTAAAGGATATAAAGCTTGTCCAATATGCGGCGATGATACACCTAGTCACAGGTTGAAAAATGGCCACAAAATTTGTTACATTGGGCATAGAAAGTGGTTACCAATCAATCATCCATATAGGAGGCAACATGCAGCTTTTAATGGGAAACCTGAATATGGCATGCCCCCTGAGCCATTAACAGGAGAAGAAGTGCTGCATATGGTTGAAGATATTAATTACATATGGGGCTCGAAAATTGGGGGAAGTGTTGGTGAGAATGATGGTGATAGAGTTTGTTGGAAGAAGAAATCAAAATTCTTTGATCTCGAGTATTGGAAATACCTCCCTGTGAGGCATGCCTTAGATGTTATGCACATTGAGAAGAATGTTTGCGATAGTATCATTGGTACATTGCTAGAGATCCCTAGAAAAAATAAAGATGGGATTGCTGCTCGGTTAGACTTATTGAACATGGGGGTAAAAATTGATTTGCAACCCGAGTATGGAGAAAGACGTACTCGCTTGCCTCCAGGGCCTTGGAATTTGTCAAGAGCAGAGAAGAGAGCGGTTTGCAATTCTTTTTATGGTATGAAGGTTCCTGAAGGTTATTCTTCAAATATAAAAAATCTTGTATCTTTAAAAGATTCAAGACTTCTTGGCCTTAAATCTCATGATTGTCATACCTTGATGCAACAATTGCTCCCTGTGGCAATTCGTTCTGTTTTGGAGAAGCCTGCAAGGTATGCAATAACTCGATTGTGCTTCTTCTTCAATGCTTTATGTGCAAAGACGGTAGATGTTTCCAAGCTAGATAAGTTGGAAGAAGATGTAGTAGTTACTTTATGTTTGCTTGAGAAGTACTTTCCCCCTTCATTCTTTGATATCATGGTTCATCTAGTAGTACATCTTGTCAGAGAAGTTCGTCTATGTGGGCCAGTATATTTTAGATGGATGTATCCGTTTGAAAGATATATGAAAGTGCTAAAGGGGTATGTTCAGAATCGTACTCGTCCCGAAGGTTGCATTGCTGAGCGGTATATAGCTGAAGAAGCTGTAGAGTTTTGTACCGACCATTTATCTGATGTTAGTACAGTTGGAGTGCCTTCAAGCCAGAATATGGGAGTTTCAAAGCCATTATCAGGTTGCACAGTGGGCTTAGTTGATATGGACTTGTTGAACCAGGCACATCTATATGTCTTGGAGAATACGGAGGAAGTCCTACCTTATATCGAGTACGTATGAGTTTAATTTTTCATATATATGTAGCCATGTACTCCTTATATTTATCTTATATATGAGGGACCGTAATGCGTGTTTTTTTCGTGTCAATTGTAGGGAACATATGATCCACATCAAGACCACTTATTCGAAATTTAGAAAGAGAACAAAGTGGCTACAAGATAAGCACAATAGCACTTTCATTCAATGGCTACGTGTTAAGGTATATATGTTATTGAATGACATATTCAATTTATTATTTTAATTTTCTTTCTTTCTTTATATATGTTAGATTGAATTAATATATATGTTTAATTTGTAGGTTCAAAGTGAATTTAATGGGGAAGATTATAATGGCATATCAGAAAATTTGAGATGGTTAGCAGCTGGTCCAAGCATGGTAGTGCCATCATATAGGAGCTATCTTATTAATGGTGTCAAATTTAGCACCAAGGCACAGGATGATGTGCGAACTGTCCAAAATAGTGGAGTTTATTTACTTGCACATACTATGCAAGTTGCTAGTGCCAAGGATAAAAACCCTATTGTCTCCAATATGGGTTTTTATGGGGTTATTCAAGAAATTTGGGATCTTGACTACCAAAAGTTTAGAATCCCAGTCTTGAGGTGTGATTGGATAGATAACACTTCGGGCCTTGTAGTCGACGAACTTGGATTTACCCTTGTAGATCTGAGTAAAATTGGACATAAGAATGACCAATTTGTTATGGCTTCTCAAGTCAAACAAGTATTTTATGTTGACGACCCAATGCATCGTGGTTGGTCGGTAGTGTTATCAATGCCTAATAGAGAATATAATGATGTTATTGGTGATGATGTGCTAGGTGATATTAGAATTGAGTGTGAGCCATTTTCTAGAGGGATACCAAATGTTGACACATTTGATGACCTAGTGGGTGAGTTTGGGAGTGAGAACATTAGAGATGGGTGTGAAGATATATGGATTGATTGATTGTTGTAATGTATAACATTAGTTATGCAGTTAATTGTATGACATTAATTCATAGCTCTGTATATCATTTTAATTCCGATCACATTTTCATTCTGCAAGCTTTGTATGACATTAATTCATAGCTCTGTATATCATTATAATTCATTTCAACCGTCGTCTATTACAGTCGTCTATTATAGTCGAAAGGTCTCTTTTTTATGCGATTATGTACCAAATCGACGTCGGTTTTAGTTTTTTACTGACGTGTACTATATTAACCACGTCGTTTTTTTGTGTTCAAGCCGTCAAAATAATTTTCAACGTCTGTGGTGATATAAATGGTCGTGGTTATTGTTGTTTTTACGTCTGTTCAAGTAAATATATGCCATGTTATATGTTTAAGACGTCAGTTTTTCATTCAGTGAACGTAGTATTTATTAACCACGGCGGTTTCTAAGTTTTATACGTCGGTTTTGTTTTATTTCGAGACGTAGGTAAAACCATTTACGTCGGTTTTATAGTTGTTTTTGACATTTAAAATTATTTAAACGTCTGTGTTTTAATAAAACCGTCGTCTATTATAGTCGAAAGGTCTCTTTTTTATGCGTTTATGTACCAAATCGACGTCGGTTTTAGTTCTTTTGTGACGTGTACTATATTAACCACGTCGTTTTTTTTTGTGTTCAAGCCGTCAAAATAATTTTCAACGTCTGTGGTGATATAAATGGTTGTGGTTATTGTTGTTTTTACGTCTGTTCAAGTAAATATATGTCATGTTATATGTTTAAGACGTCAGTTTTTCATTCAGTGAACGTAGTATTTATTAACCACGGCGGTTTCTAAGTTTTATACGTCGGTTTTGTTTTATTTCGAGACGTAGGTAAAACCATTTACGTCGGTTTTATAGTTGTTTTTGACATTTAAAATTATTTAAACGTCTGTGTTTTAATAAAACCGTCGTCTATTATAGTCGAAAGGTCTCTTTTTTGTGCGTTTATGTACCAAATCGACGTCGATTTTAGTTCTTTTGTGACGTGTACTATATTAACCACGTCGTTTTTTTTTGTGTTCAAGCCGTCAAAATAATTTTCAACGTCTGTGGTGATATAAATAGTCGTGGTTATTGTTGTTTTTACGTCTGTTCAAGTAAATATATGCCATGTTATATCGTTAAGACGTCAGTTTATTCAATCAGTGAACGTAGTATTTATTAACCACGGCGGTTTCTAAGTTTGACACGTCGGTTTTGTTTAATTTAGAGACGTTGATAAAACTATTTACGTCGGATTTATAGTTGCTTTTGACATTTAAAATTATTTAAACGTCTGTGTTTTAATACAACCGTCGTCTATTATAGTCGAAACTTCTCTTTTTTATGCGTTTATGTACCAAATCGATGTCGGTTTTAGTTTTTTTGTGACGTGTACTATATTAACCACGTCGTTTTTTTTGTGTTCAAGCCGTCAAAATCATTTTCAACGTCTGTGGTGATATAAAGGGTCGTGGTTATTTATGTTTTTACGTCTGTTCAAGTAAATATATGCCATGTTATATGTTTAAGACGTCAGTTTTTTCATTTAGTGAACGTAGTATTTATTAACCACGGCGGTTTGTAAATTTGACACGTCGGTTTTATTTAATTTAGAGACGTTGATAAAACTATTTACGTCAGTTTTATAGTTGTTTTTGACATTTAAAATTATTTAAACGTCTATGTTTTAATACAACCGTCATCTATTATAGTCGAAAGGTCTCTTTTTTATGCGTTTATGTACCAAATCGACGTCGGTTTTAGTTCTTTTGTGACGTGTTCTATATTAACCACGTCGTTTTTTTTGTGTTCAAGCCGTCAAAATCATTTTTAACGTCTGTGGTGATATAAATGGTCGTGGTTATTGTTGTTTTTACGTCTGTTTATGTAAATATACGCCATGTTATATGTTTAAGACGTCAGTTTTTTCATTTAGTGAACGTAGTATTTACTAACCAAGACGTTTTCTAAGTTTTACACGTCGGTTTTTGTGTATTTAGAGACGTCGATAAACATATTTACGTCGGTTTTGTAGTTGTTTTTGACATTTAACATTATTTCAACGTCAGTGTTTTACTAAAACCGTCGTCTATTATAGTCGAAAGGTTTCTTTTTTAGGTTTTATGTATGAAATCTACGTCGGTTTTAGTATTTTACTGACGTGTACTATATTAACTACGTCGGTTATTTTCCGTCGTTATTTCATGTATGAAAAGACGGCGGTCGATTTCTCGTCGGTTGTAAACCATGATACACGACGGTGGATTACCGTCGTCTAATTCGTTTTTTGTAGTAGTGAGAAAATCATGATTATATTTGGTGGTGTAATTATGTTTGGTGATATGATATGTTGTTCATCTTATTCTTCATATATGTTATTGTTGTATTAATAATTGACACAAATTAATCTCCTAATCATCCATTTATAAACTAGTAATGAGTAAAGAAAAGTGAATGAAATGAGACAAAACAAGGAACCCAAAATAAATACAAACAACAATTTCTAGCACCCTTTTATCGTCACTGTATCCCCACTGTATCACCATGCTAGCACCAGTTTATCGCGTTTTAGGCAGAAACGAATTATGCACTTCCTCTGTTCTTCAGTTTTGACATATCTCCATTTTTTTACCTTTAAATTTTCAATCGGTTATGCAAATTTTGTGTTTTGTATATGGTTGGATTTAACGTAGAAAAATGAAGAAAACCACACGGACCAAATGTAAAAAATGGATACAAAAATAAGCAGAATTCAGTGGAAACAAACACAACATTTCAAACAAGTAAACTATTATACCTCCATAAAGACCAAGTATGTTTATATATCGAGCTGTGCGAAATAGTTAAACTTTACAATGTACAGATTAAGTATGCTAACCACGACGGCAATTCGAAAAAAAAAAAACCCAATTTGAAAACCGAATGACACGTACTACCAAATTTGGTTTGACAAAATTGAAATTAATGCATATTCCTACTCCAAATTGAGTACAATTGATCTGCCATGTCTACAAAATAGAAATATTCATGTGCCATGTAAGGCAAGCCACCACCATCGACATTATGGATCACCATATCAAGCACCTCCAGCACAGCTTCCATGTGTGCATATTCATATAAAGGATTTCCTGAAATAATGAAGCAGCAAAGTGAATTCCCAAGTGATAAGTGAAGACTGAACTCAATTGACAAACATGATCACATTTACCTTATATTTACCAAATCAAGTAATGTAAAGGCTATAAATGACACATACAATTTCCCTTCTTTGGATGAAAAAAAAACAACAGGAAACACAGACTTCAATTGCATAAATCGCCAAAACCATTAAAGCCATAATGAACTAGCAATACAACAACACTAAAATGTCAATATAAAACCACTAAATTGGCAATACGATAGCAAAAAACAGCACTAAAACATTAATAACAATAGCAGAACAACAGAATCCCAAATCAAACGCAAGAATCAATCCACAAAGAACAAACCCATTCAATGTTTCAAACAAGGAATCATCAGAATCAGACAATTTCAAAGAAACCCCTCAACCCTAAACCAATTTCAGAGATACCCATAAACCCTAAACCAATTTCGAAGAAATCCCTAAACCAATTTCATAGAAACCCATAAACCCTAAACCAATTCAAATTTACGATGAACAGTACCTTTTGCAAGTGAATGAGGGAAGAGGAAGACCACTACGTCAGAGAGAGAGAGAGAGAGAGAGAGAGTGAGAGCTGACCGAAGAGAGTGAGACTTGAGCAACAGAGACAGAGAGAGCTGAGAGATAGAGAGAGTGAGAGGGGCGATAGAGAAAGTGAGAGGCACGATGGAGAGAAAACAAAATTACAGCAAAAGTGATATGTGTGCAATCAGTGAACAATAAACATGTATTTATAGGTGATAGTTTTAAAATTTTAGGGGAGGGGTTATATTTTCAAAAAAAATTATAAAATGGGTGGCATTTTGACCTATTTCCCTTTTTTAAATGCACAGCATTGCCAAACTAGCCCTAACAAGCCAATAATGTGTAGCCTAAACAAGTAAATGAGCATTGACCAAAAAAAAAAAGCAAATAAGCAACCAACAATGCATAAGATATGAGTTCAGGTTATTATCCTAAACAATCCACGAAGCTATGGAGCATTAAAACCGGTCGTCTCAAAATAAGAAAACAAAAGAAAGATTAACAAACTTTAATTAAATAAATTAAACTAATTAAAACTTGATCATGTCATATGGAGTTTTTCAAAGAAAAACTCACAAGCAGTAAAAAAAATTTGATACATGTCTAGGCTTGGAGGAAAGGAAACGTGGGATTTGGCTGCTGTGTGAAAGGTAACATATAATAATAATAGTTATAAACCTTTTGGGGTAGGTAGCGTAGTCTTGGACTTGGAGGAAAGGAAACATGTGGGATTTGGCTGTTGTGTAGGGCCCCATGTGTTAAAATAAGCTTATTAATTTATATATCTTATCAAATAACAATGCATAAAAAAGAGTTAGAGTTATTTTGGTAGGCATAGGTTTGATTTTATATGGGTAATTTTTCTTTTGGGAAAAATAGGAGTAGGCGACAGTCTACTCTGCCCTTGGCGTAGGACCGCCACTGACTGCCTCAATCCCTTGTTTAGAGCACCTTCAGCACAAGCACAAACTTGGGCAAATGGCAGCCCCAGGCCCCAAACCCCCCTCTCCAAAGCAAAAAGTCTAGCCTGAGCAAGGGGTGGGAGCCACCAGCCCGGGCAAGTCCACGGGCAGGAATCAACTGGGCTATTACCCAAAGGCTACTGATGTCAGCATGACGTCAGTGCTGACCCACAACTGCCATAAACCAATTGCTACAAGCGACGTGGCTTCTCCTGGAGCCTCCGATCCAAAAATCTTATCCAATCCAACGTCTCTCCAGTTTTTGGCTAAAAAAAATCGAACAAATAAGTAAAAAATATCAAAAAATCTGGAAATTTTTTGTATAAATACCTACCTTCATACTGATTCATCTCCTTCTAATATTTTTCATTTTCCACACCAAATTTTCTACTACAAAATTCTATTTGTGAAAAAATACAAATAGCCTCTTCCATCGAAGCCGGAGGGTCGTGGACAAATGTTCGAAGAGGTCAAAATCTTGGCGATGAGGTAAAAAAAATTAATTGTCGTTTTATTCAATTTAATGTCATTTTTTTAAGAGTGGTGATTTTCTCACTCCCCTTTTGTCCACTTACACTCCCTTTTATTTTTTTAATAGTTTTTACTATAACAAAAAGGGGAGTGTAAGTGGACAAAAGAGTAGTGGGAACATAAAATTTCTAAAAAAGGGAGTATAAGTGGATAAAAGAGGAGTGGGAAAATTAGTTCCCTGTTTTAAATATATTTCTTGCATTTCCAATTTCATTTTTTTAATAGATTATTCAAGGCAAAACAATAAAGAGGAAAACCATTACTCATGGCTCCTCAAGTGAACAATGCCTGCAGTCGGTTCTAGTGGTGCGTTCCGTGTCGAAAATAATGGCACTATTACGTCCTCCGAAGGAACATATTGCCCCACAAAGGAAAATTTAATTCGAAAATTTTATCCGAAAATGTTATTTGAAATTTTAGGTGAGAATTTTATAATAAATAGTGACACGTGGCAACCAAAAAATCATACCCAAAAAGCTTATCAAATTAATGGTTTAAGCATAAAAAATAGAAAATAAATTAAAGTGAATAGTAATTGCCCTTGCCCCTGCCGTTGCCCTTTGGGGTGAAATCAAAAAAGGCAGGGCTGCCACTTTTCACATGAATAGTGACAAACCTTACCTTGCCTTTGCCTTACCCTTGCCCTTTGGGGTGGAGGTGCTCATATATAGACTCATGCATTGTGTTTTTTGTGCACATCAATCAAATGACCTCCTAAGATAGTTGGAACAAGTTTTGTTTTTAACCAAGTGTGTGGTAGAGTAAGTTCTTCCTTTTGGAACTTGTTGGTGAATTTTAATTTTATTTAATGATTTCAAAATATGAAAACTCGTCGAGGACAATTATGATTGTAATGAATAGACAATATAATTTTTTATGTTTTTGCATGTCTTGTGAGAATTTGAATTTTTATTGTTTATATTTTGTGAGAGGCCCCACATATGTGGGAGCAAATAATTCGGCTTCCAATCACAAGACGCCATGTGAACAAGAAGAATATGTCTTAGGTCAATTAATTGAGCCCATTTATTTGGCAAATTAATTGATACTAAAAATAGAGATGTTACCTTAAATATGGGATATTATCTTTATTTAAAAAGATAATATCACCAATTAAGATATTATCCTAATTTGGAGATGTCATCATCAAATTAGGAGATTTGATCCCAATCAAATTCCTAATGGACTCAATCCCTACAATTTGGAGAAATAATAAATTCTTTCCAAATAGGAATTATTCTTTGAAAACCCCTCGATGCGTAGAGCCCTATAACTACACAGCTTCACTCAACACACAAGGTAATTCGAAACTCAGTTCCAAAACCCTAGAAAAATACCCAAAGCTCCTCTCTCCCTCTCTCATAGCCGACGGCATCCCTAGGCGCCAACCTCTCCATTTTTGTCTCTCCACACAACTCCGGCCACGTAGTTCTCACCCTAAAGAAAACTCCGTATTCTTTTTTAGCTATTGTTTATCCTAGATTCAATCGAACTAACTTAGGCATCGGAGGGCCTTTGGCCAACACCCCTCGATTGTGGTCTTTTACTCCAGTTTGATTTTACACGGATCTAGGAAGAGTGAGAAAGAAGTTAAAAGGATGAAGGATCTTCAAGCGATACTCTCCCATGAGAATATTTGCACAAATATTTGGTGCTTTCCTTGAGAGCTTCGAGATATACTCAATGTGATGCTCTCAAATCTAAATCAAGGGAAATTTGTTTCCTTTCCATCATCAGTTTCATCCGAAACCCTCAAATCACCATGGTGGAGGCCCAACCACGAAGAACACGGCAAAAACAACTACCGCGTGTTGGCGAGAATTTCTCTAGGAAACCAAAAGGAATTTCTCTAGTACCCATGTGTTTGGGCCTAAATTTGACACACTCAGCCCGCCAACAAATAATCAGGCCAAGGCTATACACTCGACCCAAACATTGGAGGCCCAGAAACTGTCAAAACCGCGAATGACTTGGGCCTAGAAGGAACCCAAATTGGGCTTGAACCAAAATTGGGCTTGGCAAGATTTTTTATTGATTAAAGAAAAAGGACGAAGCCCAAAGGAGAAACAGACCCATGTGACCCTCTGATTTAGAAAAGTCAACAATTTCAACCAAAATTAATAAGGGATGAACAGGGGCAGGTATAAAGAAGAACATCTCTGAAAAACTTTGCAGCCAGGAGATCAAATTCCGTGTTATTTATTCAAAGATATTCTTCTGCTCCAAAGGAAGGCACCATTTTTGAGGGATACGCAGACTTTGATTTATGAAAAGAAGATAAGCGGGAAACAGGGAGTTGCTCAAAACTGAGAACTTACCATCACAGTTTGAGACTCTTACAGAAGCAGTTAAACTGGAAGAAGGGTATGGTGCCCCATCAAAATATAGGGAAATGATCACTTCAGGAATTGACTATTGAGTGCTTATTTGCTAGGATTGATAAAACCCCCTTTTTCTTTGCATTTAAAATGGAAAGATCTTTTGAGAATTTTTGCCGCCCATTATTAAAAGAATTAAAACCCCCATTCAAAAAGCATCTCTTATATAAGAGAGGGTGAACATAGCAAAACGGGACAATCAATCAAACAACCAAAAAGAAACCTTCAAACAGCTATCAGTCAAAACACCCAACTTCAGTTCAGACTTAGAGAAATAAATCATTCAAAACGAGATTTCTCTCATTAAAAATTTGGTTCAGCATAAGTCAAAACAAGCAGAGTTCAGATTTCTACAAATATGAAAACCTCAACAAATTTATGAGAGAGCCCTGATTAAGCAGGACAGATACCACAGCACAGCTCCAGTTCAGTAGTCAGTTCCAGCCACTTCTGCCTCTTCCAGACTGAAGAAGTCCCAATTCTGCCCAATCAAAAGCTTTCCAAGGCTTGAAATAAATTAAAGCTCTGCCAAACTCGAACGTTGGCATCAATTTGCAGCTGAAAAAGACCAATTGAAGTTGTTGATAGTCCAGTCCAGCACAGGCATACCCAATCCAGCCCAGGCAGAAATGGAAGTCCAGTCTTCTTTTTCTCTTTTTGGGGTCAGTTTTTCCCTTTTGAGTCTTGTAAAAGAGAAGTCTGTCTAAAAATAGTCCATTTTCTCATTATCTATTCTGGCCAGAACTATCAATTTTATACTGTGAAAAATTGTGAAGTCCTCACCAGACTGAGGCAAGAAAAGAACTTACTTGGGAAATATTCACCCAAATTCACAATCACTTGTTTAGAAGTCAGTAACTTGGGGCGCAAGTTATCTATTTTTAGAAAGTCTGCTAGGATCTTTATTGCTAGCAGTGGCACGCTCACACATTAAAGAAAGTTGACTTGTTGACCAGTTAATGGTTCTCAAGCCAATGGGGAACTTTACCCTACCATCACAGGAACAAAAGTAAAACGGGTGAACAATTTGGCACGCCCGGTGGGATTTCTCAGTATATATACTCCTCGAAAAGTTTTCTATAGTATACGAATAATGGAAAGAGACCAAGCAACTCTTCGGGAAGGACTGGAATCAGAAGAAAGTGATGCCAGGCAGTCAGCCCATGGCAGTACCGGGAGTAGACGTTCCAGAACCGGCTCCAGGAGATTGAATCAAATACAGGAAGCTGTGTTCCGACAGGAGGCTACAGCGCAAAGGAGGCAGGATACTCTAAATAACATGACGGCCATGATGCAATGTAAAGTTAACAGGCAGTTCAGGAAGGACCGAGAGGCTGCTATGGCCAGAATTCCAAACCTCGATGTCCTGGTCCAGTAGCTTGACCTCCCTTATGGGCCCCCACCTCTCACCACACAGATAGCTGGAGTACCAGAACCCGAAGAGGTCCAGGCCGAACAGAGGGGAGGAGCCCTTCCCGTCCAGGAGCATGAGGTGCCAGTTAGGCCAGAAGGCCCTGCACCAGTTCAGGCTCCCCAGAATCAGCCAGAACCTCCACCTATTCCACAACCTGTGGCCCCACGTGATCAGCCCTTGGCACTTCTGCTTGAGGCACCAGCTGTGTTGCCTTACAGAACTAGAAGGTTGGACCCCAATCCATTCCCTCCACTAGCAAGGGGTAGGAGAGGAAGAGGGGGAATCAACCCCTTTGCCAACAATGACAAGAATAGACCAAGGGTGAATTGGAGGAATCACCAAGACTATGACGAGGAGGAAGAACACAGGGAGGAAGCCCTTCCCAGACCATACAGAATGGAGCACAAATTTGACCACGTCCAGCCAGAACAGGGGCGAAATCCACATCCTGTCAATGCTTTGAATGACATGGGGGCACTACAGAGAATGATCAGGGAGATGATGGAACCTGAAGCCAGAAGAGGAGAAAGGCCCACCTATAGAAAGCCATATCCGGCTTACATAGATCAGATACCTTTATCCCCAGGTTTAAAAGTACGAAATTTTACTCTGTTTAATGGAGAAGATCCTCAGGCTTCATCGGTTGAGCACATAGGCAGGTTCTCCGTCCAGTGCATAGCCATAGAAAATAACCCCCTGTTAAAACTAAGACTTTTTGGAAACTCTCTCTCTGGACAATCTTTCACTTGGTACACCAGCCTGTTAGCTAACTCTGTTCAAACTTGGGACCAAATGGAAAATGTCTTCCAGGACTATTATTTCAGGATCAAGCCAGAAGTCACCATCAGTGATCTTGCTGCCCTAAAACAGAGTGAAGACGAACCTGCTCAAGACTTCATAACCAGATTCAGAAAGCCAGGAGACTCAGATTTGTCGATCTCCAGTGACATCAAGCCTCTTCATCACACCAATGGCGACTGAACTCCAACTGCAGACGGCTTCCCCCGTGGCTAGCTTTGAAATATAGATATAAGCTTTCTCTCTCCTCCACACTTCTTCATTTTACAATTCCTCTAACAAACATTAATGTTTAATATTTAATTTTCAATTAATTCACTTTCTTAATAAAAATTATGATTTAATATTTGTTAGACTTAGTGTAAGTTCTTAGTAGATATTAACAATTAATATTTTATTATGGTATCAAGTAGAGTTGTCAAATGGGATGGGCCGGCCCAGCACGGCACGAGCCCAACCCGTTTAAATGAGGCATGGCACGGCACGAGCACGAATATTAATGGGCCGTGCTCGGCAAGGCACGAAAACTTGGGCCGGGCCGGGATCAAAAAATAGGCCCAATGGACCGGGCCAGCCCATGGCCCGACATGGGCCGGGCTTGGCCCGAGCCCGCTTCAAGCACAGCACGAGCCCAAGCACGGCCCAAGCCCAGCCCATTTAGCTTTTTTTTTTCTTCTCAAAAAGTCAAAATGCAATAATTTGACATCTAATGTCATTGTTTATATGTTTAAAAAAAAAAATCATAAACATATATTTGATGTCTTTTATTTTAGGGAAATTACTTGGGTCCTTAATTAATTAAACATATCAACTACAAATTAATTAAACAACATTGGACTTGATATCTAATCAATACATATGACATATACACTTCTCTTATAATCAAAGCAAGACATTTCTTCACATATAAAATAATAAGATGTTTAAAGATGAAAAGTTGAAGCGGACTTTGTGGAGTTGGACACTTTTTGCCGTCCGCCCCTTCATATTGTTTGGATGTTTGATTGATTAATGTTTTCAAATAGTTCATCATTTCTTGTCTCTAATTATATTTTTAATGTTTATAATTTGAATTATCTAGCGGAAAAAAAATCAAGTGAAAAAAATTCAAATTAAATGGGTTGGTTCTTGGGCCCGAGTGTGGCATGAGCAGGAGCCCAACCCGGCCTGGCCCGTTTCAATGTGGACATGGGCTTTGGGCCGGGCTGGGATGAACGATTTTATTAAATGGGCCGGCCCGGCACGGCACGAAAATGTTAAAAGCACAAGTTTAAATGGGACGGGCCGGCCCGTCACGGCCCGTTTGACACCTCTAGTGATATTATAGTTGGCATATAATCTTGCTTTTATCATGCCCGCTAATTATATCTTATCACTAATCATCAAGGAATTACCAAATGAGTTGGTGACCAACCTGCGAGTCCTTGATACACCCAATCAACGATTCTCCGGTAAACTTGATCCACTATCCGTTGGTCCACCTGATGCATGGTCCCTCAACTGAGGCTGACAACACCATCGGGGCCCCGTGGCCGAAGCAGGAAATCCACCTCATGGCCCACGGTCGAGGTAGGGTTTTACACCCATGACGAGACTGCAACTTCCCATAACGGCAATCTTGGCACCGCCACCACCTATGGCTCGGTTGTGGAGCAAATACGACCATTTCCTCCTTTGCCATCTCGCTCGATGTTCCCGGCTCCCATGTACACCTCCAACGAAACCCTAGCCAGCATGCAATTGGGCTCCACGTAATTCTCTCCTCCTGATCTTATAGTCGACCAGCGGGCTCAAAGAGTAGATGATCAAAGCAACTTGGTTGGACAGCTCCTCATGCAGATTGACTTGGTCCTAGATCTTGGCCTTTTGTTGCGTCGATTCAGCTGCCCCAAAATGGATTCAGCTGCATCCTCAACTTGTGATACTCGCAAGTGCACGAGCCGTTCGGTAGTATAGCATATGTAAGTGCGAGGTCGATTCCACAGGGATTGGTGATTGATTAATCCAATTCAGTTTTCCTACACAAAACAGAAAAACAAGAAAGAAAATAAATAAAACAAGAAAGAAAGAAAAGAAAATAACTCAAGCAGATAAGTTCCCAAGTTCAATTAAATTAACGGATTGATTCTAGCTAAAGTATGATTAAGCCATGGTGTTTGGTCCTAACCTTGTATTCCTAATTCCCTAATTTGATCATCTGTTGTCTAACCTGAACTAAGCATTAGGAATCCATTAAGCATAGAAGAACATTTTAAACAACCAAGTATGTATCTAATCCCTGTTGTCGAATGTCCATACATACTCTTTCTATTCATAGTTCAATTCGAATTAAAGCATGGTGTCTACTCTTAATTCAAACCAAGATAGCTAACATGCAAGCCTAAATGGTGATCAATCATTCAAACTAGCATATTAACTTATAAGCATAATGAATAAGAACAAAAACCATAATTGAAACTTGGAAACTAATCAAACTTGAAACTAAAGAAAAGAATTTACATAAAAATGAAAAGTAAAGTGGAACTAAGAAAAACTTAAGGAGAATTTTAGCACAAAGATTTCATTACAACAATTGAAAACTAGAAAGAGAAACTAAGAGAATTTGAGGGAGAGAAGGGAGGGGAGCTCTTGAGAAGTGTTTGAGAGCTCCCTCCTTTAGGGGTGTGTTTTGAAGCTTGAAGACTTCTCTATTTATAGGGCTAAGGAGGAAGACAAGAACATGATGCTCAACACACATGCATGTCACAAGCATCTGTAAGCCTCCCTAAAAGCCGATCAGATCTCCACTCGAGATTAGGTCCAAGGACCAATGTGCACACAAGACTAGGGGCACAATCCGATGTTCACACCCACTTGGGCCCACAAGGAGGTGTTCACTCAAGGCCAAGCCTACAAGGAGTACACTTCTTATCAGAAGATAAAGAAAAACCCTGACCACCTTAAAACATGCGCAAGAAGGGCAATGAGTGCCTCCGAGGTTACATCAAGAGGTTTAAAGCAAAAAAAGCAAACATCGTAGGGTGCGATGATTGAATCACGACCTCATCCTTCAAGAAGGGCTGGCAAGGGCTTGCTAGCTAAGCACAACTTATACAACGAGCTAACTATCGCTCTCAGCCAGACTCCATCAGGACAAGGCTTGGGTAAAGAGACCACCACCCTTGAAGGGAGACCCAGATAAGAGGGATGCTAGAAGATACTGTGCCTTCCATGGGACACATGGGCACTACACAAATGAATGCTTTGCTTTGAGAACGCACCTCGAAGAACCAGTGAGAGATGGCCATTGTACTGAGTTTATAGCAAAGAAGGCCATCCAGCGAATCGAGGATGGCTATGTAGCCAAGGATCCTCCCCAAAACATTATAAGGATTAACACGATCCTGGCCGACTCTGAAGAATTCTGGCTGACTAGCAAAGAAAAGAAGAAGGACATTAAACAGGCCATTGTTATCTCCCAAGTCTCAACTAGCCTCCCATTAGCAGAAGATGATCCTGTGATCGGCTTCCAAAAGAAAGTTTTAATCGGCCTTGATCAGCAGCACATTAACGCCCACATCATCAATATTCAAATAACTCAAGCCGTGGTCGACCGAATCCACGCATACGAGCGCAACACAGCCAACATCCTACAATTGGCGATCATTGAGCATATGGGCCTAGAGACAAAGATCAACAACTCAGCCAGGTCACTAACCGGCTTCAATAGCGTGACTACTCCCCGCTAGTAATTAGATTGCAAACCTTTATGGTCATTGATGAAATCTCCCGCTACAATGGCATCCGAAGCAAACCATGGATTGGCAAGATCAACACCATCACATCTGCCACGCATTAAAACATCCGCTATCCAATCCCCGGGGGCAATGTTGGCCAGATCAACAGCGATTTGGCAATGGTGAGAAAATGCTCAACTCAAGGGATGAAGAGAATAAAGCAAACACAGAACGTCCCTGTATATCAAGCAGATCTGAAGGGAGCATAAAATGCTGAAGAGAAAGCACATCCCTTTCCTGACAATCGAGTAGACTAGAAAGGAAAGGGAATAGCTATTCCCCAATAGCAATCACTGAGTCAGGACTAAGCCAAGGGAAGCCATCTGGAGGCCTCTCTTACAGAAGGATGGAAGCTCGAAGAGGACGTTGAGCTAGTACCCTTTGATCCTGACAAGCTAGATAGAAAAGCGTGGATCGACTCACGCCTAAGCCTTGAAGAGAAGGTAGAGCTTGCAGCCTTCCTCCAGAACAACAAAGATTTGTTCGCATGGTCGCCATCTAACATGCTAGGTATCGATCCCTAGATCATCTACCATCGTCTTCACGTCAACCCAACCAACAGACCAGTAGCGCAAAAGAAACGAAACTTCGCTCTTGAGAGAGTTGCCACATTGAAGCCGAGATCAACAAGCTCCTAGTTTCCGACTTCATTGAAGAAGTCTCCTACGTACAATGGTTGACCAATGTTGTTCTAGTGGCAAAGAAAGACCAAGGCAAGTAGAGAGTTTTCGTTGACTACATTGACCTCAATAAGGCATGCCTTAAGGACAACTTTCCACTGCCAAGAATTGATCAGCTCATAAATTCAACTTCTAGCAATCAACTACTAAGCTTCATGGATGCCTACTCCGGCTACAATCAAATCATGATGCATGAAGAGGACAAAACAAAGACCACTTTCATCATCGAAAGGGGTACATATTGCTACAAAGTGGGATGACGAGTGCGAAGTAGCTTTTCATAACCTAAAACCTACCTCACTTCACCATTACAAGGTGAAGATTTGTTCATCTACCTAGCGGTGTCCAACTCAGCGATCAGCTCAACTCTTATCTAAGAAGAGCTGGGGGCACAACATTTGGTATTCTACACGTCAAAATCCCTCCTTTATGCAGAGACTCGTTATCCAAAAATGGAGAGGCTCATTTTGTCGCTTGTAGTTTCCACAAGAAAGTTAAGACCCTACTATCAAGCTCACTAGATAATAGTCATGATAGAAGAAATGGGTTATCGAACTCAGTCAAAACGACATCCTCTACCGGCAAAAGACCACTAGAAAAGCCCATGCTTTAGCATATTGTGTTGTAGACTTTACTCCGACAACCGAATAAGAGAAGCTAGTCATAAAAAACAAGGAAAACTCGAGAACAAACGATACCACCTCCGCCAATCCAAATTTGCCCAAAGACATGTGGCAATTACCCGTAGACGGAGCGTCGATTCATAAGGGAGCTGGAGCAGGTGTCGTCATAATCACCCTAGACGGAACTCTATTGGAACAAGCCATCACACTGGGCTTTTCAGCTTCAAACAAAGAAACATAATACACGACATTGCTCGCCAAATTGTGCTTAGCAAAAGAACTGTCAATCAAGAGATTGGCCATCTACTTGATCTCCCAGCTGATCACAAATCAAGCTTCAGGCGAGTACATGGAAAAAGATACAAGAATGATCCATTACCTCCACAAAGTGCAAATGCTTTTGAAGGAACTCCCCACTTTCACTATCCAACAAGGTCCTCAAGCATAGAACACTTATGCAGATGCATTGGCAAGCCTAGGATCAGTGCTGGACACCCATTTTAGAAGCTTCATCCCGATCGAACACCTTGATTGACCAAGCATCGAAGAGATAGAGATAATCGATTTAGTGCAGATTGATAAAGACGCCAACTGGGAAGACCCCATCATCCATTATTTGGTGAATGGAAATCTGCCAAAGGATAAGTTCGAAGCTAAGAAGGTCCAGCAAAAGGTCGCAAGATACTACAAGAAAGACAACAAGATCATTCGTAGATCATACTCCGGCCTTCATCTCCCATGCATAAAATACCCTCAAACACTTGAGGTCCTCTATAAAATTCACGACGGTGAGAATGGAAACCACATTGGGGAAAGGTCACTAGCCCAGAAGGCTCTAAGCATAGGCTATTTCTAGCCTACCATGCGCCATGATTGCACGAGTATGTCAAAAGATGTGATCGCTGCCATTGATACAAGCTAGTTCCTAACTTTCCTGTCGAAGTCTACCATACGTAGAACAATCCATGGCCATTCATGCAATGGGCTATAGCAGAAGGAAAATCGGTAGATGAGTTCCCTAGAGTACTATGAGCTTATCAAACCACCAAAAGAAGATCAACTGGTGAAACCCCATTGTCCCCTCCATAAGCATTGAGGTGGGCAGTATCGATGTCCTCATCTCCATTGGCGTAGTAAGGAGCAGTCCCATTAGTGCAGTCCAAGTAGCCCATCTTGTAAGCATCAATGATAGCTTCAAGCTTGGATTTTTGAATAGTCTTGTGGTAGACACCAAACTTGGCCAAAAACTTGTCATAACTATGGGAGACGTCAGCATTCTTATGCTCAAGACAAAAGTAGGCCTCTTTTCGACTATGCATGCCGGCAACAGAAAAGTTGAGTTCACTGTCCTTCTTAGCAAGGGAACTCTTCAACTAAGATATAATATCCCTCAGTTCAGACATCTTCTTTTCATAACGGATCTGCTTGGCCGAGAGCTTGCCAGTCAAATCAGCATTCTTCTTCTCCAACTCGTTGAGCTAAGCAGAAGAGTGGGCAACAATAGACGAGTTCTAGATGGCCTCAACAACAAAAACTACTCATTTTTTAAGCAAATGAACAACCGCTTCCTTTTGCTTCTCCAAGGAAAGACTTGAGAATGTGCTAAGGTCACCAGCCTGATGGATATCATCAACCAGCTTGACAGGAAGTTCGTCTTAAGCAAATCAGACACACCTGTATCCCCTACATGGTTGGACTTGTCAACCTTGGGATCAGTCACTCGCATTGCCGAATAACCCTTTCTCCCAAGCAGAGGACTCTCTGACCTTCTTAACTGCTGCCATCCTCCCTTCCAAGGTAGTCAATGACACTGAATCAACTCCATGCTTGACTGCTCGCTACTCAACAGCTGGATTGCGATGGTTAGGCTGATGAACAGACATCCCAGTTCGATCTTCTTCCCCTGACTGGTGCAAACGACTTGAATTTTGGAGAAGAATATCAGCATCTCTTTGCCTCTCGGCAAGTGAGCTGGTTATGGAGTTAACCTCTTCACGGGGCAGATCACAGTCTCTGAGCTTGTCAGTAGGAGACTTGAGTGGAACTTCCCGAATGTTTCACATACCGCCAACCTTTTTGCTATCTGTGCCAATGAGATGCTTAACCCTATCAGATGATGGGGGAGTAGAACCTACTTTAGTCTTCTAAGCAGAATGGACCTCTTTCAAGGAAGACTTGGTCACAACAGAAGGAAGTCTTGGCTTTTTTCTCAACGGAGACACATTCCTAGCCCACGAAGTTGCAACTTCATCTCTTGAGGACTTGACGTCAGCCTTTCTTTTTAAGGGGATTCAACAAAACACTCCTCCTCTTCAGTAGGCATATCATCAAAGTATGAACCATTCTGCTTTTATCTCTCAACATCCTGGACAGGGGGTAGACCACCAGCTTTCTCTCGATACTTGCTCAACAGCCAGCACCACTCACGAAATTCAGAGCTCGATCGACCTTAACCACATCTGACCCAAGGTCTAGTCTCTTGCAAATATCATTCTCCACAAGCAGAAGATAGAAATTAGTCAGTCACGCTTCAAGAAATTTAAAAAAAAATGAAGCATATCGAAACAGCAATATGACGTACCGTCATAGTAAGTGATGGGAACAAGTGGACCATCGCCAACATCACCTTCCCACCGTCTGCTGACTTCTAGCACATCTGCATGCCATAAATGATCTCCTTGGCTGAAACTGTCAAACAGCTTGGCATTGCACACACAGACTTGAGCACACTTCTTGTAGCGCCTCACTTCAAAGAAGTTAAAAAACTCTCGCATCGTCAGATCCAACTTGAAGAAGTGGCTCAATTTCTCAAAGCATATGATCGCCCGGTAGACATTCAGAGTACACTGACTTGGAGTACACTCCATGGCACAGAACACCTCTTTGAAAAACTTTGATAGTGGGAACATGAAGCCCAAGGAGAAATAGACGGGACGGAAGGTGATGATTCTAGCATCTGGATCATTCGCATCCACACAAGGTGCATCGTCAGTCGAAAACTCCACCAGCTTAACATGCAAGTCATCAAGTATGGTAGAGGCATAAGTGGCACCCCACTTCTAGAACTGAGCTTGAGACATAACGCAGTGCAGATTAGCCACAAATCTCTTCTTGTGCACTTTGGAGCCTCCCCACAGATACAAAGGCACTTGTGAGCTTGGTGACCGGCTACCATCCATGGAAGACATGGTCAATGAACAGCTGCAAAAAGGGAAGAAATTTACAAGTCAAATAGCATGTCAAACCTTATAGTTGCAATTCAAAAAAAAAAAAACACAGTAGCCGCAGCCAATGACCACCTTGGCAACAATCGCTGTTCACCGTGAGGCCTACCTGAAGCACAAAAACAATGAGTGACGAGCTCAATAGAAGCACAACAATAGCCGTTGCCGCCTACTACGGAAGCAACCACCGCCGCGCCACCACCATCTGAGGTGACCACACTGCATCATTCCACAACTGTGTGATGCCAACGCAGCTCACGCCAGCCAGTCCTCACCGTTGTGGGAAGAAAAGAAAAAAAACTCGCTGCAGGCGTCGCCATCGCGACACCACCGCCGTCGTCAACGTCTCTAGTCACGGTGACAACCAGCAAAATACCCAACTAGTCCTCCCCACGAAGAAGAAAAGATGAAGAAAAAAAAAAACATGCTAGGGATGCACGACAACTCCTCTCTTCGACGAGCCATACAAATTCTCCAAGATCTCTCTCAAGCTAGAAAGTAGAGAAGACAAGTTTACAATTTGAAGAAGAGTGAAGGGAAACCTTGTATTTATATAGGTTGGGCATCCTAGGTCAAGGTGGAATCACAAGCCTATTCTCATTGGGAACCCAACTCCAAGGAAAGTCAAAAGCCTACTCCGATTAGGAGCCCAATTTGTGAAAAGAGTCGAAATCACAGATTAGAGAACATTTTTCATCTCCTACATATCTCACAAGTGCCATGCAGAAGTTGGGGGGCATTTGTGGGAGTAAATAATTCAGCTTCCAATCACAAGATGCCATGTGGACAAGAAGAATATCTCCTAGGTCAATTAATTGAGCCAATTTATTTGGCAAATTAATTGATACTAAAAATAAGGAGATTATCTTAAATATGGGATATCCTAATTTGGAGATATCATCATCAAATTAGGAGATTTGATAGAGAAACCAAAAACTGACCAAAAGTGTTATCTGGGAGATAAGTGGGCAATAAGTAAGTATTTATAGGTGATATTTGTAAAAAATTTGGGGAGAGGTGGTATTTTCAGTTAAAATTATGAAAAGGGTGGCATTTTGAGCTATTTCCCTTTATTAAATGGGTCGGGTTTGGGTTAAGCATTACTGACACAACACGAACCTGACATGACCTTACCGAATGTGGTAAATTGAGCCCAAAGGGTTTAACTAGAATTTCTCCATTCTTTCCCGATTCAGTAAACTGTTCTGTGTATTAGAAAATGTTATTTATTGCTCATCCAGAGACAAATAGAAACAGTGATAAGTGTGTGATTTTTTGGTAACCAAATAAACAAGAATCTGATATATAAACACACTCTCAAATGAGTCATCGTCTCCGCAGCATCCTCCTCGGCATCACCATACGCACCCATCACTCCTAGGGATGGCAACGGGCGGGGTATGGTCCGGGTTTGCCAATACCATTCCCGACCCCAATTCCCAAACCCTCCCCCGTCCCCGCCCCCATCCCTGTTTAATAGGGTTCGAGGAATACCCGCCATGTACCCGTTGGGGGACCATACCCCATACCCGCCCCGAATCCCCGATTTTTTAAGGAAAAAAATACAAACAAGAACTCCAAGAAACAAATGAAGCCCCTTGAATCAGAACAAAAAAAAAAAAAAAGAAGAAGAATCCCCCTAAAAACTAAAGAAGAACAAATTAAGAACAAAATCGATATCAAATGAAAGCTTCAAAAAAAATCCAAAATATCACAGTTATTAATTACTCTCCCCAACTCAAAAACTTCAAACCCATAGCAATCAGAAGAAATAGCAGACCCCCAATTCAGCAAGCACATAATAAGAAGAAAGAAGAAAGAAAAAGAAGGCAATGGAAGAAAAGTAAAATGAGAGAGCTTCTTATGGAGGCGCAAGATAATTATGTTTGTTAGGGATAGGGTTAGTGTTTTTTATTGTAGCTAGAATGCAAATATTAAATAATTTAAGTATTTCATTAAAACGCAACATTTGTTTGTGCATTGATGGAAAGCATGTGAGTTTAAAATTGAGAAGTCAGGGGTTCGAAACACACAACCCATCCCCAATTTTTTTTAAACATAAATATACTTTTTCCAATTTTTTGAATTAATGACATATAATTTTTGTGAATCTTGTTAAAGTCTCATTATTTTTCTTCTTTTTCTTTCTCATCTTAACACCAAAATTGTGCATGGATATGGTTCTTCTTCTTCCCTCCATATATGGATATGGATACCCTAATTATGAGAGTAATTTGTGTTTCTTGTCTACCTCCGTCATATACTCATAGAGTGGTATGTGATTACCAATCTACGTTAGTCATCTAATTGATGAAGAGTTCTAATCTATGTATGTCTTGGTGTTTGATTATTTAGTGTTTGATTACCAATCTACATTAATCATCCAGTTGTTGCAATAGTATATGTAGTAGTTGTCTAATGTAAATGTGATGTTTGATGTTTGACTATTTTCGCTATCTTTGGATTATTTGAATTTGTTGATTATACATGTTTGCATATGAATTTTATTTTTTAAAATCAATGTTAGTTATGATGTTTGATTATTTCGTTATCTTTGGATTCATTGATTATACATGTTTGCATATAAATTTTGTTTTTTAAAAAAATATATATTTGTTGTGGCGTTTGATTATTTTTGTTATCTTTGAATTGTTTGAATTTGTTGATTATACATGTTTGCATACGAATTTTGTTTTTTTTTTTAAATCAGTATTTGTTATGGTGTTTGATGTTTTCCATAACATTTGGATTGTTTGAATTTATTGATTATTATACATGTTTGCATATGAATTTTGTTTTTAAAATCCATGTTTGTTAGTTGGAACTGAAATCGTAAAAATGTTTTTAAAGAAGGAGGTCATGGGTTCGAAACCCCTTGCCTCCATCCCAAAAATGTTTTAAGGTTTTTAAGATATATATCAATTAAAATTATAAATATATATTTCGGGGCGAGTTCGGGGACAGGGTCACACTTACCATACCCGGCCCGAACTCGTTGGGGATTTTCTTTTGGGAGCTTTAGTAATATACCCAAAATAGGGGCTGAAATTATAAAAAAAACCCCACATGGAATGCACTTTATAAACATACCCAAAAACCATTTACTACATAATAAATGAGTGTTGAAGTTCCTATAAATTACATCTCTACCATTAATTAACTTAAAACAAGCCCAACACAAAAAACTAAAAAAAAAACTCAAAATAAGCCCAACCCAAATTATTTTCAAAAACCCAAACTAAAAAAAAATATCGCGAAAATCAAGGAGTTGTCCTTACAACCCTTCTCCATCGAAACTCCGTACACTGTTAATACCATGTCATAGAAGTATATGGTTAATACCATTTCATAGAAGTACATTGTTAATACCATTTCATATAAATACATTGTTAATACCATGTTATAGAAGTACACTGTTAATACCATGTCATAGAAGCACATTGTTAATACCATTACATAGAAGTACATTGTTAATACCATTTCATAGAAATACATTGTTAATACCATATTATGGAAGTACACTATTAATACCATGTCATAGAACACTACAACAAAATGTTGCTTTAGCGACGATTTTGTCAACGAGGAATTATATTTACTCGTAGAAGCAACCTTTCAACGAGGAAAATGTTAAATTCTCGCAAAATGTGACTTGAATTTCGTTTTCAAATTGGACTAAGCTATAGCGACGACATGCTGGATGCAGCGACAAACAATGTGGACGCTGTAGATTTTCATAGCGTCGAACTATTGTTTTCCTCGCGGAAAGTGTAGCAGGAATTTTTGACAATTCCCTCCAAACCTATAGCGACAAACATGATAAAATCCTCGCAATAGAAGCGTTTTAACGAGGAATTAATTTCCTCGCAGTATGTATCCCAAATTATTTTCACCATTTATTAACGAGGAAATAGTGTTTTCCTCGTGAAACGGGTAGCAGGACTTTTTGACGATTCGCTTCAAACCTATAGTGACAAACAATATATAATCCTTGCAATAGAAGCGTTTTAACGAGGAATTAATTTCCTCGTAGTACATCTTCCAAATTTTTTCACCATTTATTAACGAGGAAATAGTTTTTTCCTCCCTGAAAGTGTAGCGAGAATTTTTTACAATTCCCTCCAAATCTATAGCGACCAACAATATATAATCATCGCAATAGAAGCATTTTAGTGAGGAATTAATTACCTCGCAATATGTCTCCCACATAATTTTCAGAATTTATTAAGGAGGAAATAGTTTTTCCTCATTGAAAGTGTTAGCGGGAATTTTTGACATTTCCCTCCTAATATATAGCGACAAACAATATATAATCATCGCAATAGAAGCCTTTTAACGATGAATTAATTCCTCGTAGTACATCTTCCAAATTTTTTCACCATTTATTAACGAGGAAATAGTTTTTTCCTCCCTGAAAGTGTAGCGAGAATTTTTTACAATTCCCTCCAAATCTATAGCAACCAACAATATATAATCATCGCAATAAAAGCCTTTTAGTGAGGAATTAATTACCTCGCAATATGTCTCCCACATTATTTTCAGAATTTATTAAGGAGGAAATAGTTTTTTCCTCACTGAAAGTGTTAGCGGGAATTTTTGACATTTCCCTCCTAATCTATAGCGACAAACAATATATAATCATCGCAATAGAAGCCTTTTAACGAGGAATTAATTTCCTCGTAGTACATCTTCCAAATTTTTTCACCATTTATTAATCATCATGAAAATATATATTTTAAATTGACGATCGAATTAGTTCATTGTGTTCATATAAGGTCAAGGAGTGTAGCTGTAAAAACTCATCAAAATTGAAATTGAAATAACCGTTAAATTGTGATTTTTCGTTTATAGCCGTCGAAAGGTTTTGTCCCATTACTTGATCTCTGAATGTTTATTTTTTCCGATTTTTGGCGTATATGATCTGGAAGTATGAACAAACAAGTTTGACAGTTGGATCGTTGAAACTAGTTTTGTAGAATGCGTATGCCATCAAAACAATATATTCACTAACAATTAAGAGTTTATTTATACTTTCGTTAAATATAACATAATATTTTGTGGTATCCACTAATGTAAATATTTTAAATTGAAGATCAAATTTAGTCATTGTATTCATATAGGGTCAAGTAGTGTAGCTTTTAAAAATCATCAAAATCGAAGTTAAAATAACCGTTAAATCGTGATTTTTCGTTTATGACCGTCGAAAAGTTTTGTCCCGTTACTAGATTTCCGGATGTTTGTTTTTTCCGATTTTTGGCATATATGATCTGGAAGTATAAACAAACAAGTGTGACGGTTGGATCGTTGAAACTAATTTCGTAGAATGCGTATGCCATCAAAATAATATATTCACTAACAATTAAGAGTTTATTTATACTTTCGTTAAATATAACATAAGATTTTGTAGCTTTAAATTTACTATTGTAGTTGGGATTGGGTTTTTGTAAGAAAAATATATTATTGTGGGTTTTATGTAAACTTGAATTTGTATTTGTTTTGTATTTTTTTTTTGGGAAATGAAGGAAGAAAGTTGTAAAAGAAAAAAAAAAAAAAAAGAAAACACACTTCTTAGAGCAACTCCACCGTTCAGCCTAACCCAAGGATAGGGGGAGGAAAAAAAAAAAGGAGCTTCCAGCGAGGAGCCCAGGCCCGGGGGGGGAGTGGGACCCACAAACTCGGGCTGGCCAGAAGGCCAGTTCCGCCCGAGACCCAAACCGAGGGCTGATGACGTGCGCCTGACATCACGTTGACGTCGTGCGCGACTTCAAATTTTTTTTACCGTTGGCGAGTGCAATTCACGCTCCAACGGTAAAAAAAAAATTGAACTCGCGTGCGCTAAAGTCAGCCCTGTGCGAGCTCCAACGAGCAAAAGCCAGCTGTCAACCCCTGGGCTCTCCGATCTGCTTCTCTCCTCCAATCCAACGGCTGGCATTTTTTTGGCAATAAAATTATGAAAAAAAATTGAATTTTTTATAAAAAAATTGAATTTTTTATAAAAAAATACCAAAATATTCTGAATTTTTTTTTCTATAAATACCTTTCAATACCCTTCACTTTCAACACCAATCCTCATACATTTTTTTCTACTTCTACTATTATTCACTCTTTACTCAACATTTTCCTCTCTTTCAAATTGTATTTTTATTTCTTATATTTATGGCTTCTTCAATCGAAACCGGAGGGGCGTGGAGCACCATGGAAGATGTTTCCTTATGTGAGGCTTGGCTCCAAATTTGTCATTGTCCCGTGACAGGCAATGAAATGAAATTTTTTCATATGTGGAAAAAAATTCATGCCGAATTTTGTGAAAAAATTCCAAGGTCGACTCGTACGGAAATGGCATTGTCTAGTAGGTGGAAAATTCTCAATAAAGAGTTGGGAAAATGGAGGGATGCCTTGGCCAAAGCGATGGACAACCGTAGAAGCGGGGAAAATCTTAGTAACGAGGTAAGTATTTTATAATTTGAGTTTTATTAAGTTTAATGTCCTAATATATATATATATATATATATATATATATATATATATATATATATATTTTATATTTATTGCATTTTCAATATTTTGTTAATATTTCTTGCATTTTCAATATTTTGTTAATATTTCTTGCACTTCCAATATATTTGTAAGGTTAATTGCATTTCCATTATTTTATTTTTGTTACTTGCATATCCAATATATTTTAAATATTTCTTAATGTCCATTAATTTTTTTTTAATAGATGATTCAAGCACAGATGTGGTTTGGTGCAATTGGGCAGATGTGGTTTGGTGCAATTGGGCAAGGCAAAAATTTGAAATTTGAAATTTATCTGAAATTTGAATTTTGAAATTCATCCGAAATTTGAACCCAAATTTATCGGAAATTTGAATTTTGAAATTCATCCGAAATTTGAACACAAAAATCTTATCCGGAAATTTTATCTGATTATGAATAGTCTTGACACGTAGAAACCCGAAAATTTTATCCGAATTAATTATTGAGATAAAAAAATTTGTGAAAAAATCAAAAAAATGAATAGTAACTGCCCTTAGCCATGACAATGGGTGGAAACACAAAATAGTATTTGCAAGGGCAAGAAGACTATTCACATGAATAGTGACTGCCCTAGCTCCCCCCTTGCCATGGCAAAGGGCAAATGGGTGGAGTTGCTCTTAGTGGAGCCACCTGTCCTTTTTCTTACTGTTATTTGCCAATTTCTGCCCAAGTATTTTTTTTTTCGTATGGCGCCTTTTTTTTCCCCCGAAAATTCTAATCTCGCGCTCTCGCTCCTGACCCAAACCCTAAAATTCCAATACCCACTCTCGCGCTGCCTCTCTCTCGCACTCTAGCTCCCTCTGTCTCTCTATCTTTGGTTCAATCCGGCCTCTCTTCCTCTTTCGCTAGTAGATTAGCCAGTAATCTCAACACCTCCTCTCGTCATCTTTCTGTCTCTCTCCGTGTCTCTGTCTTTGGTTCTATCTCTTCTAACGCAAACCCGCGCTTCCTCTCTCTCATCCACAAACTCTCCAAATCTCACAAATATCTCTGAGTTCAACACCAAAATAGAAAGGTTGTGTATGCACCCTATCTTTCATCTGTCAACGAGCATGACTTGGAAGGCCAACAAATATTGTTATAACATTTTTTATTTATTACTTTTTATTAAGAAGAAAAAATGTTTTAGGAATTTTGAGTAAAAAAATGAATTGTACAGCTATGGGGAGGAAGGCCAACATTTCCTCATTATAGGTCAATATCACTTACAACGTCAAAACACAAATTTCCTCACTATAAGATCCCTATAGCGAGAAAGCGATTCCTCTTATTTTGACGTTAGTGACAAATTACATATAAGATATCCTCGTTATAACTCTACAATGAGGAAACTTTCAAGACATCGCAAAAATGTAGTAGCGAGGAAAACTTGAATTCCTCCCTATAGGCTTCTACGACGGTGTTTTAACGTTTAGCCTGTGAGGAAACCTATTTCCTCGCTATACCTATTATGCGACGAACTTGTAGTATTCATCGCAATCAAGGTCTAAAATATCGATGATATCGGAAATATCGGTAGGCCAAAAACACGGAAATTTCGATGGAAATATCGGGATATTATCGATATCAATAAAAATTGAATAAAAACCACGGAAATTGTAAGAAAAACTTGGAAATTTTTATTGAAACTTTGCAGGATGTTTATTTAGTCAATTATCTATTAGTTTATCATAAAAAATTGGAAGGAAATGCATTGCATGATGGATTTAACTGATTTAAGTTGATTATATAGCGAGCTGGCAAACACTGTGAGTGTAGAAAATATGTAGTAATTAATGAAAAAAGATTAAACACACCATAATCATTTATATATAATGAATTAGTACAATATTTTACACTTTATACAATGCATGATAAGATACATGGTCAAAAGAATTCAAAACAATTTGTTTCTTGCAAAAAAAATTCATGAATAATACAATACAATTAAATTGTACAACTAATTCTTATTGAACCATAGCAATCTTTTAAATATAAGTACAAGTATGATGTATGTACGTCGAATTTCTACTATATCACATAAACGAATAAGATAACTAATATATTTTTAAAAAAATTGAAAAAAAATTATACGGAACTTCAAATTACAGCTGCGAAGAATTAGAGAGAGAAATAAAATAACTTACTTGCAGTCGAAATATGAAGGGAATTCTTGAAATTGATGGAGATTATCTAATAATGTTAGAAATTAGGGTTGTACTATACAATATATATAATTCCATGTGTTAATATATTAATTTAGGAAAAAAAAAAAAAGGGTAAGTAGAAAAGCTACAGTCGGCTGGAGGGAGAATAGGCAAGAAGATATTAATTATTGCCTTAGGTTTATTACAATAAAGGGAAGGGAAAAAAAAAGGGAACAGAGCGTGTTTTCATTTTTTCAAAACCCTCCAAGTGAAACGACGTCGTTTCACTTTAAGTTTTTTTTTTTTAAAAACACTTCAATTGAAACGACGTCGTTTCATTACAATAAACCTAAATAAAAAAAAAGCCTGAGTTGTCTTCCTCGCGAAGTTGTCTTCTTCGCAGAGCCGTAGCCAAACTTTGCAAAGTCGCAAAATTTCTTCCGGTTCAGAGTGTCCAGATCAGGCTCGCCTTGCTCCGCCTCACTCCGCCTTTCAATGCCTTGCAACGCCTCCTCACGCCTTCCCCGCACTAAACGTGCCACTCGCGAAAACACTGATATTATCGATAATTTCGATAATATCGAGATATTCTCCTCATTTTGGGTTGGATTTTCACGATAATATCGCTGCCGATATTTCACCGATATTTTCGGCGATATTTTCGACATTATGACGAAATCCAATTGGTTGGTGCTCAAAATATCGCAGCTCCAAAAATCCGATATTATCGCCGAAATATGGATTTTTCAGACTGTGATCGCAATACACTTATAACTATTACCGACGATTGTGTTGCTTTAGCGACGAACTAGTTTCCTCGTTGTATGATGTACAAGAAAAATATTTTCCTCGTTTATAACTTATCGCGAGAAATTATATGACCTTTAGCGATGATAAAATGCCTCGCTATAGTGTTTCAGCAAGGACAAAGTTAAATCGTCGCAAAATGATTCAGCGAGGAACGTGAGCATTCCTCGCTACAGGCTTCTGCGAGTGGGCTTCAACGTCGACCGGGGTGACGAACCCAATTTCCTCGTTGTACATATTTAGCGAGGAAATCGTGACTTGCAGCGAGGAAATATTTCCTTGCAAAATCGCTTTTTTGTTGTAATGGAAGCACATTGTTAATACTATTTCATAGAAGTACATTGTCAATACCATTTCATACAAAAAATTTTAAAAAACCTAAAAAAACCCAGCAAGACATCCAATATCTTTTGCAGGAACCACCTCTAATTGTCCATAGTTTCACCACATATAATCACAAAGGCAAAAGGAAATACCTCTACAAGAAAGAAAAAAGTACACTGTTAATACTATGTAATAGAAGTACACTGTTAATACTATGTCATAGAAGATGTCGTGAGTACTAAATTCTCCAGAAGCTCTGATTACCACCTAGTAAAACAACATCCAAACTTACACAACTACGTAGTGCTTACATTATCAATGATAGACTCAAGAAGATCTTTGACAATTTCAAGTCAGATTCCATCATTATGGCAATCACCAGTTGCTTAACCTGAAACCAAACAGAGGCTGCTTAATTTAAATATCATGTCCGTGTTCATACAAGGTATCAAACGTAAAAATACCCATAAAAACATAAATTTCCTTGGAGATTTAGACAGTAAAAAAGTAGTACAAGACTCACTTCTTCTCGCTCAATGAACCCGGTTTGTCTCAGATCATAGAGCCTAAATGCAACTGCAAGTAATTAACAAACAATATAAGATAACAAGAAAGACACACACACAACATTTAGCTTTGCCTCTTATAGCAGTAAGACTTACAATCAATTTTATCATATGTATGGGCATATGGATGAAAGACATTGAGTGCATGAACAAACTCATCAAATTCAAAGACACCATTTTCTTTTCATCAAAGAGATCAAAAACCTAGAAAAGCAAAATCCAGTTCGCGTAAGTAGGTGCAGGGAATAATATATATATATATATATATCCTCGTCAATTAGTTCAAGATGTTGGTATGAAGCATATACCCTGTCCAGGAAAAGATTTTCACCATAGAGAATAGTGCTAGTTGAAACTCTTCCTGCAACATAATCATCATTCAAATAATTACTACAATGCATGAAACTAAAAAGAAACAACAGATTTCTTCATAATTGAATTTGAATGATTCAAAGAAATTTGGCTGACCTTATGAATCTATCTGTAGTCGATAATTGAACTACTCAGCTTTTTAAACAGCTCCTACAATACCTCCAGCTCATTAACAGTAATTGCATCATGATTTCATGCAAGTAAACATCACAAACAGCATTCAAAATTCTTATTAACTAATCATTTATTTCTTCTTCTTCTTCTTCTTTTTTCCCAAAATTCCCAAAGCGAAAGGAAATAATTCACAATTCAAAGTTCTGCATATATATAGTTTTCTTAATCTTCTGGTTTTATCGAAGAGGACAGACATATTGTTGAATGAAAAACTGCGTTTGGGTGGGCGGGGATGGTCGCTGAAGCAATCGGTCATAGCAAAAATCAACACCTCTATGATCGCCACAAACGATATAAATGCCGTGCAGATCCACTCGCCCGATGATAAAGAACTCGATCTCTGTCTCAATCCCCTGCTTAATTAATCAAAAAATCAAAAATTAAGCATAAACAATGAGAAATGAAAATTCGCCCATTTTAATTTTTACCGAGAAATCCATTGTTGTCTGCAACACGAGATTGGGCCTCGTTGACGGTGATGTTACGACCGTCGAGGTTCTGGTCATTTATGCCTTCGATCGCGTCCTTCATGGCCTTCTCGTTGTTGAAGGTGACGAAGCTGAAGTTCCTGGACCTCTCGGTCTCACGGTCGTTGATGATCTTCAATTCGGTGGTGGAGGAAAGAGTCGGCCTCATGGATCAGGACCCGAGTCCACCTCCTGAGTTGTAAAACGACCTTGCCTGTGACTGAGATGCGAGATATTGAGCTATGAGATATGTCGGCTGGGGTTTGCTAGAAATTGCGGCCAGTTGTTTTTTTGGTTTTGAGCGAACACAATTTTGGAATATGTCGGCCGGGTGTTTAGTTTCTTTACAAACTGGGCTGAAGGGCTTTGAGTAGGAAACTTAATCATATATACATATATATATGTCGGCCGGGTATTTGGTTTTTGGAGTAGACAGGGCGCATGGATTTTTTGTGCAAGCTGGGCTGAAGTTTTTTGTCTTATATACATATATATATTATATGAATGCGGCTGGAGGCTCCCAAGTTTAAACCCTCCATCTCATATATTGTGACAATATAATATTATATATATATATATAAGTATATATAAGTAGATGAATGTGCATGTGCGGCCAGCTCCCAAGTTTAAGCCTTATTCATCCTATTTTAGGCTTATATTACTTTGGTAATGTAATTATTCATGTGGGAGGCATCCACTCATCGTTTGGGCAGAAATTAGTAAGACAGCTATCCATCATGCAGCCGACAAGGTACGGCCATATAAACAAAAATATAGAATTCCTTTGCCAACGGGTTCTCAACCAAGGCTAGAATTTCCAAATATTTGGAGAATTCATCATGCGGCCGATATCAAATATTTGGAGTTTACATGCCACCTAATGTTGGTAGGAGTCTTAATCAAGTCCAAAGCTCAGCCTACGAAACTAAGTTCAGAAGTTCCAGCAGATGTTTTCTTGCAAGTGGCGGAGTTCAAAGACCGAAAAACATTAACATTGGGAAGATTTTTCAAGACATCGGGCAGTTCATGCCTAGAGCTCCGGAAGGCATTAACATCGGGAGGATTTCCAAGGCAGAGTTAGTTGAATGGCCAAACCCATGAGCTGAGGAGCTCTATAAATAGAACATCAGATGAAGAAATAGAGACCTCCAACTGCACAAACAAAATCTATCTTTCTATCCTGTACTTTTCAATTCATAGTCTAGGATTTTATCTTTCAAGTTCTTCAGATTATCTAAGTTCTTCGTTTTTCTAGTGTAAGCTTACTTTCTTGCAATTTAATTTCAATTGTCTTTACATTCGAATTTAATTCAAGTCTTTATCGCTTTAATATATTTTCCTCGCACTTACATTTCTGTCATTTCGTTTACTACATTTATATTTCTCGCACTTATCACAAAAATCCTAAAAATAGTCATACAAAGCTCAATCATCCTTGACCTCAAGGAAGAAAAAGAACCTAGGCCGAGAGGAGGTTCCTTGCTCGGTCGATCAATTGTTTGATTAAAAGTCAGAAGCGCAACCACACTCACACGATCTTTCCATCCAAGCCATCAAGTGGCTTGGTGGTGGCACACCTACGCATCACAAAAGAAGAAGGACCAAAAACTCCTTCCGTCGGCCTACCCGGCCGAAAAGAGGGAAACAGATAGAAAGAATCCATTGAAGATTTTGATCTGTTTAATGTTTGAGTTCATTCATAATGAATTAGTTTATGTTGGCTTGGTCATTTGTTCTCTGATGCAAGTCCTAAAATTAACTCAGTCTAGTGGAAAACAGAGAAAAACTTATTCTCATTAAGCTATACCATTACTGTTTCCCTCTACCCACTTTTGCAGGAAAGAGACTTTCCCGTTCTTATATTTTCTGCTGGACTTGCTGATATCATAGAGGATGTTAGCTAAGTTTTGTGGCCATATTTCTTGTCATTTTAAATTTCTAGGTCTATTTCGCAACTTTCTTGTGCATTAATGCCTTTTCTTCTCATTGTTCTAGGTCCTTAGGCAGAAGATTCACAGACTTTTCAAAAATGTGAAGATAGTCTCAAATCGGATGGTATTCGATAATAACGGTCACCTTGTATCTTTTCAAGGTATCCACTAATGCTGAATTTTTTTCACACTATAAAGAGAAATTATAAAGATAATGCCCTACTATGGTATATCAGAAACAAGTTGTTCTGAAGAAAATATGTTTTGTGTTTATTTAAAACTTGTTTGTTTGTTTGTTCGTTTTTTGGTCCAGTGTCAAGGCTGACAATATGGGTAGGCATCCCCTCTCCTGAACCCACCAAACCTTAGCTGGTCAAAAACCTACGACTTGAAACACATCCTTGCATTTAGAAGAGGGCTGGCTTATGCTACATTGCTACTAGGCTCTAAGGCCATTGGAAAATGGCACTAACGTACAATTTCCACTTTTCTTTTATCTTTCATTTGTTTAAATAACTTTATCATTTTTTCCTCGACACAAAAAAGTAATGTATGCAAATAAAAGTAATTATTTGGTGAAGTTTTGTTTTTATTCCAGTGAGTTATTTCGGTATTAAATGAAAGCTGGGTACTTCATAAGTTAATGGTGCCTTTGCAGTCTTATATGGTAATTTAGTCTTAATATTTTTTTGGGTTTGGTTCAAGCCCCTTACTACTATGAGTTCCATTCTTGACAATGCGGTAGTATATGTTCGTACTCTGATTTTTTTTTTTGCTTGATTTTACAGGGAAGACGATTCATAGTCTGAATAAAAATGAGCATGCTCTGGATATGGCTGCTCCCCTTCATTTTCGATTAGGTGATAATATAGATGCGCCTACTTATAAGAATGCCTTGGTCAAGACGAGTAGAAATGTGCTGCTTCTGGGTGATCACATTGGTGACCTGGGAATGTCTGATGGCTTGAACTATGAGAATATACTTTCCGTGGGATTTCTGTAAGTAATAATTTATTGTACTGCATACTTAATATATATCATAGAATTGACGAGTTATGAATCTAAGAGTAACTTTTTCATAATTCAGTACTCGTGTTAACTTATCTTTCAAGCAACTTCTTCAATAGCAAGTAGAATGCAAAATGGATATCTCTCGACAATATATTCTTCATTTCAGAATATATCACTATGCCAAAAAAGGGCTTTAGCAACGGATAAAATCCGTTGCCTATTACACATAAATACCGTGGTATTCAAGCCTGTTGCCTATTACTATGTAATAGGCAACGGATATTCTCCGTCGCTATTTGTCACATACTACATCGGATATTTGGTAAACTCCGATGCGTAAATGATTTCCGGGTGCCAAAAAAGGTTGACTTCTAACACCTAAACCCGAAACAGTAGTTTCAAAAGCGATGAGGCTAAAGATGTCTAACAGCATCATTGACATCTACTATCCTGATGCATATTATTAATTACAACATCGCAGAAACAAAATTGGTGTTGTGAATTATGTTATACATCATCGCTTTTTTTATTTTTGCAAATGTGAAAAGCCTTCAATAGTGCTAGTTGTTACATAAATGCTGATGCTACTTCTCGTTTTAGGCATAAGTAATAATAGATGTTTGGTGGTTGTTTTTATCTTTCAACTTCAGTTATTTCTAGAAAACTGAAGTTGTTATAAATAATAGGCATCACTTATGTAAGGAAATGGTAGGTATTTTGCTTGTTTCACATTACACTTTACTTAGTTACTGCGTTAGTATTTAAGAAAGGCCTCATTTCCAAATCATGTTGTGCTGCCATTGCTCATAAAAAAAACATTATATAAACAATAATTTAAATATATCCATAATTGTCTATATATATATAAGCAAAATACTTGAATAAACCATACTTGTCACATCCAAATCACAATTTTACCAGCCCTACACCACAAATTATCCATACTTGTCTATGCATAAGCAAAATACTAACTAGAAACACATGTAAAATGAAGGAATGTTTAGCTCAATCAAAAAGCCATTCTAGGACATGAGTTGCCCATTCTTCTTGCACCTAATTCCATTTGGGTGTACGTGTCCTTCCTTCTAGCTCTATACTGGAAAAAAAAACACATAGAATGTAAACACAAAATATGAACATAAGCTTAAAAAGTGCAAGGTACTAACTTTGCATAAGATATGTTGTCACTTCAAATGAGATAACAAGAAAATCTGACAAATAAGTCAATCCCCTCGTCCTACAAATTATTTATTTCAACATACAATTGAAGCACAGAAATATCTTACAGGAGTATGATAAATTGATAATGAGTTAAATTTGAAAAATGAACGAATTCACAAGCACACACAGATGTAGCTCTCTTTGTAAGTGTGTGGTAAGATGACATACGTCTCTCTAAGCTCCTCTCTCTCTTATGAAAAAATTGAAACTCTGCCCACATGAAATGTTATCTTAAAATAACAATACATAATCCTAATAATGTCTTTAGATCTGATAGTTAATGCCATGCTAAGGAACTGCCAAACATGGAGGTTCAGGGAATTCTTATTACTATTTTATTTTCTGGGGACAAATTAAATGAAGCAAATCCATGTCATATGCATGCTTCAGAATATCTATCATGTTTTGACTTTGAATGGCAGTGCACAGGTAAAGAAAGCAAAAGAAAAGAATGCTTACTGTACACTGATACCATGCAAATTCTTCTCCGTTTCGACCTGAATTCAATAATAAACATTTTTTTTTACTTCTCTACAAAATTTTAACATAAAACATGAAGATGAACGGATTATCCAAGCCAGAAAAAGAAGCAAAAACTCAAGTTATGCCCCCTTACCCGGGTTTGTTACCCTAATAGTCTTGAACCCTACATCCTCTGGATTTTTAAGGTACACTCTGCGAGGATCAATACTTACAACCACAGCCTGCAACATTTATATTAAATAAACTAAATCAGGACCTTAAAAAACTGAGACACAATAGCAGACTGGATAACAGCCGTCCAGGACTCCAGGCAGAAAAAGGCCATGATCCATTAATCAGTCAAGACAATAGTCCTAAACCCTCAACAAATTCAGAACACATAAAAGCAAAAACCACAGTTGTTTGCAAATTTAAAACCACAGTTGAGCAGGAGAAAAGCCTCTTTATTTAATTCTGGTTTCCAACTTTATGCTACTACAAGAACTATAATGAATTCTCGACAGTCAAAATAAATACTAAGACTTTGTATATATGTCTTGAAATTGTGCAAATCAACTGAAATAGAAATTATGGTGAACCTTTGCAGTCAGCATATGAAAGACAATGAGATAAGTACTGATCAGACCTACGATATTGTAAGTTGGACTAATGTGTGTAAGCAGGTTAAAATTCCATCCCTCTTCTTCCACCCAAAAACACTAGGAATTACTATCTTTGCAAGTTTCAAAGCCTTCCTTTCAGTGGGCTTCTGTCTTCACAAGAACATCTCAGATTGTTAGATGGTTGAACAGAGTAGTCAACATATGAGAAGCATATTTCTCAGAGGTCAAAGGTTACCTTTGTCAAATGTGCCTTTGGATACAAAAATTTTCTCAATATTGAAATACCAACATCTAAACATTCATTTTCAGATAATATTTTGTCAGTGATAGGGCTTTAATATAAATAATAATAGAAAACAGAGTGCCAAAATTACACACAAAAACAGGTCGGAAAAGATCCACCACATAAACCTTAAACAAAATTTTTACCCTCTTCACTCTAGTAAATAATGGGGGAAAGAAGAGGAGAACTTTTAAAATGCTACAGAAAGTAAGCTCATTTCTGAAAATTTCAACAGTTAAGTTTCATTGAACCAGCTCTCTCTCTCTCTCTCTCTTTCTCATAATAATTATAATAACAATAAGAACTTCACAAATGGATTGCTGCACCCTTAGTAGTTGCTAAAAGAAATACTATAATTTTTTTTATAGAAACGATTGTATTGATAATCAAGAGGACAAGTTGTCCTCGACTAAACAACAAGAGCAAACACTGCTTAAAAAACAGGAAACTAGAACCAAGGAAAGACTCTAAAGCAACACCTCTCTAAGAAAGACAAGAAACTAACATCTTAGTAGACTTATCTTAACACAGCTCTCATATATCTCAGGATAATAGGATAATGGTAATCCTTAAAATGTTATATTCTAGGGATTTTAGTTATTATTATATAATTAAATTTCTAAAACGTACTGTTACAATACATAATACTTATATTTGCATGGGCAGAAAGAAAAAACACATGGGGACCAACCCAAATTTATCCAATAGCTAGCATAATTCTACTTCACAACCCAAATTTACCCTTTCCTTGCAGTATATGGGGACTAACCCCCATACACTACTACAA
Organism: Prunus yedoensis; assembly: GCA_005406145.1. Taxonomy (NCBI): domain Eukaryota; kingdom Viridiplantae; phylum Streptophyta; class Magnoliopsida; order Rosales; family Rosaceae; genus Prunus; species Prunus yedoensis. Next base: position 239,074 of record BJCG01000015.1, on the reverse strand, counting down.
AAATGGAAAAAGACGACCAGAAAAAGACAACGATATAAGATAAAACCGTTGTTGTATTTAAACAGACGACGGTATAAAAAAAACCCGTCGTGGATAAGTTCCTTACTGTTGAATATTTTTAAAAGACGACGCATACAAATAAAAAAGCGTCGTTTTTAAAAAAGGATTTCTTCAGAGATAAAATCTGACCAAAAAACAACGACAGCAGGTATGAATCCACCGACGTAGAAAATAAAGACGACAGTTCACCAAAAAACCTGCCGTGTTAACTCCTAACTAAACACGACCAACTGTTCTTAATCCGCGTCGTATAATATAATGGAATCCACGTCTGTATACTACGACGGTGCATTCTCTGTAAACCGCCGACTTATTATTTTGGAGTATACTACGACGGTGCCTACAACACTACTGTCGTTTTTATTTACCACGTCCTAAGTTCAAATTACCGTCGTATTTGTTTAGTTTATACGTCTGCCTTCTCTGTAAACCGCCGTCCTATTTTTATAGCTTTTTAAAATTAATTAATTTTTCTTTTATTTTGGTAATATCTTTCTTAACACAAAACAAAATTTAATTCTCAATCCTCAACAACATTTTCATCTTAAAAGGCAAAATCTCTTCGTGTTAAATATTGATCAATATTTACACAATATATGTACACAAATTTGGCAAATACATCGTGGTTTCTTTTCTGCCTTCACCCTCAACTTGTTCAACTGTTTCTTCCTCTCATATGCAAGTTGGGCCCTCTTCTTCCTCTTGTTCTCAAGCTCCTGCACAGCCACAGATGAATATCTAATAATTTCAAAAAATCAAAATCAACAAAGTATGAAAAGCTCACTCCTCGATTCCCATTTTCATCAAAATCAACTGTTTCTTCAAAACTCCTGTGTAGCAAGGGTGGAACCAGACTTAGAACCTGTTGTGGGTTGTGCCCTCGTATGCCTTCAAACGGTCAAGTGCGGTTGCAAACCCATGCAGGTTCTAAGGCTGGTTCCACCCTTGCTACACAGGAGGATGTAGCAAACCCATGGGAAGTGAGGAATCATTCTGCAAATCCATTTGCTTTCAGAAAGACAATTTCTTGTGAGGGTTAAAAAACGCGTGAAAAAATGCTATTTAAACAAAATAACCATAAATATCCACGTTGGTTATAATATAAATACCGACGTCATATTTGAATAATCAACATCATAACTACATCGGAAATCCAAAAGTCATTTGGCGCGTATTAAAAAGATAACTACATCGGAAATCCAAAAGTCATTTGGCGAGTATTAAAAAGAGAACGACGTCGTTTTATTAAAATACCACGTCGTTTTATCAGAACCCAAAGTAACCACGTCAGTTTATTAAAATACACAGTCGTTGAATTTATAAGTACAACGTCAGTTTAGAGAAACAAAGCGCCGTCATAACCACGTCGGAAATCCAAAAGTCATTTGGCGCGTATTAAAAAGAGAACGACGTCATTTTCAGAACCGCAAAGTAACCACGTCGGTTTATTAAAATACACAGTCGTTGAATTTACTTGTACAACGTCAGTTTAGAGAAAAAAAGCGCCGTCATAACCACATCGGAATTCCAAAAGTCTTTCGGCAGTTGTGATAACCACGTCATTTATGAATTATCTACCGTCGTTATAACTAAATAATACGGCAGTTTTTTAATAACAACGTCGTTGTATTGAACTCTGGGAAAATATATACACTTTTCGTCACCTGACCTAATATTTTACGGTTTTCTCTTCCCGATAAAGTATCGTAGTTTCCCTCTCATTTCCCAAATCACCATTTTCGTCACCTGACCTAGCATCATCGTCTGAATCATCGTCTTCATCTCCAAATCACCATTTTGGTCTTCGTCTTCGTCGGAAGGAAACATTTCTTTGCACGCCGGTGTTATTCAAGGTTTTTTCTCACTCTCTTCCCTTTTTTTACTTTTCATTTGCATGCCGTAGTTGTCTGGAAACAAGATTCTGTCAAATTGAAGAAATCTTTCACTGGTTTTGATTAAATACATAAGTAGATACACTCACGACGCCAAAAGACGATAGTTCTGTCTTGTTCTCGACGATAGAATGGACACACCACGACGGTCGTAATGCAAACTGCACGACGGTGACTAAAAACCGTCATGGTGTGACAATTAATACGTCGGAAACAAGATAAAACCGTCGTCTACTGAGAGAAGAACACTCGTTTTGTAATTTTAAACCACGTCGGTTATTGTTAATAACCGACGTAGTTTTTGCACATTTACGTCATGAAATATATAAAACCGTCGTCTTATTTTCATTCATGATCAAAGAGACTGTTTAATAGGACGTCACTTTTTTAGTGTTACTGTCGTTGTTTTGTATTATTACGTCGTTTCTTTTTAATAACCGACGTTGTTTTCCTGGTAGATTAATCAAAAATGGTTTCGGAATCTCAAAACAAGGAAGCTGGAGGGTCAAAGGCCAAAGCAGGTTCAATGGCACAAGGGGATGAACCCAAAACAGGTTCAGTGGAAGTTGAAAAATCAACTCAAAGCAAACCCTCGAAGAGGATGAGATTTTCCTCAACCTCAGAGAAAGACTCGAGCACAGCCACATTTGTTGAGGAGCCAAAATCTGGCCGAGGTATCAGCACAATGAGCCGTGTTGTGAAGAGGAAAATTGAGAAGGTTAAGCCTGTGGTTGAGTTCAATAAAGATGGCAAACCACATGGCAAGGCTGCTGTTGAGATGCAGTCTTTCATTGGTGTTTTGGCACGCACCAGAGTCCCTCTTGTGGACAAGAAATGGAAACAATTACCTAAGGACGTGAAGGAGCAGATTTGGGAAGCTGTTCAAATGTCCTATGTTATTGAGGATCGTTACAAGAACTTGGTCTTGCAGTCTGCCGCCAAAAAATGGAAGGATTTCAAGTATAACGTAACTAGGCAGTATATCCTTCCTTACGCACATGACAGGGAGAGGTTAAGAGAAACCCCTGCGCTTTATAAGTTCATAGAGAAATTGCAATGGGATGCCTTCGTAGCTTCAAGGTTAACCCCAGATTTTGAGGCTAAGCATGCTGAGCAGAAGGAGAGGAGGGAGAAATTGGAGTACAACCATAGGTTGTCTAGAAAAGGGTATGTTGGTTTGACGGACCAATTGGTAGAAACCATGCCCGAAGGTCAAGAAATCGATCGAGCTGTTCTGTGGAAGAAAGCAAGAGAAGATAAAACAGGAAACATCTCTGATCCAAAGGCTGCAGAGAAGGCAAAACTAATCGTAAGTCTCACTAACTCTGTTCTAAATTTGAAAAACAGAGTGTTTTATTTTGGTATAGACGTCGTTTATCTTTACATAAGCGACGTTATAAAATGAACACCACGACGGGCTTAATTTACGGACGTTTAAAAATGAATAGGATGTCGGTTTTTGAATAAAGTAGACGTCTAGATAGAATTAATATGACGGATTAAATTATTCTATGAACTGCATTTTTGTTTTAAGTTTACTCACGCACACACTCTCCCTCTCTCTGTCTATTTCACTGAAATTTGTGGTGCACAATTTCTGAAAAAGAATGCATATTTCAATCGAGTTTTTTCACTTCTTCATTAAAACTTACGACGGTTTTATCTTATCTAGACGTTAGAATGCTTATACAACGACGGTAATTTTGTGCAGCCATATGGAATTGGACATCTACGTCTGTTTGTTTAATAATCCGTCGTCTTACGTTGAATACTACGACGGTCTTTGATTTATGTCTTAATCTGTTTTATTTTGAATATACGACGTATTTTTATATACCGACGTTGTAAAGTATAAACAACGACGGTATTTATATACAGACGTTTTAAATTAATACCACGTCAGTCATTTAAGAAAAACCGTCGTTGTTTATAATTTACAACGTCAGTATATGTATCTGTCATACACCCTGCTCAGGTTCTAACAATCTCTCTTTCTCTCTTTTAGGATGATTTGCAAAAGCAAGTCTCCGAAGGCACTCTGACTGTCTCCGGGAGCAATGATATCTTGACTCTGGCTTTGGGAACCCCCGAGCATGGTGGGAGAGTCAGAGGAGCTGGTGCTGGCGTTACCCCAACTCAGTTCTTCAATTTGCCGAAACAGCAGAGAGTGAAATTTGGTGACAAATTGAAGGAAAGTGTGAGGGAGGTAGTCAGAGAAGAGACCTTGAGGATTGAGGCGAAGTCAAGGGAAACTATAATGGAAGCAGTCAGAGCAGAGAGGGAGGCTATGTTGGCATATATCCGTCAACTAGTTCCTAATTTTGATCCCAGCCAGATGCTCCAAACCCCAATTTCTCCAAGGACTCCAATTCCTCCAATTATTTTACCCCCTCAAGATCAAAGCCCAAAAAATCCAATGTCTGATAAGGCAAGCTGCTCTGGGGCCACTAATATCAGACCCCTAGCTTTGGAATTAGAAGATCCGAAGCCTGAAGCTGATACTGCTGCAAAAGAGAAAGAGGACACGGTAAAATCTCTGCTATTTTCTATTTCTGCTTTTTAAATTTTAAAAGATGTCGCTCCTTTTAATAGCCGACATTAAAATTTAAAATAACGACGGTATATACGTCTGTTTCTTACAAGACACGTCGTGTTTCTTACAAGACACATCGTGTTTCGTTAAATACCACGACCCTTTTATAAACCGTCGTCTATTTCATGATTTCATTACAACGACGGTTATCTATTTACCAACCTTTCTATAGTATATCGACGTTATAAATTCAATACAACGACGATTATCTATTTACCGACGTGTATAACCTTTCAACGTCAGTATTAACTAGAAACCGTCGTTTATATTATATACCACGTCTGTTTTTTGTGTTTAGTTAGAGTCGTTTATTTTAGTTCACACACAAACTAACTTATATTTCTTTATTAATTTCTTTTAATAGGATCTCTCAAAGCTAGACATGCCACCTCCTCTGTTAGCCTTATGCCAACATTTCCGGACCAAGTTGTTGCCTGGTAACGAGGCTCTAACAATTCACATGCCCAAGGAAGTGTTTGGCTTTGAGCATGATACCTTCCTCTTCACTGAAGATGTTTTGCAGTTTGGTTCCATGGTTGAGATAGGAACCACAGTGATATCAGTATACATGAGGTAATTCTCCCTAATCCCATTTTGTTTTACATTTTCCATTCTTTTAAATTAAAATCTCATTTAATTGACTTTCATATATTTAGGTTCCTATTTGACTATTTAAAAATGGCAAATATTGTAAACCTTGTTGGCCTCCTGGACCCTGGGCTAGTGAGCTCTGGAGCTGGATCAATATCAGACCGAATAAAAAACCTGTCAAACCGTCTGAATACAGCAGATGAGAATCAATTTTTCTTGGTCCCTTATAATCCAGGGTTAGTACCATTTAAAGTATTTTCCTGAGCTTCTAATATTTTTCTTTCTAATATGAATCATTATGTGCAGGGGTCATTGGGTGATGGTAACTGTGAGACCATTAACGGAGACTGCCTATTACATGAATTCACTGCCAAAACGCATGGTTGATGACGAGATGAAAAATATAGTGAATACGTAAGTTGATTTCTTCTGATTTAAGATTTTTCCTATAAAGTATTTAAATAAACGACGGTTTTTAATAATACCGACGTTATTATAAAATATAACGACGGTAAGATATTACCGACGTTTTAATTTAACTACTACGTCAGTATTTTCTTAAAAACGTTGTTTTAATTTAACTACCACGTCGTTTGCGTTTTATTTAAGAACGTTTTAATTTTTTCTGCTCAATTTTTTGTCATACGACGTTTTTAACTCTTACCGACGTTATAACGTTACACAACGACGGTTAGGTTTTACCGCCGTTTTAAACAAAATATAACGTCTTGGTTTAAAAAACTCCGTCGTTTTGACTGATTTACCACGACGGTTACTATTTGTATTTAAATTTTTGTTTTGTCATTAACACCCTTTGTTTTCTTGTAACAGGTCAATTAAAATGTTTAACATTCATATAAATAAAAATTCACGTAAACAGCAGGCCATTTGGAAAAATCTACACGGCACTCCTGAACAACCAACAAGTGTAGAGTGTGGCTATTACGTGACGCGATTCATGAGAGATATAATTTATGATCCAGACCTAAATTTCGAGAAGAAGGTAAAACGCAACATTTTAGATATACTTTCTTTATTTTACTACGTCATATTTTTGTTTAAAACCGTCGTTTGTATCCTTATAACACGTCGGTGTTTTGGTTTATTTTGCAGTTTGACAAGAAAAAAGATAAACTTCAGTATAAACAAGAGGATATTGACGAAGTTAGGCATGAATAGGCAGAATTCGTGAACAAGCAATTACCGAAGGATAATTGATGTAGATAAATATTTATGAACAATGTTCAGGTTTAATTTAGTTTATTTAAAATGTACATAAATATTTTGTTGTAATCAAGCGAACAAAAATCAAAAAAATTAAATTTTGTTTTAAAACTTGTTTAGTTCCCAAACACCGACGTCTGATTCTAATTTACACGTCTCATACGTGTACACAATGGTCGTCTTGCAGTAAATGGAAATATAACATCGACGGTAATTCTTAAAAACGACGTGTAATAGTCATAACAACGACGGTTTATAATTAATTCATCCTGTATAAATGAATTTGTACTCATATACTACGTCCGTTAGTACAACCTTATCGACGTCTTAATAGTATACAAAGGCGGATATTCTTAAATATCCGCCTTTGTATATTTAAACAACGTCAATTATATAGACCAAAATGACGTGTAACAGACATAACAACGACGGTTTATAATTAATTCATCCTGTATAAATGAATTTGTATTCATATACTACGTCGGTTAGTATAACCTTATCGACGTCGTAATACTATACAAAGGCGGATATTCTTAAATATTCGCCTTTATATATTTAAATAATGTCAGTTATATACACTAAAATGACGTGTAATAGTAATAACGACGGTTTATAATTAATTCATCCTGTATAAATGAATTTTTATTCATATACTACGTCGGTTAGTATAACCTTATCGACGTCGTAAAACTATACAAAGGCGGATATTCTTAAATATCCGCCTTTATATATTTAAACAACATCAGTTATATACACTAAAATGACGTGTAATAGTCATAACAACGACGGTTTATAATTAATTCATCCTGTGTATATTCTTAAATATAGTTTCAACGTCGGTTTATTATGTTTAAAGTCGTTGTAAAGGGATACAACATCAGCTAGGTCATTTTTAATTTAATTTTTATTGACTTTTATATTTTATTTAAATCCATATTAAATTCATAACTAAATCCAAAAATTAAACTGAAAACTACCAAGCATTGGAATATTGTCTCTATCTTAAAGCTTTAAAAAATATAATTTTGAAAATATTTTTTTATTGTATTTAATTACTAATATTAATAATATATTCAAAACAAAATCCGAAAAATATACCGGCAAATTCTATGCATTGATTGAGACAATATCTTGCCCGTTAAGGCCTGAAAAATGTAATTTTAGTTTTCAAAGTTCAAATGATAACAAAATTCAAACAAATTTAGAGACAAAGCATGGTACTCCTTATACTTTTCATAACATAACCCTAAGGTTTATGTGATCCATTGGTGCCCATAAATTCAAAATTATGAAATCCATATTTTAGCTTACTATTGTAGAAGGCAATGTTGTAAGGAATCCATAGCAATTTTCGGTTCATTTTTCTTGTACTTGTGTATTTTTTTTAAATTATTTTAAAATTTAGGGTTTAGGGTTTAGGGTTTTTTGAAACGACGCCGGTTTTCTCCCGCTGTTTTTGGTCAACTACATTAACAAAGACTAATTGAATTCGGTTTACGACGTCGGTTATAAAAACCGCCGTTGTAAGTAATTATTAGACGTCAGTGTAAGTGTTGACCGTCGTGGTTGAAAAACGCGGTACTTAAAAAATTTTGGCTGCGACCTAAAATTTTCAGAATTTCCCTTTAACCCTCAAATAGTTCATTCTCTCTCTTCAACATAAATTTGTCTGAAAGTTTTCGTTCTCCCAGCTCTCTCTCAATATCCATGTAAGTACAACTCTAGTCCCTTTAATCCTAATTCTCTCAGCTCTCTCTCAAGCTTTTGTTATATTCTCTCAGCTCTCTCTCAAAGCATTGGGTACGTAGATTCTCCAAGATCTCTCTCAAAGCATTTGGTACGTAGATTCTCCAAGATCTCTCATTGGGTACGTAGATTCTCTAAGCTCTCTCTCAAAGCATTGGGTACGTAGATTCTCCAAGCTCTCTCTGAAGCAGTTGTTATATTCTCGCAGCTCTCTCTCAATATCCATGAAAGTACAACCCTAATCTCTTCTTAAATCCATAAATGTTTTCGTTGGTAGCTATATTAGGGTTTTGGTGTTTGCAATCTTGTAATAATTGCTCTCTGTTTGGGTTCTTTTATGTTTGTTTGGCCATGGGTTCTTGGAAAAGGAATGGGGATGGGAGATTTAAGCTGTTTTTTTTTTTAACTACGACGATGGTTGAAGGATCAAACCATCGTCCAAATGTTTATTATACGTCGGTTGTTCATTTACTCCCGTCGTCTACGTTTTAAGCCGCAACTGGTAGCCTAAAGACGACTGTTTCTCCAAAAAACGTCGTCTTTAGGCTACCAGAACACCGTTCAAATTTCTGAGTTTGGGTATCTTAATGACGACGGTGACTATAGATGCCGTCGTCGGAATGTATATTAAACGACGATTATGTTTTTAAACCGTCGTCTTTTCCATGTTTTATATTTAATTTTCATTTTGTTCTCTGCTATTTGAATGAGGTAGTGTTTCATTGCTGGTCTTTCCACTTTAATATATATATATATATATATATATATATATATATGAATTTGATAGAGTGTGAGATGGATAAGTCATGGATGCATGCGGATAGAAGATTGAAGGCATATGAGTTAGGGGTGGAAGGATTTTTGAATTTTGCGTTAGAAAATCATAGAAATACAACTGAGATTCATTGTCCATGTGTTAAATGTGGGAATATTCGATTGTTTGGGGTTGGAATTATAAGGGAACACTTATACTTTAATGGAATTGACAAAAGCTATAAGATTTGGAGATGGCACGGAGAACCTTGGGAATGGACTACCAACGCTAGTAGAAATGTGGAAGAAGATGAGCAAAGTAGGTTCAGCTATGTTTCTGAAGAATTAGGGATGGATGATAATGATTTTGCCAATATTGGATCTGATCCTTATGAGTTTGCCAATGTGATTGGGGATGGCAATGAACCCTTGTACCCTGGTGGCAGTAAGTACACGAAGTTGTCGGCTTTGGTGAAGTTATATAATTTGAAAGCAAAACATGGGATGAGTGATGTTTTGTTAATGTATGAATTTTGAGTATTTCTTTTGGCTTCCCTTGACAATTTTGTAATAGGATTTTTATTGTTTTTATCGAGCTCAAGTTTAGATTAAGAATAGCTTCTCTAGGTGTTCTTAACTAACATCTATCCTATGGAGGCTCATGCAATTTGACAAAGGTAAATTATGCATTGCATCATTGCATTAAATTGATTTCATAAAATGATGACTAGTCAACCTCTGCTTAGTGTGATTTCCAGCTCACTGTTTCCAGCTGGACTCTACCCATCTATTTTGTCCTATTCTGCGAAATTCCCTGCTGCCATTGTACGATTCTAACCTAGGAATTTTGTTTAAAAAGCAAACCAATTGCTCCTTTGGAGCCGTCACTTTTGTAGGCAAGTTTTGGAAAGTTTCCTTGGAAACTATCTCTTCTTCCTCAAGAGCAAACCTTCATATTTTTCATCTTTGAGTTTTCCAAATTGATTTTTCGAAAACTGCATTTGAAATATGAAAACCTCATCTTGCTAGATCAAACACTCTCTCATATATATATCTAGGTCAGATTCAAGATTGATTTCTTCAAGACTATGGTTTCTTGAAGAAATTGGTCATTCTCCTTTGAATCCAAATTTGGTTTCTATTTGAGTTGGAGCTTGCAAGCTAGTGCCATGGGATGAACGAGCTGGAGAAGGAGCTGCCATTGCCATGATGAACTGAGCTTCAAGCTTTGCTAAGTTGGAGAAGAAGATTGCACAAAGGAGGTATAGCCCATCTTCCTAAATAGATCTAGGTTTTGCTTGAGCTTGCTTGTATTCCTTTGTAAGAATCTTTTTCTACTTAGTGGATTGCCTGGTCGGTTGATGACCTCCAGTTTTTCCCAATGGTGGGTTTCTGGGTGAACAAAATCTGTTTTGCAAATCTGTAAATTTTTCTGGGTTTCTGTTCTTGGTGGTTGACTAGTCATCTTTATCTGCTGTTTGCTGTTTACTTGATAATGATGATTTCACACACTTTCACCATAGTTGTTGCTAGCACAGGGGATGCCTAGATTGACGGGTCCTTCTGAGTGCCTAGGTTGTCACTAGTAATCTTCTAGGGTTGCAGGTACTTTGTGGCATGCTCCGTATGTTCTTTTGATTGTGGTTGTTCATGACTAGTATTGGTCAAGGTCTAAAGTGTGTGAAGCCCGCTGTGGTTGTGTTTGTGTCATTTAATTTACCCCTCGTCACCTAAGTATCAATTTCATGTTTGCTTTACAGAATTATTGATACTTCAAGGAGAATTTCTTCCAGAAGGAAATACACTACCTTCCTCTATGTACGAGGCAAAAAAGACTTTGTCTGCTTTAGGGATGAGTTATGAGAAAATCCACGCATGTTCCAATGACTGCATTTTGTATCGGAAGGAGTATGAGAATGCAACTAATTGTCCTACTTGTGGTATCTCAAGGTGGAAGGAAACCAAGGATGGGTTCTTGAAAGAGGGTGTGGCAGCGAACAAAGTGGCTACAAGATAAGCACAATAGCACTTTCATTCAATGGCTACGTGTTAAGGTATATATGTTATTGAATGACATATTCAACTTATTTTAATTTTCAGATTGAATTAATATATATGTTTAATTTGTAGGTTCAAAGTGAATTTAATGGGGAAGATTATAATGGCATATCAGAAAATTTGAGGTAGTTAGCAGCTGGTCCAAGCATGGTAGTGCCATCATATAGGAGCTATCTTATTAATGGTGTCAAATTTAGCACCAAGGCACAAGATGATGTGCGAACTGTCCAAAATAGTGGAGTTTATTTACTTGCACATACTATGCAAGTTGCTAGTGCCAAGGATAAAAACCCTATTGTCTCCAATATGGGTTTTTATGGGGTTATTCAAGAAATTTGGGATCTTGACTACCAAAAGTTTAGAATCCCAGTCTTGAGGTGTGATTGGATAGATAACACTTCGGGCCTTGTAGTCGACGAACTTGGATTTACCCTTGTAGATCTGAGTAAAATTGGACATAGGAATGACCAATTTGTTATGGCTTCTCAAGTCAAACAAGTATTTTATGTTGACGACCCAATGCATCGTGGTTGGTCAGTAGTGTTATCAATGCCTAATAGAGAATATAATGATGTTATTGGTGATGATGTGCTAGGTGATATTAGAATTGAGTGTGAGCCATTTTCTAGAGGGTTACCAAATATTGACACATTTGATGACCTAGTGGGTGAGTTTGGGAGTGAGAATATTAGAGATGGGTGTGAAGATATATGGATTGATTGATTGTTGTAATGTATAACATTAGTTATGCAGTTAATTGTATGATATTAATTCATAGCTCTGTATATCATTTTAATTCTGATCACATTTTCATTCTGCAAACTTTGGGAACAACAAATCAAAAATTAAAAAATAATCGGTTAAAGCTGAAAATACGACAGTCAAGTTACAAAAATCGTAAAACGAGACGTCTTAAAAACAACCAACGTCGGGTTTTCACAACCGACGTGGAATGACAACGCAAAAATGAAATAAAAACCGCCATTTGAAAAAGAAAACACGTCGGTTAATTATAATTCATTTCAAAACGGTTAATATTGTTGTTTTTACGTCAGTTCAAGTAAATATATGCCATGTTATATGTTTTAGACGTCCGTTTTTTTATTTAGTGAACGTAGTATTTATTAACCACGACGGTTTATAAGTTTGACACGTCGGTTTTGTTTGATTTAGAGATGTTGATAAAACTATTTACGTCGATTTTATAGTTGTTTTTGACATTTAAAATTATTTAAACGTCTGTTTTTTACTAAAACCGTCGCCTATTATAGTCGAAAGGTCTCTTTTTATGCTTTTATTTATCAAATCGACGTCGGTTTTAGTTTTTTTATGACGTTTAATATATTAACCACGTCGTTTTTTTGTGTTCAAGCCGTCAAAATCATTTTCAACGTCTGTGGTGATATAAAGGGCCGTGGTTATTATTGTTTTTACGTTAGTTGAAGTAAATATATGCCATGTTATATGTTTTAGACGTCTGTTTTTTTTGTTTAGTGAACGTAGTATTTATTAACCACGGCGGTTTCTAAGTTTGACACGTCGGTTTTGTTTGATTTAGAGACGTTGATAAAACTATTTACGTCGGTTTTATAGTTGTTTTTGACATTTAAAATTATTTAAACGTCTGTGTTTTACTAAAACCGTCGTCTATTATAGTCGAAAGGTCTCTTTTTATGCTTTATGTACCAAATCGACGTCGGTTTTAGTTTTTTTATGACGTGTAATATATTAACCACGTCGTTTGTTTTGTGTTCAAGCCGTCAAAATCATTTTCAACGTCTGTATTGATATAAAGGGTCGTGGTTATTGTTGTTTTTACGTCAGTTCAAGTAAATATATGCCATGTTATATGTTTTAGGCGTCAGTTTTTTCATTTAGTGAACATAGTATTTATTAACCACGACGGTTTCTAAGTTTAACACGTCAGTTTTTGTTTAATTAGAGACGTTGATAATCATATTTACGTCGGTTTTGTAGTTGTTTTTGACATTTAACATTATTTAAACGTCTGTGTTTTACTAAAACCGTCGTCTATTATAGTCGAAAGATCTCTTTTAATGCTTTTATGTATGAAATCTACGTCGGTTTTAGTGTTTTACTGACGTGTACTATATTAACCACGTCGTTTGTTTTGTGTTCAAGCCATCAAAATAATTTTCTACCTCTGTGGTGACCGAAAAGGTCGTGGTTATTTTTGTTTTTACGTCAGTTCAAGTAAATATATACCATGTTATATGTTTTAGACGTCAGTTTTTTCATTTAGTGAACGTAGTTTTATTCACCACGACGGTTTCTAAGTTTTACACGTCAATTTTGTTTGATTTAGAGACGTTGATAAGCATATTTACGTCGGTTTTGTAGTTGTTTTTGACATTTAACATTATTTAAACGTCTGTGTTTTACTAAAACCGTCGTCTATTATAGTCGAAAGGTCTCTTTTTAAGGTTTTATGTATGAAATCTACGTCGATTTTAATGGTTTACTGACGTGTACTATATTAACCACGTCGGTTATTTGCCGTCGTTATTTCATGTATGAAAAGACGGCGGTCGATTTCTCGTCGGTTGTAAACCATGATACACGACGGTGGATTACCGTCGTCTATTTCGTTTTTTGTAGTAGTGATAATTCTACTTCACAACCTAATTTCAAAATACATCTTTCCCACTGCCTATTATCACCTCCATTTTCCCCATATACTGCAAGATTCAGCAACATTTAAAACAAATTGTAACCCAACCAACCAAGTGGTATCCACAATCGCCTTGACCATTCCATTCAAAGAAATGGTGGATTTTGTAAAACAGTTTTTAAGCTACAAGTGAAGGGCCAGTAAATGAAGACATTAACAGAACATTGTAACATACAAATACAATCAAGATTTCAGGACATTGTAATAGACAGATGTAATCAGGGAAAGTAGGCAACTAAATCTCAGAGAGTGACTCAACAAAGAGATCATATATAATAACCTCAATAGAAGTGCAAGGAATCCAACAATGATAATAAAAAAATTAACCACACCAAAATGCATAGCATGCTCCATCTGCTTCAGTCACTAAATTCAAATTTTCTCAAGATTTTCCCCACAAAATGACATTTATGTCAACCCATAAACTAGACACAATAAAGGATGAACAGAAACATTAAGGAATGAACATTGCTCCAGAGTTAGCAGCTGCAAACATAAACTATAATCCAGAGTGCTTAAGCAGAAAAATCACATAGACTAAATTGATTGAAAGTCTCGTGTTTACGATATTGTTGACCTTATTCTCGTGTAGGGCTTTGATGGGTCTACATAGAGCTGAATAGCAGACAAATAAGGAACATAGTACTAGATAACAGAGTCACTCACATTTTGTGACCCATGCACCGTACGCACTCCAGTCCTTGAAAGACTCCCATAAATCTCCAAGTACAAAGTAAGGATGTAGCTCTGGCTCATGAGTCCTCCTTCTCCTCACGCTTGTCTATCCATCACCAAAATGGGACCTCATGAGAAACACATGTATAATTACAGTAACAATAAATATTATACCAGGTAGAAAACTTGAAAACTCAATCCGTATGATTCTTCAAGTAGAAAACTTTAACTAAAGTTAGATAGACAAGTTGTATTGAGCTCAGTTTGGACTAAGTGATAAAGATAACCCAATACTCATAGTACTTTCTCATCTTCCTCTGATTCTAAAAATAAATAGTATACATGTACACATGCATGTCTCTTCTTCAGTTAGACTCTCATAGTACTTTATCTCCCTTCTGAAGGTGAAATAACACACAAGATTAACAAAATGGCAAGACAAAAAAAAAAAACATAGAAAATACAAAGAACAGAAAATAAATAAATAAATACACCCAGGAGATTTGTACCATTCCAAAACCCTTTATCTGTTAATGCCTTTGTAAAAATTTACAATTTAGGTTATACACAAGAATTCATATAAAGAAAATCGAAGATATAAATAAGCTGCAAATCAAACATAACCCAAATGAAAATTAATCCCTAATCTTCAGTAACAAGGACAAGAAGGGAACTCAATTACCCGATTGCAGATATCGAAGATGAGCAACTCCAAATCAGAGCGAGCTAATGGTTTGCGTCTGTGCAGTGGCGTGTGACATCGAGTAGGCGGCGAGGGCGGTCCTCGGATGCCCAGCCCTAAATGTTACTGATGAGAGAGAGAGAGAGAGAGAGAGAGAGAGAGAGAGAGAGAGAGAGAGAGAGAGATAGAGAGAGAGAGAGAGAGCTTCTGCCATGGAGGCTTGAGGGATGGTTAGAGTTTAGATTTCGTGGGTCAGTGATGGAGGAGAGAGAAGAAAGAGAGAGTTTTAGAGGGACTGAAGGAGAGTTTTGTTTAGGAGATGAATTTTTAGGGTACAGTTTTAGAGGGAGTGAAAAAATTGAGAGGGAGTTGGAAGAATTGGGGCTAGAGTTTGAGAGGGAGCTGAAGTTTCAGAGAGAGTTTGCGAGGGAGAGTAAAAATTTTGGTCTAGGGCGTTGACTCAGACTTTAGGCATCAGAGGTATATCACCAAAAAATGACCCTGTTGTAAGAAAATAAAAACTAATCACTGTAGACATCTGTATTTATGTTGATGATGCTAAAGGGGAATAAAAGCATCGTAAAATATAAACAAAAATGCGCGCTGATGTCTTTATATCTGTTTAGTATCATTATTAATGAAATTGATGCCTCATCTACTAATAGCATTGATTTCCCTCTTTATCCATGCCTATCTAGTGTTGCTGAAAGTGAAATTTGGCATAGTGTATTGTTCTAAATCTGCTTCCAAAAAGTGGTGTATGGCTAAACACTTGTCATAAATATTCTTTAAATTTTGATTTCTGTAATCCCAATATTAAGAACTATTTTACTGGAGTCCTTTGATGTTCCATATCCTGCTTCTGCACTGCATCATGATTTAAATTCCCTGGCATGGATGCTTCATGTCCAAACGTTTTGTTGTTCTAAATTTAATATGCTTGCTATTGAGAAGCAGTTCCGTTTTCTATGTTTTTAGCAACTCTACCACAGTCAGTTTAGATGGTTTAAAAAGGGGGAAAGGGCAAATTCTTTACTTATTCATGGTCACATTTTGTTAAATATAAACGGGGCAAATGTTATGCTTGTTCACCTTTTGTCACATTATAAACAGGGCATGTGAGATGCACACTCACACAATAATCCTATATTCCGCATTTGTTTTTATTTTTTCGTTTTCTTTTGTTTCTTATCTTTATGTAATGGTATTTTTAATTAAAGTCGCAATTAAAAGCCTGAAATAGATTTATATATATATATATATATATATATATATGAGATGACTGAATGTAAAACTTCTCATACTTTTAGCAGAACAGGAAACATAATAAACAGGGTTAGTTGTACGGTTGAATATGCCATCAACATTAAATATGAGTGGCCTGCTTGAAGAGAAAGTCAAACTCGTATGGAGGATCAAAACCTGGTTAACCCGGGGGATTATCCATTTTTCGGTTTTCAAGAGATGGGTTTTTCAATAATCCTTTACAGCATATAATTTCAGTCTTTTGACATTTTAGCCCATTCCAACTGGCTCACTTTTACAGTGGTCTGGTACACGAAAGTCCAAAAAGTTTTAATTTAGCTGGTCTTGGGTCGGCTTATTTTTATTTTATTTTTTTGTTAACAAAATATTAGCCCACCCCTTGTAAAATTTCGGGTTCTGCCCTTGTTACATAATCCTCATTTTCTAGTTCTCACGGTTATTACATGAATAATATAGTTCAAAAAGTAGGAGGAACTGATTTTTCAGTAACTGTGAAGTAAAAATATATATTAAAAAAACAAAAGAGCATCGATATAATATCGGACTTCATAAATTGTTCAAAAAGTAGCATTGAAAGGGATGACTTGGATGACCAAGTGACTGAAATGGTAAGACAAGGAAAGAGGGAGGGTAATTAGCTTTGTCTCTTTTATTTTACTTCATGATGGGTCATTATTATCTTAGTTAGGTCCTGCATTGCCTGCAAAATGCAGTTTTTAGTTCTGTGGAAAAGTAAGCTGGATGATAGCCATTTTGGCCAAACTAAGTGCCACCTCTATTTTACTTTTAGAACTTGTAATATTGTTACATTGCAACCAACAATTAGAGGCAGCTGAATTTGTTCATTAAGTGCCCAAGAAGTTAAAGTTGATTGTTTTATTTTAATGGAAAGATAATGAACAAAGAAGTTACATTTGCACATCCCCTTAGTTTATTTTTCAAATCTGATAAACTAGCCAGACAAAGAGTTATGATTGATCCATAAATTGATTTAGTTGCTGAACCATGTTAACTGCTGTTTCAGGAATGACAATGTTGAAAATTCTCTTGATAGCTACCGCAAAGCCTTTGACGTTGTTTACCTGGTGAGTTGAAAGCCTTGAAAGGTTGTGTGGTTGCTTTGACTATTTTTGGTTTCCAAAGGATTAATGAGGTTACTATGCTTGTATGTTTATCTATTTGGCGTTGTTAGATGATCTTTGTCCTTGGATAGTTGACCTGTTCAGCATTCAAACCCTGAACGATTCATTGTCTTTTTGGCCAAAGCTGACAGGATTTCCTACTTACTAATATTGTGATAATGAATTATCTAAAGAAAGGAAATATAGCAAGAGCGCTTGAAAAAATTTGAAGATGTTGGAATAAAATGTGAGTATTACTAGGATAGAACTAGATGACGACGATACTTAACTTGTTGCATGGCCTCTTGCAGAATGATGCACCCATGTGGGGAGTTGTAAAGCTTGTTTCACAACTCTGTCCAAGTGATTGAAATTCGTCTAGGTTTTCAATTGAGTGCAATGAGAGGGTGCGAAAAGACGAGCAGAACTTCAATCGGTTGTTGTTTCCGTAAAGAAGCAACGATGATGGTGAAGAAGAGAGGTGAAATCAATGGAGGCTTCAATAATTCAGGTGAACTCAAAATCTTTAAAGGTTCAGTTTTTTGTGCGAAATTGTTTATAAATTCTATTCGACTTTTCAATACATATAAGTGGGTTCCAACTCTTTTGTTTATTCCATTCTTTTGTGGCCTTGGTTTTTTGTTTTTTTGTTCCAATGGCCTTGTTTTGTTCTGTAACTTCGGGTTTGGAAAGTTATTGCTTTGTTGCTTTGGCAATTACTGCTTGAGATGGTGGTTGAAAATTTTATAAAATATTGTGTGTGTATTGAGAGTGGTCCCATACACATTCGAACCAGTAGTAAAGCCTTTAGGAAACACAGGGGTCCTCTATTTGCATAAAGTAAAGCAGTATGCATGCCATTTGTTATTTAATAGCTTTGAATGCTTTGATTCACATATAGTAAAGCAATATTTTCAATCTCATAGCGTTGATTTTTCAGATGCTGGCCCTCCACAAATTCCTTATGTCGAAGCATTTGATGACGTTCCAGATGAATATTTTGATGATATTTTAAATCAAGCTTCACAAATTTCCGGCAAGAAGTGGGCAATGGCAACATGGGAACAATAGAGGTGCCTATGTATGGACATAATATTGGCAATGAAGATAGGATAGAGGTACCTGTCAATGTTGATGAAGAAGAGTGAAGAAGACTTTGACGCTGATGGTAGGAGGAGAGTAAGAGATCTTCAAGACAGTGGTGATGAATCAGATAAAGATAAAGAAATATATGAAAGTGATAATGATGCTGCCACTTCAAGACCAACTCCTCTTATACCCACTCCAAGGCCTATTCCTAATATGCAAATTGGAAATTCAAGTTCTATGAATCAAAGACAAATTGGGGTGCAAGATCAATGAATTCAAGACCAACTCTTAATTTGCAAATGGGAGGTGCAAGTTCTGTGAACCCAAGGCATATGGGAGTTAGCATTAGGCCTCCACTATCGAGGCAAATGGGAGGTTCAAGTGCCCGATGAAACCCACCAGAAAAAGCAACAAACAAGAAAAATTCCAAGTCAACTGAAATTGCTTATTTTGGTTGTCGGTCAATATTTTGTGAACTTTCTGTTAAAATCTGAAAATTATGAAGAGGATGGAGAGAATCACAGAATGTATTTTCTGGTTTCTTAAATTTGATTGCTTTGTATCACTTACAGCAGGAATTTATACAAGAAGCAGGCTTGCTAACCAAGCTCAATATTAATTACAAGTAGGTAGATTGCAGCTGGTCTTGAGCTCCTAATCCTTGAGCCCTAATCTTGGAGATTGCAGCAGCCTCCCAAAGTCAAGCCAACCACATTAATGCAGCCAACTTCTTTCATGTAGACAATCTACAATTGGTCTAGCTAACACTACTCCTCAAGTTGGTGCATAGATATCGCTAATGGCCAACTTGACCAATGAGTCGTGGAATACTTTACTAGAAACTGCCTTTGTTAATATATTAGCCAACTAGTCTTCTGACTTGACAAATGGGAGCCGAATTTCTTTGGCTTCAAGTTTCTGCTTAATGAAATGTTGATCCACTTTAACATGTTTAGTGCGATTGTGTTTAATTGGATTGTGTGCAATGGATATTGCGGCCTTGTTGTAACAATGTAAGTGCATTTTTGACGTAGGTGCATATCAAATTTCTGTAAGCAATTTCTTTAATTACAAGTAGGTAGATTGCTAACCAAATCTAACCAAGAAGCAGGCTTGCTAACCAAGCTCAATATTAATAACAATTAGGTAGATTGCAGCTGGTCTTGAGCTCTTAATCCTTGAGCCCCTAATCCTGGAGACTGCAGTAGCCTCCCAAAGTCAAGCCAACCACATTAATGTAGCCAACCTCATTAATGCAACCAACCAACAACTGGTCTAGCTAACACTTTCTTCTTTTGCTATACTATAATAGGCCTTTAATTCTTCTTTTGTTATCAGACATGCTTTTTTACTGCAAGTGTAAGACTTCTGTTTTGGGTATAATGCAATCAAATTTGACTGGAAAAAAAAAAAAGCACTCAAATGTTCATTGTGAAATAGCAATCAGATTTAACAATCATAATAGAAAGATATTAAATTCTTGGTTTTTATTTATTTATTTATTTATTTTATAGAAAAATACTTCATTAGAAAAGCCCCAGAAAGGCCAAAGGAGGAAACAAGATAGGAATAAACGATCTTGCATAAATACAAAACAGAACCACCAGGCGATAGAAACTAAAGCCAAAGCCAAAGAAAACCATAAGTAAAAGTACATAACACCAGCAAAACCCTCCAACCATACACTACTACAAAATAGTTAAACCACGACACAAAGTAGACGACGGTGCATCTTAAAACCGTTGTTATGTTTTAAAAGACGACAGTGTTTTTAAAACCGTCATGATATATCATCTTGTACACTACTAGCGTTAGATTGATTTTTAAAAGATGACGCTTGTCACTAACAAGCGTCGTCTTTTAAAACACGCTGAACAAAAAAATGGCCACTTGATTTTTAAAAGACGATGCTTGTTAGTGACAAGTGTCATCTTTTAAAAATCAAGTGGCTTTTTTTGTAAAGACGACGGTTTTTTGAAAGAACTATCGTCTATTATATGTAAAGATGACGGTTTTTTTAAAAGAACTATCGTCTATTATATGTAAAGACGATGGTTTTTTGAAAGAACTGTAGTCTATTATATGGAAAGACGACGCTTTTTTTTAAAAAAAACTGTCGTCTATTATATGTAAAGACTACGGTTTTTTTGAAAGAACTGTCGTCTATTTAAAGACAACAATTTTTTTTTAAAAAGTGTCGTTTTTTAAAACACGCTAAAAAAAGGCCGCTTAAGTGAATTCGCGCTCGACAAATTTTCAAATTTTTCCCCGTCTTTGAAAACCTTATCTCTCATTAACAAGCGTTGTCTTTTAAAACACGCTAAAAAAAGGCCGCTTCAGTGAATTCGCACTCGACGAATTTTCAGATTTTCCCCCGTCTCTAAAAACCTTATCTCTTCCTCCTTGAAACCCTCCTGAGCTCTCTAAAACACCCTCATGAAAGGTTTGATTTGAAAGTCACCTAATCTCTCAATACCCTTCTATATCTTGCTAGTGAATTCTGGATTAGTCTCTTTGCGTTTCTGATATGTTTTTTGTTTCCATGGCTTGTTTACATATTTTTTCTATTTCTGGTTTCTTTTTAGATTTTCTGATTTGGTTCTCAGGAGATGAGGGGGAAGTTTGTAGATTTATAACTTTTTCTTTTGCAGGTTTTTATGTGAGTCGTATGTTTTTTTGTTGTTGAAAATTTGTTACCTTTTCTTTTCACCATCATTTTATTATATATTTTTCCTTTTGCAGGTTCTCGATGGTCTTTTTTATGTTCATTTTACAAGTTTTCTATGGAAATATGGTCCAATGGTAAAATTTCTCTTCCACCTAGTTTTATATGTTTATAATCTTAGCTTTTTTTCTCTGTCTGTCATTTTGATTTATTTATAGGGATGATGGAGGAGACTTCAGTTGTGCATCATTTGTATGTTTCGATGAGGAAGGCTTGGATTAGGAGTACGTAGGTCTTGTTAGGAAAAGATTGTACTACTTAATTACCATATGTATCAATTGAATATTTATATTTAATTGGTGGGAATTATGTTTGTTGTAGAATAAAGATTGGTTAACTATGTAATAACTATTGAATCTTCAAGTTTTATGAAGAAAAAAACTATTTTTGAGTGTATATATTCCTTAATAAAGCATTATGGTTGGTTTTCCAGTTAAAATCGTTGTATAGCATCATATGAAATCAAAAAGAACTAAAATGTAGCAGTTTGGGAACTTATTAGACGACGGTTTTCATAATAAATCATGGTCTTTATAGATAATTAACGACGGTTTTTATAAACCAACCGTTGGCTTTATAGATAATTAACGACGGTTTTTATAAAACAACTGTCGTCTTAACTACAATCCACGACGGTTTTCATAAAAAACTGTCATCTTAACCTATAATCCACGACGGTTTTAATAAAACCGTCGTCTTTCCTCCTATAATTAACAATCTTTACCCCTAAACAATGACGATTTTCTTTAAAAACTGTCGTCTTTACAGATAAACAACGACGGTGAAAAGCCATCGTAGTTTGACACCCAAAAAGATGGCGGTCGATTTAATGACGGTTTTCAAAGCATTACAACGACGGTGGATCCCCGTCGTCTATTTTGCTTTTTGTAGTAGTGATAGCCAAGGTCTAAAATATCGATGATATCGGAAATATCGATAGGCCAAAAACACGGAAATTTCGATGGAAATATCGGGATATTATCGATATCGATAAAAATTGAATAAAAAGCACGGAAATAGTAAGAAAAACTTGGAAATTTTAATTGAAACTTTGCAGGATGTTTATTTAGTCAATTATCTATTAGTTTATCATAAAAAAAAAATGGAAGGAAATGCATTGCATGATGGATTTAAGTGATTTAAGTTGATTATATAGCGAGCTGGCAAACACTGTGAGTGTAGAAAATATGTAGTAATTAATGAAAAAAGATTAAACACACCATAATCAAAAGTAGAAACTTGAAAAGGAATGGTCAAAAGAATTCAAAACAATTTGTTTCTTGCAAAAAAAATTCAAAACAAAACCATGTATATATATATATAAATATTTTAGCATATTTTCACAAAAACATAAGTGATATGGTGGTTAAGGAGTTGAAGGAGTAAAATGGGAGGGGTTCGAATCCCCTTGGTATCTTTTTTAATATAGAAATTTATCCTATATAATAAATATTAGCTTACAAACATTTTAAAGACTTTATAAATATTACACGCCGAAAATATAATCACAAACACGTACGCAACTGTGTTGGATAAGGCGCTGAGAACTTCTGACAGAGGCAGGGGTTCGAATCCCTCCATGCATAAGAAGGAGAATTTTCAGCATTTTTCATCAGCTTGAATTTGCACGAAAATATCCATCCTGAAAATTTCGCCAATATTATCGACGATAATTTTGATAAAATGACGAAACATAACTGGTATGCAAGGAAAATATCGGCAGCCACAAATAACATCGACATTTCATTCCTTGGTGATAGCAACAAGAACGGGTTGGTTTTACACTTTTGTACTTCATTTTCAAAGCAGAGGTTGGCTACATTAATGTGGTTGGCTTGACTTTGGGAGGCTACTGTAGTCTCCAGGATTAGGGGCACAAGGATTAGGAGCTCAAGACCAGCTGCAATCTACCTACTTGTAATTAATTTATATTCCAAATAGCTATGTATATAGAACCATGAGCACACATGTTAGCATCCACACAAGAAATGCAATTCTTCACCAAGCAACAAGAACGGGTTGGTTTTACACTTTTGTACTTCATTTTCAAAGCAGAGGTTGGCTACATTAATGTGGTTGGCTTGACTTTGGGAGGATACTGCAGTCTCCAAGATTAGGGGCTCAAGGATTAGGAGCTCAAGACCAGCTGCAATCTACGTACTTGTAATTAATTTATATCCCAAATGGCTATGTATATAGAACCATGACCACACATTCAAGGATTAGGAGCTCAAGACCAGCTGCAATCTACGTACTTGTAATTAATTTATATCCCAAATGGCTATGTATATAGAACCATGAGCACACATGTAAGCATCCACACAAGAAATGCAATTCTTCACCAAACAAAACTTGAGCACAAATTTGTCAATGGATTCTTCTGTATCTAAGATGCTTCAATTGCCATCCTTTTTTGTCGTCTTAGCTTCTCTTTTCTTCTTATTGATGCTTTTCAAATATTGGAAGAAATCTCAAGCCAAAGGCCTGGGCAAGTTGCCTCCTGGTCCAAAGCAACTGCCTATTATAGGGAACTTGAACCAGTTGATTGGTGCCCTACCACATCATGCTTTCACTGACTTGTGCAACAAACATGGTCCTGTCATGAAACTGCAACTGGGGGAAATTTTTGCCGTGATCATTTCATCACCGGAAGCAGCCAAAGAGGTCTTGAAGATGAGCGAGATCAGCTTCGCTCAAAGGCCGAATGTGTATGAAGCTGAAATAATGTCATATGATCATTCAAGCATCTTGTTTGCTCCTTACAATGAGTACTGGAGACAACTGCGAAAGATATCCTTGATGGAGCTCTTAAGCGCTAAACGTGTTCGATCGTTCAGATCGATAAGGGAAGAGGAGGTGTGGAATCTTGTTGAGTTCATCGCCGCCTCTGAGGGACATACCATAAATTTGAGTGACAAGATATACACCATGACAAATGATGTGGTTTCTAGGGCAGCATTTGGTAACAAGTGCAAATACCAACTTGAGTTTACATTATTGCTTGGGGAAATTCTACTTCTTGCTTCAGGCTTCAACATCGTTGACTTGTACCCTTCTCTTACATTTCTTCGTTCCATGAGTGGGATGAAGCCTGTAATGATGAAAATTCAGAAAAAAATTGACGTGATTCTTCAAGATATTGTGAGGGAGCATAAGATGAAAAGAGAAGCTACTAAAAAGGCTTTGGTAGGCTTGGTGAAGATGAGGAAGATCTGGTTGACACACTTCTGAATTATGAGGAGGCCAATAAGCATGAGTTTCATTTGACAACCGATCAAATCAAAGACGTCATTATGGTACCATCTTTGCACTCTAGCACTAATTGTTTTTATTGCCTAAAACATACTAAATCATCTAATACACTCACACAAGCTCTAATGAGCCTAAAAATTATTAAACAAGAACAAGGTGTCTTGCTTAGTGGTTGTTTTTTTTCTTCTTGGTGTATTGTGTTCTCTATCGGATGTTCTCACTAACTTGTGGCCGTGCAAATGATGTAGTGTTCTCGTTGGAGGTCTTTGCATCGAAGGTTTATGTGTCAGCTTGCTGTTTTATTTTATCTTGCTCTAGCATTGATCCTACGTGACTGTTTCAAACTCTTTTGTTAGTCTATGACATATGTGGTACTCTTTCCCATTACAACAACGGAGCGATCTAACATCCAAATTAAGACAATCTGAGGCTCTTTCACTATCGATCACGCATTATCGAAGAAACTCTTGCATAGGCATCCCAACTAAGAGTGCAAACTCAGAACCAAAAAAATAAAAATTAGATAAAGGTTGAAAAAACCAAACCATAACAATACAAAAGCCCTAAAGTTACTTTTTAATATATACTAACAAAACCTAATATTATTGTACAAGCATATAATTCATTGCAACTTCACAATGAATTCAGGATATATTTTCAGCAGGAAGTGAGACTTCAGCAACAACAATGGAATGGGCAATGTCAGAGCTTCTGAAAAACCCTAGAGTAATGGAGAAAGCGCAATTGGAGGTGCGACAAGTATGCGAAGGAAAAAACAAAATCGAAGAGGAAGATGTTCAAAAGCTACATTACTTGAAATTAGTCGTGAAGGAAACTTTTCGGTTGCGCCCTTCGGTTACTTTAGTCCAGGGAGAGGCAAGGGAAAGATGTGAAATTGGTGGATATACAATACCAGCCAAGGCCAAAATCATCGTCAATGCCTATGCAATAGGGAGAGATCCAAAACTTTGGGCTGATCCTGAATATGCTTTCAACCAGAGCGCTTTCAAGGTTCTTCCATTGACTTTAAAGGCAACAATTTTGAATTGCTTCCATTTGGTGCAGGTAGGAGGATTTGTCCAGGCATCTCATTTGCTACTTCAAACATTGAGCTTGGACTTGCTCAACTATTGTACCACTTTAACTGGAACCTTCCAAATGGGACTAAACTAGAAGCCCTCGACATGGCTGAGAATTTTGGAATAACGAATAGAAGAAAGAACCATTTGCATTTGATTGCCACTACTTATATTCCTTTCAACAAATGAGACACTATCTAAAAGAATGATGTAATCTTATTTTGAATTTAACTTGCAACTCTCTTAGGCAGCAGGTTGTTGGTTTAGTAGAAGAACTTAGTTGCTGTGAGAGTCCCTTTTTTTCTTAAATAATGATTAAACAAAAATAATTGTTATATATATATATATATATATAGTTTTACGTAATAAATATTTATCTAATTCTATTACATATATCCTATTCTATTATATATATGTGTATTACTTATATATATATGTGTGTGTGTGTATTATATATATCTTATTCTATATGTATTACTTTCTTTAGTAAAATGATTCTTGAATAGGTAGTTAGGTGTCAACAAGGCATGCTAGTAGGCTTGTCAACTCACCATGAAGAAATTAGAATAGGATTGAAGCCACCACAACGTGTCTTCATAATTCTTTTCTTATCTATTTTTGACTTGGAGTGCAAGGCCATATTGATATATTACTTGGAGATTAAGTTCTTACATAGGTGTGGATATTATAGTGTACTGTAGCTACCGTCTTCACTACACTATAAATAGACCATTCCATTCCTTTGTTTTTCATTCTCATTTCAGCCAAGTTGTGAAGCATTTGTAAGTTTGTATGAGAGAAAAAGTAAGAGAGAAAGAAGGAGAGAGAGTGGTGATGAAACTCTTGGAGCTTGGTTTGAGTAGTAGTATATGAAGATAGGTAGATGAGTTGTCTTGCCAATTTATTTAAAGGGTTCTCATTAGCGAGGTGAGTGGTTTATGTAATGTGTTCTAAAAGTTCTTATTTTGTGATAAAATATAAAAACCATGAATTATCGTGGATTTGTTCTATTTACAAATATCTCTCTATTTCAAGTCAAGCATGTCTAATTTGGTGCAATCTTTTACACTATATATATATTGATTGGAATATGAAGTATGTATTATTTATGGAACATGAGAACTTCAATGTTGGAGTATCCGAGTGATAGATGTACCACACGGGGACATAGGGCAGTGAGGCCAAATAGGGGTCACGTGGTTGGTTACATGCTATGAAGGATAATCGAGATATGAAGGGATGATGTGATATGATATGTTTTGGTGTATCTTTTCATGATATTTTCTAGAGTGTGTAAAACGACATTGCTTGACTATCATATTATATAATCTACTCACTGAGCGGTGGTTGCTCATCCCTCACCCAGTTTAATTTTTCAGATGAATTTATGGGCAAGACAAGGACTAAACCAGTTGAGGCTGAATTAGATGAGAGTGATAGAGCTTTATTTATTTATTGTAAAGTTGTAAGATTTTAGAACTATTTTTATAAGAGAAGTTTATTTAAACCCCTATTTCGGCTTCTTTTTATTTCTTTTTATTCTTTTTATTTTCTCACGCACCAGGCGCGGGATTTCCACCGACCCCCGGGTCCAGGGCGTGACAGTTGCAATGGGAATAGTACAGTTTTGCTATCTCCGGCCAATAATGCTATACCACGTGGAAGTGTTATCACGAGTATCATAGCGTTATTGGTCGGGGATAGCAAAATAGTGCTATCCCCGTTGCATGGAAGTCTTTCTCGTTTAGTACAGACCTCCACTTATCCCTCTAAAATTAATCATTTTGTTCCTTTATCTTGTCCAAAGTATCATCAACTTATGTGATCACCAAAGAGGAAAGTACAAACCTATTTGGTTAGAATTAAGAAATCAAATTGATGGTCGGTTGCAGAAGCCAAATTGTGGGGTAAGCGAATTAATTTTTTAAGGCTAATAATTGAAAAGCCGTTTGTATTTTACTAATTCTATATCTGTATATAGAACAATAACCACATCTAGCTAGCATCCACAACAGAGTTGAAGTTCTTTCCGATAAAAATTTGAAGAAAAATTTGTCAATGGATTCATCAATATCCCAGCCGCTCCAATTGCCATCCTTTACTCTCTTCTTTGCTTCTCTTCTCTTCTTAATATTCGTTCTGAAATTGGAAGAAATCCAAAGTCCAAGGCAAGTTGCCTGCAGGGCCAAAACAGCTGCACATTATAGGGAACTTGCACCAGTTGATTGGTGCTCTACCACATCATGCTGTGACCAACTTGTGCAAGAAGCATGGTCCTGTCATGAAACTACAACTGGGTAAACTTGTGCTGTCGTTATTTCATCGCCGGAAGCAGCGAAAGAGATGTTAAAGATAAATGAGATCACTTGTCATGGTGAAACTACCACATCATGCTGTGCCCTGAAGTGTATGCTGTTGAAATAATCACCTATGATCATTCAAGCATGGTGTTCTCTCCCTACAATGAGTATTGGAGACAACTACGAAAGATGACTGTGATGGAGCTCTTAAGTTCAACCGTGTTTGGTCATTCAGATCGATAAGGGAAGAGGAGGTGTGGGATTTGATTAAATTCATTGCCTCATCTGAGGGACGTAGCATAAATCTCAGTGACAAGATTTACACCATGACAAGTGATTTCCAGGGCAGCATTTGGTAACAAGTGCAAATATCAGCATGAGTTTACCACTTGTTGGACGCTTTAACATCGCTGATTTGTACCCTTCCCTTACACAGACTCTGTTTCTCAAGAAATCACATCCCCTCCTCCATGAGGCAAAGGTTAATGACAAACCTTAAACAAAAGAATCGTATAAACAAATAATTACAACATCATAATATGATCAATCTCAAAAAGGAAAAAGAGACAACCGTGCTACAAAAAAATTTCCTGCTGCTACCGAAAAAACAGAAAAAAAGAAGAAAAAAAAAACAAGAAGATGAATTGAAGGGCAGAGAGACTCACATTGAAGACTGTAAATGAAAGCTACCAAGGGTAAAACATACCCTCTTTATAACCAGAAAAACTGCACAAACTCCTAAACTCCTCTTGCAATTCCACCACCCCATCTTCTCTAACTCCACCTTCTTTGGTGAAATTCCTCTTCACAGATCGTCTCAAAAACCCCAAAGCCTTACCCTTCTGGCCCTTCCATTTAACCTCAACTCTCACCCTCAAATTGAGTTTTATCCAATCCCTCAAGCCTGCCCACAACAATCACTACCTCAAATTTCTTGGTGGCCATGGTGGCCATGGTGGCCACCTCATCATCTTCACCACCGTTGCCTACTTGGATGCCAATATATACCAAGGATTAGGCTAAAACATGACAAATGGATATAAACAAAAAGGGTCTACAATGGGTGGTAGAATTTGAAATTTAAAGAAATAGGTAATGAAGATTAAACAGAGAGATTGAAATTTGAAATATAAAATGGAGCTTCGAGATGAGAATTGGAAATGGGTTTTGAATTTTTTTAGGATTGGGATGAAGGAAATTGGCAGAAACTGAAAGAGACAGATAAAAGAAGTGCAATGCAGTTAGAATTTAAATGCACTTCTATAGTTGGAATTTGCCGTCTGTGGAATGGACAAAATAACTATAGGGAGAGTGAGAGAGAGGGATGCCGGCAGTCCTAAGAACCAACGTCTCTTTTTCTACTTAGAATTCAAGTGGAATTGCACAAGGTGTCCTTCAAATAGTGCATATTTCTACTGTTACCTCTGGTATCTGTTCCCGCCTAAGTGGAGCCAACGTCTCTTTAATATTTTTTAGTTTTTTTTTTAACAATTCAAGTTAACAGTGTTATTTGGAGTTAAGTGATTGGACACATGGAGAAATTAGACAGGTGACATGGAGGGCAGAAAAACTTGCATGGCACGGGTATGCCAAGGTAAGCATTCCACCTAAGTATCCCCAACCCAATTATCTTTTGACACATGTCAACCACTTAACACTTTAAATAAAATTTGGTTATACCAACAGTCAAGCCATTCTCTTCCCCACCACAGCCACGGGCGTTGGCGTCAACATTGACCCTGCCATTCTTTGTCGTCCTTCCTTTGCGTCCCCATCCCCTCCTCCATCGTCGTTGGCATCATCTTCCTCTTCTCACCAGCTCTCTCACTCTCATCTCTCCCTCTCCTCTCTCTTCACATCGACAGCAATGGAGGCAGCGGCTTTGCCTACATTTAAGAGCATCTACAATCATGCTCTCTAACTTTTTGGTTGAAATTTATTTATTTTTGGTGAAATAAGGGGGAAACCCCAACAACAAAACACCGCGCATGAGTCGATGCCTAGCAAGACCAAGCAAGTCATCCACTAACAGAGAGCTAACCCAGATAGGAGCCTCATCAAAGAAGCAGATTCCCAGGTCCAGATTATAACTTCAATTTGCCATACAATCCGCAACACAATTCTTTTCCCCGTAAATGTGGACAAGGTGACAATTTCCAATTTGACTCATGAGATCACAACAACTATGCACAAAAGCAGCAAGAGGATGGCATTGCAATGAATTGATCTGTTGAACAAGTGAGACAACAATAGCAGGATCCATTTCAATGGCAAGGTTAGTGATACCTTTCTCAACAGCAAGTTTTGGACCAGAATATAGACCCCAAACCTCAACCTCCAGGATATGACCTTGGCCCAAATTCACAGCAAAACCGGCAATCTAGTCACCTGAGGAGTCCCGAATAACACTTCCTGCTTCAATAATATTAGTGGCAACCCTTTTAGAACCATCCACAGTCAACTTAAGTTGGTCAATTGTAAGGGGTTTCCAAAGCCAAAAAAATATTTATTCTGTTAGGTTTCTCGCCAAAGCTATTAGCGGCTTTAACCCACTGAACAACCGCAGTAAAAATGGTTTTCCTGGAAATAAAAGGCATATCCACTTCAACATTAAAAATATGCTTGTTACGCCAATTCCAGATATACCAACATGTAATGGCAAAAATAACATTTCGTCCAATACCATCAGGGCATTTAAACCTTAGAGAGCATATTGCCTAAGAACCAAGGTTTTAGCTCAGAGAGGAAGAAATGAGGAGAAGAGTGTAAATTTAAAATAGAATTCCATACCATCATAGCCCTGGGACAGTCCTTAAGAATATGAATAAAATATTTAGTTTGCCAACCACAAAGAAGACAAGAAGGATCAGAAGTTAGATTCGTCTTGGTTCTTTGCTCATTGGACAAGATTTTACCTTGATAAGCCAGCCAAATGAAGATACGTATTTTAGGAGGGATTTTCATTCTCCATAAGTCCTTCCAAAAAGGATCAACATCTCCCAATAGAGTATGCCTATTTAACAGAGAATAAGCCATTTGAAGACAAACCCTATATTTGAGCATCATGTATAGATTCCCAAACCCAACAGGGACAATAGTGATCTTTTGAACCAAATCTTCAATAAGAGCATTCCTCAACTAGAACACATTCCACCAACCTTTCCTTAAAAAGCGGTCAACGCTACAATTCAATTCCTGTATATTCAACAACCCATTATGTTGCATTAGAGGTGTATCAAATAGCCATTTATCTGTCCAAAATTTGGCCAAATCACCCTTTCCAACCCTCCAGGTCATTCCCTTTGCAAGCAATTCAGCTCCAAAAAGAATATTGTTCCAAGTTGAGGAGCACAAATGTCTGGTTTTTAGATTAGGATCAATAATAGAGTAACCCTTGAGGTATTTCTTCTCAAAAATCTGAGCCCATAAGCCATTATCTTTGTTGTGCAACCTCCAATCGATTTTAGCTAACAAAGTCTGATTCATGTCCCTAGCTTTCTTGAAACCCAAACCACCTTTGTTTTTAGGTCTACATAGCAGATTCCATTGACAAAGGTTGACTTTCTTCTTTCTATCACTTCCTCCCCAGAAGAAATTTTTATTTATCGTATCCAAATCTTCACAAATACTAACATGTAATTTTGTGGTTCACATAGAATATATGGGAATAACATATGTGACAGCCTGGATTAGAGTGGCCCTCCCAGCTGAAGAAAGCAACTTATTTTTCCAATTGGCAAGCCTGCAATGAACCTTATTAAGCAAACTGCAATAAGTGGATCGAATTACCCTAGAGTACAAGATAGGCATCCCCAAGTATTTGCCTAGGTTGTCTGTTAAAGGGGAGCCACAAATGAAATTGATCTCTTGAGTTAACGCCCTATTGAGATTAGGGGAACAAAATACAGCAGACTTGTCAAAGTTGACAGTCTGAAGCGTATTGCTAGGGGTATTTTTTTGGTAGAAATACCACCACACAACGTGTTGAGGGTAAGCATAAGAACTTGAAGGATGGAATTGGTAGAGGCATGAAGTTAAGAAATGATAATGTAAAGGATGACTTTGATTCGAAGAATTCACACCCACTTATTCTTACGCACCTCCGATCTCTAGAGGAACATGCAGTTCTATTTTCACTCACGACATTTAGAAGTTGATAAGAAATGAGATAAATAAGGAGGCAAAATTAATTATCGTGCAACTTGTAAGAAACAATGACGATCCTCGTGGTTAAAATTTTTCCAAATTTGGAAGACCCGATGAGAACTAAACTGTGGTGTACTACTAGAAATATCAACATCTTCAGTGCTCATGCAAATTATTTGAATTCTATGAAATTTCGTGTTGTCATATGTTTTGGAGTTGTGAAATGTGATTGTTGTGTCTATTCAATTGTGCGAAATTGATTCAATTGCATCCTCAACTTGGGGTCCTCGCAAGTGCACGAGTGGTTCGTAGTATCGCATATGTAAGTGTGAGGTCGATCCCACGAGGATTGATGATAGATTGATTCAATTCGATTTCCTGCACAAAACAGAAATGGAACATAAGGTTCAAAGATGATTGAAACAGAAAGTTAAACAAACAAAGAAGAAAGACATTAAAACTGGTTTTGGGTTTAAAAACTATTTTAGGACACTAGGAAACAATCCAATTCTAAGTCTCAAGCAATCATGTTCACAGCATGTATCTAATCCCTATTTTTGAATGTCCATACATACTCTTCCTATACATAGTTCAATTCGAATTAAGGCATATGGTGTCTACTCTTAATACCAACCAAGATAGTTAACATACAAGTTTTAATGGTGATCAATCATTCAAACAAGTATATTAACTTATAACACTACTACAAAATAGTTAAACCACGACACAAAGTAGACGACGGTGCATCTTAAAACCGTCGTTATGTTTTAAAAGACGACGGTGTTTTTAAAACCGTCATGATATATCATCTTATACACTACTAGCGTTAGATTGATTTTTTTTAAAAGACGACGCTTGGTAGTGACAAGCGTCGTGTTTTTAAAAATCAAGTGGCCTTTTTTTTGTAAAGACGACGGTTTTTTTGAAAGAACTGTCATCTATTATATGTAAAGATGACAGTTTTTTTAAAAGAACTGTTGTCTATTATATGTAAAGACGACGGTTTTTTTTAAAAAAGGGTCATCTTTTAAAACACACTAAAAAAAGGCTGCTTAAGTGAATTCGCACTCGACAAATTTTCAGATTTTCCCCCGTCTTTGAAAACCTTATCTCTCATTAACAAGCGTTCTCTTTTAAAACACGCTAAAAAAAGGCCGCTTAAGTGAAATCGCACTCGTGAAATTTTCAGATTTTCCCCCGTCTCTGAAAACCTTATCTCTACCTCCTTGAAACCCTCTTGAGCTCTCTAAAACACCCTCATGAAAGGTTTGATTTGAAAGTCACCTAATCTCTCAATACCCTTCTATATCTTGCTAGTGAATTCTGGATTAGTCTATTTTCGTTTCTGGTATGTTCTTTGCTCCCTAATTTCAGATTTTTTGTCTCTCTTGATTTGTCTGGTTTGTTTACATTTTTTTTTATTTCTGGTTTCTTTTTAGATTTTCTGATTTGGTTCTCAGGAGATGAGGGGGAAGTTTGTAGATTTATAACTTAATTATTAGACGACGGTTTTCATAGTAAATCATATTCTTTACAGATAATTAATGACGGTTTTTATAAACCAACCGTTGGCTTTATAGATAATTAACGATGGTTTTTATAAAACAACTGTCGTCTTTACCTACAATCCACGATGGTTTTCATAAAAAATCGTCATCGTAACCTACAATCCATGACGGTTTTAAT
Organism: Prunus yedoensis; assembly: GCA_005406145.1. Lineage (NCBI taxonomy): Eukaryota > Viridiplantae > Streptophyta > Magnoliopsida > Rosales > Rosaceae > Prunus > Prunus yedoensis. Next base: position 205,444 of record BJCG01000015.1, on the reverse strand, counting down.
AAAACGAACTAAATTCATAGCAGTTAGAATTACATGAGATTTATTCTACAATGCTCGACAAAGGCTATTAGTAAGTCCCATAATTTGTTTCTAGAAAATTCAAGATAAATATGAACTCGCAAGATGTCATCGCTTTGAACGTACCATTCCATTGTGTTGTATATTTTATGAATTCTGTAAGTTCCTCAGGAATTGAAGTATAACATTAGATGCATAGTAAGGTGTATCCTTGCTATCGTTACCACTTTTTTTGAAGAATGAATAAATAGTTTTTCCTCTCTTTGCCGGTCTATTATCATCATGTGACATGATATCCTAACAAGAAATACTAGACACCAAAAATCATATATGCTAATAAATAATTCAAGTTGCAAAAATAAAACATATATCAACAATCTACAAAAGTTTTCACCCAAACCCTAAATCATAAAAACTTAACAACAACAATTAAAATTGGAATTTGAATATATAAAAAAAGAGAAAAACTTACCAAGATTGAAGAACCCACTAAAGATAGGTTGGTACAACTTTTTAGATAAGGAGAGCTATTTCCTCTAGGCTCTCAAGGTTCAAATATGGTGTTTTGGGTGGCTAGAAGAAATTTTTTGATGTTTGCTCTCTGTGGGTGTAGCCGAACATCAGTATGATTAGAATAGCTCAAGTTGGTAGAGCCTTAGCCTGAGTTCTGCTTCTAATCAAATTTATATACGTTTGGATTGATGTTTATTATTTCCTATATGCTTCATGAGTGGGCTTATTTTAAATAGACGATTGAGCTATTATTTACTTTACTTAAATTGGGCTATTATTAGTTTATTATATTTATTTAGTGCAATGAGCTAATATTTATTGGAGTAGGAGTAAGCTTATAAAATTTAAACCATATTTAATATTTTAGAAATCTTCCCCTAGGCTGGAGTGGGCATAAATCCATCCTTGATTGTTCCCCTTGTTAGTCTGAACATGTTGGTATAGGTCTTGCCCGGAATTGTTGATATTAATACATTTACCCACGAAATTTATTGCATGGTGTTTTGGCATTATTTTCTAAAACGGAAGGGTTTATTTATGTTGAATGTAAATTATATATTCCACATGATCAGTTTCAGAAGCCTATTTTGTTTTGTTTTTATTTTTTACACTTTGCCTATTTTGTTAATAGGTTGAGGTTTTTGTTATTTTGTTATTTATTAACCTTTGTGTCTTATGTTTTTAAAATATAATTGTTGTTATATTTTGCTTAATTAAAATGATGGGTTAAACACATGAGGGAATGGGGAGGGAACGCTTGGCCAACAATAAGGCAACTTCCTAGACACGTTGCAAACTCAAGGGTAAGACGACTACTAGGGTGGCTCAGTAAAAAGCAAAGGGAAACAACATCCGTTCTATTGTAACCACTGAGCAAGGGCACGGTTCCCGACCAAAACACAAAAGCCCTGGGAATCACCCATTGTTCAGGGTGAGAATGTTTAGTTTTTCTCAATTTGTTTTTGTGCATTCCATTTATGCAATTAGATTTGACATATTCAATTACCGCAATTCCGTTCGCCAATTGGATTTTTGTAAATTCAATTGCATTTCAAGTTTTCAGAATATGTTGCGTGAAAAGTGTTCTTGTGACTAATTCAATTTTGGGCTTCTTAGATGTAGGTCCAATTTTGTTAAGATATAATGGATGCAGTACATCAATATTAACTCCTCAATAGAAGTCCTCCAAGGCAACGCATGGATAGATAAGCAATTAATTTTTCTTTCCTTTTTAACATATTTACTTCTAGTACCATTAAATAGAAAAGGAAAACAAAGCAACACATCCCAGCAATCATGACGACTCTTACCAATCTCTGCAGATTTCTTACATCAGTAATGGATATATATTTTTTTTGTATACAAATTATAGGAACCTGGTGGAAAACACCTATGTGTCGCCTAGGTAGCATTACCATAGTAAGCTTAAAACGTCAAAAAATGTCCTCCTTGCAAGAATTGATCTCTGAAGAAAGACTTGAACTTGGAAAAAAAGTACACAAAAAGCCAAAAACAAGTGAAACATAGAGAAAGATGCACCAGATTAATCTATAGCTATGCTGCCTATACACATATGCCATGATCGAAAAAGTTACAATTTTTCCAACCACAAGGCTCAGAAGCCTCTCATGAGAAAAGATTCATCATAAACACCTACTTGGCATTTTCATATTATACCTATAACAAGTGTTTTCTACCCACATAAATACCTATATAAAATACGTACCTAGGGCCAGGATGAGTCATATTATACTGATAGCATAGGTGTATCTCATTATACCTGCCGAATAGGTAGCTAATTCATATACCTATACCATGGATGAGTTATATTGTACCTATGTAGAATGAGATACATGTTGATTAGGTAGCTCATATTATAACTATACAACAGATAATTCAAATGTACCAATGTGACATATTAGTCAAGGTAAAGGTAGGACGAGATACCTATCGAATAGGTAGCTGAGAGAAGCAAGAAATCAATAGATTGGGATGGAAGAAGCATGATTGTAGGTAAAAACATGATTTTTGGGATATGTCTGCTGTATTTGCCTTTTCTATTTAATGTCAAACATTGTAAATGACTAATTATTATCACATAAATAACTATTACTCAATTCAAGTCATAAGGGGCAATATTGGAACAAAAAATGATTTTATAAATTAAAAACTAAAAAGATTACATAAGATAATATTAAAAAAGGAATGTAATCCTATTTGGCAAAAAAGTAAAGGACTTGGATCAAAGTCACCAAATTTGAGGATTAAACTCAACTACTCAAAGAGAATTTGGATCTATATCAACTTTTCTATTCAATTTTTGACATTTGCAGAATTCAAGTAGCCACATTAAGGGATGCGTGTTGTGAAATTATTGCAAGCGCACAATTCGCACAAGTAATATAGAAATAAGTAGAGTGTCGTTCCCACGAAGACTGTAATTTCCTATTAACTACCAATTATGAATAATTCAAAAGTTTATCTGAACAATTGATTAAGAAGATTGATTGATTTAAGTAAACTAAAACAATTATGAAGAATAACAATTTAATTAACGATGGAAAATCAAGTTTGATTAGACACTAGGGCATTCGATTTCACCATAACCAATTCCACTTAATTCTTATAGCCAATTAATCCTAATTACTATCCATGTTGACAGTTGGTTTCTCCTAATTCATTTGATATCCCCTCTCGGGCTCAACCAAAAGTATTCTTAATTAACAACCCATTCTCTCTCGAGCGACGGATTTAGAAAACCAAGAACCCATTAAGTTCTATGAGAACCTACAAGGAAACTGCATGAGTCATGTTAGTCCCTCTCGGGCACTCATTCAAGGCATGGTATTTGTTACAAGAAGCAAACACCAAACATCTCCTCTCGGTTTCCGCTTGGATCATCAATTAAATATTAGCTAGATATTTAAATCATTAAGAACAGTAACAAATACTCAACATGGGATAATAATCAGAAATTAACATAACTATAAAAATTAAGTATTCATGGTTAGCCCTAGCAAGGAAAATTAGTTCATGACAAAAGAAAAGATAAACAAAAGAATTTTTATCCTAAAACCGATTTGGCTGATGGACTTGATCTCCGGATTCGCCACAGCAACCACTTCGTAAGCTCCAAAAGCACCGCAGCAGCAACTCTTGACTTTCTCTTTGATATATTTGTCTGGGTGTATGAAAGTTGTATATGGGAAGATATGGTGAATAAGATGACGGTATAAAGAGATCCTCATAGAGGGAGCTTAGGGTGACTTTATATAGTGTAAAACAACTAAACCCTACTCGTAAAAGATCTGGAAAAACTCTCCTAAAGCAAAACAAAAATCCCAAACAATTAAGGAAACCAACTAGGAAAGAATCCTTCTTTGATTTGGAAACACGTCAGCCAACTTGCACGCATGTTTTAGGGTTGTTCCACTTCCTAGAAAATTCTAGAAAAATATGAGAAACGTAGCTTTATCTCTAAGCTCTCCAAGCATATATTACACGCCACTAGGAAAAACCAGAAAGGTCAGCAAATCTTCAATCTTCCACAGCAGTGCAGTTCTGACGGGATTTCAACTTAGGCTGTCTTGACTTGCAATTCCGGAGCATTTGGCTTGGTAGAAAATTATGAAACTTTGATACAATGATCTTGAATGTCTTAGCTTTCTTCTCCAATTGGCCTTGCGCTAAAATTCATTCGAAAACTATTTTCAGTTGAAATCCTTCCAAGAGCACAGAATCGCTGAAAATAAGGAAAGTAAGGTAATAATGCTCTTTTTAATTAACTTTCCCCACAAAAATCAAATAAAAGAGGTATAAAAATATAGGAAATAATACACTTATCAATGCAGAAATGACAAACTTTGTGGTTTATGGTTTCAAAATCATTTGCCTGGTCCAATGAAGAATAAAGTCAAAGCAGCGGGGTTTTCATTAGTTCCCAAATTTACTTGCAAGAAAGGGAAGGAGAGGCAAACACCTCATTACGGCATTGGCGGAGTGTTGGTGGGACAGTACCTATACATTCCATCTGGATGAGGTCGGGGAGCTTACAATTACCCCGATGGACTTTAGTGTGATCATAGGTTTTCCTGTTTGTGGGAAGCCTTTAAAATATGACATGGTGGCCCACAAAAATATTAAAGAGATAGTGAGGCTATTCGGGAACCCTATTGCAAGCATAATTTATACCAAGATAAAATGCAAGCACATTGTGGATAAGTATAAGGAATGGAAGTTGTAAACCGCTGTACAAGAAGACCAATTAACTCATGTCTTCATTCTCTCATTGATCGACAACACTATATGCAATGATAAGAGCGACTCTGTTTATCTATACTACATGCCCAGCCTAGCTAAAGTTGATGAGATTAAACAATTGGGGCAGGGCTAGGTTGTCATGCTTGTATCTGTCGATGGATGCTTATACCTCACATACTCATTTCGAAACACTCGATAATCAGTGGATTCAGCAAACCAGTCCTCTGCCTTAAATCCCTCAAGTGATGCTTTGGTTTCATTGTCCATGACATACACTTTCATGTCTTTGAGTATGGTTCGACGGGGAATTTTTGGGATCCGCTGATCTGGTGTACCTAGGCTTTACATGGATACTTTTTCCCCTAAATACCAGGCATGCCAAGCTGGTCCTTCGAGTAGAATTCTTTATTTTGTAGCTGGAATGCTGCTTTGCACATAAGGTTGTAGGGTTGTATCATCAGTTCCCCATGGATGCCAATTGACTTGATTAGTAGTGATATATCACATAGTTATCCATAAACTGCTCCAAGTTGTGGGATTTTACCGCACATCCCGGTCACCCAACCACCATAACGCGTGCGGCCATTGACTGTTTTCATCGGTATATGGTCGACTAAAGTAAGTGGCTTCAAGTACTCGCACGCTCATACCTATGAACAAAAAACATAGCACTATTAGTTATGACATCCAAAATACCCAATCGCAAGGAATTATAATAATCATTTAGTTTGTCAACATGAAATTATTCACCTCCCAAGCCTACCAATACCCTCGTGAGCTTGACATTATCCTTCTGGAAATAGCATCCGTCGATAGATGCAAGCATGACAACCCAGGCCTGCCCCAATTGTACTCTTTAATCTCATCGACTTTAGCCAGGCTGGGCATGTAGTATAGATAAACATAGTCGCTCGTATCATTGCATATAGTGCTGCCGATCAATGCAAGAATGAAGACACGAGTTAACTAGTCTTCTTGTACAGCGGTGTGTGGCTTCCATTTCTTATCCATAATGTCCTTGTATTCTATCTTGTTATTAATTATGCTTGCAATGGGGTTCCTGGATAGCCTCACTACCTCCTTAGTGTGTTTGTGGGCCTTCATGTCATATTTTAAAGGCTTCACACAAATGGGTAAACCCATGATCACACTGAAGTCCATCGGGGTAATTGTAAGCTCCCCGACCTCATCCAGATGGAATGTATAGGTATTATCCAACACTCCCCCAATGCCGTAATGAGGTATTTGCCTCTCATTCCCTTTCTTGCAAATAAATTTGTGAACTAATGAAAACCATGCTGCAGTGACTTTATCCTTCACTGGACCAGGCAAATGATTATGAAACCATAAACCACAGAATTTGTCATTTCCGCATCCCTTAGTGTGGCTACTCGAATTCTGCAAGTGTCAAAAATTGAATTAGTCACAAAAACACTTTCCATGCAACATATGCTAAAAACTTGAAATGCAATTGGATTTACAAAACTCCAATTGGCAGACAGATTGGTAGTAATTGAATATGTCAAATCTAATTGTATAAGTGGAATGCACAAAAACAAGTTGAGAAAAACTAAACATACTCCCTACACTCAATCAAGTTGTCAAGGCTTTACTTACTTAGCATGCACCTTGATTAATGGAACATAAAAACAAAATTATGCATACTCAATAAAACTTGAAATGCAATTGGATTTACAAATATCCAATTGGCAAACAAAAAGCAGGTAACTGAATATGTGTAATCTAATTGCATAAGTGGAATGCACAAAAACAAGTTGAGAAAAACTAAACATACGCCCAACACTCAATCAAATTGTTAAGGATTTGCTTAGCACGCATCTAGATTAATGGAACATAAAAACAAAATTATGCATACTCAGCAAACTTGAAATGCAATTGGATTTACAAATATCCAATTGGCAGACAGAAAGCAAGTAATTGAATATGTGAAATCTAATTGCTTAAGTGGAATGCACAAAAACAAGTTGAGAAAAACTAAACATAGTACCAACAATCAATAAAATTGCCAAGTATTTTCTTAGCACGTACCTGGATTAATTGAACATAAAAAAACAAAATGATGCTTAGAAAGCATTACATAAAAACATAAATTAATCAAATGAGCTGACAATAATTACCAATATCTACCTTGTAAGATAAATGGTCAGTGACTTTGACATATAGCACGGGATCAGATGCGCTATCGTTCCTATGTATGTATCGTCTCACCCTGAACAAAGAGTGATCTGCATGACTTTTGTGTTTTGGTCGGGAACCGTGCCCTTGCTTAGTGGTTACAATAGAACTGATGTTGTTTTACTTTGCTTTTTTTTAAGGGGTCACCCCAATAGTTGTCTTACCCTTGCGTTTGCAACGTGCCTGAGAAGTTGCCTTGTTGTTGGCCAAACGCTCCCTCCCTATACCCTCCTGTGTTTAACCCATTATTTTAATTAAGCAAAAATTTATTAAAATATATAATAACAATTATATTAAGAAAAGCTAAAGACACAAAGGTTAATAAATACTTTAACCAATTAATATAATAAGTAAAATCTAACCAAAATGACAGGACCCGCCCCGAATTCCTCGGAACCCAGGACGAATCCGGTGGTATTTTCATAATCAAACTGATGCCGGGGCCACTTACTAACGTCATAGTCTCTCACACCATCATCATGTACCAGGGGAAGACAATCCAATCTGGGGATCGTTTGACTAGACCATACGGAGGAATCCTCAACAACCATATGGCCAGGAACGAGCCGTCCACCCGGGGGACTGGTCTAACCAACACACACAGTAGAATCCTCAATACTCGTGTGCTTGTGACAAATCCTAAGCACGCAAACTAACCAGCTATTCATTTCCATGTATCCAAGTATCCATGTCCATTGTTTCCAAGTATTAGTATTCAAGGGGAGGTACATATGATAGTACACATCATGTTCCGAGGAAAACAATTCAATGCGGGAATCATTTGGTTGAACCACACGGAGGAATCCTCAACAACCATATGGCCAGGGACGAGCCATCCAACTGGGGATTGGGCTCACCAGCACGCACAACAGAATCCTCAATATTTGTTCGCCTGTGACAAATCCTACGCGCACAAACTACCCCGCTAAGGGTCTACGGTAACACCCCGTCAAGGGTGCCTGGGTTCCAATATACCCAAACCGTATCCACAATTTTCCAAGTATCCATCAATTCTAGAATCGGTAACCAAGGAAGCCCACACGCCGAAAAGTCCAACACCACGTGTGGATACAGTGACTAGGGAAGGTACATATGATGGTGAGGTTTATTTATATAAATATTTAAAAAATAATATTCTTTTCCTTAATTCAATTTTCCCAAATATTTATTCATAGTATAGAAAATAAACTCTCAAGCATATATTCTATAAAGACCCAAAAATAATTCAAATAGTAATCAAAACTTGTTTACACTTAATTTTCATAAAATACTATATTCCACAATCAAAACTTCTTTCGTAAATAACATGATATCACCCAATCCATATACTTTAATAATAATCATAATAATATTAAATAATGATAAATAATAACCCTTAGAGATCTCATATCCTCATTAACCCATATTAAATCAATTTTCAGTCAAAGCTCATTATGGAAGAAATTCCATATTAGAATAATGAAGTACACTTAAAAACAAACATCCACTCATTTCCTAATAATCATAGCCAAGACCCAAGACTCACTTTCACAACCCATAAGTCAAGTATCAAACTAATATCCAAGAATTCAATAAGATACCATAAAACAATCTCATAATCCCAACATAATCAACATAACTCAAATAACAGTAAAGACTCGTTATTAAGGTCGTTCTAGTACTCCTCAAAGGGTGAAACTACCTCGGAAGACTCACGATCAACCGAGGAGTCAAACAACCCAAACTTGGTCAATTGGGCCCACAAGGCCCACGACCTCCGATGTTCAATCCGAAAGTTCCTATGGGTTCAACAAGATTTATTATACATGTCCTGCAATTTTGGTCCGAATCGAACGGTCAGATCACTCGTGATCGCACGATCAGACAGTTACCATTTAACCTAATCTTTGAATCATTGAATCGAAACATCTGGGACTCAATTTCACGATTCGAAAATTCCTACATGATCCTAGAGATGCCTACATCAACATGTGTAATCCGATTGACAGTCAAATGACAACCAAATTCAAATCCGAGCATACCGTCGTGCTTGGGATGACATGGGGATCATTTTAGCACCAAATGGGTCACCCAAACAGTGCCCACGAGCTGCCAACATGTGGGTGCCTTGAGAAATTCCAGCGATCAGAAAATTCTCAAAACACCCAACAACACCTATATCTACATGACCAAGATAATGAGTGGAGAAACTTTTGTTCTTTGACCATGGCCAAAAAGTGACCGGAACTTGCCGGAAACATGAGCCAAAAATCGGCCAAACTTGAAGCAATAAATCGAGTTCCAAAACTCAAAAATCAATCCTAATCAACCCAACCATCAGCTAGAACACATTGAGAGGATTAAAAAACATACCTAGATCGAAGAAATTGGTGGCCGGAATCACCGAAACGAGCAGTGGAAACTTTACGAAAAATTCGGCCGTTTCTGAGCAAATTCCGATTGCTGGAGTGGTTGTCGGCGGCTGGGAAGGGGTGGGGCTGGAAGAGGGAAGTGAGCTAGTCGCTTTGGTACCGATCCCGCCCAATTTAGTTGCCGTTTGAAGCAGTGGCCGGCCAAAGAATTGGTCGGCTGTAGCTGTGGGTCCCAAAGGGGGGAAGGGGAGGGCTCGGAGAGAGAGAGAGAGAGAGAGAGAGGAAATAAAAATCTGGTTTTTAAAACTGAACTTCGAAGTATTTACAATTATGCCACTGGGCTTCCGTAGACTGTAACTTCTTCGTTTCAACTTCGATTTGAGCCAATTACGTGTCTACGAACTTGTATTGACGTGATCTATGTCATTGTACCATTCATTTCCCCCAAAATCCTACCGGATTAAAAAGTGACCAAAATAACCCTATCCCCGAGGGCAAAATTGTAAATTGTAAATTTATTACATTAATTAAATTAAACGAACACTTAATTTGGGTCGGGATGTTACACAAAATAACAAAAACCACAACCTGTTAACAAAATAGGCAAAATGTAAAAAATAAAAACAGAACATAATAGGCTTGTGAAACTGATCTTGTGGAATATATAACTTATATTCAACATAAATAACCCCCTTCGTTTTAGAAAATAATGTCATAACAACATGCAATAGATGTTTTGGGTAAACGTACAGAAATATCAACAACTCCAGGCAAAACCTATACCAACACATTCAGACTAACAAGAGGAACAATTTCCTGCCGCCGGCAAAGGTGGGTGTCTTGAGAAATTTTCGATGACGGAAAAATTATCAAAACTCCAGTCAGGACCTATACCAACATGATTAGACTAAAGTAGCGTTTGGGAGTGCTTAAATTTTTTTTAAATCAGCTTTAAATTTTTTTTCAAAACTAAGGTGTTTGGTAAACGTCAAGAATCAGCTTTTTTTTTTAAATTGCAGTCAATGATTGCCGTTTTTTCAAAGCAAGGAGAAGGTAGCATTCAAAAAAAAAAAATTATCCGGTGGTTTTAATGAAATTTTGGCTTTCCCAAAATGCCCTCACTTATTTTTCAAATGGACAGTCCTTATCCCTCCAATTACACAACTCCCATCTGCAAACTCCTCAAATCAAAGTGCATAGAGAAAGGAGAAGAAGATAAAATTTACGAAAAAAAAGTGCAGAGAGAAAGGAGAAGAAGAAGCCCCATCAAATCAAAGAAGAATTCACTCAAGTGAAGAAGAAGCACCTACAACCTTGAAGAATGGTTCAAGAATCTAAGATTTGAGGGCAAGAGAAAAACAGAGAAGTGAAGAACTCTATAAACATATAAATTATAAAATAAACGATAGAGCAACGATACCTTCAATGATTTTTCCAACTACCAAACCACGCAACCACAAAAGATCCAAACCCCAGCTTCCCCACTCCCTCATGTCCAGCCAAAGAAAATCAAGCCCCCAGCTTCCCACCAAAACAAAATCCAATCTTACAATCCCACTCACATACATAGAGCAAAGGACCATAAACTCAAACCTCTCTTGATCTAGGTTTTTTTTTTCTTGGTGTTTTGAGGCAATGGAGAAGAGAATAGGAGGGAGGGAGAGAGAGAGAGAGAGAGAGAGAGAGAGAGAGAGAGAGAGAGAGAGAGAGAGAGAGATGGGGTGGGGTGGGTACGATGATGGGTTTGTTTGTTTTTAATTTTAATTTTGTATATATATTTTAATTTTTTATATTTTATTAATATAAATTTTTATATTTTATTAATATAAATTTTTATATTTTATTAATATAACAATATTTTATAGATTAAATTTTTTGATAAAACAGTGTAAATTAAAAAAAGAAAAAAATTTATGTTGTGAAGTTGGTTTTTTTTTTTTTTAAGTGTCAAAAGAATGAAGAAAAAATAAATATTTTCATCTTCATGTCCTTCTTGGTCATTATACACACTAAAAGCACTTCTGATAAAAATTTACCAAACACTTTGACTACTCACAGCAGTTTTTCAAATACAGTTTACCAAATGCCTAGCTATTTTTTTTCACACCGGATTATTATCGCAACACAGCATAAGTAGTTTTTTTTAAAGGAAAATAGCTCAAAATGCCACCCATTTTATAATTTTTTTTGAAAATACCACCCCTCCCCTAAAATTTTAAAACTATCACCTATAAATACATTTTTATTGTTCACTGATTGCACACATATCACTTTTGCTGAAATTTTGTTTTCTCTCTATCGCACCTCTCACTCTCCCTATCACCCCTCTCTTATGTCAGCTCTCACTCTCTCTTCTCTCTTTCACCATCGCAGGAAGCTCTCGGGCTCTCTTGCGCATCTCTCTCTCGTGTAGCTCTCTCTCTCTCTCTCTCTCTCTGTCTCTCTCTCTCTCTGACACAATGGTCTTCCTCTTCCATCATTCACCTGCAAAAGGTACTGTTCATCATCAATTTGAATTGGTTTAGGAATTTCTCTGAAGTTGTTTTAGGGTTTATGGGTTTCTATGAAATTGGTTTGGGATTTCTTTGAAATTGGTTTAGGGTTAAAGGGTTTCTTTGAAATTGTCTAATTCTGATGATTCCTTGTTTGAAACATTGAATGGGTTTGTTCTTTGTGGATTGATTCTTGCGTTTGATTTGGGATTCTGTTGTTTTGCTGTTGTTATTAATGTTTTGGTGTTGTTTTTTGCTCTCGTATTGCCAATTTAGTGGTTTTGTATTGGAAATTGTATGTGTCATTTATAGTCTCTACATTACCTAATTTGTGGCATCCAATGCTTAGAAATTCCAGTAGGTCATTCTTCAAGATATTGAAATATATTAGAATGACAACATATACATTTGTGTATATATGTTTATTGTGAAATTACATATGGAGTAGGAAGCCATTATTTGAATATGTAAAAGTGGTATAAAAGCAAGTATCAAAACATTGAGGGAAGTGGAATTTGATAAGGGCCTCAATGTTTGCACTTCATATTATGCTTATAGTATTTATGTTCCTTGCATATGAGCATGGGCCTAATGGGCAACCCATGTAAAACATCTTGTCTTCTATCTTCTGTCTCTTCTCTCCCATTTTTTCCGGGTTTATTAAGTTATTCAAATGGGAACAGATTGGTGGGAGAGCAAATGTGATATTCATAGCCAAGTTATGGGAAACTTGGCCTACAAGTTGAACAAAGCATATGCTGAAGAAGTGAAGCAAACTCTAAAAGCACTAAGTCGGAGCAAAGAGTTAGTATCCCTCAAGTTAAAATTGTAAGAGACAAAGAAATATTTTGTCCAACAATTCACAAAATCTGAAGAATATAACCATGAAATGGTTGAATGTTTCAACAACGGCTTCGAGATGTTCCGAGATTATGCTTCGGCCATCTCACCATACTACAATTGGAGCGAAATTGATGTAGCTGGTGATTGGCAGGTGCTGAATATGGGTGGAAAGGGAATGGCTTGTTGTCACCAAAAAAGGTGTCTTAAAATTTATAAACTCGCAAGTGCACGAATCGAATATAGAATAAGCGTGTAAGAGCGAGGTCGTACCCAAGGGATTGCGTGAAAAGATAGAAAACCAATTGTACCCAAGTTAATTTCATTGCCAACCTAGTTGATTCAAATGGTGATTTGTTTGTTGATAAAGAAAATTAAATAAAGCATAAAACAAATATAGAAATGACAATAAACTGAAATTAAGATTTAAATTTATAAGAAAAATAACTAAGGTATTGGAATCCACACCATTATTCCATAAGATCCTAATTATTTACACTACTACAAAAAGAGAAAAAGACGACGGTAGAACATAAAATTGTCGTTGTATTTAAAACGACAACGGTATAAAAAAAAACCGTCGTGGATAAGTGAATTACTGTTGAATATTTTTAAAAGACGACGCATACAAATAAAAAAGTGTCGTTTTTTAAAAATGGTTTCTTCAGAGTAAAAATATGACCAAAAAACGACGACAGCAGGTATGAATCCACCGACGTAGAAAATAAAGACGACAGTTCACCAAAAAGCCTGCCTTGTTAACTCCAAACTAAACACGACCAACTATTCTTAATCCGCGTCGTATAATATAATGGAATCCACGTCTGTATACTACGACAGTGGCTTCTCTATAAACCGCTGTCTTAATTTTTATTTCTTTTTAAGATTTAATTATTTTTTAATTTTGGTAGCCTACGAAAATTAAAATGAGATCCCAAGAGGTATGATATCTTACCTTTAAGATCTTTAGATCCAGATCATAATCGAACCACCAAAGTGAGAAAGACAATATTTTAAATACACAAAATCCAAAAAGAAACCAGAACTGAACTGACTACTGCAAACTTTGAGAAAGACAATGTTTTGAAAGTTAATGATGTGTGTGTTTTTGTGTCTTTGAGATACACCAAAACGCATACATCATTAACATCCAAATTATTGTCTTTGAGATGTGAGAGAGAGTGATGATGTATGTGTGTATGTGAGAGAGGACGACGAGCCTCCAGAGAGACCAGAAGAACTTGGAACCCTAAATGAAAACTGAAACTGAAAGAAAGAGTCAAATTTATACAATAAATCTTTTAAACTTACGGCGGTGCTTATAGACATACCGCCGTGTAATTTAAAAAACCACGTCGTTTATTCTTTAATGGAATCCACATCGTATAATTTTATGGAATCCACATCGTATAATGTAATGTAATACACGTCGGTATATTACAAAAAAACGACGTGTTAAATAATATACCATGATGCGAGAGATTAATTTATCGACTTATTATTTTTGAGTATACTACGACGGTACCTACAACACTACTGTCATATTTATTTACCACGTCCTAAGTTCAAATTACTGTCGTATTTTTTCAATTTATACGTCTGCTTTCTCTGTAAACCGCCGTCTTATTTTTATAGCTTTTTAAAATTAATTAATTTTTCTTTTATTTTGGTAATATCTTTCTTAACACAAAATAAAATTTAATTCTCAATCCTCAACAACATTTTCATCTTAAACGGCAAATCTCTTCGTGTTAAATATTGATCAATATTTACACAATATATGTACACAAATTTGGCAAATATATCGTGGTTTCTTTTCTGCCTTCACCCTCAGCTTGTCAACTGTTTCTTCCTCTCATATGCAAGCTGGGCCCTCTCATTCCTCTTGTTCTCAAGCTCCTGCACAGCCACAGATGAATATCTAATAATTTCAGAAAATCAAAATCAACAAAGTGTGAAAAGCTCACTCCTCGATTCCTGGTTACATTGTAGTCCCCTTTTCCACAGTGATCAACTTCAAAACTCTTGTGTAGCAAGGGTGGAACCAGCCTTAGAACCTGTTGTGGGTTGTGCCTTTGGGGTGGGGAGAGTGGGGGCTGGGAAGAAGCTGGGAGTGGGCTTGAGGTTCAGAATGAATAAACTTTTCTCTGATTTGGGAGGAACCCACTACAGCCACCACCTGAGTCCGTCTCTGTGAGTGTTTAGGGCTTTATCTTATCATAATGAGCATCAGGAACACCCTCGTATGCCTTCAAACGGGCAAGTGCGGCTGCAAACCCATGCAGGTTCTAAGGCTGGTTCCACCCTGCTACACAGGAGGATGTAGCAAACCCATGCTTGGTCTTGTGAGGAATCATTTTGCAAACCCATTTGCTTTCAGAAAGACAACTTCTTGTGAGGAATCATTTTGCAACCCTAATTGAAAACTGAGAGTTAAAAAATGCGTGAAAAAATCATATTTAAACAAATTATCGTAAATATCCACGTCGGTTCTAATATACATAGCGACGTCATATTTGAATAATCAACGTCAGTTTAGATAAACAAGCGCCGTCATAACTACATCGGAAATCCAAAAGTCATTTGGCGCGTATTAAAAAGAGAACGACGTCGTTTTCAGAACCCCATAGTAACCACGTCGGTTTATTAAAATACACAGTCGTTGAATTTCTAAGTACAACGTCAGTTTAGATAAAAAAGCGCTGTCATAACCACATTGGAATTCCAAAAGTCGTTCGACAGTTGTGATAACCACGTCAGTTATGAATTATTTACCATCGTTATAACTTTATAATACGGCGGTTTTTAATAAAAACGTCGTTGTATTGAACTGTGGGAAAATATATAAACTTTTCGTCACCTGACCTAATATTCTACGGTTTTCTCTCACCGATAAAGTATTGTAGTTTCCCTCTGATTTCCCAAAAGCAGCATCATCGTCTTCGTCTTCGTCGGAAGGAAACTTTCTTTGCACGCCAAAGGTTTTTTCTCACTCTCTTCCCTTTTTTTACATTTCATTTGAATGCCGTCGTTGTCTGGAAACAAGATTCTGTCAAATTGAGGAAACCTTTCACTGATTTTTATTAAATACATAAGTCGATACTTTCACGACGCCAAAAGACGACAGTTTTGTCTTGTTTTCGACGATAGAATGGACACACGAGGGTGATTAAAAACCGTCATGGTGTGACAATTAATACGTCGGTAACAAGATAAAACCGTCGTCTTATCGGAGAAGAACAATCGTTTTGTGTTTGTCTTTGTAAATTTTAAACCACATCGGTTATTTTGAGTAATCGACGTAGTGTATACACATTTACGTCATGAAAGATATAAAACCGTCGTTTTATTTCCATACATGGTCTAAGAGACTGTTTAATAGGACGTCGCTGTTTTAGTGTTACCGTTGTTGTTTTGTTATTATTACGCCGTTTCTGTTTAATAATCGACGTTGTTTTCCTTGCAGATTAATTAAAAATGGTTTCAAAATCTCAAAACAAGGAAGCTCAAGCATCAAAGGCCAAATCAGGTTCAAAGGCACAAGGGGATGAAGCCAAATCAGTTTCAAAGGCTCAAGTGGAAGAAGAAAAATCAACTCAAAGCAAACCCTCGAAGAGGATGAGATTTGCCTCAACCTCCGAGAAAGACTCGAGCATAGCCACATTTGTTGAGGAGCCAAAATCCGGCCGTGGTATCAGGACAATGAGCCGTGTTGTGAAGAGGAAAATTGAGAAGGTTAAGCCTGTGGTTGAGTTCAATAAAAAGGGCAAACCACATGGCAAGGCTGCTGTTGAGATGCAGTCTTACATTGGTGTTTTGGCACGCACCAGAGTCCCTCTTGTGGACAAGAAATGGACTCAAATACCCAAGGACGTGAGGGAGCAGATTTGGGAAGCTGTTCAAATGTCCTATGTTATTGAGGATAGGTACATGGACATGGTCTTGTTGTCTGCCGCCAAAAAATGGAAGGATTTCAAGTATAACGTAACTAAGCATTATATCCTTCATTCGCACATGACAAGGAGAAGTTAAAAGAAACCCTTGCGCTTTATAAGTTCATAGGGAAATCGCAATGGGATGCCTTCGTAGCTTCAAGGTTAACCCCAGATTTTGAGGCTAAGCATGCTGAGCAGAAAGAGAGGAGGGAGAAATTGGAGTACAACCATAGGTTGTCTAGAAAAGGGTATGTTGGTTTGGAGGACCAATTGGTAGAAACCATGCCCGATATTGAAGAAATCGATCGAACTGTTCTATGGAAGAAGGCAAGAGAAGATAAAACAGGAAACATCCCTGATCCAAAGGTTGCAGAGAAGGCAAAAATAATCGTAAGTCTCACTAACTCTGTTCTAAATTTGAAAAACAGAGTGTTTTATTTTGGTATAGATGTCGTTTTTCTTTAAATAAGCGCCGTTATCAAATAAACACCACGATGGGCTTAATTTACCGACGTTTACAAATGAATAGGACGTCGGTTTTTGAATAAAGTAGACGTCTAGATAGAATTAATACAACGGATTAAATTCCTCTATGAACTGCATTTTTGTTTTAAGTTTACTCACGCACACACTCTCCCTCTCTCTGTCTATTTCACTGAAATTTGTGGTGCACAATTTCTGGAAAAGAATGCATTTTTCAATCGAGTTTTTCACTTCTTCATTAAAATTTACGACGGTTTTATCTTATCTAGACGTTAGAATGTTTATACAACGACGGTAATTTTGTGCAGCCATATGAAATTAAGTCCTACGTCTATTTGTTCAATAGTCCGTCGTCTTACTTTAAATACTACGACGGTTTTGATTTATGTTTAAATATGTTTTATTTAGAATATACGACGGATTTTTCTATACCGACGTTGTAAATTATAAACAACGACGGTATTTAAATACAGACGTTTTAAATTAATACTACGTCAGTAATTTAGAACACTGTCATTGTTTATAATTTACAACGTCGGTATATTTATCTGTTTTACACCCTGCTCAGTTGCTAACAATCTCTCTTTCTCTCTTTTAGGATGTTTTGCAAAAGCAAGTCTCCGAAGGCACTCTGACTGTCTCCGGGACCAATGATGTCTTGACTCTTGCTTTGGGAACCCCCGAGCATGGTGGGAGAGTCAGAGGAGTTGGTGCTGGCGTTACCCCAATTCAAGGGAGGCAGGCAGTCAGAGAAGAGACCTTGAGGATTGAGGCGAAGTCAAGGGAAACTATAATGGAAGCAGTCAGAGCAGAGAGGGAGGCTTTGTTGGCATATTTCCGTCAACTAGTTCCTAATTTCGATCCCAGCCAGATGCTCAAAACCCCAATTCCTCCAATTACTTTACCCCCTCAAGATCAAAGCCCAAAAAATCCAATGTCTGATAAGGCAAGCTGCTCTTGGGCCACTGGTATCAGACCCCTAGCTTTGGAATTAGAAGATCTGAAGCCTGAAGCTGATACTACTGGAAAACAGACAGAGGACACGGTAAAATCTCTGCTATTCTCTATTTCTGCCTTTTAAATTTTAAATAGACGTCGCTCCTGTTAATATCCGACGTTAAAATTTAAATTAACGACGGTATATAGGTCTTTTTCTTACAAGACGCGTCATGTTTAGTTAAATACCACGACGCTTTTACTTGTTTCTATAGTATAGCGCCGTTATAAATTCCTCCGTCAGTATTTACTAGAAACCGTCATTTATATTATATACCACGTCTGGTTTTTGGGTTTAGTTAGAGTCGTTTATTTTAGTTCACACACAAACTAACTTATATTTCTTTATTTATTTCTTGTAACAGGATCTCTCAAAGCTAGACATGCCACCTCCTCTGTTAGCCTTATGCCAACATGTCCAGACCAAGTTGTTGCCTACTAAGGAGGCTGTGACAGTTCACATGCCCAAGGAAGTGTTTGGCTTTGAGCATGATACCTTCCTCTTACCTGATGATATTTTGCAGTTTGGTTCCATGGTTGAGATTGGAACCACAGTGATATCAGTATACATGAGGTAAATTAAAATCCCATTTTGTTTTACATTTCCCTTTCTTTTAAATTAAAATCTCATTTAATTGACTTTCATATATTTAGGTTCCTATTTGACTATTTAAAAATGGCAAATATGGTAAACCTTGTTGGCCTCGTGGACCCTGGGCTAGTGAGCTCTCAATCTGGATCAATATCAGACAGAATCAAACACTTGTCAAACCGCCTGAACACAGCAGATGGGAATCAATTTTTCTTGGTCCCTTATAATCCAGGGTTAGTACCATTTAAAGTATTTTTCTAAGCTTGTAATATTTTTCTTTGTAGTACTATTTAACCTATATGAATCATTATGTGCAGGGGTCATTGGGTGATGGTAATTGTGAGACCAGCAACGGAGACTGCCTATTACATGAATTCACTGCCAAAACGCATGGTTGACGATGACCTGAAAAATATAGTGAATACGTAAGTTGATTTCTTCTGATCTAAGATTTTTTTTCCTTTAAAGTATTTAAATATACAACGATTTTTAATAATACCGACGTTATAATGAACATATAACGACGGTACGTTATTACCGACGTGTTAAATAATTTATTACGTCCGTATTTTCTTAAAAACATCATTTCAATCATACTACCACGTCGTTTGGGTTTTATTTAAGAACGTTTTAATTTTTTCTGCTCAATTTTTTGTTATACGATGTTTTACTCTTACCGACGTTATAATGTTATACAACGACGGTAAGTTTCTACCGCCGTTTGAAACAAAATATCACGTCTTGGGACGTAGTAAAGTATAACCACGACCTTCATTTTATAATAACCGACGTCAAATCCATAACTCAAGGCATTTCGTTACTTTTTAACGATGGTTAGGATAAAAGCAGTGACGTCTCAGAGATTACACACGTCTAAGTGGCTCACAAAAGAGACTTTTAAAATGCCAACCACGTCAAAGTCTACAACCACCGACGTTGTAAAGTACTAACAACGTCCTAAAATATGACTCCTAGGCCGTAGTAAATGGATTAAACATGATAGGTGTTTTAATTAACCGACGTGTAATCATATAACAACGTCGAATAATTGAATTCTTGGGACATAGTAAATTATAACCACGACCTTTATTTTACAATAACCGACGTCAAATCCATAACTCAAGGCGTTTCGTTACTTTTTAACGACGGTTAGGATGAAAGCAATGACGTCTCAGAGATTACACACGCCTAAGTGGCTCACAAAAGAGACTTTTAAAATGCGAACCACGTCAAAGTCTACAACCACCGACGTTGTAAACTACTAACAACGTCCTAAACTGTGACTCCTAGGCCGTAGTAAATGGATTAAACATGACAGGTATTTTAATTAACCGACGTGTAATGTTAAATTCATGTCGTTTGTTTCTATGTTCAAGCCGTCAAAATCATTTTCAACGTCTGTGGTGACCTAAAGGGTCGTGGTTAAGTTTTTTTTTAGGTCAGTTCAAGTAAATATACGCCATGTTAAATATTTAAGACGTCACTTGTTTTGACAAAAGTGACGTCTAATTTACCATGTTATATGTTTTAGACGTCAGTTTTTTTATTTAGTGAACGTAGTATTTATTAACCACGACGGTTTCTAAGTTTTACACGTCGGTTTTGTTTTATTTAGAGACGTTGATAAAAATATTTACGTGGGTTTGTAGTTGTTTTTGACATTTAACATTATTTAAACGTCTGTGTTTTACTAAAACCGTCGTCTAATATAGTCGAAAGTTGTCTTTTTATGCTTTTATGTATGAAATCGACGTCGGTTTTAATGTTTTTTTATGACGTGTAATATATTAACCACGTCGGTTATTTGCCGTCGTTATTTCATGTGTTAAAAGACGGCGGTCGATTTCTCGTCGGTTGTAAAACATGATACACGACGGTGGATTCCCGTCGTCTATTTTGTTTTTTGTCGTAGTGTTATCTTTCAATTCCCACGGAGTAGCAATCTAGAAATCAATCTACTGCTTTCTCAAGATTTATCAATTAAGCTTGTAATTTAGATCATAAGTAAATTTTCCTTCCCTTCATAAGTACAAATTCTAAGCATAATATGTAAACAAAATTATTTAACTACAAAGGATCAAAGTTTCCTAAGCATCCTATGTGAAAAAGTTTATTTGAATAACAAAATATCAAAGAAATTTGTAAACTAGAAATATGAACCAAAGATGAATTAATAGATTAATCCAAACTCTCAACTACCACAAATACATGTTAGATGTCACAAATACATGATAAAAGTGGTGAAAAGAAGATTAATCTATTAATCATGTGAAGTGAAAATTATAATCATTGAACACCACAATATTTGAGAATTGAAAATAAAAACTAGAACTTTAATTAATAATGCTGTTTCATCCAACCATAGTTAACGATTTTAGCTAGACATAATTAATATTTTAAAAAAAACAAAGAAACTAAAATACATGAATTAAATGAGAACTAAGAAAGGTGAAGAACAATTTTAAGAGAGTTATTCGCCCTCAGTTCTTTCCTTTCCATCCTTGTTCTCTTTCTTTCTCACTTTCTCTCTCTCTCTCTCTTCCTTTCTTTCTTTCCTTCTCTTTCCCGTGTATCTCCTCTTGAATTTCTCCACTCCACACTTCACTTCTTTGCTCCAAGCATTTATTTATAGCCAAAGAAAGGGAGCCCTGAATTATATAATAATCAAGTAGCCCATCATTTTCAAATATATTCCTTAATTTTGGCCTACTTCCTTGACTTCGGCTTTCACAAATATCTTTGTTTTTGTCTTTTTATCATTTACTCCATCTCATCTCTCGTGCCTTCCAGGGGCGGCCCTGGGGTGGTGCAAGTGGTGCCACCGCACAGGGCCCCCGATTCTTAAGGCCCCGAAAAAAAATTTCTTCATATTATATATATATTATTTAATATTATAGGAATTGTATATAGTATAGCGTGCTGAACATTAGCACAATAGCGTGTCTGGTGAGGTTGGCTGGAGCGCATATCCATTTAACAAAAGCGCCAGAGTTCGATTCTTGCCTACGGCGATCTATTTTCATTTTTTATATTGTTTTTGCATTATAACTACAAACTTTACATCATTATTTAAAATAAAATTAAATTTAAAAAAAAAAACAGAATGCCTTAAAAAAATACGAAACATCGAAGTTCAACTACAGGAGGAGTATATATATCTCCAAACTATCGTTCTTAAAAACATTTTAAAAAAAGATTTCTCCATCAAGAAAAATACTTTCAACAAAACAAAAAAAACTTTATGGCTTCTTCTTTCTCTTAAACTCTGATTTTTTTGGTAAGCAATCATCATCATTCATCAATCTCTCTTTGGTTCTTTTTTCAATCATTTGACAATTTTTGTTATTCTTTCAATTTCAGGAATTTCAACACCAAAAACAGAAAACCCTAATTACTAAATTCATAAAAACCACTCAAAATCAAATAGTCATATTCAAATCTCAATTCAAATTCAGGTATGTATCTAAATTTCAATCTATTCTATATATTACATTACTTATTTTATTAATTTATTATCATGTTGATGATTGGTTATATGAGAATATAGTCTGTAGAAACATTTATCTATTTCTTGTTGGGGTTTTCTTCCATGTTATAGGGTTTTGGAATTTTTCTTTGTAATTTAAACATGCCACCTACTAGAAAATACGTTTCAAGATATACAAAACGACTTAGAAAAAAAAAATTGAGGAATTGACTCAATCTCAAAGAGGAGCTCTTGATAGATTCATTGTTAAAGAATCACATGCTACAATTGATGAAAATATTTCTAATGAAGAACAACAAGATGATGTTGAGGAATTGCAAGATATTTCCAATGGAAGTATTTAAATTTTTATGAATTGAATTTCTGATTGTCATTACATATTTATTGATGGTGCCTTTTAGTTATAAAAAATTGTTTATGATATTAAGTTATGCCAAATTTTTATTTATAGTAATTTCTTATTAGATTATGTGATGCCCCAATTTAAGTTCCGCACAGGGCCCTCAAAATCTCAGGGACGGCCCTGGTGCCTTCTCATAAAATTGCAGCAACCTTCCTAGTTGTAGCTAGATAACAACTCAAGCATCATCATTCTTCTTTTCATTCATTGGTTGCAAGTAGTCAATTTGAACTTCTCTTTCATTGTTTATTCATTCTCTCTTTATTTCTTCAATGATGGTAGCTTGCAT
This sequence comes from Prunus yedoensis, assembly GCA_005406145.1. Taxonomy (NCBI): domain Eukaryota; kingdom Viridiplantae; phylum Streptophyta; class Magnoliopsida; order Rosales; family Rosaceae; genus Prunus; species Prunus yedoensis. The sequence goes on along the minus strand of BJCG01000015.1, from coordinate 182,592 downwards.
GTATGTCCTGGAGCTTATTAATGCACTTGATTGCTTCTTCTTTGGTTTTGGCTTTGAATCACACGTTGTCTTGAGCATATTTCCTTGACCTTGGCTGCACACATTTTCATCTTTCTTCTACCTTCTTTTTGCAACACATCACTTATTCCTCCTCCTCCTCCTCATGCCATTGGTGGAAGATACTTAATATCTACAAACAACCACTCATTAAATATAAAAACAAAGATTGGAAAAAACCAATATAAATACTCTAATAAATTTACATAAAACAAAAGAAAATACTAACAAATATAAATTTAAGGATAAAACTTGTATTAATTTTGTGCTCATCAAATATCCCCAAACCTATATTTTGCTAGTCCTCGAGCAAAAGAAAATAAAAACTAAGTAGAAAAAAGAAAACTAAGCCACTTTCGCAGGGATCTCGATTGCATTTAGCATATGCAACAAGTCTTTAAACCCCTAGGTTACCCTAGTGGACGAGTATAGTCTCGTGAGGGCTTTCAGTGATGATACCCACAAACATCAAAATGAGAGATTTTAAAAAAAAATTATGCTACAACAAAACTGAAAATTTAAACAAATGCTTAACCATCATCAAAGCTATATGGATTGAAAATTCATGAACAATTTTTAAAAGAGCAAACATGCTTCAAATTAATCCCCACATAAAGTTACGATCACTTATAATCATTTAGTAAATTTTTCATTTGTTTCCCTTGGTGTTTAAGTGAACCAACACATTTTAGAGACAAAATTCAGTTTCAATCACAGTAACCTCATTATTTCAATCATTATCAAATTTCAGTGCAAATAACTAACCAAGGCATATACACATTTTTTTATTTTATTTTTTATTTTTTATTTTTTAAATTGTGACTGTGCAATTTAGTTCTATTAAGCTTTCTAATTAACCCATGTAGCGAGATTTAGGCCAATGACTCTCAAACCAAAGGTTTTAAGGCATTAGGTGTAGAAACACCCCTAAGGGCTTATTAACTCGAGTTAAAAAGGCTACAGAACTAAACTAGTCACAAAATGTAATTACCCCAAAACTTTACCGTTTGACGCGAACACTCGCTGCTATTTAGGCAAGAGGCCCGGTTACTAAGTAAAACTCTGGATAAATTAACATCATTATTATGATTTTATTTATTTATTTATTTTTTTTACGCCATGGTCAATCAAGAGCAATGTCATCTAACTCTACTTAAAACAACAAAGTTAACTATAATTGATCTGTTCTTTCATTCTCACTAAAGTGTTGATGTGCATGTGAGAATTCAAAGTATAACTCATGAATTATCCACTAAATAGAAATAAGTGAAAAAAACTAAAAGTATGGGTTTAAAATTTAATCATATGTTTCCAATCGTAAAAATCATTCATGAGTATTGAATCTGATTTGATGATAGTAAGCATAAAAATCTAGAGATAACACCACATTTTTTTTTTTTGGTGAAATAAAATAATAATAAAAACAAAACTACCCTAAAAATTAAAAAAAAACAAAAACAAAAACAACAAAAAACAAAAAAAAAAAAAAAAACTTCTAAACCTTACCCCCAAACCTAAACCAAATATTGTCCTCAATGTTGAAGAATTTAGGCATTAGCAAAGTTATAACAAGAAATGAAAGGGAGTAAAGCAATTAAATAAAAGAACAAACAAGAATTAAAACTATAATTTAGTTGCAAAAACAAAACAAAATCAAACGGAACAAAACCAAACCAAATACAACAGTAAGCCCGAACAACAGTTCTACGCACGCAGAAATCCAGCCCATTTAGAATGTCCAAATCAATTGAAAACCCAATCGTTTATTATTGTTTTATTTATTTATTTATTATTTAATTAAACGTGATCAGAAACACAAAGAGTGGGATTTCTGAAGAGGAATAGTGTGGTCCATGATGCCTTGGTTCCTGGGAAGTCACGGGTAAAAGGGGTGAGGGACGGGTCGGCGCGCAGAGGCAGCTATCACATCCCTCAAGTCAGAATTATTGGCTTCGTAGGAAGGCGCGACGACTTTTTTTTTTTTTTTTTTTGAAAGCGCTTAAATGCATAAATGCAATTAAGAGGGTTGGGGGACGGGTGCGGTAGATGGAGATAAGTTGTAGGGGCGCGCGAAACTCAGAAGCGCAGCGGCCAGGGTTTAGGAAAAATTAAGTCTATAAAAGGCAGAGAAAAAATGAAAAACACTAACTCAGAAATACACAAAAGAGAAAAGAAAGAAGAGAAGAGAGTGAAAAATCAAAATGGCCTCTTCCTATCCATTTTCGTTGGATCTTAACTTAGCTCCACCGACTCAGACTTGGGGCCAAGCAGTGGCACTAGTATGGGTGCCCTACTTTGCCTCCGCACGGGGGCCTGTAATAGTAAATGACTCAATACTCCTGGACAACGATGTTGCCATTGGAGTTGCGAGAAATCTAGTGACTCCTAAAGATATACATGTGCTGGGCACAAGGGATGACAATCGGGTTTTGAGCGACGCCCTGGCACTGAGCGTGCAGAGTACAACATGTGTTGCAAGTTTGGGTCATCGCCTACTTGCGAAGTCCCATGAGGTAGAGGTGCTGAAAGGTCAGTTGGCGGCGGAGCGAAGTATGGTTGAAGATTGTCAGAGTGTTATAAAAAGCTTGAAAAGGGAGAGGGCAAGGATAGTGGAGGTGAATCGACATTAGCTGGAAGTATTGCGGGACGAGAATAAAAACCTATCAAAGATGGTAGAGTTGTACTCTCGAGACATGCGAAAGTAGCTGGAGGACCTAGACCGACCGGGGAAACGCAAGCAACTAGATTGCGAGAGAAGTTATGCTGAAGCGAAGATTGTGATCTTTGGGAGCTCAAGTGATGAGCCCCAAGAGGCTGTGCGTGAAGACCCTGGACAGGACATCCAGAGGGCCAAACTCAAAGCTCCTATGGTCGAGACACCGAGCACTGTGAAAAAGTGATTTCTAATGTATTATTGGTGTGCCTGCTTGTTTCGCCCTTCCCTTGTATTTTTCATTTTCATTTTGTTTCACTCTCTTTTTTTTTCGGAAATAAAAGAAATTAAGTTGCAAAAGAAAAAGTAAGCACACTTCCGAAACTTTAAAATAAAACAAAGATGACAGCCGAAAGGGAAAACACACTTCCCAAACTTAAAATAAAACAAAGCAAAACACAAAGCACCAGAAAATGAAAGTAACGGGCACAAACATAAAACACCAGAAAACACGGAGGTAAAAAGAAAAGTAAAGTCAAAGTAGAAATGCTCCCTTCTAAATGCATGCGACCGCAAAATTCTCGTGAAGCGTAGGGATCTGAGAAAAAAAAAAAAGGGCAAACAGCTGGATAGCAATCTGGAGATCCAAAGTGGATGTCGGCTCCCTCATTAGTAGATGTCTATTTAAACCGTGCATTGGTTAAGTGTAGGAGTACCCTGCATTTCTTCCTACAAACTCAAGGAAAACCATCAAATAATCCAGAAACAAAACAATGGCATCCTCAGCTATGCTCATTGATGACCTCAACCTTGAGTTATCACTTGCACCACCGAATGTTCAGGTAGGCGCTCCTCCAAACCCCATCTTTCCAAACTCCTCCTATCATCATGGTTCGGCCTCAAACTTTGCTGAGGCAATGCCGAAAAGAGTAGTGCTGCCAGGAGGCATGAATGTTAGTAGACTCACACCGACAGATCATTTGCACATGGCACAGAGGTCTGACAAGGCCGCGGTGGAGGAGTCTCAAGATTTAACTGTTCTCTATGCGGTGTCAGCTACAAATTTGGGCATAAGATTACTGGTGAGGACGCGAGAGTGTGGAGCTCTGACTGAGGAAGTAGCCTCCTTGAAGGCTCAGGTGGCGGACTTGCAGAGGCGGCTCTACTGTGCCACCCAGCATGTAGAAGCACTGCAGAAGAGAAATAATGATCATGTCGGACTTTTGCAGGTTCTACAAGTAAGAGCGAATAGAGGCAATTAGCATGATGCCTCAGGTGACTCAGGATCCGGAAAGAAACATGTGATTCAGAAATTTATGTATGCATTTTCACGTTTGTGTATGTAATCACATGTTTATGAAATGAAAAAGTATTTGAGCCAAATTTCTGTGTGTGCAATCATGAAGCAATCTACTTCCCAAACTTAACAACAAATTAAATACATAAACAAGTAAAAGAAAGCAAGAGTTATAGTAATAAAAGCAAAGAGAAACAAGAAATTTGGAATTACCTTAAAACTAAATAAATAAATAAAAACAAAACAAAACTTCTAAACCTTACCCCCGAACCTAAATCAAACATTGTCCTTAATGTTTCAAAATGAAAGCATAGCAAATGTATGAAATAAAAGGGTAAATGATATAGAAAGATAATACCTGGAAAATATGCGTGCCAATCCCCTTGGTATTTATCCATTGCAAAATAAAAGACAATAACAAAAATAACAAAAATAACAAAAATAAAAATAAAAATCCAAGCAAAAATAAATAAAGACCAAAATGAATCAAAACACACAAAAAGAAAACTAAAATCTATACAGACATGACAGAATAATCAGTCGTGATAAACAGGTTTGTCAAGAAGTATTCCCTCTACTTCTGGGGATTTCAACTCAAAAAATGGTTTCAGTCTTTGACCATTCACTTTGAATATGTCACCATTTTGGGATTTTCAATCTTAATAGCCCCATGAGGGTAAACAGTACGAACAATGAAAGGGCTCGACCAACGAGATTTTAATTTACCAGGGAAAAGATGCAAACGAGAATTATACAGAAGGACTTTCTGACCATTCTCGAACATTTTTCGCAAAATGTGTTTGTCATGAAACACCTTCATCCGGGCTTTATATGTTTTAGCACAATCATATGCATCATTTCGAATTTCTTCTAATTCATTGAGTTGGGGTTTTCTTTGAATTCCTGCTTTATCTAAAGAAAAATTAAGTTGCTTCACAGCCTAGTAGGCTCTATGCTCTAACTCAACAGGTAAATGACATGCCTTTCCATACACAAGTCTGTACGGGGACATTCCTATGGGAGTTTTGAATGATGTACGGCAAGCCCACAAAGCATCAGTGAGTCTTAAAGACCAATCTTTCCTAGTAGGATTGACTGTCTTTTCTAAAATATGCTTGATCTCCCTATTTGACACTTCAACTTGACCACTTGGTTGGGGGTGATAGGGAGTTGCAACTCGATGTGTAATGCCATATTGTTTCATTAATTGTTCAAATGGCCTATTATAGAAATGTTTATCTCCATCACTAATAATAGCACGAGGTGAACCAAAACGAGAAAATATATTCTCTTTCAAGAAGCGGACCACAACCTTATGATCATTTGTTTTGCATGCAACTGCCTCAATCCATTTAGACACATAATAAACTCCTACAAGAATGTACAAGTTACCGAAAGAGTTAGGAAATGGTCCCATAAAGTCAATACCCCAAACATCAAATACATCGACAATGAGGATAGGGTTTAATGGCATCATGTTTCTTCTAGAAAGACTCCCTAATTGTTGACAATGCTGACAAGCTTTGCAATATGAATAAGCATCACGAAAAAGAGAAGGCCAGTAAAATCCACATTGTAGGATCTTAGCGGCAGTTTTCTTGGCACTAAAGTGACCTCCACAAGCTTGGTCATGACAAAAGGATAGGATATTGGTCTGATCATATTCTGGAATGCATCTCCTTATGATCTGATCGGGGCAATACTTAAATAAGTAAGGATCATCCCAAAAGAAATGTTTGACCATGGCTAAAAACTTTGATTTATCTTGTTTTGACCAATGAGAGGGCATCTCACTAGTAACAAGATAATTTACGATATCAGCAAACCAAGGAATGGATGAGACATGCATAAGTTGCTCGTCAGGAAATGTTTCAGTGATTGGAATGGAATCCTCACTAGACTCAACAATTAGTCTAGACAAGTGGTCAGCTACAACATTCTCGGAACCTTTTTTATCCCGAATTTCAATGTCAAATTCTTGAAGCAAAAGAACCCAACGGATAAGACGAGGTTTAGCATCCTTTTTAGACAAAAATATAGCATAAGCGTGTACGAGCGAGGTCGTACCCAAGGGATTGCGTGAAAAGATAGAAAACCTAGGACTGTGATAACCAATCCTCTGTTTGAGATGGCAGAAGATGAGCCAGAAAGAACTCTCTTGCAGTGCTTTGCTCCTATCACCACTAATTCCCCATCTTGCATAGTGTTACCTAACACCAATGCAACCAGCTTTGAGTTGAGAGCTCAAGTCATTCAACTTTTGCCCAATTTCCATGGTTTAGACCGAGAGGATCCTTACATGCATGTCAAAGATTTTCTTGAAATTTGTTCAACATTCAAATTTCAGAACTTTTCTGATGAAAGTGTCCGACTCCGTCTCTTCCCATTCTCTTTGAAAGATAAGGCCAAGTCATGGCTCAATTCCCTTCCTTCTGGTTCCATAACTTCTTGGGACCAACTTGTACAAAAATTATTGTCAAAATCTTTCCCCATGTCTAAAACCAATGGGCTTAGGAGAGAAATTTCTGATTTTAGACAAAGTGAAAGCGAACAATTTTACGAAAGTTGGTAAAGGTTCAAAGACCTTACTCTTAAATGTCCCCACCATGGTTTTGAAAAATGGTGATTGGTTCAATCCTTCTACAATGGGCTAACTCAGACTAGTCGCAATATGATTAAATCTATGAATAGAGGAGCTTTCTTACAACTTAGGGAAGTTGCAGCTTATGAATTCCTTGAGAACTTATCCGTGAATTCTCAACAATGGGATTTTTCCAACACCCCTGATAAGCAAATTAGGGAACCTAAGAAAGGAGGGATGTATGAAGTCAGAAGCGATTCTGATCTCGGGATTAAAATAGAGAGTTTGACCCGTAAAGTTGAGGCTCTAGCATTGAGCCAAAACATGAACTCTGTCAACCAAGTCCACACTGAGATTTGCTCTTTGTGTTGTAGCCCAACACATTTAGAACAAACATGTCCCTTTAGTCATGATTATGCTGAGAACAATGAACAGGCAAACTCAGTCAACTATTATAGGAACCCATTTCCTAGTCCATTTTCTGAAACATACAATCCGAATTGGAGGAATCACCCAAATTTCTCTTGGAGGTCAAATCAACCTCAAAATTCTGGAGGAAACCCATCTCAAAATAATCAGTTTCGTCAACCTCCTGTCCCTCAGTCCACTCCACAGTTTGTTGCAACACAGCAACAACAATCAACCTCTTTGGAGAATTCCATCCAAAAGTTCATGCAATTAACTGGTCAGGCTGTTAATGATGTCAAAGCTTCCACCCAACAAAATACTCAAGCCATTTCAAAGTTAGAACAACAAATAGGCCAGCTAGCAACTATCGTGGGAGAGAGAGAGAGAGAAAGGTAAGTTTCCTAGTCAGCCTGTGCCGAATCCGAAGGGTCAATTTGTGATTAATAACCCATCAAGTTCTCCAAATTCTAATGAACATGTTCAATCCATCACCACTCTTAGATCTGGGAAACGGATTGGTAATCAGGATTTAGAGCCACACTTGAGGGATAAGAATGAGTTAAAAGATGTAGAAACACAAAAGTCTAATGAGAGTCATCCTCATGCATTATCATCAACTCCATTTGATCCACCTAGGAATTTCTTTTCAAAAGCTCCATTTCCTCACCAGTTAGCAAATTCAAAGAAGAGTGCACAGTTTGGTGATATCCTAGAGGTGTTTAAGCAAGTTCAAATCAACATCCCATTCCTAGATGCAATCAATCAAATTCCTTCCTATGCTAAGTTCTTAAAAGATCTTTGTACATTCAAGAGGAAGACAAATGTTCCAAGAAAGCCTTTCTAACTGAGCATATCAATTCCATCATTGAGAATAGGATTCCTATCAAGTACAAGGACCCCGGTTGTCCTACCATTGCTTGCATGATAGGTGATCACCATATTGAAACGGCTTTGTTAGACTTAGGGGCAAGTGTGAATTTATTGCCATACTCAATGTATAAGCAATTAGGCTTAGGAGAGATTAAACCAACTCGGGTATCTCTCTCTTTAGCTGACAGATCTGTGAAAATCCCTAGAGGCATTGTTGAAGATGTTTTGATCAAGGTTGATAAATTCTACTTTCCTGTAGATTTCATTGTCCTTGATACACAACCTGTACCTTCAGGACAAAAACAAATTCCAGTCATCTTAGGCCGTCCATTCCTTGCCACCTGCTATGCAAATATTAATTGTAGGAATGGACTAATGAATATCTCATTTGGCAACATGACTGTTGAGTTAATATTTTCAACATAAGCAAGCAACCATCAGATGATGAAGAGATTGGTGAGATCAGCTTGATTGATACTATGGTGGAAGATTCTTTTCATTACTCTAGCATTAAGGACCCATTAGAGGCATGCTTAGCTCACTTTGGGGCTAACTTTGACTTCGAAAAATCTTTTGATGAAGTCAATGCATTGTTAGATTCTGTTCCGTATATTGAAACGCCCACTTGGAAACTTAAGGTTGAACCTCTTCCTCTTTCCACGTCACCCCCACTTCCTTCCATCATAGAGCCCCCTAAGCTGGACTTAAAGCCATTACCTGGTACTCTCAAGTATGTGTTCTTAGAGTCTTCTGAAATCTTGCCTGTAATCATAGCTTCGGACCTTAATAAAGAACAGGAAGGTAAACTTGTCAAAATGCTTAAAGAACATAAGGAAGCCATAGGGTGGTCTATAGCTGACATTGAAGGTATTGCTCCTTCTGTTGTCATGCATAGGATTCATCTAGAGGACAAAGCCAAGAATTCCCGAGAACCACAAAGGCGGTTGAATCCTTCCATGAAGGATGTTGTTAGAGATGAAATATTCAAACTTTTAGATGTTGGGGTAATATACCCAATTTCTGACAGCAAGTGGGTGAGTCCTGTGCAAGTGGTGCCAAAAAAGTCTGGTATCACAGTTGTCAAAAATGAGAAAAATGAGCTCATTCCTACACGAGTCCGAACTGGATGGCGTGTATGCATCGACTATCGAAAGTTGAATTCTATCACAAGGAAAGACCATTTTCCTCTACCTTTCTTGAAGCAAAAGAACCCAACGGATAGAGAAAAACAATTACTTATATGCAAGAATTCTGTCACAAATTTACTAATTACTTATATGCAAGAAAAACAATAAAAATAAAACAAAAAGAAAATTCAAGCAAGAATTTTAAAAGAAGAGTTAGAATTTTCTTACCAGGTGTCCAAGACGCACCTTTAATTTTCACTCCTCCAATAAAATTTTATGATACCTGTAAAAACAAGCACACAAATCAGTTCAAGCAATAGAAACAAGCACACAAATTGACATAAAGAAAAAGAAATTAACTTTCTTAAAATAAAATAAAATAAAATATGAAACCTCTTCCAAGTCTAAAGCTGCACCAAAAGAAGCTTTGATGATACAACTGAAACAAAGAAATGAAGTATTAATACACAGTGATATTACAATAGAAACAAGAGAATTGACAAAATCGGAAAATAAAAATTTATAAAAAATTTTAATTTCTTTTTTTTTATATAAATTATATATATAATACAAAACTAAATTATAACTAGTGGAAGAATTTAATTAACCAAAATTTGATTAGTTTTCCGTTGCAATCCCCGGCAACGGCGCCAAAAACTTGTTGTCACCAAAAAAGGTGTCTTTTAAAATTTATAAACTCGCAAGCGCACGAATCGAATATAGCATAAGCGTGTAAGAGCGAGGTCGTACCCAAGGGATTGCGTGAAAAGATAGAAAACCAATTGTACCCAAGTTAATTTCATTGCCAACCTAGTTGATTCAAATGGTGATTTGTTTGTTGATAAAGAAAATTAAATAAAGCATAAAACAAATATAGAAATGACAATAAACTGAAATTAAGATTTAAATTTATAAGAAAAATAACTAAGGTATTGGAATCCACACCATTATTCCATAAGATCCTAATTATTTATCTTTCAATTCCCACGGAGTAGCAATCTAGAAATCAATCTACTGCTTTCTCAAGATTTATCAATTAAGCTTGTAATTTAGATCATAAGTAAATTTTCCTTCCCTTCATAAGTACAAATTCTAAGCATAATATGTAAACAAAATTATTTAACTACAAAGGATCAAAGTTTCCTAAGCATCCTATGTGAAAAAGTTTATTTGAATAACAAAATATCAAAGAAATTTGTAAACTAGAAATATGAACCAAGGATGAATTAATAGATTAATCCAAACTCTCAACTACCACAAATACATGTTAGATGTCACAAATACATGATAGAAGTGGTGAAAAGAAGATTAATCTATTAATCATGTGAAGTGAAAATTATAATCATTGAACACCACAATATTTGAGAATTGAAAATAAAAACTAGAACTTTATTTAATAATGGTGTTTCATCCAACCTTAGTTAACGATTTTAGCTAGACATAATTAATATTTAAAACAAAACAAAGAAACTAAAATTCATGAATTAAATGAGAACTAAGAAAGGTGAAGAACAATTTTAAGAGAGTTATTAGCTCTCAGTTCTTTCCTTTCCATCCTTGTTCTCTTTCTTTCTCACTTTCTCTCTCTGTCTCTCTTCCTTTCTTTCTTTCCTTCTCTTTCCCGTGTATCTCCTCTTGAATTTCTCCACTCCACACTTCACTTCTTTGCTCCAAGCATTTATTTATAGCCAAAGAAAGGGAGCCCTGAATTATATAATAATCAAGTAGCCCATCATTTTCAAATATATTCCTTAATTTTGGCCTACTTCCTTGACTTCGGCTTTCACAAATATCTTTATTTTTGTCTTTTTATCATTTACTCCATCTCATCTCTCGTGCCTTCTCATAAAATTGCAGCAACCTTCCTAGTTGTAGCTAGATAACAACTCAAGCATCATCATTCTTCTTTTCATTCATTGGTTGCAAGTAGTCAATTTGAACTTCTCTTTCATTGTTTATTCATTCTCTCTTTATTTCTTCAATGATGGTAGCTTGCATGTATGTCCTGGAGCTTATTAATGCACTTGATTGCTTCTTCTTTGGTTTTGGCTTTGAATCACACGTTGTCTTGAGCATATTTCCTTGACCTTGGCTGCACACATTTTCATCTTTCTTCTACCTTCTTTTTGCAACACATTACTTATTCCTCCTCCTCCTCCTCCTCCTCATGCCATTGGTGGAAGATACTTAATATCTACAAACAACCACTCTTTAAATATAAAAACAAAGATTGGAAAAAATCAATATAAATACTCTAATAGATTTACATAAAACAAAAGAAAATACTAACAAATATAAATTTAAGGATAAAACTTGTATTAATTTTGTGCTCATCATGGCTCATCATAGCCTCGTGCATGCAGTGAGGATGAAGGCCAAAGACATGAATCTTTTGATGGACCTCTAAAAATTTGCATTTTCCACGTTTTGTGCAGCTGGGTAAGGGTGATTGCTGGTTCAATTGATGTTGTGTTGGGTGATGCGATGTTAAAGTGTTGCCTTTGTTTTCCCTTCACTGGATAGTATTGTTAGGGTTCGGTGGCGATTTATTTTGCATGTGTAAAATGTAGTCTAAAATGAATGTTTGCGTATTCTATGTAGATTGACCTAATATTTCCATCCTATTGTGTGTGTATTGTATTAATATTGCCACTATATTGTATATATATTATATGAATATTGCCACCCTATTGCATGTATATTGACATACTATTGCTACCGTATTGCAGGTATATTGCCCTGATATTGCTACTCTATTGTTTGTATATTGGCCTAATATTGCTACCCTATTGTATATTGGCCTGATATTGCTACTCTATTCTTCATTCGAAAAGAAGAAGAAGAGGAGAAAGAAACAACGTGCCTTTGAAAAAGAGGCACTCAGCTGCATCATAATTACACTATAACACGGTGTCACAAATAATTTTAAAAAATAATAACAATGAAAAAATTACTTACAAAAAAAAAGGATGGTATGAATAAATATGCAAATGCTTGGTGAAGGGTTGGAGAAAATCATGGTTATATTTGGTGGTGTAATTATATTTGATGATATGATATGTTATTCGTCTTATTCTTCATATATGTAATTGTTGTATTAATAATTGACACAAATTAATCTCCTAATCATCCATTTATAAACTAGTAATGAGTAAAGAAAAGTGAATGAAATGAAACAAAACAAGGAACCCAAAATAAATACAAACAACAATTTCTAGCACCTTTTTATCGTCACTGTATCCCCACTGTATCACCATGGTAGCACCAGTTTATCGCGTTTTAGGTAGAAACGAATTATGCACTTCCTTTGTTCTTCAATTTTGACATATCTCCATTTTTTTACCTTTAAATTTTCAACCAGTTATGCAAATTTTGTGTTCTGTATATGGTTGGATTTAGCACAGAAAAATGAAGAAAACCACACGAACCAAATGTAAAAAATGGATACAAAAATAAGCAGAATTCAGTGGAAACAAACACAACGTTTCAAACAAGTAAACTATTATACCTCCATAAAGAGCAAGTATGTTTATATATCGAGCTGTACGAAATAGTTCAACTTCACAATGTACGGATTAAGTATGCTAACGACGATGGGAACTCAAAAAAAAAACCCAATTTGAAAACCGAATGACACATACATCCCTACTGGTATTCATTACACGTACTACCAAATTTGGTTTGACAAAATTGAAATTGATGCATATTCCTACTCCAAATTATGTACAATTGATCTGCCATGTCTACAAAATAGAAATATTCATGTGCCATGTAAGGCAATTAGCCACCGCCATCGACATTATGGATCACCATATCAAGCACCTCCAGCATAACTTCCATTTGTGCATATTCATATAAAGGATTTCCTGAAATAATGAAGGAGTAGAGAGTGAATTCCCAAGTGATAAGTGAAGACTGAACTGAATTGACAAACATGATCACATTTACCTTATATTTACCAAATCAAATAATGTAAAGGCTATAAATGATACATACAATTACCCTTCTTTGGATGAAAAAAAATAACAGGAAACACAGACTTCAATTGCATAAATCGCCAAAACCATTAAAACCATAATGAACTAGCAATACAACAGCACTAAAATGCCAATATAAAACCACTAAATTGGCAATACGATAGCAAAAAACAGCACTAAAACATTAATAACAACAGCAAAACAACAAAATCCCAAATCAAACGCAAGAATCAATCCACAAAGAACAAACCCATTCAATGTTTCAAACAAGGAATCATTAGAATCAGACAATTTCAAAGAAACCCCTCAACCCTAAACCAATTTCAGAGATACCCATAAACCCTAAATCAATTTCGAAGAAATCCCTAAACCAATTTCATAGAAACCCATAAACCCTAAACCAACTTCAGAGAAACTCCTAAACCAATTCAAATTGACGATGAACAATACCTTTTGCAGGTGAATGATGGAAGAGGAAGACCGCTGCGTCAGAGAGAGAGAGAGAGAGAGAGAGAGAGAGAGAGCTACATGAGAGAGAGCTGCGCAAGAGAGGTCGAGAGCTTCCCACGATGGTGAAAGAGAGAAGAGAGAGTGAGAGCTGACCGAAGAGAGAGTGAGACTTGAGCAACGGAGACAGAGAGAGCTGAGCAATAGAGAGAGTGAGAAGGGCGATAGAGAAAGTGAGAGGCGTGATAGAGAGAAAACAAAATTTCAGCAAAAGTGATATGTGTGCAATCAGTGAACAATAAAAATGTATTTATAGGTGATAGTTTTAAAATTTTAGGGGAGGGGTGGTATTTTCAAAAAAAATTATAAAATGGGTGGCATTTTGAGCTATTTCTCTTTTTTAAATGCACAACATTGCCAAACTAGCCCTAACAAGCCAATAATGTGTAGCCTAAACAAGAAAATGAGCATTGACCAAAAAAAAAATAGTAAATGAGCAACCAACAATGCATAAGATATAAGTTCAAGGTTATTATCCTAAACAATCCACAAAGCCACGGAGCATTAAAACCGGTCGTCTCAAAATAAGAAAACAAAAGAAAGATTAACAAACTTTAATTAAATAAATTAAACTAATTAAAACTTGATCATGTCATATGGAGTTTTTCAAAGAAAAACTCACAAGCAGTGAAAAAAATTTGATACATGTCTAGGCTTGGAGGAAAGGAAACGTGGGATTTGGCTGCTGTGTGAAAGGTAACATATAATAATAATAGTTATAAACCTTTTGGGGTAGGTAGCGTAGTCTTGGACTTGGAGGAAAGAAAACATTTGGGATTTGGCTGTTGTGTAGGGCCCCATGTGTAAAAATAAGCTTATTAATTTATATATCTTATCAAATAACAATGCATAAAAAAAGAGTTAGGGTTATTTTGGTAGGCATAGGTTTGATTTTATATGGGTAATTTTTCTTTTGGGAAAAATTGGAGTAGGCGGCAGTCTACTTTGCCCTTGGCGTATGACCACCACTGACTACCTCAATCCCTTGTTTAGAGCACCTCCAGTACAAGCCCAAACATGGGCAAATGGCAGCCCCAGGCCCCAAACCCCCTCTCCAACGCGAAAAGTCCAGCCCGAGCTAGTCAGCATGACGTCAGTGCTGACCCACAGCTGCCAGAAACCAATTGCTACAAGCGACGTGGCTTCTCCTGGAGCCTCCGATCCAAAAATCTTATCCAATCTAACGGCTCTCCAATTTTTGGCTAAAAAAAATTGAAAAAAGTTGTAAAATATATCAAAAAATTCTGGAAATTTTTTCTATAAATACCTACCTTCATACAGATTCATCTCCTTCCAATATTTTTTCATTTTCCACACCAAATTTTCTACTACAAAGGTCCATTTGTGAAAAAATACAAATGGCCTCTTCCATTGAAGCCGGAGGGTTGTGGACAAATGTTCGAAGAGGTCAAAATCTTTGCGATGAGGTAAAAAAAAATTAATTGCCGTTTTATTTAATTTAATGTCATTTTTTTAAGGGTGGTGATTTTCTCACTCCCCTTCTGTCCACTTACACTTCCTTTTATTTTTTTAATAGTTTTTACTATAACAAAAAAGGGAGTGTAAGTGGACAAAAGAGTAGTTGGAACATAAAATTTCTAACAAAGGGAGTATAAGTGGATAAAAGAGGAGTGAGAAAATTAGTTCCCTTTTTAAAATATATTTCTTGCATTTCCAATTTCATTTTTTTAATAGATTATTCAAGGCAAAACAAAAAAGAGGAAAACCATTACACATGGCTCCTCAAGTGAACAATGCTTGCAATCGGTTCTAGTGGTGCATTCAGTGTCAGAAATAATGGCACTATTACGTCCTCCGATGGAAAATATTCGCCCACAAAGGAAAATTTAATTCAAAAATTTTATCCGAAAATGTTATCTAAAATTTTAGGTGAGAATTTTATAATAAATAGTAACACGTGGCAACCCAAAAATCATACCTAGAAAGCTTATCAAATTAATGGTTTAAGCATAAAAAATAGAAAATAAATTAAAGTGAATAGTAATTGCCCTTGCCCCTGCCATTGCCCTTTGGGGTGAAACCAAAAAAGGCAGGGCTGCCACTATTCACACGAATAGTGACAAACCTTACCTTGCCTTTGCCTTACCCTTGCCCTTTCGGGTGGAGGTGCTCTTATATAGACTCATGCATTGTGTTTTTTGTGCACATCAATCAAATGACTTCCTAAGATAGTTGGAAAAAGTTTTGTTTTTAACGTGGTAGAGTAAGTTCTTCCTTTTGGATCCTGTTGGTGAATTTTAATTTTATTTAATGATTTCAAAATATGAAAACTCATCGAGGACAATTAGGATTGTAATGAGTAGACAATATAATTTTTTATGTTTTTGCATGTCTTGTGAGAATTTGAATTTTTATTGTTTATATTTTGTGGGAGGCCCCACATATGTGGGAGCAAATAATTCGGCTTCCAATCACAAGAAGCCATGTGAACAAGAAGAATATCTCTTAGGTCAATTAATTGAGCCCATTTATTTGGCAAATTAATTGATACTAAAAATAGAGATGTTACCTTAAATATGGGATATTATCTTTATTTAAAAAGATAATATCACCAATTAAGATATTATCCTAATTTGGAGATGTCATCATCAAATTAGGAGATTTGATCCCAATCAAATTCCTAATGGACTCAATCTCTACAATTTGGAGAAAGAATAAATTCCTTCCCAATAGGAATTATTCTTTGAAAAACCCTCGATGCGTAGAGCCCTATAAATACACGGCTTCACTCAACACACAAGGTAATTCGAAACTCAGTTCCAAAACCCTAGAAAAATACCCAAAGCTCCTCTCTCCCTCTCTCATAGCCGACGGCATCCCTAGTCGCCAACCTCTCCATGTTTGTCTCTCCACACAACTTCGGCCACCCAGTTCTCACCCTAAAGAAAACTTCATATTCTTTTTTAGCTATTGTTTCTCCTAGATTCAATCGAACTAAATTAGGCATCAGAGGGCCTTTGGCCAACACCCCTCGATTGTGGTCTTTTACCCCAGTTTGATTTTACACGGATCGAGGAAGAGAGAGAAAGAAGTTCAAAGGGTGAGGGATCTTCAAGCGGATACTCTCCCACGAGAATATTTGCACAAACATTTGGTGCTTTCCTTGAAAGCTTCGAGATATACTCAATGCGATTCTCTCGAATCTAAATCAAGGGAAATTCGTTTCCTTTCCATCATCAGTTTCATCCGAAACCCTCAAATCACCATGGTGGAGGCCCAACCACGAAGAACACGGCAAAAACAACTACCGCATGTTGGCGAGAATTTCTCTAGGAAACCAAAAGGAATTTCTCTAGTACCCATGGCTCTGTAATCTACTGTCCAATGCACCGCTTCTACCAAAAGCGATGGGCTTTGTCCTACCATGAACACTGGTCTTTAACCTCCAAGCCCGACGGCTCATGCTGCCTATAGCCACAGGAAACTAGCCCCAGGCAGTGGTGAAATTCTCCACAGCCACTGCCATTCACCAATTGGCGACTTTTGCTCGTTGCTTGGCTACACCGACTGCATAGTCGTGTTCATCGACTTCCAAATAGTAAACGCTGGGGCAAACTCACTTGTTTGACTTCGGAAATCGCCAGGAGCAACACCTGAAAAGATGGAGGTGTTGATTTAGCTTCGAACGGAGACCTTCCTGATGCCGTTTCACGACACCATCGGTGCCATCAGAATCATTCTACTCCGATTTGCAAAACCCAGCTAGGACGTCACCATTCGTAGCAAAAAAAGTCGCTAACGCATTGACTGTTGTTCCTCTGGAATTACCCAGCTCGAAGAGGCCATTCTTCTCGTCTCCTTGCGACTCCACGACCACTGATCAAGCCATGAGACTCGGATTTGTCGATCTCCAGTGACATCTAGCCTCTTCGTCACAGCAATGGTGACTGAACTCCAGCTGCAAATGGCTTCCCCCGTGGCCAGCTTTGAAATATAGCGATAAGCTTTCTCTCTCCTCCAAACTTCTTAATTTTACAATTCCTCTAACAAACATTAATGTTTAATATTTAATTTTGAATGAATTCACTTTCTTAATAAAAATTATGATTTAATATTTGTTAGACTTAGTGTAAGTTCTTAGTAGATATTAACAATTAATACTTAATTATGGAATTATAAAACATGCCTTATTTTATTATTTTATCAAGGCACAAGTGATATTATAGTTGGCATATAATCTTGCTTTTATCATGCCCGCTAATTATATCTTATCACTAATCATCAAGAAATTACCAAATGAGTTGGTGACCAACCTGTGAGTCCTTGATCCACCCGATCAACAATCCTCCGGTAAACTTGATCCATTATCCATTGGTCCACCCGATGCATGGTCCCTCAATTGAGGTCGACAACTCCATTGGGGCCCCGTGGCTGAAGTAGGAAATCCACCTCATGGCCCACGGTTGAGGGAGGGTTTTTCACCCATGACGAGATTGCAACTTCCCGTAACGGCAATCTTGGCACCGCCACCACCTATGGCCCGGTTGTGGAGCAAATACGACCATTTCCTCCTTTGCCATCTCGCTCGACGTTCCTGGCTCCCACGTACACCTCCAACGAAACCCTAGCCCGCGTGCAATTGGGCTCCATGTAATTCTCTCCTCTTGATCTACGTAGTTAATCAAACCTCAATCTTATAGTTGACCAGCGGGCTCAAAAAGTATATGACCAAAACAACTTGGTTGGACAGCTCCTCATGCAGATTGACTTGGTCCGAGACCTTGGCCTTTGATCCAATGGTGAAGAGAGAAGGATGGATGAATGCACCGACAGGCAGTTCGAGAGGTCTGAAGCAAGTCAAGCAAGAACCAACAAGCAAGGAGGAAGACAAGAACATGCTGCTCAACGTACATGCATGTCACAAGCATCTGTAAGCCCCTCTAAAAGCCGATTAGATCTCCACTCGAGATTAGGTCCAAGGACCAATGTGCACACAAGACTGCGGGCACAATACGATGTTCACACCCACTTGGGCCCACAAGGAGGTGTTCACTCAAGGCCAGGCCTACAAGGAGTACATTTCTTATCAGAAGATAAAGAAAAACCCTAACCACCTTAAAACATGCGCAAGAAGGGCAATGAATGCCTCCAAGATTACATCAAGAGGTTTAAAGCAGAAAAAGCAAACATCGTAGGGTGCGATGATTGAATCGTGTCCTCAGCCTTCAAGAAGGGCTGACAAGGGCTTGCTAGCTAAGCACGACTTATACAACGAGCTGACTATCGCTCTCAGCCAGACTTTAGCATCGGGCTTTGCCACCGCAGAACTCTACGCACTCTGGGATGACAATTGAAACGCCATGAAAAAGTCTAGCAATCAGGCCAATCAACAAACCAAACAGGTAGGTCAGAAAAGTGACAGGTTCGACAGTGAGAATAATAACAAGCGTAAGTCATGCGCCCAAGGAGACGCTATGGCAAAAGAGAACTACACCAAGTTCTCCATCCCCATACATTAGATCTTAGCACAAGTAAGGCTTGGGTAAGGAGACCACCACCCTTGAAGGGGGACCCAGACAAGAGGGATGCTAGAAGATACTGTGCCTTCCATGGGACACATGGAAACTACACGAATGGATGCTTTGCTTTGAGAACGCACCTCGAAGAACCAGTGAGAGATGGCCATTGTACTGAGTTTATAGCAAAGAAGGCCATCCAGCGGATCGAGGATGGCGATGTAGCCAAGGATCCTCCCCAAAACGTCATAAGGATTAACACGATCATGGCCGAATCTGAAGAATTCTGCCTGACCAGCAAAGAAAAGAAGAAGGAGATTAAACATGTCATTGTTATCTCCCAAGTCTCAACCAGCCTCCCATTAGTGGAAGATGATCCTGTGATCGGCTTCCAAAAGAAAGATTTAATCGGTCTTGATCAGCCACACATTGACGCCCACGTCATCAATATTCAAATAACTCAAGCCGTGGTCGACCGAATCCACGCATACGAGCACAACACAGCCAACATCCTACAATTGGCGGTCATTGAGCATATGGGCCTAGAGACAAAGATCAACAAATCAGCCAGGTCACTAACCGGCTTCAATAGCGTGACTACTCCCCGCAAGTAATCAGATCGCAAACCTTTATGGTCATTGATGAAATCTCCCACTACAATGGCATCCGGAGCAAACCATGGATTGGCAAGATCAACACCATCACATCTGCCACACATTAAAAAATTCGCTCTCCAATACCTGGGGGCAATGTTGGCCAGATCAACAGCGATTAGGCAATAGTGAGAAAATGCTCAGCTCAAGGGATGAAGAGAATAAAGCAAACACAATCCGTCCCTGTATATCAAGCAAATCTGAAGAGAGCATAAAATGCTGAAGAGAAAGCACATCCCTTTCCAGACAATCGAGTAGACTAGAAAGGAAAGAGAATAGCTACTCCCCAATAGCAATCAAAGAGTCAGGACTAAGCTAGGGGAAGCCATCTGGAGGCCTCTCTTGAAGAATGATAGAAGCTCGAAGAGGACGTTGAGCTAGTACCCCTTGATCCTGACAAGTCAAAGAGAAAAACGTGGATCGACTCGCGCCTAAGCCTTGAAGAGAAGGTAGAGCTTGCAGCCTTCCTCCAGAACAACAAAGACGTGTTCGCATGGTTGCCATCTAACATGCCAGGTATCGATCCCTAGATCATCTACCATCGTCTTTACGTCAACCCAGCCAACAGACCAATAGCGCAGAAGAAACGAAACTTCACTCCTGAGCGAGTTGCCACATTGAAGCCGAGATCGACAAGCTCGTAGTTTCCGACTTCATTGAAGAAGTCTCCTACGTACAGTTGTTGGCCAATGTTGTTCTAGTGGCAAAGAAAGACCAAGGCAAGTAGAGAGTTTTCGTTGACTACATTGACATCAGTAAGGCATGCCCTAAGGACAACTTTCCACTACTAAGAATTGATCAGCTCATAAATTCAACTTATGGCAATCAACTACTAAGCTTCATGGATGCCTACTCCGGCTACAATCAAATCATGATGCATGAAAACGACAAAAAAAAGACCTCTTTCATCATCAAAAGGGGTGCATATTGCTACAAAGTCATGCCCTTTGGGCTGAAGAATGTTGGAGCCACCTACCAAAGGCTGGTGAACAAAATTTTGAAGGAGCAAATTGGCACGACTATGGACGTCCATGTAGACGACATGCTAGTCAAAGCTCCCCAATGAGCATATCACATCAAGAATCTTACTGAAGTTGAATTCGAGCAAGTGCACATTTGGAGTCTTATCTAGTCAATTTTTGGGATACTTAGCCCAAAGGGCTATCAAAGCACATCCAAATCAAATCAAGGCCATCCTCAAATCAAATCAAATCATGGCCACGACAAAAGAAATACAAAGTCTAACGGGTAGAGCAACAGCTCTCAACTGATTCCTCTCGAGATCTACCAACAAGTGCAGACCATTCTTCAAAGCCTTGAAGAATGGACAAAAAGACAAGTGGGATGACGAGTGCGAAGTAGCTTTTCAAAACCTAAAACCTACCTCACTTCACCATTACAAGGCGAAGATTCGTTCATCTACCTAGCAGTGTCAAACTCAGCAATTAGCTCAACTCTTATCTAAGAAGAGCTGGGGGCACAACATTCAGTATTCTACACGTCAAAAGCCCTCCTTGATGCAAAGACTCGTTATCCAAAAATGGAGAGGCTCATTTTGTCGCTTGTAGTTTCCACAAGAAAGTTAAGACCCTACTATCAAGCTCACTGGATAATAGTCATGATAGAAGAAATGGGTTATCGAACTCAGTCAATACGACGTCCTCTACTGGCCAAAGACCACTAGAAAAGCCCATGCTTTAGCATATTGTGTTGTAGACTTTATTCCGACAACCGAATAAGAGAAGCTAGTCATAAAAAACAAGGAAAACTTGAGAACAGACGATACCACCGCAGCCAATCCAAATTTTCCCAAAGACATGTGGTAGTTGCCCGTAGATGGAGCGTCGATTCATAAGGGAGCTGGAGCAGGCGTTGTCATAATCACCCTAGACGGAACTCTATTGGAACAAGCCATCTCACTAAGCTTTTCAGTTTCAAACAAAGAAACATAATACACGACATTGCTCGCCAGATTGTGCTTAGCAAAAGAACTATCGATCAAGAGATTGGCCATCTACCTGAACTCCCAGCTGATCACAAATCAAGCTTCAGGCGAGTACATGAAAAAAGATTCAAGAATGATCAAGTACTTCCACAAAGTGCAAATGCTTTTGAAGGAACTCCCCACTTTCACTATCCAACAAGGTCCTTAAGCATAGAACACTTATGCAGATGCATTAGCAAGCCTAGGATTAGTGCTGGACACCCATTTTAGACATTTCATCCCGATTGAACACCTTGATTGACCAAGCATCGAAGAGATAGAGAAAATCGATTCAGTGCAGATTGATAAAGAGGCCAATTGGGAAGACCCCATCATCCATTATTTGGTGAATGGAAATCTGCCAAAGGGTAAGTTCAAAGCTAAGAAGGTCCAGTAAAAGGTCGCGAGATACTACAAGCAAGACAACAAGCTCATTCGTAGATCATACTCTGGCCCTCATCTCCCATGCATAAAATACCCTCAAACACTGGAGGTCTTCTGTAAAATTCACGATGGCGAGTATGGAAACCACTTTGGGGAAAGGTCACTCGCCCAGAAGGCTTTAAGCATAGGCTATTTCTGGCTTACCATGCACCATGACTGCACCGAGTATGTCAAAAGATGTGATCGCTGCCAACGGTACAAGCCAATTCCTAACCTGCCTGTCGAAGTCTACCATACGTAGAACAATCCATGGCCATTCATGCAATGGGCTATAGCAGAAGGAAAATCGGTAGATGAGTTCCCTAGAGTACTATGAGCTTATCGAACCACCAAAAGAAGATCAACTGGTGAAACCCCATTGTCCCCTCCATAAGCATTGAGGTGGGCAGTATAGATGTCCTCATCTCCATTGGCGTAGTAAGGAGCAGTCCCATTAGTGCAGTCCAAGTAGCCCATCTTGTAAGCATCAATGATAGCTTCAAGCTTGGATTTTTCAACAGTCTTGTGGTAGACACCAAACGTGGCCAAAAGCTTGTCATAACTATGAGAGACGTCAGCATTCTTATGCTCAAGACGAAAGTAGGCCTCTTTTCGACTATGCATGCCGGCAACAGAAGAGTTAAGTTCACTGTCCTTCTTAGCAAGGGAACTCTTCAACTAAGATATAATATCCCTTAGTTAAGACATCTTCTTTTCATAATAGATCTGCTCGGCCGAGAGCTTGCTAGTCAAATCAGCATTCTTCTTCTCCAACTTGCTGAGCTGAGCAGAAGAGTGGGCAACAATAGACGAGTTCTAGATGGCCTTAACAACAAAAACTACTCATTTTTAAAGCAAATGAATAACCGCTTCCTTTTGCTTCCCCAAGGAAAGACTTGAGAATGTGCTAAGGTCACCAACCTGATGGATATCATCAACTAGCTTGACACAAGCAGACGAGCTTTACAGGAAGTTCGTCTTAAGCAGATCAGACACACCTGCATCCCCTACATGGTTGGACTTGTCAACCTTGGGATCAGTCGCTCGCATTGCCGAATAACCCTTTCTCCCGAGCAGAGGACTCTCTAACCTTCTTAACTGCTGCCATCCTCCCTTCCAAGGTAGTCAACGACGCCGAATCAACTCCATGCTTGACTACTCGCTACTCAACAGCTGGATCGCGATGGTTGGGCGGATGAACAGACATCCCAGTTTGATCTTCTTCCCTTGACCAGTGCAAACGACTTGAATTTTGGAGAAGGATATCAGCATCTCTTTGCCTCTCGGCAAGTGAGCTGGTTATGGAGTTGACCTCTTCACAGGGTAGATCACAGTCTCTGAGCTTGTCAGTAGGAGACTTGAGTGGAACTTCCCGAATGTTTCGCATACCGCCAACCTTTTTGCTATATGTGTCGATGAGATGCTTAACCCTATCAGATGATGGGGGAGCAGATCCTACTTTAGTCTTCCAAGCAGAATGGACCTCTTTTAAGGAAGACTTGGTCACAGCAGAAGGAAGTCTTGGCTTTTTTCTCAACGGAGACACATTCCTCGCCCACGAAGTCGCAACTTCATCTCTTGAGGACTTGACGTCAGCCTTTCTTTTTAAGGGGATTCAACAAAACACCCCTCCTCTTCAGTAGACATATCATCAAAGTATGAACCATGCTGCTTTCATCTCTCAACATCCTGGGCAGGGGGCAGACCACCAGCTTTCTCCTGATACTTGCTCAACAGCTAACGCCACTCACGAAATCCAGAGCTTGATCGACCTTAACCATGTCTGATCCAAGGTCTAGTCTCTTGCAAATATCATTCTCTACAAGCAGAAGATAGAAATTAGTCAGTCACACTTCAAGAAATTCAAAAAAAAAAAAAAAAGGAAGCATATCGAAACAGCAATATGACGTACCGTCACAGTAAGTGATGGGAACAAGTGGACCATCACCAACATCACCTTCCCACTATCCACTGACTTCTAGCACATTTGCATGCCATAAATGATCTCATTGGTTGAAACGGTCAAATAGCTTGGCATTGCACACACAGACTTGTGCATACTTCTTGTAGCGCCTCACTTCGAAGAAGTTAAAGAACTCTCGCATCGTCAGATCCAACTTGAAGAAGCGGCTCAATTTCTCAAAGCACATGATTGCCCGGTAGACGTTCAGAGTACACTGACTTGGAGTACACTCCATGACATAGAACACCTCTTTGAAAAACTTTGATAACGGGAACATGAAGCCCCAGGAGAAATAGACGGGATGGAAGGTGATGATTCCAGCATCTAGATCATTCGCATCCACACAAGGTGCATCGTCAGTCGAAAACTCCACCAGCTTAACATGCAAGTCATCAAGTATGGTAGAGGCATAAATGGCACCCCACTTCTAGAATTGAGCTTCAGACATAACACAGTGCAGATTAGCCACAAATCTCTTCTTGTGCACTTTGGAGCCTCCCCACAGATACAAAGGCACTTGTTAGCTTGGTGACCGGCTACCATCCTTGGAAGACATGGTCAATGAACAACTGCAAAAAGGGAAGAAATTTACAAGTCAAATAGCATGTCAAAACCCTAGAGTTGCAATTAAAAATAAAAAATAAACAATAGCTGCAGCCATTGACCACCTTGCCAACAACCGCTGTTCAACAGAAGCCTACCTGAAGCATAAAAACTGTGAGTGACGAGCTCAATAGAAGCACAACAATAGCCGTTGCCGCCCACTGTGACAGCAACCACTGCCGTGTCATTCCACCACTGTGTGATGCCAACGTAGCTCACGCCAGCCAGTCCTTGTCGCTGTAGGAAGAAAAGAAAAAAAAACTTGCTGTAGGCGTCACCACCACAGCACCACCGCCGTCGTCGATGCCTCTAGTCACGGTGACAACCAGCAGGATACCCAACAAGTCCTCGCCGCAAAGAAGAAAAGATGAAGAAAAAAAAACATGCTTGACTTACCTTGGGATGCACGACAACTCATCTCTTTGACGAGCAATACAAATTCTCCAAGATCTCTCTTAAGCTAGAAAGTAGAGAAGACAAGTTTACAATTTGAAGAAGAGTGAAGAGAAACCTTGTATTTATATAGGTTGGGCATCAAAGGTGAAGGTAGAATCACAAGCCTATTCCCATTGGGAACCCAACTCCAAGGAAAGTCAAAAGCCTACTCCGATTAGGAGCCCAATTTGTGAAAAGAGTCGAACTCACAGATTAGAGAACATTTTTCATCTCCTACATACCTCACAAGTGCCATGCAGAAGTTGGGGGGCATTTGTGGGAGTAAATAATTTGACTTCCAATCACAAGACGCCACGTGGACAAGAAGAATATCTCCTTGATCAATTAATTGAGCCAATTTATTTGGCAAATTAATTGATACTAAAAATAGGGAGATTATCTTAAATATGGGATATCCTAATTTGGAGATATCATCATCAAATTAGGAGTTTTGAAAGAGAAACCAAAAACTGACCCAAAGTGTTATCTGGGAGATAAGTGGGCAATAAGTATGTATTTATAGGTCATATTTGCAAAAAATTTGGGAAGATGTGGTATTTTCAGTTAAAATTATGAAAAGGGTGACATTTTGAGCTATTTCCCTTTATTAAATGGGTCGGGTTTGGGTTAAGCATTACTGACACGACACGAACCCGACATGACCTTATCGAATGTGGTAAATTGAGCCCAAAGGGTTTAACTAGAATTTCTCCATTCTTTCCCGATTCAGTAAATTGTTCTGTGTATTAGAAAATGTTATTTACTGCTCATCAAGAGACAGAAACAGAAACAGAAACAGTGATAAGTGTGTGATTTTTTGGTAACCAAATAAACAAGAATCTGATATATAAACACTCTCAAATGAGTCATCGTCTCCGCAGCATCCTCCTCGGCATCACCATACGCACCCATCGCTCCATTCCACCCCACCTAATTTGCAGGTTCCTCGCATGCCAAATCTCTTGGCCTCTACGTGTTTGTTTATATGCTTATTTATACAGTTTTGGGTTCTGCGTTTTGTTTGCAGGGCTTGGTTTTGCAGCGGTAGATTCAGAAACCAGACCCACATGGAAAACCATGCTTCTTGTGAGGCGGTTGTCGGTGACTCTGAGCTCTTGGATAAAAAAAGGGCTGCTATTTGTAATGCCGGTCCCGCCAAACTCCAGGTTGCCCACCTACATTCCCTTTGTTTTTTTCTTTTTCAATTCTTATGAAGCATATGTTTGATACCCAATTCTTTATTTTTCTTCGACCTGAAAAAGATTCATTATTTTTCTTATTTAAAGTTTTTTGGGTTTTTTAGGCTGGAAATTTATGCTCAAATTTTGTGTGTTGTGTTTTAAATAGCGACAAAGTAAGATAATTGAGAGCAGTTTTCTTCCATTGAAATTTTTTTTGAATGTGCAGATTCCATTATTGTTTCTAGAGGGAATTTTGTTTATGTAATTTCATGTCAGGTAATAGCAGATTTTGATGCCACACTAACAAAGCACCGGGTCAATGGTTGTCGGGGACAAAGTAAGCGTTTTGTGGTCTTTGAACTTTATTCTTTATTATCACTATCAGTTTGAAAGATTTATTTATTTTATTTTTTATATTCATTGAGAATCTGGAATAAGAAAAGGCAGGAATTATATGAACATTATCATCCGTCCGAATTCTCCCCGACAATTCCAATTGAAGAGAAAACTAAGCTTATGGAAGCATGGTATTTAGCCTACTTAATTGAATCTTAAGGTCATTGCCCGGGATTGAATCAAAATGAATTCTTGTGTTGTTCTATGCTTCTGGGTAGCCTCCATTATGATAACCTAACTGGCATGAATTGGTTCACCTGAAAGTTCATGTTCATATGGAGCTATAACAATGTTACCTCAGTCCAAGGAGCTATAATATGTTACCTTAGTCCAATAATTGGATTTCAGATCACATTAATACTAATTGCATGGATACAGGTGGACAAAAACTCCACAATTGAGGGAGGGCTTACCTATGATGGAATAAGGCAATCTGTCGCTTACTCCACAATTGCTGTTGTTGAACTATTTGAGTTTTTGGAGGTAAGTTTAATTTTGCTGCAATAATTATGTGAGTAACTGGCTACATATATGTCCTGGGATAGAAAGAATCCATTGAAGATTTTGATCTGTTTAATATTTGAGTTCATTCATAATGAATTAGTTTATGTTGGCGTGGTCATTTGTTCTCTGATGCAAGTCCTAAAATTAACTCAGTCTAATTTTTTTCCTTTCATTTTTGTAGTGGAAAAAAGAGAAAAACTTATTCTCATTAAGCTATACCATTACTGTTTCCCTCTACCCACTTTTGCAGGAAAGAGACATTCCCGTTCTTATATTTTCTGCTGGACTTGCTGATATCATAGAGGATGTTAGTTAAGTTTTGTGGCCATATTTCTTGTAATTTTAAATTTCTAGGTCTATTTCGCAACTTTCTTGTGCATTATGCCTTTTCTTCTCATTGTTCCAGGTCCTTAGGCAGAAGATTCACAGACTTTTCAAAAATGTGAAGATAGTCTCAAATCGGATGGTATTCGATAATAACGGTCACCTTGTATCTTTTCAAGGTATCCACTAATGCTGATTTTTTTTCACACTATAAAGAGAAATTTGTTTTCACACTATAAAGATAATGCCCTACTATGGTATATCAGAAACAAGTTGTTCTGAAGAAAGTATGTTTTGTGTTTATGTAAAACTTGTTTGTTTGTTTGTTTTTTTGTCCAGTGTCAAGGCTGACAATATGGGTAGGCATCCCCTCTCCTGAACCCGCCAAACCTTAGCTGGTCCAAAACCTACGACTTGAAACACATCCTTGCATTTAGAAGAGGGCTGGCTTATGCTACATTGCTACTAGGCTCTAAGGCCATTGGAAAAGAGGTGAAGTCAATGGAGGCTTCAATAATTCAGGTGAACTCAAAATCTTTAAAGGTTCAGTTTTTTGTGCGAAATTGTTTATAACTTCTATTCGACTTTTCAATACATATAAGTGGGTTCCAACTCTTTTGTTTATTCCATTCTTTTGTGGCCTTGTTTTTTTGTTTCTGTAACTTCGGGTTTGGAAAGTTATTGCTTTGTTGCTTTGGCAGTTACTACTTGAGATGGTGGTTGAAAATTTTATAAAATATTGTGTGTGTATTGAGAGTGGTCCCATACACATTTGAACCAGTAGTAAAGCCTTTAGGAAACACAGTGGTCCTCTATTTGCATAAAGTAAAGCAGTATGCATGCCATTTGTTATTTAATAGCTTTGAATGCTTTGATTCACATATAGTAAAGCAAGATTTTCAATCTCATAGCGTTGATTTTTCAGATGCTGGCCCTCCACAAATTCCTTATGTCGAAGCATTTGATGAGGTTACAGATGAATATTTTGATGATATTTTTAATCAAGCTTCACAAATTTCCGGCAAGAAGTGGGTAATGACAACATTGGAACAATAGAGGTGCCTGTGTATGGACATAATATTGGCAATGAAGATAGGATAGAGGTACCTGTCAATGTTGATGATGAAGAGGATAGTGAAGAAGACTTTGACGCTGATGGTAGGAGGAGAGTAAGAGATTTTCAAGACAGTGGTGATGAATCAGATAAAGATAAAGAAATATATGAAAGTGATAATGATGCTGCCACTTCAAGACCAACTCCTCTTATACCCACTCCAAGGCCTATTCCTAATATGCAAATTGGAAATTCCAGTTCTGTGAATCAAAAACAAATTGGGGTGCAAGATCAATGAATTCAAGACCAACTCTTAATTTGCAAATGGGAGGTTAGCATTAGGCCTCCACTATTGAGGCAAATGGGAGGTTCAAATGCCCGATGAAACCCACCAGAAAAAGCAACAAACAAGAAAAATTCCAAGTCAA
The DNA here is from genome assembly GCA_005406145.1 of Prunus yedoensis. NCBI lineage: Eukaryota > Viridiplantae > Streptophyta > Magnoliopsida > Rosales > Rosaceae > Prunus > Prunus yedoensis. Next base: position 153,690 of record BJCG01000015.1, on the reverse strand, counting down.
CTGAAATTGCTTATTTTGGTTGTCGGTCAATATTTTGTGAACTTTCTGTTAAAATATGAAAATTATGGAGAGGTTGGAGAGAATCACAGAATGTATTTTCTGGTTTCTTAAACTTGATTGCTTTGTATCACTTATAGCAGGAATTTATACAAGAAGCAGGCTTGCTAACCAAGCTCAATATTAATTACAAGTAGGTAGATTGCAGCTGGTCTTGAGCTCCTAATCCTTGAGCCCCTAATCTTGGAGATTGCAGCAGCCTCCCAAAGTCAAGCCAACCTCATTAATGTAGCCAACTTCTTTCATGGAGTCAATCTACTGGTCTAGCTAACCCTACCCCTCAAGGTGGTGCATAGATATCGCCAATGCCCAACTTGACCAATGAGTTGTGGAATACTTTGTTAGAAACTGTCTTTGTTAATATATCAGCCAACTAGTCTTTTGACTTGACAAATGGGAGCCAAATTTCTTTGGCTTCAAGTTTCTGCTTAATGAAATGTTGATCCACTTTAACATGTTTAGTGCGATTGTGTGGAATGGATATTGCGGCCTTGTTGTAACAATGTAAGTGCATTTTTGACGTAGGTGCATATCAAATTTCTATAAGCAATTTCTTTAATTACAAGTAGGTGGATTACTAACGAAATCTAACCAAGAAGCAGGCTTGCTAACCAAGCTCAATATTAATAACAATTAGGTAGATTGCAGCTGGTCTTGAGCTCTTAATCCTTAAGCCCCTAATCCTGGAGACTGCAGTAGCCTCCCAAAGTCAAGCCAACCACATTAATGTAGCCAACCTCATTAATGCAACCAACATACAACTGGTCTAGCTAACACTTTCTTCTTTTGCTATACTATAACAGGCCTTTAATTCTTCTTTTGTTATCAGACATGCTTTTTTTGCTGCAAGTGTAAGACTTTTGTTTTGGGTATAATGCAATCAAATTTGACTGGAAAAAAAAAAGCACTCAAATGTTCATTGTGAAATAGCAATCAGATTTAACAATCATAATAGAAAGATACTAAATTCTTGGTTTTTATTTATTTATTTATTTATTTTATAGAAAAATACTTCATTAGAAAAGCCCCAGAAAGGCCAAAGGAGGAAACAAGATAGGAATAAACGATCCTACATAAATACAAAACAGAACCACCAGGCGATAGCAACTAAAGCCAAAGCCAAAGAAAACCATAAGTAAAAGTACATAACACCAGCAAAGCCCTCCAAACATAGCAACAAGAACGGGTTGGTTTTACACTTTTGTACTAAATTTTCAAAGCAGCCACTATCTCCTTCAATTGCTATAGTTGCTATAGTTGTTAAGTGGTGGTGGGTGTGAGGTGGAGAATGGTAGAGGGAGCTGAGAAAGGAGGAAGAGAAATTGGTTATAGCAAAAGAAGAAAGTGTTAGCTAGACCAGTTGTAGGTTAACTGCATTAATGAGGTTGGCTACATTAATGTGGTTGGCTTGACTTTGGGAGGCTACTGCAATCTCCAAGATTAGGGGCTCAAGGATTAGGAGCTCAAGACCAGCTGCAATCTACCTACTTGTAATTAATTTATATCCCAAATGGCTATGTATATAGAACCATGAGCACACATGTAAGCATCCACACAAGAAATGCAGTTCTTTACCAAACAAAACTTGAGCACAAATTTGTCAATGGATTCTTCCGTATCCGAGATGCTTCAATTGCCATCCTTTTTGTCGTCTTAGCTTCTCTTTTCTTCTTATTGATGCTTTTCAACTATTGGAAGAAATCTCAAGCCAAAGGCCTGAGCAAGTTGCCTCCTGGGCCAAAGCAGCTGCCTATTATAGGGAACTTGCACCAGTTGATTGGTGTCCTACCACATCATGCTTTCACTGACTTGTGCAACAAACATGGTCCTGTCATGAAACTGCAATTGGGGGAAATTTTTGCCGTGATCATTTCATCACCAGAAGCAGCCAAAGAGGTCTTGAAGACGAGCGAGATCAGCTTCGCTCAAAGGCCGAATGTGTATGCAGCTGAAATAATGTCATTATGATCATTCAAGCATCTTGTTTGCTCCTTACAATGAGTACTGGAGACAACTGCGAAAGATATCCGTGATGGAGCTCTTAAGTGTTAAACGTGTTCGATCGTTTAGATCGATAAGGGAAGAGGAGGTGTGGAATCTTGTTGAGTTTATCGCCGCCTCTGAGGGACATACCATAAATTTGAGTGACAAGATATACACCATGACAAATGATGTGGTTTCTAGGGCAGCATTTGGTAACAAGTGCAAATACCAACATGAGTTTACATTATTGCTTGGGGAAATTCTACTTCTTGCTTCAGGCTTTAACATCGTTGACTTGTACCCTTCTCTTACATTTCTTCGTTCCATGAGTGGGATGAAGCCTGCAATGATGAAAATTCAGAAAAAAATTGACGTGATTCTTCAAGATATTGTGAGGGAGCACAAGATGAAAAGAGAAGCTACTAGAAAAGGCTTTGGTAGGCTTGGTGAAGATGAGGAAGATCTGGTTGACACACTTCTGAATTATGAGGAGGCCAATAAGCATGAGTTTCATTTGACAACTGATCAAATCAAAGACGTCATTATGGTACCATCTCTGCACTCTAGCACTAATTGTTTTTATTGGGTAGTGGGCTTGTACCTCGATTTGATAATAGAAATTATTTGTGCATTTGAGTTTTTGTTTTCGAATCCCTCCTCCAATATTTCTTGTATTTCTTTACTCCTAAGTTGCCTAAAACATACTAAATCATCTAATACACTCACACAAGCTATAATGAGCCTAAAAATTATTAAACAAGAACAAGGTGTCTAGAGATGGTGTGCTTAGTGGTTGTTTTTTTTCTTCTTGGTGTATTGTGTTCTCTGTCAGATGTTCTCACTGTCTTGTGGCCGTGCAAATGATTATGATTTCATAGCAGGACTCTTTTGACAGTTGGATTGTGTTGTAGTGTTCCCGTTGGAGGTCTTTGCATCAAAGGTTTATGTGTCAGCTTGCTGTTTTATTTTATCTTGCTCTAGCATTGATCCTATGTGACTGTTTCAAACTCTCTTGTTAGTCCATGACATATGTGGTACTCTTTCCCATTACAACAATGGAGTGATCTAACATCCAGATTAAGACAATCTGAGGCTCTTTCACTAACGATCACGCATGATCAAAGAAACTCTTGCATAGGCATCCCAACTAAGAGTGCAAATTCAGAACCAAAAAAATAAAAATTAGAAAAAGCTTGAAAAAACCAAACCATAACAATACAAAAGCCCTAAAGTTACTTTTTAATATATACTAACAAAACCTAATATTATTGTACAAGCATATAATTCATTGCAACTTCACAATGATTTCAGGATATATTTTCAGCAGGAAGTGAGACTTCAGCAACAACAATAGAATGGGCAATGTCAGAGCTTCTGAAAAACCCTAGAGTAATGGAGAAAGCGCAATTGGAGGTGCGACAAGTATGTGAAGGAAAAAACAAAATCGAAGAGGAAGATGTTCAAAAGCTACATTACTTGAAATTAGTCGTGAAGGAAACTTTTCGGTTGCGCCCTTCGGTTACTTTAGTCCAGAGAGAGGCAAGGGAAAGATGTGAAATTGGTGGATATACAATACCAGCCAAGGCCAAAGTCATCGTCAATGCCTATGCAATAGGGAGAGATCCAAAACTTTGGGCTGATCCTGAATGCTTTCAACCAGAGCGCTTTCAAGGTTCTTCCATTGACTTTAAAGGCAACAATTTTGAATTGCTTCCATTTGGAGCAGGTAGGAGGATTTGTCCAGGCATCTCATTTGCTACTTCAAACATTGAGCTTGGACTTGCTCAACTATTGTACCACTTTAACTGGAACCTTCCAAATGGGACTAAACTAGAAGCCCTCGACATGGCTGAGAATTTTGGAATAACGAATAGAAGAAAGAACCATTTGCATTTGATTGCCACTACTTATATTCCTTTCAACAAATGAGACACTATCTAAAAGAATGATGTAATCTTATTTTCAATTTAACTTGCAACTCTCTTAGGCAGCAATTTGTTGGTTTAGTACGAGAAGAACTTAGTTGCTGTGAGAGTCCCTTTTTTCTTAAATATGATTAAACAAAAATAATTGTTATATATATATATATATAAAATTTTACGTAATAAATATTTATCTAATTCTATTACATATATCATGTTCTATTATATATATGTGTATTACTTTTATATATATATATATATATATATATATATGTGTGTGTGTGTGTGTTATATATATCTTATTCTATATGTATTACTTTCATTAGTAAAATGATTCTTGAATAGGTAGTTAGGTGTCAACAAGGCATGCTAGTAGGCTTGTCAACTCACCATGAAGAAATTAGAATAGGATTGAAGTCACCACAACGTGTCTTCATAATTCTTTTCTTATCTATTTTTGACTTGGAGTGCAAGGCCATATTGATATATTACTTGGAGATTAAGTTCTTAGTTACATAGGTGTGGATATTATCATGTACTGTAGCTACCGTCTTCACTACACTATAAATAGACCATTCCATTCCTTTGTTTTTCATTCTCATTTCAGCCAAGTTGTGAAGCATTTGTAAGTTTGTATGAGAGAAAAAGTAAGAGAGAAAGAAGGAGAGAGAGTGGTGATGAAACTCTTGGAGCTTGGTTTGAGTAGTAGTAGTATATGAAGATAGGTAGATGAGTTGTCTTGCCAATTTATTTAAAGGGTTCTCATTAGCGAGGTGAGTGGTTTATGTAATGTGTTCTAAAAGTTCTTATTTTGTGATAAAATATGAAAACCATGAATTATCGTGGATTTGTTCTATTTACAAATATCTCTCTATTTCAAGTCAAGCATGTCTAATTTGATGCAATCTTTCACACTATATATATATTGATTGGAATATGAAGTATGTATTATTCATGGAATATGAGAACTTCAATGTTGGAGTATTCGAGGGATAGATGTACCACACGGGGACATAGGGCAGTGAGGCCAATAGGGGTCACGTGGTTGGTTACATGCTATGAAGGATAACCGAGATATGAAGGGATGATGTTATATGATATGGATTGGTGTATCTTTTCATGATATTTTCTAGAGTGTGTAAAACGGCATTGCTTGACTAGCATATTATATAATCTACTCACTGAGCGGTGGTTGCTCATCCCTCACCCAGTTTAATTTTTCAGATGAATTTATGTGCAAGACAAGGACTGAACTAGTTGAGGCTGAATTAGATGAGAGTGATAGAGCTTTATTTATTTATTGTAAAGTTGTAAGATTTTAGAACTATTTTTATAAGAGAAGTTTATTTTAAACCCCTTGTTTCGGCTTCTTTTTATTTCTTTTTATTCCATTTATTTTCTCACGCACCGGGCGCGGGATTTCCACCGACCCCCGGGTCTGGGGCGTGGCAGTTGCAATGGGAATAGTACAGTTTTGCTATCTTCGGCCAATAATGCTATACCACGTGGAAGTGTTATCACGGGTATCATAGCGTTACTGGTCGGGGATAGCAAAATAGTGCTATCCCCGTTGCATGGAAGTCTTTCTCGTTTAGTACAGACCTCCACTTATCCCTCTAAAATTAATCATTTTGTTCCTTTATCTTGTCCAAAGTATCATCAACTTATGTGATCCCCAAAGAGGAAAGTACAAACCTATTTGGTTAGAATTAAGAAATCAAATTGATGGTCGGTTGCAGAAGCCAAATTGTGGGGTAAGCGAGTTAATTTTTAAAGGCTAATAATTGAAAAGCCGTTTGTATTTTACTAATTCTATATCTGTATATAGAACAATAACCACATCTTGCTAGCATCCACAACAGAGTTGAAGTTCTTTCCAATAAAAATTTGAAGACAAATTTGTCAATGGATTCATCAATATCCCAGCCGCTCCAATTGCCGTCCTTTACTCTCTTCTTAGCTTCTCTTCTCTTCTTAATATTCGTTCTAAAATTGGAAGAAATCCAAAGTCCAAGGCAAGTTGCCTGCAGGGCCAAAACAGCTGCACATTATAGGGAACTTGCACCAGTTGATTGGTGTTCTACCAAATCATGCTGTGTCGACCAACTTGTGCAAGAAACATGGTCCTGTCATGAAACTACAACTGGGTAAACTTGTGCTGTCGTTATTTCATCGCCAGAAGCAGCGAAAGAGATGTTAAAGATAAATGAGATCACTTGTCATGGTGAAACTACCACATCATGCTGTGCCCTGAAGTGTATGCTGTTGAAATAATCACCTATGATCATTCAAGCATGGTGTTCTCTCCCTACAATGAATATTGGAGACAACTACGAAAGATGACTGTGATGATGCTCTTAAGTTCAACCGTGTTTGGTCATTCAGATCGATAAGGGAAGAGGAGGTATGGGATTTGATTAAATTCATTACCTCAACCAGAACGTTTTGAAGGTTAGGATTCAGAGGGAACAGTTCCGAGTTGCTCCCATTTGGTGCAGGTACAGGATTTGTCCAGGCATCTCATTCGCTACTTCAAACATTGGACTTGCTCAACTCTTGTACCGCTTCAACTGGAAAATTCCAAATGATACTAAATCAGAAGCCCTTGATATGGCTGAGAATTTTGGAATCACAGAGAGAAGAAGGAACAATCTGCATGTGATCGCTACACATATTCCTTTCCATAAATGAGACAATTAAGGATGTCAATGGAAGAATGCTGTCAATCCATATGAGTACCTTCAGAAATTTTTGTGTGTGGATACAAGCGATATTGAGGGAGAGGGGAATGAAGCCATGTACTTACCTCGGATGCAGGGGTGTCTCTTAACCACTTGAGCTACAAGCCCCTTGCTTTGTATGCACCTTCATTTGTATATGCAATATTAGAAAACATTTATTACTTAGCATTAATGTTCTTGTACATGAGAAGTTATTGCTCATAATAATAAACAAAGAAGTAATGTGTTATCAGTTCTCTATTTACATTGAGCTCTCATTCTTGATTCATTAAAAAAAACCTCAGGGTATTAGCAATTGCTGGAAACTATGTAAAGTCATTATGCAACTGCCAATGCCATTGCCATTGCTGGTGCAGCAGCAGCTGTTTCTTTTACAGAATATTCATCCATTGACTGCAAGAGCTTGGTACAATGGAATTCAATTTGTAGCCAATGATGAAGAGGTGTTGATGCCATCAAACCCTTCTTAAGATCCGCCAGCAATTCCCTTATTGGGATAGCAGCCAAAAAGCTCTTAATATAATCTTTGCAAGCTTCTCTGCCTTTTGCATACAACCACCTCTTTCACATCACTGTTTTCAAAATCTTTCTGGCTCAATACAAGAGCCCCTTCAGCCTTAGTTTCCTTACAGTTGTTCGGTCACACCTGATTTCCAGATTTCTCATCTGATGCTTTAGCCTCACTTGGTAATCTTTGGATTGTTGTGTCTTTGTCAAATTTCAGGACATAGGCCTGGTTACCTTCATACAACCTCTCCCCTACTGTGTCAATTATGTAAAAAGCATCCTGCTCTACCTTTAGTACGAAGAAATGGTCGTTCCAACTCACAATGTAGACCAGAGGTTCACTATTGCATGCACATTCTGATGCAGAACGACTGATCTCATCCCATATGCTATCGAATGACATGGCACCCTGAAGGAAGTCAAAATCCTTTTTTTTCTAGTTCTTCAGGATGGAAGAATCCTATGAAAGACTTCTCTGGAACTACAGACAGAGGACGAATTTTAGCTTGAAGGATGGTCTCAAGATCAAAGTGCTTATCAGGGAAATGCTCTAAGTGTCCCCAACCCAATTATCTTTCGACACATGTCAACCACTTAACACTTTAAAGAAAATTTGGTTATACCAACAGTCAAGCCATTCTCTTCCCCACCACAGCCACGAGCGTCGGCGTCAACATTGACCCTGCCATTCTCTGTCGTCCTTCCTTTGCGTCCCCACCCCTCCTCCATCGTCGTTGGCTTCATCTTCCTCTTCTCACCAGCTCTCTCACTCTCATCTCTCCCTCTCCTCTCTCTTCACATCGACAACAATGGAGGCAGCGGCTTTGCCTGCATTTAAGAGCATCTATAATCATGCTCTCTATTTTTTAGTTAAAATTTATTATTTTTGGTGAAATAAGGGGGAAACCCCCATAAAACAACAACAAAACACCACGCATGAGTCGATGCCTAGCAAGACCAAGCAAGTCATCCACTAACAGAGAGCTAACCCAGATAGGAGCCTCATCAAAGAAGCAGATTCCCAGGTCCAGATTATAACTCCAATTTGCCAAACAATCCGCAACACAATTGTTTTCCCCGTAAATGTGGACAAGGTGACAATTTCCAATTTGACTCATGAGATCACAACAACTATGCACAAAAGCAGCAAGAGGATGGCATTGCAATGAATTGATCTGTTGAACAAGTGAGACAACAATAGCAGGATCCATTTCAATGGCAAGGTTAGTGATACCTTTCTCAACAGCAAGTTTTGGACCAGAATATAGACCCCAAACCTCAGCCTCCAGGATATGACCTTGGCCCAAATTCACAGCAAAACCGGCAATCTAGTCACCTGAGGAGTCCCGAATAACACCTCTTGCTCCAATAATATTAGTGGCAACCCTTTTAGAACCATCCACATTCAGCTTAAGTTGGTCAATTGTAGGAGGTTCCCAAGCCAAAAAATATTTATTCTGTCAGGTTTCTCGCCAAAGCCATTAGCGGCTTTAACCCACTCAACAATTGCAGTAAAAATGGTTTTCTTGGAAATAAAAGGCATATCCACTTCAACATTAAAAATATTCTTGTTACGCCAATTCCAGATATACCAACATGTAATGGCAAAAATAACATTCCGTCCAATACCATCAGGGCATTTAACCTTAGAGAGCATATTGCCTAAGAACCAAGGTTTTAGCTCAGAGCGGAAGAAATGAGGAGAAGAGTGTAAATTTAAAACAAAATTCCATACCATCATAGCCCTGGGACAGTCCTTAAGAATATGAATAAAATATTTAGTTTGCCAACCACAAAGAAGACAAGAAGGATCATAAGTTAGATTTCTCTTGGTTCTTTGCTCATTGGACAAGATTTTACCTTGATAAGCCAGCCAAATGAAGATATGTATTTTAGGAGGGATTTTCATTCTCCATAAGTCCTTCCAAAAAGGATCAACATCTCCCAAGTCTCTAAAAAAAAATAGAGTATGCTGATTTAATAGAGAATAAGCCATTTGAAGACAAACCCTATATTTGAGCATCATGTACAGAGTTCCCAAACCCAATAGGGACAGCAGTGATCTTTTGAACCAAATCTTCAATAAGAGCATTCCTCAACTAGTCCACATTCCACCAACCATTCCTAAAAAAGCGGTCAACGCTTCAATTCAATTCCTGTATATTCAACAACCCATTATGTTGCATTAGAGGTGTATCAAATAGCCATTTATCTGTCCAAAATTTGGCCAAATCACCCTTTCCAACCCTCTAGGTCATTCCCTTTTCAAGAAATTCAGCTGCAAAAAGAATATTGTTCCAAGTTGAGGAGCACAAATGTCTGGTTTTTAGATTAGGATCAATAATAGAGTAACCCTTGAGGTATTTCTTCTCAAAAATCTGAGCCCATAAGCCATTATCTTTGTTGTGCAACCTCCAATCAATTTTAGCTAACAAAGCATGATTCATGTCCCTAGCTTTCTTGAAATCCAAACCACCTTTGTTTTTAGGTCTACACAGCAGATTCCATTGACAAAGGTTGACTTTCTTCTTTCTATCACTTCCTCCCCAGAAGAAATTTCTATTTAACCTATCCAAATCTTCACAAATACTAACAGGTAATTTTGTGGTTCACATAGAATATATGGGAATAACATATGTGACAGCCTGGATTAGAGTGGCCCTCCCAGCTGAAGAAAGCAAATTATTTTTCCAATTGGCAAGCCTGCAATGAACCTTATTAAGCAACTACTATAAGTGGATCGAGTTACCCTAGAGTACAAGATAGGCATCCCCAAGTATTTGCCTAGGTTGTTTGTTAAAGGGGAGCAACAAATTAAACTGATCTCTTGAGTTAACGCCCTCACTACTACAGAAATTGAAATAGACGATGAGAATCCACCATCGTGTATCATGTTTTAAAACCGACATGAAATCGTTCGCCATCTTTTAACACATAAAATAACGACGGAAAATAACCGACGTCGTTAATATATTACACGTCATAAAAAAAATACTAAAACCGATGTCTAATTCATACATAAAAGCTTAAAAAGACAACTTCGACTATATTAGACGACAGTTTTTGTAAAACACAGACGTTTAAATAATGTTAAATGTCAAAAACAACTACAAACCCGACGTAAAAATGATTATCAACGGCTCTAATTAAAATAAAACCGACGTGTAAAATGTAGAAATCGTCGTGGTTAATATATACTACATTCACTAAATAAAAAAATTGACATCTAAAACATATATCATGGTAAATTAGATGTCACTTTTGTCAAAAAAGTGACGTTTGAAAGCTTTAACATGACACATATTTACATGGACTGACGTAAAAAAAACAAATAACCACAACCCTTTAGGTCACCACAGACGTTGAAAATGATTTTGACGGCTTGAACAGAGAAATAAACGACGTGGATTTAATATTGCACGTCGATTAATTAAAATACCTGTCATGTTTAATCTATTTACTATGGCATAGGAGTCACATTTTGGGACGTGGTTAGTTATTTATAACGTCAGTTTTTATAGACTTTGACGTGGTTGGCATTTTAAAAGTCTCTTTTGTGAGCCACTTAGACGTGTGTAATCTCTGAGACGTCATTTCTTTTAGCCTAACCATCGTTAAGAAGTAAGGAAACGCCTTGAATTATGGATTTGACGTCGGTTATTGTAAAATGAAGGTCGTGGTTAGAAGTTTACTATGTCCCAAGAATCCAATTATTCGACGTTGTTATATAACTTACTACGTCGGTGATTTGTTTATTCCGTGACGTGGCTAGTCTTTGTTAAGTCTCTTTTATAACCTTTTTTGACGTGTGTATTCTCCGAGACGTCAATTGTTTTATTATAACTGACGTGCAACATTGTTTTTATGACGGTAATCATCAATTGATTGTATCCGTAAATTCGTCGGTTTGAGCTCTGCCATCGTGTTATTCTTTATTGTACATCGTTGATTATTTTACTTACCGTCGTTGTTGTTAATATTTGTTAACCGTTTTGAAATTAATTTATTTAACCGACGTGTTTTCTTTTTCAAATGGCGGTTTTTATTTCATTTTTGCGTTGTCATTCCACGTCGTTTGTGAAAACCCGACGTTGGTTATTTTGTAGACGTCTCTTTTTGCGATTTTTGTAACTTGACCGTCGTATTTTTAGCTTTAACCCAGTATTTTTAATTTTTGATTTGTCGTGCCCAAAGCCTGCAGAATGAAAATGTGATCGGAATTAAAATGATATACAGAGCTATTAATTAATGTCATACAATTAACTGCATAACTAATGTCATACATTACAACAATCAATCAATCCATAACTAATGTCATACATCACAACGTGCCCAAAGCCGGTTGTGGCTTACCGCGAAGCCCAATTTGTTTTTAGTTTCAGGCCCTGTTTTGAAGATTTTGCCCAATTTGTAGAAGCCTTTTCAGGCCATTTGTTTCAAGCTTTTGTTTATACTAGTTTTTGTTTTGTGCCTAATAAATCACGGCCATAGGTTGACCGGAGAAGCCCCTTTTCTCGGCCCTAGCACTTGCTTGTGAAACTAAAACGCGGCGTTTCGCCAAGATGTTTGGCCTTTCCTGAAAACAAGAGAAGAATTGCCAAGGCATGATCTCCTTGGCCTCGTTTATAGGCCGAGGCCAAGGCCGAACAAAATTACGGCCAAAGATATTAAAGTTAGATCATCAATTGGCAGCGGGGTCCCACGCTTGATTTAATAAAGTAGTGCCTCTGTTTATTGCAACAAACCCACTGGCCACGAATAAGCATTTAATGCACGAGGGAAGGTGGGAAGTGACTGAAGTCAGGGTTTGGCGACAGGAGGCAGAGTGATTAGACGCAGATATTCTCACAAGAATTCTTGCAACTTGAGAGATTAGGTCACTAGCTATCAGAGCAATAAATGCATCCCCACGACCAGAAGCGCAGAAACCACTATTAGGACGGCGGCCGAGATTTACATGGATTTATGGGGTCACACCACCATACTTCACGATCCCAAATGTCGATTGGACTACCCACTTGCTCTAATCAGGCTCCACCACGCAAATTTTCAGCCTCGATTACTCCTCCAAAGCTCTTCTTATAAATACCAAGTTCAAGCTACATTCAAAGGGTTCAAACACCAAACAAAAGCCTCCCACGGAGCAACATATATTTTCCTGTAATGTACTTTCAATATTTTTATTTGCTTTCCTAGGAATAGTGTTAGATTGTAAGGAAAATCCGTTCTGATGGGCATATTTTATATCATATATTTAACCTTATTCTTAGTATATTTTGGTTAATATTTTGGAAGAATTTTGATACTTTGAATTATATTTCCAATATAGGACTCTCGACTTCCTTTGGAGCAAAACATAATCAAATGGATGAATTTTGGAGTAATTCTAGTTGGAGGACGTTCGTGAGTCACTTAGCTTGATCGTATCAAAATTTCAGACTTTTCTACCAAGCGGTTATTTTTTGACGATAAAATAAAGGAGCAGTGCGCTGTGCTGGAATAGTGACGTTTTGGGCCTTTATTGCGTTTTCGGAGCCCAAGATGACCTCGGATGGGTTTGTGGCCTTCTGGAGAAGTGTTCAGAACGTTTTTATCTTTCAAACAAGCTATCTTGGGCCGGATTTGGAGGAGATTTGAGGCCAAAACGTGGCTGGGCAGATTGTTGGCAGATTCTCCTAGTCCAATTTGGATTTGATTTCCTAGTATTATTTTATTTTAACCTAGTTTCCTTGTGAAGATTGGGCAACTGGGTTTTAGGAGGTATTTAAGTTATGTTTCACATAATTTTAGGATCTCTTTTTTGGCTTTTGGAGCGCGACTTTTGCTAGGGTTTTTGAAGAACTTCTACTTCAAGGTGTTTTTATTCTTATTCAGAGGAATGATATTTTCTTGGGTTTTAGTTATGATTATGCGTAACTAACTCTCTTTGCTAGGATGAAGCCTTGAACCTTAGCATGAATATGTGATTTTTATTTAATTGCTTATGATTGAGTGCATGCATACTTTGAATTGTTAATCACTGTTTTAAACTATCTATTTGTCTTAATGCTTGATCACCATTAGGATCTTTAGAAAAGTAATTGGATACAATTTTGGTCGGAAGGTTCCCTGGAATTGACGCTGGCTTCTTGTGGTTAATAATTGTAATTTCACTTAAGATGAACACCACGTCTTAAGGGTTGCATGGTTTTTCAAAGGGTTTTCACAAAACTTCATGAGTCTTTCATGTTCATATTTGATCCGAACGTCCGGACGGGTTGCATGTTAGATATACGTTCTATGTTGGAGGTTCCAAGTAGAATATAAATTAGGAAAACCTAACCTTCAAAGTGGCATGTGCAAATCATAAGTAATTGGTAAAAATTCGTAGGATTGCTAGGTGACGGTGAAACCCTAGTGCTTTTATAAACTGGTTTTTAAAACTTGGTTTTCTTCAATTTCCCAACTTTCCGATTTCTTTTATTGTTAATTTAATCTTTTCAAATTCATAAATTTCAGATCTTTGATAAAATCTATTTTAATCATTAACTAAGAGTTAGTTTAATTACAAATTAGCAAACAATCTTTGGGGACAACGACCTTGCATGAGCATCTATACTACAATATCCTTGTATTCTTGCAAGTATTTTAAGTGATTTTAACCCTGTTTGCGCAGGTACTAAAAATCCTATCACGTTCATCAATATATCATACGATCCTTGATTTTCAAGGCGCCGGAGCACCATCTCTGTTACTCTCTCATTCACCCCATATATTATACGATCGTCGCTCACTGAGCAACGCGCCGGAGCAACGCCCAAAACCCACCACCAACACCACCACTAAACGGCCTTGTAGCTCAGGCCGTTAACCTAACGGCCAAGATCAGTTCCTCTCTCGGCCACAATCGTTTGATTAGAAGTCAAGTCCAAACAGGCGCACCACTTAACCATTTCCATCCAAACCACATCTTGATGCACGGTAGATCATGCTGGCACGCCCGCGCACAACCGCATCACATCCAAAAGCAGGAAGCCATGTGTTAACGCACATCCCCTCTGCCCGGATCACCAGGCCGTGAGATTTGCGCAGCAAATAGTTTTAGGCCACCTAGCTTTGGTCATTCAAAACTTTTGATTATTATGCCTCATATCATATAATCATACCATCACATATCATCAAATCAAATTATGATGCATAAGTAAAACTGAATAAGAAGTTACAACTCAAATACAAATTGAAGTGCAATAAAAACTTATTAAAATGTTACAACCCAAATATGAAAACTTTATTTAAAATTATATTGCAACCCAAATATGAAATGTTTAATGAAGTGCAATGAGAATATTTAAAATTAATTACAACCCAAATATAAAATGTGCAATGAAAACTTAAATTGTTACAACAAAGTTTGTTGAACAAACCATGGTGTATCTCACAACTCAAACAGTAGGTAATGAAAATGATGATGTGGAAGCAAAATCGAGGAGGTACTGATGTTGTAGTTGTAGAAGTTTGAGTACTGGCCACATCTAGTAAAAAAACTAGTAAAACAAGTAAATTATGTTAGAAAAGAAGAAGATAGAAACATAATTTATTTAAAACAAAGTAATAGATTATGTCTTACTTGCTTCAAGTGCTTCAAGTTCTTTATAGAATGCAAGCTCTTCATCCGTTGGTTCCTTGTAGAAGCAAAATTCATCCGCCCTAAGCCAATCACTAGTACACACTAATGCCTCTACCATTTTAGGTGTCAATGAACTTCTAAAAGGATCAACAATCCTTTTGCCTAGGCTAAAGGCATTCTCACTAGCAATGGTTGAGCTTGGGATTGCAAAGATATCCTTGGCAATCTTTGAAAGAATTGGATATCTACCCTCATTGCCTTTCCACGAATTCAAGAGTTTGAAACCTTTGGTAAAAAGGCTTTCAAAAGGGTCAGTCAAGTATTTATCCACTTCATTGGATATTTCCACTAGTTGTTCTTCCTTCCTTTGTTGCACAAGTTGATGAAACATTTTGGTTTGAACATCATCATAGCCTTCAAGATCATTTCCAACATACTCATCTTCGCCTTCATTCATTGGTTGGCTCACTAAGCCATCCACCCCTCTATACTCATCATACAAATTGAACAAGCATGTTCTCACTTCACGCACAACCTCATCTATCTTATTTTATTCGGCCTTGAGATTTTGGAAGCTTATTTTAAGCATTTGAAGTTTAAATCTTGGGTCTAGCACTAATGCTACAAAAATCATCTTGTTCACACTTTCAAAACTCCCCCAATACTTGTCAAACTTCTTCTTCATTGATGAAGCCACCCTTTGCAAGACCGGATCTCTAGGATCATTCATTTTGAGTTCAATCTCAACTTGTAAACTAACCAATTCATGGAAAATTATATTGGCTGTAACCGTTTTGGTTGCACTTAGTTTCAAGGTTGTGTCATAGAATTTCTTAAGAAAGTGAACAAATGAGATTGACTTCTCCTAATCTTCATTACTCGGAGGACCCACTCTCTTCATACCATCCTTCTCTATATCCTCAAAGTAAGCTTGAAAAGCTACATTTTCCGCCGCCATCCTATTGAACACCATCTTGTACTTGAAAGCACAATCAAGCATTTTATAAGTTGAATTCCACCTTGTCACCACATCCATTGGCACATTTGCCATCCCATCCATCCTCATCTCCAAGGCATGGTCCCTAAAAGAATCCAACCTTGACGGGGATGAGTGAATATATTTTACAAAATTCCTTATCCCCTAAATTGAGCTAAGAAGCTCCTTCAACCCATCCTTAACAATCAAGTTAAGGATATGACATGCACACCTCAAGTGCAAATACTTCCCATCAAGCAAAAGGTTATTGAAATCCTTCATCCTATTTCCCACATACACAACCGCCCCATCATTTGCCAAAGCATTGTCAATCGTAATGCTAAACAATTTTTCAATCCCCCAAGGATTCAAGCATGCGCATAAAGTCTTGCATATGTCAATACCCTTGTGACTGGTGATCTTTGTGAAATTGATGATCCTTTTATGCAAATTCCACTCACTGTCCATGAAATGGGCTGTGACTATCATGTAGTTAATGTTTTGGATCGAAGTCCAAGTATCGGTTGTGATACTTACCCTGTGATTACCCATCACACTCATTATCTTGGCCTTCTCAACTAAGAACAAATCCCATACTCCAGCGGCTATCTTTTGTCTATTAGGGATCTTGAACTTAGGGTTTAACTCATACACAAAGTCCTTAAACCCGCCACCCTCAACATGCCTAAAAGGGATCTCATCCCTTATGACATACCTCACACATTTAGCTTCACACCTTTGTTGATTAAAGGTGTGGGGAACCAATTGAGCTTGACCGCCCATAGTGACATTTGTCAAGATCGATTGAGTTCTATCTCCGCTCTCAAAAAGAGGAGAGAGCTTGCATCTCTTCTCTAGGTGATTTATTATACCGGTTGTCCCATTTTTCCTAGAATCACCTGGCATCTCTAATTTGCAATAGTTGCAAACTGCAAGTACCCTATCAATCCCATTATCATCTTTCTTGTGGACTTTCTTGCAATGTTGCCACACCACAGATTTTGGGGCTTTCCTCTTCCCTCCCACACTACCTGATTCTACTTGTGATTGGGTTTCGGTTTCTGTTTCTGTTTGGGATTGGGGTTCTGTCTGGGGTTGAATGGAAGGTGCACATCCTGAGGCATTAGTGTTGGATTGGGTAGACTCCATCATATCCTAAAAACAAAAGACACCATAACGAAAAACAATCACACACAACCTAACCAACCAGCAGACTACACACACAAAACACAATAACAACCTAACCAACCAGCAGCTACAAAAACATAAAAACACACCAATAGATTTATACAAAACCTAACCAACCAGCAGCTACAAAAATAGGGAAAAAAAAACACACCAGCTGCTTCAAATCGAAACAAAAACAGATGCATTCAATTCAATTTCAAATTATGCTTCAATTCTGATTTTTATTTATACCTCAATTTAAGCTTTGGCACAAAAGCAGCAGCAGCTCACAGCAACACAAAAAGCAGCAGCACGACTCCGACTCTCTGTCCACAATTAATAGAAACAGTAAGTACAAAAAACCATAATACAGATTACAGAACCCCCTAAAAACTCTAACATAAAACCTAATTATCAAAACCCCCAATTAACAGAAACCCCTACAAATTAGCAATTACATATACATAAACATAGAAGAGAAAAGGGAGAAAGAGAGAGGCGAGAAAAATAGAGAGAAAAAAGAAGAGAAAAAGAGATACAGAGAGACAGAGAGGTAAATTTTTCTTACCAGATCGGATCGGAGGAGAGGAGAGAAGAGAACATGAGGAGGCGAAGACCTCGTCAACACAGAGGCGAAGATGTCGCTGGATCGGAAGAGAGGAGAGAATAGAATTAGAGGAGAAGAGAGAGTTTGAAGGGTTTGGCGAAAATGAGCTGAAAATGAGAGAGAGTTCGGGTGATTCAGTGTAGCCGGTTCTGTTATAATCCCATAGAACTCTCCATTATAACCAATAAAATGATGACACGTGTAATTAAAATAATAAATAATAAATAATATATATATATATGTCGGTTCGGTCGGTAACCGGCGGTTTAGGGAACTTGGGACCGCTGCCGTCCTCGATCCTCTTCGGCTCGGTTATAAAAACCGGACCGACGTTGACTTTTCGGTCAACGCGGTTTACCGAAAAAGCGGTCCGAAATCTCGAGTTTTCGGTTTTTGCGGTAGAACCGCACAGGCCTAATACTCTATATAAGGTAGGACTTCCTCCGTATTCTCCAAGACATATAGATGTGCCTGGTTCAACAAGTCCAGATCAACTAAGCTCACTGTGCAACCTGATAATGGCTTTGAAACTCCCATCTTCTGGCTTGAAGGCACTCCAACTGTAGTAACATCAGATAAATGCTTGGTACAAAACTCTACAGCTTCTTCAGCTATATACCGCATAGCAATGCAACCTTTGGGACGAGTACGATTTTGAACATACCCTTTTAGCACTTTCATATATCTTTCAAATGGATACATCTATCTAAAATATACTGGCCCACATAGACAAACTTCTCTGACAAGATGTACTACTAGATGAACCATGATATCAAAGAATGAAGGGGGAAAGTACTTCTCAAGTAAACACAAAGTAACTACTACATCTTCTTCCAACTGATCTAGCTTGGAAACATCTACCGTCTTTGCACATATAGCATTGAAGAAGAAGCACAATCGAGTTATTGCATACCTTGCAGGCTTCTCCAAAACAGAACGAATTGCCACAGGGAGCAATTGTGGCATCAAGGTATGACAATCATGAGATTTAAGGCCAAGAAGTCTTGAATCTTTTAAAGATACAAGATTTTTTATATTTGAAGAATAACCTTCAAGGACCTTCATACCATAGAAAGAATTGCAAACCGCTCTCTTCTCTGCTCTTGACAAATTCCAAGGCCCTGGAGGCAAGCGAGTACGTCTTTCTCCATACTCGGGTTGCAAATCAGTTTTTACCCCCATGTTCAATAAGTCTAACCGAGCAGCAATCCCATCTTTATTTTTTCTAGGGATCTCTAGCAATGTACCAATGATACTATCGCAAACATTCTTCTCAATGTGCATAACATCTAGGGCATGCCTCATAGGGAGGTATTTCCAATACTTGAGATCAAAGAATTTTGATTTCTTCTTCCAACAAACTCTGTCACCATCATTCTCACCAACACTTCCCCCATTTTTCGAGCCCCATATGTAATTAATATCTTCAACCATATGCAGCACTTGTTCTCCGGTTAATGGCTAGGGAGGCATGCCATATTCAGGTTTCCCATTAAAAGCTGCACGTTGCCTCCTATATGGATGATTGATTGGTAACCATTTTCTATGCCCAATGTAACAAATTTTGTGGCCATTTTTCAACCTGTGACTAGGTGTATCATTGCCGCATATTGGACAAGCTTTATATCCTTTAACGACACAACCAGATAAGTTTCCATAGGCAGGAAAATCATTAATTGTCCACAGTAATACACCTCTGAGTGTGAAGTATTCTCCTATGTGGGCATCATACACTCCTTTAATCCCATCCCACAGAGATTTTAAATCATCAATCAAAGGCTCTAAGTAGACGTCTATATCATTTCCGGGTTGTTTAGGACCGGAAATCAGTAAGGTCAACATCATGAACTTCCACTTCATGAATAGCCATGGTGGGAGATTATATGTAACTAATATAACTGGCCAACAACTGTATCTGCTACTTACAGAACTGTGGGGATTGAATCCATCAGATGAGAGAGCCAATCTCAAGTTTCTTGGCTCATTACCAAAGTCGGGCCATTTATCATCAACAAGTTTCCAAGACGGGGAATCCGCTGGATGAGACATATGACCATCAACTGATTTTCTTGCAGCATGCCAAGTCAAACTCTTAGCTGTCTTATGTGATTGAAACATCCTTTTAAACCTTAGAATTGGAGGAAAATACCACACCACCTTCACTGCCACACCCTCTTTCAAGAACCCATATTTGGTTTCCTTCCACCTCGAGATACCACAAGTAGGACAATTAGTTGCATCCTCATACTCCTTCTGATACAAAATGCAGTCATTGGGACATGCGTGGATTTTCTCATAACTCATCCCTAAAGCAGACAAAATCTTTTTTGCCTTGTACATAGAGGAAGGTAGTGTATTTCCTTGTGGAAGCAATTCTCCTTGAAGTATGAATAATTCTGTAAAGCAAACATCGCTCATCCCATGTTTTGCTTTCAAATTATATAACTTCACCAAAGCCGACAACTTCGTGTACTTACTGCAACCAGGGTACAAGGGTTCATCGCCATCCCCAATCACATTGGCAAACTCATAAGGATCAGATCCAATATTGGAAAAATCATTATCATCCATCCCTAATTCTTCAGAAACATAACTGAACCTACTTTGCTCATCTTCTTCTACATTTCTACTAGCATTGGGAGTCCATTCCCAAGGTTCTCCGTGCCATGTCCAAATCTTATAGCTTTGGTCAATTCCATTAAAGTATAAGTGTTCCCTTATAATTCCAACCCCAAACAATCGAATATTCCCACATTTAACGCATGGACAACGAATATGAGTTGTATTTCCAAGATTTTCTACAGCAAAATTCAAAAATCCTACCACCCCTAATTCATATGCCTTCAATCTTCTATCCACATGCATCCATGACTTATCCATCTCACACTCTATCTCATTCAAATAGCAGAGAACAAATTGAAAATAAAATATAAAACATGAAGAAGACGACGGTTTTTACAACATAATCATTGTTTAATATAAATTCAGACAACGACATCTATAGTTACCGTCGTCATTAAGATACCCAAACCCAGAAATTTGTACGGGGTTCTGGTAGCCTAAAGACGATGTTTAATGGAGAAACAGTCGTCTTCAGGCTACCAGTTGCGGCTTTAAATGCAGATGACGGGAGTAAATGAACAACCGACGTATAATGAACATTTAGACGACAGTTTGATCCATCAACCGTCGTCGTGGTTTAAAAAAAAGCTTAAATCTCCCATCCCCATTCCTTTTCCAAGAACCCATGGCCAAACAAACATAAAAGAACCCAAATAGAGAGTAATTATTACAAGAATGAAAACACCAAAACATAAAAGAACCCTAATATAGCTACCAATTAAGAACCCATAGCTACCAACGAAAACATTTATGGATTTAAGAAGAGATTAGGGTTAAAGGGACTAGGGTTGTACTTACATGGATATTGAGAGAGAGCTGAGAGAATATAACAATTGCTTGAGAGAGAGCTTGGAGAATATACCCAATGCTTTGAGAGAGAGTTGAGAGAATATAAAAAACGCTTAAGAGAGAGTTGAGAGAATATACCCAATGCTTTGAGAGAGAGCGAAAACTTTAAGACAAATTTATGTTGAAGAGAGAGAATGAACTATTTTAGGGTGAAAGGGAAATTCTGAAAATTTTAGGTCGCTGTCAAAAATTTTAAAGTACCGCGTTTTTCAACGACCACGGTAAATACTTATATATGGACGTCTAATATGTACTTACGATGGCGGTTCCACACAAGAACGACGTTGTAAACATCACATACGTCGCCACTTAATAACCGATGTCGTAAACCCTATTCAATTTGTCTGGGTAACGTAGTTGACCAAAAACAGCAGGAGAAAACCGGCGTCGTTTCAATAAACCCTAAACCCTAAACCCTAAACCCTAAATTTTACAATAATTTAAAAAAAATACACAAGTATGAGAAAAATGAACCGAAAATTGCTATGGACTTCTTACAACAATGCCTTCTATAATAGTAGGCTAAAATATGGATTTCATCATTTTGAATTTATGGGCACCAATGGATCACATAAACTTTAGGGTTATGTTATGTAAAGTATAAGGAGTACCGTGCTTTGTCTTTAAATTTGTTTGAATTTTGTTATCATTTGAACTTTGAAAACTAAAATTACATTTTTCAGACCTTAACGGGCAAGATATTGTCTCAATGAGTGCATAAAATTTGTCGGTATATTTTTCGGATTTTGTTTTGAATATATTATTAATATTAGTAATTAAATACAATAAAAAAATATTTCTAAAATTATATTTTTTCAAGCTTTAGGGGAGAGACAATATTTCAATGAGTGCTTGGTAGTTGTCAATTTAATTTTTGGAATTAGTTTTGAATTTAATATGAAATTAAATAAAATATAAAAGTCATTTAAAATTAAATGCCAAATGACGTAGCCGATGTTGTATTCTTTTACAACGATGTTAAACATCACAAACTGATGTCATATATCTTTTAGACGTCGAAACGAATAGAAAACGACATTAATTGTTTCAAGAACCGACGTGGGTTATTGTATTACCACGTCATCTTATTTTAGATAACCGACGTTGTTTATCTATACGACGTCAAATTTTTTTATAATAATTGCCTTTGTATATTATTAAGACGTCGATATGGTTGTACTAACAGACGTAGTATATCGGTACAAAATTCATCTGTACAAGATGAATTAATTATAAACCGTCGTGTTTATGACTATTACTGTTTGTGCCTAATAAATCACAGTCGTACACTGGTCGAAGGGGCTTCCTTTCCCGGCCCTAGCACTTGCTCATGAACTAAAACCTGGCGTTTCGTCAAATGATTGGCCTTCCTAAAAACAAGGGAAAAGTTGCTGTTTGTGCCTAATAAATCACGGCCATGAATTGACCGAAGGAGCTCCTTTTCTCGGCCCTAGCACTTGCTCGTGAAACTAAAACGCGGCGTTTCGCTTAGATGTTTGGCCTTCCTGAAAACAAGAGAAGAATTGCTAAGGCATGATCTTCTCAGCCTCGATTATAGGCCGAGGCCAAGGCCGAACAAAATCACGGCCAAAGATATTAAAGTCAGATCATCAAGTGGCAGTAGGGTCCCACGCTTCATTTAATGAAGTAGTGCCTTTGTTTATTGCATCAAACCCATTGGCCACGAATAAGCATTTAATGCACGAAGGAAGGTGGGAAGTGACTGAAGTCAGGGTTTGGCGATAGGAAACAGAGTGATTAGACGCAGACATTCTCACAAGAATTCTTGCAGCTTGAGAGATTAGGTCACCAGCTATTAGAGCAATAAATGCGTCCCCACGGCTAGAAGCGCAGAAACCACGATTAGGGCGGCGGCCGTGATTTACCAGGATTTATGGGGTCACACCACCATACTTCACGATCCCAAATGTCGATTAGACTACCCACTTGCTCTAATCAGGCTCCACCATGCAGATTTTCAGCCTCGATTACTCCTCCAAGAGCTCTTCCTATAAATACCAAGTTCAAGCTACATTCAAAGGGTTCAAACACCAAACCAAAGCCTCCCACGGAGCAACTTATATTTTCCTGTAATGCACTTTCAATATTTTACTTGCTTTCCTAGGAGTAGTGTTAGTTTGTAAGGAAAATCCATTCATCAATATTTCATACGACCCTTGATTTTCAAGGCGCCGGAGCACCATCCCTGTTATTCACTCATTCACCCCATATATCATACGACCGTCGCTCACTGAGCAACGCGCCGGAGCACCGCCCAAAACCCACCATCAACACCACCACTAAACGGCCTTGTAGCTCAGGCCGTGAACCTGACGGCCGAGATCTGTTCCTTTTTCGGCCACAATTGTTTGATTAGAAGTCAAATCCAAACAGGCGCACCACTTGACCATTTCTATCCAAACCACATCTCGACACACGGTAGACCTGTTGTGAATTAATACTAACTCACTTCCCCTTAGGACCTTGTTGTTGATGAACTTTGTGACAAACTCAATGATGGATGAGTCTTACACACACACATAAATTTAACCAAAACAGAAATGACACAAGTGTTTATAGAGGTTCAGCAAATTGCCTACTTCCTCTTTGGTGATCTCCTTGAGAACTTTCACTAATGAAGATAGGTTACAACTTTGGTTTACAAAGAAGGAAACCCCCTTAGAACTCTACCCTCACAATCTGTTTCTCTCTCACCCTTGCTCAACACCTTGATACACTTAGAGAACTCTCTTGCTCTCCCCTTGGTATTTTTCTGAACTTACTAGTTTCCAGCTTCTCTACAACTCTCTATACTTTGCACAAACTTATGCACTTAACAACTTAATGTTCTCTTACTTCCTCTTCCCTCTTATATAGGCCTTTGGACTCCAAGATAAGGTATCATTAAGTTCTGCACGTTCATGCTTTAGTTATCCAACTTTAGACACCTGTTCTTGGCAGCTCACAAAGCAAGTGAACAATGGATGCTAGCTGCCATATATCTCTTGAACCAAGAGAGTATTCACTCATTGAAGCAAGTCATCAATTTGCCAAAGTGTTCTTCCCAACTTTCCAGCTGCTATGCCACCTTCTAATATCTCAGAATTGATCAGAAAAATCCTTGCAAGTCGGTAGAAAGTGATAGCACACAAAGGAAGACTTGAAAACGCGTAGAAGACTGAAACAGCATCGTCGGGGCGACCGGTCTCTTTTTCCACAGAATTGATTTTCGCTTCAGACTTTGAATTTGCCGGAAACCGACCGGTCGCCCATAACCTGCGACCGGTCGCTGGTCTGAATTTGTTTGTATCTTTTAATTGAGCCATTTTTTCTCAACAAGACCATGCTGGCATGCCCGTGCACAACCACACTGCATCCAAAAGCAGGAAGCCACGTGTTAACGCACATCCCCTCAGCCCGAATCACCAGGCCATGAGATTTGCGCAGCCAACACTTTTGGCACGCCCAGTGGGACTCTTGTCAAAAACTTATGGTGGAAACTAGGGCACAGGCAAAGCTCAAGAACAAAATAGTCGAAATGAGTTCTGAGACTCCTGAGTCCACCTCACCAATCACTATCAACGAGATCGACCATGCGGTCAGGATCTCGGCCAGCGCCCCAGTAACGACGGATCGCACGGCCGAGTCCATGCAGAAACAAGCAGTGGTGGATGATCTGATGTCCAAGCAGGCCTACAGGATAGTAACATCCTTTATGGCCGCAATGGACAGATTCTCCTCAGAGCTACGGACGCTTTTTTAGGAGAGGATGCCGGCGACCTCGCCCGCAACACCTCCTAAAGCCGGACAGAGAATCCAAGAGCGCGAAAGGATCGAGCCTTACGGCGAAAGCAGCAGCCTCAGCGCCTCTGGCCGCTTCATCACAACAGTACGGTCAGAGCAATCCGACCGTAGTACCACCGTTGCAGGCGTCGTTATTCCCGCCGGGCTCCCACCTTCAGTACGGGTCGTCCATTCCAACGGCGGCACATACGCACCTGGGTCAAGCCCATGACGCTAATCTACTCCCGCTCGACTCGGTCATTTTGACTGAGCCACCCGTCCAAATAGCTCAGCAGATAAGGCCACCAAATGAAGGGCAACAAGTCCCGCGGCCGGGTGCGGCCTAGCAAGAAACACCACCTCAAGAGCTCCGACTCGAGGACGTCCGGCGAATGATTGAGGACGGTCTAGCTCAGAGGCGGCCGGAAGCGCCGAGGTATACAAAGCCGTACCCGCCAGAGATTGACCGAACCCCTCTTCCCCGAAACTATTGATTGCCAGAGTTTATGCTATTCTCTGGGGAGGGGTAGACCTCCTCCATTGAACATATAGGCCGCTTCACAGTCCAGTGCGGAGAGGTCGATTAGGACTCCCAAAAGCTCCGTTTATTTGTTCACTCTCTCACCGGCGCGGTGTTCTTGTGCTTCATAAACCTTCCGCCGAATTCGGTAAGGGATTGGTCGGATAAGGAAAGGATATTCCACGAGCATTTCTACCAGACCAACTGAGAAATAACGGTTGCCGAGCTGGCAAGGATGAGCCATACGTCAGACGAATCACCCCGCGGCTACCTATAGCGGTTCAAAACTTGCAGAAATTGGTGCCACACGAACCTACCAGAGCGGGAATTTGTCAAGATGGCCGAGGAAGGATTGGAATTCAAATACCGGAAAAAATTCCAGGGAATCGAATTTCGGGACATGCATGACTTGATCAACAAAGTGGACCGATACGCGTCCTTGTTGAAGGAAGAGATGCAGAAGAAAACGGCTTCAAAAGGGACTTACTATCGGAATGTCAGCTACGCCGAGGCGGACGGCCCCGAGGAGGTCGAGAGCGACGAAGTAGAGATGAGTTCAGCCGAAGTCAGCGTAGACAAACTGTTCGTCTACAAAAGTTCCCGATGCCAAGTTTGCGGCTTGGGAAACGAAGGCCTACACTTTTGACTTGACGAGGGCCGAGGCTATCTTTGACTTACTATTGGCCGAGAAAAAGGTCAAATTGCCTTTCGGCCATAAAATTCCGAAACCCGAAGAGCTCAAAGGAAAGACGTTTTGCAAATACCACATCTCTTGCTCTCACAGCACCAACAACTGCATTGTCCTGCGAGACGTCATCCAGAAGTTGATAGATGAAAAGAAGCTCTAGTTCCCGGAGAAGGCGGCCATGCAGGTTGATTCCAAGCCATTCCCTCCACCTGTTGTCAATATGGTCAACACCCAGCTCCGGGCCGAATATGGGGAAATTCGCCGGCCGGCGAAAGGAAAGGAACCGTCGGCCGAACCGGAGCCGGTGCTTTGCGAACGATGCAAGTGTGAGGTCGCTTAGCCCAGGCTACAGGAAAACAAGAGGAAGGCCGCCGAGCCATCTCAACCAACCATGAAGAAATTTAGCGGTCAGTCCGACCGTCGGCCTGCCAACAGGGCTGTTTTCGACCGACTGGGGACACAAACCCCCGGTACCTCGATGGGCCTCAAGGATGAGGCCGCCCCTAGGCCAGTGAGGACTTTCAAACCACCGGTTATACGGGATGACTGTTGGTACCATGCACAACTTGGGGGCAGGGCCGAACCGCTGACAAAAACCCAGCTGAGAAGGATACAAAGGCAAGTCCAGCAGGCCAGGATACAGACAACCCAGGCCGAGGATTCCAAGCGTCGAAAGAAAATGGCGACTGAAGACTGGCCACCATCTGTGACAATTGTCCCCGCTACAGCAAAGACGTCCAGCATCAAGCCTCCGAGGACGTGGCGCCCTAGGCAGGACGAGAATCCCCGTGGAACGACGGCCATTTCGGTGCAGTCAAAGGCCGCGGTCCTGGAGAGAACAGACGAGGGTGTCATCGACATCTACCACGGAAGAGACCCCCTTTTTTCACCCAACGGTCTGTCCTTTATCATGGAATTCCATAAAGACCATTCGGCCACAGACCTGTACGGCATGACTCCAAAGAACCGTGAAATCGTGGAGTTGGCACTCAAAAACACGAAGGCGGAGGGGCTCCTCATTACCAGCGGATCCGACTCGGCCACAAAGGCCGTATACCAGGCAAACAGGGAAGCCAGAGCGAGAAGGATGCCAGGATACCAGCCCGGCCTAGCAGGATTGGAGGCCAAGGACCCTTTCAGCAATGGCGATTTAGAATATCTCCGCCAATATTTTACTGTGACCCCAGCGGACACTGTCTTTTGGCCTGACGACCGAGGAAAAGGCCCGGGTAAGCCGTTTAGACGACTACTTAACGGCCAGGGACACATTGGCGAAGGCTAGACGGGCCCTCGAGGAGGAGGTCGAGGCCTCGGATCCCCCTGAGATCAAAGCATCCACAGGCTATATCCCGGGGACCGTAAAGCCTATGATCGAGGGCCTCGGTGATCCTTTCTTTGGGCATGAGGCCGAAGACGACCCCACTTTAGGAATCTTCGATGAAGAATATGAGGGGATCCTCGGGATGGTCTAGGAAAAGGTCCTCACCAGGGACGGCTGTGAGGCCGAAGAGGAAGCTGGTAGGGGAAACCAGCAGGAGCTGAAGGAGGTCGGCATGATTATGGTCTTGGTGCTACCGTTTGAGTTTTCAGCCCCAGGAGGGCAGACCAACGGCCTGGATAATGACGTGGCTGAGGAGCAGCTTGATCAGAGGCCAAAGACAAAGGAAGAAATGCTGGCCGTGGCCTTCAACGAGGTGATACCCAGAGACGAGCCGAACAAATACCAACACCTCAAGCCGTTATACATCTCGGCTCATGTGGAGGGTGTGCCCATGTCCAAGGTTTTCATTGACTGTGGGGCAACGGTCAACATCCTTCCTTATTCCCTGATGAGGAAGCTGGGCAAGTCAAAAGAGGACCTCATCCCCAGCGACGTATTGCCATTAAAGATTACCGTGGCCGACCAGACAAGAGTCGCGCCTTCTACGTAGTCGAATCCAGTGTGGATTACAATATATTGCTCGGCCGTGACTGGATCCACCAGTCTGGGTGCATACCATCTTCCCTCTTCCAACTATTGTTCTTTTGGGACGGCTAGAAGGTGTCTATACACCCGGCCGACGAGAAACCTTTCGAGGCCAACGCCGTACAAGCTCGAATTTATGACTATGACGTTGGATGGGTTGTCCTCACCGACCACGACGCAAGCGGCCAGCCAACCAGAACGACGGCCCAGAAAGTACTGGAGTTAGGCGCCGAGAATGTCTGATAGGATTCGGCGCGCGAAGTATTGATCGACCTCACCAGCCTTTAGATAACAGACAAAGTCACTAAAGAAGAAAAAGCAGCGGCTGTGACCGACCTACTAGAAAGACTGTTGGAACATTGGGCGGAGGAATCCTTACGGCCAAACTCACCATTCAACCTGATCGAATTCCTCCATGAGTCAGACGAGACAGACACCTTAACTTTTGACGACCTAGAAACGGCGCCTGCCGAGATGGAGGATGGCTACCCTGAAGTCCAGGACCCTTTATTAGAAATAAATGTAGGGTCGGAGGCCGAACCACGGCCTCTTTTTGTAAGCCAACTTCTGAGCCCTGAGTTGGCGGCCGAGATTATCGGCCTACTCCATAAATATATGGATTGTTTTGCTTGGGATTACCACGAGATGCCTGGATTGCAAAGAAGTTTGGTTGAACATGAATTAAAAATGAAGGAAGGGTTCAGGCCCTTCCAACAGTCGCCGAGGCGGTTCTCAACCAAGGTACAACTTAAAGTCAAGGAGGAAATTGAATGGATCCTTAAAGCCGGCTTCATCCGAACGGCCCGGTACGTTGAGTGGTTGGCCAACATCGTACCAGTTTTGAAAAGGACTGGGGCTTTGAGGGTCTGCACTGACTACAGAAATCTGAATCTCGCAACCCCCAAGGACGAGTACCCTATGCCTATGTCAGACCTCCTAGTAGACGGAGCCGCGAAGCACGAGCTCCTGTCTTTTATGGACGGCCACGCCGGTTATAACCAAATTTTCATAGCCGAGGAAGATGTCTACAAAACGGCGTTCAGATGTCCAGGCACAATCGGAACCTATGAGTGGGTAGTCATGCCATTCGACCTGAAGAACGCCGGCACGACATACCAGCGAGCCATGAACCTGATTTTCCACGACTTTATTGGCCGAACCGTTGAAGTCTATATTGACGACGTGGTTGTAAAGTCCTCGTCCAAAGCCGACCACGTAGGACATCTCCGACAAGCTTTCGACCGAATGAGGGCACACGTCCTAAAGATGAACGCTAAGAAATGTGCTTTCAGCGTGACTGTTGGGAACTTCCTTGGTTTCTTGGTTCGCCAACGAGGAATCAAGGTAGATAAAAATAAAGCTACGGCCATTATGGCGGCCCCTCCGCCAAGGACCAAGAAGGAGCTCCAGTCCTTCCTCGGCAAGGTCAACTTTTTAAGGCGGTTCATATCCAATTTGGCAGGGAAAATCCGGCCGTTGACTCCTCTGCTCAAACTGAAAGACACGGAACGGTTCTTATGGGGAGTAGAACATCAAGCGGCTCTCGACGACATCAAGAAATATTTATCTCAACCGCCGGTCCTTATGCCGCGAAAAAGAGGGAAGCCCTTGAGACTTTACATTTCGGCTTCAGAAGGCTCTATTGGCTGCCTGCTGGCACAAAACAATGAGTCAGAACGGGAATAAGCAGTACACTATCTGAGCCGTACCCTCAACATGGCCGAGCTAAATTATTCGCCAATCGAGAAATTGTGCTTGGCGCTTTATTTCGCGGCTACTAAGTAGCGCCATTACATGCTTCCTTCGGTCGCTCAGATCATCTCCAAGACCGATCCTACGCAGCCGAATTGGGAAGTGGACGATGGCATTGTCCGAATTCACCTTCCAATATGTGGCTCAGAAGTCGGTCAAGGGTCAGGCATTGGCCGATTTCTTGGCTCATCACCCGGCTCAGGGGTAGGAAGAAGAGTTGGAGGTCGAGATCGGCACGGCCCGCATGGAAAAGAACTACTGGACCATGTACTTCGACGGCTCCAGTACCGAGGCCAGGTCAGGGGCCGGAGTCGTGATCGAGTCCCCGCAGGGGCAAAGGTGGCAATTTACGTTCCAACTTGATTTCAAATGCACCAATAATCAGGCTGAGTATGAAGCACTCATCATCGGTCTCGAGATCCTGATGGAAATGAAGGCGTCCTGTGTTTTAGTCTACGGTGATTCTCAGCTGGTAATTAACCAACTGACCGGGGAGTACCGGTGCACGAGCGAGAATCTAACTACATATTATGTAACAGCCCTCAATACGGCCAACGAGTTTTCCAGGATCTCTTTTGTTCACGTACCACGCGCCAAAAACCACGAGGCCAATGAGATGGCCCAGGTAGCGTCAGGCGTGAATATTCCGGACGAGGACCACGATCGTGTGATAAGAATCGAGAGGCGTACCTTGACGGCTTTGGCCGAAAGGGGATTGACAATGCAAGTGTCAGTGGCCGAGATCACCGACGAAGTCAACACGACCAAAGCCGATTGGCGGTACCCTATAGTGAAATACTTGCGTGACCCCTCCGGCAACCATGAGAGGACTACACGTTTACGGGCTCGGTGTTATTTGATTTATCAGAACGAGCTGTATCGAAAGGGATCAGACGGCTTATTGCTCCTGTGTCCCAGTGCTGAAGACATCAAGGTTATCATTATCGAATCCCACGAGGGGATTTGCGGCGCTCATCAGTCTGGCGTCAAGATGAGATGGTTTGTTCGGAGGCACGGTTATTACTGGCTGACCATTTTAAAGGACTGCATAGAATATGCAAAGGGATGTATCAAGTGTCAGATCTACGGCCCCATACAAAGGGTACCGGCCGAAGCCCTCCACCCGGTTACTAAACCATGGCCGTTTAGAGGGTGGGCCGTAGATATCATCGGAAAATGGGTCGAGGCAGAGTCCTATCGGTCAATTTCTAGCACACAGGTGGTCAAATTCTTTGAGAACCACATCGTCCACAGATTCGGTATACCTGAAACTATTACGGCCAATAACGGCCCGATTTTCGCATCAGCCGAGACTCGGGAATACACCGACAGGATGGGGATCAAATTGGTCCACTCAACACCTTACTAGCCCCAGTCTAACGGACAAGCCGAGGCGAGCAACAAGGTAATCAAAGGCATCATTGAGAAAATGATCGAGGAAAACCGTACGGCATGGCACGACTTACTCCCCGAAGCCCTTTGGGCTTACCGGATCTCAAAACCCTCGTCCACAAGCACATCTCCTTATGCCTTAACCTACGGTCATGACGCCATCGTTCCAATGGAGTTGAAGGTTCTGTCTGTCCTAGTGACCGAACAGCCTGGACAAGAAAGGGAAAACTATGCACAGGCCATGGCTCAGTAGTTAGAAGATTTGGAGCAATCCAGACTCGATGCTTATAACCTAATGCAAGCACAGAAGAAGATTGCGGTGAGGGCCTATAACAGAAAGGTCAAGCAGAAGACTTTCGCCGAAGGCGATTTGGTATGGCGAGCCGTGCTTCCTATCGGGACTAAAGACCCTCGGTTCGGCAAATTCTCATCCAATTGGGAAGGGCTGTTTATTATTGAATGAATTCTTGGCCGAGGTGCTTTTCAGTTAAAAGATCGGGATGGAGAATGGCACAACTTGCCAATAAATGGCCAGTATTTAAAGAGATACGCCCCGTCATTATGGGAGATGGCCGAAAAAGAATTATGAGGGTTGCGATTAGAAAATAAATGAAGTATACGACGCAACAAAGATGAGAGAAAAATCATACTTCATTTAGTTTAAAAAGGGGCACATCTACAAAGAAACGGCCAGGTCATGGCCGATTACAAATACACATAAGAAAAGATTACATCCTAAAATCTACGAACAACGGCTTCGCGGTCTCCTCGCTAGACGAGTAGACGTTTCTCCCCGAGGCAATGTTTCCGCCACCCACGTCGTCACCAACCACAGCCGACTTAAAGACAAGGCTTCACTCAGGCCGTGGCCGAGGCCGTTACTCCAGGCGCAGATACGGTCGGATAAAGCCAGGGCCATCATTCTGGACATGGGCTCGGCCGACTTGAAGCCAAGGCTTCACTCAGGCCGTGGCTGAGGCCGTTACTCTGGGTGCATGCATAGCCGGATGAAGACAAGGCCGTCACTCCGACCATGGATACAGCTGGAGGGCCCAGCCAGACGGGCATGGCCGAGATAGAATCATTATACCAGGTCTTCCCATCTTCATCACTCGCATGGCAGTTTCTCCTCGGCCTCGTAAGGAGGAAGGTCGTACCCCTCTGGGGCTGGGAAGGGATCTCGGCCACGTCATGGCCTTGGTAACAGGAGGAGTGCCATCGTAATCAGGCCCAACCACCAAGTTGCAAGGTTCAGCAGATATGGCTAGCCTCTGGGTTTGAAAGGGCTACAACAGGGGCCATTAGGGCAAGCTAGAATGAGGGAGAAAGGGCTAGAAAATGAATGAAGCCCAGGAATCAACGAAAGGCTCGAGAATGTTTTAAACAAGTGAAGAAGTCACTAAGCAAGAAAAGGCTGAGAAAATTGGGAAGTTCAGAATGAACTCTTGAGAAAATTGGATTCTGAAGGTGTGAAGAAAGAGCGAAGAGATTTGGGTCTTTATATTGGCGCTGGAATTCAAAAAACGAGGAGCGGGATTCTCTAGAGACGAAACAGCCAGACAGCACACTCGGAGTATGCGAAGATATGACAGAAACCTGGTGGCCGACGTTTGGATTGACGATGCAAAGTGATGGCTCACGCGAGGCTGGGCAATGATGGCCTGCACGACGTGCTTAAAACATTAAATGCGCTAACTGACTTGCGCATTTAATGCCCCAGTTGTCAATCACTTCAGAAGGAATACAAAGGGTCGATCCCCTGGAATCCATTCGGCCCCTACCCATGCCGAGATCGAAGAATCCGGGGATGTGGGGGCAATGTTTGTGCCTAATAAATCACAGCAGTCTTTCGCCAAGATGTTTGGCCTTCCTGAAAACAAAACGCGACGTTTCGCCAAGATGTTTGGCCTTCCTGAAAACAAGAGAAGAATTACTAAGGCATGATCTTCTCGGCCTCGATTATAGGCCGAGGCCAAGGCCGAACAAAATCACGGCCAAAGATATTAAAGTCAGATCATCAAGTGGCAGCAGAGTCCCACGCTTTATTTAATGAAGTAGTGCCTCTGTGTATTGCAGCAAACCCACTGGCCATGAATAAACATTTAATGCACGAGGGAAGGTGGGAAGTGACTGAAGTCAGGGTTTGGCGATAGGAAACAGAGTGATTAGACGCAAACATTCTCACAAGAATTCTTGCAGCTTGAGAGATTAGATCACCAGCTATAAGAGCAATCAATGCGTCCCCACGGCTAGAAGCGCAGAAACCACGATCAGGGCGGCGGCCGAGATTTACCAGGATTCATGGGGTCACACCACCATGCTTCACGATCCCAAATGTCGATTGGACTACCCACTTGCTCTGATCAGGCTCCACCATGCAGATTTTCAGCCTCGATTACTCCTTCAAGAGCTCTTCCTATAAATACAAGGCTCAAGCTTCATTCAAAGGGTTCAAACACCAAACCAAAGCCTTCCACGGAGCAAATTATATTTTCCTGTAATGCACTTTCAATATTTTTACTTGCTTTCCTAGGAGTAGTGTTACATTATAAGGAAAATCCGTTCATCAATATATCATACGACCCTTGATTTTCAAGGCGCCGGAGCACCATCTCTGTTACATTCTTATTCACCCCATATATCTTGTAGTCCCAGCCGACGTGGGCGAACCCGGGGCCAACCTACTCGGCAGAGACAGCATACGGCCCACTCCATGCTTTGGACGTATCATTAGGGCAAAATAGCCCCACGCCTGCCGCGATCCAGTCACTCGGCACAGTTCACACTGCGGCCGTCCAGACCCATCTTGGCCCAAGCAATGCGGCCGCTGCGTCATCGCAACAGTACGGTCAGAGCAATCCGACTGTTCCACCACCATTGCAGGCGTCGTTATTTTTGCTAGGCTCTCACCTTCATTACGGTTTGGCTATTCCAACGGTAACGCACACACACCTTGGTCAAACTCATGGCGCTCATCTAGCGCCACTCAGCTCGGTCGTATCGACCGAGCCCCCCCGTTCAAGTGGCCTAGCAGATAAGGCCACAGAATGAGGTGCAACAGGCCCCGCGGCCGTGTGCGGCCCAGCATGAAGCGCAACTTCAGGGGCTCCGGCTCGAAGACGTCTGGCGAATGATCGAGGATGGCCTAGCTCAGAGACGGCCGGAAGTGCCAAGATATACAACGCCATACCCGCCAGAAATCGACCGGACCCCACTTCCCCGGAACTATCGACTGCCAGAATTCATGCTGTTCTCCGGGGATGGGTAGACCTCCTCCATTGAACACGTAGGCCGCTTCACGGCCCAGTGTGGAGAGGCCGATTCGGAAGCCCAAAAGCTCTGTTTATTTGTTCACTCTCTGACCGGCGCGGCGTTCTCATGGTTCATAAACCTTTCGCCGAATTCGGTAAGGGATTGGTCTGATATGGAAAGGATATTTCATGAACATTTCTATCAGACCAACCGAGAAATAACGGTCATCGAGCTGGCCAGGATGAGCCAGGCGTGAGACGAATCACCTCGCGACTACCTGCAGCGGTTCAAAACATGCAGGGACTAGTGCCGCACTAACCTACCGGAGAGGGAATTTGTCAAGATGGCCGAAGAAGGATTGGAATTCGAATACCGGAAGAAATTCCAGGGAATCGAATTCTGGGACTTGCATGACTTTATCAACAAGGTGGACCAATACGCGTCCTTATTGAAGGAAGAAATGCAGAAGAAGACGGCTTCAAAAGGGACTTACTATCGAAATCCCATTGTCAGCTATGCCGAAACAAACGGCCACGCAGAGGCCGAGAGCAACGAAGTCGAAATGAGCTCGGCAGAAGTCAGCATAGACAAACCATTCGTCTGCAAAGGACTTGTCAAGGCCGACAATAGTTGCACGAAGATTCCCGACGCCAAGTTCACGACTCGAGAAACGAAGGCCTACACTTTTGATTTGACCAGGGCCGAGGCTATCTTTGACCTACTATTATCCGAGAAAATGGTCAAGTTGTCTTTCGGCCATAAAATTCCAAAACCTGACGAGCTCAAAGGAAAGACGTTTTGTAAATACCACAGTTCTTGGTCCCACAACACCAACAATTGCGTTGTCCTGCGAGACGTCATCCAGAAGTTGATAGACAAAAAGAAGCTCCAGTTCCCGGAGAAGGCGGCCATGCAGGTTGAATCCAAGCCATTCCCTCCACCTGTCGTCAACATGGTCAACGCCCAACTCCGAGCCGAATATAGGGAAATTCATCGGCCGGCAAAGGGAAAGGAACCGTTGGCCGAACCAGAGCCGGTGCTTTGTGAGCGGTGCAAGGGTGAGGACGGTCAGCCTAGGCTACAGGAGAACAAGAGAAAGGCCACCGAGCCATCTCAACCGATCGTAAGGAAATTCGGCGGCCAGTGCGATCGTCGGCCTGCCAGCAGAGCTGTTTTCGACCGATTGGGGGCACAAACCCCCAGTACCTCGGTGGGCTACGAGGATGAGGCCGCCCCTAGGCCAGTGAAAGCTTTCAAACCGCCGATCATGCGGGATGACCGCTGGTACCATGCACGATCTGGGGGTAGGGCTGAACCACTAACAAAAACCCAGCTGAGAAGGATGCAGAGGCAAGTCCAGCAGGCCAGGATGCAGACAACCGAGGCCGAGGGTTTCTAGCGCCAAAGGAAAATGGCAACTGCAGACGGGCCACTATCTATACCAATTGACCCCTCTGCAGCGAAGATAGCCACCGTCAAGCCTCCAAGGACGTGGCGCCCAAGGCAGGATGAGAATCCTCGGGGAACGGCGGCCGTTTCGGTCCAGCCGAAGGCCGCGGCCCTGGAGAAAACAGACGAGGGCATCATCGACGTCTACCACGGAAGGGATCCTCCTTTCTCGGCCAACGGTTTGTCCTTTCTCATGGAATTCCATAAAGACCATTCGGCCACCGACCTATACGGAATGACCCCTGAGAACCGTGAAATCGTAGAGTTCGCCCTAAAAAATGCGAAGGCGGAGGGGCTCCTCATTACCAGCGGATCCGACCCCGTCATTAAGGCCGTGTACCAAGCAA
Source organism: Prunus yedoensis (assembly GCA_005406145.1). NCBI lineage: Eukaryota > Viridiplantae > Streptophyta > Magnoliopsida > Rosales > Rosaceae > Prunus > Prunus yedoensis. Next base: position 117,504 of record BJCG01000015.1, on the reverse strand, counting down.
ACAGGGAAGCCAGAGCGAGAGGGACGCCAGGTTACCAGCCCGGCCAAGCAAGATTAGAGGCTAAGGCCCCCTTCAGCAAAGGCGACTTAGAATATCTCCGCCAGTATTTCACTGTGACTCTGGCCGACACTATCTTTGGTCTGACGGCTGAGGAAAAGACCCGGGTAAGCCATTTGGACGATTACTTAAACGCTAGGGATACGTTGGCAAAGGCTAGATGAACCCTCAAGGAGGAGGTCGAGGCTTCAGGGCCCCCTGAGATCAAAGTGTCCACGGACGACATCTCTGAAACTGCAAGGCCTATGATTGAGGGACCAGGTGACCCTTTCTTTGGGCATGACCCCACGTTGGGAATATCCGATGAAGAATACGACGGGATCCTCGGGATGGTTGAGGAGAAAATCGTCGCCATGAACGGCTGTGAGGCCGAAGAGGAAGCCAATAGGGAAGTCCAGCAGGAGCCGAAGGAGGTCGGCATGAACATGGTCATAGTGTTACCATCTGAGTTTTCAGCCCTATGAGGGCAGACCAACGGCCTGGATTATGACGTAGCCGAGGAGCAGCTTGGTCAGAGGCCAAAGACAAAGGAAGAATTGTTGGCCGTGGCTTTTAACGAGGTGATACCCAGAGATGAGCCGAACAAATACCGACATCTGAAGCCGTTGTACATCTCGGCACATGTGGAGGGTGTGCCCGTGACTGTGGGGCGACGGTCAACATCCTTCCATATTCCCTAATGAGGAAGCTGGACAAGTCAAAAGAGGATCTCATCCTCAGCGACGTGGTAATGAGTAGCTTCGTCGGTGACAAATCTAAGACCATTGGAGTGTTGCTGTTAAAAATCACCGTGGCCGACCAAACAAGGGTCGCGACCTTCTACGTAGTTAAATCCAGCGTGGACTACAATATATTGCTCGGTCGTGACTGGATCCATCAATCCAGATGCATACCGTCCTCCCTCTTCCAACTGTTATTCTTTTGGGACAGTCAGAGGGTATCCATACACCCGGCCGAGGAAAAACCCTTCGAAGCCAACGCCGTGCAAGCACGGATTTACGACGACGACGTTGGGTGGGTTGTCATCACCGGCCACGACGCAAACGGCCGTCCAACCAGAACGACGGCCCAGAAAGTGCTGGAATTAGGCGCCGAGAATGCTCGACAGGATTCGGCGCGCGAAGTGTTGATCGACCTCACCAGCCTATATATGACAGACAAAGCCACTAGAGAAGAAGGAGCGGCGGCCGTGACTGAGCTGCTGGAAAGACTGCTGGAACATTGGGAGGGAGAATCCCTACGGCCAAACTCACCGATCAACCTGATCGAATTCCTCCACGAATCAGACGAGACGGACGCTTTGACTTTTGACAACCTAGAAACGGCGCCCGCCAAGATGGAAGATGACTACCCTGAGGTCCAGGACCTTTTATTAGAAATACATGTAGGGTCGGAGGCCGAACCACGGCCTCTTTTTGTAAGCCAACTTTTGGACCCTAAGTTAGCGGCCGAGATTATCGGCATGCTCCATGAATATAATGATTGTTTTGCCTGGGATTACCAAGAAGTTTGGTTGAGCACGAATTAAAGATCAATGAGGGGTTCAGGCCTTTCCAACAGTTGCCGAGGCGGTTCTCCTTAAAGCCGGCTTCATCCGAACAGCCCGGTACGTTGAGTGGTTGGCTAACATCGTACCAGTTTTGAAGAGGACCGGGGCTTTGAGGGTTTGCATCGACTACAGAAATCTAAATCTCGCAACCCCTCAGGACGAGTACCCCATGCCTATGTCAGACCTCCTGGTGGACGGAGCCGCAAAACACGAACACCTGTCCTTCATGGACGACCATGCTGGTTACAACCAAATTTTCATAGCCGAGGAAGACATCCACAAAATGGTGTTCCGATGCCCAGGTGCAATCGGAACCTATGAGTGGGTGGTCATGCCGTTCGGCCTAAAGAATGCCGGCGCGACGTACCAGCGAGCTATGAACCTTATTTTCCACGACCTTATAGGCCGGACCGTTGAAGTCTATATCGACGACGTGGTTGTAAAGTCCCCATCCAAAGCCGACCACGTAGGACATCTCTGACAGGCTTTCAATCGAATGCGAGCGCACGGCCTAAAAATGAACCCGAAGAAATGTGCTTTCGGCGTCACCGCCGGGAATTTCCTCGGTTTCTTGGTTCACCAGCGAGGAATCGAGGTAGACAAAAATAAAGCTCCAGTCCTTCCTCGGTAAGGTCAACTTTTTAAGGCGGTTCATATCCAAGTTGGCAGGGAAAATCCGGCCGTTGACTCCTCTGCTGAAACTGAAAGACACGGAACGGTTTGTATGGGGAGCAGAACATCAAGCAGCCCTCGACGACATGAAGAAATATTTGTCTCAACCACCGGTCCTTATGCCGCCGAAAAGAGGGAAACTCTTAAGGCTTTACATTTCAGCTTCAGAGGGCTCTATCGGCTGTTTGTTAGCTCAAAACAACGAATCTGAGCGGGAACAAGCAGTGCACTATCTGAGCCGCACCCTTAACGTGGCCGAGCTAAACTATTCGCCGATCGAGAAATTGTGCTTGGCACTTTATTTTGCGGCTACTAAGTTGTGCCATTACATGCTTCCTTCGGTCGTTCAGATCATCTCCAAGACCGATCTCATCAAATATATGCTCACTCGACCGATCATATGTGGCCGAATTGGGAAGTGGACGATAGCATTGTCCGAATTCACCTTCCAATATGTGTCTCAGAAGTCGGTCAAGGGTCAGGCACTTGCCGATTTCTTGGCTCATCACCCGGCTCAGGGGCAGGAAGAAGAGTTGGAAGTCGAGATCGGCATGGCCCACATGGAAAAAAGATCATGGAAAAAAGTACCGAGGCCAGGTCAAGGGCCGGAGTCATGATCGAGTCCCCGCAAGGGCAAAGGTGGCAATTCGCGTTCCAACTTGATTTCAAATGCACCAATAATCAGGCCGAATACGAAGTGCTAATCATCGTTCTTGAAATCCTGAAAGAAATGAAGGCGACTCGTGTTTTGGTCTACGGTGATTCTCAGCTGGTAATTAACCAACTGACCGGGGAATACCAGTGCACGAGCGAGAATCTAACCATGTATTATGTAACGGCCCTCAATACGGCCGATGCGTTTTCCAGGATCTCCTTTGTTCACGTACCACGCGTCGAAAACCATGAAGCCAATGAGATGGCCCAGGTGGCGCCAGGCATGAATATTCCGGACGTTGACCACGATCGTGTGATAAGAATCGAGAGGCGTACCTTGCCGGCTCTGGTCGAAAGGGGAATGACAACGCAAGTGTCATCGGCCGAGATCTCCGACGAAGTCAACACGACCGAAGCCGATTGGCGCTACCCTATAGTGAAGTATTTGCGCGACCCTTCCTGCGGCCATGAGAGGACTACACGTTTCCGGGCTCGGTGTTATTTAATTTATTAGAACGAATTGTATCGAAAGGGATCAGACGGCTTATTGCTTCTATGTCCCAGCGCCGAAGACATCAAGGTTATCATGACCGAATCGCACGAGGGGATTTGCGGCGCTCATCAGCCTGGCGTCAAGATGAGATGGTTGGTTCGGAGGCACGGTTATTATTGGCCGACCATTTTAAAGGATTGCATAGAATATGTGAAGGGATGTATCAAGTGTCAGATCTACGGCCCCATACAAAGGGTACCGGCCGAAGCCCTCCACCCGGTTACTAAACCATGGCCATTCAGAGGGTGGGCCATAGATATCATCGACAAAATCCATCCGGCCGCGTCCAACCAACACGAATGGATTTTGGTGGCAATCGACTATTTCACTAAATGGGTCAAGGCAGAATCCTATCGGTTAATTTCTAGTGCACAGATGGTCAAATTCTTTGAGAATCACATCGTTCACAGATTCGCAATACCTGAAACTATCAGGGCCGATAACGGCCCAGTTTTCGCATCGGCCGAGACTAGGGAGTACACCGAAAGGATGGGGATCAAATTGGTCCACTCAACACCTTACTACCCCCAGTCTAACGGGCAGGCCGAGGCGAGCAATAAGGTAATGAAGGGCATCCTCGAGAAAATGATCGAGGAAAAACTTAGAGCATGGCACGACTTGCTCCCTGAGGCCCTTTGGGGTTACCGAATCTCAAAACGATCGGCTACAGGCACATCCCCTTATGCCTTAACCTACAGTCATGACGCCATCGTTCCAATGGAGCTAAAAGTCCGGTCTCTCTGTGTGGCCGAACAACCTGGGCAAGAAAGGATGGACTATACGCAAGCCATGGCTCAGGAGCTAGAAGATTTGGAACAGTCCAGACTCGATGCTTACAGCCTAATGCAAGCGCAAAAGCAGATTGCGGCAAGGGCCTATAACAGAAAGGTCAAGCAGAAGACTTTTGCCGAAGGCGACTTGGTATGGCGAGCCGTGCTTCCTATCGGGACTAAAGACCCTCGGTTCGGTAAATTCTCACCCAATTAGGAAGGGCCATTTATTATTGAACGAATTCTTGGCCGAGGTGCATTTCAGTTGAGAGATAGGGATGGAGAATGGCACAACTTGCCAATAATCGGCCAGTATTTAAAGAAATATGCCCCGTCATTATGGGAGACGGCAGAGAAAGAGTTATGAGGATTGCAATCGGCAAATAAATAAAGTGAACAACGCAACAAAGATGGAAGAAAAAGCGTGCTTTCAGACAAAAAAGGGGTCACGTTTACAAGGAAACGGCCAGGTCATGGCCGATTACAAATACACATGAGAAAAGATTACGTCCTAAATCTACGAACAATGGCTTCGTGGTCTCCTCGCTGGACAGACAGACGTTTCTTCCCGAGGCAATGTCTCTGCCACCCATATCGTCACCAACCACATCCGACTTAAAGCCAAGGCTTCACTCAGGCCATGGCCGAGGCCGTTACTCTGGGTACAGATACGGCCGGGGGAAGCCAGGGCCATCATCCTGGACATGGGTTTAGTCGACTTAAAGCCAAGGCTTCACTTAGGCCATGACCGAGGTTGTTACTCTCGGTGCAGACACAGCTGGGTGAAGTCAAGGCTGTCAATCCGGCCATGGGTACAGCTGGGGGCCCCAGCCAGATGGGCATGGCCAAGATAGAATCATCATACCAAGTCTTCCCATCTTCATCAATCGCATGGCACTTTCTCCTCGGCCTCATAAGGAGGAAAGTCGTACTCCTCCGGAGCTGGGAAGGAATCTCGGCCACGTCATGGCCTTGGCTCACGACGACTTTCCAAGACGGGAGATAGTTGGTAGGCAGCAGGAGCAAGGCTCAGGTATGGCTAGACTCCGATTTTGAAAAGACTACAACGGGGGCCATTAGAGCAAGCTAGAATGGAGGAGAAAGGGCTAGAAAAGGAACGAAGCCCAGGAATCAACGAAAGGCTCAGGAATGTTTAAAACAAGTGAAGAAGTCACTAAGCAAGAAAAGGCTGAGAAAAACTGGGAAGTTCAGAGTGAACTCTTGGGGAGCATGGACTTGAGGATTCTGGAGGTGTGAGGAAAGAACGAAGAAGTTTGGGTCTTTATACTGGCGCTGGAATTCGAAAACGAGGAGTGGGATTCTCGAAAGAAGAAACGACCTGACAACACGTTCGGAGTATGCGAAGATATGTCAGAAACCTGGTGGCCGACATAAGTCTGGGCAATGATGGCCTGCACGACGTGCTTAGGCATTAAATGCGCCGACTGACCTGCGCATTTAATGCACCAGTTGTCAATCACTTCCGAGGGAATGCAAAGGGTCCATCCCCTGGAATACATTCGACCCTTGCCCATGCCGGGACCAAAGAATCTGGGGATGTGGGGGCAATGTTTGTGCCTAATAAATCACAGTCGTACACTGGCCGAAGGGGCTTCCTTTCCCGACCCTAGCACTTGCTCGTGAACTAAAACCTGGCATTTCGTCAAATGATTGGCCTTCCTAAAAACAAAGGAAAAGTTGCGAAGGCATAATCCTCTCGACCTTGACCACGGCATTATAGGCCGAGGCCGAAGGACGAACAAAATCACGGCCAAAGGTATTAGAAACAGATCGTCACGTGGCAACCAGGGCCCACACTTCGTTTAATGAAGTAACCCCTCTGACTAGCAAACCTACGGTTGAAAAGGGGCATTTAATGCACGAGGGAAGAGGGGAAGTGACTAGCGTCAGGATTTGGCAATAGAAATCAGAATGGTTAAAGCACAGACATTCTTACAAAAATTCTTACAGCTTGAGAGATTAGGTCATCAGCTATAAGAGCATTTAATGCGTCTCCACGGCTAGAGGTGCAGAACCCACGATAAGGGCGGCGGCCGAGATTTACCAGGATTCGTGGGGTCACACCACCATGCTTCACGATCCCAAATGTCGATTGGACTACCCACTTGCTCTGATCAGGCTCCACCATGCAGATTTTCAGCCTCGATTACTCCTCCAAGAGCTCTTCCTATAAATACAAGGCTCAAGCTACATTCAAAGGGTTCAAACACCAAACCAAAGCCTCCCACGGAGCAAATTATATTTTCCTGTAATGCACTTTCAATATTTTACTTGCTTTCCTAGGAGTAGTGTTTGATTGTAAGGAAAATCCATTCATCAATATATCATACGACCCTTGATTTTCAAGGCGCCAGAGCACCATCTCTGTTACTCTCTCATTCACCCCATATATCATACGACCATCGCTCATTGAGCAACGCGCCGGAGCACCGCCCAAAACCAACCATCAACACCACCACTAAACGGCCTTGTAGCTCAGGCCGTGAACCTGACGGCCGAGATCAGTTCCTCTCTTGGCCACAATCGTTTGATTAAAAGTCAAATTCAAATAGGCGCACCACTTAACCATTTCTATCCAAAATCACATCTTGACGCACGGTAGACCGTGCTGGCACGCCCGTGCACAACCGCACCGCATCCAAAAGAAGGAAGCCACGTGTTAACGCACATCCCCTCGGCCCGGAACTCCAGGCTGAGAGATTTGCGCAGCCAACAATTACATGTCGTTTTTAAGAATTGCCGTCGATATTATATTTCCAGTTACAGCAAGACGACCATTGTATACACATATGAGACGTGTAAATTAGAATCAGACATCGGTTTTTGGGAACTAAACAAATTTTAAATAAATATTTATGTACATTTTAAATAAACTAAAATAAACCTAAACATTGTTCATAAATATTTATGTACATCAATTATCTTTCGGTAATAACTTGTTCACGAATTATGCCCATTCATGCCTAACTTCGTCAATATCCTCTTGTTTATACTGAAATTTATCTTTTTTCTTTTCAAACTGCAAAATAAACCAAAAAACCGACGTGTTATAAAGATACAAACGACGGTTTTAAAGAAAAGTTTGACGTAGTAAAATAAAGAAAGTATATCTAAACTTTTGCCTTTTACCTTCTTCTCAAAATTTAGGTCTGGATCATGAATTATATCTCTTATGAATCGCATCATGTAATAGCCACACTCTACACTTGTTGGTTGTTCAAGAGTGCCATGTAGATTTTTCCAAATGGCCTGTTTACATGGCGAGTTTTTGTTTATATGAATGTTAAACATTTTCATTGACTTGTTACAAGAAAACAAAGAGTGTTAATGAAAAAAAGAAAAATTTAAATACAAATAGTAACCATCGTGGTAAATCAGTCAAAACGACGGAGTTTTAAAACAAATGACGTGATATTTTGTTTCAAACGGCGCTAAAAAATTATAGTCGTTGTGTAACATTATAACGGCGCTAAGAGGAAAACGTCGTATAACAAAAAATTGAACAGAAAAAATTAAAACGTTCTTAATTAAAACCCAAACGACGTGGTAGTTAAATTAACACGATTTTTTAAGACAATACGGACGTAATAAATTATTTAAAACGTCGGTAATAACTTACCGTCGTTGTATTGTCATTATAACGTCGGTATTATAAAAACCTGTCGTATATTCAAATGCTTAAGGAAAAAAATCTTTGATCAGAAGAAATCAACTTACGTATTCACTATACTTTTCATGTCGTCGTCAACGGAGCGTTTTGGCAGCGAATTCATGTAATAGGCAGTCTTCGTTGCTGGTCTCACAATTACCATCACCCAATGACCACTACACATAATGATCCATATAGGTTAAATAGTACTACAAAGAAAAATATTACAAGCTTAGGAAAATACTAACCCTGGATTATAGGGGACCAAGAAAAATTGATTCCCATTTGCTGTTTTCAGGCGGTTTGATAGGTTTTTTGTTCGTTCTGATAGAGATCCAGATTGAGAGCTGACTAGCCCAGGGTCCACGAGGCCAACAAGGTTTACCATATTTGCCATTTTTAAATAGTCAAATAGGAACCTAAATATTTGAAAGTCAATTAAATGAGATTTTAATTTAAAAGAAAGGGAAATGTAAAACAAAATGAGATTTCTAGAATTACCTCATGTATACTAATATCACTGTGGTTCCAATCTCAACCATGGAACCAAACTGCAAAATATCTTCAGGGAAAGGTAGGTATCATGCTCAAAGCCAAACACTTCCTTGGGCATGTGAACTGTTAGAGTCTCGTAAGTAGGCAACAACTTGGTCTGGACAAGTTGGCATAAGGCTAACAGAGGAGGTGGCATGTCTAGCTTTGAGAGATCCTGTTAAAAGAAATAAATAAAGAAATATAAGTTAGTTTGTGTGTGAACCAAAATAAACGACTCTAACTAAACCCAAAAAACAGACGTCGTATATAATATAAACGACGGTTTCTAGTAAATACTGATGGAGGAAAGGTTATAGACGCCGGTAAATACATAACCGTTGTTGTGTAAACTTTATAACGTCGCTACACTAAAGAAAGGTCGTCTAATTAAAATGTAGATAATGCTATCATGAAATAGACGACGGTTTATAAAAGAATTAGACAACGGCAAAAAACACTGTCGTTATTTTTAATGCCCAATAATTTGCAAAACAAGTAAAAGCGTCGTGGTATTTCACTCAACACGACAGTTCTTGGAAGAAACAGACGTATTATTGTGTTACAACGTCGGTAAATATATACCGTCGTTGTTTTAAATGTTAACGTCGGATATTTAAAAGAGCGACGTCTATTTAAAATTTAAAAGGTAGAAATAGAAAATATCAGAGATTTTACCGTGTCCTCTTGCTGTTTTCCAGCAGTATCAGCTTCAGGCTTTGGATCTTCTACTCCCAAAGCTAGGGGTCTGATAGCAGTGGCCCCAGAGCAGCTTGTCTTATCAGACATTGGATTTTTGGGGCTTTGATCTCGAGGGGGTAAAGTAATTGGAGTAATTGTAGTAATTGGGGTTTTGAGCATCAAGCTGGGAACAAAATTAGGAACTAGTTGACGGAAATGTGCCAACATAGCCTCCCTCTCTGCTCTGATTGCTTCCATTATAGTTTCCCTTGACCTTGCCTCAATCCTCAAGGTCTCTTCTCTGACTTCCTCCCTCACACTTTCCTTCAATTGTCACCAAATTTCACTCTTTTATGTTTCGGCAAATTGAAGAACTGAGTTGGGGAAACGCCAGCACCAACTCCTCTGACTCTCCCACCATACTCGGGGGTTCCCAAAGCACGAGTCAAGACATCATTGCTCACGGAGACAGTCAGGGTGCCTTCGAAGACTTGCTTTTGCAAATCATCCTAAAAGAGAGAGAGAGAGAGATATTGTTATACACTGAGCATAGTGTAAAACAGATAAATAAACCGACGTTGTAAATTATAAACAACGACAGTTTTATTAAATAACTGACGTAGTATTAATGTAACAAATCGGTCTTTAAATACCATCGTTGTTTATAATTTGCAACGTCGGTTAAAAAAAACCGTCGTATATTCAAAATTAAAACAGATTAAAACATAAATCAAAGACTGTCGTAGTATTTAAATTAAGACGACGGACTATTGAACAATCAGACGTAGGAATTAATTTCATATGGCTGCACAAAAGTACCATCGTTGTATATATATTCTAACGTCTAGATGAGATAAAACCGTCTTAAATTTTAGTGAAGAAGTGAAAAAACTTGATTGAAATATGCATTCTCGGAGGTTGAGGAAAATCTCATCCTCTTTGAGGATTTGCTTTGAACTGGTTTTCTTTCTTCCACTTGAGCCTTTGAAATTGATTTGGCTTCAATTAGTTGAGCCTTTGAAACTGATTTGGCCTCTGACACTTGAGCTTCCTTGTTTTGAGATTCTGAAACCATTTTTAAATAATCTGCAAGGAAAACAACGTCAGTTATTAAATAGAAACGACGTCCGAAAACATACAGCCGTGATATCTCAGTAGGACGACGGTTGTAAAACAACACCGTCGTCGTAAATACAACACCACGACGGTAATAAGAAAACAGCGACGTCCTATTAAACAATGTATGGAAATAAGACAACGGTTTTATCTCGTTAATGATGTAAATGTTTATACACCACGTCGGTTAGCTTAATAACCAACGTGGTTTAAAATTTACAACGTCAAACACAAAATACAACCGTCGTCTTACTGAGATGGGATCAAGAAAAACGACAGTTCTTCTCCCACCAGACGACGGTTTTATCTTGTTTCCGACGTATTAATTGTCACACCATGACGGTTATTAACCACCGTCATGCAATTTGCATTAGGTTGGATTTAACGATCGTCGTGGTGTGTCCAGTCTATCATCGCAAACAAGATAGAATTGTCATCTTTTGGCGTCGTGAGAGTCATGGACTAATGAATTTAATCAAAACCAGTGAAAGATTTCCCCAATTTGACATAATCTTGTTTCCAGACAACAACGGCTTTCAAATGAAATGTAAAAAAAGGAAGAGATTGAGAAAAAACCTTTGGCGTGCAAAGAAAGTTTCCTTTCGACGTAAGAAAATGGTGATTTGGAGACGAAGACGATGACAATGAAGAGATTCAAACGATGATGCTGCTTTTGGGAAAGAGAAAACCGTAGAACATTAGGTCAGGTGACTAAAAGTTTATATATTTTCCCAGAGTTCAATACAATGACGTTTTTATTAAAAACCGCACTAGTATTTAGGTTTAACGACGGTAAATAAGTCGGAACCGACGTGGTTATCACTACAACCAAACGACTTTTGGAATTCCGATGTGGTTATGACGACACTTGTTTATCTAAACTAACGTTGTCCTTCAAAATTCAACGACTCTTTATTTTAAGAAACCGACGTGGTTACTTTGGGGTTATGGAAACGACGTCGTTCTCTTTTAATACACGACAAAAGTTTGTGATACACGACGTCGTTCTCTTTACATAAGTGAAAAGGACGACGTTGGTTAGTTAAATGTGACGTCGCTATGTGTAATAGAACCGACGTGGATATTTACGATAATTTGTTTAAATATGATTTTTTCACGCGTTTTTTAACTCTCAATTTTCAACTAGGGCTCCAACTTCTTCTTGCCCTTTGCTCTTTCTAAAAGCAAATGTTTTTAGTTGCGTTTTCTGCAGAATGATTCCTCACAAGACCAAGCATGGTGAATTCTTTGTATAAATTGTCTTTGGTTTGCAGAATGATTCCTCACAAGACCAAGATGGTCATTCCTGTTGATTTTGATTATCAGTAGAGATTTGCCTTTTAAATATTGCTCCTATTAAATATTGATCTGTAGGAGGTTGAGAACAAGAGGAAGGAGAGGGCCCAGCTTGCATATGCGAGGAAGAAACAGTTGAACAAGATGAGGGTGAAGGCAAAAAAGAAACCACGAAGAGATTTGCCTTTTAAGACGAAAATGTTGTTGAGGATTGAGAATTAAATTTTGTTTTGTGTTAAGAAAGATATTACCAAAATAAAAGAATAATTAATTAATTTTAAAAAGCAATAAAAATAAGACGGCGGTTTACAGAGAAGGCAGACGTATAAATAGAAAAACTACGACGGTAATTTGAACTTAGGACGTGGTAAATAAATATGACAGTAGTGTTGTAGGTACCGTCATAGTACACTCCAAAATAATAAATCGATAAATTAATCTCTCGCGTCATGGTACATTGTTTAACACGTCGTTTTTTTGTAACATACCGACGTGGATTCCATTATATTATACGATGTGGATTCCATAAAATTATACGACGTGGATTCCATTAAAGAATAACCAACGTGGTTTTGTACAATTAGACGGCGGTATGTGTATAAGGACCGCCGTGTGTTTTAAAGATTTATTGTATAAATTTGACGCTTTCTTTCAATTTCAGTTTCATTTAGGGTTCCAAGTTCTTCTGATCTCTCTGGAGGCTCGTCTTCCTCTCTCACATACACGCATACATCATCACTCTCTCTCACATCTCAAAGACAATAATTTGGATGTTAATGATGTATGCGTTTTGGTGTATCTCAAAGACACAAAAATGCACACATCATTAACTTTCAAAACATTGTCTTTCTCAATATATGGTGAAATTTTTTTTCACCATATATAAAGCTTTTGATCGAATATATGGAGCAGAACAAATGGGTATGTAACTCGACGTGGAAAGCCAGAAAACAAGGAGTTCAAGAGAGAAGTGTGTGATATTTGAATGTTCAAGTGATGAGCCCCAAAAGCGATGCGTGAAAACCTAATAGAGGATATCGAGAGGACCAAACTAAAGTCTCATGCTGTGAAAAACTGAAGCTTTGATTTCTTTACTTCAGAAGTGAATGGTGTGGTTGAATATTGTTGTTGTTGTTGTTGTTGTTTTTATTTTTTTAATGTGGACAATTGTAATGTGGTTTTTTCTATTAATTAAGAATTATAATATTATCGTTTCTTTTTTTTTTTTGGTTCTATTTTCTATATATTTTTTTTACTTTTTATATGTTGACCCCTGCAAGGAAAATTCCTGGATCTGCCACTGATGATGCGGACAAAGAACAGTTGGTCATGTTTAGTTAGGAGTTAACACGACAGGTTTTTTGGTGAACTGTCGTCTTTATTTTCTACGTCAGTGGATTCATACCTATTGTCGTTGTTTTTTGGTCAGATTTTAACTCTGAAGAAAACCTTTTTAATAAGACGACGCTTTTTTATTTGTGTGCGTCGTTTTAAAAAAATATTCAACAGTACCTCCATTTTTTTGTTGTTTAAGGCACTTATCCACGACGGTTTTTTGTAACCGTCGTCTTTTTAAACACAACAACAGTTTTATGTTCTGCCGTCATCTTTTTCTGGTTGTCTTTTTCACTTTTTGTAGTAGTGCCTGTTGAGATCAGGGGAACAAAATACAGCAGACTTGTCAAAGTTGACAATCTGAAGCATATTGCTAGGGGTATTTTTTTGGTAGAAATACCACCACACAACGTGTTGAGGGTAAGCATAAGAACTTGAAGGATGGAATTGGTAGAGGCATGAAGTTAAGAAATGATAATGTAAAGGATGACTTTCATTCGAAGAATTCACACCCACTCATTCTTACGCACCTCCGATCTCTAGAGGTACATGCAGCTTCTATTTTCACTCACGACATTTAGAAGTTGATAAGAAATGAGATAAATAAGGAGACAAAATTAATTCTCGTGCAACCCGTAAGAAACATTGACGATCCTCGTGGTTAAAATTTTTCCAAATTTGGAAGACCCAATGAGAACTAAATTGTGGTGTACTACTAGAAATATCAACATCTTCAATGCTCATGCAAATTATTTGAATCCGATGGAATTCTGTGTTGTCATATGTTTGGAGTTGTGAAATGTGATTGTTGTGTCTATTCAATTGCGCGAAAATTGATTCAGTTGCATCCTCACCTTGTGGTACTCACAAGTGCACAAGTTGTTCGTAGTATCACATATGTAAGTGCGAGGTCGATCCCACTAGGATTGATGATAGATTGATTCAATTCGATTTCCTGCACAAAACAGAAATGTAACATAAGGTTTAAAGATGATTGAAACAAAAAGTTAAACAAACGAAGAAGAAGGACACTAAAACTGGTTTTGGGTTTAAAAACTTATTTAGGACACTAGGGAACAATCCAATTCTAAGTCTCAAGCAATCACGTTAACAAGTTCAATTCAAGTCAAAAGATTGATTCTGTCTAATTTATAATTTAGCCATTGTGTCTAGTCTAAACCTTATATTCCTAATTCCCTAATCAGATCCTTGTTGTCTAACCTTCCAGAGTATTGGTCCCCTCTTTGAGGGTGGCGGATGTTTGTGCATCCGATGACCGATACTGACGAGCTAATCTCGCCTAATCCCTTGGTTTATTTAAAAAACTTATAAGCATAATGAATAAGAACAAGAACAGTCATTGAAACTTGAAAATTAATCAAACTTGAAAACCTAAAATAAGAAATTACATGACAATAAAAAAATAAAGTACCACTAAGAAAAACGTAAAGGAAAATCTAGAAAAGAGTTTAATTACAACAATTGAGAACTTAAAAGTAAAACTAAGAGAATTTGAGGGAGAGAAAGGAGAGGAGCTCTAGAGAGATGTTTGAGAGCTCCCCCCCTTGGCCATATGCTGCCAAAACTTCCATAACTTCCTCTAAAAGACTCGGAATCATGAATGGTGAAATGGTCCGAACACTAGATTTCCACATATTTCCAATGGTGTATGGCTCATTATTTGGTTCTTTCTGAGCATGTACAATTTGATTCGTGAACTTGACTGATGTGCAGACACAATTTTGAGCTATCTTGACTCCAAAATACATTATATGAGTCCTAAAGCTTAATACATTGAAACCAAGATAAAAGAGGGTTAAAAGCACAAGTTTCATCCAAAACCAATAGCAAAATATAAGCTAGGATAGTACAAAATGATATGTAATTATGCACTAATTAGTGATCATATGGACCAAATACTTCCGGCCTTAATAATGAAGAAATGGACAAGGGATGCAAGACATGGGAGTGAATTTGTAATCAAGTCGGATGATGTTCTTAACAAGCTTTGTTTTTATGGGTCACAGACAGAGAAGTCTATTACAAGAGGCTAAAGGCTGAATTTGGGAGATTAAGTACTTTGGTTGAGAGATTGAAGGAGCAACATGAACAAACTAATCTTAATCTAGGAAGTCATAATAATGTTGTAAGAGACCCCATAGTTGTTAAGACAAAGGGGAAGCAAAGGCAAAAAGGAGGGTACTGGTCACAACAAAAGAAACTGTCCAAATCGCATTGTTGATCAGAGATAAGTGGAAAGGGGTTATACAAGTGACATGAGTGTCCTTCTTTCTAGTTTTAGACCACAAGATGATACAACTGTTGGAAATAGAACATTGCCTTCCTCATTGAGTGCCAGAAATGGGACTAATAAGACGTTGTCCCTTTCTTATAGAACCACTTACTCAGGCTTCTCATATGGCGAAGTGTCTAGTGGCTCCACTCGTTACACCTATGATGATTTCACCTCTGAGACACCCGAGTATCGTGTATTAGAATCACAATTTGACATGCAAGGATCGCCACTGAGAGATCTTAATAGATTTGGGTTCCATTCACCCCAATAAAATGACATGTATTGTAGGACTTCCACTATATATATGGCTTAGATTTTATGTATGAAATATCCATTAAAACCACATTGTTCATGTATTCCCCCAACTTTTGGCATGACTCTTATCACTAGTGTTATTTTGTACCTATGTCAATGTTATATGTATGAGTTCTGATACATTAATATTTATATTTTTTTCCTTATATTTTCTTAAGATTTTGCATGATTAGAATGGTTATATGTAATAAATTCCATTGTTTTTTATCTTTAGCTTAGATGTTAAATTATGAAGATACATGGAAAATGAGAAAAATCAAATGGCAAAGGTTTGTTTGTCAGTATGATTTTGCAACATCAAATGGCAATTACACATTGTCTGTTTGTCACTTTCATTGGTAACAACATGCTTACTATTTTCAACACCCAAAATGCTCTCGGAAAAGGGTTTTCTCATTGAGAAATTGTGAATATGGACATTCCTAAAATAAAGTATAATATGTCACAACATGGAAAGAGAACATGTAACATCCCGTCCCAAAAATCATTGTTCAATTGATTATTTATTTGTAAAATTTCAATTTTGACCCTTGGTAGGGGTATTTTCATCACTTTTTATTTCGGAAAGATTTTGGAAATTTGAATAATGAAATTTCGTAAAGCTCGACAATACAAGTCCATAGATTTTGGAAGTGTGAAATTTAAGGTCTATGCCAGCGGATGCTATGATGTTTGCAGCCATGCCATTCTAATCAATGATACCTTGCAGATCAATGAAGAATGCAACCTTGGTATGTTCTTTAGTTACTTGTTTTTCCTTCCAATTCTTCCATTTCCCCTAACCTTAACCTTTCATTACAACCTTGTGAAAGACCTAGCTGATCTTTGAGGATGTATTCATGGGTGCTGGTAAGTATGTGTGTATCTCTATTCTTAGTATTTGATTCCCTTCTTGAGATCTAACCAAAACTTGTGTTTCTATTTCATACACTCACTTATGCTTTCTTGAGAGAATTAAACCTTAGGTTCTGAATGATTGAGTGTTATCTGTGAGAATTAGAGTAAAAGCATGTTCTTTCTTCAAGGCTTGAGTGTGCTTGCTTTGAAACCGTGTGCCTTTGAGCTATAGCTTCCACATTACACACTGATTGATCACCTATCTTGGCAACTTTATGGTGTTGGAGGCATGACTAAAGTTTTCTCTCGTTTTCATTAGTTGATTTCAAGTTTTACTAACCACTTTGTTTTGTAGAGTTAGTAAAGCGTTTGTGAGTATCGTTTCTGTTAAACCCTCAGGAGACACAACTCCTCCTACTAAGGATGCCTAGAGGTTTAAAGGCTTGTTGCATATGCTCAATGCAATCGAGTTACCTGCGGAAGTGGTTTAGTTAACTTCTTGTTTTGTTTTTAACTTTATTTTGTGTTGTTTTGCTTGAGGACTAGCAAAATCTAGGTCTGGGGGTATTTGACCAGTTCATAATTGTATATCAGTTTGTACCCCTCTAGCTTATGATTTGGTTATGTTATTGAGTTAAACTTGTGCTTTTAACCCCTTTTCTGTTTAACATTTAGTTCATTGGGCCTTAGGTAGCAATGGTGGCTTTGGATAGGAAAAGATGCAAAATGGTGCAAAAACGAGCAGACTGAGTTAGAGCTGACCGAAAAGATAATGTTGCCACTATATTGTATATAAATTGTACGAATATTGCCACCCTATTGATGTATATTGACATACTATTGCTACCGTATTGCAGGTATATTTCCCTAATATTGCAACTCTATTGTACGTATATTGGCCTAATATTGCTACCCTATTGTATGTATATTGACTAGGGCTCGTCAATGGGTTTAGGGTTTAGGCTACTTCATTCGAAAAGAAGAAGAAGAGGAGAAAGAAACAACGTGCCTTTGAAAAAGAGGCACTCAGCTGCATCATAATTTCACTGTAACACGGTGTCACAAATAATTTAAAAAAAATAATAACAATGAAAAAATTACTTTAAAAAAAAAACAGGATGCTATGAATAAGTTTGCAAATTCTTGGTGCAGGGTTGGAGAAAATCATGATTATATTTGGTGGTGTAATTATGTTTGGCGATAAGATATGTTGTTCATCTTATTCATCATATATGTAATTGTTGTATTAATAATTGACACAAATTAATCCAGTTTATCGCGTTTTAGGCATAAACGAATTATGCACTTCCTCTGTTCTTCAGTTTAGACATATCTCCATTTTTTTACCTTTAAATTTTCAACTGGTTATGCAAATTTTGTGTTTTGTATATGGTTGGATTTAGCACAGAAAAATGAAGAAAACCACATGGACCAAATGTAAAAAATGGATACAAAAATAAGCAGAATTCAGTGGAAACAAACACAACATTTCAAACAAGTAAACTATTATACCTCCATAAAGAGCAAGTATGTTTATATATCGAGCTGTACGAAATAGTTAAACTTCACAATGTATAGATTAAGTATGCTAACCACAACAGCAATTCGAAAAAAAAAAAACCCAATTTGAAAACCAAATGACACGTACTACCAAATTTGGTTTGACAAAATTGAAATTGATACATATTCCTACTCCAAATTGAGTACAATTGATCTGCCATGTCTACAAAATAGAAATATTCATGTGCCATGTAAGGCAATTAGCCACCGCCATTGACATTATGGATCACCATATCAAGCATCTCCAGCACAGCTTCCATGTGTGCATATTCATATAAATGATTTCCTGAAATAATGAAGCAGCAGAGTGAATTCCCAAGTGATTAGTGAAGACTGAACTCAATTGACAAACATGATCACATTTACCTTATATTTACCAAATCAAGTAATGTAAAGGCTATAAATGACACATACAATTTCCCTTCTTTGGATGAAAAAAAACAACAGGAAACACATACTTCAATTGCATAAATCGCCAAAACCATTAAAACCATAATGAACTAGCAATACAACAACACTAAAATGTCAATATAAAACCACTAAATTGGCAATACGATAGCAAAAACAGCACTAAAACATTAATAACAACAGCAGAACAACAGAATCCCAAATCAAACGCAAGAATCAATCCACAAAGAACAAACCCATTCAATGTTTCAAACAAGGAATCATCAGAATCAGACAATTTCAAAGAAACCCCTCAACCCTAAACCAATTTCAGAGATACCCATAAACCTTAAACCAATTTCGAAGAAATCCCTAAACCAATTTCATAGAAACCCATAAACCCTAAACCAACTTCAGAGAAACTCCTAAACCAATTCAAATTGACGATGAACAGTACCTTTTGCAAGTGAATGAGGGAAGAGGAAGACCACTGCGTCACAAAGAGAGAGAGAGAGAGAGAGAGAGAGAGAGAGAGAGAGAGAGAGAGAGAGAGAGAGAAGAGAGAGTGAGACTTGAGCAACGGAGACAGAGATTGAGCAACGGAGACAGAGAGAGTGAGAGCTGATCGAAGAGAGAGTGAGACTTAAGTAAAAAATATCAAAAAATTCTGGAAATTTTTTCTATAAATACCTACCTTCATACTGATTCATCTCCTTCCAATATTTTTCATTTTCCACACCAAATTTTCTACTACAAAATTCTATTTGTGAAAAAATACAGATGGCCTCTTCCATCGAAGCTGGAGGGTCGTGGTCAAATGTTCGAAGAGGTCAAAATCTTGGCGACGAGGTAAAAAAAATTAATTGCCGTTTTATTTAATTTAATGTCATTTTTTTAAAGGTGGTGATTTTCTCACTTCCCTTTTGTCTACTTACACTCCCTTTTATTTTTTTAATAGTTTTTACTATAACAAAAAGGGGAGTGTAAGTGGACAAAAGAGTAGTGGGAACATAAAATTTCTAACAAAGGGAGTATAAGTGGATAAAAGAGGAGTGGGAAAATCAGTTCCCTTTTTTAAATATATTTCTTGCATTTCCAATTTCATTTTTTAATAGATTATTCAAGGCAAAACAATAAAGAGGAAAACCATTACTCATGGCTCCTCAAGTGAACAATGCCTGCAATCGGTTCTAGTGGTGCGTTCCGTGTCGGAAATAATGGCACTATTACGTCCTCCAAAGGAACATATTGCCCCACAAAGGAAAATTTTATTCGAAAATTTTATCCGAAAATGTTATCTGAAATTTTAGGTGTGAATTTTATAATAAATAGTGACACATGGCAACCAAAAAATCATACCCAAAAAGCTTATCAAATTAATGGTTTAAGCATAAAAAATAGAAAATAAATTAAAGTGAATAGTAATTGCCCTTGCCCCTGCTGTTGCCCTTTGGGGTGAAACCAAAAAAGGCAGGACTGCCACTATTCACATGAATAGTGACAAACCTTACCTTGCCTTTGCCTTACCCTTGCCCTTTGGGGTGGAGGTGCTCATATATAGACTCATGCATTCTGTTTTTTGCACATCAATCAAATGACCTCCTAAGATAGTTGGAACAAGTTTTGTTTTTAACCAAGTGTGTGGTAGAGTAGGTTCTTCCTTTTGGAACTTGTTGGTGAATTTTAATTTTATTTAATGATTTCAAAATATGAAAACTCGTCGAGGACAAATATGATTATAATGAATAGACAATATAATTTTTTATGTTTTTGCATGTCTTGTGAGAATTTGAATTTTTATTGTTTATATTTTGTGAGAGGCCCCACATATGTGGGAGCAAATAATTCGGTTTCCAATCACAAGACACCATGTGAACAAGAAGAATATGTCTTATGTCAATTAATTGAGCTCATTTATTTGGCAAATTAATTGATACTAAAAATAGAGATGTTACCTTAAATATGGGATTATCTTTATTTAAAAAGATAATATCACCAATTAAGATATTATCCTAATTTGGAGATGTCATCATCAAATTAGGAGATTTGATCCCAATCAATCCCTAATGGACTCAATCCCTACAATTTGGAGAAATAATAAATTCCTTCCAAATAGGAATTATTCTTTGAAAAACCCTCGATGCGTAGAGCCCTATAAATACACAGCTTCACTCAACACACAAGGTAATTCGAAACTCAGTTCCAAAACCCTAGAAAAATACCCAAAGCTTCTCTCTCCCTCTCTCATAGCTGACGGCATCCCTAGCCGCCAACCTTTCCATTTTTGTCTCTCCACACAACTCCGGCCACCCAGTTCTCACCCTAAAGAAAACTCCATATTCTTTTTTAGCTATTGTTTATCCTAGATTCAATCGAACTAACTTAGGCATCGGAGGGCCTTTGGCCAACACCCCTCGATTGTGGTCTTTTTCTCCAGTTTGATTTTACACGGATCGAGGAAGAGAGAGAAAGAAGTTCAAAGGATGAAGGATCTTCAAGCGGATACTCAATGCAATGCTCTCAAATCTGAATCAAGGGGAATTCGTTTCCTTTCCATCATCAGTTTCATCCGAAACCCTCAAATCACCATGGTGGAGGCCCAACCATGAAGAACACGGCAAAAACAACTACTGCGTGTTGGTGAGAATTTCTCTAGGAAACCAAAAGGAATTTCCCTAGTACCCATGTGTTTGGGCCTAAATTTGACGCACTTAGCCCGCCAACAAATAATCAGGCCAAGGCTATACATTGGATGCCCAGAAATTGTCAAAACCGCGAATGACTTGGGCCTCGAAGGAACCCAAATTGGGCTTGAACCAAAATTGGGCTTGGCAAGATTTTTTATTAATTAAAGAAAAAAGAAGAAGCCCAAAGGAGAAACAGACCCACGTGACCCTCTGATTTAGAAAAGTCAACAATTTCAACTGAAATTAATAAGGGATGAACAGGGGCAGGTATAAAGAAGAACATCTCTGAAAAACTCTGCTGCTAGGAGATCAAATTCTGTGTTATTTATTCAAAGATATTCTTCTGCTCCAAAGGAAGGCACTATTTTTTAGGGATACGCAGACTTTGATTTATGAAAAGAAGATAAGCGGGAAACAGGGAGTTGCTCAAAACTGAGAACTTACCATCACAGTTTGAGACTCTTACAGAAGCAGTTAAACTGGAAGAAGGGTATGGTGCCCCATCAAAATATAGGGAAATGATCACTTCAGGAACTGACTATTGAGTGCTTATTTGCTAGGATTGATAAAACCCCCTTTTTCTTTGCATTTAAAATTGAAAGATCTTTTGAGAATTTTTGCCGCCCATTATTAAAAGAATTAAAACCCCCATTCAAAAAGCATCTCTTATATAAGAGAGGGTGAACAGAGCAAAACGAGACAATCAATCAAACAACCAAAAAAAACCTTCAAACAGCTATCAGTCAAAACACCCAACTTCAGTTCAGACTTAGAGAAATAAATCATTCAAAACGAGATTTCTCTCATTAAAAATTTGGTTCAGCATAAGTCAAAACCAACAGAGTTCAGATTTCTACAAATATGAAAACCTCAACAAATTTATGAAAGAGCCCTGATTACGAAGGACAGATACCACAGTGCAGCTCCAGCTCAGTAGTCAGTTCCAGCCACTTCTGCCTCTTCCAAACTGAAGAAGTCCCAATTCTGCCCAATCAAAAGCTTTCTAGGGTTTGAAATAAATTAAAGCTCTGCCAAACTCAAACCTTGGCATCGATTTGCAGCTGAAAAAGACCAGTTGAAGTTGTTGATAGTCCAGTCTAGCACAGGCATACCCAATCCAGCCCGGATCAGAAGCATTTGCCCAGGCAGAAATGGAAGTCCAGTCTTCTTTTTCTCTTTTTGGGGTCAGTTTTTCCCTTTTGAGTCTTGTAAAAGAGAAGTCTGTCTAAAAATAGTCCATTTTCTCATTATCTATTCTGGCCAGAACTATCAGTTTTATACTGTGAAAAATTGTGAAGTTCTCACCAGACTGAGGCAAGAAAAGAACTTACTTGGGAAATATTCCTCACCCAAATTCACAATCACTTGTTTAGAAGTCAGTAACTTGGGGTGCAAGTTATCTATTCCTAGAAAGTCTGCTAGGATCTTTATTGCTAGCAGTGGCACGCTCACACATTAAAGAAAGTTGACTTGTTGACCAGTTAATGGTTCTCAAGCCAATGGGGAACTTTACCCTACCATCACAGGAACAAAAGTAAAACGGTTGAACAATTTGGCACGCCCGGTGGGATTTCTCAGTATATATACTCCTCGAAAAGTTTTCTACAGTATATGAATATTGGAAGTTCTAGCCAGAACCCACGTTACGCAATGGAAAGAGACCAAGCAACTCTCCGGGAAGGACTGGAATAAGAAGAAAGTGATGCCAGGTAGTCAACCCATGGCAGTACCGGGAGTAGACGTTCTAGGACCGGCTCCAGGAGATTGAATCAAATACAGGAAGCTGTGCTCCGACAGGAGGCTACACCGCAAAGGAGCCAGGATACTCTAAATAACATGACGGCCATGATGCAATGTAAAGTTAACAGGCAGTTCAGGAAGGACTGAGAGGCTGCTATGGCCAGAGTTCCAAACCCTGATGTCGTGGTCCGATGTCATGGCACAGATAGCTGGAGTACCAGGACCTGGAGAGGTCCAGGCCGGACAGAGGGGAGGTGCCTTTCCCGTCCAGGAGCATGAGGTTCCAGTTAGGCTAGAAGGCCCTGCACCAGTTCAAGTTCCCCAGAATCAGCCAGAACCTCCACCTATTCCACAACCTGTGGCCCCACGTGATCAGCCCTTGGCACTTCTGCTTGAGGCACCAGCTGTGTTGCCCTACAGACCTAGAAGGTTGGACCCCAATCCATTCCCTCCACTAGCAAGGGGTAGGAGAGGCAGAGGGGGAATCAACCCCTTTGCCGACAATGACAGGAATAGACCATGGGAGAATTGGAGGAATCACCAAGACTATGACGAGGAGGAAGAACACAGGGAGGAAGCCTTGCCCAGACCGTACAGAATGGAGCACAAATTTGACCACATCCATCCAGAACATGGGCGAGATGCACATCCTGTCAATGCTTTGAATGACATGGGGGCACTACAGAGAATGATCAAGGAGATGATGGAACCTGAAGCCAGAAGAGGAGAAAGGCCCACCTATAGAAAGCCATATCCGGCTTACATAGATCAGATACCTTTATCCCCAGGTTTCAAAGTACCAAATTTTACTTTGTTTAATGGAGAAGATCCTCAGGCATCATCGGTTCAGCACATAGGCAGGTTCTCCGTCCAGTGCATAGCCATAGAAAATAACCCCCTGTTAAAACTGAGACTTTTTGGAAACTCTCTCTCTGGACAAGCTTTCACTTGGTACACTAGCCTGCTAGCTAACTCTGTTCAAACTTGGGACCAAATGGAAAATGTCTTCCACGACTATTATTTCAGGATCTAGCCAGAAGTCACCATCAGTGATCTTGCTGCCCTCAAACAGAGTGAAGACGAACCTGCTCAAGACTTCATAACCAGATTCAGAAAGCCAGGAGACCCGGATTTGTCGATCTCCAGTGACATCAAGCCTCTTCATCACAGCAATGGCGACTGAACTCCAGCTGCAGACGGCTTCCCCCGTCGCCAGCTTTGAAATATAGAGATAAGCTTTCTCTCTCCTCCACACTTCTTGATTTTACAATTCCTCTAACAAACATTAATGTTTAATATTTAATTTTGAATTAATTCACTTTCTTAATAAAAATTATGATTTAATATTTGTTAGACTTAGTGTAAGTTCTTAGTAGATATTAACAATTAATATTTTATTATGGTATCAAGGCACAAGTGATATTATAGTTGGCATATAATCTTGCTTTTACCATGCCCGCTAATTATATCTTATCACTAATCATCAAGGAATTACCAAATGAGTTGGTGACCAACCTACGAGTCCTTGATCCACCCAATCAACGATTCTCCGGTAAACTTGATCCACTATCCGTTGGTCCACCTGATGCATGGTCCCTCAACTGAGGCCGACAACTCCATCGGGGCCCCGTGGCCGAAGCAGGAAATCCACCTCATGGCCCACGGTCGAGGTAGGGTTTTACACCCATGACGAGACTGCAACTTCCCATAACGGCAATCTTGGCACCGCCGCCACCTATGGCCCGGTTGTGGAGGATATACGACCATTTCCTCCTTTGCCATCTCGCTCGACGTTCCCGGCTCCCACGTACACCTCCAACGAAACCTTAGCCCGCATGCAATTGGGCTCCACGTAATTCTCTCCTCCTGATCTACGCAGTTAAGCAAACCTCAATCTTATAGTCGACCAGCGGGCTCAAAGATGAGATGATCAAAACAACTTGGTTGGACAGCTCCTCATGCAGAATGACTTGGTCCGAGACTCACACTTTATCTTGTCTATGTTAGTGTGGTTGGAATCAATTCCATCCCATACTTCTTTTGCTACGCCTCAAGCTTTCTTCACATGGGATTTCAAAGGTGTTCAATTGTGGCTATCTTTTGCTGCCAACCCATGTGGGTTTTCTTTTGATTGCTGGAAAAAAAAGATTATTCTGAATCAGGCTTGGTGTAGGAAGGCCTGAGGTTTCAATATGTATCCCATGGAGCTCAAATTTAGAGATGTCATAATAGACACCCATTGGAACAACTTTTATGAAGAATGTATTCCCATCTGAGTAGTACAAGTATATGTTTTGGGCCTTGCAAGTTGACTGCCGAAAATAGACTGGAATTGACTTCATTTCTTTTCTTTCCTTTCTTTTTGGGATTGATCTTCCCTCCAACAAAATCTGGAAAAATCTGGATCTTCAAAACCTATGAATTATATTTCCAAGAATATGTAGCCCAACTCAAGAAAAAATCGGAAAAACCTTCAAATGTCATTTTTGGCCCAGTAACGCAGATGCTACCGAAATTGACCTTAAGCTGCCAAAACTTGCATAACTTCCTCTAGGAGATGCGGAATCATGAACCGTAAAATGCTCCAAAAACTAGACTTCTGCATCTTTCCAATGATATAGGGTTCAGCATCTGGTTCATTTTGAGCAAGTATAGTCCAATTCGTGAAGTTGACTGATCTGCAGACACCGTTTTGAGCTAACTTGTCTCCAAAATGCATTTAATGAGTCTCAAGCTTATTATACTGAAACAAACACAAAATTTAGATTATACTGAAACAAACACATAATTTATTAAAAGCACAAGTTTAACTCAAAAACATAATCAAATCATAAGTTAGAAGGGTACAACATGATATATAAATATGCACCGATCAAATACCCCCAAACAGCAGCGGCACTTTGCCTTCGCACGGGGGCCTGTGACAGTAATTGACTCAATACTCCTGGACAACGATGTTGCCATTGGAGTGGCTAGAAATTTAGTGACTCCTAAAGATATACGTGTGCTGGGAACAGTCGCAAGTCGCAAGTTTGGGTCATCGCCTACTTACGAAGTCCCATGAGGTAGAGGTGCTGAAAGGTTAGTTGGCGACGGAGCGAAGTATGGTTGAAGAGTGTCAGAGTGCTATAAAAAGTTTGAAAAGGGAGAGGGCAAGGATAGTGGAGGTGAAAATAAAAACCTATCAAAGATGGTGGAGTTGTACTCTCGAGACATGCGTAAGCAGCTGAAGGACTTAGACCGACAGGGTAAACGCAAGCAAGTAGATCGCGAGAGAAGTTACGCTCAAGCTAGGAGTGCGATCTTTGGGAGCTCGAGTGATGAGCCCTAAGAGGTTGTGCGTGAAAGCCCAGAAGAGGACATCCAGAGGGCCAAACTAAAGGCTCCTATGGTCGAGACACCGAGCATTGTGAAAAAGTGATTTCTAATATATTATTGGTGTGCCCGTTTGTTTCGCCTTTCCCTTGTATTTTTTTTTATTTTTAATTTTTCGGAAATAAAAGAGTCAAGTTGCAAAAGAAAAAGACAAAGAAAGCAGCGTTCCCAAACTTAAACAGAACAAAACACACATAAAGAAAAAAAAAACAATTGGAAAGGACATGCTAAACACAATGCACCAGAAAACAGGGAGGAAAAGAAAGTAAAGTGAAAGTAGAAATGCTCCCCCGTAATGGATGCGAACGGCAAATTGCTCATGAAGTGAAGGGATCGAGAGAAAAGGGCAAACAGCTAGACTGCAAATCCCTCATCAGCATATGTCTATTTAAACCACGCCTCGGTAAGCTGATGATACCTTGCATTTTTTCCTGCAAACTCAAGGAAAACCATCAAAAAATCCAGAAACAAAACAATGGCATCCTCATCTATGCTCATTGATGACCTCAACCTTGAGTTGTCCCTTGCACCACCGAATGCCCAGATAAGGGCTCCTCCAAAACCTATCTTCCCAAATTCCTCTTATCACCATGGCTCGGCCTCAAACTTTTCAGAGGTGGTGAGCTGAACTGCCGAAAGACATGACTGTGAGAAGACTCACACCGGCGGTTCATCTACATGTGGCACAGCGGTCAGACAAGGTGGCAGTGGAGGAGTCCCATACTTTAACCGTGCAACATGTGGTCTCCGCCACAAATCTAGGCTTGCGCCTACTAGCGAGGATGCGGGAGTGTGCAGCGCTGAGCGAGGAAGTGGCTGCCTTGAAAGCTCAAGTGGCAGACTTGCATAAACGGCTCTATAGTGCCAACCAGCATGTAGAAATGCTGTAAAAGAGAAATGAAGACCATGTAGAGCTGCTGCAAATTCTACAAGTAAGAGCAAATAAAGGCATGCCATGATGATAAGGATGAAGATGATGAAGATGTTGTTGTTGTTTTTACTTTACTTGAATGTTTTTTTTAATGCAATGTTTGAAGTGAAATAAAGTTTGTTTTTAACACTCAAAGAAAAAAATAATAACTAACCACACCGCATAAAAATTAAAAATTAAAAAAACTGACTTAACAAAAAATAACCAAAATAATAATAATAATAAACAAATTTTTAAAAAAATTATTTTTAAAAAAACACGAATATACAGGCAACTCATGGATGACTAGTTAAGGGCCTCAGAAAACACAGCCAGGGGTTCCGGGAAGGTTGGAGGGGTCACAATGGTTCCGCTTAAAACCCAAACTTCTTAGACACCGAAGGTGTCGCCTAAAGAACTCCTAGACACTGTATTGACTGAGGTGCTCACTGGGGTTACCAAAAGTTAGCTTATATGAAAAATCTTTTTTAAAATTTTTTTTTTTTTCATAAAAGAAATGAAAATGAAAATTATTGAAATAATAAGAAAACAACTAAAGAGAAAGGATTGGAATACTCCCCCTTGAAGCGATTAGGTCGAGCGTGATGCATTTGGAGGTCGCGACTTCTCCCACTACTCCACACTTCCTATCTTTATGGTTGAAGTTGTCTTCTCTTTCCCTTTATTATTGAGCTATTCTAAATTGCTAAAACAAACACAGAAAACTTGAAATAGAATTAAAAGGATGAGGAAATAAAAACTAAAATGAAAAGGAAAATCAACACACATCCAATTTCATGCTTCAAAGTAACAAACACCAATGGGTTGTGTAAGTTGGGACTTAAACCCAGTTCTCTTGCTTGTTGGGCAATTGTCCTTTTCTGTTGAACTACAAACACAACTTGTCAATTAATGTCATTAACTTTAAAACATGAAACTGTCTAGTTCTAAATAAAAATAAATAAAAAGTAGGAAAACCAAATAGAATCAAGCAATGTTACCAATCCCCGGCAACGGCGCCGAAAACTTGTTGCGTCGATTCAGCTGCACCAAAATGGATTCAGCTGCATCCTCAACTTGTGATACTCGCAAGTGCATGAGCCATTCGGTAGTATAGCATATGTAAGTGCGAGGTCGATTCCACAGGGATTGGTGATTGAATAATCCAATTCAGTTTTCCTACACAAAACAAAAAAACAAGAAAGAAAATAAATAAAACAAGAAAGAAAGAAAAGAAAATAACTCAAGCTGATAAGTTCCCAAGTTCAATTAAATTAACGGATTGATTCTAGCTAAAGTATGATTAAGCCATGGTGTTTGGTCCAAACCTTGTATTCCTAATTCCCTAATTTGATCATCTGTTGTCTAACCTAAACTAAGCATTAGGAATCCATTAAACATAGAAGAACATTTTAAACAACCAAGTATGTATCTAATCCCTGTTGTCGAATGTCCATACATACTCTTCCTATTCATAGTTCAATTCGAATTAAAGCATGGTGTCTACTCTTAATTCAAACCAAGATAGCTAACATGCAAGCCTAAATGGTGATCAATTATTCAAACTAGCATATTAACTTATAAGCATAATGAATAAGAACAAAAACCATAATTGAAACTTGGAAACTAATCAAACTTGAAACTAAAGAAAAGAATTTCCATAACAATGAAAAGTAAAGTGGAACTAAGAAAAACTTAAGGAGAATTTCAGCACAAAGATTTCATTACAACAATTGAAAACTAAAAAGAGAAACTAAGAGAATTTGAGGGAGAGAAGGGAGGGGAGCTCTAGAGAAGTGTTTGAGAGCTCCCCCCTTTGGGGGGGTTTTATGAAGCTTGAAGACTTCTCTATTTATAGGGCTAAGAGGGAGGAACATCATGATGAATTCCAACATGGGATTTCTCTATTTATAGGGCTATGTTAGTGTGGTTGAAATCAATTCCATCCCATACTTTTTTTGCTACACCTCAAGATTTCTTCACATGGGATTTCAAAGGTGTTCAATTGTGGCTGCCTTTTGCTGCCAACCCATGTGGGTTTTCTTTTGTTTGCGGGAAAAAAAAAGATTATTCTGAATCAGGCTTGGTGTAGGAAGGCCTGAGGTTTCAATATGTATCCAATTGGGCTCAAATTTGGATATGTCTTAATAGACACCCATTGGAACAACTTTTATGAAGAATGTATTCGCATCTGAGCAGTACAAGTATAGGTGTTGGGCCTTGCAAGTTGACTGCCGAAAATAGACTGGAATTGACTTCATTTCTTTTCTTTCCTTTCTTTTTGTGCTTGATCTTCCTTCCAACAAAATATGGGAAAGTATGGATCTTCAAAACCTATGAATTATCTTTCCAAGCATATGCAGCCTAACTCAAGAAAAAATCGGAAAAACCTTTAAATGTCATTTTTGGCCCAGTAACGCAGATGCTGCTGAAATTGACCTTAAGCTGCCAAAACTTGCATAACTTCCTCTAGGAGACTCGGAATCATGAACCATAAAATGCTACAGAAACTAGACTTCTGCATCTTTCCAATGATATAGGCTCAGCATCTGGTTCATCTTGAGCAAGTACAGTCCAATTCGTGAATTTGACTGATCTGCAGACACCGTTTTGAGCTAACTTGTCTCCAAAATGCATTTAATGAGTCTCAAGCTTATTATACTGAAACAAACACAAAATTTATTAAACGCACAAGTTTAACTCAAAAACATAATCAAATGTTAAGTTAGAAGGGTACAAAATGATATATAAATATGCACCGATCAGCTTTGATCCAATGGTGAAGAGAGAAGGATGGACGAATGCACCGGCAGGCAGCTCAAGAGGTCTCAAGCAGGTCAAGCAAGAACCAACGAACATGCTGCTCAACACACATGCATGTCACAAGCATCTGTGAGCCCCTCTACAAGCCGATCAGATCTCCACTCGAGATTAGGTCCAAGGACCAATGTGCACACAAGACTGGGGGCACAATCCGATGTTCACACCCACTTGGGCCCACAAGGAGGTGTTCACTCAAGGACAGGCCTACAAGGAGTACACTTCTTATCAGAAGATAAAGAAAAACCCTGACCACCTTAAAACATGCGCAAGAAGGGTAATGAGTGCCTCCGAGATTACATCAAGAGGTTTAAAGCAAAAAAAGCAAACATCGTAGGGTGCAATGATTGAATCACGTCCTCATCCTTCAAGAAGGGCTGGCAAGGGCTTGCTAGCTAAGCACAACTTATACAACGAGCTAACTATCGCTCTCAGCCAGACTCTGGCAGAGGGCTTCGCCACCGCAGAACTCTACGCACTCTAGGATGACAATCGAAATGCCACGAAAAATTCTACCAAACAGGCCAATCAACAAACCAAACAGGTAGGTCAGAAAAGTGACAGGTTCGACAGTGAGAACAATAACAAGCGTAAGTCATGCGCCAAAGGAGACGCTATGGCAAAAGAGAACTACACCAAGTTCTCCATTAGGACAAGGCTTGGGTAAAGAGACCACAACCCTTGAAGGGAGACCCAGATAAAAGGGATGCTAGAAGATATTGTGCCTTCCATGGGACACATGGGCACTACACAAATGGATGCTTTGCTTTGAGAACGTACCTCGAAGAACTAGTGAGAGATGGCCATTGTACTGAGTTTATAGCAAAGAAGACCATCCAGCCGACTCTGAAGAATTCTAGCTGAGCAGCAAAGAAAAGAAGAAGGACATTAAACAGGCCATTGTTATCTCCCAAGTCTCAACCAGCCTCCCATTAGTGGAAGACGATCCTGTGATCAGCTTCCAAAATAAAGATTTAATCGGCCTTGATCAGCCGCACATTAATGCCCACGTCATCAATATTCAAATAACTAAAGCCGTGGTCGACCGAATCCACGCATACGAGCGCAACACAACCAACATCCTACAATTGGCGCTCATTGAGCATATGGGCCTAGAGACAAAGATCAACAAATCAGCCAGGTCACTAACCGGCTTCAATAGCGTGACTACTCTCCGCTAGTAATCAGATCGCAAACCTTTATGGTCATTGATGAAATCTCCCGCTACAATGGCATCCGGAGCAAACCATGGATTGGCAACATCAACACCATCACATTTGCCACGCATTAAAAAATCCGCTATCCAATCCCTGGGGGCAATGTTGGCTAGATCAACAGCGATTAGGCAATGGTGAGAAAATGTTCAACTCAAGGGATGAAGAGAATAAAGCAAACACAGAACGTCCCTATATATCAAGCAGATCTGAAGGGAGCCTAAAATGCTGAAGAGAAAGCACATCCCTTTCCTGACAATCAAGTAGACTAGAAAGGAAAGGGAATAGCTACTCCCCAATAGCAATCAAAGAGTCAGGACTAAGCCAAGGGAAGCCATCGGGAGGCCTCTCTTAAAGAAGGATGGAAGCTCGAAGAGGACGTTGAGCTAGTACCCTTTGATCCTGACAAGCTAGAGAGAAAAGTGTGGATCGACTCGCGCCTAAGCCTTGAAGAGAAGGTAGAGCTTGCAGCCTTCCTCCAGAACAACAAAGATGTGTTCGCATGGTCGCCATCTAACATGCCAGGTATCAATCCCTAGATCATCTACCATCGTCTTCACGTCAACCCAACCAACAGACCAGTAGCGCAGAAGAAACGAAACTTCGCTCTTGAGCGAGTTGCCACATTGAAGCCGAGATTGACAAGCTCCTAGTTTCCGACTTCATTGAAGAAGTCTCCTACGTACAATGGTTGGCCAATGTTGTTCTAGTGGCAAAGAAAGACCAAGGCAAGTAGAGAGTTTTCGTTGACTACATTGACCTCAATAAGGCATGCCCTAAGGACAACTTTCCACTGCCAAGAATTGATCAGCTCATAAATTCAACTTCTAGCAATCAACTGCTAAGCTTCATGGATGCCTACTCCGGCTACAATCAAATCATGATGCATGAAGAGGACAAAACAAAGACCTCTTTCATCATCGAAAGGGGTACATATTGCTAAAAAGTGGGATGATGAGTGCGAAGTAGCTTTTCAAAACCTAAAACCTACCTCACTTCACCATTACAAGGTGAAGATTCGTTCATCTACCTAGCGGTGTCCAACTCAGCGATCAGCTCAACTCTTATCTAAGAAGAGCTGGGGGCACAACATTCGGTATTCTACACGTCAAAATCCCCCCTTGATGCAGAGACTTGTTATCCAAAAATGGAGAGGCTCATTTTGTCGCTTGTAGTTTCCACAAGAAAGTTAAGACCCTACTATCAAGCTCACTAGATAATAGTCATGATAGAAGAAATGGGTTATCGAACTTAGTCAATACGATGTCCTCTATCGGCCAAAGACCACTAGAAAAGCCCATGCTTTAGCATATTGTGTTGTAGACTTTACTCCGACAACCGAATAAGAGAAGCTAGTCATAAAAAATAAGGAAAACTCGAGAACAGACGATACCACCTCCGCCAATCCAAATTTTCCCGAAGACACGTGGCAATTGCCCATAGACGGAGCGTCGATTCATAAGGGAGCTGGAGCAGGCGTCGTCATAATTACCCTAGACAGAACTCTATTGGAACAAGCCATCACACTGGGCTTTTCAGCTTCAAACAAAGAAACATAATACACGACATTGCTTGCCAAATTGTGCTTAGCAAAAGAACTGTCGATCAAGAGATTGGCCATCTACTTGAACTCCCAACTGATCACAAATCAAGCTTCAAGCGAGTAAATGGAAAAAGATACAAGAATGATCCATTACCTCCCCAAAGTGCAAATGCTTTTGAAGGAACTCCCCACTTTCACTATCCAACAAGGTCCTCAAGCATAGAACACTTATGCAGATGCATTGGCAAGCCTAGGATCAGTGCTGGACACCCATTTTAGAAGCTTCATCCCGATCGAACACCTTGATTGACCAAGCATCGAAGAGATAGAGAATGGAAATCTGCATATTGATAAAGACGCCAACTGGGAAGACCCCATCATCCATTATTTGGTGAATGGAAATCTGCCAAAGGATAAGTTCAAAGCTAAGAAGGTCCAGCAAAAGGTCGTGAGATACTACAAGCAAGACAACAAGCTCATTCGTAGATCATACTCCGGCCTTCATCTCCCATGCATAAAATACCTGTTTGTGCCTGATAAATTACGGCCATGAATTGGCCGAGAGAACTCCTCTTCTCGGCCTCAAAGCTGAAGCGCAGCGTTCTGCCGGGGTGCTTGGCCTTCCGAAGAAACAAGAGAAAAATTGCTAAGGCACGATCATCTCGGCCTTGATTAAAGGCCGAGGCCGAGATAGGGCAAAGTCACCGCCAAAGGCATTAAAGTCAGACCACCACGTGATGGCAGGGTCCCATGCTTCATTTAATGAAGTAGTGCCTGCTTAAATGCAGCAAACCCACTGGCCAAGAATAAGCATTTAATGCACGAGGGAAGGTGGGAAGTGATTGGAGTCAGAGTTTGGTGACTGAGATCAGAATGATTAGACGCCCACATTCTCACAAAACTCTTTGCAGCTTGAGAGATTAGGTGACCAGCCACCAGAGCAATAAATGCGTCTCCACGGCCAGAAGCGCAGAACCCACGATCAGGGCGGCGGCCGAGATTCACCGGGATTTATGGGGTCACACCACCTTACTTCACGATCCCAAATGTCGATTTGACTACCCACTTGCGTTGATCAGGCTCCACCATGCAGATTTTCAGCCTCGATTATCCCTCCAGAAACTCTGCCTATAAATACAAGACTCAAGACCACTTTCAAAAGGTTCAAACACCAAACAAAAGCCTCCCACGGAGCGACTTATATTTTCCTGTAATGCACTTTCAATATCTTTACTTGCTTTCCTAGGAGTAGTGTTAGTCTGTATGGAAAATCCATTCATCAATATATCACACGACCCTTGATTTTCAAGGCGCCGGAGCACCACCTTTGTTATTCGCTCACTCACCCCATATATCATACGACCGCCGCTCATTGAGTAGTGCGTCGGAGCACCGCCCGAAAACCCACCAAACACCACCACTCAACGGCCTTGTAGTTCAAGCCGTGAACCTTACAGCCGAGACTAGTTCCTCTCTCGGCTACAATCGTTTGATTAGAGGACGAGTCCAGACAGGCGCACCATCTAAACACTTTCACCCACTTCAAACACCTCGACGCACGGTAGACCGTGCTGGCACGCCCGCGCTCAAACGCATCACGTCCAAAAGCAGGAAACCGCGTGTCCAGGCATATCCCCTCGGCCTGGAGTATGGAAACCACTATGGGGAAAGGTCACTCGCCCAGAAGGCTCTAAGCATAGGCTATTTCTAGCCTACCATGCGCCATGACTGCACGAGTATGTAAAAAGATGTGATCGCTGCCAACGATACAAGCTAGTTCCTAACTTGCCTGTCGAAGTCTACCATACGTAAAACAATCCATGGCCATTCATGCAATGGGCTATAGCGGAAGGAAAATCGGTAGATGAGTTCCCTAGAGTACTATGAGCTTATCGAACCACCAAAAGAAGATCAACTGGTGAAACCCCATTGTCCCCTCCATGAGCATTGAGGTGGGCAGTATCGATGTCCTCATCTCCATTGGCGTAGTAAGGAGCAGTCCCATTATTTGGTGAATGGAAATCTGCCAAAGGATAAGTTCGAAGCTAAGAAGGTCCAGCAAAAGGTCGTGAGATACTACAAGCAAGACAACAAGCTCATTCGTAGATCATACTCCGGCCTTCATCTCCCATGCATAAAATACCCTTAAACACTTGAGGTCCTCTATAAAATTCACGACAGAGAGTATGGAAACCACTATGGGGAAAGGTCACTCGCCCAGAAGGCTCTAAGCATAGGCTATTTCTAGCCTACCATGCGCCATGACTGCACGAGTATGTAAAAAGATGTGATCACTACCAACTATACAAGCTAGTTCCTAACTTGCCTGTCGAAGTCTACCATACATAGAACAATCCATGGCCATTCATGCAATGGGCTATAGCGGAAGGAAAATCAGTAGATGAGTTCCCTAGAGTACTATGAGCTTATCGAACCACCAAAAGAAGATCAACTGGTGAAACCCCATTGTCCCCTCCATAAGCATTGAGGTGGGCAGTATCGATGTCCTCATCTCCATTGGCGTAGTAAGGAGCAGTCCCATTAGTGCAGTCCTAGTAGCCCATCTTGTAAGCATCAATGATAGCTTCAAGCTTGGATTTTTGAACAGTCTTGTGGTAGACACCAAACTTGGCCAAAAACTTGTCATAACTATGGGAGACGTCAGCATTCTTATGCTCAAGAAGAAAATAGGCCTCTTTTTGACTATGCATGCCAGCAACAGAAGAGTTGAGTTCACTGTCCTTCTTAGCAAGGGAACTTTTCAACTAAGATATAATATCCCTCAATTCAGACATCTTCTTTTCATAACGGATCTGCTTGGCCAAGAGCTTGCCAGTCAAATCAGCATTATTCTTCTCCAACTCGTTGAGCTGAGCAGAAGAGTGGGCAACAATAGACGAGTTCTAGATGGCCTCAACAACAAAAACTACTCATTTTTTAAGCAAATGAACAACCGCTTCCTTTTGCTTCTCCAAGGAAAGACTTGAGAATGTGCTAAGGTCACCAACCTGATGGATATCATCAACCAGCTTGACAGGAAGTTCGTCTTAAGCAGATCAGACACACCTGCATCCCCTACATGGTTGGACTTGTCAACCTTGGGATCAGTCACTCGCATTGCCGAATAACCCTTTCTCCCAAGCAGAGGACTCTCTGACCTTCTTAACTGCTGCCATCCTCCCTTCCAAGGTAGTCAACGACGCTGAATCAACTCCATGCTTGACTACTAGCTACTAAACAGCTGGATTGTGATGGTTAGGCGGATGAGTAGACATCCCAGTTCGATCTTCTTCCCTTGACTGGTGCAAACGACTTGAATTTTGGAGAAGAATATCAGCATCTCTTTGCCTCTCGGCAAGTGAGCTGGTTATGGAGTTGACCTCTTCATGAGGCAGATCACAGTCTCTGAGCTTGTCAGTAGGAGACTTGAGTGGAACTTCCCGAATGTTTCACATACCACCAACCTTTTTGCTATCTGTGCCAATGAGATGCCTAACCCTATTAGATGATGGGGGAGTAGATCCTACTTTAGTCTTCTAAGCAGAATGGACCTCTTTCAAGGAAGACTTGGTCACAGTAGAAGGAAGTCTTGGCTTTTTTCTCAACGGAGACACATTCCTAGCCCACGAAGTCGCAACTTCATCTCTTGAGGACTTGACGTCAGCCTTTCTTTCTAAGGGGATTCGACAAAACACTCCTCCTCTTCAGTAGGCATATCATCAAATTCTGAACCATTTTGCTTTCATCTCTCAACATCCTAGGCAGGGGGTAGACCACCAGCTTTCTCTCGATACTTGCTCAACAGCCAGCGCCACTCACGAAATTCAGAGCTCGATCGACCTTAACCATGTCTGACCCAAGGTCTAGTCTCTTTCAAATATCATTCTCTACAAGCAGAAGATAGAAATAAGTCAGTCACACTTCAAGAAATTCAAAAAAAAAAAAAAACGAAGCATATCGAAACAGCAATATGACGTACCGTCATAGTAAGTGATGGGAACAAGTGGACCATCGCCAACATCACCTTCCCACCGTCCGCTAACTTCTAGCACATCTGCATGCCATAAATGATCTCCTTGGATGAAACTGTCAAACAGCTTGGCATTGCACACACAGACTTGAGCATACTTCTTGTAGCGCCTCACTTCAAAGAAGTTAAAGAACTCTGGCATCGTCAGATCCAACTTGAAGAAGTTGCTCAATTTCTCAAAGCATATGATCACCCGGTAGATGTTCAGAGTACACTGACTTGGAGTACACTCCATGGCACAGAACACCTCTTTGAAAAACTTTGATAGCGGGAACATGAAGCCCAAGGAGAAATAGACGGGACGGAAGGTGATGATTCTAGCATCTGGATCATTCGCATCCACACAAGGTGCATCGTCAGTCGAAAACTCCACCAGCTTAACATGCAAGTCATCAAGTATGGTAGAGGCATAAGTGGCACCCCACTTCTAGAACTGAGCTTCAGACATAACGTAGTGCAGATAAGCTACAAATCTCTTCTTGTGCACTTTGGAGCCTCCCCACAGATACAAAGGCACTTATGAGCTTGGTGACCGGCTACCATCCTTGGAAGACATGGTCAATGAACAGCTGCAAAAAGGGAAGAAATTTACAAGTCAAATAGCATGTCAAAACCCTATAGTTGCAATTCAAAAAAAAAAAAAAAACAGTAGCCGCAGCCAATGACCACCTTGGCAACAACCGCTATTCACCGTGAGGCCTACCTGAAGCACAAAAACAATGAGTGACGAGCTCAATAGAAGAACAACAATAGCCGTTGCCACCTACTGCGGAAGCAACCACCACCGCGCCACCACCATCTGAGGTGACCACGCCGCATCTTTCCCCCACTGTGTGATGCCAATGCAACTCACGCCAACCTGTCCTTGCCGTTGTGGGAAGAAAAGAAAAAAAAACTCACTGCAGGCGTCGCCATCGCGGCACCACCGCCGTCGTCGACGCCTCTAGTCACAGTGACAACCAGCAGAATACCCAACTAGTCCTCGCCATGAAGAAGAAAAGATGAAGAAAAAAAAACATGCTTGACTTACCTTTGGATGCACGACAACTCCTCTCTTCGACGAGCAATACAAATTCTCCAAGATCTCTCTCAAGCTAGAAAGTAGAGAAGACAAGTTTACAATTTGAAGAAGAGTGAAGAGAAACCTTGTATTTATATAGGTTGGGCATCCTAGGTCAAGGTGGAATCACAAGCCTATTCTCATTGGGAACCCAACTCCAAGGAAAGTCAAAAGCCCGCTCCGATTAGGAGCCCAATTTGTGAAAAGAGTTGAACTCACAGATTAGAGAACATTTTTCATCTCCTACATACCTCACAAGTGCCATGCAAAAGTTGGGGGGCATTTGTGGGAGTAAGTAATTCGGCTTCCAATCACAAGATGCCACGTGGACAAGAAGAATATCTCCTAGGTCAATTAATTGAGCCAATTTATTTGGCAAATTAATTGATACTAAAAATAGGGAGATTATCTTAAATATGGGATATCCTAATTTGGAGATATCATCATCAAATTAGGAGATTTGATAGAGAAACCAAAAACTAACCAAAAGTGTTATCTGGGAGATAAGTGGGCAATAAGTAAGTATTTATAGGTGATATTTGCAAAACTTTTGGGGAGAGGTGGTATTTTCAGTTAAAATTATGAAAAGGGTGGCATTTTGAGCTATTTCCCTTTATTAAATGGGTCAGGTTTGGGTTAAGCATTACTGACACGACACGAACCTGACATGACCTTACCAAATGTGGTAAATTGAGCCCAAAGGGTTTAACTAGAATTTCTCCATTCTTTCCCGATTCAGTAAACTGTTTTGTGTATTAGAAAATGTTATTTACTGCTCATCCAGAGACATAAACAAAAACGGTGATAAGTGTGTGAATTTTTGGTAACCAAATAAACAAGAATCTGATATATAAACACACTCTCAAATGAGTCATCATCTCCGCAGCATCGTCCTCGGCATCACCATACACACCCATCACTCCTAGGGATGGCAACAGGCCGGGTATGGTCCGGGTTTGCCAATACCATTCCCGACCCCAATTCCTAAACCCTCCCCCGTCCCCGCCCCCATCCCCTTTTAATAGGGTTCGGGGAATTCCAGCCATGTACCCGTTGGGGGACCATACCCCATACCCGGCCCGAATCCCCAATTTTTTAAGGAAAAAATACAAACAAGAACTCCGAGAAACAAATGAAGCCCCTTGAATCAAAACAAAACCAAAAAAAAAAAAAAAAAAGAAAAAAGAAGAATCCCCCTAAAAAACTAAAGAAGATCAAATTAAGAACAAAATCGATATCAAATGAAAGCTTCAAAAAAAAATCCAAAATATCACAGTTATTAATTACTATCCCCAACTCAAAAACTTCAAACCCATAGCAATAAGAAGAAATAGCAGACCCCCAATTCAGCAAGCACAGAATAAGAAGAAAGAAGAAAGAAAAAGAAGGCGATGGAAGAAAAGTAAAATGAGAGAGCTTCTTATGGAGGCGCAAGATAATGATGTTTGTTAGGGATAGGGTTAGTGTTTTTTATTGTAGCTGGAATGCAAATATTAAATAATTTAAGTATTTCATTGAAACACAACATTTGTTTGTGCATTGATGGAAAGCATGTGAGTTTAAAATTGAGAAGTCAGGGGTTCGAAACGCACAACCCATCCCCAATTTTTTTTAAACATAAATATACTTTTTCCAATTTTTTGAATTAATGACATATAATTTTTGTGAATCTTGTTAAAGTCTCATTATTTTTCTTCTTTTTCTTTCTCATCTTAACACCAAAATTGTGCCTGGATATGGTTCTTCTTCTTCCCTCCATATATGGATATGGATACCCTAATTATGAGAGTAATTTGTGTTTCTTGTCTACCTCCGTCATATACTCATAGAGTGGTACGTGATTACCAATCTACATTAGTCATCTAATTGATGAAGAGTTCTAATCTATGTATGTCTTGGTGTTTAATTATTTAGTGGTTGATTACCAATCTACATTAATCATCCAGTTGTTGCAATAGTATATGTAGTAGTTGTCTAATGTAAATGTGATGTTTGATGTTTGACTATTTTCGCTATCTTTGGATTATTTGAATTTGTTGATTATACATGTTTGCATATGAATTTTATTTTTTAAAATCAATGTTAGTTATGATGTTTGATTATTTCGTTATCTTTGGATTCATTGATTATACATGTTTGCATATAAATTTTGTTTAAAAAAAAAATTCAATATTTGTTGTGGCGTTTGATTATTTTTGTTATCTTTGAATTGTTTGAATTTGTTGATTATACATGTTTGCATACGAATTTTGTTTTTTTTTCAATCAGTATTTGTTATGGTGTTTGATGTTTTCCATAACATTTGGATTGTTTGAATTTATTGATTATTATACATGTTTGCATATGAATTTTGTTTTTAAAATCCATGTTTGTTAGTTGGAACTGAAATCGTAAAAATGTTTGTAAAGAAGGAGGTCATGGGTTTGAAACCCCTTGCCTCCATCCCAAAAATGTTTTAAGGTTTTTAAGATATATATTAATTAAAATTATAAATATATATTTTGGGGCGGGTTCGGGGACGGGGACACACTTACCATACCCGGCCCGAACCCGTTGGGGATTTTTGTTTTGAGAGCTTTAGTAATATACCCAAAATAGGGGCTGAAATTATTTTAAAAAATCCCCACATGGAATGCACTTTATAAACATACCCAAAAACCATTTACTACATAATAAATGAGTGTTGAAGTTCCTATAAATTACATCTCTACCATTAATTAACTTAAAACAAGCCCAACACAAAAAACTCAAAACAAGCCCAACCCAATTTTTTTCAAAAACCCAAACTAAAAAAAAATATCGTGAAAATCAAGGAGTTGTCCTTACGACCCTTTTCCATCGAACATCCGTACACTGTTAATACCATGTCATAGAAGTATATTGTTAATACCATTTCATAGAAGTACATTGTTAATACCATTTCATATAAATACATTGTTAATACCATGTTATAGAAGTACACTGTTAATACTATGTCATAGAAGCACATTGTTAATACCATTACATAGAAGTACATTGTTAATACCATTTCATAGAACTACATTGTTAATACCATGTTATAGAAGTACATTGTTAATACCATGTCATAGAAGCACATTGTTAATACTATTTCATAGAAGTACGTTGTCAATACCATTTCATACAAAAAATTTAAAAAAACCTAAAAAAACCCAGCAAGACATCCAATATCTTTTGCTGCAAAATCTGTGAGAAAGCTGCAAGATCTGTGAGAAAGCGAGTGAGAGATCTCACAGACCAGCTCTGAGATTTTGAAGGATCAATCGTCGATTATCTTAATTGAGCCTTGGAGCTGGGTTTATTTTGGGCAAAAGGGCAAAACAATAATCCAACATTGATATTAAATTTAAAAAATCGACAGTTGTCAATTTTTGGGTTTATTTTGGGTGTGTTTATATACATTAAATAGTATTGTTTGGGCCTAAATTTGGTGGGCTCAGTCCAGAGATAAAAACCAAAATCGTTTTTGGGCCGCCTATTTGGACATAAAATTGACGCCCTCAGCCCATCAACGCGCCCAGCCTATTAAACAAATAAACAAGCCAAAGCGATGTACTCGGCCCAAACATTGGGGGCCTGGAAACAGTCGAAATCAGGAAGAAACTTGGGCCCCGAAGGAAGCCAAAATGGGACTCAAACCAAAATAGGCTTGGCAGATTTTTAAAAGGAAAAGAAGAGAAGCCCATAAAAGAAGTAGACCCACGTGACCCCTGACTTAAGAAAGTCAACAAATTCGGCTGAAATTAGAAATTGAACAGGGGCAGGTATAAAGTAGGACGTCTATGGAAGAACTCTGCTGCCAAAGAGATCAAAACCCATTTTATTTATTCAAAGATATTTTCCCTGCTCCAAAGAAAACACCATTTCCAAAGGATACACAGACTTCTTTCTCTAAAAAGAGATAAGCAGGAGGTAGGGAGTTGCTGAAATGGAGAATCACACTCACCATCACAGTTGAAAAGCAGTTAAAACTGGAAAAAGAGGAGGTATGGCACCCAATCAAAATACAGGGAAGTGACTATTTCAGAAACCGATCATTAAAGAGCTTAACTGCCAGAAAATGGATAGAACCTCCTTTCTTTTTCCTTTAAAAATTAAAGATCTTTTGAGATTATTTGCCGCCCAATATTAAAAGAATCAAAACTCCCGCTCTCAAGAACATTTCTTATATATACAAGAGAGGGTGAACAGAGAAAATGACAATCAATCAACACAACCAAAAACTCAGTCAAAAGACAAACACTCAAAATGATCACTTGATCACAAAAAAATTCCAAACAAATTCCAACAGACCCAGAGTCTGAAGCATTTCAATTTCAAAAGCTTCTCAACAAGCTTGCAGAATCATCTTGCTTTTTCCCAGCAAAGACAGTTAGAACACTGCTTCTGATTCAAATCCCAATTCACAAACCAACAAAACGAGATTTCTCTAGTTACAAATTTGGTTCAGCAAAAGCCAAGACAAGCAGAGTTTGAGTTTTTCTCAAATACGAAAACCTCAACAAATTTATGGAGAGCCCTGACTAAGCGGCACAGGTACCACAGTACAGCTCCAGCTCAAGTCCAGCCACTTCTGTCCCTTTCAGACTGGAGAAGTCCTAGTTCTGCCCATCCAAAAGCCTTCCAGGGCTTGAAATAGATTAAAGCTCTGCCAAACTCAAACTTTGGTATCGATTTGCAACTAAAGCCTAGCAGTTGAAGCTGTTGAAAGTCCAGTCCAGCACAGGCACATCCAGTCCAACCCAGAACAGAGGCACCCACCCAGATAGAAATGGAAGCACAACCCTCTTTTTGTCTTTGTATAGTCAGTTTTCCCTTTTTGAGCTTTGTAAAAGGGAGTTCTGCCTGAAATTAGTTCAATCTGTTATCATTTATTCTGGCCAGAACTACCGGTTTTATACAGAGAAAAATTATGAAGTCCTTACCTGTCTAAGGCATAGAAAAGAACTTACTTGGGAGATATTCCTCACCCAAATTCACAATCGTTTTGTTCAGAGTCAATAGCTTGGGGCGCAAGTTATTTTTACTCTTGTCTGCCATGCAAATCTCACGGCCTGGAGTTCCGGGCCGAGGGGATATGCGTTGACATGCGGCTTCCTGCTTTTGGGTGCAGTGCGGTTGTGCGCGGGCGTGCCAGCACAGTCTACCGTGCGTCGAGGTATGCTTTGGATGGAAGTGGTGAAATGGTGCGCCTGTCTGGACTTGACTTCTAGTCAAACAATTGTGGCCGAGAGAGGAACTAATCTTGGCCGTCAGGTTCACGGCCTGAGCTACAAGTCCGTTTAGTGGTGATGTTGATGGTGGGTTTAGGGCGATGCTCCGGCGCGCTGCCCAGGGGGCGGCGGTTGTATGATATATGGGGTGAATGAGCGAATAGCAAAGATGGTGCTCTGGCGCCTTGAAGAATCAAGGGTCGTATGATATATTGATGAATGGATTTTCCTTACAACCTAACACTACTCCTAGGAAAGCAAATAAAGATATTGAAAGTGCATTACAGGAAAATATAAGTTGCTCCGTGGGAGGCTTTGGTTTGGTGTTTGAACCCTTTGAATGTAGCCTGAGCCTTGTATTTATAGGAAGAGCTTCTGGAGGAGTAATCGAGGCTGAAATCCCGCATAGTGGAGTCTGATTAGAGCAAGTGGGTAGTCTAATCGACATTTGGGATCGTGAAGTATGGTGGTGTGACCCCATGAATCCCGGTGAATCTCGGCCGCCGCCCTAATCGTCGGTTCTGTGCTTCTGGCCGTGGAGACGCATTTATTGCTCTGATAGTTAACCACCCA
Organism: Prunus yedoensis; assembly: GCA_005406145.1. Lineage (NCBI taxonomy): Eukaryota > Viridiplantae > Streptophyta > Magnoliopsida > Rosales > Rosaceae > Prunus > Prunus yedoensis. The sequence goes on along the minus strand of BJCG01000015.1, from coordinate 74,042 downwards.
ATCTCTCAAGCTGCAAGAATCCTTGTGAGAATGTCCACATCTAATCACTCTGTTTCCTGTCGCCAAATCCTGACTTCAGTCACTTCCCACCTTCCCTCATGCATTAAATGCTTATTTGTGGCCAATGGGTTTGCTGCAATAAACAGAGGCACTACTTCATTAAATGAAGCGTGGGACCTTGCTGCCACTTGATGATCTAACTTTAATGCCTTTGGCCATGATTTTGTTCGGCCTCGACCTCGGCCTATAATTGAGGCCGAGAAGATCAGCCCTTGGTATTTTTCTTTTGTCTTCAGGAAGTCCAAACGCCTTGGCGGAACACTGCATTTCAGTTTTTACGAGTAAGTGCAAGGGCTGAGAAAAGGGGCGCCTTCGGCCAGTTCATGGCCGTGAATTATTAGGTACAAACAACTCTCAAGTGTGTTAGAATTGAAAAATTGCTAACGGTGGCCCACTCAACACATAAAGAAAGTTAATTTATTGACCAAACCATGGTCTTTGAATTAATGGGGAACTTTACCCTACCGTCACAGGAAACAAATCAAAACGGGTGAACAATTTGGCACGCCCAGTGGGACCTCTAGTATATATACTCTTAAATATTTTGAAAGTATATGTATATTGGAAGTTCTAGCCAGAATCCACGTCGCACAATGGAACGAGACCAAGCAGCTTTCCGAGAAGGACCAGAATCAGAAGAAAGCGATGCTAGACAATCAGCTCATGGCAGTATTGGAAGTAGACGTTCCAGAACTGGTTCCAGGAGGCTGAATCAGATACAGGAAGCTGTATTCCGGCAGGAGGCTACAACACAAAGAAGTCAGGATTCTTTGAATAATATAACAGCCATGATGCAATGGCAAGTCAACAGGTAGTTCAGGAAAGACTGTGAGGCCGCCATGGCCAGAATTCCAAATCCTGATGCTGTGGTTCAGCAGCTAGACCTTCCCTACGGTCCTCCACCAGGACTAGCATGGCCATATCAAGAGAAGCCTCTTATTGCACAGAGCCTGATGCTGTGGTTCAGCAGCTGGAGTACCAGGGCCTGAAGAAATCCAAGCTGGACAGAGGGGAGGAGCCCCTCTCGCCCAAGAGCATGAGGCTCCAGTCAAGTTCCCCAGAATCAGCCAGAACCACCTGCTTCACAACCTGTGGCCCCACGAGATCAACCCTTGCCACTTCTGCCTGAGGCAACAACTATGCCACCCTATAGACCAAGAAGAATGGACCCCAATCCATTTCCTCCACTAGTAAGGGGCAGAAGAGGCAGAGGGGGAATTAACCTTTTTGCCAACATTGACAGGAACATACCCAGGGCAAATTGGAGGAACCATCCAGAGGCTGAAGAAAAGGAAGAACACAGGGAAGAAGCTCTGCCCCGACCGTACAGAATGGAGCACAGGTTTGATCATGATCAGCCAGAGCAGGGACGAAATCCACATCCTGTCAATGCTTTGAATGACATGTGGGCATTACAGAGAATGATCATGGAGATGATGGAGCCGGAAGCCAGAAGAGGAGAAAGGCCTACCCACAGAAAGCCGTACCCGGCTTATATAGACCAGATTCCTCTACCCCCAGGTTTCAAAGTACCAAACTTCACCTTGTTTAACGGAGAAGATCCTCATGCTTCGTCGGTTAAACATATAGGCAGATTTTCCGTCCAGTGCATAGCAATAGAGAATAATCCTTTGTTAAAACTGAGGCTTTTTGGAAATTCTCTCTCCGGACAAGCTTTTACCTGGTATACCAGTTTGCCAGCCAATTCTGTTCAGACCTGGGAGCAAATGGAAAACGTTTTCCATGATTACTATTTCAGGATCCAGCCAGAAGTCACCATTAGTGATCTTACTGCTCTTAAACAAAGCGAAGACGAACCCGCTCAGGATTTCATAACCAGATTCAGGAGGCTTAAGATGAAATGCCGAATCCCTATGGAAGAAAGACACTTCATTCAAATGGCTCAAACCTCCCTCAAGATTTCTTTGAGAAAAAGATTTGATGGGATGCTGTTCGGAGATCTGGCAGAACTGGCGGACAAAGCATCCAAATATAAGGAACTGCTAAGAGAGGAACAGCAGAAGAGGAACTCTTCCAAAGGCACATACTAGAAGACCCCTTCTTCTTCAATCCATTTGATTGAAGTAGAGTCAGAAGAGGATACAGAAGGCTCGGAAGAAAGATAGATTGCAGTGGCAAAAATGGCAAAGTTAAAACATCCCATCAGCTGTAAAGCTCTTACAAAGCCACCAAAGGACCAGAAGCCGCCACCATTCACAGGAGGATTTTTTCCAAACAAACCGACACAGAACAAGGTCTACTCTTTCGATTTGACCAAAGTTGATGCTCTGTTTGATGAGATGCTGGCACAAAAGGCAATAGAGACACCTCATAAGCTGCCCAAACCAGACGAGCTTAAGGGCAGACAGTATTGCAGATAGCACAATTCTTGGAATCATTCCACCAATAGCTGTGTTGTTTTCAGAGATGTCATACAGGAAGGAATAACCGCAGGGAGATTGAAACTGGCAGAGAAACCTCCCTCAGTTACGACAGATCCTTTTCCCCAGCCTCAAGTCAACATGGTCAACCTAAATTGGCCAGAACGAAGAGGAAAGAAGCCAGCAGCAGATGCCAGCTCCAGCAGGAGGACTTCCAAAGGCCAAAATCAGCCTACACTCAGCGTGTTTGACCGGATTGGAACATCGCACCAGCAAGGCCTAGCTCCGACTCCCTCTAGAGACAGAGCCAGACAGAAGGACTACCTTAGGCCGGCTCAGCACAACAGAAGAATGCCAGAGCAGCCCAAGAAGGAAATACCAATTAGGATGCCCGGAAATGACAAGCCCTTGGCAACTATCATAGAGGGAAGATGGTATTCCGTTGGAAAAAGCGGCAGACCAACTCTGGAATTAACCAGCACTCAGAAAAGGAGAATTCAGAGGCAATATTGCACCTTCCTTAGAAACAGGAAAGACGCACAGGTACTGACAGAGCCAAATTCTGCCAGAAGAAGAGAGAATCCAGAAGCAACTCCTCAGGCAGAACAAGCAGGATATGAACCGCAAAAGCTGATAAAGACAGAATCTCCAAGCAAGCCCTCCATCCATTCGACCTCATCCTCAGTTGATCAACCTGAACTTCCACAAGTACAAGCTAGACCCGAACCTGTTCCAGAAGAAGAGCAACAAGACTGGACTGAAGAAAACAAGGAGGAACAGTTGGACTATGAGCCATCTGCAGAGGACTAAACTGGGTTCCTCGAGACGGGAGAACAAGGAGACTGGACAGAAGAGATGGAATATGATGGAGGATTAGATGAAGAAACCGAAGCTTTTGGTGCAGAATTGGAGAACTTATTATAGGGTGATCTAGGCATTAACATGGGATTCATCTTATCGGAAAGATTCAGGGCAGCGGAAGGACAAGGAAGCACTCTGGAAGGAGACGTATTCTCGCAAGAAAGCTTTGAGTGCAGACTGGCAGAAGTAGAAGAAGCGCCAGGACAGCAAGCACCTGCTGCCAGAACAGGTCTGTTTCTCCAAGCCAACCAAGGAAATGGCTAATCACCTCAGACCTCTATTCATAACTGCAAACTTTGGAGGTATTCCTATTTCCAAGGTAATGGTAGATGGAGGTGCATCCATGAATCTCTTACCACACAGACTGCTGAGCAAGATGGGCAGAACAGAGAAGGATCTAATTCCAACACGTTTCACCGTCACCAACTTTGCTGGGGGCATCACTAAGACTCATGGAATCCTGGACGTGGATGTTATAGTTGGAACCAAAAAGCTGAAAATTGCATTATTTGTGTAGACACCACTTCTACTACCTACAATGCATTGCTTGGAAGGGACTGGATTCACCAAAGCCTCTATGTTCCTTCTACCCTGCACCAACAGCTAGCCCTTTGGAATGAAGAAGGTTACATGGAGATAGTAGAGGCCGATCCACGGCCATTTCTACCTTCTGTCATGTGTTTTGAAGCAAGGTATTATCATGACGACCTTGGTCCTTTCACATTCTTTGGAGTCAACCAGAACGGCCGCCCTCACGGTGTCACGGCCCAAAGGCTCATTGAAGACGGTCTGGCCAGTTCTCTAGAAGATTGGAATAGGCCTTTTGTTCTGAACCTCCAGAACTCCGATGATTAGTCTCAATCAACAGGAAAAGGATCAAGCTGCAACAATCCGATCCATTACAAAAAGATTGTTGATGTACTGGGAAGAAAGGAAACTCATTGCACATAATCCAGCCATTAATATGGCAGAATTCACGCATGAGAGCATCGAAGAATAGGAAGAGAGTTTACAGGAGGAAATATTAGACTTCGCACCAGCAGTACTAGATGACTCCTTACCAGAAGTAGAAGATCCATTACAGGAGATTAATCTAGGGACAGAAGAGGATCCAAGACCTACTTTCATTAGTGCACTACTAGAAGAACCACTCAGAAGTGAAATCATCACACTCTTGCATGATTTCAGAGATTGTTTTGCTTGGCCTTATCACGAAATGCCTGGATTGGACAGGAAATTAGTAGAACACAAGCTACCTATCAAAGAAGGCTACCTTCCAGTTAAACAGGCCAGAAGAAGAATGTCCATGGAGACAGAACTAAAAGTCAAAGAAGAGATAGAAAGGTTGCTCAAGGAAGGATTCATCAGGCCGGCCATTTACACTGATTGGTTAGCCAATATTGTCCCGGTTCTGAAAAGAAAAACAGGGGCAGTAAGGATCCATGTGGATTACAGGAATCTTAATGAAGCATCCCCCAAGGATGAATATCCTATGCCAATGGCAGATATGCTAGTAGATGGAGCTGCTCACCACCAAATGCTATCCTTCACGGACAGCAATGCAGGATATAATCAGATCATGGTGGCAAAAGAAGACATCCACAAGACAGCCTTCATGTGTCCAGGACATCTAGGTGCTTTTGAATACACTGTAATGCCTTTTGGCTTAAGAAATGCAGGAGCCACTTATCAAAGAGCAATTAATTCTGTTTTCCATGATATGATAGGACATTCTCTAGAAGTATATATAGATGATGTGGTGATTAAATCTCCGGAAACAGAAAATCATGTATCAAACCTAAGAAAGGCATTCCTAAGAATGAGACAGCATAAATTGAAGATGAATCCCAAAAAATGTGTTTTTGGAGTACAGGCAGGGAACTTCTTGGGATTTTTGGTACATCAAAGAGGCATAGAGATTGACAAAAATAAAGCAAAGTCCATCATAGAAGCTCAACCACCTCGAAACAAGAAAGAGCTGTAGAGTCTTCTAGGAAAAATTAACTTTCTAAGAAGATTCATATCCAATTATGCGGGAAAAATTCAGCCTTTTTCTTCTTTGTTAAGACTAACACAAGAACGGACTTTCAAGTGGGAGGAGCAACACCAGCGAGCTTTTGAAGAAATCAAACACTACTTCTCAAATCCGCCAGTTCTGTCCCCACCAAAGAAAGGCAGACCACTCAAGCTCTATGTATCCGCATCAAAAATGTCCGTTGGAAGCTTGTTAGCTCAAGATAACAAGGAAGGGAAGGAACAAGCAGTCTACTATCTGAGCAGAACTCTGACAGAAGTAGAAAGAAATTACTCTGCAATCGAAAGGCTTTGTCTAGCTCTGTACTTCACTGCTGTAAAGCTCAGACACTACATGCTGCCAGTTACCACTTATATCATTGCCAAGACAGACCTAATCAAATACATGCTAACAAGGCCAATGTTGAGAGGCAGAATTGGGAAATGGACTCTGGCTCTGACAGAATTTGCTTTCAGATATGTCCCTCAGAAAGCTATCAAGGGGCAAGCTGTAGCAGATTTCCTAGCCGATCATCCAGGAGAAGAAATTGAAAATATGGATTCTTTGGATATAGCAAATGCAGATCTACTGACAAGAGCTCATATTTTCCTTAACAATCCCATTTATTCAATTCATCTCACACCTTGGAAGCTGTACTTTGATGGATCAAAAACTGACTTAGCTTCCGGAGCAGGGATTGTTCTAGAGGAACCTTTGGGAATCAGACACTGTTATTCTTTTCAGTTAGATTTCCAATGCACCAACAACAGAGCTGAATACGAAGCTCTAATCATTGGCCTCGAAATGTTGGTAGAGCTCGGAGTCCAGTCTGTAGAAATCTTGGGAGATTCTATGCTTATTTTAAAGTAGATTGCTGGAGAATACAAATGTTTGAACCCTTCTCTAGCTGTCTATTTAGTAGCAGCTAGGAATCTTTTGACAGAATTCAGGGAAGCCACTTGGGAACACATTCCAAGAGAAGAGAACTTTGCAGCCAACGAACTGGCTCAGATAGCAACAGGAATACAAATGCCGGACGACTGTGTGCAAAGGATTATCAAAGTAGGGAAAAAGAGTCTGCCATCTGTTCTAACCAGAGGAATGGAAATAAACGTCAATTCTGCCATAATCACTGAGGATGACTGGAGAACTGCCATCATAAACTACTTACAATACCTAACCTTGCCTTCTGAAAAGAAAGTCAGAATCATGGCTTTAAACTATCTTATGTGGAATGAAGATTTGGTCCGAAAAAGTAGGGATGAGATATTGCTAAGATGCTTGGGAAAGAAGGAATACATGAAAGTCATGGGAGAAACCCATGAAGGGATATGTGGAGCACATCAGGGTGGAAGAAAAATGTGTTGGCTAATTAGAAGGTATGGCTATTTCTGGCCAACCATGATGAAAGATTGCATTGATTATTCCAAGGGATGTGAAGCTTGTCAAAGACATGGACCAATCCAGCAGGTTCCTTCGATTCCCATGAATCCAGTAGTCAAGCCATAGCCATTTAGAGGATGGGCAATGGATCTCATTGGCAAGATTTATCCGGCAGTAGTCAACAACATTGTTTCATCATTGTAGCTACGGATTATTTTACCAAATGGGTGGAAGCCAAGCCTGTTAAGTCTACCACGTCTCAAGAAATCATTACTTTCATAGAAGAACAGATCATACAGAGATTTGGCATTCCAGAATCAATCACTGCAGATAGGGAATTTTCTTTCATATATGGAGATATGCTAAACATGGCAGAAGCGTTCAAATTTAAGCTACTCCAATCCACTCCTTATTATGCTCAAGCCAATGGATAGGCAGAATCAAGTAATAGGGTGATAATCAATATTATCAGGAAAATGCTTGAGAAAAATCCAAAGCAATGGCATGAGAAGCTATCAGAAACTTTGTGGGCATACAGGACTTCAAAAAGAGAAGCAACTGGCATGACTCCATATGCCTTGACCTATGGTCATGATGCAATTCTGCCTATGGCGATACTAGCCCAATCCCTCAGAATTGCCCATCAACACGAATTGGTTGGAGAAGACTACAACCAAGCCATGTTGCTAGAACTGAAAGGGTTGGATGCAAGTAGGATTGATCCCCTCAACAAACTCTTAGCAGGAAAACAGGCTGTGTCAAGAGCATACAACAAGAGAGTTAAAAACAAGAGTTTTGAAGAAGGAGAAATAGTCTGGAAAGCAGTTCTGCCCCTTGGAACACACACAGCTGGTTATGGAAAGTGGTCACCAACTTGGGAAGGCCCTTTCATAATTAACCAAATCCTAGGATTAGGGGCATACAGATTACAAGATCGAGACGGAGAAGTGCATGCTGCACCAATCAATGGCAAATGGTTAACGAAATTCTATCCAACCATGTGGGATTCACAAGCTGTGCAGACAAATCCTGGGATAGAAAGGCAACAACTTGAAACTGTTGTTTGATTTTGTTTTGGTTTTTTAGTTTTGTGTTAATGTAATCTTCTAAATTTCCTTTCAGTTTATTAAGGAAAATCAAAATTCCACAAAAATAAATAAACTTTTATTTAAATAGTCACCTTGGTGACTAAGTAGTTCATTACAAATCCAAAATTTGAAATTTAAAATCCTAGTTTTTTAAGGGTCTCCTGTAGACTAGTCTTCTTAATGGAAAGCTCCTTCTGAAGCAGCACCCCTTGATGAATTGAAGCCTCTGCAACTTCCAAGGCTAGCCTAGAAGTTGAAACCATGCTTTGCACAAGGAAGGTGGCTTTGGTCTTAGAACTCAGTCCAGCACTCAGCCTGCGTTGCACCTCCCTGCGTTCTGCCAGCTGTTTTTGGAGCTCCTCGATCTGTTTCTCCAACTTGTCTGCAGTGGCCTTGGCTTCTTTATACCCTGCAACCATCTGGTCCAGTTCTGCCTTTTGTTTTGCATAGTCAGCCAAGTTGGCGTCGTGTGTAGCCTTGTAGAGCTCAGAAGTCTTGAAGGTGGGCTTGAGATCCTCATAGCGATCATGAAGGTTGAGCACGTCTCTGGCCAGGCTCAAGCTTATCTCAAGTATGGGCTTAGGAGCCATGTTCTGCCTATGCAGGAGGTCCAGATCCTTCATCAGTTGATCAATAGCTCCCCTGTTTTCGTCCAGCTCCAGCTCAGTAGACTGCCAGATTTTCACCCTCTCCATTGCCTCATCTACAGCTTTGAATTTGGCCTTACTGGGGGTAGAACTGAGTTTCTCTAGCCTGTCCAGTTGGGCATCCAAGTCCAAAGCCTCGAACTCAGCCAATTCCGGATCAGCAAAGGAGGCTGTGGTAGTTGAACCAGGAAGAGACTAGATAGGCATCTGCGAAATCAAGTCGTGAATTAGCAAAAGGGCTTAAATTAAAGGAAAATCATGAAACAGTAATAATTACAGCTGCAAGGAGAGGCTTCAAAGGACTGATCACCACTGCCAATGATCCAGCAGTTCTGGGCACTTCCACCTGAAAGGAATAAGAGTTAGATGGAAACAAGGACATGAAAAAAAATGCAGGAAATGGACAGAAATAAAATACGACAAGGGATTACCATGGGTCCAGAAACAGTAGCAGCCAATTCCATTTCAAATTCTGGGGACGCAACAGGAAGTTCCACCTGCTCCACAGGTTCCAATACAGCCGAAGTCTCTATCTGCTCCCCAGACCCTAATATTGGTTGCTCTGCTTGAGATACAACAAGGATTTCTGCCTGCTCTACAGGCCCGAATATAGGTGGACTGGTTGGAGCTGCCACAGGAGCTTCTGCCTGTTCCACTGGTTCTGATATAGAATGCTCTAGCTGCTCCTCAGATGTTGGAGCTGCAGTAGAATGTTCAGCCTCTGTGTCTTCAAATAAGGCCAGTTCCGAGCTAGTCAGTTCTGTCCCAGGGATGGCGCGCTGTTTCTGAGCTAAGGCAATGCTCTCTACTATCACCTCAGCCAGAATCTCCTCCTAACAAACAAACAAACGAAAGTCAAAAGTTAAAAGGAAAAGCAGAAAAAGCGTGTTTATGTGGCCAGAATCCAGACACACCTCTTCTTCAAAATCTTTTCCCTTCTCTTTTGAAAGGGCTTCTGTTGCTGTTTCTTGCTGCTTCTCCTGTTCAACAGCCTCAAAGGCTTCTCGCAGCTCATCATCAGTTCCAGAGGCCTCGGTTGGATTGGCAGCAAACTCCTCTGTCTCATCAGATTCAATCTCACTCCTCCTCCTAAGTCTTTTAGACCTAGTGAGAGGAGGAGGAGGAGGACTTTCAGTTGCATAGAATGAGTAAAGATTAAAAGAGCGGACATGACAGAATAGATAAAAGGAAATAAAATCTGAATACCAGAACCCTACCAGAAGTCTCAGGCTGAGCGACACTGCCCTGAGCAGGTGTGCTTTCCTTTCTTTTCTTTCCAGCCGTGGAGGCAGCCTCAACAGGTGGCTGTTCTGTCAAGTTTTCATCCTCTTCATCACTAGAAGGGGGCTCCAAATCACCAGCAGCAATGACAGAACTAACTGCATAAGAGAAATATGAGGTCAGAAGTAAATCTAGCAAAAGAAAATGGAAGGAACATGGTAAATCAAAGCTTACCAAACATTGCTCCAGCCTGAGCCGTTTGTCCACCAATGATCTTCTTCATAGAGGGATCTGATACAGGCAGAATAGATTTGTCAGACAAATGTAAATGACAGAACAGGTAAAATACAGACATAATGAAGAATCTACCTTCTATGATTTGATTGTTGATGTCCTGGATGGTCTGAACTGTAAAATGTTTGGCCTCTGTCTCTGCAAACATGTTCCCACAAGTCCAGCCCTCAAAAAGCACCTTAAGTGCAGCGACCGAGGCAGGCAGCCCTCGAAATCTGGCCTTCCACCGAGCGTCAAAATTGGCAGAACTAGAGGAATTGGGCTCCCAAGATGGATAGAGGCCATCCAGATTGTTGTTGATTTTTTTTACTGTACACCGAGCATCCTTGTGCACCTCCAGATTATCTGAATCCCTCCAGGAAGAGGCTCGGTTACAACTTCTGTAGAATTTGAACGGAACAACCTGTGGGCAGCCAAGTTGTCTTGCACAGAAGTTGGGATGGTAGACTTCTGCCCCCAGATGATAGTTTGGAGGCTTTCCACCTCCATAAGGCAGATCTCTCAGCAGGGATACGCTCAAGAATATCTTCCTGAACTCTGTCCTAGCAGCTTCATCTTCTGGTTCCTTTTCAAAGAGTCGATATCCAGGCTGGAACCAAGGATATGCTCTTCTGATCACCACCTGCCATTGAGCTACGGAGCGTTTAGTGCAATGCCTGAACCACATCAGGTACTCTTCAATGGAGCGCTTGGGCACTTCTGCCGACATCAGGGGAAGAGCCAGAACCTGATTTTCAGGCAAAACTATATCAGGAAACCGGAATTCTGGGAAATATACCTTCAGCCAGATTTGGATCATCCAGAATGAGCCAGGGGCAGATAGATTCAGGGGGATCTCCATAGTGGCAGTATGCAGGTTCTTGAAAAGATGAACCAGAACTGATGGCCCAAGTCCGACGTCAATGTGATTGTGCAGGGCTTCTGCCAAATGCCTGTACTCAAGCAGAACAGCAGAAGAACGGTTTGGGAACACAAACCGGTTCAGCCAGTACAGAAGGAATAGCATGTGTTGCTGATCCTCGTCCTTCTCCACACTGAATTTCCTCAAATAATTGGAGAAAGAGCAGTTCTGGTTGATGGTAGTAGGAGAAATGGTAAAAGGTTTGGCCAATTTCTCCTGATTCCTCCTTCGATGGTAATCACCAACGGCATCAACAAGTCTTCCATGGGGCCTGAACCCAAAAATCTGAGCCATATCCAGCAGCGTTGGCGCCATTGGACCCACACAGAAATCAAATGTGTTGCTGGCAGAATTCTAGAAACACAAGGCAGCAGCAAGCAGGTTTTCATCCCGGTTAATGGACTGCTTAGACAGCAGGATTGCAACGTAGATCCCTGCCCTCCTCCAGTGAGGTCCAAATTTTGGAAGAAGCTTGTCAATCCAGTCTGCCCACTTCACAGGACTATTCCTCACTTCACTGGATGGAAACAAACGGCTCAAATTCTTGCTGACCCAAGAATAAGAAGCCAGGGCAGAAGTCCCTTGGAAACACAGAGGTGCTTCAGCATCCTTCTTGATTAGTTCCGCTATCTCAGCTGGGACAGAACCAAACCAGCGAGGTCCCAGAGTCAGAGTACTCTCAAATAAATGAAGGGCGTTCTCATCCAACTTTTTCTGGACAAAGGGATGAAGCCTGCTTCGAACCTCCATGGCGTGAGCATTGATTCCAGTCCCAGTAATGTAATCTGGAGATACTGAGGAGGAAGCACTTTGGGCACGAGTTTTTGGAGAAGACAATTTTTTTTTCTGGGTTTTCTGACTAGAAACAGAGAAAGGAATAAATCAAAGAAAAGGGAAGAATTCTGGCGAAAAATTGAGAGAAACAAGGTCTGAGGGAGTTGGGGTTTGAAATGAACAGGAACTGAACTCTGAGGAAGCTAGGTTTTGAGATGAACATGAGCTGGAGGTTTCAAACTTCTTTTAAAAGCTCGAAATCGTGGGAAGAGGAAGACAAGACGCCACCTGACGAGACAAGCTAGTAACTGACCAATTTCCCACGAAGTCTAGTTCGTGGTAGGTGGACGTGGCAGACGTGGAATGTTTTAAACTGGCGCGCACAAATTAAGTAGCCGAAAAAACATTAAATCTGGATTAATGGGGGCATTGTTTGGGCCTAAATTTGGTGCGCTCAGTCCAGAGATAAAAACCAACATCGTTTTTGGGCCGCCTATTTGGACCTAAAATTGACGCCCTTAACCCATCAACGCGCCCAGCCCATTAAACAAATAAACAGGCCAAAGCGATGTACTCGGCCCAAACATTGGGGGCCTGGAAACAGTCGAAATCAAGAAGAAACTTGGGCCTCGAAGGAAGCCAAAATGGGACTCAAACCAAAATAGGCTTGGCAAATTTTTAAAAGGAAAAGAAGAGAAGCCCATAAAAGAAGCAGACCCACGTGACACCTGACTTAAGAAAGTCAACAAATTCGGCTGAAATTAGAAATTGAACAGGGGCAAGTATAAAGTAGGACGTCTATGGAAGAACTCTGCTGCCAAAGAGATCAAAACCCATTTTATTTATTCAAAGATATTTTCCCTGCTCCAAAGAAGACACCATTTCCAAAGGATACGCAGACTTCTTTCTCTAAAAAGAGATAAGCAGGAGGCAGGGAGTTGCTGAAATGGAGAATCACACTCACCATCGCAGTTGAAAAGTAGTTAAAACTGGAAAAAGAGGAGGTATGGGACCCCATCAAAATACAGGGAAGTGACTGTTTCAGAAACCGATCATTAAAGAGCTTAACTGCCAGAAAATGGATAGAACCCCCTTTCTTTTTCCTTTAAAAATTAAAGATCTTTTGAGATTATTTGCCGCCCAATATTAAAAGAATCAAAACTCCCGCTCTCAAGAACATTTCTTATATATACAAGAGAGGGTGAACAGAGAAAAGGACAATCAATCAACACAACCAAAAACTCAGTCAAAAGACAAACACTCAAAATGATCACTTGATCACAGAAAAATTCCAAACAAATTCCAACAGACCCAGAGTCTGAAGCATTTCAATTTCAAAAGCTTCTCAACAAGCTTGCCGAATCATCCTGCTTTTTCCCGGCAAAGACAGTTAGAACACTACTTCTGATTCGAATCCCAATTCACAAACCAACAAAACGAGATTTCTCTCGTTACAAATTTGGTTCAGCAAAAGCCAAGACAAGCAGAGTTTGAGTTTTTCTCAAATACGAAAACCTCAACAAATTTATGGAGAGCCCTGACTAAGCAGCACAGGTACCACAGTACAGCTCCAGCTCAAGTCCAGCCACTTCTGTCCCTTTCAGACTGGAGAAGTCCCAATTCTGCCCATCCAAAAGCCTTCCAGGGCTTGAAATAGATTAAAGCTCTACCAAACTCAAACTTTGGTATCGATTTGCAACTGAAGCCTAGCAGTTGAAGCTGTTGAAAGTCCAATCCAGCCTAGAACAGAGGCACCCACCCAGATAGAAATGGAAGCACAGCCCTCTTTTTGTTTTTGTATAGTCAGTTTTCCCTTTTTGAGCTTCGTAAAGGGGAGTTCTGCCTAAAATTAGTTCAATCTGTTGTCATTTATTCTTGCCAGAACTACCGGTTTTATACTGAGAAAAATTATGAAGTCCTTACCTGTCTAAGGCATAGAAAAGAACTTACTTGGAAGATATTCCTCACTCAAATTCACAATCGTTTTGTTCAGAGTCTATAGCTTAGGGCGCAAGTTATTTTTACTCTCAAGTCTATTAGAATTGAAAAATTGCTAATGGAGGCACGCTCAACACATAAAGAAAGTTAATTTATTGACCAAACCATGGTCTTTGAATTAATGAGGAACTTTACCCTACCATCACAGGAAACAAATTAAAACGGGTGAACAAGTATAGGGTATATTTATAGTTTTATGTCTAGGAATGGGTATTTTACTAATTTTCTATTTTCTTTTCGTGTCTCCCCCGTATTCATGCCCGATTTGGCCCCGAAAATTCCCCCCGTTAGGGCAGGGGACCCGACCCGACGGGGATTTCTGCCATCCCTAATCGCTCCATAGTCCATTCCACCCCACCTAATTTGCAGGTTCCTCGCATGCCAAATCTCTTGGCCTCTACGTGCTTGTTTATATGCTTATTTATACAGTTTTGGGTTCTGCGTTTTGTTTGCAGGGCTTGGTTTTGTAGCGGTAGATTCAGAAACCAGACCCACATGGAAAACCATGCTTCTTGTGAGGCGGTTGTGGGTGACTCTGAGCTCTTGGTTAGAAAAAGGGCTGCTATTTGTAATGCCGGTCCCGCCAAACTTCAGGTTGCCCACCTACATTCCCTTTGTTTTTTTCTTTTTCAATTCTTATGAAGCATATGTTTGATACCCAGTTCTTTATTTTTTTTCGACCAGAAAAAGATTCATTATTTTTCTTATTTAAAGTTTTTTGGGTTTTTTAGGTTGGAAATTTATGCTCAAATTTTGTGTGTTGTGTTTTAAATAGCGACAGAGTAAGATAATTGAGAGCAGTTTTCTTCCATTGAATTTTTTTTTGAATGTGCAGATTCCATTATTGTTTCTAGAGGGAATTTTGTTTATGTAATTTCATGTCAGGTAATAGCAGATTTTGATGCCACACTAACAAAGCACCGGGTCAATGGTTGTCGGGGACAAAGTAAGTGTTTTGTGGTCTTTGAACTTTATTCTTTATTATCACTATCAGTTTGAAATATTTATTTATTTTATTTTTTATATTCATTGAGAATCCGGAATATGATAAGAAAGGCAGGAATTATATGAACATTATCATCCGTTCGAATTCTCCCCGACAATTCCAGTTGAAGAGAATAACAATGTTACCTCAGTCCAAGGAGCTATAATATGTTACCTTAGTCCAATAATTGGATTTCAGATCACATTAATACTGATTGCATGGATACAGGTGGACAAAAACTCATGGTCTCTTAATTGAGGGAGGCCTTACCTATGATGGAATAAGGCAATCTGTCGCTTACTCCACAATTGCTGTTGTTGAACTATTTGAGTTTTTGGAGGTAAGTTTAATTTTGCTGCAATAATTATGTGAGTAACTGGCTACATATATGTCCTGGGATAGAAAGAATCCATTGAAGATTTTGATCTGTTTAATGTTTGAGTTCATTCATAATGAATTAGTTTATGTTGGCTTGGTCATTTGTTCTCTGATGGAAGTCCTAAAATTAACTCAGTCTAATTTTTTTCCTTTCATTTTTTTAGTGGAAAACAGAGAAAAACTTATTCTCATTAAGCTATATCATTACTGTTTCCCTCTACCCACTTTTGCAGGAAAGAGACATTCCCGTTCTTATATTTTCTGCTGGACTTGCTGATATCATAGAGGATGTTAGCTAAGTTTTGTGGCCATATTTCTTGTCATTTTAAATTTCTAGGTCTATTTCGCAACTTTCTTGTGCATTAATGCATTTTCTTCTCATTGTTCCAGGTCCTTAGGCAGAAGATTCACAGACTTTTCAAAAATGTTAAGATAGTCTCAAATCGGATGGTATTCGATAATAACGGTCACCTTGTATCTTTTAGAGGTTTCCACTAATGCTGAATTGTTTTCACACTATAAAGAGAAATTATAAAGATAATGTCCTACTATGGTATATCAGAAACAAGTTGTTCTGAAGAAAATATGTTTGTTTGTTTTTTCGTTTTTTTGTCCAGTGTCAAGGCTGACAATATGGGTAGGCATCCCTCTCCTGAAACACATCCTTGCATTTAGAAGAGGGCTGGCTTATGCTACATTGCTACTAGGCTCGAAGACCATTGGAAAATGGCACTAACGTACAATTTCCACTTTTCTTTTATCTTTCATTTGTTTAAATAACTTTATCATTTTTTACTTGACACAAAAAAGTAATGTATGCAAATAAAAATAATTATTTGGTGAAGTTTTGTTTTTATTCCGGTGAGTTATTTCAGTATTAAATGAAAGCTGGGTACTTCATAAGTTAATGGTGCCTGTGCAGTCTTATATGGTAATTTAGTCTTAATATTTTTTTTGGTTTGGTTCAAGCCCCTTACTACCATGAGTTCCATTCTTGACAATGCAGTAGTATATGTTCGTACTCTGATTTTTTTTTTTGCTTGATTTTACAGGGAAGACGATTCATAGTCTGAATAAAAATGAGCATGCTCTGGATATGGCTGCTCCCCTTCATGATCGATTAGGTGATAATATAGATGCGCCTACTTATAAGAATGCCTCGGTCAAGACAAGAAGAAATGTGCTGCTTCTGGGTGATCACATTGGTGACCTGGGAATGTCTGATGGCTTGAACTATGAGAATAGAATTTCCGTGGGATTTCTGTAAGTAATAATTTGTTGTACTGCATACTTAATATATATCATAGAATTGACGAGTTATGAATCTAAGAGTAACTTTTTCATAATTCAGTACTCGTGTTAACTTATCTTTCAAGCAACTTCTTCAATAGCAAGTAGAATGCAAAATGGATATCTCTCGACAAATATATTCTTCATTTCAGAATATATTGTTCTAAAACTGCAAAGAATTTGGAGTAAAACTGTATTTAATTAGTTACTTGTGAAACATCATTGTCAACTCTTATGAGTTCAGGCTGCTTCCAAAAAGTGGTGTATAGCTAAACACTTATGTCATAAATATTCTTTAAATTTTGATTTCTGTAATCCCAATATTAAGAACTGTTTTACTGGAGTCCTTTGATGTTCTATATCCTGCTTCTGCACTGCATCATGTTTTAAATTCCCTGGCATGGATGCTTCATTTCCAAACGTTTTGTTGTTCTAAACTTTAATATGCTTGCTATTGAGAAGCAGTTCCGTTTTCTATGTTTTTCTTATATGTTTTAGCAACTCTACCAGAGTCAGTTTAGATGGTTTAAAAAGGGGGAGAGGCAAATTCTTTACTTATTCATGGTCACATTTTGTTAAATATAAATGGGGCAAATGTTATGCTTGTTCACCTTTTGTCACATTATAAACAGGGCATGATGGGTCATTTTGTTAAATATAGATGGTAATTAGCTTTGTCTCTTTTATTTTACTTCATGATGGGTCATTATTATCTTAGTTAGGTCCTGCATTGCCTGGATGATAGCCATTTTGGCCAAACTAAGTGCCACCTCTATTTTACTTTTAGAACTTGTAATATTGTTACATTTCAACCTACAATTAGAGGCAGCTGAATTTTTTCATTAAGTGCCCAAGAAGTTAAAGTTGATTGTTTTATTTTAATGGAAAGATAATGAACAAAGAAGTTACATTTGCACATCCCCTTAGTTTATTTTTCAAATCTGATAAACCAGCCAGACAAAGAGTTATGATGATCCATAAATTGATTTAGTTGCTGAACCATGTTAACTGCTGTTCCAGGAATGACAATGTTGAGAATTCTCTTGATAGGTACCGCAAAGCCTTTGACGTTGTTTACCTGGTGAGTTGAAAGCCTTGAAAGGTTGTGTGGTTGTTTTGACTATTTTTGGTTTCCAAGTAATTGCAATTACACCAAACCTCCTATAGTGTAACTGAAATTGTCCATTTTATGTATTTGTTGGGAAGAAGATGCACGGAAGCTGCCCCCAATTCCTTCAATAGAAAGAAAATAGTTTTCCTTCCCCTCTATTCCCATGCCGATTTGGGATATCAAGAAAGAACCACACGCATTAGGAAGATAGTCAGAAATAAGATAAAAACAAAGTAGGTGTGAGATGAGAGAATTGCTTGAAATGATGACTTCATTTTCCCTAATTTTAGTATGAGTCATCTTTTTTGTCTTTTAGTGAAATAATTTCATAATGATATATTTATTTATTTGTAATAGCTGTTGGTGAAATTGACATTTGAAAGAGAATATGCTCACTGGTGACTTCTGAAATGGGATCATTATACTTATAAAATTTACAAAGTCAGCATTTTTCTGGACAAAGTCAACTGGATATCTTATTATTTTTTCACCATAGATTCCTTCACTATATTTCCAGTTTCAAAGTGCTAAATATTTGGTTGTTGCTCGGAACTAAGCAATCATGAGCTAACTCCTCCCAAATATGGATCCGGATCTTCTGCTCTGATTTTCTTTGCCATAATCTGCTTTACTTTTGTTCTCCTTACGCCACCTCATTAAAATTTAATCTAACGGATTTAAAAGTTGACACATCATCCTAAAACAAAAACTCAATTTACTCATAATTAAAAAAAATAAAAACCACTAACACCCAACTAACAGTAGTTAACGTCCAGCTTTTTTTTCTCTCCTTATTCACGTTCCCTCCTTCTCATTCACTTTCTGTTCTGTTCTTTTTTTTTTTTATCTCTTTCTGCCATTTTCTCCCCTTTTTCTCTCCTTGCATAAACCATCATGCCATCATCTAGCTAACTAGAGTGCTAAAGAGAAAAGAAAAGAAAGGATGTAGGAAATAGAATCGAAGAAGTATTTATAATCTCCATTAAAAAGACAAAAGGTTTATAATCTTCCCATCAAATAAATGACAAACATAAATTTACACATCAATAATAAAAGAAAGAACAGTTGTGTATCTTTGGCAAGCATTCCTATTGATATATTGACCTGTATAAAAAAAAACAAAGAAAAAACTAGTTAGTATTATACAAATAAAATTTCATAATAAAGGTATTACTGAGAGCATAACATACCCATGATTCCAGATGCCATCTCCGGTATGATCAACATTTGAAGCTGTATGTGGCTTATCGATCATCAAGTTCATAGCATGTATAAAGTAGTTATGAAAATTGATTATAGTAAATAAAAAACTTACCATGACTTATAAAAAGGATATTATAAATCTTAATATACCTAACCCCGCACAATGTATTAATATAATTGAATTAATGTTTGTACTCTTGTATTAATATAATTGAATTCATGTTTGTATTTTTGGAAGAAAAAAAATAATGTTTGTAGTTAATTTGGGCTTAAAGTCACTTTTGGTCCCTGTAGTTTGGCACTTCAATCACTTTTGACCTTGTAGTTTTAATTTCGTCACTTTTGACCCTGTAGTATCATATTTGTTGCAATTCAAGGACATGTTAAAATTTCCATCAATTTCTTTAACGGAGCAACCACGTGCCCCTCACGTGGAGGGGCAATTTTGTCGGCCCAAAGCCCCACGTAAAAGCTCGTCTCTACCTCTTCCCCAGGGCGGGCGAAATTGCCCATTTTGAAGCATATTAGGATTAGGGCTCTTAAAAATGTAGTTGTGAAATTCGTCTAGGTTTTTTATTGAGTGCAACGAGAGGGTGTGAAAAGACTAGCAAAACTTCAATCGGTTGTTGTTTTCGTAAAGAAGCAACAACGATGGTGAAGAAGAGAGGTGAATTCAATGGAGGCTTCAATAATTCAGGTGAATTCAAAATCTTTAAAGGTTCAGTTTTCTGTGCGAAATTGTTTTATAACTTTTATTCGACTTTTCAATGCATATAAGTGGGTTCCAAGTCTTTTGTTTATTCCATTCTTTTGTGGCCTTGTTTTTTTGTTTTTTTTTGTTCCAATGGCCTTGTTTTGTTCTGTAACTTCGGGTTTGGAACGTTATTGCTTTGTTGCTTTGGCAGTTACTGCTTGAGATGGTGGTTGAAAATTTTATAAAATACTGTGTGTGTATTGAGAGTGGTCCCATACACATTTGAACCAGTAGTAAAGCCTTTAGGAAACACAGTGGTCCTCTATTTGCATAAAGTAAAGCAGTATGCATGCCGTTTGTTATTTAATAGCTTTGAATGCTTTGATTCACATAAAGTAAAGCAATATTTTCAATCTCATAGCGTTGATTTTTCAGATGCTGGCCCTCCACAATTTCCTTATGTCTTGATGAGGTTCCAGATGAATATTTTGATGATATTTTTAATCAAGCTTCACAAATTTCCGGCAAGAAGTGGGTAATGACAACGTGGGAACAATAGAGGTGCCTGTGTATGGACATAATATTGGCAATGAAGATAGGATAGAGGTACCTGTCAATGTTGATGATGAAGAGGATAGTGAAGAAGACTTTGCCGCTGATGGTAGGAGGAGAGTAAGAGATCTTCAAGACAGTGGTGATGAATCAGATAAAGATAAAGAAATATATGAAAGTGATAATGATGCTGCCACTTCAAGACCAACTCCCCTTATACCCACTCCAAGGCCCTATTCCTAATATGCATATTGGAAATTCAAGTTCTGTAAATCAAAGACAAATTGGAGTGCAAGATCAATGAATCCAAGACCAACTCTTAAGAGGTGCAAGTTCTGTGAACCCAAGGCATATGGGAGTTAGCATTAGGCCTCCACTATCGAGGCAAATGGGAGGTTCATGTGCCCGATGGAACCCACTAGAAAAAGCAACAAACAAGAAAAATTCTAGGTCAACTGAAATTGCTTATTTTGGTTGTCGGCCAATATTTTGTGAACTGAAGTTGGCCTTTACTGTAGTTTAATAGTTTCTGGTTGTTGGCCAATATTTTGTGAAAGTGTAACAGGCAGGCCTTGAATTCTTCTTTTGTTATCAATCAACTGGGTATCTTATTATTTTTTCACCATAGATTCCATAACTATATTTCCAGTTTCAAAGTGCTAAATATTTGGTTGTTGCTCAGAACTAAGCAATCATGAGCTAACTCCTCCCAAATATTAATATAATTGAATTAATGTTTGTATTTTTGGAAGAAAAAATGTTTGTAGTTAATTTAGGTTTAAAGTCACTTTTTGTCACTGTAGTTTGGCATTTCAATCACTTTTGACCCTATAGTGTTATATTTACATGTTAAAATTTCCATCAATTTCTTTAATGGAGCAACCACATGCCCCTCACATGGGGGGGCAATTTTGTTGGCCCAAAGCCCCACGTAAAAGCTCATCTCTACCTCTTCCCCAGGGTGAGCAAAATTGCCCATTTTGAAGCATATTAGGATTAGGGCTCTTAAAAATTTAGTGAAATTCGTCTAGGTTTTCGATTGAGTGCAACGAGAGGGTGCGAAAATATTAGCAGAACTTCAATCGGTTGTTTCCGTAAAGAAGCAAGGACGATGTTGAAGAAGAGAGGTGAAGTCAATGGAGGCTTCAATAATTCAGGTGAACTCAAAATCTTTAAAGGTTCAGTTTTTTGTTTTATAACTTTTATTCGACTTTTAAATGCATATAAGTGGGTTCCAACTCTTTTGTTTATTCCATTCTTTTTTGTGGCCTTGTTTTGTTGTTTTATTTGTTCCAATGGCCTTTTTTTGTTCTGTAAACTTTGAGTTTGGAAAGTTATTGCTTTGTTGCTTTGGCAGTTATTGCTTGAGATGGTGGTTGAAAATTTTATAAAATATTGTGTGTGTATTGAGAGTGGTCCCATACATGTTTGAACAAGTAGTAAAGCCTTTAGGAAACACAATGGTCCTCTATTTGCATAAAGTAAAGCAATATGCATGCCATTTGTTATTTAATAGCTTTGAATGCTTTGATTCACATAAAGTAAAGCAATATTTTCAATCTCATAGCGTTGATTTTTCAGATGCTGGCCCTCCACAATTTCCTTATGTCGAAGCATTTGATGAGGTTCCAGATGAATATTTTGATGATATTTTTAATCAAGCTTCACAAATTTCTGGCAAGAAGTGGGTAATGACAACGTGGGAACAATAGAGGTGTCTGTGTATGGACATGATATTGGCAATGAAGATAGGATAGAGGTACCTGTCAATGTTGATGATGAAGAGGATAGTGAAGAAGACTTTGACGCTGATGGTAGGAGGAGAGTAAGAGATCTTCAAGACAGTAGTGATGAATCAGATAAAGATAAAGAAATATATGAAAGTGATAATGATGCTGCCACTTCAAGACCAACTCCCCTTATACCCACTCCAAGGCCTATTCCTAATATGCAAATTGGAAATTCAAGTTCTGTGAATCAAAGACAAATTGGGGTGCAAGATCAATGAATCCAAGACCAACTCTTACTATGCAAATGGGAGGTGCAAGTTTTGTGAACCCAAGGCATATGGGAGTTAGCATTAGGCCTCCACTATCGAGGAAAATGGGAGGTTCAAGTGCCCGATGGAACCCACTAGAAAAAGCAACAAACAAGAAAAATTCCAAGTCAACTGAAATTGCTTATATTGGTTGTCGGCCAATATTTTGTGAACTGAAGTTGGCCTTTACTTTATAATGTAGTTTAATAGTTTCTGGTTGTTGCCCAATATTTTGTGAACTTTCTGTTAAAATCTGAAAAATATGGAGAGAATGGAGAGAATCATGAATGTATTTCCTGGTTTCTTAAAACTTGATTGCTTTGTATCACTTACAACAGGAATTTATACGAGAAGCAGGCTCGCTAATCAAGCTCAATATTAATTACAGCTGGTCTTGAGCTCCTAATTGTTGAGGCCCTAATCCTGGAGATTACAGCAGCCTCTCAAGTCAAGCCAACCACATTAATGCATTCAATCTACAACTGGTCTAGCTAACACTCTCCCTCAAGTTAGTGCATAGATATCGCCAATGCCCAACTTGACCAATGAGTTGTGGAATACTTTGCAAGAAATTGTCTTTGTTAATATATCAGCGAACTGGTCTTCTAACTTGACAAATTGGGAGCAAAATTTCTTCGGCCTCAAGTTTCTGCTTAATGAAATGTTGATCCACTTCAACATGTTTAGTGCGATTGTGTTGAACTGGATTGTGTGCAATGGATATTGCAACCTTGTTGTCACACTGCAAGTGCATTTCTGAATTCAGCTTCTGCACTAGATAAGACAACTACATTTTGTTTCTTGCTTCTCCAAGTAACCATGTTAACTCCCACAAATGTAAAGTAACCTGATGTCGATTGTCTATCAGTGACATTCCTTGCCCAATATGCATCTGTACAACCAATGATATTTAGATGATTATTTCTATAAAACATAAGTCCTTTTTCTAGCTGCCAACTTTAAATATTTAAGAATTCAGAGAACCGCATTCATATGGTCTTCACTTGGACAATGCATAAACTGACTAACAATACTCATAGCATACGCAATGTTTGGTCGGGTATGTGACAAGTAGATCAATCGCCCTACTAATCTTTGATATCTTTCTTTGTTAGTGGGTACTTAATCAGAATACTCTCCAAGATGGTGGTTCTGGACAATTGGAGTGTCCACGGGTGCAATCAAGCATTCCTGTTTTGCCAATAACTCCATAACGTACTTTCTTTGAGAGAGAAATATGCATTGTTTCGATCAAGCAACTTTAATACCCAAGAAGTATTTGAGTCCACCAATGTTCTTCATCTCAAACTCTTTTGCCAATAGTCTTGTAGCAGGGAGATTTCCTACTTATCATTCCCAGTAATAATCAATCATCAACATACAATGTGAATTTACCATATTATCTTCATTTAATTAATAATTTCAATTCTTAATGTTTGCATTAACTAAGGGCATTTTCTGGTATTTTGAATGTTTTACCATTCTCTGCCTTTTGCTTTATATATATAGATCACTTACAACAGAAATTTATACAAGAAGTAGGTTTGCTAACCAAGCTCAACATTAATTACAAGTAGGTAGATTGTAGCTGGTCTTGAGCTCCTAATCCTTGAGTCCTTAATCCTGGAGACTAGAGTAGCCTCCCAAAGTCAAGCCAACCACATTAATGTAGCCAACCTACAACTGGTCTAGCTAACACTTTCTTATTTTGCTATACTGTAACAGGCCTTTAATTCTTCTTTTGTTATCAGACATGCTTTTTTTTTGCTGCAGGTGTAAGACCCCTGTTTTGGGTATAATGCAATCAGATTTGACTAAAAGAAAAAGCACTCAAATGTTCATTGTGAAATAGCAATCAGATTTAACAATCATAAAAGAAAGATACTAAATTCTTGGTTTTATTTTTATTTATTTTATTTTATAGAAAAATACGTCATTAGAAAAGCCCCGGAAAGGCCAAAGGAGGAAACAAGACAGGAGTAAACGATCCTGCATAAATACAAAATAGAACCACCAGGCGATAGCAACTAAAGCCAAAGCCAAAGAAAACCATAAGTAAAAGTACATGACACCAGCAAAGCCCTCCAACCATCGAAACAAAAACTGGTTGGTTTTACACTTTTGTACTTCATTTTCAAAACAGCCACTGTCTCCTTCAATGGCTATAGTTGCTATAGTTGCTAAGTGGTGGTGGGTGTGAGGTGGAGAATGGTGGAGGGAGTTGAGAAAGGAGGAAGAGAAATTGGTTATTTGGAAGATTGAATATGTAGGAAGAGAGAAAGGGATGGAGGAGATGAGATTGGTTAGGTGCTGGGAATTTGGGATAGTGACAGGGAGGATTTTGAGATTTTGGTTGCCCATTTTCACGCCCTGGGGAAGAGGTTGAGACCAGCTTTTAGCCTAGGGTTTTGGTCTGACAAAATTGCCCCTCCACGTGAGTGGCACGTGGTTGCTCTATTAAAGAAGTGCCAAACTAAGGATCAAAAGACTTTTAGTCTTTAATTTATATCCCAAACGGCTATTTATATAACTATGGGCACACATCTAAGCATCCACACAAGAAATGCAGTTCTTTACCAAACAAAAGTTGAGCACAAACTTGAAAATGGATTCTTCCATATCCGAGATGCCCCAATTGCCATCCTTTTTTGTCTTCTTAGCTTCTCTTTTCTTCTTATTGATGCTTTTCAAATATTGGAAGAAATCTCAAGCCAAAGGCCTGAGCAAGTTGCCTCCTGGGCCAAAGCAGCTGCCTATTATAGGGAACTTGCACCAGTTGATTGGTGCCCTACCACATCATGCTGTCACTGACTTGTGCAACAAACATGGTCCTGTCATGAAACTGCAACTGGGGGAACTTTTTGCCGTGATCATTTCATCACCGGAAGCAGCCAAAGAGGTCTTGAAGACGAGCGAGATCAGCTTTGCGCAAAGGCCGGAAGTGTATGCAGTTGAAATAATGGCATATGATCATTCAAGCATCGTGTTTGCTCCTTACAATGAGTACTGGAGACAACTGCGAAAGATATCCGTGATGGAGCTCTTAAGCGCTAATCGTGTCCGATCGTTCAGATTGATCAGGGAAGAGGAGGTGTGGAATCTTGTCAAGTTCATCGCCTCCTCGGAGGGACATACCATAAATTTGAGTGACAAGATATACACCATGACAAATGATGTGGTTTCTAGGGCAGCATTTGGTAACAAGTGCAAATACCAACATGAGTTTACATTATTGCTTGGGGAAATTATACTTCTTGCTGGAGGCTTTAACATCGCTGACTTGTACCCTTCTCTTACATTTCTTCGTTCCATGAGTGGGATGAAGCCTGCATTGATGAAAATTCAGAACAAAATTGACGAGATTCTTCAAGATATTGTGAGGGAGCATAAGCTGAAAAGAGAAGGTAGTATAAAAGGCTTTGGTAGGCTTGGTGAAGATGAGGAAGATCTGCTTGACACGCTTCTGAATTATGAGGGGGCCAATAAGCATGAATTTCATCTCACAACCGATCAAATCAAAGCCGTCATTATGGTACCATCTCTGCACTCTAGCAATAATTGTTTTTATTGGGTAGTGGGCTTTTACCTCGAGTCGTTAATAGATATTATTTGTGCATTTGAGTTTTTGTGTTCGAATCCCTCCCCCAATATCTCTTGTATTTCTAAATTCCTAAGTTGCCTAAAACATACTAAATTATCTAATACACTCACACAAGCTCTAATGAGCCTAAAAATTATTATACAAGAACAAGGTGTTTAGAGATGATGTGCTTAGTGGTTGTGTTTTTTCTTCTTGGTGTATTGTTTTCTCTGTCGGATATTCTCACTGTCTTGTGGCCGTGCAAAGGATTATGATTTCATAGTAGGACTCTCTTGTTAGTCTATGACATGTGTGGTACTCTTTCCCAGTGACGGATCCAGAATCCGAACCCCGTAGGGTCATAGTGTAAATGTCATGAACCCCGTAAAATTTCAAACCAAATTTATGCCAATTAACAAAAAAATTTAAAAAAAACCACAACCACCTAATCAACAACATACATCATCCTTATTTTGACATTAGGATTTAGAACTTACTTGAAATGAGAAATATCACAATAATAGTGGCACCACAACATGTAGTGGACGGCGGCATAACTCAGACGATAGTGGCAATACATCAGTGGCACATAAATTAATCCAAATAATAAATCACATTAATTAAATAACACACCAATTAACCAAAAATAATCCAAAACTCAAACCAATATAATCAATTAATCAACAAATCAAAACAATATAATCAAGCCATAAATTTAATTTCAATTCAATTAATTACATTATATATCATAATTTATGCTTAGGTTAGGGTTTGGGATTGGCTGGGTATCAAGGGTTTTGTTTTTGTGTTGGGGTGGGGATAACTGATCGGTTTTTTTTTTTAAAAAAAAAAACACCTTAACCAAAACGGTGTCAAATTTTAAAAAAAATTCATAAGTTTTTTATAAAAAAGAAAAAGAAAAAGAAGCCAATGCTTCTTCTTCTTCTTCTTCCTCACGCTGCGGATCACTCCTCTTAGGCAAATAGTCGAGCAACTGGAGGGTGTCCCATGGGGTCACACAATCGGCTCATGAGGACCTCAAAGCCTATCGTTTGACTCCAATGACCCCATTGTGGCTTTGTCTCTGCTCTTTCCTACCTTGAGGTTTGTCTCTCAAGAAGGTTTAACGGGTGTACGCTACTTTGATTCTATGAATGAATTCCATTTCTAAAGAAAAATTGAATCCATTTTATTAGTGGAGGATCCATTTTATCCATTTTCACATCATTTGAAATGACCAATTCCTAACTAGATTATGTAGTTCGCTAGCTTAGTGGTATATGCATCATTATGTGGTATCCATGCGTCAACTGCCACCTTATCTTACTTTTGGTTGAAAGAAAAATGTAAGTATGCTAATTTCCCTAGCTTTAAATCGAATTTCTTCATTTTCATAGTGGTAAAATCTATGATTTGTTAGCAATTTCATATTTTAAAACTCGGTATTTTAGCAATTATTAATTTCTAAAAAGGTTTTCTTTGTTGGGAAAGGAAACATATACAAGCATATGGATGATGTTGTTAACATTGTTTGAAAGGAAAGCTCTATTGTTATGCTTTTGTACTCTTTTAGAAATTCTGGAATTGCATGCATAATTCAGCCAAAAAAGCTATTAGCCATAAAAGGCCATTACAATAACGGAGCGATCTAACATCCAAATGAAGACAATCTAGGGCTCCTCCACTAACGATCACGCACGATTGAAGAAACTCTTGCATTGGCATCCCAACTAAGAGTGCAAACTCATAACAAAAAAATAAGAAGATAAAACTTGAAAAAACCAAACCATAACAATACTAATAAAACTCTAACAATAAAAAGCCCTAAAGTTACTTTTAATATATACTAACAAAACCTAATATTATTGTACAAGCATATCATTCATTGCAACTTCACAATGATTTCAGGATATATTTTCAGCAGGAAGTGAGACTTCAGCAACAACAATGGAATGGGCAATGTCAGAGCTTCTGAAAAACCCTACAGTAATGGAGAAAGCACAATTGGAGGTGCGACAAGTATTCAAAGGAAAAAACAAAATCGAAGAGGAAGATGTTCAAAAGCTACATTACTTGAAATTAGTCATGAAGGAAACTTTTCGGTTGCACCCTCCGGGTCCTTTAATCCCGAGAGAGGCAAGGGAAAGATGTGAAATTGGTGGATATACAATACCAGCCAAGGCCAAAATCCTCATCAATGCCTATGCAATAGGGAGAGATCCAAAACTTTGGACTGATCCTGAATGCTTTCAACCAGAGCGCTTTCAAGGTTCTTCCATTGACTTTAAAGGCAACAATTTTGAATTGCTTCCATTTGGTGCAGGTAGGAGGATTTGTCCAGGCATCTCATTTGCTACTTCAAACATTGAGCTTGGACTTGCTCAACTATTGTACCACTTTAACTGGAACCTTCCAAATGGGACTAAACTAGAAGCCCTCGACATGGCTGAGAATTTTGGAATAACGGCTAGAAGAAAGAACAATTTGCATTTGATTGCCACTACTTATATTCATTTCAACAAATGAAACACTATCTAAAAGAATGATGTAATAAATAGGAGAATGATGTAATCTTATTTTGAATTTAACTTGCGACTCTCTTAGGCAGCATTTTGTTGGTTTAGTAGGAGAGAAACTTAGTTGCAACAGGATAACACTGTTTTGCTATCTCCGGCCAATAATGTTATACCACATGGAAGTGTTATCACGTGTGTCATAGTGTTATTGGTCGGGGATAGCAAAATAGTGCTATCCCCGTGGCATGTAAGTCTTTCTCATTTCGTACAGACCTCCACTTATCTCTCTAAAATTAATCATTTTGTTCCTTTATCTTGTCCAAAGTATCAACTTATGTGATCCCCAAATAGGAAAGTACAAACCTATTTGGTTAGAATTAAGAAATCAAATTGATGATGGGTTGCAGAAGCCAAATTGTGGAGTAAGCGAGTTAATTTTTAAGGTTAATAATTGAAAAGCCGTTTGTATTTTACTAATTCTATATCTGTATATAGAACAATAACCACATCTAGCTAGCATCCACAACAGAGTTGGAGTTCTTTCCAATAAAAACTTGAAGACAAATTTGTCAATGGATTCTTCAATATCCCAGCTGCTCCAATTTCCATCCTTTACTATCTTCTTAGCTTCTCTTCTCTTCTTAATATTCGTTCTGACATGGGAAGAAATCCAAAGTCCAAGGCAAGTTGCCTGCAGGGCCAAAACAGCTGCACATTTAGGGAACTTGCACCAGTTGATTGGTGCTCTACCACATCATACTGTGACCAACTTGTGCAAGAAACATGGTCCTGTCATGAAACTACAACTGGGTAAACTTGTGCTGTCGTTATTTCATCGCCGGAAGCAGCAAAGAGGTGTTAAAGATAATGTTAAACATTAATGCACATTTGGTGGAGATTTTTACAAGACAACAGAATTTTCTAGAATAATTTAGAATGAAAAGTCGGTGGTTTGTATTCCCTAAACACTAGTTAATGAAGCTAGTAGAGAGCTCTAGTAGAAACTACAATATATGGCTGAAAATTGCTTAGACAAAGTCGGTTACTGTGCAAACCGACTTAACTAAGCAAAAAGCCGACTTAGATAGTCGGCTGAGATCACTATATATATAAGCTAGCAGCCCACTTATGTAATTAAGCAAGAAACTCTGAAAACTTCCAGCTGCCTTGTATCCAACCAAGTCTCTAAAGCTTTGTAACTTTCCCCTTCCATTCAAATAAAATTACCTTGTTACTCTTCCAAAAGTTTTCTATTGCACATCAAGCTATTGTCCTAAACACTAAACCAACTATTCTCTAAACCTCTTCACCAACTATTCTCTAAACCTCTTCTCCTTTAAACTATCAGATAAATGAGATCACTTGTCATGGTGAAACTACCACATCGTGCTGTGACCTGAAGTGTATGCTGTTGAAATAATCACCTATGATCATTCAAGCATGGTTTTCTCTCCCTACAATGAATATTGGAGACATTTATGAAAGAGACTATGACGGAGCTCTTAAGTGTCAACCGTGTTCGGTCATTCAGATCGAAAGAGGGGGTCTGGGATTTGATTGAATTCATTGCCTCATCTGAGGGACGCAGCATAAATCTCAGCAACAAGATTTACACCATGACAAGTGATTTCCAGGGCAGCATTTGGTAACAAGTGCAAATATCAGCATGAGTTTACCACATTGGTTGGGGAAATCATACCTCTTGTTGGAGGCTTTAACATCGCTGTTTTGTACCCTTCCCTTACATTCCTTTGTTTCATGAGTGGGATAAAGCCTGCATTGCTGAAAATTCGGAAAAAATTTGACAAGATTCTTGAAGATATTTTCACTGAACATAGGATGAGAGAAAAGCTAGTAACAACACCAATGGTGATGGGCAAGATCTGGTGGACACGCTGCTTAATTATGAGGAAGCTAATAAGCCTGAGTTTCATCTCACAACCAATCAAATCAAAGCGGTCGCCATGGTAAGACCTGTATACAGTCAAACAATAAAACCTTTTTATCGTACAACAGTATAATCCATTGTAACTTCACCATGTTCTCAGGACATTTACTCTGCAGGCAGTGAATCTTCAGCAACAACAATCGAATGGGCAATGTCAGAGCTACTAAGAAACCCGAGAGTAATGGAGAAGGCACAATCCAGGGTGTGACAAGCATTCAAGGGAAAGAACAGAATTGAAGAGGAAGACGTTCAAAAGCTAGATTACTTGAAACTAGTCATCAAAGAAACATTTCGACTACACCCTCCAGGTCCTTTCATCCCAAGAGAAGAAAAGGAAAGATAAAAATTAGTGGATATATAATACCAGCTAAGGCCAAAATCCTTGTCAATTTGGGCTGATCCGGAATGCTTTCAACCAGAACGTTTTGAAGGTTCTTCCATAGGCTTCAAAGGGAACAGTTCTGAGTTGCTCCCATTTGGTGCTGGTACAGGATTTGTCCAGGCATCTCATTTGCTACTTCAAAAATTGAGCTTGGACTTGCTCAACTCTTGTACCGCTTCAACTGGAAACTTCAAATGATACTAAATCAGAAGCCCTTGACATGGGCTGAGAATTTTGGAATCACAGAGAGAAGAAGGAAAAATCTGCATGTGATCGCCACCACACATATTCCTTTCCATAAATGAGACAATCAAGGATGTCAATGGAAGAATGCTGTCAAGCCTTGTACTTACCTTCAGAAATTTTTTGTGTGGATACAAGCGATATTGGGGGAGGGGGGAATCGAACCTAGGACCTCGAATGCAGGAGTATCTCTTAACCACTTGAGCTACATGCCCCTTGCTTTGTATGCACCTTCATTAGTATATGCAATATTAGAAAACATTTATTACTTTGCCTTAATGTTCTTGTACATGAGAAGTTATTGCTAATAATAATAAACAAAGAAATAATGTGTTATCAGTTCTCTATTTACATTGAGCTCTCATTCTTGATTCATTAAAAAAAACCTCAGAGTATTAACAATTGCTGGAAACCATGAGAAGTCATTATGCAACTGCCAATGCCATCGCCATTGCTGGTGCAGCAGCTGCTGTTTCTTTTACAGAATATTCATCCATTGACTGCAAGAGCTTGGTACAATGGAATTCAATTTGTAGCCGATGATGAAGAGGTGTTGATGCCATCAAACCCTTCTTAAGATCCACCAGCAATTCCCTTATAGGGATAGCAGCCAAAAAGCTCTTAATATAATTTTTGCAAGCTTCTCTGCCTTTGCATACAACCTCCTCTTTCACATCACTGTTTTCTAAATCTTTCTGGCTCAATACAAGAGCCCCTTCAGCTTTAGTTTCCTTACGGTTGTTCGGTTGCACCTGATTTCCAGATTTCTCATCTGATGCTTTAGCCTCACTTGGTAATTTTTGGATTGTTGTGTCTTTGTCAAATTTCAGGATATAGGCCTGGTTGCAACCTTCATACAACCTCTCCCCTAATGTGTCAATTATGTAAAAAGCATCCTGCTCTACCTTTAGTACGAAGAAATGGTCGTTCCAACTCACAATGTAGACCAGAGGTTCACTGTTGCATGCACATTCTGATGCAGAACGACTGATCTCATCCCATATGCTATCGAAGGACATGGCACCCTGAAGGAAGTCAAAATCCTTATTTTCTAGTTCTTCAGGATGGAAGAATCCTATGAAAGACTTCTCTGGAACTACAGACAGAGGACGAATTTTAGCTTGAAGGATGGTCTCAAGATCAAAGTGCTTATCAGGGAAACGCTCTATGTAGGCCTCGTTATCACAGAGAGTTCTCCACTCTGATGATCCATCTCTAATGAGACTATCAAATTCACACTTGATAGGCATCTCATTTCTGTTGGATTTCAACCAATCTGCAATGACTGCAACCAGGGCCGTGCATGCACTCTCTCCAGCAGCACGTTCACTCCGCTGATCAATTGAAGCAAAAAATACTTGAGTTTGAAGCTTCATATGCCCATCACGGCTTATCACTTCCTTGTGCTCCCAAATGCCAACAGAAAAATTTTCATCTCCGAATTCAGATATGGAACTTTCTGTGTGATGTGACTTTCAAAGTAAAAAGAAAAAAAGGTTTTAAAAAATCAATACAGAAATGAAGACAAGCAAAAACATGTACAGAAAGCAACAGTGGGACATTGCATACTTACCCCAAAACTGGATTCATCAGAGGAACTAAGCTGCCTGCGATCAAAATCAATATCATCTCCACCCTCTTCTCCATAATGTTCCTTCAGAAGAGACTCCCCTTTGGCTTTAGGAGATCTGAAGCTCAATTTCCTCTTCTTCCATGGTAGGATTCTTCCCTTGAAACTCTGCCATGTGTTTAGCCGATAGACTGGTGCACTAGAATTGTCAACATGCAAGCCACCTATATCTAATTTACGATTGCTATAGTGAACCCAAAAGTCATCTTGGCCATTACTATTAGTATTGGAGTAAAACAAGCCACCAGCAAAGTTTGCATAGGCTAGCGTTTCATAACTGATTGACCGCCTGACACTGGAGTCCTCCTTACTCCACTCTGATTCCCGCGCATCATCATCAAGTGAATCTGTGTCAAATGGATAGTTGGACGCAGCATCCTCACTTCTAGCAGGACTCCTGCTATCACTGCTATCTTCCTTGACGCATGCCTTCTTTGATTTACCAAATGAAACATAATCTCTAAGGATTTTTACCTTTCTCAGTCCTGCTTTTAGAGGGGACAACTCATCCTTTTCTGTGGAAATAGCTTCGTCAGAAAGCATTGATCCTGGCACTGTCTCAGAAAGTTCTTGAGTGGCTCTCATTTCCAATATGCTCAGAGATATCTGCGGTTATCAAGGAACTTAACATAAGACATATTCTTCAAATTTTTAGAAAAGGCAAAAAGAACCTAACCTGGCGAAGTGACGTGACAAAAGGTGATGAACATAGAAGTTTAATTTAAACATAGGCAGTACATACAGAAAGTGATGGCTTAGACTCTGAGGAGACAACAAGAACATTAAGAGGAATGTTGAGGCCAAGTTCCTTTTCCTCAGACACCGAAGCATACTGCGCTAGGTTCAATGATGCAGTTCCATAAACACCAACTCTGTTTCTCAATCCTTTGTTTGCAGCCTAATTCATTAAAACAAAATCATTGACATCATCAAGAAATCACATGATGGCTGAGGCAAAAGTTAATGACAAACCTTAAACATAAGAATCGTATAAACAAACAATTACAACACCACAATATGATCAATCTCAAAAAGAATAAAGAAAAAAAGAGACAACCGAGCAACAAAAGATTTTCCTGCTGCTACCGAAAAAACAGAACAAAAGAAGAAAAAAACAAGAAGATGAATTGAAAGGCAGAGAGACTGACATCGAAGACTGTAAATGAAAGCTCCCAAGGGTAAAACATACCCTCTTTATAACCAGAAAAACTGCACAAACTCCTAAACTCCTCTTGCAATTCCACCACCCCATCATCTCTAATTCCACCTTCTTTGGTGAAATTCCTCTTCACAGATCGTCTCAAAGACCCCAAAGCCTTACCCTTCTGGCCCTTCCATTTAACCTCAACCAATGCTCTTCTCTCACCCTCAAATTGAGTTTTATCCAATCCCTCAAGCCTGCCTACAACAATAACTACCTCAAATTTCTTGGTGAAAATTGGTGGCCATGGTGGCCACCTCATCATCTTCACCACCATTGCCTACTTGGATGCCAATATATACCGAGGATTAGGCTAAAACTTGACAAATGGATATAAACAAAAAGAGTCTACATTGGGTGGTAGAATTTGAAATTTAAAGAAATGGGTAATGAAGATTAAACAGAGAGATTGAAATTTGAAATATAAAATGGAGTTTCGAGATGAGAATTGGAAATGGGTTTTGAATTTTTTTAGGATTGGGATGAAGGAAATTGGCAGAAACTGAAAGAGACAGATAAAAGAAGTGCAATGGAGTTAGAATTTAAATGCACTTCTATAGTTGGAATTTGCCGTCTGTGGAATGGACAAAATAACTCTAGGGAGAGTGAGAGAGAGAGAGATGCCGGCAGTCCTCAGAACCAACGTCTCTTTTTCTACTTAGAATTCAAGTGGAATTGCACAAGGTGTCCTTCAACTAGTGCATATTTCTACTGTTACCTCTGGTATCTGTTCCCGCTAATTCAGGTAAAATTCTTTTGCTTTTATTGATATTCCTAGAATCTCTGGATTCTCCAAATCTTGATAATATATGGATCACCAAAATCGTTAAAATTACTTCCTAAAATTGACAGACTGCATTTTCATACTTTCCACATATTTCTTTTCTTTTATGATAATATGTTTACTTATTAGGAAAAGGAGGATGAATCAGAACTTATGAATATGAGAATTAAAGAAATGAATTTGGATAAATGGTTTGGAGAAGTCTGTCCCCATTTTCCATGTCTCTCCATGGGCTTCGGTGGCTGTTGGGGATGGGTTGTGAACTCAGTGGCTGCTGGGGTGTTTATAATATCTTTTTAGTTTCCTTTTTTTTAACAATTCAAGTTAACAGTGTTATTTGGAGTTAAGTGATTGGACACGTAGTATGAAATTAGACAGGTGACATGGAGGGCAGAAAAACTTGCATGGCACGGCTATGCCAAGGTAAGCATTACACCTAAGTATCCCCAACCCAATTATCTTTCGACACATGTCACTTAACACTTTAAAGAAAATTTAGTTAGACCAACAATCAAGCCATTCTCTTCCCCACTGCAGCCACCGGCGCCGGCGTCAACATTGACCCCGCCATTCTCCGTCATCCTTCCTCCGCGTCCCCATCCGCTCCTGCATCATCGTTGGCATCATCTTCCTCTTCTCACCAGCTCTCTCACTCTCATCTCTCCCTCTCCTCTCTCTTTACATTGCCAACAATGGAGGTAGCGGCTTTGCCTGCATTTAAGAGCATCTACAATAATGCTCTCTATTTTTCTAAATTTATTTTTTTGGTGAAATAAGGGGGAAACACCCATAAAAACAACAACTAAACACCGCGCATGAGTCAAGGCCTAGCAAGACCAAGCAAGTCATCCACTAACAGAGAGCTAACCCATATAGGAGCCTTATCAAAGAAGCAGATTCCCATGTCCAGATTATAACTCCAATTTGCCAAATAATCCGCAACACAATTCTTTTCCCTGTAAATGTGGACAAGGTGACAATTTCCAATTTGTCTCATGATATCACAACAACTATGCACCAAAGCAACAAGAGGATCGCATTGCAATGAATTGATTTGTTGAACAAGTGAGACAACAATAGCAGCATCCATTTCAATAGCAAGGTTAGTGATACCTTTCTCAACAGCAAGTTTTAGACCAAAATATAGACCCCAAACCTCAGCCTCCAGGATATGACCTTGGCCCAAATTCACAGCAAAACCGGCAATCCAATCACCTAAGGAGTCCCGAATAACACCTCCTCTCGTGCAACCCGTAAGAAACAATGACAATCCTTGTGGTTATAAATTTCCAAAATTTGGAAGACCCAATGAGAACTGGAATATGGTGTACTACCAGAAAGATCAACATCTTCAGTGTTCATGCAAATTATTTGAATCCAATGGAATTCCGTGTTGTCATATGTTTCGAGTTGTGAAATGTGATTGTTGTGTTGATTCAACTATGCAAAAATTGATTCAATTGCATCCTCAACTTGTGATACGTACTCGCATGTGCACGAGCCGTTCTGTAGTATAGCATATGGAAGTGCGAGGTCGATCCCACGAGGATTGATGATAGATTGATTCAATTCGATTTGTTGCACAAAACAGAAATGGAACATAAGGTTTAAAGATGATTGAGAAGAGTACATGAATTGAAAACATAAAGTTAAACAAACAAAGAAGAAAGACACTAAAACTGGTTTTGGGTTTAAAAACAGTTTTGGAACACTTGGGAACAATCCAATTCTAAGTCTCAAGCAATCAAGTTAACAAATTCAATTCAAGTAAAAAGATTGATTCCCTCTAATGTATAATTTAGCCATGGTGTCTGGTCTAAACCTTGTATTCCTAATTCTCTAATCAGATCCTTGTTGTCAAACCTAAATTAAGCATAGAAGAATGTTTTAAACAACAAAGAATGTATCTAATCCTTATTGTTGAATGTCCATACATACTCTTCCTATACATAGTTCAATTCGAATTAAGGCATATGGTGTCTACTATTAATTCTAACCAAGATAGCTAACATACAAGTTTTAATCGTGATCAATCATTCAAACAAGCATATTAACTTATAAGCATAATGAATAAGAATAAGAACCGTAATTGAAACTTGGAAATTAATCTAACTTGAAAACTTAAAATAAGAAATTACATGACAATAAAAAATGAGTAATGCTATTTAGACACACAACATTGACCACTTTAGCTAACCACCTTATGTGGCAATTGATGTGTCATGCCAAGTCAACAATGTAAGAGACCTCATAGTTGTTAAGACAAAGGGGAAGCAAACAATGGGAACCAAAGGCAAAAAGGCCCCGCAATGCGGAGAGTGCAAGGGTACTGGTCACAACAAAAGAAACTGTCCAAATCGCATTGTTGATCAGAGATAAGCGGAAAATGGGTTATACAAGTGACATGAGTGACCTTCTTTCTAGTTTTAGACCACAAGATGATACAACTGTTGGGAATAGAACATTGCCTTCCTCCTTGAGTGCTAGACATGGGACTAAGAGTTGTCCTTTCTTATAGAACCCCTAACTCGGGCTTCTCATATGGCGAAGTGTCTAGTGGCTCCACTCATTACACCTTCGATGGTTTCATCTTTGAGACACCTGAGTATCATGTATTAGAATCACAATTTGATACGCAAGGCTCGCCACCGAGATATCGTAATAGATTTTGGGTTCCATTGACCCCAATAAAATGACATGTATTGTAGTACTTCCACTATATATATGGCTTAGGTTTTATGTACGAAATATGCATTACAACCATATTGTTCATGTATTCCCCCAACTTTTGGCATGACTCTTATCACTAGTGTTATTTTGTACCTATGTCAATGTTACATGTATTAGTTCTAATACATTAATATTTATATTTTCTTTTCCGATATTTTCTTCTGATTTTGCATGATTAGAATGGTTATATGTAATAAACTCCATTGTTTTTTATCTTTAGCTTAGGTGTTTAATTATGAAGATACATGGAAAATGAGAAAATCAAAAGGCAGAGGTCTGTTTGTTGATATGATTTTGCAACATCAAATGGCAATTACACATTGTATGTTTGTCGCTTTCATTGGCAACGACAAGCTTACTATTTCCGACACCCAAAATGCTCTCAGAAAAGGGTTTTCTCGCTATCGGAAATAGCTAATATTTGGCAGGGAAATGTTGACACCACATTTATTTCCGACGAATCTCATGCACATCGGACATAGTTGTGTTTTTTCCGAGGGCATCTTCAAGTTGTCGAGAATTATAGGCTATTTCCGAGGGCAATAAGTGGTTGTCGAAATTAATTTTTCTTTTATCGAGGGTAATTAGTTGGCTTGAGGTGGCTATTATGTACTTCCAAGGGCAATCATTAGTTCTCGCAAGATGATGTATATTTGCAATGGGTCATAATTGCTATCGGAAATGATTGTCTATTACCGATGACATGTATTTGCTCTCATAAAAAGTTTAATGCTACAATTTTCCACCATTTTTTTTTAAAATTTAGCGAAATCTAAGATTGTTGTTGTTATTAATATGATTAATATGATTATGATTACATGATATTATATTATGTATGTTTACTTTCTTTTTATTAACAAAGGGCTTCAAAGTTTGGCTATTTTTTAACATTGGAGATATGAATACCATTAAGCAAGAGCTAGGTTGTGTTATATGTGCTTACTTTATGTTAGTTTTTTTGTACTACTTACTAAGTCAAACTTAAATGACGTATAAGTTTTCCATTTTAAAGAAATTATAGGTATGCATGTGTTATTTATTTATTTAAGACTGTGTACATTAGAAAGCTTAGAAATTTAGTATTTATAATCTATTTTGATTGATGTTTATAATAAATAGGATCTTTTCATATTTTCCTGTAGTTCCACTTACTACATGCTAAGTTTTACATCAGTTTAACAATAGTGTTCTTTTGTCATGCATATATTGCAATAAAAAACACTATGTTGAGAAATTGTGAATATGGACATTCCTAAAATAAAGTATAATATGTTACAACATGGAAAGAGAACATGTAACACCCTGTCCCCAAAATCATTGTTCAATTGATTATTTATTTGTAAAATTTCAATTTTGACCCTAGGTAAGGGTATTTTCATCACTTTTTATTCCGGAAAGATTTTGGAAATTTGAGTAATGCCATTTTGTAGAGCCCGACGATACGAGTCCTTAGACAGGCGACACACCCCATTCCGAGTTGTGACGGTGGAGAAAAGGTCTATAAACGAAAAGGACGTAATGGAAATTTTCAAAAACAAATTTTCAGCCTACAGTACCGAGCCTTTTCTTTTTCTCTCCTTTTTTTCTTCTTCTTCTTCTCTCTCTCTCTCTCTCTCTCTCTCTCTCTCTCTCTCTCTCTCTCGTTTCTTCACAACAGTCACTGTTACAGTGACTGTTCGACTTCCAAACCACCAATCGACGCCGTCATGCACCCGTTGGCCATGCCACCTTCAAGAAAAGTGTTCCTCTCTTCCTCCTCGTCCTAGTGCAGCCCTTCTCCAACGTAAACAACCCAAGAATTCTCCCATTCTTCCAAATTTTGACCGGTGGTTTTTTGAGCTTTTCCGGCGACTCCGGCCACCGTTTCTGTCGAGTGAGGTATGGTTCTTCATTATTTTTTCGTCCTCTAGATGTTTATGTAAGTGATTTGGATCGATTTTGGAGTTCTAGAAGTCAACCAAAACATCCAAGTTTGGCCGGCTGTTTGGGCCGTGTTCGGGGTTCCAAGACCAAAAATTGTTCCCCTTGTTAGTCTGATCATGTTGGTATAGGTCTTGATTGGAGTTTTGATCATTTTTCCGTTCCCAAAAATTTCTCAAGACACCCACCGTTGCCAGCGGCAGGAAATTGTTCCCAATGGCGAACCTAGGAATTTTTATAAGGGTAGGCTAAATAATTTATTTTAGAGGAGATATATTATAAGCCTTTTTTCTCTTGAAACAAAAATATAAATAAAATTTTATAAATCAAACAAAGTCACATTACAAGCAAATATAACACAAAGAGGTACAAAATATAAATAAATACCAAATCAAACACATTGTCCAACTTCACAAAAATATGTTCAATTGCAAAAAAATTTAAAGAGCTTACCTAGTGAAGTGGAACCCTTCTCTCTTTGAGTGTATCAAAATCTTTGATTATTGAATCTGAATCAATATCCACAGAAAGCTCTTTCTCAATGTAGACAATGAGGGAATCTACGAGATACTCATCCTCCATTTTGTTGTGAA
The DNA here is from genome assembly GCA_005406145.1 of Prunus yedoensis. Classification (NCBI taxonomy): domain Eukaryota; kingdom Viridiplantae; phylum Streptophyta; class Magnoliopsida; order Rosales; family Rosaceae; genus Prunus; species Prunus yedoensis. The sequence goes on along the minus strand of BJCG01000015.1, from coordinate 34,642 downwards.
GTGCAGTCTTAACATGTTTCATAGCTTAAAATGCTTGTTCTATAGTCGCCGTAGAAACCAGAAGAGTTATTCTGGAATGCTCGACAAAGGCTATCTTTTGTACAACGAACTATATTCATAGCAGTCAGAATATCATGAGATTTATTCTGCAATGCTCGACAAAGGCTATCAGTAAGTCCCATAATTTTTTCTAGCAAATTCAAGATAAATATGAACTTGTAAGATGTCATCGCTTTGAACGTACCATTCCATTGTGCTGTATATTTTATCAATTCAGTAAGTTCCTCAGGAATTGAAGTATCAACATTAGATGCAGAAGGTGTATCCTTTCTATCGTTACCACTTTTTTTGAAGAATGAATAAACATTTTTTCCTCTCTTTGCTGGCCTATTATCATCATGTGACATGATATCCTAACAAGAAATACTAGACACCAAAAATCATATATGCTAATTAATAATTCAAGTTGCAAAAATAAAACATATATCAACAATCTCCAAAAGTTTTCACCCAAACCCTAAATCATAAAAACTTAACAACACCAATTAAAATTGGAAATTGAATATATAAAAAAAGAGAAAAACTTACGAAGATTGAAGAACCCACTAAAGATAGGTTGGTACAATTTTTTTAGAGAATGAGAGTTTTTTCCTCTAGGCTCTCAAGTTTCAAATATGGCGTTTTGGGGGATAGAAGAAATTTTTTGATATTTGCTCTCTGTGGGTGTAGCCCAATATCAGTACGATTAGAATAGCTCAAGTTGGTAGAGCCTTAGCTTGAGTTCTGCTTCTAATCAAATTTATATAGGTTTGGATTGATGTTTATTATTTCCTATATGCTTCATGAGTAGGCTTATTTTAAATAGAGGACTGAGCTATTATTTATTTTACTTGAATTGGGCTATTATTAGTTTATTATATTTATTTAGTGCGGTGGGCTAATATTTATTGGAGTGGGAATAAGCTTATAAAATTTAAATCATATTTAATATTACTCCAGCCTAGGCATAAATCCGTCCTTGATTGTTCCCCTCGTTAATCTGAATGTGTTGGTATATGTCTTGCCCAGAGTTGTTGATATTAGTACGTTTACCCAAGAAATTTATTGCATGGTGCTTTGGCATTATTTTTTAAAACGGAGGGGTTTATTTATGTTGAATATAAATTATATATTCCACATGATCAGTTTCACAAGCCTATTTTGTTTTGTTTTTATTTTTTAACACTTTGCCTATTTTGTTAATAGGTTGAGGTTTTTGTTATTTTGGTTAGATTTTACTTATTCTATTAATTGGTTAAAGTATTTATTAACCTTTGTGTCTTTAGTTTTTTTAAATATAATTGTTGTTATATTTTGCTTAATTAAAATAATGGGTTAAACACAGGAGGGAGTGGGGAGGGAGCGCTTGGCCAACAACAAGGCAACTTCCCAGACACGTTGCAAACTCAAGGGTAACACAACTACTAGGGTGCCCTCTCAGAAAAAAGCAAAGAGAAACAACATCAGTTCTATTGTAACCACTGAGCAAGGGCACGGTTCCCGACCAAAACACAAAAGCCCTGCGGATCACCCATTGCTCGGGGTGAGACGATACATACACAAGGCCCATAGTGCATATGATCCTTTGCTACTTGTCAAAGTCACTGACTATTTATCATACAAGGTAGATATTGGTAATTATTGTCAGCTCATTTGATTATTTTTTTTTTTATGTTTTGTTTTGTAAGTATCATTTTGTTTTTATGTTCAATTAATCCAGTTGCATGCTAAGTAAATCCTTCACAATTTGATTGATTGTTGGTACTATGTTTAGTTTTTCTCAACTTGTTTTTGTTTATTCCACTTATGCAATTAGATTTCACATACTCTATTACCTACTTTCTGTCTGCCAATTGGATATTTCTAATTCCAATTGCATTTCAATTTGGCTGAGTATGCATAATTTTGTTTTTATGTCCCATTAATCCAGGTGCATGCTAAGTAAATCATTGACAATTTGATTCAGTGTTGGGAGTATGTTTAGTTTTTCTCAACTTATTTTTGTGCATGGTTATGCAATTAGATTTCACATATTCAATTACCTGCTTTCTGTTTGCCAATTGGTTATTTGTAAATTCAATTGCATTTCAAGTTTGTTAAGTATGTATAATTTTGTTTTTATGTTCCATTAATCCAAGTGCGTGCTAAGTAAGTAAATCCTTGACAATTGGATTGAGTGTTGGGAGTATGTTTAGTTTTTCTCAACTTGTTTTTGTGCATTCCACTTATGCAATTAGATTTGACATATTCAATTACCGCATTCGGCCTGCCAATTGGATGTTTGTAAATCCAATTGCATTTTAAGTTTTCAGAATATGTTGCGTGGAAAGTGTTCTTGTGACTAATTCAATTTTGGGCTTTTTAGATGTAGGTTCAATTTTGTTAAGATATAATGGATGCAGGACATCAATATTAACTCCTCAATAGAAGTCCTCTAAGCCAACACGTGGATAGATAAGCAATTGATTTGTCTTTCCTTTTTAACATATTTACTTCCAGTACTATTAAATGGAAAAGGAAAACAAAGCAACACATCCTAGCAATCATGGCGACTCTTACAATCATGCTCATTCTCATTCTCTGTAGATTTCTTACATTATTAATGAAGATTTTTTTTTTTCGTATACAAATTATAGGAACCTGGTGGAAAACAGCTACCTGTAGTCTAGGTAGCATTACCATAGTAAGCTTAAAACGTCAAAAAATGTCCTCCTTGCAAGAATTGATCTCCGAAGAAAGACTTGAACTTGGAAAAAAAGTACCCAAAAAGCCAAAAACAAGTGAAACACAGAGAAAGACTTGGACCATATTAATATATAGCTCTGCTGCCTATACACATATGCCATGATAAAAAAAGTTAAGATTTTTCCAACCACAGGGCTCAGAATCCTCTCATGAGAAAAGATTCATCATAAACACCTACCTGGCATTTTCGTATTATACCTATAACAAGTATTTTCTACCCACATAAATACCTATATAAAATACTTACCTAGGGCCGGGATGAGTCATATTATACCAATAGCATAGGTGTATCTCATTATACCTGCCAAATAGGTAGCTGATTCATATTGTACCTATACCATGGATGAGTTATATTGTACCTATGTAGAATGAGATACATGTTGATTAGGTAGCTCATATTATAATTATACAACATAAAATTCATATGTACCAATACGACATATTAGTCAAGGTAAAGGTAGGACGAGATACCTGTCGAATAGGTAGTTGAGAGAAGCAAGAAATCAGTAGATTGGGATGGAAGAAGCATGATTGTAGGTAAAAACGAGATTTTTGGGATATGTCTGCTGTATTTGCCTTTTCTATTTAATGCCAAACACTGTAAATGGCTAATTATTATCACATAAATAACTATTACCTGATTCAAGTCATAAGGGAAATATTGGCACAAAAAATAATTTTATAAATTGAAAACTAAAAAGATTACATTAGATAATATTTAAAAAGTAATGTAATCCTATGCGGCAAAAAAGTAAAGGATTTGGATCAAAGTCACCAAATCTGAGGATTAAACTCAACTCCTCAATGCGAATTTGGATCTATATCAACTTTTCTATTCAATTTTTGACACTTACAGAATTCGGGTTGCCACATTAAGGGATCTATCATATGTTGCTAATGTTGTTCGAACACCACTAGTGTCAAACCACCATGCACACAATACCTAAACTCCCTTTCAATTTATGGGTTATTCACATTGGAGTTCACATTCCTCATGATGCGCCATGAACATAAACGATTATTTGCATCGGGAAAAACTTCATCAATTGCTACACACATTGCCTCATCCCCGTCCATGACAGTAGATACATGTTTTTATCCTTCATAGAAGTCAAAAAAGTTCTTAGTACCCAACGATATGTAGTAGCAGTCTCATCAACAAGAAATGCACAACCAAAAACTGTAGTTGCATTATGGTTGTTTACACCAACAAACACCACTAAAGGCTTGTCATATACGTTGGTCTTATATGTGCTATCAAATATCAACACATCCCCAAAGCAACAAAAATCGTGTAGAGATTAAGAATCTCTCCAAAACAAATTTGAAAACACCACTTGGCATTCATGTAGCTTATTGTTGTTTGTGCATCACCATCCAATACTACTTGTCGACGCTCGAAATCCAACCTGTTATATAAATCCTTACTAGTGAACCCCACTTTCATGTATCCGCCTGCTTGGTCAACCATATACTAGTATGCCCGACTAGTTTTAGTAGAGGCTTTTCTCATAGAAATAGATTGTGCAATGTCGGATTCCGTAACACACCGGTGGAAAAGAATAAAAGGCACCTCACGTGAGTGAGCAAGTCGGTGGTTATTCTCCTTTACAAATTTATTCACAATATAAGCATCCCTTTTAGGACAATACTTTACAGCAAATGCAGTGCGACAATTCTCTCTAGTCTCTTTCCTTGGTGTGCAAACCATATCCTCTCTATTCGTCCATTTCTTTGATCTACTCCCTTCTTTCGAGCACACCCATTGTCTGCCTATCACAACTCCACCCTCGCTACGTCTCAAATGTCTTATTCTTATACTAAAACCAATTGTAAGAGCATAGTTCCTGTAAAATCTTTCTGTTTCCTCAAATTTTGCAAACTCCCTCCCCTCTAAATTAGCAATGCTTATAGTTCTCGTAAAATCTTTCTGTCATCCAAATACCGCAAAGATGTGACATTTTCTAGTCAAACAATATGGGTAGAATATTTTCAGATATATTTCATTCTCCAAAAGGAGGTATTTATAATAAGGTTACAAACCCTAGTAGGGTTAGACAAGGAAAACAAGTGGTATCCTAATTACATAATATCTATACAAAAGGAAAAATAAAACCCAAATAGAATAGGATATACTCTACTCGCCAACACTCCCCCTCAAGTTGGAGCAAAGACGTCACGCATGCCCAACTTGTCAAGCGAGTTGAGAAAGATACTTGTAGAAACAGCTTTCGTAAGAACATCAGCTAACTGATACTCTGAACGGATGAAAGGGAAGGACACAATCTCTGCATCCAACTTTTCTTTAATGAAATTTCGATCAACCTCCACATGCTTTGTACGGTCATGTTGTACAGGATTATGAGCAATTGCAATCGCAGCCGTATTGTCACAATATAAATCCATGGGTTTATTAGGCCCATAACCAAGGTCTTTCAACAATCTCCTCAACCATAGTAACTCAGATACACCATGGGCCATTCCCCGATACTCAGCCTCAGCACTAGATCTAGACACCACCTTTTGTTTCTTGCTCCTCCACGTAACAAGATTGCCACCCACAAACATAAAATACCCAGATGTCGAACGTCTATCTGTGGCTGAACCTGCCCAGTCAGCATCTGTATACCCTTCTACATTTGTATGGCCATACTTGGAGAAAATTAACCCCTTGCCAGGAGTTACTTTCAGATACCTTAAAATACGAGTCACAGCCCCCATATGATCTACACTAGGAGAGTGCATAAACTGACTTACTATATTTACAGCATAAGCAATATCTGGACGAGTATGAGCCAAATAAATCAACTTCCCCACAAGTCGTTGATAACGTTCTTTATCAGTCGGAACTTGATCGGGATATATCCCCAACTTATGATTCTGCTCACTAGGGGTATCAATCGGTTTACAATCCAACATTCCAGTTTCTGCAAGTAAATCCAAAACATACTTTCTTTGGGATAGAAAAATACCATGTTTAGATCTGGCAACTTTAATCCCAAGAAAATACTTTAAATCACCCAATGATTTCATCTCGAACTCAGAAGCCAGATACTTCTGAAGACTCTGTATCTCTACATGATCATCTCCAGTCACAATCATATCATCAACATAAATAATTAAAGCCGTCAATTTACCTTTATGATGCTTCAGAAACAAAGTATGATCAGAGTTACTTTGCACATACCCAAACTTCTTCATAGATGCAGCAAACCTTCCAAACCACGCTCTTGGAGACTGCTTTAATCCATACAAGGATTTCCGTAGCTTGCACACCACACCCTCCTTAGAAGTCACAGGGATACCCGGCGAAGGATCCATATATATTTCTTCTTTGAGATCACCATGGAGGAATGCATTTTTGACATCAAATTGTAGCAGCGGCTAGTCACGATTAGCAGCTAAGGATAAGAGCACGCGTACAGTGTTGAGCTTAGCTACTAGAGCAAAAGTCTCTGTGTAATCCACTCCATATGTCTGAGTATACCCTTTTGCTACCAATCTTGCCTTGTAACGGTCAATGGAACCATCAGCCTTGTGCTTCAAAGTAAACACCCATCTGCACCCAACTGCCTTTTTTCCTTTTGGTAAAGGAACTAACTCCCAAGTAGCATTCTTGTTCAAGGCTTCCATCTCAACATGCATTGCATCTACCCAGTTTTGATCAGATAGAGCATCCTGCAACTTAGTTGGCACACATACACTAGATAATTGACACAAATATGATGCATATGACTTAGATAAACGATGAGTTGACATATAATGGTTAATGGGATATTTAGACTTGGCATGTATATCAGGAGAATATTGTATTTTAGGTTTCCCACGGGTAGTACGTGGGGGCAAAGAATAGGTAGGTATATCACTAGAAAGTACCTCATTATCACAACTGGATTGAGGCAATGGCAGGGCAGAGGGGGGTATATTATCAATTTCATCTGTATGGGAGTCGCCAATATCACTGTTATTTCCTTCTGAGAGAGGCTCGAAAACACCAACATTTTTGTCTGGCGACCGGTCGTGGCTTTCTTGGCGACCGGTCGCGTCACTCGTATCGGTACTGTTGTCGCTCGTCGACGCGGGCGACCGGTCGCTTCCTATGTGCGACCAGTCGTTTCCTTCGCGACCGGTCGCTTCCTCACTGCGACCGGTCGCTTCGCTCGTATCGGTACTGTAGTCCCAACTCGACGCAAGCGACCGGTCGTGTCCTATGAGCGACCGGTCGTTTTCATCCTGTTCGCCTAAAATTTCCATATTTTCCAAATTCTTCAATTCACTCCCCCTCTCCCCCTGAATTGAAGAAGAGGGAGAAACATAATAGGGTACCTCTTCATGAAATGTGACATCCAAAGTGACATGTACCTTCTGAGTAGGCGGGTGATAACACTTATAACCCTTCTGAGTAGTAGAATAACCGATGAAGACGCAGCGGAGAGCACAAGGATCAAGTTTACTTCTTTGATGAGAGTAAACATGAACATACGCAACACACCCAAACACCTTCGGAGGTAACTTAGAGACTGAAACCGGAGGAGTAAGAGCACATAACACATCAAGTGGAGTCTTGAAATCAAGAACCCGACTAGGAGTGCGGTTAATCAAGTAGGCGGCGGACAAGACACCATGTCCCCAAAGATGATGGGGAACAGACATATCCAACATCAGAGAGCGAGCAACTTCAAGTAACTGGCGATTCTTCCTTTCAGACACACCATTCTGTTGAGGTGTGAATGGAGTGGTAGTTTGGTGAATGATACCTTGATCACGAAAGAATTGGGCCAAGGTATGATTCACATATTCACCGCCATTATCAGTGCGAAATACTTTAACACGAGCATGAAACTGAGTAGACACCATGGCACAAAAGTCAGGAAGAATAGAGGCAACATCATGTTTATTCTTCATCAAATACACCCATATTAAGCGAGTGCAGTCATCAATAAACGTCACAAACCAACGGAAACCATTAGAAGTCACACGAGCAGGACCCCAGACATCAGAATGTACTAACTCAAAAGGCAAAGCAGCTTTATTATTACTTAAGGGAAAAACAGTACGGTGGCTCTTGGCCATTACACATGTCTCACACTTAAAACTGGACTCATCACAGGAGCGAAATAAAGATGGAAACAGACGCTTAAGGTAGCCAAATGACGGGTGTCCCAAGCGACGATGCCATAACCAAATCTGCTGTTTGTCTTTGACATTGCAACGTTGAACAGTATTAACGACACGATCACGAACTGGTGCAGAAGGTAATGTCAAATAATACAACCCCCCTATCCGTTTACCATGCCCAATCATCTCGTGAGTCTTGAGATCCTGAAAAGAGCAATGGGTAGGATAGAAAGTAGCAGAAGCATTAAGTGTATCAAGTAAGCGACCAACAGATAACAAGTTACAATGGATATTGGGAACTAATAACGCACGAGACAAGGACAGAGTTGGGGTGAGAGAAATAGTGCCCTCGCCAGTAATTGGAGAGGGCAAACCATTAGCACTAGTTATGTATGGGTTACGGGTGTTACTAGACAACTCATCAAAAAATTTAGCATCATAAGTCATATGATCAGAAGCACCAGTGTCAATTATCCAAGTATTAGAGCCAGTACCTGGAATAGAGTCAGAAACACGCAAATTTGCAGAAGCAGCAGTAGCACCAGCAGCACCAGCAGCACCAACAATGGAATTACCACCCATGATTGTAGCAGAAACTCAACAAATCACGCAGAGTATACAACAGATCACAGCACAGACACAAATATGGCAGATGCACGAAGACAACAGAGGCACAAACACAGTAGAGGCAGATGCACGAACACAGTAGAGGCACGAACACGACAGAGCACAAGGCACAAACACAGTAGAGGCAGATGCACGAACACAGTAGAGGCACAAACACGACAGAGCACACAGCGGAACACGGCAAAGGCACAGACACAAGAACCCTAAAAGAAATTAGGGCACAGAGTAGAACACGGGTGGGCACAATACACAGGTTACCAGAAAGTCGGCTCTGATACAAAGTCAAACAATATGGGTAGAATATTTTCAGATATATTTCATTCTCCAAAAGGAGGTATTTATAATAAGGTTACAAACCCTAGTAGGGTTAGACAAGGAAAACAAGTGGTATCCTAATTACATAATATCTATACAAAAGGAAAAATAAAACCCAAATAGAATAGGATATACTCTACTCGCCAACATTTCTGTTTCTTCTAATGACTTAGCCTCCGCAAAATAACCTTCACTGTTAGGTAGAGGTGTCAAACGGGCCGTGCCGGGCCGGCCCGTCCCATTTAAACTCGTGCTTTTAATATTTTCTTGCCGTGCCGGGCTGGCCCATTTAATTTATCGGGCCGTGCCGTGCTGGCCCATTTAATAAAATCATTGATCCCGGCCCGGCCCAAAGCCCATGTCCATATTCAAACGGGCCGGGCCGGGCTCGTACCGTGCCCGTGCTCGTGCTCGTGCCTTACTCGGGCCGAAGAACCAACCCATTTAATTTGAATTTTTTTCACTTAATTTTTTTTTTCCACTAGATAATTCAAATTATAAACATTAAAAATATAATTAGAGGCAAGAAATTATGAACTATTTGAAAACATTAATCAATCAAACATCCAAACAATATGAAAGGGCGGAGGGCAAAAAGTGTCCAACTCCACAAAGTCCACTTGAACTTTTCATTTTAAACAACTTATTATTTTATATGTGAAGAAATGTTTTGCTTTGATTATAGGAGAAGTGTATATGTCATATGTATTGATTAGATATCAAGTCCAATGTTGTTTAATTAATTTGTAGTTGATATGTTTAATTAGATGTAATTTGTAGTTGATATGTATTGATATTTTTTTATAAAAAAAAACATATAAACAATGACATTATATGTCAAATTATTGCATTTTGACTTTTTGAGAAGAAAAAAATGCTAAATGGGCCGTGCTTGGGCTCGTGCCTGGGCTCGTGCCGTGCTTGAAGCGGGCTCGGGCCAAGCCCGGCCCATGTCGGGCCATGGGCCGGCCCGGTCCGTTGGACCTATTTCTTGATCCCGGCCCGGCCCAAGTTTTCGTGCCGTGCCGAACACGGCCCATTAATATTCGTGCTCGTGCCGTGCCGTGCCTCATTTAAACGGGCTGGGCTCGTGCCGTGCTGGGCCGGCCCGTTCCGTTTGACACCTCTACTGTTAGGTACGGAGCTTTGACTCTGATTTCCATTTTTTTTTTTTTTTGCTTATGCATCCATTTCCTGAAAATATGGAACATGTCTTTCATGGTTTAATTAATATGAAAATAAATGGATACACATCAATTGCATTTAGTAAAAGTATAAACATACAATTAATTATGAAAGATTTGTCATTAATAAGATATTCTACGTTTCATAATTGCACACAGATAATGGCAATAGCGCGACTGGAATGCAAATGAGACTATTATGTTTGTCAATTGCCACACAAATAATGCAATTTGAATTACCTGTTTGTCAATTTCAAAACTTACAATGCAATTCGAACTACCTGTTTATCAATGGCATCCACAAATCACATATTTTATTTACATTCTGAAAATTGAAACAAACTAATTGCAAAATCGGACTAAACAATTGGTAATTGGATTAAAAAATGACATATCGAAGTACCTCTTGCATTTCTATTACCAAAATGCCAGGCTACAAATATCATGACATTTTCATTACACTAATTGTAATAACAGACTACTCAATTGGCAATTGCATTATGAAAATGCAAAAGCTTGCCAATTGCATGCCAAGTACGAACACCACTTGCAAAAAAACCCTTACGATTGGTAATTTCACGCCTAAACATTATACTAGACTTCAGTATAATACAAAGATTCCGATGAAGATGAACTCAATGTCAAAGCTCAGAATATCATTGCTATTAAGAAATTATATCCAATGCTTTTGGAATGAGACAAAATTTTCAACAACACTGTCCAACATCAAAGAAGAAAAAGATATTGAGATTCATCAAATTGGATTTCTTGTATGTAAAAAAACTCAAATTACCGTGGGTTTCTTTTTAGCAAAACAAAAACCCATTAACCCTCAAAACAAATTGGCATTTTTTTTGTACTCATAGTGACTTCAAGATCGACAAATTGATATCCACCAGTTGCCGTTGTTCGAACCAAGAAGCTCAATTGAAGAAGCAAGAGTAACAATGGAACAAAGACTGTGAGTGCCAAGAAGAAGATTTCTTTTCTTCTTTTTTTTTTTATTATTGTTTTGGTTTCGTTTTACCTGGAGCTACCCATTTAACTGGTCATTCACTATCAATGGTGTAGATTACCCCACATACTACAACAGCTCATCCAATAGCCCATATAATTGACGCATCCATGCACTTGATCCGTGGTAGAATTTTCGAGGATTTGTATTTTGCAGGAATTCTCCCATGCAGGACTGTACTGATTACTGTTGGCTCTGAATTAATGAGATCCAACGGCTTGTAGGATTTTAGCTTCCCCAAGCAATTTTTTTTGGGAAATTGGCGGCTTTGCCCCCGGCGCAGCTAATTTATTCAATATTATCCCTATTTTGAAATCTAATCACAAATACTCCCTATAAAAACTCCCTATTGACAACTTATTGCCCATCCTTCACTTAGGTTTTTTTTGTTCTCAGTCGTTGCTCTTCTTCTTCCTCTTCTATCTAGTCTCTTCCTCCCTCATCCTCTTCTTCCTTCTGCCAAACCTCACAGGAATCCACCTCCACCATAAAATCTCGCTTAACTCAATCTCCTCTTAGTTATATCTTCAAACTAGGAGCTAATTTGAACCTCAAGGTTGAACCCCAAATTTGGAATCGAACCCTAGCCAAGGCATGACTCACAACCTCTGTCGTCGGCCTCCATAACGGAGCCACAATCGTGACTCTCCACCTCCGTCGTCGACTTCCACCACAAAGCCACGATACCTTCATCTTCGATCTTCACTGTGGTGAGTTCTAATATTGGTTTTGCTTTTTTTTTTTGGGTTTCTGTTATTGATTGAGATTATTGGGTGATTACTTTTACTATTTTGAATGAGACATTAATGGGTTTTTGTTGTGGTTTGTTTGCTGTTTCTGTGATTGAATGAAATTTACCAACTATTTCTTGTGGTTGTCAAGCTCTTAGACATGGATACATTGTTTTGTACTTAAGATTTGTCTCTGAAATCATGCATACACTGTTTTGTGATTGAGACTTGGACATGCAGACCTCCTTGAAAGTGGTGTATTCACTCTTTTGTGATTGTGATTTGTCTGTGAAATCGCTTAGGTGATATATCAAATTAGGACTTCTGGCTTTTCTGAGCAACCTGTAAGAATACATATAAAACTCATAGATGCTCTCTGAAATAACAGTAATGTGGGTTTTAACTATAAGAAACCAACATCATAATTTGAAACCAGTAGCACCACCAACAAATGCAAGATTCTAATCCTTTACTTCTTTTGAAAGTGATTGGAGATTTTGTAAGTTTTATGAGATGCCAATATTTTAACATACGTTTGATAGTGTAAAGTTGGCATATGTTGGATCTTTGTTTTCTCTATTTTTTTGTAATTCAATCCTAGATCTGTTTTTGGTGCAGTCTATACAATCCTCAAGGTTGGTATCATGCCAAGGTTGTGTTGGTGCCGTGAAAAGGGTTCTTGGAAAACTTGAAGGTTTGTTGATAGCTCTTTGCATTTATCTAGTTCCATTGTCTTGCTCTTCTTCTTCTCTGAGACTGTGCTTCTTTAATTGTTTGAACAATGCCAAATGCACTATTGATGATTTCCTGATTTCCTGATTTGTATTTTTGTTCGCCTGCGAGGACACACATTCACTTCACCCATGTTTATAATTACTTTTATATTGCAATTGAGTAGTATGAAATTATGTGCATGAATGTGAACTTTAATTTTGCAATGGTACTGTCTTGTGAAAGCTTTCCATATGAAGAATTGGGTCATTTAGAAAAGCCAACAATCTATATGAATTTTGATAATGGTTTCTATTTTGAAATTGGTTTCAATTGTGATTGAATGTTATGTTTTTGTTTCCATTATGATTGAATGATTTACTTCTAATATGCATTTTTTATTCAGTTTATACAGATGGAAGATTGTCTTGTTTCAAGTGGCGGCGTTCTTTTGGGGAGGAAATTGCTAACTTTCAACTTAAATTCGGGTCTAAGAGGACATGTCCTGGAATTTTAATGATAGATATAAATTGTGTTAAAATTCCCGACCAAGAGGAGATGTAAATTTTTTATTTTTTGCCACTTTCTTATGTATATCTTAAGCTGTAATGAGATAACATTGCTTCCATAGTAGGGAACTTGGGAAATTATGGTTGTAAGAATGTGATTTCATCAAGGACGTCACATCCTTTTTTGAGAAAACACGTTATATACATTCAGTGTATATTACGTGTATATTGTCTATATATTGCTTGTTTATTGTTTGTGTATAACCATTTATTGCCTTTTATTGTCATTGTATTGTATGTTTATTGCCAATTTATAGCTTTTCATGAAAAAAAAAGAACCCTACAAAGGAACCCTGCAAAAGAGATGGCAAAACAAAAAAAAATTACAGGTCCTCTTTGTTGTGCAACAACAATTTCATCAACAAATATGCAAGGTGCATTTTCCATGGCCTTCTTAAAAAGATAGCAAACTCATGAAGCACTAGCACCAACAATAACCAAAGGTTAAGGCAATAAGCCTAGCAATAACTCATAGGTAAGCCTAAATCTAAAACACTGAATGATGATGGCTGTCATACTACAATGCCTCTGTACACTCTTCCCAGTCATCAAAGAACTCTTTTTTCTCACCTTATAACTGATATGGTTTATGGCATCTGCCTACAACAACCTACAACAAAGAAACATAATTTTAGAAAGAGAAACAAGGAAGGTTATAAGAATTGGAGAGCAATTCCAGAGTGGACTGTGGAATGAACAAAGCAGTCTTGTAATTGGTGAACCCATTATCCATTATCCAATTCCTCTACAAGCACAATCTAACTTTGCAAAAAGTGTCCTACATTGTAGAGGAGTGTAATTAAAGTAAGTGGTGGACATCAAGCACAATCTAACTTTGCACAATTTAACTTCGATTATTATCTTACTAGAAAGCGTTTGCTTCTACTTAAGCTCACCATTGCTGATTCAATATTATGGATGCAGAGAGCTCACTTAGTAGTTCTTTATATCAATTTATGTAGTTCATTCAAAAATCACATCCCAAAACATAACAAAACAAATTCAAATCATAACAGATTCTTGAAGATGCATAACACTTTCTAGTGGCCCGAATGTTCCTTTATATTAGATCACACAACTCCTATAAAACCAAGAGACCATTGAACCAAATAATTGTGTTTCTTCAATTGATTTCTTGTCAGAATAAAAACCTAACTCAGTAATAAATTCAATTAGCAAAAGAAAAACTTCAAAATCATTTTAGCCTGGACAAGCTTCAAGCTTCAAGCATAATATTCCTTACGACAAACAGAGAAATATTTGTTGCACAGTCCCAAAATTTTGGCTCAACAAGTTTTTATATAATCCTACTTAAATAACATTCTCTACACAAGCTGAAAATATTAATTTTAAAAAAGAGAAAAAAAATTAAATTAAACCCACAATTATGTTTCAACAAATTTATGTACAATCTCACTCAAATTTGACTTGGAGGGACTTGAAGTGACATTAAGCACCAAAAATTCCAACCCATATATGAAATTGAAACAAGCAGAAGAAAACCCAAATAACATATGGGTGTGAAAGTATAGCAGAAAGGCTAAGTACCTGAGATGCCATGGATTTCAGGAAAGCTGAGAAAAATTGAGAAATTTGTTGAATCGGAGGGGAAGAACGGCAGTCGAAAGAGGTGACAGAGAGTGAGAGATGGAGGTGGAGAAGGGCGGCCGAAAGAGAGAGGGTGAGGTATAGCATTTTATTGCTTGTGTATTGCTGCTGTATTGCCCCCGTATATCTTTTTTTTTTAAGTCTGTGTTGGAATAAATTTATAGGGGGCGTATAGAGTTTGTATATTACCATTGTATAGCCTTTTATCGCTTGTATATTGCTATTGTATTGCCCCCGTATATCTTTCTTTTTTCAAGTATGTGTTGGAATAAATTTATAGGGGGAGTATGTGTATTGCCATTGTATAGCCCTTTATTGCTTGTATATTGCTAGTGTATTGCCCCCGTATATCTTTTTTTTCCAAGTCTGTGCTGGAATAAATTTATGGGGGAGTATGTGTATTGCCATCGTATAGCCCTTTATTGCTATTATATTGCTAGTGTATTGCCCTCGTATATCCTTTTTTTTTTTTTTTCAAGTCTGTATTATGGTTACAAAGGTAGGGATGGGGGACAAAAGCTTCACGGGGATGGAGATGGGAATGGCATACCCACCCCCGATTCGACCCACTGAATCAAAAACTTTGAATACACAATTTAGGCCCAAAAATGACAGATTTTAACAACAATATAGCAGATAGAATACGCAATACATACCAAATTATGAAAATTTAACAGAATTCACAATCCACAAAACACCAAACGCAATACAAATACAATTCAAATTCACACTCCATAATTCATAATGTATGTCCAACATTAGGTAGTGGAACATTGTTTTTACAAGTGCTTTTATTGTGGCCTGTGCCACTGCACCTTGAGCATTTTCTCCTTATGATATCCTCTCCTTGCGATGGAATCCTTAGCTTCTTTCGTCTGCCTGGCATGACTTTTGCATTGGGAGGATGCACAACTCTACTTTGGACATCTTCAGGAATAACCCACAACTCTTGAGGTTGTACCGGGTAGATGGTATCTGAATAAGCATCCAACCATGTATTTCGAGTGTAATAACGAGAAGCCATGGAGTATACATTTAGTTTCAAGAAACGGCAAACTGCAACTACATGCTTGCAAGGTAGTTGCTCAAGCTGAAACTTCCTACAACTGCAAGTGTTATTTGTCAAATGTACGTGGCCGTCCATATCACCGTCCACGACATTATACTCTACGTGATTCAGTTTCACAACATTCATCCTTGAAGCACATTCCAACCTGTGTCTCAGCTTCTTCTCGCCAAAGTCAGGGCACAATGTTGATGTACAATTCAAAGCAAAATCACGACGTTTACTGAACCATTTCACAAGCAATTTGATGATTTCATCAATCAAATGCACCACTGGTAGCATCCTTGCAAACCGAAGGACTGAGTTGATTGACTCCGCAATATTTGTTGTCATTACATTGTATCGACGTCCATCCATATGAGCTCTAGACCACTTGTGTAATCCAGCACTTTCAAGATATTGAGCAACCTCATCATTTCCCTTTATCTTACGAAAATGACGATCAAATTCAGCGATACCATAAGATTTCGCAGCTTGTTCAAAGTATAGCAACAATTTATCACGTTTTTTCAGTTTGAAAGTGCGTTTCATGTTACCCTTCATATGGTAAAAGCATATGCCATGTTGTGCTGTTGGAAAAACGTTGTGCCACACATTCTCTATGCTAATATTCCGATCAGAAATAATCACAAGATTTGGACACTCACCAATGGCTTCATGAAGCTTAAAAAACCAATGCCATGATGCATCCGTCTCTAAATCCCCAATTCCAAAAGCAAGAGGATATATATTTCGATTTCCGTCAAATGCATTAGCAACAAAGAGGACACCCTTATACTTACATTTTAAATGCGTGGCATCCACAGCAATGACTGGCCGCATCGAAGATTGAAACCCTCTAATACATGCCCCAACAGCCATAAAAAAATACAAAAAGTTATTATTCTCATCGGTGTGGATGTGTGTCCTTGTGCCAGAATTCACACGCTCTAATTCGTGACAATAAGCTGGAAGGAGAGAATATGCCTCCTCTACTGAACCTCTAGTGGACATTACAGCTAACTCCCTCGATCTCCAAGCTTTGCAATAATTAATGGTGACCCCAAAGTTTTGTTTTACATCTCTGATTATATCACTTGGTGTGTATATTGTGCGAGAATCTTTCAACTTCCGTTTCACTGCATTACCAACGAGTTTAGCACTTGCGTGACGATGCTTGTCATGTATAAAACTCATATCACATTCATGGACCGGATTATATTTCACAATCATGAAGTTCTTTTCTCCATAACTAGATGCACGAAGCCGCCATGGACATGGACCTTGAGAACAAACCACAACCAATCGACTCTTGCAAGACTGCTTCACCTTAAATTCAAAGTGACCTCTCACTGCTGCCAATTGTAACTTGTTGGACAATGCTTCCTTACTAGAGAAAATTGTCCCAACTTCCAATTTTGGATCCCAATTATTCCGTGAATACGCACTTTCAAGATCTTCTTCTTCATCATTTACAATACCCAAATTGTGCACGTTTTGTTCACCCATTTGTCTCCAATTATGTCGAATAGAAAGTTCAGACGTTGTTCCGAAACCCGTCACACCCACTTGTGAAAATGTCTCCAAATGGGCCAAACTAGGAGGGGTTGAGTGCATTTGCAAGCCATTCATTTCTGTACCATTATCACCACTATGCATCCCCTCCACCCTTGTAAAATCAATCATGTTTAAATATTCTGTTCCAGAATCACCATGTATATCACCATTGCTTTCAACTATGGCATTTGAAGAACAGGCCATCCGACTCATATCCGTCATGATATGCATACGATCACCTACGACATTTTTCACTCCTCTGTCTTCTATGCTCACTAGTAAAGGAGCCACTTTTGAAGGAATTACGTCACAAATGTACTTAATAAAAAATTTAACATCATCATTATCCTCAATCTTGATATGCTTACACTCATTCGAGGATATTGAAACTGAGAACTTTAAACAAAGCTTGTCTTCCCTGTTGTCTGTATTAACAATCTTATGCACCCTTTCCAAAAGCTCACCAAACGTGATGTTTCGCAAAATTATTACGCCTTTTGAGTCAGCCCCTTCATATGTGCACATATTCTTTGAGGTTACCCATTTTCCATTGTAGCAAACCAAAATTGCAATTGTGTCCATTTCTGACCATCATAAAATTTCCTTTTATTAACACATGTTAAGCTACCAATAAAAAATCTATCAACTAGTGGATATACCAAATGGATAAAACATCAATTAAACATCAGTAACCAACAATTTCAAAATATCAGTATTATGCAAAGTGAAACGGTTCAGCTAGCCTAGCTGTGTTTCAAGCTCCAGCAAGGAAGGCATGTGTCAAGAACTCTTAAAGTTAAAACAACCCAAAATCATTAACCTAGGGTATCATATTACTAACAAATTACTTACAAATTGCCAAACCTTGACTGTCCAAGGTTGTTTCTTATCGAATATCATACCACCCAAAAGAGTGAATATATCATTTTCAAGGAGATCTGTAAGTCCAAGTCTCAATCACAAAACAGGTATAAAGACAAATCATAAGCACAAAACAGTGTATCCAAGTCCAAGAGCTTAACAAACACAGGAAATAGTTGGTAAATTTCATTTAATCACAGAAATAGCAAGCCAAAACAGAAACCCATTAATGTCTCATTCAAAACAATGAAAGCAATCACCCAATAATCTCAATCAATTAAAGAAACCCAAAACAAAACAAAACCCATATCAGAACTCACCACAGTGATGATCGACGATGAAGTGTCGTGGCTTTGTGGTGGAAGTCGACGACGAAGGTGGAAAGTCAAGACTGTGGCTTCGTTGTGGAGGCCGACAACGGAGGTGGTGAGTCGCACCTTGGCTAGGGTATGGTTCCAAATTTGGGGTTCAACCTTGAGGTTGAAATCAGCTCCTACTTGGAAGATATAACTAAGAAGAGATAAAGTTAGGGGAGATTCTATGGTGGTGGAGGTGGATTTTGTGAGGTTTGGCAGAAGGAAGAAGAGGAAGAGAAAGCGTAAGGACTGTAGAAAAAAAAACACAATAAGCTGTCAATATGGAGTTTTTATAGGGGGTATTTGTGATGGAGTTTCAAAATGGGGATAATATTGAATAAATTAGCTGCGCCGGGGGTAAAGCCGCCAATTTCCCATTTTTTTTCCTATTTGTTTGTCAAAGTTGGAAGGAAAATGGGTAAACTAGGGATGGTATAAATCCCAGCCGGACCATATCCCCATCAGGTCCTTGTCCTTAATAGCAGGAGATTTTGTTGGAAAATCGGGGTCAGATATGGGAACTCCCGAATTTTTATTCCCATCTCCATACCCAACTTGATAAATAATATATTTATTTTTAATTAATATGTAATATAATATAGCCATATATAATTATGATATAATATAATTAATAATTATTTAGTTTTGTCAAATTAAATTGAGATTATTTTGAGTTATTCTGTTGAATTTTATAATTCAATTGAATATAATTGCGTTGAATGATAATTTGAGCTGAAATCCAAATGATATAATATAGGATAAATATTTTTTTTAATAAAAAATAGAGAATTTGGGGTGAGTTTAGGAGGTAGCCCTCGACGAAGAACAAGAATGGAAATGGTATTTCCCTACCTGATCGAGAACCAGGCCGTTGCAATCCCTAGGAAAACTCATACTTAAATCCTTTCAATTTCGATAATGAGTTTCTATGGATAAAGACTTTATGTATATAAAAATAAAATACAAAGTTAGTTATATACCCAATCTTAGACATAGTATTATAAAGAAACACTATACCATTTAAAAATTATAAATACACCCAAAAAAAAATCCAAAAATCAATAATTGTACATTTTTTAAAATTTAATTAATAAGATGAAATGCCTTTATTACCCTTTTAACATAAAATTGGAATTCTAATCCCTTTATCTAGCGTTGAAGCTAGAGCAGAACTTATTTCACAAGCTCCAGTCTCTCATCTTCATCTTCGACCCCAATTTTCAGTTTTTGTTCTTCCATTTCTTGTTTTGAAATCATCTTTCTCTTTAGACTTTTTGGATTGTGCGGATGTCTATGTCTCCTAACCATTGTTGGCTCTGACACTTTTTCAAGGGACCAAGCCTCATCTCGCCAAATCGGATCATCTCGATCTCTCCAAGTTCGTTCTCCTATACTTTGTTCTTCATCTTTTTGTTTTTGCTTGTAGATTTGTGGACGAAGGTATGAAATTGAGATTTTGGTGGAATTTTACAGTGATATCAAAGGAACCTCGATCTCGATCTCCACAAGTTGTCTCGGCATAAACGATAGCCAAGGACCTCATCAGTTGTTCCAGAGTACTGCACAACACCAGCCACTCATCTTCTTCAGTTGTGGAGGAAGACGGGGATTTCGCCGCGTTGTCGTCGTCGTCGTTTGGTTTGGACTTAGGATTTTTGATTTTTTGCTTCAATTATATGTTTCTCTTCGGATTTTTGTTGATTTGAGGAATGTATTTTAAGCTTTAATGATTGATTTATCTTTTGTTACTATTTAGGTTATGGATCTCATTTTTGTTTAACAATGTACTTCTATTTCAGAGTGTTAACAAAATAGTTCTATGACAGAGTATTAACAGTGTACTTCTATGACATAGTAGTATTAACAAGATAGTTCTATGAAATAGTATTAACAATGTACTTCTATGAAGAGCCCGTGCTTGGTTTTCACGAAAAAAAAAATTATAAATTGTTTGGGGATTTTTTTTAGAATCTGGGCTGGGCTTGTTTTGAGTTTTGCTTTTTTGTTGAGTTTTTTGTATTGGGCTTTTTTAAAGTTAATCAGTGGCAATCATGTAATTTTTAAGAACTTCAACACCCATTTCTTATGTAGTAAATGGGGTTTGGGTATGTTTCTAAAGTGCATTCCATCTGAGGATTTTTTATATAATTTCAGTATCTATTTTGGGTATAATAGCGAAGCTCCCAAAAGAAAAAGGGGAGCCATTTTTTGCTGCTCCTTTTGTAGTCCATCTTCATCTACAGTGTTCTTCATCTTCAGCTGAGGGCTGGCAGGCTAGCCCAGCCCACTTCAAGGCCCAAGCTGATGGTGATTTTAGAATAAAAACTCAGGGCCCGAGCTTTGATTGTAGAAAAAAAACATTTACAACTTGTTTGTATGGTTTTTTTTTTTGATACATTAGAGAGAATTGTCAGGGCTTATTAAATCATTTCCTTTGATCTCCTGATGAATTGTCTGAGCTTGGTAGGGAAATAATAGTTGGGTTGCTACTGAGAATTAGGTGTTATGGATGAACAAGCTATGAGCAAATATCAAGGAAGAAGAGGCTATGGTGTTATCTACTCTGTGTCATGGATTTCTTTCTCTGCATATACTGGTTTTTTGCGCAGAGCTCAGTTTTCAAAAGCCATGCACGTCTGGATTATGTATTCCATGTAATCACCTTAACGGAAAAATGGATGGAATCTATCAGAGGCACATTGCTACCGGTCGCAGAGTCTCTGTGACATTGCTAAAACTTTTTCCTTGGTGGTATTTGCGCACAACCCCTATACTCCGAAAAATCCATTTAAAAAATACCTAAAGAGGAACCACCAGAAATGAATATCAATACCAAAATACTAATCAACTTACACCGCGGTAACATATAGATTAATTCTTTTAACGAGGGAAATCAAATATGAGATGGATTTAGAATTACATAATAGGCATAACATCTCTAATTCAAACACAGCAACATATATATTAGCATGTTGGTTACAAAACAGTAATTAGTGTTGCGATCAAACTGGCACTGAAACTGCTAAATACTTTTTTCTTTCTTTCTAAACCACCTTATGAAACTAAGAATCCTTAACTGCTGTCTTGTTTTCATTAATGAATGTTCCCACTGACTTGAACCATCGCATAAGATTACGATGATCCTTAACGTATAGCCAAGCTCGAAGAAATGGAAAGAGACTATCACCCACGCCCCGCTCTTCTATGTAGTTGTGAAATGCATCCCTTATCTTTTCATCGAGATCTCTGCCAATTGGAGGACAGTTCAAGCCATATATACATCAGTTTCGTATGCATAAATCAGAGCACATTACAGATTTAATTTCTAAAGGGCCAAAAAGATTTACAAAACAGAAGGTGAGATATTTCAGTGACTCAAGCACATTAAGGAGCAGCACTGAGGGATGAATCATTCCAAGAAAACGCATGTGACAGTATGATGACTCGAGAACAACAGTACACAAAATAAATTAGACATTGTTAAGAGTAATGTGGTGGTATAATGTAAGCTTAGAATCGTTAGATAACATTTTACCATGAAAGAAGCTGCCAAACATATAACTCTTAAGGATAATCTGAACTTTAGCTGTATACCTTTCCACAAGAATGACAACCTCAGAAAACAAACTCTCCAGTCTCAAAAATATAGTCACTGTTGAGCTAGAGATGTTTTCAAGACCGGCAATCTCAATGTATTAATAACAAAAATCCACACACTTTATTCAGTGAAGAACACTGAGATCAATGATGTATACCATCCTCTTCTCTTCCTTTCTTTTTAATTCTATTTCCTTCTTCCTGTGTATCTACATAATTTTTAGTCTATATGATAGCCAAAAGTACATAGGTTTTTATCAAATAGATACTACATTGGGGCCAAAAGATTGGCTTTTCAGTTAAATGGGAATAAAGGAGATTAGATTCAACGGCAGAACAACAATGATACATGCCCAGTGTGGGAAGCATATCTGTATTTCAGAAACAAGCATTGCTTCCGAGACCCACAAGCTGATGCCATTTATAATGGCAGCTTTAACAAAACATAACAAAAGAAACAACTTTAAGTAAACTCATTGGAAAGTAGCACCATCTGGTTCACCCCCACTAGGAACTGAAACCTTTTCTGTAAATATTTGCTTGCATAAATTTCCACATATTTAAGTATCGGTCCAATTTGCCGTCCTATTAGACAGTTACCACATGATTTTTTACTTTTTTTTTAGAATGAGAGTTACTACATAATTGAATCCTTTTTCATAACATAATACACGATTCATGCTTTTAAAATTTAAGGCAGATCGACCCTACTAAAAAGAAGAAGAAGAAAAATCCTAGGCCACAAATGAAGTTTGTTGTACTCTTACAATCTTGCTCCTAGTTCCATATTATGCCCAGTGCAAAGATGCAAAATCAAAGATTAATTAATCCACCGCCATGAAAACTAAACATGCAAACAAATGTATACGCTTTCAATTTCTCACTGAAATATCACAAATATGATTCACTCTATAAAAATCTCTTTTCCAAATTTTCTAGCAAAAGAACATTATGTTGAAGATTACCACAACACAATAGTAGCTCTTCTCACTTTTCAAAGGCTAATTACCAGGTTTGGTCTTCTGCAAATGCAACCACAAACACTAATATACAAAACCAAATTGCCAAAATTGAACAAGAAGAGGAAGATGGCTTACTCAAAAACAGGACCAGTATAGGAGGAAGCGTCCTCAACAGAGCTCGCAGCATCAGGTTTGGGGCGCATGGATACAGAGTGAATCCCCAAAGCGTCCGGATACAACCCACAAAGAAAATGCAGAGACTCCTCCTCCCCGGGCTTCGAAACGTCGACGTGCAGGAACAACTGGTTGATGTCATCGCCATCGTCAACGCCGTCGTCTTCTCCGCCATCGCCGGGCACAATATTGGCCAATCGCATCACCGATATGGTGATCTCTTCGTCGCCGAAAGTCCGCTTGAGCGCCGGGCCGTTGCCGTCAAGCGAGCCCTGGACGACGGTGAACGGCGACGGAGGGTTGATTTTGGGAGGAGGGTTCATTTTCGTGACGTCGAGATAGTGCTCTTTGAGGGAGCGGAGGAGGATGGAGTTGACGGCGTCGGAGGGGGAGACGGCGGTTGAGTGGCCGTGTGCTATCGTGCGCCATGGGTGGTGGAGTGCGCCGACGCCTCTTGCTGTTGTTGCTATGGCTTTCCTCCACATTTGAGTCAGGGCGGCGTTGCCAGCTTCGCTCTGCTGAATAACCAGCTTTGCTTCTAAACCCTGTTCCTTTCTTTTCACTGCCAAATGAAAATAAGCACTTCTTTTTTTTGCTTTTTATCACAAATGTTACCTTCACTAAATTATCAGCTTTAGTTCTTTATATATTTTTTGTGACATGATTGGTTCTTAACGTTACTAGGCGTACATCAAATTGGTCCTTCTATTAAAAATTTCATTAAATTGATGACGTGGCACATATGTGAAAGCAAAAACAAATATGGATGTTGTAACACCCCGTCCTAACTAATTATTTTATTTTGCACATTTGTGCCCTTGAAGTAAGATATTTTTGGTCACTTTTTGTTTGGAATTAGTTTTTGGAGTTAGAGTTGCACCATTGCATAGGACTTGCTCTCACGAGTTCGTAAACATGTAGTGGGTTCAAATCGGAATTTTAACAAGGAAGTTATGATCTATGGAAATGTAGTGGCACAATCGTAATTTTGGAGAAGTCAAAATTTAAAAACACAAGATCAGACCATCCCACGCCTACCTCTTTTAGTTCCTAAGTGCCCGTTTGGCATTGCTTATTTGGGTTGATAAGTGATTTTTTAAAAATTTGGGGAAGCCCAGCCCGTTTGGTAAACTATGAGAAAATCACTTATTGTTAAAAATTGCTGTGAGAGAAAGCTATAAGGGAAAGCAACTAATGAAGTGTTTTCATTTTCTGATTATGCAGGAATCAGTTTCGAAGAGGTACTGGGTTTAATGATTATGCTGCAATTTTTTTTTCTAATTATGCTGGAATTAGTACCAACAATACTTATAAAAAAAAGTTTACCAAACGCCAAACTGTTTTCTCTTACAGCTGATTTCTCTCACAGCAAATCTGACAGCGATTATTTTCACAGCACAGCAATGCCAAACTGGCCCTAAGTCTGGTCAGTTTTATAATTCCCACAGACCAAAATCTTGACCAGCTCATGTTCTCTCCATTCCCTAAAGACTTCTCCCCTAAACTCATCATAGCTTCCAAACCCGTCAGTTCTGTTGCATGCTTCGAAACCCCTCTCTCCTGAACTTAAAACAAAATATCTTCTTCTTCAGACTTGTTCATCTGCTTGTCTACTAGACCATCTCAAAAATTGAGCCCAATCGAAGTAGTGTAGCTACCTCAAACGCAGTTTGAGTGCAAGCTATTTGTCACAAGTACTCTGTGTAAGGCTCGGGTTTGGCCTTGAATGTCTGTTTTCCACTGCTCTTTTGGTGAAGTAGTCTTCATCATATTTGTTCCTCTGTTTGAGATCTATGACATATCCAAAATTCAAGGCAATTGGAGATGTCTATCTACCTGAAATCGTATTCAAGGTGAGACTAGTCTTCTCTTATTTGCTGTCTGCTGATTCCACACTAGTGTGAATTTATTCACTCTTGCATTTGGCTTCCTTTGCTCTAATGGCATATTTCCCTTCATCAAAGTTGTTTATCTATTTCTTAGCTATATCTATCGAAATTTTAGCTTCAACCAAGAAATATAATCTATCAAAATTTGAGCTTCGTCCAAAAGAAATATAACCATCTCAAGATGTGTCTAGGTGTAACATGTTCGTCCTTGTCTTCTCTATTGATATAGGCTCGGATTATGTCTTACATGTTGATTTCCCTTGCTCATATGAGTAAGATTCCTTGATGCAAGTTGTTGGGAATTCTGTAATACATATCCAAAATTGTAGTCATCCAGCAAGTTTAGCCCTCTCATAAGTGGTACAAACTAAAATAGGCTTCTTTGTTTCCAAGTGCTGTTTTGGTGATTGTTCTCCTTAGGAGGTGAATTAAGGATTTCAGACCAATTCAAAGGAGTGAGGTAAATATTTAAGATGTTTGATTTCTGGAAATCTATTTTAGAGGTTAAATTCTTGAGGTTTTGTGGATTGTTGAATTGTTCCAAAGTTAAGTAGAATTGTGAACCTATAAGAATGTTCGGAGCAAACCAGTGGGCCACCTTGTGGCGGCCTGTTGAGTTCTAAAATAATCCCCACTTTGTCCCGAGCACGACAGTATGCTCGGATTAGCGTTTAGTTACCGTTTGACTATCGAACGGATATTGCACCTATTATGCGATATCTGGGTTAGATAGGTTCGAACTGTTCGATAGGTTCCATTTCAATTATGTTATTCCCCATACCTCTTGGATCTTGTGAGAACTTGTTGATTGAGAATTTGAGTCTCGGATACTCCGAACCAATTATTTAGGTTTAGGCGGATTGATCACCATCCGTTCGTGCGATTGGCTTAGATCCAACCGCTCGATCGAGACCAAACCTTGGGGACTTGTTTAGTAGACGTTGTTAGACATGAAGGAACATTCGAGTAGGAAATCAGAGGTCGTAGGCCCCACGGGCTCGATTGACTAATATAGAGAGTTTGACCACTCGATTGATCGCGAGTCTTCAGAGGTCGTCTCATCCTTCGAAAGGTACTAGATTGGCCCTAGGAACTCCCTAAAATTCATGCACACACCTTGAGTCCCGAGAATTAGGATTTTGGGTTAACGCTCATGGTTGGATACTTTTATTGATTAAGTCCGCATGTTCTTCTAAATAAGTACCCAGGCTCTACGTACTCAACAGGCGAGACCCTCGCATGATCAAGCAACTTTGGACTTTTTGTGAGTGGACTTTGTTTTTAAATGACCATTATTTTCAAATGATGGAATTACATGCATATATGGGTTTGAAAGTGCCTCCAAAGCTTCATACATGATCGGAGTATCACGGGCTTGTGCGGCACTGACTGTGACTTCAAATGCAGCCCTGACATTATTCATGATGATAGAGACTAGATCATCATATGTGAGGGGACTTCCAGCAAGAACCAAATTATCTGAAATCGAATTCATTTTGTCCAAAAAGTCAGAAATGGACATATCTCCCTTAATAGTACGCAACAACTCATTTCGCAAGTGTAAAATCCAATTTTGTGAGGTGGACACATAACGATGCTCCAATGATTGCCATGTCTGGCGAGAAATGGGGGAAAGAACGACAGTAGCCAATACTGTCGAACTCGATGAGTTGTTGATCCAATTGAGAATGGTCTAATCTTGTTGCACCCAATTAAGATAAGCAGGATTCAATAGAGAAGTATTTGTTGCTGGGAGATGCTTAGGTGGACATGGCACCGAGCCATCAACATAGCTAAAAAGGTCATAGCTGCGAAGAATGGGAGATATTTGAGCCAACCAAAGTGGATAGTTGGTTATGTCGAGCTTGATTGTAACAATAGTGGAAACTGCGATTGTAGCAACATGGGTGGGTGTGGCAGAATTGTTGGTTGGAGGTGGTGGTGGGTTTACATCAATGGTGTTGGTAGGAGCAGCACCTGAGTTGTTGGTAGCCATGAGAACAGAAATAAATAAATAATTAATTAATTAATTAATGCGTCGTTAGACTAGAGGCTCTGGATACCATATAAGACTTTAAAATTGCATGAAAACTTGCAAAACCAATATGGCTGCATCTATGTATTTATAATGATTGTATAGATAAGTACAAGTTTGAAAATCATAAAGTTGTTCCTACAAACCAGGATATCAGCTATTAAGCGACAGAGTCCTATACAACACAAAGCTCTTCATTCAAAAGAACTAGAGGATAAAGAACTGTCATTCAAACAAGATGAATTCAAATTCAAAAACTTAGTAGACTTATCCACGTCAAACTTAGGTCTAACATGTCGTGAGCGGCGATCTGGGGATGGGGCGTGGTGGCACCACCTTGGTGGAGCATCAAATTCGATCGTGAGGCCGAGTGGGTGGCGGCTGCTAGATCCTGTAGCGTATCTATGTGACCGCGGAGTCGTTGAAGCCGCAGGACCGTGATCGGTGCATAATTACATATCATTTTGTATCCTTCTAACTTATGATTTGGTTATGTTTTTGAGTTAAACTTGTGCTTTTAATCCTTTTTGTGTTTATCTTTTAGTTCATTGAGCTTTAGGTAACAATGATGGCTTTGGATAGGAAATGATGCAATCCATGCATGTTAAGGCCTGATTTGGGTGAATGGAAGAAGAGCTTAAAGACAAACTAATTTTGGCTACAGCCCCCTGCCAGCCCAGTTTCGTAGGTCAACTTCTTGGCCTTGGATCAGCATGCTCTGGGGCTCGGATGAGGTGAAGATCTTCATGAAAGTTGTTCCAATGGGTGTGTACTATAACATATCCAAATTTCAGCCCAATTAAACATATCTGGAGTCCTTAGCCCGTCCAACACTGAACCCTGCTCAGGAGGATTTGCAGCTGCCAGCTTTTAGCCATGTGCCTCACCCCAGCTGCAACTGACTTTGTACCCAACATAATGAGTGAAGTAGGGAGGCATTCCAGCTATGAATTTCTAAAGGAGCAAGTTGATACATGCTGGAGCTATTATAGAGAAAGCATGTGCATGCATGTGAAGCAAAAAGAAAGAAATGAAATGAAATGAAGTCAATTCCAGTCTCTGTTCGGCAGTCAACTTGCAATGCCTAAAACGCACACTTTTACTACTCCGATGGAAATACTTTCTTCATAGAAGTTGTTCCAATGGGTGTCTAGTATAACATATCCAAATTTGAGCCCCATTGGATATGTGTTGAAACCTCAGGCTCTCCTACACCAAGCCTGGTTCAGAAGAATTCGTTTTTCCAGCAACATATGTGCAACAGCAAAAGAACTTTATTAGCCAACCACAAAGACTAGCAGCACATGGGTTGGCAGCAAATAAAGAGCCAGACCTCCATGCTAAAAGAAGAAACCAGCAAACCCATGTGAAGAAAGCTTGAGGTGCAACAAAAGAAGTATGAGATGGAATTGATTCCAACCACACTAACATAGACAAAATGAAGTGGGAGTTATGGGTTGTATTAAAAGAGGAAGGATAATGTGGGAATTCATCATGATGTTCCTCCCTCTTAGCCCTATAAATAGAGAAGTCTTCAAGCTTCAAAACACACCCCCAAGGGGGGAGCTCTCAAACACTTCTCTAGAGCTCCCTTCCCTTCTCTCCCTCAAATTCTTTTAGTTTCCTTTCAAGTTGTCAATTGTTGTAACAAAATGATTTTACTAAATTTTCTTTCAAGTTTTCAAGTTCTACTTTAATTTTATTTGTAATGTACATTCTTTCTTAAGTATTCAAGTTTAATTAGTTTCCAAGTTTCAATTATGGTTTTTGTTCTTATTCATTATGCTTATAAGTTAATATGCTAGTTTGAATGATTGATCACCATTTAGGCTTGCATGTTAGCTATCTTGGTTTGAATTAAGAGTAGACACCATGCTTTAATTCGAATTGAACTATGAATAGGAAGAGTATGTATGGACATTCGACAACAGGGATTAGA
This sequence comes from Prunus yedoensis, assembly GCA_005406145.1. Classification (NCBI taxonomy): domain Eukaryota; kingdom Viridiplantae; phylum Streptophyta; class Magnoliopsida; order Rosales; family Rosaceae; genus Prunus; species Prunus yedoensis. Next base: position 5,565 of record BJCG01000015.1, on the reverse strand, counting down.
TACATGCTTGGTTGTTTAAATTGTTCTTCTATGCTTAATGGGTTTCTAATGCTTAATTTTATGTTAGACAACAAATGATCAAATTAGGGAATTAGGAACACAAGGTTAGAACCAAACACCATGGCTTAATCATACTTTAGCTAGAATCAATCCGTTAATCTAATTGAACTTGGGAACTTATTTGCTTGAGTTATTTCCTTTTTTTTCTTGTTTTATTTATTTTCTTTTTCATTTCTGTTTTGTGTAGGGGAAATGAATTGGATCATTCAATCACCAATCCTCGTGGGATCGACCTCGCACTTACATATGCTATACTACCAAACGGCTCGTGCACTTACAAGTATCACAAGTTGAGGATGCAGCTGAATCCATGTTGGTGCAGCTAAATCGACGCAACAGACCGCAAGGAGGCGCGGCGGTGCTTTTCGAATAGGTGTTCTCGATCGCAAGACCGAGTGGAGAAGCAGCGGTGCACATCGGATGGGCTATCTTGGCGTCCGAAAGGAGGAGCGGCTGCGGCAGCTGGGGCTGTGGCGGCAGTCGTGGTGCCAAGAGGTTGAGCCACGGCTTCGGCTGCAACACGTGGTAGCTGCCTCGGAGCTGCAGCATCTTGGTGACCTAAGTCAGTTGCGGATTGGGCTGTTACGGCGGCCCGAGTCCTCATTTGCGTACTTCCAGCCATGGTTGTTTAGAAGGCTTCGGTTGAGCAATTGAAAAGGAGGAAACAAGTTCCTTTGATTCAAGAGCACGCATTGAGTATAACTCTCACTCTCAATGAAAGCACCAAAATGTTTGTGCAAAATTCCGCCCAAGGAATATTCGCGGGTTGATTCCTCGACCTTCGATCTTCCTTTTCTCTCTTCCTCAATCCCAACAAAATAAGTATGAGTAAATAGACCACACCGGGGAGTGCTGGCCAAAGGCTCTTCGATGCCTAAGTTAGTTCAATTGAATCTTGATAGAGATACGACAATAGCTCAAATGGATGGAGTTTTCTCTCACAGTGAGAGTTGTGTGTGGTGGCACTTAGTCGTGTGAGAGAGAGTGATGGAGGGGGTGACGGCAAGGAGAGAGATAGGATTTTTCTAGGGTTTTGAGTGTGACTTTAGAATTACCTTAAATGTCTTGTGTAGCCATCTATTTATAGGCTTCTTGTGTGCTAGAGTTTGAAGAATAATCCTCATTTGGTTAGGATTATTCTTACTCTTGAATAGGAGATTGTAATTAATCAAGAAGATTTGATGAAAATCTCATTCTTGATATGGGGAGATATTCCCATCTTAAAAATCAAAGATAATTTCCTTAATTAAATAGGATTTAATTAGGGTAATTAGTTGACCTAAGGAATATTCCTTTTCTACGTGTCGCCCATCTATTAGTTGCCTAAAGATGTATTCCCACAGAGAAAGCAAAAGAAACAGGAAATTGAAGACTAAAGAAGAGAAAATCAGAGAGCGTGTGACCTAAAAAGAACTGAAAATGAAATCTTGCGGAGAAAGAAAACAACGTTATTTTTTATGTTGGTTGTCTTTCACTTTTTACAAAAAGAAAAATAAGTATACAAATTATGGAACATTGATTTCCATCATTTTGAATTCCGTGGTTTATAAATTCCTAAATACTTTTAAATTTATCGTAAAAAGAACGGAAAATCCAACTTCAGTGAAGAAACGTTAAAATGGGTCGTGTGAGTCTCTGATTAATGCATTAGGTTGAAGCTGAACATGTTGTGGAGAGAAAGGAACAAAATGCTGGAGCAAATAATTGCCCTGAAACTGGAAGTGCAGAAGTCATTCATAAGAAAATACATGGACAGCAGTAGCGGTGGCATGCATAGATAGGAATTGAAGCTATTTGCCTCATTCAACATTTAGTCCCTTCAAATATGACTTTCTGTTCTATTGTTCATCCATGTACGTTTAACTCTCTCAATACACCTTGGCTTTTATTTTTGTTAAACATTTAGTTTGATGAAATTCATATATTATATTACACGTTGCATAATATATGCATGTTTGTCTTATATTTACCAGAGAGAGAGAAGAGCAACGAGACCAAAAAAAAATATTTATCAGTTGCCAAAACTTTTCTCAAAATGAAATCACTAAAGGAATGAAGACAAGTGATAGAACAAATTGTGCCAGAAATACAAATACAGCACATTTCGGATGAACGATGTTGAAATCTGTTTCCCCTCTAGCGTTAACTCTTTTCAATATCAGTCAACAGTAATATAAACATGAAATACGAATATGCTAGCGTCATGCGCTCGGGCGTAACCCCATTGCACTTTTCCAAACTTGACAGTCCCAGTCCCAGCACATGTAAACACAAAGCAAAAGACACATTCTTACAACACACAAAATCATTCAATACGAGCAAAACACAAGATATCTAAAATAAATAAATAATACATTGATGTGCAAAGAAGCTAATTTGATTAAGACCCAAGAAATGTGCTCACTGCTGCATCACGTATCCCCTGCATCCTGGAAAAAATCAGTAGGCGGCCAGCAGAGAAGCTTGGACACATTCACAGCTGTTTCCTTTTATGTTACAAATAGCAGAGTACACAGAAAACAGTTGATAACACAATTGCCCAGCCAGAAAGCTCAATACCACCTACACTTACGAACTAATACAAAAACATTCACCTACTAGGCTACTACATGTACTAATACAAAAGCATAAAAGTTCCGAAGTATGAAATTCTGAAAAACTTGCGCTCTCATTGCAACCACGAAAATTTGGCTCGATAGTAAAAAAAAAAAAAAGAAAGGGAAACAATATATACGTAGAGCAAACAGAATCATCTGATATTCCTAACCTCAGAAGGGCAATTATACCATCATCAGTATTGAAACAGCAATCTCTTGTATCTAGTCTTGCACATTAAAGTTATTCACCCTCATACAGAGAACAGAGAACAACAACCACACCACCCACATTTTACCATTGATGCTTTTACTTCTTCCGTGGCCTGTTGTGTTTAACCTTCACTATTCTTAGGTTAGACTTGTAAAGACTAGAGCCCAATATGAAGCTGCCCTCTTGACTTGCACCCAAACTGCCTGAAGCCTGAAATGGTGAAGGGTTCTGTGGGTTGGTTGGATTCTGTTGGATTGAAAATTGGATGGGATTCGCCGCTGCAACTGCAGGTGTAGATCCAAATACAGAGCCCTGTGAGGTTGAAACAGGCTGTTGACCAAACACAGGCTGCTGACCAAATACTGGGACGGTAGGTGTAGATGCCTGATTAGTGTCTTCAGCCCTGATGTCTACAAAGTTCATTTTATCATTATTATCGGAGGAACCAAATGGAAATGCAGAATTTGGGTTCCTAGATGCTGGCTGTGATTGGGCACTACTAGCTACAGAATTTGTTACAGCAGCTACAACGGCAGATACACTGCAGATGAAAGCATAGATATATAAATAAATAAAACAGTAAATTTTTGGTGAACATAAAAATTAGTAACACAATACAGATCAAATGATTGAGATTTCCACATGATACCACTGATTACATTTTGAAACTAAAAGAAAAAGTGTTCTTTTCTCTTTCGTTGTCCAGCTTGTATCCATCGTCACCCACACAGGAGCAGCCCCTCAAACCCATTTTTCAAACCCTAAATCACCACATAGCCACCAGTGAATTCTGGTGGGGAACAAAAGTACACAAGCATTAAGGCAGAGGGAAACCATAAGTTTAAAGGAATTCCAAGCACTTGCCCCACAACCCAGTATCATTGTTTTTTCCTTCTTTTCTGAATTGATCTAGATGTAGGTCTTACTTGTAAAGAAATTGACTATTGAGATTTCAGAAAATTGCTAGCAGAAGATAGAAGTGGTAACCCTATTCCTTTGGTGCTGGTGGTGATCTTCTAAACAGTAAGTTTATTTCCTGGAGAGGTTAAAATGTTACTAAAATTAATTTCGGAATGCTTTCGGTCACTGAGGATCCTCATATGGAGATAGAAAGGTAAAACAACGAGTTGGAACTTGAATTTGGTTCACTACATCCATCAATATCTTAATTTCATTGCCACACTTAAGTGAGCACTTTAAACTGATATTTAGAGGCAACCTGCCTTCCTGGTCATAACTTCCAACTGAAAGATATTCATACAGGTCCGATCCATTTGCCCATTCCTTTGAAGGAAAATCCTTCAGAAGCCTAGGTTTGTTTATACACTTCAATCTCTTTTATAAGGAAAACATAAGCAACCAAGGGCCTTCAACAATGCTTTTCAACAATAGGAGAACATTAAAAAGAAAATAGGCAAATTATCATACGGACCTGCTTGAGCTTTCAGGTTTGGGGACTGAAAAGGCACCAGATTTTACGTCAACAGATCCATCAACTGCGGGTGACGAAGCGAAAGCAAACTGTGGCTGTGCAACTTCGTCAACACTCTTAGAGACATAGTTAAACACAGGAGAAGCTGCATCTGAATCCTTCATTGAAGTAACTTTACCCCCAAAGTTAAACATTGAAGGACCAGCATTTGATTCTTCTGGTGGAGCAACTTTATCACATGTAAAGGATGGCTGGGTAGATACCATCTTGCTGTACGACGATGCACTAGTGCCGGTGGAGTTGGCACCATTCTCAGCAAGCATAGACTCAGCAGAGAGAGCAGAGAAAGCTGGAGGTTTCTCCAGTGTAACAGTTGCAGTAGCAACGCTGCTCTTGTCGGTCGAGAAAGTCTCCACCTCAGAATTGTCGTCATCATCCAGCTCCAGATAATCCTACAAACCATACCCATAAGGTTCAAATATATCAATTTGAAGCCATGAATATGCACACGATAAGGAATACAATAACCCAAGATGCTTAAGATTATCAGGGAACCATAGAAGATACCTCAAGTACACTCATCCTGAATGCCCCTTTCTTTTGCGGAGGATGAAAAACAGAGTTTGATGCAGTAGAAACTGCAGGTTGAACATTTGGCACAAAACCCTTCTTTTCTGTTGTAGAATCTTCACCATTATTCATTAATATAGTTGAACTGTCACAAGGAGCTCTAATCCTGGATGGTTCATTTTCTTTAACCTTGTCCTCATTTTCAGAGGTGAAGTCTCGAGCATCTGCTATCCATTCATCAAATGATACATTCAACTTAGAATTACTCGTATTAATATAGCTGGCTTTTTGAGGCAACTCGGGCATTTGGTTCTGGGCATTCAGTAGTATTATTGACTTTGAAGCATTTGGAGCAAAACGGGCATTTGACTCTGGTTGTTCTTGTTTTGTATCATCTCCATCCCCATCATCATCATCGTCAGTAGATGAGTCAAAGCCTCCTTGATGTCGAAATCCTAGTAGGGATCCTAATAGGGATCCTAATTTCATAATAAACATCTTCAGGTGAAGAGAGATAGAGAGAGAGAGACAGAGACAGAGACAGAGACAGAGACAGAGACAGAGAGAGTGAGTGAAGAAATAAGAGGATTTTCTTTTCTGCAAAAACCCACGCGCAGAGAATCAGACGTAGAAAAAAAATGGAAGAAACAAGGAGAGAGTGAGTGAAGAAGAGGAAAGTATTAGCAAAAAGAAAA